>OX387959.1:22478907-23851456 GCA_947578425.1 Eugnorisma glareosa
TGTAAAACTTTTCCATTTCTCCAGGCAACTCTTATCAGCTCCACTGGGATCTAAGTGCATTGTCTTCGTATCTTGGCTGAGCAGCACAAGGGTACAGCTATCGACTGATTGCGTCGAGTGTTTGCCGTCAAGGCGAACAGACACAAACACCACAAGTGCTTGGACAACATTTCGTAGTTATTTGTTTGATTATATCGTTGTCTGTCCACGATCACTGTAGGATAAGGTGATTAGCTAGCTACTACGATACTATAGAATTATAGGCAGTGTTATTAAGTCATTACGGCAATTATGTTTTGACACACGCGATAATGAAACAACGACTAATGATATCATAATTAAAATAAAGGGGTAAACTAGAAAAGATGCGACCTAGATAAAAAATATATTATATGTCATGAAATAAAACAATTTTTTGGAGCTTAGAAGAAAAAGTTATCACGCAGGTTTGTGTCAAAAAAATCCCTTATACATAGTAATACAGTTTTTACATAACAAACAAACTATGTAGACCAAAAACTGTCCTGTTAATTTTTTTTCCTGCCTCATAGCCTAGCTATGACAAATCAGTTGCAACACAAAATATCGTATAGATCCGCCATAAGCTTTATGTTTCCTTGTTTGATATTCAAGATATAGATATCTGGTCATCCACAGTCATGTGTATTTGAATACAAACGCAGGTACAGCCTAGGACAACATTCCCGCGGTTAGCCGGACACAGGCTAAAAATAGTTTGCGTAGAAAAAAATAAAAAACCTACCATAGACCAGTCTTCCTGTGCTAATCGATGCCAATTATACGAGTAAGTATGGTGGCCACATCCTCCACCTATCCTGGATTTGTCCTAAATACTTATAAAGAATGTTTGTATAGGTGTAAAATAAATATTATTACATTTAAAGAAATGTTGGGAATTACAGAAATGACTGATACGAGATAACAAGGTAGGGTATACCTTTGAGTACGAGTAATGAATTCAGAACTTTCCTGGTTCAGCTGAGGATCACCGAAACAGGAAAGTTCGACTAAATTACAGCGTGGTATTACTATTAGGCGACACTGCCGTAGCAACACCAGTAACTGTAAGATTAAGTATACACACAAAAGGAAAAATGGCACACGTTCTTTTTCCTTTACATGTTTGTTAAGTCCCGAATATTCGCGAGTTGTGTAAATATCACGTCGAAGAGAGATCATTAGCTAGAAATTAGATTCAACCGTCGATTGATATCATACAAATTCTTTCAACTACGCTTTACAAGGCTTACATAAACACAGTAATTAGTTACTACTATTAATTAGACCTGAGTTAACAACCCTCAATGTTTTGAGTACCATCTTTTCAGCGATTTAGATTGCTACCATAATCATAAAAAAACATGTTTTATTTTTTTCTAAAAAAAGGAAAAGTACTCTTTTTATCCCGAATAACACTTTCCAACTAGCTACCCCAGTCCCCAGGCAACTAATGTAGAAATATCTGGATGCAAAGACGATTAGTTTGCGGAACGGAGAGAGGTGATGCTATCTCGTTTACTCTTACGGATAAGTGCTGATAACAGACAAGGTGGTAGCTACTTTACTATTCATAACCCTTGATTGTGCTGCCGTTAGCAGCGCATCCATGACGCCCGAACGGTGCGTGTGTGTGTACGAAGTGCAAAGCGTGCGACAGTGCGCGCGTGCGGGTGTACGGGTGCGCGGGCGCACTCAGCGCGTAGCCTTGAATCCGTACAACGACTGCACTTGTACAACGATAACCGTTCGGAAACGTATTATTGTGATATATTTTTAATTATCATTTTTTTTGCACTGTATTTTTTTCTTGGCGTTTCCGAAAATACTTAGTCATTTGTTATATTTGGTCATAGTTTATTCATGTATAAATAAGCGTGTTTACATAATTTTCATAATGGAAAAAGAAGTGAAATAATATTTTTTATCACTTTATCAGTATGTTATTTTGTAACAATAATATTTTTGTATCATTAAAGTTACTTGTAGGTAAAATTCCTTCTGATAACAAAGCGCAATGGAATCATTATACTATGTAACCTCTACATTATCTACGTATGTAGTAATATTTACCTATATAACTGTTTGACACCATTTCAACATGTTATTTTCGAATAAGATGGGTTGACCGAAACGATTTTAATATTGTCAGGTTGCCGGTTCGTTCTTCTTGGAATCTGTTAAAATAGCAGATTCATATTTCTATTGGAATTGAGATCAGAAAAGATAATTTTCTGGTTCGTGCAAGTATTTGAAAAGTTCCTAAGAACAATATCTTCAAGAAATATTAGCATCTAGAACGTTTCGGAATGAACCAAGATCTGCAACACCTCCGTCCCCTGTCCAGGCATCTCGTTCCTCTATCTCCTCTTCTCGTTCCCTCCTGCACTCCTCCCCTATGCTGCTGTCACTGTCGCACGCGCACATAATTGGCGCCGCAGGAAGCGCAGAGAGATTGATGATCTAAGCGTTGGATCGATCCTCGTTTTTTATTATTTTCTCGTTATTGCAAGTTCCGTTGGTTATTTTAATGGCCGTGACTCGAATGGTCGGGTTTATAGGCCAGGCGGGATGAACAAGGAATGTTATGCCGATAGGTGGAGCTACCAGAGTATGAGCCTAATATAACAAGCTTGTAATAGATAATAGTGACGTAACGTGACTCAATATCGTAAAATTAAGTGTGTTAATGAGGTATTTTTATGAATTATGTGTTTGTATGCAACTCTTATGTTATAAAGAGGTTTTTCTTGAAGTTTTCCTGATATATTGAAGCATTCTTATTGTGGGTAGAGTCGATATTGTCCCGCACATTCTTTAATGTATTAGCCAGCCTTTCGTAGGGAATTCTCTAGTTCGAATCTTTTTTGTTTTTTGAAAAGTTAAAACTCTTTACCTACGTCCTGAAAACATTAACCACGAGCGAACATAAATGCCTTAGAGAATTCAAGTTTCGTAATAGTACTTTCGAAACTATCAGCCAAAATCTAGGCTCTAGTTTGTTCCTAAAACAACAACTATTAAGCATCAAAAATGTATAGATACCCGTCTAGGGCCGAAGGTCGCACCCGGGTAGGTAGCCGGGTGGTTGGGTAGCTGGGTACTCGGCTAGTCTCACTACCCCTTATTACTAATATCATCCCAATTTACCTTATGTCACTGCGCAGACATTACGCCTCGCTAACTGGTTCGTCTGACCTCTGGAATTTAGAGGTCGGTGTTACGGATAGGCAGACAATTGTAGATGTTCCTCACGTACAGTGTGTCTGTTTCAGCGCCCTACAGATGACCTAGTTTCAGTGGTACATGAACACTCGGCTATGTTTCGTAGACAGGAGAACACTCCGTTCTCTTGTTCGGGTTAGGGTGTCGTTCCGTACCTTGCCTGAGGGTATTCTACAGGAGAAGCGGATTATTACTAGTTGTTACAATATTATTTTCGAATACATATTTAAATACTATGCTAGGTACTCACTTTCATATACAGACAGTTGTCGAATTTTGTTTCTGCTAAAAATAGAAACCCCTTTAACCCAAATATTACGTGTTCGCCTCTAAGTAAATAACTTTCCCTGCCTAACCAAGTACATAGATGAAATATTAGCGATATGTCCAAAGGTTCGCGACATTTGGTCCAGGCTCAAACGGTGCCGATGGAGTGGAGCCAATCTTTTAGCGTTATCATCTGCGTCCGTGACGAATTGTAGGCTCACACACGTTCTCCTAGATTGATATTACTTTGTAGACCATTCCTAGAAGGAAAATATAGTCTGTTTTATTTGAATGGTATGAAAGGGAAATCGTAAAGAAAAAGCACTACTAGAAAACTTTCTTCGTAGATCAGAAGGCACTATACAATGTGTAAGCATTTGTGTTTGGTCAAGCGTGAATTTCCATGATAAAAACCAAAGTTTCTAAAACATTTTTCGGAAGTCGGACAGAAAATAACATTTCATACATGAAAGTTCCGCAATCATTAGTAATCGCACTGTGTGTAACTGAAGCTTTATAGCTTTCTAGAATTTCAGCATGGCCGCGGTTATAAATAAAATAACACATCCCTAAAATGTGATATCATATATATGTTTAGTGCCTCCAGACAGGATCTACTTTGATACTTCGTATTTTCCTGGCACGTGTATCGATTATCGCGGTCACACTAGGATAAATCCACATTCCACATTTGTTATTTCAATTTTGCTATCAACTAGATTATTAAACATCAACAGGTACAGGACATAGTTTTAACAAATATGGTAATATATTTCCTTATCCTAGTTATATGTGTTTAAAATAGGGCTTTAATCATCGTTTTCCTATTCACGGACGAAAAAAAATGAACTTAATTGTGAGTTGTTTAATAATAACAGGAAAGCGCTACATGTTATCAAATGACGAAAACAAATGATGATAAGTAGTTACATAAGCCGGGTCGATGGCCGGGATCTGCGATCTGATAGCGAGACCCCCGACCTGCCTCTGATAGCACACCGCCATCTTAGATTCAACTCACAAGTACCACACATATAAGTTATTTTATTGCAAGATTCGGAGGAGCTCAGTATCAATTGAAAGTGATTATTTTCTACAGGTATTTTTTTTACATAACGGTTATACGGCCAAAAAGCAGTTCCATGATATAATATCTACATCTACTCTACTAGACATAACATTTTCCTAAACATCACGTTTATTGAGAAATTAAAATCTCTGCAATAGCAAAATATTTCATGCCGTTTTAATAAATGACTAGCTGTCGCCTGCGGCTTCGCTCGCGTTTTGGTCGAAAATTATCCCACGGGCCCGTTGTAAATATATCCTATGGCGCTCGGGATAATGTAGCTTCCTAATAATGAAAGAATTTTCAAAATCGGTTCAGCAGATCTGGAGATTACCCCTTACATACAAACTTACAAACAAATTTTACCTCTTTATAATATTAGTATAGAATAGATTATATATAGATAAGCTATTGTAGCAATATTTCCAACAAAAAAAAACATGTCCTTAAACTGTAAGGCTTTCTGGAAAAGAACCTCACAAACTCAGAATTGTTGTCTAGCATTATGTCAATCATCATAATTGGAGCTTTCAGATAATAATCCTTTGAAATCATCGTCGGTGAAGCCTCAGTTGCCAAACCCCTAGGCAATTGTACTACTGGTGGTTGTACTGGTAGTACGAGCTTTTAGGAAGGTGAAAGGGTTTACTGGAGATATATTGTATAGTTCCATATGTATTGTAGAATTGATATTACTATCGAGAATGCAATATGGGTTCAGACACGATTTTATTTGTATTCATTTACTTTATTTAAAAACGAGCAATTGCCCGCGGCTTCGCTTGCGTTTTGGTCGGAAATTATCCCACGGGCACGTTGTAAATATAGCCTATGGCACTCGGGGATATTGTAGCTACCTATTAGTGAAAGAATTTTCAAAATCGGTTCAGTTCAGAGCCAGAGATCACCCCCTACAACCTCACAAACTCACAAACTTCATCTCTTTATAATATTAGTATAGATCTAAAATTCTAAACAACCTAAAATTTTGAGTCTAGCCACACGAAATGTTGTACAATCATTCTTAATAAGTACATCTCCTAGGTCTGCATCTGATCTACGAGGGATCTTAAACATCATCTCTTGTGGAATAAATGACAATTTGTATGGGTTGTCATACTTGCCGATGGAAAATCCCATTGGGGACACGATTTGTAATAAAAAGTCATGTTTATTTTAAGAAGTTTAAAATAAGACAAATCCAAGAATAGCTATATAAAAGTGATTCCTCAGACAAAAGAAGAATAACGAAAATTCCTATTCTTCGTCACACCTTTTAAAATGAGGTCTTCAGGCATTGTTCAACGTATTCAAATCTCATTCAATGTTTTCTTACGTTATCAATGAAGTACTGGCAGTAAGTAGGTCGCGCTCGCGTCACGTTATGTACTTGTGTGCTGGCTGCTGTGGCTGGGTGGCTAGTGGCTGAACAGTGAGCCGGCTGTTCACTAGTACTCGCCGGTATCCGGGACACGCGCTATGATGATGGCTCTTGTACCGTTCCTGTTTGGAAGTGATCCGAACTTTTGTTCGCACATCGTCCGCAAAAATTTAAATAGCTCAGCTAATATGCATGATAAATAATTATATAATTGATAGCCTATAGCACCAAATAATAATGTAGCTTTCTGCCAGTAACAGAATTTTTAGAATTGTATCATTAGTTCCGGAGATTACCTCTACATACAAACTAACAAACAAATTTTACCTCTTTATAATATTAGTGTAGATACATTAAGCCGAGTTTTGGAACTATCCCAAATAATTTGGAGCTACACAGCCTCTTATATTCAAGTTATCAGAACTAGCACCTAGAACTAGTTGGGGAACCAACCATGCCACAAATGCATGTATGAAGTTATTTCAGAAAGTATTACTAATTGGCAATTTCTCTAAATGTCAAATCAATAAATCAATGAGTATAAAATGTTGTACATTTCTTGATTTTGTTATAATATAATATAATAATGAGTTCTATTTTATACAAAAAAATCTCGGTCACAAAAGTATTATGAACACATTGTCAATAATTAGACAACAGCCCACCTGCCCAACCTAGCGTAAATAAGGAAATGTCAGAACCATAGAGAAATCCTTTTTATTTCCAAACTAAGTCACGTTTTACCAACGTTATCACAATGTTTAGCATCTTGTTCGAAGGGACTTGAATCTCTGTTTATAATATTCTTATCAGTAGCTACGAAGTCTATATCATCTGAAGCAATAATATATGATTCAGCTAGTTTCGCAAGTGTTTGATCAGTAATAATACTACTGTTTATCGCTGGTACATTTTTTGTTATTTAAATACGCATAAACACATGTACTTTACACAAAATACACATGTACTTACATGTGTATTTTCAGAATTGATAAAATGTATTGTTGATGTAATTGTAATTATATCTTATATCGTTTCTGACAAATTGAAAACGAGTTTTTTCATTATTATGTCTAAATGTTAAAACTTTTCCATAACCGCATTAAATCCATGTAATAATGATGATTCATGTCAATGTTTAATAATTCTAAACTTTTAATAATTATGTTTTAATGAACCAAAAGGAGTATGTAAGGATTCGTAGCAGATGGTGTTCAATGGAGCTATCGTTTTATCGTTTTAAGTGAGTTTTTGAGCTCACCAGATAGCGCCACTGTCGCGAAAAGTTATGTCAATAATTCTATTTAGATGTTATAATGAAAAGTTTAACTGGAGCATTATTTATTCAGCAAACATACATAATATTGAATATATATATATAGCTTTCGTAAGATTTAAAAATACACAATGATGAGCGATTATAAGGTTTACCTTATAATCGTGTACGTGTATTTATCACAACGATATTTTCAAAGCTATTTCGGTCCATAATGTCGTTATGCGGAAGCGAATCGTGTCGTGTGCCGAGTAACTTTGTTATGCCACCGGGAGCCCCGGGGGGAAGCATGGCTGAAATCACAAGTAATAATGTTTGGTTAGCTTGATAAACATACCTGAAAATTCTAAAAAGTGATTAATGGCATTCGGTACTGGAAAATTTCAATTTTCCGTCCTCTGATGTGTACGATATTTAATTTTATAATATCTCGACATCATTGTTCCAGTATTATTTTAAATGTGAGCTCTAAATACAATGTAATGTTAACTAAAATAGCAACGTTCCCAACAACATTGTCACTCGGGCGCACCTCTGTAATTATCCCAAATTAATGCGTCACACTTCCACGTCGGTAATAGCCAACATTATCTGTTTAGGACGAACGTGTGACATTGGCTCTAAATTCATAGTAGGCACTACCCTATCTATTAATCACAAGTGTATCTTGATACCTCATAACTACTCACAGCCCCCGCTGTGGCCTGAGCTGTGATAGCAGGCGCACGCTGCGGCGGCTCAAGATATGCTGGCAATGTCAGTGTGTCACGTGGTCGCCGCGCGCGCAACTTTATTTGTAAAGTCGGTCAATGCCCCGAGCGTTAGATAAAAAACACACAATTTGTTTACGCGGTGTGTTACGCAAAACATCGCTGATTGTCCAAGCGTTCCGGTTCGCGATGAATATTATAAATTGTTATTTAACTGATGATCTGTGAAATAATACTATTTTAGTGTTGACTCTACTTTAATTTTCATTAATTTGATCCGCACACACCATTCCGCTTTTAATTAAAAGATAAGAACAACTTCTTGAACGATAATAAGTAATTAAGAACTCGACAAAAAAAATCAGAACCTGTATTGGGTCAAACAAAAATTAATTAGTAATATAATTTTCCTCGTAAATTCATTACCTGAACACAATCACTCGCAAACGAGACCGGCGTCGAACCAGCGACGCTAATTAATCAAGTCGGCTAAACAGTGAAAACCTGTTGGGTAACTCGGGAAATGAAGGAAAGCTCCGCGACGAAAGTGGAAAAAGCTTTGCGAATACACACGCACCGGCGCGCGGCGCACACAGACAGCCGCCGCCATGCCGCCACACCAGTACACCGCGGCCGCGCCTGTGTGCCGCACGCACACACCCGCCGCCAGTACGAAAACGAAAGTGTCCGAGCGCCGCCGAGCTCAGCCGAAGCGAGCTCACGAAGTCAGTGGAACTCATCGTCGAAACTGGGACATCAGTCCGTAATACGACGCGAACGCCGGCGGACGCGGCGCGCGGTTGCAACACAACACATTACGCTCTATGACATAACTGAAAACTGTGGACTTGTGATTATGGTGTTTGGTGTTAATAATTAAATATGATGGCTGTGGAAGTTCGTCCGGCGAGTGCCGGCCCGGAGACACGCCGCTCGCCGGCCGCCGACCGCAGGGCGCTCAGCGCAGAGAGCGAGCCCCGCACCTTGGCTGCTAGGAAGGCTTATCCTGAGGAACCAGCTTCTCCGAAACCAGAACCAGAGGAAGACGATGCCCCATTAGACTTGACCGTACGCAAAGAGATTTCTGTATGCGAGTTCGCGCGCCATTCGTTCGCGGATCCGTCAGATTACGTGAGGACTCAGATGATCTTGAGGCAGTCGCAGGACTACCTGGCGTCTGGCCGGGACTCCGGCACCGAGTCCGACGACTCCGCCGGCCGGCTCAGCCCCGGCGACGACGCCATCTCAGGCAAGGCTTACAAGAAGTCACTCATGAAGAGATACAGTAAGTGCTCACCATTCCTCTGATACTTCGGAAATATATTTGTTATTCTTTGTGAACATACGTATAAGTTATGAACACGCACAAGATTCCTCGAGCCGGTTCCATAAAATAAATATAACAAGCAACAAAAAGAAAAGATAGAAATAGCTTTACAATCACAAATTGAATCTCAATTCAATTAAAGACCTCAGAACAAATTAAACGAGTATATATTTTTACTTCACCAGTTGTTATTGTTATATTTAAATGACATAACGTACATTTACATAAAAGCGAGAAATAAATGTCTACAAAAAAGATTTTCCGCAAACCGCTACGTCACACATGAAAGAAAGTGCTACGAGCTACGAGCGTAGCGGCGGCTACGGGTTGCTACGCGGCCCTTGCTACGTCTCCATTTTGCATACAATTTATTGACATTATATTGAAATGATACGCATAGAGTAAATATTGCTGTATGTATGTAAGTGTTGGTGCGCCGCCCTGACCTAGCGCAACATGCAGCGCGTAGGGCGGGGGGGTGGGGCGGCGCAATTAAACATTTGCGTCGCATCTATTTGCATTACTACAATACTCATTATTTATTGTGCTATACTTTCTTTGTTTCCACGAAAATGTTACTAGTTCTACGTTTACACATAAGTCAATAACCATATGGTATCTAAAAAGCATTCATAATTGAACTGTTTCGTTTGTCAAAATTGCTATGAAAGTACTTTCCAAGCATCGATCCCAGGCAGCTTTAAAACAAACCTGAGCTTTGGAACATTCGTCTTTTCCTCATAAAATAAATAAGGATACGTTGTTAACATTTAGATTTATTCGATTTTGGGATTTCCGTTTACCTCTGTAGCAATAGAATCAGTATACCATACATGGTTCCGATAATTTACCATTTGCAAGGATAAATGAATACTTAGGTATCTTATTTAATTGTGCATTATCCTTAAAACACCGGTGTATTTAATGTCATTGTCATTACATAATTGTTATTAAAGGCTCTTTTGCGCCTCAAAATCGTATCGCCGCTGCATCGGCTCGCTACCGGTGTAAGTGATGATGTGTCGTAGCTCAAGATCTAAAAACTCATCCAAATCAAAAAAACATTAAATCACACATAATTATTGAAAATGTAAATAATCACATCAAAGGAAAAAGTTCATCGATAACATGTTTATCATTTGTAGATCTAAGATCATTACTTCCAGACGGGTCTCATCCCACCATCGGTCCAAGTCTCATTTGTTACCTCCCCGCCTGGACTGGACTCTCGGCCCTGTGGGCCCCGAGAGCCCACCAGCCACGTTTTATTCGCGGCTAAGAATTTCGCCAGACATGTTTTTGTTGGCGTGTTTATGTGTTATATAACAAAATGTCTGCCGTGACTTTGGGGCTAAATTGTAATTGTACCCTACATTTAGGTACTAGGGGGACACTCAACCACGACCAGTGGGGACAGACCGGTGGGGGCAGACGGGAATAAACCCTAACTATCTACCGGCGGTATAGGACTTATTCACTAAGATCCCTTGTCATCTTCTTCTTCTTATATATAAAATTCTCGTGTCACAATGTTAGTTACCATACTCCTCCGAAACGGCTTGACAGAGTTTTATGAAATTTTATATTTATGCATATATTCAGTATTTCTGAGAATCGGCTGCTATCTATTTTTCATACCCCTGGGATAATTTTCGACCAAAATGCGAAGCCGCGGGCAACAGCTAGTAATATATAACAGATTTGTAGGCCACTAAGAGTCGCTTATAATTCGTTTGTCAAAATACTAAGGAAAAAACAACAGTTCTATATACTAAATATCATTAGCAGAACTGTCTTAATTAGGCAACGGTTTTGGGTGCTATTTGCAAACACTTTTTTTTTGCATTTCCCCACACCGGACGGACATAAAAACTATTACTTACAGGGCAACCGTCCATGGTTATATGAATCATCTCTCTGCCGTACAGTTTTCCTTCCTCTTCGGATCCGCATGCTCAAAGGAACTGTCGCTCAACTGATAGACTGCTGTTCCTTCCTCTTTCTATGCATTTTGTTGTTATTAACACCTATTTGTACTTCAATTCCTTGTGAGTCATTATTCAGTTCGTTTAGGCCTATTTGTATTTGATCCAGCCTCGATGATCTAGTTGTCGCTAGTGCTACGGCTAAGTGAGTCTGGGTTCTCAGTAGCCGGCAGCAGCTTCCTAGGACTTAACACTATGGGTGTTCTACAGGTAGCCTTCGAGGGGTACAGTCATGATTCTTTGTGTTTACATTCCTCATGACCTGTCATCATACCGGGCGTTTAGGTCTATTAGTGAAAAAATAAACTTCGATTTTTTTTTTTTTTCTGATGGGAAATCATCAAATAACCCCTCCCGCTCTGGGCTGAGCAGGAGGGAGTGTCAGACTTTTACTGACTAAAACCCATCCATGTTCCTTCCTTTGCCCTTTGTGTTCCAGGGCCGCGGTATCTCTTTCGAACAGTCCCGCAACCCTGGCAAGCGTCGGTCCTTTCGGACCCCTTCCTGTTTGCTGACTCTCTTTGAGGCGCGCGTGGAACACGAACGCGCCGTCAACACGGCCTGTCGTCATAAGACGGACGGACGGCGAGCTAGCCCATAGCTCACCGTCCACAGGCCCGAAATAAACTTCCCTTGACTTCCCTTTTTTATTCGTTTTTTTTTTTACCGATTTCGAGGGTTTTTTTTTTGCACGGAGCCCTAACTCTTATTTCTAAAATAAAAGTATCTTTAGTTACTCGTTATGTCATCAGCTATCTGCCAGTAAAAGTCTCATCAAAATCGGTCCAACCGTTTCGGAGATTAGTCTTTTGAATCGGATTTTGTTAACAATTTCAAGGGTTTTAATTGTTTTGCACGGAACCCTAATAGAAAAATATTCTAAAATAAGAGTAGCCTATGTTAGACCTTATAACATCCATCAGCTATCTTCCAGTAAAAACCCGTCAAAATCAGTCCAGCCGTTTCGGAGATTAGCCGGAACAAACAGACACAAAAAAAAATTTATAAGTGCCGTAATTTTTTTCATATGCATTTAGCAAAAAGCTGTTATTTTTATATTACAAACAGACACTTTTGTATTTATTTGTATGTATAGAAGAAAGTAGATGATTTTAAAATTAATATAATTCATCATCAAGACGGAGACTTTGTTTCTTGCATGTTACTCAACCTCTAACTAACCTTTAGACTACTTGTTTGCCTACTAAGGGGCAGCCTACATTTCATTTCATGCAAAGTTTGTTGAAACAACGTCGATTTCTGAAAACAAAGTCTAAAATACTTGTTCTAAAAACGGCTTTGAATTCTAATTGGGGTGTTATAACTCGTATATGTTTAAATAACCGGTTACCGAATTGTTTTTTAAGATTTCGTATTTCTATTCATGTCGGCCACCATATCTGAAGTTCTTCTGAGTTACACTTACATGAGACTTTAGACAATTACCTTCTAGACATTAAAGTCTGCCCAACCCGTTGTAGCAAGTGTCGTGAGCATACATACATACATAGAATGCACACACATGAATACGGCAGCATTCTTCTAAACAATAGCTTATTGTACCGCCAATGTTTACTATCGCTTACTCCGCGATGTTTTCAACCAAATTCTATTAAATATTCTCTGAAACTTGTAAGAAAATGTCATTCAATAACTTCATTCAAGAAAACTAGATTTGAAATGGAAATGACATAATTCATTGGTGAACTGAATGTGCCTGTGTAAGCAAGATTTTTCATAAACAAAGTAGGTAGGAAGGTATAGTTGATGAAATGATCAGACATCAGCTAAAATGGTCTTGACAATAACACGTACTCGTGCACACTGCACTAACATGAATAGGGGTCATTGACACATCACGGAAAACACATATGTGCATAATTGTGCATGCATATACCTACCTACTGCTGTTTTATAATAAAGTACAACAAATTATGCGCTGAGCTAGAATTAGAGTTGCCCCCTTTTAAACTTTATAGCAAATGGCTTTAATTATGAATTAAGTTATTAAAGAGGAATACAATTCATTGGTTTTGTATGATTAGGCATGGTCCAAACACATATCTGATATCCTCATGGTAAATTAGTGAAATATTATCGCCATTCAAAAACATTCGGTTTCCGGAAAATTACATAATTATCAGTTGATTGTACAAATTAATCAATTAATCAAATTGTTACCGCACCACACACCTACACAATTTGTTTTCATGCATTATTTCCTTTAGCTACTGATACAGAATGTTTCTGAAACTGTAAAAGGAAGCTGGGGATAGGAACACTTAAATTATATGCTCAGATGATTCATTAAAAAAAATCGGTAGTCAAAAAGGTTAATCTCTCTGCGAACCCTTTTATGGTAACCGCCGTGATATTACAACAACATAGCATTGCATTACATTACACTTATTGTCATCAAAACACATGAATCGCTCGCTCATCACTCCGGTTCGCCGTAGCGCGGGTTCGATGCCCGGGCTTCCGACTATGGCGCTGCATCGCGTTACCTGACTCTTATTGCACGCGTTAAATTATAACAATGCATATAAATATATTATGTGCTCATCGTAGGTAAGTACAGGGAAATATAGCTGCCTTAGCACAAGAAATCTGCTAAAAAAAAACAAAGATTTTGTAAATGTAAAGATATAAACTCTATGACTGCCATTGACATCGAACTAAATACTTTCATTTACTTCTATAAGCGAGCACTGTCAAATGATCACTTACTCCTGTCTACAATTTACTAGTCTAGTACAAGAAAAGACTCTCCTATCAACGTAGAAAAATAATCGTATCAAATAGTGAATTTATCGTCGGTACAACACAATCAATTAATGACTGTCATACTGCATATCTTCTACGTACGCCATTTTGTATTTTCCAAGATTCATATCGAAATACGGTCGCGACCTAAATTATTTGACGTTTATAACTAGATTTTATATTTTTCATCCCAGAGAGATTTTGAAGAAATCGTCGCAAATTTAATAAGGAAATAGGTCGAATGCCGACTTGACTACACGCGTCGCGCGTCGAACTGATACAGACCTGTTGGTGAGGACTCGAGCACTCGTGGAATCGTGAATATCTAAAGGCAACGACTTGCCAATGAGGCAATGACTCATCCATTTTACTGATCAATTACTCCTCAAAACATGACACAGCTTCTATTGTACAAACTCAAAATCACTGTGAGCAAACTCAATAAGCAATTATTTACAAAAATTACGATCTTCAAAAAAAAAGATGACCCTGTGTACTCAAAGTTGCTCCAACTTTCCCATGAATATTCAAAAAGAAAGGATGCACCAGGAAACGTAATCTGTGTACAATTTTATTAAACAGCTGCCAAGTAATGTTAGTTATCAGGCCCTTATGGGTGAAATGTGTGATACCTGCCCAGGCGCAGGCGCAGGTCGGAAGTGAAAGGTGCGTAAAAAATCTTATTTATACGCGATTGGCGACGCCGGATGTGCCTGCGCATCCACCAGTAAACAATACGCAAACGTGATCGGGTTGGAAGCTACTGCCGTTTGTATACATATTACATACATTTTTAATGTCAGATGCATTGGTAACGCCGCAAAAAAAAAGATTAACCATCTACAACAGAACCTACACAAGTAAAACAAACTCATCTCATTCGCGAATCTCCGACATGAGATTCATCTTTATGGATTATTAATATTTTTCCACCAACATCATTGCTAAGTTAGAAGTTAGAACCTGTGTTACGACACCCGGAGATCACAAAGGTCGTTGTTCTTACAAATATTTGCATGAATTACACCTAAAAGAAACATAATAATTATTGGCATAGACAAACATGTCGTCTTCTCCAAATACCTACAGATTATCATCAATATAATGTCCAATGAAAACACTGGCCAGCTACCTGTTCCGAGAAGTTTCGAACAAAGAAAAAACGAACAATTTTGAATTATATTAATTCCTTCACGAATCCAAATTTATGTAAAGTAACTATCACTGGCAACACAAAATAAACTTTAATATTAAAGAGCTTGCGTTCAATATTAAAGACCGCAACAACAAACAACAAACAACCTATGACGTTTCGTTTTAATGTAAACAATAGAATGTCCCGAAAGGGTAAGGAAGGGTTGTTCTTTTTTTGAATAGCTTCCTGCAAACTGTGCATCTCATTCACACTATAGCCAATAATGAAGTTAGAATGAGACGACGACTACGAAACTGATTTCGGCTCGCGACTGGATTTAAAAAAATGCACTTTTAGTATTCAAATGACGTGAACGCATCCGTTTTTAGAATTTGAAAAATAAATAAACGTACCAAACCAGCGGCTATTGATAAAATAAACTGTTTTATAACTTCCTAACTAAACAAAGATGTTAGTTTTTTTACGTGAACGTATTAGCACTTATATCAACGGCCGTCCCTTCACAGGCTGAATGGGTGCGTGTCGTCGGCAAATTAGTGCAATAAATTAACGGGCGCGTCCTGCCGTCTGTATCGATATTTTATCAATCATTTAATCTTATCTGTTATGTATTTATGCGTGCAACGCTCTTTAAATCGGGCACATCTGGGCGTGGGGCCGCGCGCAGTTTTTGGCCGGCCTTCAACCGCGACGCAAGGCTATTAGGTTTCACAACACATACGGACAAACAGACTGGCGACCTGCGAGACCACTGTTACTTCGGGGCCCCTCACTATCCCCACGCGCTGGTATATCCAACCAATCATTACGTGTTTATAGGCCCAATGCGCATAAATTTATTTTAAGACATTTACATGTGCGCTAAAACATGTGAACCGATTACGGGCGGAGGTAAAAACTAAGTTAATAGGGTAGTAGGTACTATAAAAAAGCTGTGGTTTCCGTAACAGTACACCGCTTACCTTGTTCGCTTCATCTGTCATATAAAAAGGTAACCCAATTTTTTAAATACATTAAAAAAACACCTACCTGCCGGTAGCGGGTGTGCACCCCCTCTAATAAAAAAAAAACATCTTAACTGTAAACCTTTAAAGGCTCGCATTCGTATAATGAAGTGGTACTTTTTCGCGGTTTTTTGCATTCCACAGTTAAAAAATGTTTTTATTGGCAAATTTACGGCTGCGTTCGGTTTTTGCAACGGTACCGCTCCGCTCTTTTGTCTATTATATTGTATTGCAGATGTTTTTTCATTGCAAATAATGGCTTTCGAGTTTCGACTTCCTCAAAACGTTTTAGTAACCTTTGTTTGTATTTCTCCTCTGTTTAAAAACATCTTAACCCTGTATTTTTACAAACAAATTGTTGTCGATTTCACAAGCATTGCCAAAAGTCGGCAGTAATAGCCTCTGTGGAAAAAACAGCTTTTTGTTACTGATTGTCGACTCGTTCGCGACAGAAACTCAAGATGTGAGAGATAAACACTTTGTTTTTATAAATAAAATCTTATCACGACTGTTTCCTGTCCCCATTAGATATTCCCTGCGATATCATCCGTAGCAAATTGTTTAAAAATATTTAGTGTTTTAGCGCTGGCACTGAAAAAACCAAGTAAGTAGTAGTTACCAGGTACTAATTATGCAATTTGAGGCCCGATTTTTGTAAATAATTATGACGCATAATTTGATAAACGGAACAAACAATGATATTACTATAAAAAACTGTCCATATGCTGGACCGGGGAAGACCTGAAAAACAGAGTTCAACGCTTATAAACAAAATATAATAAAATATGTAATAAATATACTTAACATGATATTTATCATAATTTCAATAAATGGATAACTATTTTTTAAACTCATAGTACAACGAAGCAGACTGGTGGCGGCGAAAAACGAAGTACAATAATATCCTGGTTATTTGAACCGTCTATATAGACGGCTGCTTACGCCCGCAGCATCTTATACGCCTAGTGGGTAATCTGAAAGCACACGAGATATCATATTTTATGAAATTTCACCATTAACAATAGCTCAGGGTCACGTTTATAACATTCACATTTCCGCACTCAGAAAAAAACTGCCAAAAATAGTAGTGGGTAAATATAGCTATTATCAGTTGTTATCAGTCGCATACGTTGAAGGATCACCGTCATCTGTCACAACACATGCTGGGAAGCTCAAAACCAGCACGTTTGCGCACAAGTGCGGTTACACGTGTTCAACCACGCATATCTGGTGTAAAAATGCAATGCATATTTTAGGTAGATTCAGTGGATATATTTCGGATAGTGCCTCGCAACGCCCGCGAGAGTATGACGTGACCTATACAGTATACATAGATTACAATACATAGTGAAGGTGAGCACAATAACATGCGGGAAACCCGACGGCTTTTTGTATTCAATATTGTAATACGGTCAATGTTATCATGTTTGTGCATAGACAAACACAGCCTAGTCTAACCAGAATCACAGCTAGATGAATCAACAGTCAATGTACCTATTTTCTATTTCCCCCGATCATAAATCGGTCGCTAAGTGCAATACTATCTAACTAAGGATCAAACATTCCACCTCGATCTCATTCAGGTCATCACAACAGCAGTCAAACCGAGCTGTATCTGTGATGTCACCGCGCAGGCCGGAAGCCGCGCGGTGCGCGGTGCGCCCACGCCGCCAGACACATACTGCGCCCGCGCACGTGCCGACAATTAGCCATCGACACCCTGTCTCGACATATAACAAACACTTTTATTACACCTTATTCCAACTATAATTCGCTTAGCCTTTAAGCCCATGTTACTTATAGCTTAGCTTAACCTGAAATATTCGGTAACATCTGTGTTCAAACTATGTCTGCGTCATACAAGGAAGTAGCTAGTGTATGCCAAAATTATTATCAGTATAACATGTAGACGCTATCCTCTGTTCACGTAATCGTATGAATTGATAATTTGATTGTCGACAAAAAACCAGACAGACGTCTAGAGATGTTTCTTGGAGATTAAAGGTACAATTTACAAGGAATATATCTAGCAATGCTATAAATGTGAGCGTTGGAAAAGCTCTCGTACTTTCCTTGCAGTATTATGAGTAGATTTCCTATCGACCAGCCGCGCCGCCGGCTGTTCTGCTTATCGTTGCAGAAATAGAACCTTTCAGTTCGATAGTACCCATCTTGACACCTGCAGTCCTGCATATTCCGGGAACCATGAGGTTTAACCGTGGATAAAGCAAGGTTAAAAAAGGATTTGAATTAAAAAAGCTTTAAAAACATATTTTTTGTGTTCACTTTTCTTCCCTCTTATAATATATCTTCAGTGTGTACGTACGTATCGTTTATTAATATTGTTTTCTCAAACATTTACTATATTATTTATTCACTGTAAACTCAAACAAATTACAGATGAGGTAATATCAATTAAGTACATGTCCAGTCTAGATAGTTGTCGGTAAAAAATGTAACCTAAGGGACCTTGCTTTTTTAGGCAGCCGGACTTTTTGCTCCCAGCCCACCCCGGCTTGGAGCCTAGGTCGGGAGCGAGACAGACTGACTAATATAATAATGGAAACTAGACGAACAGAATAATGTTCAGGACTAGAGGCTTCTTTAATAGGTCTGTGCTTTATCGTAAGCGAAGCGTTTGCTAATCACAGAATAGAACAGATTGTAAAAGGTTTTACACTATCAACCATAAAGAAAATTGCAAAGCTTTGCGGTATTTACTAACAGAAACCGATGCAGGCAGTGTATATGCATGAATGTAAACGAAACATTTCTGTTTTGTTGTCAAGTGTTCACAAAAAGCTTCCTCGGCTAATATCAGTAGTTCAGTACACACAACACCAGTAAGACCTAACAATGGTAACTTCTCCAAAACTGGCAACCATCCAATACACATTTTTTTCGCTTATATTTTCAACACACTGCAGCGTGTCTTACTTATTTGAGGTTTTTCATATTTCTTGTTGTTTCCAACGTCCCTTTAACGTAGCCTGTAATAGTTTGTATATCGTATCGCTTGAGTTGGTGCGCTACCTTCACGGTACACTTAAAATTGGCTGTTGGAAGAGAAAACAGTAGATATGTCTGAACTGAACACGTTACACGGGGTAAGGGACCAACTCATTAACATACATTGTTTGTTTACTGTCTAGACTCATGTTTGATTTACAATTAATTTAAATTGAAACTTTTCATATTAATTAATGTCGGTAGTTCGCAGTTCTAGGTGGGGGTTTGACCCAGATAATACCTTTGTTAGGGTTAGGTTAGTTTTCAATAACCGCCACTGATACGTATTCTAGAAAGATTGACGTTATATAGGGTGGACTACATCGATTTAGAGCTAGACCTGTTATACTGGTTATAACCTAAAACATTCAAACTGGTATTAAAGTCACATGTGGCCTAATTTACGGCTTGCCATATTTCACTCGTAAAGGTTCACATATTTCGTAATTACTAAAAAAAGTTCTACAATTATGACATTCTTAACAAAACGAGAGCACTTAGGCCGAAGCATTCGTACTTAAAATAATTTTAACGAGCCGTCCTTAGCCCCAATTAGTCGCAACTATTGATTACATATTAACCGACGATAAAATAACGCACAATCTATAAATATAATAAGTTATTGATCCGATTTATTTTCGTATAGTAACATAACGTTGGTGCGTCCGGTACATCGGGTGATTTACGCGTGAAATTGGGATTGTATGCGGAAAATTTCCTATTTTTGTAAAGTTAAGAAAATTAATTAGGGTCTACATGACACAATAGATATGATAACAGGTCTATATGCCATTACATGCAGTCACGCAACTTTTTGCCATTTAAAAACGGCTACTCCGATGTTTTTCTTACAAAAAAATACCGAAGTTAAGGGCAGCAAAAACGTCAAGAAGAACCCGAATATCTATGTAGTGAGTACAGCGAGCTAGGCAAGATGTCGGTACTCCCCTGTGATTGCTTATCAGACAGCGATCGCTCTGGCAGAATACTGATATTCAGGCGCGTCTGGTTACAGAGGAACTGAGCGAGGTCGACTCACTTTACATAGTCGGAAAAAAAAGGTACGACGAGAATGTCACACCCTGCCAAAGTATGAAACTTATTAAATTCATAAAGATTATGTCCTTTTGCAATATCCCTTAATTTGTATTTTGTAAGCGAGATACAATTCTTGTTCAATTACGGAAATATAAGGTCATTAACCTACTTCAATTTTGGATATGTATGTATGAATTTCAACAGCGTATAATGTACAGATATAGTTTTAAACTTAATTTGGCAGCAAATGATAAATATCTGTAGTTACCAAATAGCCCAGTCCGTTTTTATTCGTATTCGTCGGCGGATGTTACGACACGCAACTGACATTTTATTGTACAGGAAATCGAGTGTTTTGGCTTTTAAATTGTTAATTATATTAATGTTTTTACACTGGCAACATGAATTTGAACTTTTCAAGTTACAAAGATACTTTGCGAGATAACATGGGATGTGAACTGTTTCTCAATATTCTGTGCAATAAAAAATATATTGTGTGTTCGAGTATTCTCATTCTCATAACAATAAAGTACAAATATACCATGACGTCTTAAAGCAGGAGTAATGTCAGTGTGGGAAAGAGACAGAGCTGTAAAATGTAAGAACTAAACTTAAAACTCAATGATAAGTAATTGCCCAAACACGGTCAAAATCACGAAAACTTATTTTGCACGTTCAAAAATAAGCCTTAATGACACAGGGGTTCACAGAGCAGGGTATTTCGCGCGGCCGCCGGCGTTTTTACAACACACACATTGCACAACACGCCAGTGACGCAACCGACGCACGCGCACGATACTAACTGTACACCACTACACCTTGACGCCCACAACAACGCCCGCCGTTTCAAAATATATTTTTTTAAAAACCTCTCGATTGTTGTTCCGCACTGGACTTAACTTACGATTACATTACAGTCACGAACTGTGAGATAGTGATCATAAAATCTTATGTTTGTTTATTAAGCTCATCCGACGCAACTCTTGCGCAGCTTCGCGGTTCACAGTTTATATGAAAAAAATGAGTAATATAGAACCTTGATAGCCTAGATATGAGGCATAAATTTGAAATTAATATTGAGCAGCAAATTAATTGACTCAATAAATCTATAAAGAGTCATCGATACCTGAGAGTTGGTTAATGAAAGTAACAAGGAAACAGGAAGTTCCTTAACATGTTTTTGTATCTCCTGTAACAGTCGACATATTATAACTAGGAGTGGTCCACGCGACCGCCAGACCTGGCCGGCTTGATCTCCACCTCCTCAAGGACTTAGCCACCATGAAAGACGATTACCGACAAAGCAAAACACGACATTACTGAACAATTGAGTGCTTTGACCAAACTGTCCTGTTTTTTTCGAAAATACATAATTGCAACAGAAATGTTCCTACATTCTTTGTTTGTGAGTTTGTAAACGCAGACTTTGCAGGTCATTGCAATGCTTAGTCATCGCTGAACCTAGAAAGAGTTGCCTAAACATTGATAGTTAAAAACGCATAGTTTATGACTCTACATTTCCTATACTTTACTTGAAAAACAACATGTCTGACTCAACTATACCACATTTATATAAATCCGTGGTGAGCCGAAAACCGTATATTTCCACGAAATAAAAAGCCAGTAGACAATCACCGCAAACATCGCGGTTACGACACCGACAAGTGTGTCAATGTCGCGCGCGTTCCCGCGGCGCGCGCGCAGCCACCGCCGAGCCGCCGCGCCGCCCCGCGCCGCGCTGCCGTGCTGCTTCCTAGCCAGCCGGCATCTTGGCAATAACAACGATTGAGAACAATCTTAAGTTCATTCAGAACATACATTTTTATTTAAGATTTTTTTAAATGTTGTTTCTGAATAAAAACAAATAGGAAAATCCAACAAACAAAATTCGGTAATTAACACATTTTAGAACTCAAAATCAAAACTAACTAATGACCCAAACTATTGACCAAAAAATACAGCATTAGGTCCACCACCTCAATAGACCGCTGGTCGCTGTCCTTAACCGGAGGAAGTTCTAGAAAAGCCATTTACTTAGTCAGATAAAGCGTTTCAAGGTAACTTGTGTTCTCGTTCACACCAAATCAACAACTCGTACGGTGTGCCGTGCGCATGCGTACTGTGCGTACGAGTTTATTGTATCAAAACAGGCAAAGGAAGCATCCGCGCGGCCCAAGACAACAATGTGCTCGCGTGGATGTTTGCAGTATCTGCTGTTTGTTTGTTTGTCCACGGCGCGCGCGCAATGCCGGTATTTTACGGTTTCCGGAGAACCGCACACAGCTCACTGTAACTGTAACCAACATTTAACTTTAAAGGGGCAGGTACACAATATGTCGAATTATGAACGGTTGTCTACTTTTGGCCAAAAACCTGTTACACAGACCCCCGTATCGTAACACCGAAACAAGAAAAATATGGCTCTGATTGCGCAACTCGCGCGACCTACAACTCGGCTGCGCGGGCGCAAGTAAACAGGAAAACGGCCGCCGAAAAGCTGAGGCCGACACTTTTTAATTAATTTACTATACTTTATAATTATTTGCATCGCCGAAAATGTACTAAAATTAACTTAGGGATATTTTTGATCCAATGATTCTCTAAACTTCCTTCTAAACATCCCAACACAAACAAATAACATTGAATTTTAAGCCGGAACATGTCGATGGCCTAGAAGACAAATGTGCTAACTTAAAATTTTGATAACGAATGTATTAAATGAGCATGCTCTACCGATCGCATTTAAACAAATGACATAATTCCGTCTCTTTCTGTCTAAACTGTATTTCTATGTACACTTGTACAGTTTTCAGTTATAGTATCTAGAAGTTTTGAATCAATAAAAACAGTCCTCCAGAAAAATTGGTAGGTCTGTAATTAGTATGTTTGTCTTCTACACCAATCGATATATAAACTATATTTTAAGATTGACAAACAAGACAATCCTAACACAGAGAGAACCATTCAGTGTTCACTTTACGAGCTCCGAGAACCTCATATTTAGGAAAATAAAGTTATCTCATCACTTACACTATCGTGGAACCTTTGCAGCAAACAAGAGAGAGTTTGAGCTAAAATTAAAACACTAACTTACAGCAAAGGATAAAGTTTGCCACCCACCGTGCATGCTCACAAGCGAAATTGAAAATAAAAGCGAGTTCTCACCCGCCCTGCATCCGCAAAGGTCACTGCAGCTTAAAATAACATAACTATCACGAACGATAAAACTGCACTTCATTTGACGATAAAACGATCTATTTTTGAACTTTAATCTGCGTAAAAAAAAGTTTCGACAGATCAGTGATTGGCTATGGTGACGTATTAGTGAGGCAACTCTTTCGTATCTCGTCGACTTGTATCCGACCGCCCACCTGTAGAGATTGGCAAATGTTTCCGGTATTAACTCTTTACCGGTTTTCTTGCGACGGTTTTTGTGCCGCTAATTATGTCATCGCGTCTTTACAGAACAAGCTAAGCCTCACGGTAGTCTTTTTGTGTGTACTTAATCTTTGAATTGTTAAACACAGTTTTTTAAGTAGCACAATGTTCTGTAGCATTTTAGGTAGGTAGTTAGACATTTTTCGATGATTACCTACATAGGTGTTATTTATTTGGGCTCCAATTCTGTTGAATTTTTGTACATGTAACATTGGTTTGCCGGTCTTCACTTAGGTAAACATTAAATATGTTACAGGTACAGGAAAAAAGGTTTTACTGGTAACAAGCTGAGATCATACGTGGTTTATGAATGAAAGGCAAAAATGTAGCGGTTATAACGGTGATTAACAAAATATTATAGGCGTTAAGTCATTAGAACATTTAGAACAAGAGCTGCAAGGCGATATTGTTAACTACAACACACCCACACGCTGCTACCTGCTACGTACCCTACTAATAGATCCGGTACGAAATCATTTCCTCTAGCTTATCACGAACCGGTGATTACTTCCACTACTAGATTTCCTAACCTCAAAAGTTAAATCATATATCGTGACCCAATATTTTCCCGAAAAACAAATAGTGTCGTAATCTTCAATGTTGATAATGAAGCTAATCGCATCCCTGAAAAACATTTCCATTGGCAACAGAACGTTCTATTAATACGCACACTTGCGGCGCGCACGCACACGGCTGCGGCACGTGTCGTTACTCTGCAATTCTCGCTGCTCAGTGCACGCCTAGACGAAGTATCTATGTGTTCGGTTTACTATCGTAGTGCGGGGCTCGCGGGGGGGGGACGCCGCAACCGGGTCAAGGGAGCTCCGATGCACCGTTCGCGTTAAATCTCACTTTCGCGCGCTGCACCACTAAACATGGCGGACGTAGTGACGCGCGGTTTCGTTCTCGATGACACATTTTACGGTTTTCCGTTTTGTTTTCCACCCGTTCCGACTACTTAATCAGGCCACTGAAGTGTGGTGTAACGCTTTACACGTGTGTTGTAATTGACGAAACAAACAAAGTTATATCTATAGCGACCCAATATCCTTGTCCCTATTTCTTATTTCCTACGTCGAGTATCGCGCGTAATCGAGATAGTAAGCTTATCTGGCCGTAGTGGCATCTTATCAGCGCACTACTATAATGCAATACACCGTCGGATATGATAAACAACAGATTCTATTATTTGTTTTTAATTTGACATCGTTTTGATAAAGGGCGCGTCGTAATCTAGGATATATTGTTTAACCTGGAATGTTGGAACATCACGAATGGATATGGTAAATAAAGAAACTTAGTTGTGGAGAATGCATGTAAATCTGATACTAGATCCTTAACAAAGTAGGTAATCAAGATCTAGCGTTGAGTGCTACAGTTTCTACGCATTTCCTTTCCCACTCTCATAGTGGAACTCTAACGACGCGTGAAATGTTCAATTAAGAAACAGTAGCGACGCAATCAGCCAATATTCGTGTGATCGTAGACAAAAAACAAACAAATTATAAAGGTATGTTTACATCTTACCGCGACCGTGAATCGAATTAACGTCTGTCCGAGGCTGCACGTACGCCGACCTGTTGTTTCCTCAGACAAGGTTGGCCCAAAAAAAAATCTATCGCAACGTACCTACAAACTTTTATGACATGACTAATGGACAATGGCTTGCGAAACGGAATCGCCTGTATTATCTGTATTGTATCAGCTGTCGATTGATGTAAATAGGTCTACTGAAGTTGATCTAAAAATACCTTGTGAACCGTTAAATCTTGATTGAAAAGTTTCGCCGCATTACGTAAAAAATTTTTTGCGAGAGTAACTTCAGTGGCAATTTTAAAAGTTCATAATTTTATCAATTTACCAATTTCTGAGCTTTTCTATATTTTTAGGCAGACAACAAAACAACTCGGCATCTAAGGTGCAAAATAAAGGAAGTGGTACAAATGTTGACGTTTGCATTTATCATTTCAATATAATACGTAAGTCCCAGAGCCAGGAGCAGGTAGTGTAGTGTCCCAGCACTAGTGAGCGGCTGATCGGAGAGCGGCGCGCACGCCTGCGCGGCGGGCGGGCGTGGGGCGTAGGAAGCGCGGCGCGGGCGCATCTCGCCCTTCGCGTCTGACCCACTTATCGGCCGCACTAATAAACTGTTGTGATCGTATCTCAGCTTGCGTACGCGACCGTCATGTCGACGATAAGGGCTTGCTTTTATACTACAGATGACACTTTTGAAGTTAAGGTACTTACTTCCTAATACTAAACTCCAAGAAGGGCAGAATTAAAATTATAAATACCGCCTATAGCCTCAGCCGTCTCTATACATTACAGCATCAATGATTTCTAACATCACCGAACAACGTTCTCTCTCTCTAAAATCTGAATTAATTCTGTGACTAAATATGTCTATCGAAAATGACCGATTTGAATCTGTCGTGTGTCACATTTGGGCAACCAGCTTGTCCCGCGGTCACTGCTGACTCCGTGAGTCACGACTTGGTTGCGTAACCACGCGCATGTCGCATTCAATTTCATGTAATATGTTTCAAACGAGAGGACAATATCTATTGTTTACTAGTTCTATACCAAAATTGAGAAGTATCGCTTTTACTGGCTGAATGGAGGTTGAATCATCGTTCAAAAAGAAAACATTATTATTATAGTTGGAAAAGCAGACGAGTAAAATTACGTGACACTGGCCGAAATTAAACACAGGTTACAAAAACAAGCCCTGATGCATTCTACTAGCAACTGCACCTGAAAATACATTGTATGTCAAAAAGACTAAACCAAATAACACAGCCCTATTAAATTGAAAATATTAGTCAGATAATTTTGAAGAAACGCTGTAAAATACTCAATACGCTCATTTTTTGGTTTCTCTCCCCAAAATTCGAGATTCCTAAAATTATATAAATTGTTTATAGACTAGGCTTTTTTTCTTCGATAGATTCCAAGTTGTATCGTGTAAATGTGTGTCCGACGGTAGCAATCGGTTATTAAAGTCGGCAGATAAACATGTTATCAGCATTAATCGCGACAGTTTCCATTTCGCGGCGCGCGACCGCCACTTTCTTACGTTTCCCGCGCGCGGGGAAAGTGCCCGCGCTTTTCCGACGCCATCTTTGAAACTACACTCCCTTCCACGCAACTTGAAACGCGCCAACTATCGCCATCAGGGACGGTTACCGTTACCAAACAAATACCGGTAAAATTACCGAAATATTAACGTTATGCTACGTTAAATATTAACGTTAAACATAACGTTAATTTATAGGATTTACCGGTATTTAAGTAACGTTACTAATAACGTTAATTCACTAAAAACTAACAATGTCTGGCGCGACGTTGCCAAACCGAACGCGCGCCGCGCGTCTTTTCGTTCGGCTCTGCTAATCAGAGCGGCAACAGCTAGAATTTTACAACGATCGGACAGATACCTACGAAAACGCGACAAATTGCTCGCGCTTACGCCGTTACGCGTGTTTCAGTTTATAGTCCAGTACCAGTACGTCATAAAACAACGCGTACGCCAAATTAGATTTGTTTTGTTGTTCTGTTATTATAATTAGTTGTTTGTTTAAAAAATATTATTATGGGCCAAAAGAAGTGCAACAGAGTTTATCAGTATTTCAAAAGTTTTAAAGAAAACATCTACTTGCACATTGTGCAATAAAACATTAAACGTAAGTACACAGGGCTACACATCAAGTTATACATTTCCAGTATAAGCTGACCTCGCATTGTACGGAAATCCTATACAATGCGAGATCAGCATAAACTGGAAATGTATAGCTTGATTTGTAGCCGTGTGTACCTACTCGCCTTTTTACTTAAACTATATCATTCTAATTATGTATATTAATCTTTAATTAAAATATTTATTTCGACCATAAAAGTCCCATTGAGTGCTTTTGAGTACTGTATAGTTCTGTTCAAACTTTATGGAGGTTCGGAAAATCAACACAGATTAGGTTCGGAAGTGCGCTGCGACTGCGAATAAGCGAGTGACTGTCAAGCAAGTAAGATGAATAAGAATGCGTCCGCTGCGCCCGCGCCCCATTGATACCTAAAAGTGTGTTCTGTGCAGCTTTACGTTAGATGTTGATGATGGGACTTTTATGTTTTTTTTTAATCATTATTATAGTCGACCACATGTCCCTGGATACTCTTTCATTACGAAAATATTTAAAAGACAAATTGTAGAGGTCAAATTATATGCAGCTACGTGTTGTCGACTGTAATAATGATAGGTACCTAACAGTAATATGAGTGGGTTTTTTATTAGTTATTACCTTCGTAAAATAGGTACCAATACCCATATTTTATATTTTGTCAGGTTTTTTTTTTTTTTTTTTTTTTTTTTTTTTTTTTTTTTTTTTTTTTAACCAGTCATGAAACTTATTAAAGAAATTATAGTTTTTTTTAGTTACTTAATTCTACTACCAAAGTTTTTGATTGTATTGTATTCTATAGCGGGCTGGTGTCCGAAACTCCAAGTCCAAGCGTGTATTTTGGTTGCGGGACTGTTCGAAAGAGATACCGCGGCCCTGGAACACAAAGGGCAAAGGAAGGAACATGGATGGGTTTTAGTCAGTACAAGTCTGACACTCCCTCCTGCTCAGCCCAGAGCGGGAGGGGTCATTTGATGATTTCCCATCGATAAAAAAAAAAAAAAAAAAAAAAAAAAAAAAAGCGTGTATTTTGCGTACGGGTGAGAAATCTATTCGATCCACCCTAACTCCTCGAGAAAGGCTAGCAGCGCCTTGATGTTGCTGGCAACCTCGCGGAGAAAAAGTTTTTGATTACTGGGAAACCAAAAAACACAAGTTTCCTTATTTATATGGGTTAAGTCAGGTTGTGTTGGTTGCCCCGGCCGCACAAGTCAGTGTAGAGAGGCTATTTTCATCTTTAAAATTTGTAGTATCTAGGTACAGATACAATTTAAAATAAGATTTAATTGAAAATATTGTATTAATTCGAAACAATGCGTTATACAGTAAGAACAAATAGTGATCCTTCACTATTTTTTTTACCGTATTACGCATTGTGTAACCTGAAATTGAGAAAAAAATATCAGGTTTTTTCTTTGTCTAGATTTAGTGCTGAGTATTGCTAAAGTTTTTCTGTTATAAAACTTATAAACAAATGTTATTTTTCTGTAGTTATAGTCTGCGCGCGAGCTGCGAGGAATCGGTGGCTGGCTTACTTAAATCATCGGTGATTTTACCCTTTTTTTTTTACCGATTGGAAATCATCAAATAACCCCTCCCGCTCTGGGCTGAGCAGGAGGGAGTGTCAGACTTCTACTGAGGGAGGTGATTTTACCCTTACATAATGATTTCATAATTTTGCACTCCGCGCGAACTAAATTATGAAATCATTCTATGAGGGTATTATGTGCTTGACATAAAACCACTGATAATTTAAGTACTTAAGCTACCTATTCCTCTGAGGTCGCGCACGGACTCTAAGGTCCGTAATACAAATAAAAAAAACTATAATTTCTTTAATAAGTTTTAAGTAAAAAGTAAAGTTAATAGTAGGTAGTTACTACATACTATTAACTTTTACTCTTTTTTTTACTTTTTATACTTTCTTTAGTTTTTTTTTTGTGTTTTACAAAATTAAAAAGAAAATTAAACTTATTAAAGAAATTATAGTTTTTTTTATTTGTCCTTGTATAAAGAGAGAATAAAGAGGTATAAAGAGAGAGAAAACCAAAATGTGCCCAGCACACAGCGACTGGGTTATTTATTAGTTATTGCGTTAGGAAATGAAACTAAATTATATACATGGCAATTATTTATCCTTTATTCATATTTTTACAAACTAATTACATTTTTAAATATCCCTTAGAAAAAACAATATAAAAAACATTTAAAAATATAAAAAATTGTTGCCCGCCGGTATCGGGAACAGGGTCCAAGCTACCGGTGGTCAGGGCTCCAGAGAGAGAAACCTCCTAACAATACGAGCCGTGTCCAGGAGTACTGCTTTCTGAATCAAGCCCTTGATCCAGCTGCCTAACGAGAGCCTCCTCAGGTATTATTCATCGAGGCTCTTAGCAATTAAGCCATGGGCTGATACGACTATCGGCACAATGATCGCTGAGTCCACATCCCACATGTCGACAACCTCGCGAGCCAAGTCAAGATATTTTATTTGCTTATCTTTCTCGGCTTTCACGAGGTTCCCATCATGCGGGACCGTTATGTCAACAATCATTGCGCGCCGCTCTGATCGATCCACCACCACTATATCAGGCTTATTGGCTAAAATAGTCCTGTCAGTGATGATGGATCGATCCCAGTACAATGTGATTTATTATTATTATAAACGTGTCTAGAAAAAAAAGTCCATTGGTAATTCTAGTGCGACAAACCTATCTGTGCAGGCAGATACAAATCGGAACCAACGCAAATGAAGATTATGCTTACCGACAGTCGACAGAGCCGCGCCGATATGAACTGCATAGATAGGTTGGTAAACTCGTTATGCATACCGATCAATCAATAAAAACATTGTCTTCTGTTTTTATTACCTACCAGCTGAACTCAACGTTCCTAACAAACCTCTGTGGTTTTCTGGAACGTATATTTTGTTAATTGTAATGTTAATATGTTTACTGATAATATGAATAAAAAAAAAAAAAAAAAAAAAAATTATTTAGTTTGAGTGTCAAATTGTATTTCCTTCTTATGGCTGCCAAAATGTGATGGTTTTTGCATAAACATTAGGCAGAATGCAGGGCCTTATGTCTTCTAAACTTGACTCCACTAATTTAGCTAAATGGTAGTTCATATTTTTGGGGTCGACTTTCGTTTGGGTACATGCTTTGCTGTTTTCGCATGTGTTCCCTGTCATTACCAGGAATTACCGCTGCTGTTTGGCTGGATTTTTCAGCACGTCCTCCGAGATTTTGATTCTTCGTTGGCCTTGTAAAATTTATTGGGACATAACATCCCAATCATCGTCGAGAAGGCTCAAGGAGACAGTGCGTCTGCGTAACCGTTTACCATCTGCAAAGAAAAAATACAGAACTTATTTTATTACTTTTATTAGTACCTACACATTTGTAGCTGCTACCGTCTCGAGGAATGAGCCATTCGGGGCCATTCCGAATGGCTGCGCAATGGCCAACGTTCCTTTTATACGTCTATGTGCAGGCATGCGCCAGCCATTCGCGGCCATTCCCATTGGCTGCGCAATGCCGTGCCATTGCGCAGCCATTCGGAATGGCCGCGAATTGCCCATTCCTCGAGTAGCGGTAGCTACTAGCTACCTACTAACTACATATTAATTTTAAAAACATAGATAATAATGTGTTTTTACTCGTGTCTTCTCGAGTGATAAAAAAACGGAATTTGTTTAAATTAGATTAAAACCCTGTAGGTACCTACTTATTTAAAACTTTACATGTAAATACCAAAATACTTACCGTTTCCTGCCATTTCACAATTTGTTGATACACCCACCAATCACTAATTCACTAGGTAATTCATACACGCGCGACTAGAGTTAGTGCGACTGTGCGGGCGCGAGCGCGACCAACATCGTTAGAAAGAGATTGGCGTACAAATTATCGGTATAAGTATCGTTACTTTTACCGATACTAAATTTAGTTATTAGGTAACGTTAACGGACTTACGGGTATCGTTATTCATATCGTTACTTTTTTATCGTTATCAAAACGGTATTTGGTAACGTTAAAAAAAAAGTAACGGTAATTCGGTCCCTGATCGCCATAAAATGAGCTTTAAGATCTATCAAATAGTTTTTACGATTTATTATTATATTTATATTTGTGTTATTTACAATTAGAAATTGACATAAATATGCCATTTATAGACACTCAATTTGTCAATCAAGATAAAAATTCATATGACAAGTTAATTTGACAAAACAAATCCATACACAACTCTCGAGAGAAATATCTAATGTCTATCTAATGTCTATCGAAAGATCTGTAAATTAAGAGTGGTCTCGCATCCATGCGCATACGCAGCCGTGATCAGAAATTTAACGCGTCAATCAAGGATCTATGCGCAGACGACGATACCGAAATTGATTTTATGGTAAAACAATCGATTCTAATTCGACATACATAGTCCTAATCATGTTTCGTTATGTTCGTATTAGTATAATGTTACGCACTGGTTATGAAAAATGTAGAAACAAAAGAAAACGAGCTCTACCTAGAATTATTCGTTTGATAATCACCTTTCGAAAATGATTTGTGCAATGAATCTAGTCATTTGCATCTCTCGTTTCATAAACTAGAGGAACATTGAAATAAGTAGCTCAAAAATGCATTTATGTTGTTGTGAATGGCTATTTGTTAAGCATTTGGTAAACACGGAAACATACACGTTTTTAAAATATGCCTAGACCAATTTTAAACACTCAGGTTACAAACTTGTAAATAAATTAAAATAATAATTCAGCGACTGTAATGCGGAAACTTAACGCTAGTGACATCTGTCGTCACATGACAAGAACTAATGAAAAGAAAAGCTAACTGCCGTAAAATAGAATAGTTATCTTATTTTTGTAATAGTTTTAAGCCTAGCTCACAGTTTTCCGGGTTTAAAAAATGCGATAGGTTTATTTCAAAAGAATGTGTGGGAACATACACATTCCTAAAGAAAAAAACGGGGTTGTTGATATATGATATTAGTAGTTCAACATTTACAATTTACTTTGGTGCCCAAATCAGATTGATCAATATTGAACTCATTGAAGTTCAGTGAATCATTAAAAAACCTCATTATTCACACACACTCGAACAGGCGGTAGAGACCACTACACAGACAAATGGAGTAACATTCATTACATGGACTCACATTATCCAGTATAACTTGAGCTCCGTTAACTAAAGCCTTTAATAGCCCCCAGGGGCCACAACACTGGCCACCGTCGCGTTGGAAATAGCATTGCTTCCCGGATGTTACTCTGACGTCAGGCATCTCGCTAGAGATTTGCCGAAACCAATTGTCAATGACAAAGTACCCTTATATAAAGGCACACAGAGTTCCATTTGATTTGCATTGCAAATGTTTCTAGTGTACATTTTATTGCTAAATAACTTCAGTGAAATCTGCCTGAAATATTGAATAAAGGCATTTACGAAAGAGATTAGGTTGAGTTAATCTTTCATAGGATTCGTTGCTGAAAATGAAAGACAAAAGATTTAACGACATCCATTGATCATCAGCATATTATTATACTAAAGTTCTGAGTAAATCTGGTAAATTTGGGAGTCGCTACCTAAAATGACTTTATCAAATCAAAAGGAACTGGTGTGCATTCGTAATAATTGAGGCATTTTCCTCTTCGCCTGCAGCTGTATTAGAATGGCACAAGTCACAAGCTTTGCGCACAACATCTTGAACAAAACCTATAATATTGTCACGGGAACACAATATGCCTAAAGAAATGTCGTTCCTCTTAAATGAACCACAATTTTTAACAGATAAATAACACTATGTCATATTTTAAGCTCCAAAAAGTGTGTAATCCTGTTATGTGTACAACTTAACACCAAAACCAAATACAATAAAAATATTTAAAGGATTAGATTTTTAAATCCTTCAAATATTTAAAAACTGTGTCTAATCCTCATACCAACATTATCATGTCCACTATTTTGTTTCACCGCTCCTGTGTTGGGTCTCGTGGAATTCATTCTGGTTGACGTCATCCAAACCACGTGTATTTAATTTTATTGTGCTATTGGCCACTTCCCTGCCGGTAACCATAATAGGATCACAAACTTTATGACAACAACACTTTACAAGTATATCAGCTCATCTCGAAAACTGCTGAGCAATATTTTATGCAATACACTCTTTCTGATCGCGATAAAAGTTGTTCCTGTGACTCTGACTCTCAACTGTACTATATATCTAAGATATAAAGAAAGGTAATAGCACCGCAGGATTACGGACAGTAGATAGCCAGTATGTTCCAATGAAGTGCAAAGTCAGGAGAGCAGTAAGCCTTAAGCTTGCCGGCAACTGGCTGCCCGCCATTACCCCGCTCGTTACGGCCGCGCTGTGGATGGAACAAGCCACGGGAAATCCGGACTGACTTACCCAGAGCATGGACGTTAGCCATCTACAAATGCAATCTAGCATTTTAGGAATACAATAATCGAACTTTTTACATTCAAAACATCGCATTGTTCCAAATATATGCCGATCATTTCATTCAAGAATTTTGTTTACGTCTTTATGATGTTCGGTTAGTGAGTGGCAGCGGCACGTCCCTTAGCGAGGTACGCCCGTGTCAAATATTTTGGTTGATGTCTGCGAGTGCCCCGGACACGGCTGCCTCGCGTGCAGCGTGCGGCGCAGCTCGACACCAGCGCGAGCGCTCCACCGCGTCACGTCACTTGGCTCCCAACATCTGCATATAACAATTATAATTTTAGCAATTTTATTTTTAAATCGAAACAAAGAAATGGCACTTGCACAAACGCCGGGTGAAGTTTCATATACATTTTTATAAAAGCGACAGGAAATAATTAAAACCGACGATTTACGTTCATTTAAGAAATATGCGCTTTGAACTTGCGCGCGCGGGACACATTTTACGAGAGTCGCAAATTATTTTATACGTCTGTCTAATATTAAAATGATTAAAGAATGCTTAAAACAGGTTTTGTATTTCGGACATCTTAATTATGTACCCGAGATATGCTCGCCTCAAACGGCCGGGAAATCATTTGAAAGAGTAAAAGAAAATCGTGTCGTATCAACCGCCAATCTTTCCACTTTACCGCGGGGAAAACCAATTAGGAATAATTTCATGAAATATACCTGGAAAAACTGCTTCCATCATGGCTAAACCTAAATAATCACGTTTCTAGCTGAAAACTGAAGTAATTCCAACAAATTAGTTCGTCTAATTAGTGGAACCACAGCGGACGTTCCCCTATTCATAAAGAGACAACACACAAGTTCAGTTTAATCCAACCGAGCACAACTTTTACTTTCCTGCTGCGCTGAAATATTAACAAAGTTGCATAAGTTATGCAGCGTCCTCCTGCCTCCCCTGGCCTGCCCGCGGCCACCCTCGCTGCCTCCCTGCAGGTGAATGCACGGGGCGGTCCTCCCTGCACCTCTATTATTCCAAGCTACACGCGAACTATGCTCGGTATGTTCTGCTCCGGTGCAACGTTCCCTTTAGCTCCGTCTTTTTGTAGGAAGCTCGTGTATTTGACCCGACTCTCGCTACATGTATAATATTTTGTATTAACATTTTATGATTAAAAGTACAAAGGAAGGTTTGCAGCAGACAGGGTTGGAGCTTTACTGTGAATTGTTTGGTCTTATGTTCAGACTTCGTTCTAAACGTAATGAAGACATGTCTGTCTGCATATTATAAGTTTGATTTCTAGCAACATTCTCACGAAATTCTAGTTGTTATTCATTCCTTTTACAACGTCAGCTATCCTATGTCTTAAAGCTTAGGAAGTAATGAAAAAGAAGTAAGCATTTCTCAGAATACATCAATAGGTGTTTTGTCCAAACCGAGCATTTAGGTAACATCTAGAAATAGAAACCAACAATGTCGTGCTTAACGCAACACTCGGCATAGGTATACTAATGTTCACAATATATGACGCTGCAGAACCTAGGTTTTCTCTCTGGGTATTTCCTATCTAGGCAAGTGTTAGGCGCCCTAGATCACACGCGGCCGGTGGGTGCGACCCAAACTGTTATTTATTATTGACAGAGCGCCCGTCTGCGTAGAGGAACTCCGAACCGGAAAAATTATACAGATATTGCTTGCTATGTACCTGAAAATTCAATAACATCTGCCGATGATTAAATATTAATTATTTACGTATTCAATATTGGCTGAATAAATATGTGCTATTCAATTTCGGAAATTGCTGTGGGAAATTGGGGGAAGTGATGCTTTTGTAAGTATAGTGGCGGACGGTAAATTAGCGACTTTTTATCTATAAGTCTGCCTCTATGCATTCTGACACAAAAACTTATTTTTTTACGAAAATTCTGCTTCAATGAAAATTGAACATAAAAGCTAGTCACGTTCAAGTGAAACTGTTCTGAAGCTGTAAGGGGAAAAGGGGCGAACTGAAACAAGAGGCCTTCGTTCAACTTTTCAGTTAATAATAACAAATTCTAGGTACCCCACGTATTCATCTGAGTCCACGAATACCAAGGTACGGTACACTATGGCTTCACGTTGCCCTATTTTAGTCGCAAGAGTTCTAATTGAAATAAGTGTATTTCTGTTTTCGTCTTAAAACATGTAGCGAGTTCATTGAACCTGAAGATTGAATGGCTGGAGTATGCATCGCCTTCCTAGGTGCTGAATAATGCAGCTTGGCGTCGTCGTCACGTCCGGGCGTCCGCTTCTATCTCGACTACCCAGCTCCCATCCCTCTGCACTCGCTAGTTCGCTACACTATGGCATTAATTGAATCCTCACTGAAACAATGTATTATATTTTACATGTTTATGTTCTGCTATCAATGCGGCGCTGTTTTCGAATACTGTTTTTATTGTTATCTCGTTCGATAAGCGACTGATATGTATTCTGTTTTTATGTGTCTCTCTCTCCCGACATTGTGTTCAGGAACCTTCCATGTACTGTCTGTATTCAGAGCTCGCTCGGCTAGTACCTCGAGATGTTACCCCACAAAGGCGCGCCGGCGTCTAATCCACTCAGTGTACTCAGAGCTTTGTCCCCATTCCGCTGCGGACTCAACTCATTTGAAACTATTTCCGATGCATCTGTTTTGAATTTCACTAGCTATTTGATCAATCTGTTTCGTGAGGAAAACTGCACAGAGTGCGAATATATGCGCTAAAAGCAACGCTTTTATTCAGTAGCTATTTTGTAGTAGGTATGAAGGTGTCATATACAAGAACTTTTGCATTACTAAGCAGACAGGTTTAAATTGAAACAAGTAGAACTGCGACACGTTGCATCATTCCTTTATTAACATCATATACAGTTACATCATGCTCCGACATTCAGCTACTCATGCTAAACCCTCGAATATTTAAAACCATAAGCGGTAAAACCTCTGAGTGCTGAAGTTTCGTGAATGGCTGCGCCATAGCCGCTGCATACTTGTCATAAATCGTAGTTGCATGCAGCGCGTCGCGTGACTACCGAACTGGAACCATTTGCATTCTCCTGATAGCTGCTATCACACACCGGCTCACATGTGGCCGGGCTGTAAAGAGTTCAAATTCCGTCTAGACACTTCGACCTGAAAAACGAAAGGGAAAGCTTCCAACCGTCCCGCTCTCTGCGTCAAACATGCGCAGTGTTCGCTGGGGGTAGAACGAGACAACAGGTGGGTCCGTGAATAATTGAAGGGGGTTGCGGGGGCCCAAGGTCGGCGCACGGAAGCGTCTGGCTCGGATGTAGCCAGATTATATACAATGTTATATCGATTTTGCGGTAATTTCCCTGGAACATGCGACCTCCGATAAGTTCTCGAGTACTATTTAATGATCTAAACTTGGGATGTAACTCGATATTAAATTATTCTTAAGTTGTGAAGAACTGGGTCGTCTAACTTCTTAACTATCTGATCTCGAAGTTTCACCGATATTGTTAAAAAGTAACTCCCGCGACAATGGTTAGTAACACACACTCAATGTTCAAACATCATTGTTGATTGTAAAACAAATGAAGCAGCTAAACGTACCAGTCCATCAGACTCGTTAAATTAAGTAACTAGTAGCTGACACGGCTAGTTTTATGTGTTATGTGAGTCACAAATCGTGGTCCGACATTTAAAGCCACATTCACACCACATCACATAATATAAAGTTTAACTAATTAAATTAATACTGAGATTCAACTGCGGTATCTAATCAACGATCTTCACATAAACAGTGTTTAATTGCATTAATCATTCGATAAATTATTCGGTCTTCCGCTTCCATGGTACATACTACAGTAGCTTAGCACTAACTTATGCCAAATTGTGCCACGGCAATAAAATATTAAACCAACACACTTTACGCAAAAATTTCCGAACCTTATTTCAACAAATCTCGTCTGAGAATCGTTTCTCAGGGAGCAAGTAGAGCTTCACACGCTCAACATTATTCCACATACATAAGTGATGAACAGGCTTGTAACAAAGGGTTAGACACAGTCTGTACCTACGCACCCAAGTACATCTAGAATGTTCTCCGTAGCGCCCGCGACCTCCCCAGGGTAGCGTCCACAAGTTTTACCTGAAGAAATTTTGATAAACGAGCTTCCAAGTTGTCTTTTCTAGACGTTAAATACTAGACCCTTTAGCGTCAGACCTGTCTTCATTTATAAAGCGTACCCTCCGTCCTTTTCAGTTAAAAATATGTTGTACTTTTGCGTCAGCATTTAAAGTTAAGGGTTGCCTGTCTGTATTTTGCGTGAATCAGAGGTTCGCAGTAATGAGAGTCGGGAGCGGTCCACTGAATGTTGTAACTTGTAATAAGCGATCGGTTGATCAATACGAAGCCCATCCGAATGACTCACCATACACAAGGGAATTAACCTTCCGCTTTCTTATTTACTATTCCAATTTCTTCCACACGCTTCGAACCAAAAAGTATTTTGCCAGTTTTGCCTTTTGTTGATCGACTTGAATCCTGCCTAAAATATCTTTTGTTACGAAAACCCGACAGTTATAAACCATTTTGAGACTTGTCAGCGACTGTCAAAGCTGTTCTCTCTTTCTTACCACTATCTTTAGTTAGTTTAGCCTTAGTTTACTATGTAATAATGTGTGTCGTCTTGTTGCAGTGGACGGTGAGCCGGCCGGTCTGCCGATCAGCGCACGCAGCTCCCTCAGCCGGGCGCTGCTGCTGCTGGCTCCGGGGCCCACCGCCAGGCATCATCTCTATACAGCTCCTAACACAGGTAACCACCTAACGAACTAGTAAGATATACATACAAGTTGTGAAAGGACCTATACCGCCAGGTCTCCACAGTCCACATCCACCGCACCGAACACAAGTTAAATGACTTTACAGACTAGGTTTTGATAGGTGGTGGAAGGGCCTACCGCCAGGCACCGTCTCTGCTCCACCCCTGTCCGAGTGGCGCAGCCTAGGCAGCCTAGGGTGCTATATAATATGTGACCTTTCACTGGAGTGTAACTACTGATACTGTTAGCCTGCGTCATCCCACAGCTGGGCAGAGGCCTCTCCCCATGATTTCCAGTTGTTTCGATCCAGGGCTAATGTGGACCACTGGTCGCTGGAGTGTAACTAACTTAACATTTAAAGACGTGAAGGTGGAGGAAAATACATAGACTACTCACCTTTGAACATAATATAATGCATATTCTAAGTTACGTGCAGTAAACACGATTAATAAGTTGTTAATTGCCTTTTAGTGAGAAATAACGAATGTGTAAAAAAGGTGGCATACGTCATCACAAGGCAGGAAAAGACAAATGAAATCTTATCACTAAAAGCAAAGTTATATATCCTGAGTAGATAACTATTTTTGGAGTACCTAAGATTTCGTAACTACTGCAAATAACACAACGTTCTGTTCAACTGTAAAATAGTAATCCATAATTAATTAATTAAATCCTAAATCTAATGAAACACCTGACTTGTGAGACACGGAACACATTCTAAAAGCTGCAGTTTTCCAAGAAAATGTGTCGCAAAACAAAAAGCTTGCAAGTCGCAAGTTACTCAGTAATTACCAAAATTTGGACTGTTACTTACATATTTCGACATTTCCTACCGCGTAGGTACATCTTATATTGGCACACAGCGGAAATTACAGACTGCTACATTAGATATTAAACATAAGTATTTGAGCCCAAAGGTCGAAACGCGAACGAAGTTACATGACTTATATGCCGTAGCGACAATATTTTAAGCATATCACTAGCCGTCCTTCTTAAATGATTGACAAATAATATAGATAAGTACCGGTCTATTATTTAATTTATCAGTGGTATTGTTTGTTGAAAGTAATCTTTAATCAGAATTCAAATCCTCTATCAGTCATGACTTTCGTATTTTACATTCATGCATAGTTTTCATTCAATTCAACAAAGAATAATCAATTAATTTAACTTTTTAGACTAAAATTAATGCCGATTTTCGCCAATTCTGTAGCAAGTCACGTAAGTTGCATGTTATGGCGTGTTCACTTGTAGATATCTAAGGGACCATACTGTCGAGTCGGGAGGTAATTTCCGGAGCGGACCAGCGCGCGCGCCCTATCTGCCGGTATTATGTCATATGAAATTAATTTCAATTTCCCTTGCCACGTGTAATTAAATTACTAGGTTATTTTATCGATACAATATCTTAGAAGAACCCTTCTATTAAATGGACTTGAGCGTTACCTGATTTTAGACAAAAATAATTAAGAATAAAACCATAGATTTTCCCCCCTATTAGACCCCATAGTTATAGATGTTATGCATAGAACTAATAAGTACTAATTTATGTCACATTCAAAAACTTGACTCCTTGCACTTAGTTTATCTGTTATCAGTAACGTATCGGATGATGCGACTGGTCTAACCGGCTTATCTAATCGCTACACTTGTAATCCTCCGGTGACGTATACTTAAGCTTCCTGCTATTCTCAAATTATACCTATTTTTTGCGAACATAAATCTCGAAAACTGCTCGGGGGATTTCGATCCCATAACCGTTTTGACCTACCTAATATTTATGCACGATGATGCCATTATATTACCAATTAGCCATTACGTGACAATTCAGACAACCTAACCTAGTATTTTCAGTTGTTCATAAATACAGGAAATACAATATTGTTATTTCCTGTTGACATGGGGAAAACGTCATTACAAAACCCAAAACGGGTCCTTAACGTACAGCGCAGTCTTTTAAATAGAATTAACAATCATTTATTGAATAATTATGTTTTGTTACTCATATGTTGGGTACACGGGAATTCATTGCAAATGAAGCATTGAATATTAAGGTTTAGCTTTTAAATTGATTAATTGAGAAGTGCAATAGTAATTATTACAATTACTATCGCACTTCTCAACAGAACAGGAGGAAAATGAAAAATGTTTAGTTTCCTTTTTTGTATCAAAAATGAAAACACAATTTCCTTTTTCAAAAGTTCATCCATCAACATCTAAGAAACATTATTTGAATTTCGAATATCTAATCACAGAATCATCATTATGGGCGTTGTCAGTCAGCCATTATCTTTTTACCCATATGTGACAAAAACTTAAGTTTCTTTACTAAGATATCAGAGCATGGATGATCTAAAGACTTGATAGAAACCTCGCGAAATACATTTCAATTATTTACTTAGCATCACTTATGTAGTCTGCTCAAGTATTCTGTTTAGGACGTGTTAGGTAGTCTGTTGAAAGCCGAGTCTGTGTTAAGCCGGCAGACACCGTATGTACTAGTAGTATATAAAGCCTGCTAGATATATGTTAGGCCTCCCTAATGCACGCTCCACCTGACTTCAGCGAAGCGACCACCGCATAAGTACTGAACTGACTTAATGCTCTTATTTATAATGTTAGAAATATCTTGTATATCTAATGTATGGGATGTAAATTGGAGTCAGACACACAAAGGACATTTTACGTCCCTTTTTAGTAGCTCCGAGACTAGCTCCAACTGAACATGACAGTAGCAACAGACAAAAAGTTTCGTTTTACTTATCTGGGACGTAATTTGACACAAACTCAGTTTCTTTTTATTGTTTTCGAAGAAAGCGTCTACACGGACACTGAAACAGACCCTAAGAAAACAAATAAGTATGCAAATAGCAAAAGTTTCCAAACAAAAGTAAAATATAAGTATGAAATAGTGTCAAGAGAGGCGTCATAACAAAACTTACGAGCGCCGACAGTCAGGCTACTCCATGAAAAATTCATAAAGAACAAAGAGGAAGTGGCGGCCCGGCAATCGATAGACGCGTCAGCTGATCCGCCCGCCCAATGTCACGACCGAGCCGGCGGCGAGACGCCCGCCCTGCGCACACACGCGCCCGCACGCACACGCGCGCCTCCCAGACGCGGCCGCGCCGCCCGACGCGCCCCGACCCGTCACGCGGAACCAGACGACGTGACACTCGCTAGGGACTCCTAACAATTTGGATGATTGTAGCCATTTAATCGAGTACGTGCTAATTTTTAAAGCATTAAACACTCTACTTTGCGTGATTATACGCGAATTATATAGTCTAAATCGTTAGGTACGAGTAGATTTTTTTTTATAATTTCGTTATTGTGAACCCTTTAATTGTCAAGTAGCTCAAGGCACAGACGCTTTGTTAGAAATTTTCTCGTCAAAATTCTAAGAGCAAGTTTTTTTTTTTATAAAAGTTCCCCGAATTTTGTACAGCAACTGTTTGATATTTACCAATGTTGACGTTTGTTCAATAAGTTTTTTAATTAACGTCTGATTGCTTCAGTCTGGGTCAAAAAATGTCTGACCCAATTAGAAAACAAACAAAGTTTTTATAGGTTCTTGCCGTTCGTAGCGAAACCTTTTCTAAATTATTTATGACTAAATCTTAACGCTCTACACAATGATCTGTAATATTATACCATATCGTATATTCATGATGTTGATATATCGTCCACACTGTTACTACCTTTTGTATAAACAACTTTCGCTCTCTGTCCACCCCTTTTTGCGTCATTTAGCGCAGATGTCCAACTCTCATGGGCACATTTGACCCAAAATGTGCACTTAACCCCCCAACGCGTGCGGGCGGATTGTGCCGCGAACAATAAATAATATTTATTGAAAGGGTTATTCAAAGGACTGTAATTACGCAATGTGCAATGTATTTGATGGATTATGTCATGATTCAGTCACTTTCTGTTGCACAATGTTTGTTTTTGGGCACAAACGCAATTTCGTATGCTGCCTGCTATTCCAACGATTTGGGGAGATATGAATAATCGTTTTATATGTGCTCAGAATTTATTCGGACGTAAGTGATATGCAATCTGCTGTGCACATTGACACATGTTCACGAACTGAATATCAAACTGACATAACAATACTTTTGGAATAGTAAACAAAAAATCGCCAAATCCGAAAATCGTTCGGCACCTTTGAAAGCGCAACCCTTACGATGCGGCCGCCCGGCCGGTGCGCGGTGGGTCACCGAGTCCCGTCTACCCAAACATGCAACATCCTAACCAAACAATTGAACTCGCAGATGGTTGCACACATTGCGCCACTCACTCTCCACATTTCCAAAATACCGAGTTTTTACGCAAAAATGGGTTACGTTGCACCTTGCACTGCGAAATCGACGCGTCATCCATCACAATAGGCGCTAATCTCCAATGCTGTCTCATTTTCGCGTATAGCTGTATCCCTTTTATCTTTTCAATTTGCCCCGCAGCGGCTTTCCGGAGCTATTGACACTTTGAAATTAGAATGTCACGCGTGGGTGCGCGAACGCAACCCATTGTCGGTATTAGTATTGTGTATGGACTCGATTTGCAATCGGCGAATATTGTAAGGGTTAATTATAATGGCTCGTATGCGACAAAGGATGTGCGCCTATTGTCGTCATCTGCTTATATGCGCTGGGTTCATAGCACCTTGCTTGCTGGAACATTTTATGATTTCCTCTGTTTATCAACATACTAAGCTAGCAGTCTCAGTTCTTGATTTTACGTAATATAACTGATAAGGAGAGTGTATAAATAATAAAGTAATCACTCTTTTCCTGAATTTAGATAACAGTATCTGATACTGTGAATTTCGAATGACCAATGAGATACAGTATCATTTCAGACCAGTACTTGTGGCTGGTCCTTAGGTACGGGCGTACCTATGTACCTAAGCGTATGTGTCGTGGCGGGGAACTGGTCTAAACGATATAACGTCATTGTAATGTTATTCTAAGCGGAATTACCATGTTAAAGGAGTCGTGCGACAACGGGCGCGCACAAAGGGGCACTAAGAGATACTCTGTAGGATCGCAAGCTTTTTCTTTTATTAATAAGTTACGGGATGCGTTTGTTAAATTTAGTTGGACGTCAACTGGAAAGATGTCATAGCTCCAATCTAATCAAATTAAAATAGTACCTAATTCAATAAACATACGACTTTAAAGGACTTTGATTTCTTTTAACAAGAAGCATCGAAGATCACGAGCAAACTAAGTAATTATTCAGAACAATGCAGATTGAATCATGATGTAACCATTGTATTCTAGTTAATTTATAGTCAACGTCAATAGTTCACAAAAAATATCAGCGATAGGGAAGTCACGCCTCTCACACGTGTAACTGGCCATACATCAGTCGTAAGCGATGATCCGTTACACAGCATATAATTTTGCCTACCACACAATATTATTCATATGCAAAAAAATTGCGACGTCTAAGACTGGACTACACGGATTATGGTCTAACGCCAGCTCACACAAAGGAGCATGAAGAGCGGTCACTCCATAAAGATGGCCCGATTAAGGAAGGGGCACATTGTGATATTTTACTAATGGGACCACATTCCTCGCTGACCGGTAGACCAGATCCCGGACAATCGCGACCCCCGGACTATAAGACCCTGGTCATTATTTATAGTTAATTTATTATTATTTTGATACGAGAGATGAAAGGGTTGCCACAATGGACTCGTATTCCGTGTTCCATATATGGCCGTTGGTCACTCGTGTGTCCGAGAGACAACCGGAATGGGGTGCCAAATGCTTTTTGTTTAAGCTTGGGAACTTCCACCATGCAGGAGGTGCGAACGTGCAGGCGACGGAATTAATTAAAACTAACATTGGACGTTACCTATTATACGAATATTTATTTATACATATAAGTAAATATGGATACCGGATAAAATAGGAAAAACATTTTACCTGTTTTCGAGGATCAAAATAGATAAGGTACCTATTTAATTAAATAAATATGGAGTAGGATATAGGGAATCAAACGAGCCTGTCTTGTTTTCCCTATACCTTTATGTTTAAAATTAGATAACAAATACCGATAATTAGTCATACAACTTACATGTAGTATCTACGCCACCTAACCACAAATTCGCGTTCTTTCCGCAAAATATTTATCACAAGCATTTAAAAATCGGACACAAAAACTGTTATAATTGTTTCATCCTATTTCAAGCTATTCTCGATTTAAATGGTCGTAGTGACCGGCTGGTACCCTCGCGGGCGCCGCTTCCCGATTCCCATGCATTGTACCATTGAAGGGTTAACAATACGCACAAAGGGGTGTGGACAGCGGCCGCCGAACACCGGTCAAATGGTCACTTTATACCAGTCATAGTTTCAATGGACGAGGAAATATGAATAAACAGCTTTCTACTATTACTTGTTCGTTGATTATATTATTTAAATACCGGACAACCGTTACGCGTCAAACTTTAGGGACCCGGACATGAGAAAGTTTGTCCCTTCGCTACTTCGGCTCGATGCACAGATTAAGTTTTTTATCAACTTCTTCTATAATAGGAGAATGCTACTTGACAAGAAAGTATTCTCATAATCTCCTGCATTCAAGAAAGGATACTCTGTTTACTGTTGCTCCTTAAAAAGCACGACTCGAATTGCAAAGTTAAAATATTCACAAAACTTGAATAATCTGAGATGCAACTCGAGTAACGGTCTAACTGACCAGCTATTGTTCAGCTAAAGAATAAGTAAATTAACGAAATTGTATTCAGAGATAATAATTACAAGAAAACATCCCAGTCGAGCAAACTGCATCGCCATAAATTACCCTTTTGTGAAGCAAAACAACTTCGCATTAGAAATGCAAAAAAATACGACCCTTCACCTATTGTGCCCTTTAAATAGTAAAAATTTGCATAATTGTGAGTTATCTAAACACGGCGGGTTCGCGACGAAGCCACTGCTGACCATTCCCACAGGTGGACGCAAATGCATCTGAGAAATTCGCCTCTCTAACGGTTAATCTCATAAAGTGACCGTTGGGCCTCAAAGACCCCGTGGAATTAATTGCATTTGCAGGGTTGCAAGATGCAAATATATGCACGTCAGGTGACCGTTAGTATAATAGGATGATGGTCCTTTAGGAATGTAATTTAATAACGGCTATGCATCGCAGGAGATTCATTATACGTTATTAGATTACGCAACCTGCAGAGAGGGTTGATTGGGAGTTTGCTTATGATCTTGCATGTTTATGTGAACGTTTCCTCATGTGGGAGAGAACTATTAGAAACAAGAACTACCATCTACCTAAATCGGTTTTCCTTCATTTACATTTAAGGAAACCGCATACTTTCCTCGTTACAAAAGATAAGCTGTCCTCTTCCTGTCACCAAGTAGGTCTCACTAACAACTTGACTGATGTGTGTGTTCGTCCGCAGGTTCTCTGCCCCCCTCGCCGGCGGACAGCGGCGTGTCCGACGTGGAGTCCTCCTCGTCCGGCGCCGGGTCTGCCGAGGAGCTGAAGGCTCGCCTGCAGCCCCCGCCCCCCGCGCCCTTCCACGCTCCCTTCCTGCCCTTCTACCAGCACCACCAGATCGCCAACACGCTGCAGCACCACGCCACCGCACATCCTCGGCCACCAGGTATGTCCGCCGCCCTACAGATGGAATGTTCATTCGACATGCAGCGGTACCTCACATGCTTCGATAAATTATCACTCATGTGTGTTCCTCGTGAATAGAAATTTGGACACCAGGTAGATATTTTCAAATAAATAACAGATATTCTGGTCTGTAAAGCTAATCAATAACAAACCAACACGTCATGAGCGACAAATATAAAATTGCAGGCAGTCATAATTATTATCCTCAATGACACTTGCCACTTGAGAAACATCTAAAGAAGCACTTGTTATTAAAAATAGAGAATAGTGCAGTATTGTTGCGAGTTGCGAGCGATGTAACGTTGTAGGTGACCGCGCGGTGAACGCCCCTCCCGGAAGGTCACCTTACGAGTTGCGTATGCATTGGGAATTCGGGGGAACCGCGACCTAGCCGTTTTGACACTTATAAAATATTCGCATATACTTTCAAATACTTTACAATTTAAATACTGTTGTGACTCTCCTTTTTGTATTCATATAAAAATGTTTTACTATTGCTGTTGAGTCATAAACATCTTAATTGTGACGGGGAAAATGCAGTTTTCACGTAAACAACGACTAGGTGACTTCTTGTAAAGAAGTCATAAGAAAACAACAAGTGTTATCGTTTCACTAGAATACTAGGCTAAATATAATAATATTTAGCCCGAGCATACAAATAAACCAGCAACTATGAGCTTCCCAGAATTATGTTGTACTGGAGGAAATTCATTGAATAACATTACCACAAGTTTGTTGACTATGTTTGTTTAGGTACGACACGCTTGTTTACCAATTAATGAGCCCTGTCAGTGATAGTGTAGCGGTTACACGTATCATCACTAGCGCAAAAACCTAACTCGTTCCTGTATCATCTGTTTTATTGGCAATTTTCTCGACAATATCTAATTGATAGTAATAAATACTAATTCATTCGATGGGTGACGAACGCATGCCTTGACTTACTGCACAGACAACATGTTGAGATAATTACTTAATGCGAGCAAAAAAAAATTGCAACGAATAGCAGGAATATGAGCAACTGTCATTTTATCTGGGTCGTTATCACTGAGCTCCACCAGTCTTGTGTAGTTCTGCAATGTCTCGGTGACAAACGAGCGTACCGGACGTTATCTAAATGTATGCAGTGCTCAGCTTTATCTCGCCACTTCCGGGGGCGTGTTAACTGCGCCCTGGCCGGTGGCCAACTGGCCTTCTTTACAAACTTTGAAGTGTATCGTTAAATGCACAGATTATTTTTATGTGCGCCAGCAATTCTCAAGAAAAACACAGGGAATACTTTGTGCAAGCTCGTTTTTGGGCTTGAAAAAACAAAGCGATTAATTGCAGCATCTCCCCGCCTCCCTCGTCCGATACAAACTGTCGACATCTTAATATATCCCTTAGCTTTAACTACACAAATACCTCGCTATATTTTAAAACGCATAAACTGCTCCTGGACAAACAAAAACACGGGAAGTACGTTTAATCATCGCTATTTTGTTTTCGCGGATAATGTTGTGATGCATTGCATTACGTTATCGAAGACCACATAAGGCAAATATGCCTTCGAAAAGTAACTTCCTTCTGCAATACCTGCGTGGCCGTTCCGAGAAGTACGAATGTTTATAATCAATAGATGTGTAGAGATGCCGCTTTCCATGACACAAAAACGAAAGATGCGAGTGACGGACGGACGGAACCAGTTGGCATAGCGCATGGCGTTGCATCGGGCATTTATCGCGAGTTGGCGCTCCACGCCCGTCCTCAGCTATTTGACATTGCGCAAGGTCAGTGCTCCTAATATAAAGATGCAAAAAACGATACTACCGCCAAACAGTATGCGAGACGCGTCGTCCGCGGCGATTGCCGGTGCATGCGAAGCGACCACTTTCGATTGTGTCGCATTTTAAAAATGCCTTGTAGGTAGATACAACGAATTCCCCGACTAGGATCCTTTGTCTTGTGAACGGATGTACCGAAACATAGCTAGGAATATTATAATGAGCGTTGGAATGACACAGTTAACCGTCGCTAGAGGCATTATGTGAACGATAAGTCGAAATAACGATGGACAGGGAAATGAGCAATAAACACTTTTCTTTATCACGTTCTCGTAGCGAGCCACTTTAAATGGAATTGTAATTAGCAGTAAAAATATTCATTTAAATATTTAACTTTGTATACAAACACAGTACACACACGTGATCTGGGACGTTTAGTACAATGGTATTCGATCCAGGAAAACATTATAGAATTTTGTTTGATTAAGTATACTAGCTAAATCCTAAGCATAGAGGAAAACTAAGTTTAACTATTATTTAAAAAGCGTCACAAGCTGTTTATTTACGTATTTATTGTTGTGTCGCTGCAAACTGTTAATAAGGAAAAATATTATGAAAAACATCCGGCAAAACCGCATAAGAAAATCCTTGTTCGCGTACCTAACATTGACTAATTTGTTGTTACAATATGTTGCGATAACAGGCCATGAATGAAGTCTCTAGCCCAATGCGTCTAATATTACTTTATGCAATGGGTTCTGATTCATTTACCAAGAACTCATCCTGAAAATAACTGTGCATAAATAATTGAACCTACTCGTACGACTGAAAGGGAAATGATATGCTATTGCGGTAGTGGCATGTGGTGTCATGCCAGAGGTAGGTGTGAACCGTAAATCGGCCATTGCTGTAATGCGGCACACACGAAATTTCGGTGTTGCAAACGCGAATATTGGGCAAGAGCGGCGGTGCCGGCGCCATTGTCAGCCTCTGGCGAAACGAACGCGACCTTCCTACTCGGATTGGGCAGTCCAAACCTGATTGTGTGAGTATGTGGCCGCGTTCGAATTCAATCAACCAGTTTCTACAAATAATCACTCACTCAAATTAGAACCTTATTGGAATATTGCTGTGCATAATTCTCTTCCTGTACACAAGCCATTGAATCTTATTGGCATTGCAAATCTCACTAAAAATAATGTCAAAGGTTCCCCGAGCTCTATCATTAAAACTTGAATGTTGTGGCGGTCTTTGCCTAACTGAATGATACAGATCAGTCACATTCATCATAGCATTTCATAATTTCTCATCTTTCCTGATCTTCAGAGACATAACTGAACAAACCATCCAAGAATCCGAAAGATTCAGGTCTAACTGAAACTCTGATACAGCTAACTTAATTAAAACAAAAGAATCCTTGAATGGATGTTGCCTATTGCCAAATTGTGCTGATGTAGGTAGCACGAAACGCGATTTTCGTATGCGTGCGAATATCGAGAGTTGATTTTTGAATGCGATTTAGTTGCGAGAGTTGCGTCACATTATGCGGGCGGCGCGGCGTAGCATACGCGCCCGTACTCCACCACTCCAAGCTCGTGTTAGTACCTATCCTTGCGCGATCTGCGAAATGTATGTTTGAGCAAGTCTTGTGTTTTGGAGGTCTCTCACCTAAACCGCAATACCAAATTCAGCTATAGTCTGTCATGGTGTTACCATACTTATTTCATAAATGATGTTTCCGTTTTTGTATATTGGCACCTTGTTTTTTTTAAAGGTATTTCAGAAATATTCATGTAAATTGTATAATTTAATTGTACTTCCGTGTGTTGTGTCTTTTGTGTTCACTAAATAAATGATTTATCTATCTATCTATCTATCTATCTATAACCATCGATCTAGACCATTCAATCAAAGTTAAATAACTTAAATCTAGGACGCGTCGTGCTCGCTATCTATACACGTATCCGTTTACTGGTTGCGAGATCACGATCTATGGACAGGATATCATAATATATAATATGTAAATAGCTACTTAATACAAATAATAAAAACCCAGTTTAGTCAACAGTTTACGATCTCTCTGCATACGTTCAGTCAGTTAGTGAATTACTTCGTACATGGTTTTCAGCGGTGCACTTCATCTCTCGTAGGCCGCAGGGACACCGTTAAATCGAACTCGATTCTTAATAGAGATGCAGTTGGACCGTCTCAAGCATTCAGGGCGCGAAGTAAACATAGTGATGTCAATGTGACATTTGCACGAAACGAAATGGAAATTAAAATGATCGCGGTGTGTATTGTGCAGCGCGCTGCATCGCGATAAGCGCGGCGCGCGTGTGTGTGTGTGTGTGTCTAACGTCGATGCGCGCCGGTGTGCGCCTGCGCCGGAGTGTGCGCGAGGTGATCGTCCCGATTCAAGGGCAGTGCAGCGCTAGCGCTCGCCTCGTATTAATAGTTGGCGACTATTTTCGCCTCGCCGACCGCTGGGGGGACCGGAACGTTATTATTGACATTCGCGAACTTCCAAAATGGATTTACTACCTTACATCACGCGACACGCGGTGACACACGAGCGAAGCGTCCGCGCTGCGGTTTTAACAACGCTTTTATCTGCCTATTGAATTTCTAGTATTTTTTATAAACCTTCGTAATTTAAATTCTTCGTTACTCGTGTAACGTTGTTTAGTAAAATAGGTCAATAGAGAACTGAAATATCGTTGTTGATTCAAAGTATCAAATATATTTCGCCACCGTATAGCGTAGAGCTGTGCTGTGTGCGCTCGGTGGACGGTGGGGGTGATGGCATGGCCAATCGATATTTCATTCCGATTCACTCGCGATTTGCGAACCCGATAAAAACTGTTTACCTTATTCAGATAAGAATTGCGTTTATTTCATATAATCGGTGCATAACTGCACAGCGAGTGATTCTTTTGATAATCTCTAACATTTCAAAATTTAGTTGATGGACTGGTTTGTTGAAGAAGAAGTCTCCATTCTCTCAGTGTTCGTTCTTGAAGCAGTTATGACGTCATCAAATAAATCGTAAGCAGTGAGCGACGGGACCAAATAACTCGGTTATGCGTTCACGGCTACAATTACCTACAACGCGATTGCGGTTTGGACTTATTCTAAATCCAGAACAAAACATGTTAGTTCTAAAAAGAAGTTTCTTTGTTTTTAATCGCGCCGTGTACCGTAGCCGTATAAGGAAGACGCGACGCACGCCATCTGTCGTACGAACAACGGTTGCGCAACCGTCGGCGACCCACTTGCGCCGCGGCCGCTGCCAAACGCGCCTCGACTCCTCTACAATTACATATTTCGGTGTCGCAACCGCGCGGTCGCATCCGAGTTGAACGGCCCGCGACCTTGAGTGTTGCGCAGCGAACACCGCACGCGCCGCCGAAAGCGAAAGGAGCCACTTACCATCCCGGAATTTACCATCACAAAACCCCCGTTAGCTCATGGTGCGTACGTGACAGGCGACCTGTAGCCCGCTATGAGTTTTCAGTGTAACCACAAGTTATCAGGATCTAGGGAAGCAGTGAATCACTTGCAAGCGGCGGCGGTGGTGCGGCCGTGCGTCACCTTCGCGCGTTCCGTTTCACACGCGGCTTCCTGCGCGCGTTTCGCAACGCATCTCGAGCCGAGTGGCGCAACCGCCGCCATCTTCCCGCTTCCGAAATACTCGGTACGCGGAATAGCGGCCACACGTCGAATCGTGAACTCGGAAAATCAGTCGCGACCTAATTCTGCCCGCCCGATGGAATCTCAGCGCTCCACTTGTCCGGAAACCTCGCACGCTTCTTTTACGATAGGTATAAAAACAGAAGGGGCGCCGTGTCCAGGCGGCCTACATACTCGCTCCGATGGTTTCCTGGCTATTTAAAGTTATCCGCTCATCCCCGGCGGAGCGGCAAAAGGCTCGCCCTTCACGGACCACGGCCGCCCCCGGCAGGCCGCCACTCTAAATAGCATAACTCCATAACCGGGTCGATTATTGCGCGGCGGGTGGGTCCGCCGCCGCCGTGGGCTCGCGGCTCGCACTCGCTCTCCTTGTGTTTATGCGTCGCGAGCCTAACCGGGTCAGTGTTAGGTCGCATAGCGCTGCATAAATAGATGCGTCGCTCCCCGTTGCAGCGAGCGCGCTCCTCCGACTGGCCGATATCGAGCATTTCGCAATGTGTTTACGCGCGCCCCACATGCCCCGTGCCAAACCGACGGATTCCACGGAATAGTAGCGTTGCAAAACCGTGGCTTTCATATTATAACGTCGGCGTCGGTGTCAATGCTGGACGCCGCCGTCGTGCGCGGCCACCGTGGGAATATGGGACGGTTAAAATTAGTTGACGGACTCTTTTCGAAACTCTCTGCTTCGTAATATGTATAAGCTTACGTGGGCCTGTCTCGTTATCAGACGCCAACAGGTTTCCACGTCGGCGTTACTCGGTTACATAATGGACTTCCTGATCGATAACCTGCGACAGAACAATCAGTTTTATCTGTTGCTGAAACGAGACTAATATTAGCCACGTGACGTAGATAACTGGGTGACATAACGTCCATCTTAATGACTGGTCTCGCGCACTCGCGAGTCTGGAGGGACCCAACACTCTTAAATCGCGATGCCCTAAGCTGGGCACTGGTTACCGTCAGTGGACGTCCCTGCCGAGTGCTGATCAATTACATGTAACAATATAGTTTCGGACTTGGACGACAATACAAATCGATAAATTAAGTGAAAAAAGTCGTTCCGGCCTGATTGGTCGGGAGTCAGGGTCGCGTTGGGCAACACGTTTGATGGAAATCAGCGGGGCCTTGACCGCGGCGTACGCCCCTCAACCCGCTTTTTATGGCCATCGTCTTGACGACAAAATGTTTATAGCACATAATTATACCAATTTCATAACAAACAGTTTGTTATGTCAATGGAAAACGTCATTGGTTGAAAAGTTTCTTGTCAGATTCTGTTCACGGTTCACGCCTCGTGGTTTAGCGTGGAACTTGCGAGCGTTTGAAGATTCAGGAAGCCAAGGGCTTCATGGTGTTATGGTGTTACTAATTGCATCGGTTCGTAACTAGTCCCTGAAACTGTACAAAAAAAACTGTACAAATCAAATTCAAAGATGATTCGCTATAATTGGAAGACTCATAATAACGCTTATTAGTATACTGCAACAAGTTCTTCTAACAAGAGTAGTACCATCACGCTACTGTATGGCCCACAGGAACAATACAAGTACATTTCAATATGCATTCAGGCCATAACCGCTGCCGGATATACCTCATAACCGGAAATCGATATTAGAGATGAGCGGAAGGCGAAAATTCGCGCGCGTCACGCAACCGACGCAGGCGCAACTAGTTCTGTTTAGCAGCCTGGACTAATTAATAACTCGACCGATATGGGTGTAGTTGTAAATAATAGATATTAATCGCTATTTATATACGTGCGTCCGCCCTATTTACTGATAAAGTATTTTTTCCTTCCTACTGCTCTGGTATTGTTTTTCAGGTAAATACAATAAAAACAGGTTTAAAACTCCACCATCCATTCCAGATTCTCGTATCATTTAGTTTTAATTTGCCAAGACTTGATACTTTTCTTATAAATTCTTTTTTACACCAATTTACCATCAGCTCGAAACTTCAACCGAATGACTTTTCCGTCATTCTTATAAGTCTAAAAACAAACAGACACGACCAGGGTCAAAAACCACAATGTCACACGGTGGTAACTTAACTTTAAAGGCAACATTTTTTTTTGGGCCCTCTAATTCTAGTAGGTACGTACCTGTATAACTTGTAAAGGTCATAAGTGGCACCTTTTGGGGTCAAAATTCAGTTAAATCATAATGAAACTATGACATAAGCAGTAAGATAATATTTAAAAAAACTGCTATGAAAGTTTAAAAAAAGCTGTGGATTTGGGTGCTTTAATTTGCTTACAAGGAAACTAAACTAGTCATCTTAATTAATAATAGCATTATCCCACCAAAAAAATGTCACGAAAGTAGTCTAAGGAAACTAATAGGTATAAAAAGACTTTTTGTCTGTCCTCTATTAAGGAAAATGTTTTATGAAAAAACACCACATGACAAGACTATTTTCTATGCTGAGCATATCCATAGATTAGAGCCCAAGATAAAGTTTTAATGTAAACAATAAAGTTTCGGATCACGTTTATTATCCTCACAAAGCTGACCTGCGCTTTACATTATGTATTGTAGTAAATAAACGTATGTGCGAGTGTCTTTGTACCACCGTGTAGGTGTGTGCACACATTTACATAATATTTACCTACTTCATATAGTTATACATAACATCATGTACATGACTCAGGCCCGGGAAGGAAACGGGCACAATTATGAATAATACCTACCTATGTAAATAGTACTATTTAACACACAGATTTTTTATTTACCTACCAACGTACTAATAGAAAAAATCTGGTGTCAACACGAAAATGGCATTTGGGCTATTGGAAAACATCAAAGCAACCACTATTTGTATAATTTTCCTTGTACTAAAAACATATTTTAGCTATTAATAGGTAGGTAATTACTCATTTCCGTGTAAACCATAGAAGTTATAGTTTTATCAGATAATAACTCTTTTCCGGTGGATAATATAGTTTCCACAAAGACCATCCAATCTATCGCAACACAACAAACACAAATTACAAAGAGTTGCAGGACTGGAACTAGAATGATTGATCCAATATGGCGTCCTGTTGCAAGGAAGTGCAGGAATTTGCGAGACGCGTTAGAGGGCGCGGGGTGGCGCGGGGGGGCGCGGGAGTGCGCGCGCGGTGTGCGGAGGGGTGACCTTCGCGCGTTGATGCAATGTCGCCGTGTCATTGACCACGCTGCGCCGCGCGCAAACAGTTGCAGCTACGCGCCCCCCCGCGCGCCTCCCTCCTCGCCGCGCCCTGTACCCCCCTGGCCACGTCTATCGCCCCCTCCTCACACCCTCTCCCCCCACCGCTCCTCAGTAAGCATGCACAGCAAACTTTTGCCGGTTTTACGATATATTCATTCGTTTGCATTTAGAACTTGAATATAATTTTTAAATGAGGAACAGGAAAAATTCAGTGAACATTTTTTATTCTTAGCCGACGTCATTGTACGCAAAAAGGTTTGATCGAGATGAAACATTACAAAAAACAACAAAGGAAGGACAATCTCACACAACAGAAATATCCAATTTAAGAATAATATAATTTTCTAATTTGAAAACTTATAGGAATTTTGTAAGCATGCGTAGATACAAAAATCCTAAAAAGCGACTGTAACTGAAACGATAGTAAGCTTACCTTTTAATTATAAGCTTTCACAATTCATTAACTGATACAATGTCGACTAGAAATGATTGCATTTGCTACACAGGTAAGTACATATTTCATTGCACACAACATAATGAGGGCTATCGTTTTTGAGCTCACCAGATGGCGCCACTGTCGAGTAAGGTCATGTCAATAATTATATTTATACTTTAAAGTACCAATAACTTCATAACAAAGTATCAATTTCAGATGCATATTTACAATATTCTCCCTAAAATCAGCAAGCATGAAATATTAAAAAATCATTCTACCTCCAAGTACTAACAAAAAAGATCCTATGTTGCTACTTAAAATCTTCAATCTAGACCATAATCGTGAATATATGTGCTAAAAAAGCAAGCAGCGCGCGAACTCTCTATGACATCTGACGTTTTGGTGACCTCGCGCTACACTAGCGCCTCTAGCGGTGAATTCATACGCGGTAGCCCCCATTGTTACAAGTGTTCAGGAAAAACTCAACCTCACTCGGGCACTCTCTGTTATAAAATGACTTTTTAATGTGACATTTTATTTTAAAAAAAAAGTGAAATATTCGTTCGCTTACATACAAAATATAGATATACAGTATAAATTTTAAAGAAAATCCCAAAATCTTGCCGACATTAAGATGTGTCGACGTAAAACATCGTTTGGCTGCATTCCATCTCTGAAAACAATGATCACTGAACGCGGCAGCAGTGGACACATGAGCCGGAACGCGCCCTTACATTATATCAATATTAAAATAAAAATGTTTTCACAGTTGCATGTGTTTACGTAAGCGGGGTGCACGAACTCCACGCCAGATCACCTTCGCCGTGTCCCAAACTATAGGTTGAGGTCGTATCGGCAATAATAGTAATCGATAGCATCGACAAACAAGATGAACGAAGACTCCTTGCGCTATGTGGTGGCTTCACTTCAACACTACTCGACAGCTTGCGCGGGAAAGTCGATAAAAGTCAAAAGTACGTTGTCAAATCGTTTCTATTGTTATACCTACAACACTTGTTGCATGTCATTGTGAGTGACGGAGCGACCTCACGGGGACAAATTAGTTAAAGTAGCGACAGACATAATATAACCACTGATTAGCATTGTTCGCCCTTTCAGCAATTAAAGGAAAATTTCAGTTCCTGAAAGGAGATTTTTAGTTATCAATTCCTTGTTAAGGAAATCTCCAAACTACAGTTCGGAAAATACCCACAGAAAGGTTAAGAAATATGGACTCAAATATCGCAGTAGGTACTGCGCGTCAATTTTGACAGCTGTAAGTGTCAACACGTCTCAACTGACCTTACACAATATCGAGTGCATTCGTATTAACGGCCTAAATAAACAAATAGTTGAACGTCGCATTGTGCACTGATAACGGCATCCGCCCGACCACCGCACAAAAAATAAACTTAAACATGATAACACTATCACCTCTCAACTTACGATTTTATTACACCTAGTATACTTATGTATTCCTGGTAAAATAATGTGACTGCTGAGAACAATAATGTCACCGCTCACGTTCCGCGTTTACATACTGATAAACTTTTGTAATAGTGCCAAATTGCTATCGGAGCTAGTGAATGATACAGGTTTATCTTAACATGTAATCTCGCTGCTCTACCGAATTTTATAATTAAATAGATAGCTGTCATCGAAACTCATAATTATCTGCGTTTCCACAAATAGACCAGGAAATATTTTATTGCAGCCATTTGGAATCATCTTCCAATTTTTACTTCAAAAATTGACATAGTTCTAGGTTCTAGTCTTTAATTTTTTCTATAATATTCTGGTCTCAAATGCATAAAAATGTAGCATAGTCCCGCCGCGCGTAGGAGACAAAAATGTCACTTAGATAAAGTAGGAACTTCCCATTTAGATAATGAACGACAACTTGCGTGCGTGAACAAACGCTAACGTGATGATCTGCCCAAATACTGTGTAACACGGAACACTAACATAGTTTTTAATTGATTTAATCAACAATGTAGATAAGAAGTAAATAAATATGATGTTGTCAAAATAAAACGCCTGAAAACTTAAAATATTGGCAAATCTTCATCCTGGATTGCCCATAAAATAACTTAAAAACAAATTGTAGGATATTCAAAGTTTGAGCGCAGTTTAATAAAACGTCTACAATTTCCTCTCAGCAGATGAGGAAACCATGTGCAAATCTGTTATTATTTGTTTGTTTGACAAGTGAATGAATGAAGTGAAATGCGTACTAAACGCATTTCGCATTTCAATTTCATTAAAAATATACTTAGGTAGTAATAATATGTTATCGTCGATATGAGAAATAATTATTGTCTTAATAAATTAGGCTTTATTCATTTGAACTGTAACACATGCCAACAACCAATAAAATAGAATGACGTAAAACAGATTATATGAGAAACCTAAAAAGAATAAAACAGTTTCTTAACACACTTTTAACTTCTTCTGGTGATAGAGAAAATGATTTGACAATCCTAATTTCCTAACTAACATTTTAGTTTGTTTGTTACCTTTTCACGCCTAAACCACTGAACCGATCATCCTGAAATTTTGCATATACGTTATCAGGTGTACAGAAACGGACATAGGGTACCTTTCATCCTGAAAAAAATTATTGTTCCCGAGGAAAACATCAATAACGTTCTTATGATAATAGATGGCGCCACGTGTCTTTCGAATCAGGATTGAATTATATTAATATTATATAAATATTGTCTTTTTTTAATTAACCCGAGCGAAGCAGCGGGCAGTAGCTAGTGTGTCATAAATAAAGACAATTTGTTTCGTGATATTGTCCTCCCGCAAAAGGTTTCCGAATGAATCAGGCTAAATACATGTTGCAGAAACTGTATGTCGTAATATATGGCCGCCATTAATTTGCACAGATGTTATTTCGCAATGAATTCGCGAGAATTCAAATGCGTATGTTCCGTGTTTACTTTACACTTTAAAATGTTCTGTCTTCCGCCTTTTAGTACTTTTACAATCTGTTATATTTTTGTACATACAGGAGTTTGATTCAATGCTACCTACGACGTCAATCTAACGATGAATACACAGACTATATGTCTTGGGATTACGATTTTTTTACAGTATATTAAGTATTTTCTAGGCTATTATTTTCACCAAAGCTTGTGACTTTGAACCTAATAATAACCTATTCGATACACGAATAAGTGTAAATAAATAAGCATAAATAATAAAGACAGTATGTAACGTCGTCATTCCAGTACAGTTGGTTAAACAGGCGCGCTGTTTGCGCGGCGCAGGCGCACACGAAGGCTGTTTCACAACCACACATAGCCAAATACCACTGATAATAGGCCGACCCCACATCATGTTCCACATGATTTTCTTTGTATATTAAATGCATTTCGCATAAGAAAATAAGGCATGATTTACAGGATGCTGAAAAATACAAACAATAAATCATGCGTCTTTTTTCAATACAGCCTCTTTAAGGCGGTACCCTGACCAAATAACCTTGAGCATTCGTCCCTTTTCGCCGCACGCCACCCAGCATAAGATCGCGAGATAGAAAATAGCAATATACGTAGCGGGTACGCTCAGATTTTGGAATAAAATCTTTATAAAATCAAATTTAGGTCTATTGAAAAAAATAAAACTAGCATAATGTTTATTATTAAACTGCCTACCATCTAGTGTAAAAAGAAAATCAAAATGATGGTTACTTTACGAGGAGATGCAAGCCATCAATAATCCTGCCTCATTTCTGTGGTTTCCTTGTGAGGAGATTAATTTTACATTTTACTACTAAAAAAAAATCCAAAACTACCATTTTGGAGTCAAGAATATGCAGAAATTTCATGTTTATTTTATAAGTTGGTATTTATTTTGGGTAAAGAGTAGATAGCTCCAAAAAACTGCACAAAACACGGCTACCGCTGCGTTTTGCTCGGGGAGGCGCCTTAATAAGTTGTTTTTTATAACTTTTTAAAACGGAATGTTATTAAGTTTTATCTAATGATAAGTATCATGTTCTTAAAAATAACACCAAATAGTAAAACCAATAAAAAGAATCCCAGCAACTGCTTCATTAAGGGAGCTGAAATAGAGATGGCGACGTGCTTTTTAATGAACAAGTGCAATTAAATTAATTTAATTGATGTTCTTTGCACAAAATACAAGAAGAAGTCGCCAGCAGCAAAGCTTATTATAATAATAAAAACTATCGTCTATGGTAGGTAGTTCCAGAGATGAAACTGGTACTGGAATATAAGGTTGTAATTAAAAGAGGTTAGCTTTTAAGGAGTCGTCATCTGCATAATCGATGGTGGGTGATATCACAGATTGTGACAATTACATTGGTTATGCAAGGAAAGTGGTCTACAGGCAAACCGGTCGGTGTGAGCTAAAATAAAATGTACAAACAAATGACACGACGACGTCCGCGCTCAATGTGAACGACATCCGAATGCAAATTATGAATTCCACGGTATGTTACGATATGTGCCGGAAAATTGAGTGTTTATTGTATTTCGACGATAAAGTAAATCTCCTTGAAGTGCATCCGAGGAGGATATTGGGGACGCGGTCGCTGACATCGGGCTGCTGAAGTAGGTTAGGTAGAAAAAGAAAATGCGTGAACAGTCATCTCACTGTTTCCGCGGCTTTCCCGCGCAAATCTCGAACGTCAAGCCTGTTTGATTACATGCGCAGGCTCTGGAACTCGGAATGAGACATTTTGTAACATCGTAACATTGCTCATCTCCATAAATACTATCCTTCAGAGTCAGCCACTAAAGTTTCAGACATAAATCTAAAATATAGCCGTGCTCTACTTTCTACGGAACTCAGCGAGTTTCATCTGTGCATTGCACTAGTGATCCTTGCGAAATAGAAGTTCGCACAACACTTTGAATACAATGATTAGGTGACATGATAATAACAAACAGTTATGTAGCCTGTTGTCTGTATGTGTAGTAAACACAGTTCGGGTCTCCTGCCCTGCAGCCCGCGGCCGGTCCACGTGACCTCGATACAAGTGTCGCCCTCTAGCCGCGTGCTATCGCGCCATTACGTAAGGTGCAGTGTTGCCGAGCGGCGCAGGCGCAGCGCAGCGCTGACCTTACTTAACGCAGCGCTAGTTCACCACATGCGCGCGCAGGAAAATAGAACGCGCCATCTTTGAATTTGCGCTTTAAATATAACAAGCGCGAAGCTCCAGAATAGCATTTTAGTCATGCACAGTTTCAAGACCACTGCAGTTTTTACGGACCAAAATGAGCGCGTAGATGTGCATCATTCTATGCTGGACCTACGATACTATCGCACTTAATTTAGTTGTTCGTAAATAAATTATATAACCGGCGCACTATCAACATTCGGATGATGCGCAGTACAACGGAATGTCACCTTGATAATGAATGCACAAAACTCAGTTATCGTGGAACCACCTCTCCACTTTGCCCTCATCAATCGAAACACGACGGCAGCGACCAATCACAAAGCTGCGCGTACAACAACTGATAATATACACGTGAAATTTATCGACCGGGATGAAAGTGATCCAGCTTTGTTGTTACAAGAAATGCGCGCTCTATGTACATGTACAGATCTGATGCGCACCCATAGTGCGTCAACGCAAAATCCCGTAGTAGACGGACAGGGACAACATTGCGGGAGGCAGGGGATGCGCGGGCGCAGGGCGCGCGTGTGTGCGTGTGTGTGAAGGTCAGCCGGCGGCGTCATTTCCTGGTCATTGCCTGCAGCCGCCGCCGCATCCGACGCGAGGCGGCGCCCGCGCATCCCGCGCACCGCTGCACCCCGCTGCGCAATCTTAGGCACACGCACGCTTTCCGGTCGCACAGGAAAGCTAGATGCATTGTCAGCCACACTATGGGAGGATATTGAGTCTGATACTAACATGCCATTGCACGCTACAGCTGCCGATGCAATCCCATCACACGACTGATTACCTTATCACTTCCGCCTGAAAAACAAAGCGATAAAAATATTGTTTTTCATCATTTGTGGCCACGTTTACAGAACAGTTGCTTTGAGGAAATGTTCTCAGCTGGCTATCTAATCTTTCTAATTCTTTTTATCGCGTGCAAAAATAGCAAATTTGCAAACTGATAAATCGTTCAGCGGATTGACGTCAGCGTCAGCGGAATGTAACTCTGTACTACTGCTGACAGCTTCGTCGCTTCCTAAACATTAGAACAAGAGCACACGCAATTCTATAAACGAGCTCATTTGTAACTATAATAGTTTTATTTATTTCGTAGCAGGAATGTTATAATTACGAGTTCAAATTATAGCTGAGCAGGATTCATGGCAAGTCATGTTATGGTCACTCAAGTCCCAAACCAAAAAGAAAACAGCCACTTGGCATCCAGCTCCAGCTTAAATGCACATTTGCGTAAGTTGCAAGCTTTTTGCCACAAATTGCACACTAATTAAACATAAATATCGTTTTTCACTTCCCCTCGCTCTAATGTGGAACAAAAACTCTGAAAATCATAATAATAATTGAGAGCAGCGCAGGCGCATGTCGGGCACGACGCCTTGCGTGTTTGTATCGCAAGAGGTTTGTGGGGTAACCCATTTATCGCGACCGCGGGATGCGCGGGCGCAACCGGTTCCCTCATCCCCCTCCCCCTCCCCCCACCTCACCCTACATCAACCTAAACGTTCGCATACTCGCATCCGGGAGCAAAACAATCCGTCTTCGTCAGCCACTTGCAGCAAATAGCACCCAGTTCTCAGAGAGTGTAAGGTGCACTTTAGAATGGGTGCCCTCTCGATAAATTTTCTTTTCGCTCCGAAGGACTGCTAACTAGCAAAGTGTGGATGACATTCTAAGACTGCAACACACTGTAGAACCGACGTAACCTTGATCTTGCAGCGCCAGCAACCAGTGGGATGCGTCCACGGTGCGCCGTGCTCGTCCAGCGCATGCGCTATAAATAGAGTCGCCGCGCATAAAATGCGGGTTTTTTACGCGGCGTCTTGTTAGCTTCCCGCTCGCGAAGGATTCTATGAGATACGTGTTCAAGGAACGTTCAATTATAAATATCAGATAACCATGTTACTTACCCAAGTTATTTTCACCGTTGGAAACGTTCGTTCTACTTGCGGCTCTAATTCTAAACTCTTCATTTCGGATGGTTAACAAGATTATATTGATCTGTTCGCATCTCATCCAATTTGGCATCTTATCTTAATTCATTGATACTGCATTCATTGATTAAATAAAGTGAATGGTTATCAAACTAAAGCGACCGACCAACGCTGCTCAACAAAGGACTACTTAGTGCAACGACATTTGATCTGCTTATCAGTCGCTAAGCCGATACACATTATGTACAATTATCAGCGAACTTAAATTCTGTAATTAGGTGTACTTCCGTAATATTTCCCATTTGGTAATGTGGTCACTGTATATACTCGTAGGCACTTTATATCTATACATTGTATTCCCTCCAAAATTTTTAAATTTTAAATTAAGTTTTTCGATGAGCGAAAACATGCGGTTAAATAATTCCATTTATGAATTAGTTTGTCCTTTGTTTAAATAAGAACACAACTAGGTATCTTAATTATAAATTAGACCTATGAAACTTGTTGGTTTTGTCCATTACGATTACAACAATGCACGGGCGTTAACCAATCTTAGATGGTCGCACGCGCACCTGATATAGAAACCACATCACTATCTACATATATTTTCCAAAGACATTTACATACACTAAAACAAGCATTCTGAGCGAATGTGCAGCCTGAAAACAAATCTAATTCTTAATATATCTCAAGAAAAAAAAAGTAGGTATGTGTCTACCACACGTGTTGGTGCGCAGGGTCAACGACCGCGAGATAAGCCGCGCGAAAATACATACCAGTTAGATAATATTAGAAAATGGCGAATCGCGCCAACGCACAACACACACAGACGATGTTTATAAATATATACGTAAATGTAACACGTTTTATCTCGGTAGGCAGCTATGCAAAGTTAGTTCAAGTTCGAGTTTCAACTTATAAGATACATTCCAATAATATCTAGACATACCTACTTCGTTAGGGTTATTCCGTTCCGTACATTGTAAGAAAGGAAAACCACTGTCACATAACATTAATTTACCTTTTTTGTGAATTTATTATGTAATAACCGCAGAAGCTTCCATTTTACATTTACCTAATGCTACTTCCTCATAAAAATAAATTAACTTATAAAACGCACTTCCGCCTCCTCTCTCGTGTCATTAAAAAAGTAATTCGATATTCCGTATGGGAGATCGACAGATTAGAATATGAAACACTCCTCGCGCAGGAACATATTTAGTGGAGCATATTTACATGGAGTTTTGCTTCCAGCTATGGAAGCAAAACTCCATGTCTAGGGCCTTTCCCTATAATTGATTCCTATTTAATATTCAATGACGGCGTGACATAATTGAATTATTAAATTAACTCATTATAATTGGCCACAACTGAGTTTTGTGGTCTGGTAACATCTCTGTGATATCCCCAACTTCAGTTAGTAGGTGGCTACTGTTGTTGTCACGTGTTGACTTCGTGGTGTTTCTTGCTAAAGAAAACACACTCATCGGCTGACGTGAAAACCACAGAAAGGGAACTGCAGTTGACGAGGTTTCGTAAAAACTTCTGGAAGACATAATCCGACATAATTTACGCAACATTAATATGCGAACTCCGAAATGTGCCTTCCACATAGGGTTGCCACCCGTATATATATATAGTATCATACTATAATATTTCAGTCAATTGTATGAGTGAAAAATAATATAGTACAAAAAATACAATATTTGATCTCTAATTCAACTGTCGCGCTTTTTTATATTAACTGTGTCTGGTCTGGAACGCACCCGCAGCGCAGCACGGGGAATTCCAGAACGAAACTCATTCACGGCAACAAAACGTCTACTGTCAAACTGGCAATAATTTTTCGATGAATACTGCTTTTCTGCTGTAAAAGAAAAACATGGAATAGAATAGAATAGATCTTTATTTGCTTAGAATGTAGGTACATACAAATAAGTTCTTAAATAATATCATAGGATCCATGTACATTCTGCCTTAATATAGCATGCAAATGTTTATTACAAAAAAATATCATTTAAGAAATCCTGCACAGAATAATAACATTTCTCTACAAGTAATTTTGTAAAACGTTGTTTAAATTTTTGCAGTGGTAAATTATTAATTTGGTGAGGAATTTTATTATAGATTACAGGAGCCATACAAATCACATTTTTCTGTAGTAAGCTAGTTTTAAATACGGGCGTGCATAATAGATTCCGGTATTGAGATCTCATAGCTGTACTTCGTTTTTTAGTTTCTATTAAAGTTGCAAATAGACATCGATTTGTTATTACAAATATTGCTACTTCAAGGATATAAAGGCATGGGAAGGTGGAAAGTGTAATGGCTCAATCTAGACCACAATCGTGAATATTTGTAAAAATACGTGTTAAAACAACACGCAACGCGCGAACAATCTATGACATCTGACATTTCGGTGAACCCGCGCTACACTAGCACCTCTAGCGGCGAATTCATACGCGATAGCCGGGCTCATTACGTCGCTAAAATTCGCAAAAAACTGCGTGTTTGCTCTTTACTTCCTTACCTACGAGACTAGCGGAACACCCGACGTTACTCTGATAAACGTTAGAATTTCAAAACGTAGACTAAAAAGAAAAGATTTATAGACTACATTATTTGTCGTTCCTCATCTATCTTACAAAAATAAAAAGGTGGCGACGAATGAGTTCGTGAGTAGGAACGCGTAGCCAGCGAGGCCAGCATAGCAGCCGTCATAAAAAATGTGTACATACATTACAAAACACTAATATTAAACAAAGATAACCATGGCTATAATATTAAAGCTATTACCGAGACGTACAGACAATGCTTTATGCCGTGTTAACTAAATCATTTCCTGCGAATTGATCTAATCGCAACCAAACAACTGTTTTATTGAGCAGGCCAGATGAAATTTATGGCCCACGGTTTGAAGTTTTTAGATCGAACTCACGCGGTCGAGCGGCGAGAAAAATATCTTTATTTCGTTTCCTAAAAATCATTGACTTTGATGTTGTGTCAGTATCTAGGAAGCGAACTGTTGTTTACTAGTCGCATTGCTACAAACCACTTCATTGGCTTTCAACCATTGAAAGTTCGGTTAAGTTTTACAGTAGAGACTTCAACTTGCGCAATTTTGTAGCGTAGACGTTATTTTCGAAATTCTGCTCTACCACTAAGCTCTTCGTAACTGTTCTACGAGCACATGTACTAGTGTTCGATTCTTCTAACTCAAGAACATTAAGCAGAAGCTTATTTTTCCGAGGAGGAAAACGTAGAGGTGAGTTGGCCGGTCGGGCGGCCGCAGGCATTCGGGTCAAGGCGCCGGCTCCGCTTGACGCAATCGCGGCGCTATCAGTCGTGCTATCGTCAACTAACGCGCTCACATTGTTCGACGCCACACCAGCTGTACACACGTGGAAAACAACAGGTTTTGGGGGATGTCTGTACTCTATAATTCTGTTGCAAGAATAGCCGAAGACGTTATTCCATCTCGTTTGTCATGGGTACGAATCACCAAACAATTTTATATGATTGTTACCCTACTCATAAGCACCATTTTAATAATACAGTGTCTTGCATTATAAAAAGTGGACCACAACAAGTCCATAAATCATCGTAATGTTTAAAAATAATTTAATTTGATAACAATATACATCATCCGCATCCTTTCGATCCGACCATTATATCATTATCAACTGTTGCTACACCCCTATCGATACCGTATCGCCATTGTAACTATTCGATGTCATTGCTCATAGGAAATTTATTATTTTATTACTGCAATATGAGACCATTAATAAAATAAAATATACATTATTCGATAAATCGACCACACTTTCATAATGCCTGATGAAACTGTGGTCAGTTATTCCCTGATTTACGGCCTTCGTTTGTTTGTTAGTATGGGGCCTCTGTTAGGCTAAAATAGGCCGTTCCTTATAGATAACAAGCCAGTCTATGAAATTAAAACAATCTATACTAATATTATAAATCTATACTAAGGGGTAAAATTTGTTTGTAAGTTTGTATGTAGGGGGTAATCTCTGGAACTACTGAACCGATTTTGAAAATTCTTTCGCTAAAAGGAAGCTACATTATCCCCGAGTGCCATAGGCTATAATATTTTCAACGTGCCCGTGGGATAATTTCTGACCAGAAACGCGAGCGAAGCCGCGGACAACAGCTAGTATAAAATATTGTTATCAAAATACTAGAGTTCGTTTAGACAACAGAGTGCCCTAATCGCATGAGAGTGCAGCCTCCTTCTATTCTCACTATTGTTTAGCCATAAGTTGTAACAAAATGTTCCCTAAACATTAAACTCATCTAATACGAGTAGATCATTTGGGCGACATTTAATTAAATGTGCAGCTAAATAGATGTCTTGGAAGATTGAGAACAGATGTTCCACTTCTCCGATCACTGGCGTGTTTATATAATTAGGAAGCATTCGAGGTACCTGATGTCTTAATAAGTTGTCATTTGTATGTCCTTCAGACTTAGTTAGTTATTGTTAGGACTTGTTAACGTGTTGTCTGAACATCTGTTCCTGTTGCTTGCAGTTGGCGGCGTGAACGAGCGCGACGCGTACGGCTACGGGTACGGCGGCGGCGGCGGCGGCGCGCACCACTTCGCCGCGCCCGCGCCGCCGCCCCTCCCGCACGACGAGCTGCCCTACTCCGTGTTCGACTTCGGCGACTACCAGCGGCATCACCACCACAACAAGCTCAAGCCCAAGAAGAGGCCACGCACGGACGCGCCGCCCACGCCTGGCGTGAAGCGCAAGAGCCGCGAGGGCTCCACCACGTACCTGTGGGAGTTCCTGCTCAAGCTGCTGCAGGACCGCGAGTACTGCCCGCGCTTCATCAAGTGGACCAACCGCGAGAAGGGTGTGTTCAAGCTGGTGGACTCCAAGGCGGTGTCGCGGCTGTGGGGGCTGCACAAGAACAAACCCGACATGAACTACGAGACTATGGGGCGCGCGCTGCGTTACTACTACCAGCGCGGCATTCTCGCCAAGGTGGACGGCCAACGCCTCGTGTACCAATTCGTAGATGTGCCCAAGGACATCGTCGAGATCGACTGCTCGCTGGCGTAAGCGCACGAATCTCGATTGAAGCACGCGTGACGAGTGACGTGGTGACGTGGTGATGACGTGGTGACGTGGTGATGACGAGGTGACGAGTGACGTGGTGAGGACGAGGTAACGCGACGTGGACGCAGTGACGGACGGACACTATCTCTCATACGTAACACGGTGTAGAGGACGCGTATTCATTTCGCTCTTACATTACTAGTTTTTTCACTAATAGTTACAATTCGTCTATTTTTCAAATCATCATGCATTACGTTTTTCAGATCGCTTCTATATAATGTTATTAATATAAATATTACTCTCAAATCGAACTAATATTAACTTATCATTGAATTTAATATTTATACAAAAATAGGAGAGACGAAATTGATTGCTCAAATGTTTATATAGGTACCTATTTTTAGGGGTATTTCAGAAGAGGAACACTAAATTTGCTAGATGTTATATGGGGATGGAGTGATTTTTGTATAATGTTGAACGAATTTTTAAATGTTTGTAAATGAAATTTCTATATATTGCATGTTTAATGTCGATTATACATTTCCTCGGTCGACTGTACGAAATCAGAACTTCCTACCTCAGAACTACGCAAGAGTAACAAATGATTCATATGAATATACAATTTACATTGTTCGAAACAGTTTACAATACGCAATAAGAATATATATAGTCTAAATAAGAGTTTTATTAAAAAGAAATATTTACGTAAAATGTTTATATAACAAAAATATCTTATAGTAATATCCTCAGATGAAATATATTCACTTCTTGGTGCTTTTTATCGCCATCTCATATTTACACCTTGTTACAAACAGAGCAACCTCACAGCTGTTGATTTATGTATAACTATGTATATTATATGAACATTTAGTGATTGTCTATTATCTAGCTGTAATCTGTTTGTTGAGAGCGTGCCCCGAGAGCGGCCGGCGCCGGCGCGGGACCAGCGAGTGCGCGCCGTCCCGCGGCCGCGCTCGGAACGCGCTCTCGTCGTCGCATAGTCTATCTCAATTGTTTTACATTTCGAAACCGAATTTGGAAATGATATTAAATTGCAAACATTCGTTTAAATAAAATGTTTTGACGTAATACTACTACGCAATACGCATGTACTGATAAACCTACTGCCAACTTTCTGATAGAAAACTGACATAATGAATAGTTAAGGGATGATTTTTGTGCGTTAATTGTGTTAATTATAAATATATGTTTACTATAAGTGAGCTGTTTAAGTGGACATGTTCTAGTTTATTTCGTTTATTTAAAATTAAATTAAGCATGTTGCAAGGGGGTTGCGCGCACCTGGTCCCAACTAGAACTACATATCAGAAAGAGACAATTATTTACTGTGTATGACATATACATCCTGTTTTCTCAGCATATCAGGCCGCTTGTATATAATTTCTTTAGTTGAACAGCGTGCGACCTCCATTTTTTGTTACCTGAATAAATATTATTAATAATTAATTACGATTTGTGGTCCAATGTTAATGAATCATAATACTTTAACTAGATAGTTGTAAAAGAAAGATCGATTAAGTGTAGCCTAGTTCACTTCGACATATAGAAAGATATAATTGATGTTTCATTCAATGCAAAGACAAAATGATCCTTCTATGTATACAATAAAGTTTGTTAATAAATAGTAAAGGACGTAAGCGGAGGAATTGTTAGTTGGCGTCGTGTCAAATATAATAATTGTTGACCACACGTGCGCTCCGGTCAACACCACACTTTGTTTTGAAAGCTATTTATTCAATATTTTGTATTCAAAATGAACGATAACAGATTAATTAGATGTTGGCGTGTAACGTGTAAGAGTCTCATGGTAGACGTAGTTGCGTTATCGTGTAACATGTCACGGAGGGCGCGTGTGGTCGTGAACGGTAAGGGTCAGAGGAGCCTTAGGAGTAGGAGTATCGAGTGGCGGGTCAATCGAGACCGCACAATGGGTGCTATGATGAGGGACCGGTAGGCGGCAGCACGCTCGGGTTACACTCGCACACAATACAATAATATGTTAGACCAGTCCAACCGATTTACAGGTGTTAAACTAAATATTAATAAACCAGTGCGTTAGGTGACTTTTATATAGGTGAAAGATCTCAGTATCCAAACTTCTTCGAACAAAACCAGTGGCCGTTTCATGTGATTAAAATTAATATATTTTAAAAACAAAATTGTGGAATTTTAATCGTATTTTTATATAGCTAGATGGAATTCTCAGTAATTTTCTGTTCGGCACTACTTCTTATGCTTTTGTAAATATAATTATAGGGTTTAATTTATTTATTTTTGTCTGTCACGCGGGCGACGCCCTCTGGTGAGCGTCGACGGAGGCATTCAATTCTTTTCCTTTCTAGGGAATTTCGTTCTGTAGGTTACAAATTTTATTGTAAAAATATCTTTATTAATAAATTAGTAGGTAATGAATGGACCATGGGATGGAAGGTGAACGCTCTCAGAATTTATAATTCGGCTAGTGTGTGTCCTAATCGACAATGTGAGATACTAGTTACCGGTTAGTAGGCAAAATGTTTGAGCAAGCATTTAAAAAAATGCTCGGAGAGTTTAAATAATTTTAGTCGAATTGATGTTGTTGAATAAAAAATCAAAGTTTCTAATTACTAATGTACTTAAATTTTCAATGTAAATTTTAAAGGCACCTCGAAAAAAAATTATTATTAATGAAATTATTTTAAATTGAGCCTAGTCTTTAGTATCATAATTTGATTTTAAATTATAATAACGCACGCCAGATTGGTACGAGGCGTCGTCGTATAGTGGTCTACTTACCGTGGCCGCAACGTTTTGCACGTCAAAATTATTGTAAATAAAAATATATAATAAATAATCCAAACGCACACCCTCACGACCCATGAACGAATAGTTATTGGCGTCGATAGATAGGTGAAATATGAGAATATTTTGCTAGGAAGCAATGAGAAGGTTAGTGAATTCGGTGATAGAGGGAGAGGGCGCTGCGCTCGCTCGTCTGAGGTTGACAGCATTCATGTTTTATCGTTAATTACTATTTCAATGTACGTATTCCTGTTCGTCAGTAAATTAATGTCCAATATTCGAATACGTAATTCATTCCGGATGAGAGTGGTGTGGTACGTTTGTGTCGACAACGAGTTCGTTAGGTGAATGTAAACTTTAGGTTCAGCTACTCGCTCATAGATGGCGCTGTCGTTTCGCTTTGATCAAACTTCTAACAAAATTTCGTCATTATTCTGAGAGTTGCGTGCGATAGTGATTCTGCGTTATACTTGCTTTTAGTTGTATGCAGTTAAAGTCCGATATTTTAGTTGTAATTTTAGTGGTTTAATTTTACAAAATACTGTATTTTCTGCCCCCTAGTTAAGTTATTTTTCTATGTATAGTTAGTTATAAGTGTAAATGAATTAGCACATAAATTTGATGCATGATGATAATGTTAATAAAATATCCACAATAAAATCCAAACTTGTTTGTTATTATATCCTCAGTGGGAGTAGATGCCCGCCGCTGAAGTTTTCAGGCTATAACAGTACCTACTCCATGTTATTACAGAGTACCGATATACACAGTTAAACCTTACCTTTTTTTCCGTTGGGAAATCATCAAGTGACCCCCTCACTCTGGGCGGAGCGGAAGGGAGTGTCAGACTTGTACTGACTAAAACCAATTCATGTTCCTTCTTTTGCCCTTTGTGTTCCAGAGCGGTGGTATCACTTTCGAACAATCACGCAACCCCGGAAAATAAAGGGCAAACCTTACCTTCCCTTAACCTCCAGGAAAAAGAATTAATTAATTAGTGTAGGGCATGATGTCACCGTTGCCGGCGCAGTTTTATTTATATCCACGCCACCTTTTCCCAGTAGGGATGAAGGAGGGGAAAGTTGGGGTCCTCCAGCACAAAAAGAGGGCTCTATGAGAATAGCTGAGCACCGTTAATCAAATAATTAACTTCGTTAATCGCTAATCCCTTACTGAAAAAGTTAGCTTCGTTAAACGTTAAAGAGTTAAATGTACAAATAAATAACGTAAGTTAAAAGTTATTCCTTAAAGTTAACAAATACATAGTTTTACCTAGATGGTACCTAATAATTGAAGGGTCTCGGTTTTGCTGTACAAGTGAATAAAACAAGTAATAATTGTATTAATTACGAGTAAAAGAACATTAAATCATCAGTAAAGTTATGAATTATTATTTAGGATAAGTAGGTAGGTGCATGTTCCCTTTTAAGAACATCAGCATATTAAAATTGTCGCCGGAGAGCGAGGATCGTTTTGCTCTTAAAATGTATTTTCCTGTTGAGAAAAGTCTTTCGACTGCCGCATTTGAGGGTATAGCCGTGTTATATTTAAAAAAAATATACCTATAAAATCCGGTTCACCTAGAAATGCTGCATCAGTAACACAGTCTTTGGATTTAGAATCTAACCAAGTTCTTATTAAATTCTGCGCTTTATTTTTTAAAGACTAGTTGCCTCTGGCTCTGACCCCATCTTGATGAGTAATAGTGTTAAAGAAATCATCATCTTCTTCTTCATTGTTGTCACTTCCACAGCTTCCACGCTGACACTAACATTATCTTTTTCACTTGCATCTCTTTCTTTTGTCAGAGCTTCCTCAACCTTTGCCTCCATAAGCTTCTTAATTCTAGACACCCTGCTGTTATCATATTTTTGCAGCCACAGCATTCGAAATTTAGAATGAAAGGCTGCAGCAAATTGTCATTTCTCGTCATCCATTAGCCGGTCTTTTTTATCTCATTTATTAGGGCATTGGCCAATGGGTTACAATAAAGCACCAACAAAATTATATCATGGAAGTTTAATATTGTGGTCGCGATTGTTGCCAAGATATGCTTGAGCTTCTCCTTGAATCAAGTCTAGCGCCCTAGCCACTGGACATAGAAATTAAAATATAATGTTGTTGTTTGACTTCTGCGAATGATACAAGTAGATAGATTATGTATAATAATAATATTTACCTGCACATATTCGGCATCAGGTATGCTATCAGCGACATGTAACGGACTTAAATTAACGGAAGTTAAGTAAACCGTTATTTTTTTTTCGACTTTACTTAATAGTTAAATCGTTAAAAAAGATCTTAACTTCGTTCATTAACGATTAACGGATTAACGAGATAATGTCCAGCTTTGTCTATGAGTTTAACTTAACAGAGAGGTCATCATCATCATTTTGTTGCCCTTGTCCCAATTTATTTGTGGTCGGCGCAGCATGTCTTCTTCTTCCATACTTCTCTATAACTTGTCATCTCATCAGACACCTCCTTTCGTGCCATATCATTCTTCGCACAGTCCATCCATCGTTTCTTAGGTGTTCCTCTACTCTTATAACCATCCACAGTCATACTCACAACTTTCCTCACTACATTTTCCTTATTGCTCCGCATCACATCCCATACCACGCCAACTGATTACCACACAACTTTTCAGTCACCGGCGCCACTTTCAGACTTCCTCTTATGTACTTATTCCCTATTGGCATTCTCATCTCAGCTACATGCAAATGCTTTTTATTCATCCCGTTTATGACCCAACATTCTGATCCATACAAGACAGCAGGGCTAACCATTGTTTTATAAATCTTCCCCATAAGTTTAGGGGGAATGCTGGAGTCGCAGATTGTTCCCGTGACTTGCCGCCATTTCATCCATCCCGTGTTTATTCTGTGACTACGATCTATTTCGCCATCGCTTTGCACGAGTGAACCGAGATACCGAAAATCGGAGCAGACAGAAAGAAACGCGCCATCTAGCGCTATGATTCCAGCAGGGCTATTGCGTATCTCTGATGACAGTTCATACCCAGCTAGCAAAATACCCTTACAAACAAAAGCTTTAAGAGCGATGGTTTTTTACAAGGTTTATACGTGTTCTGATTAAGTCAGAAACTCTTAATACCCTTACAGACAAAAACTTGAAAGAGCTATGGTTTCATATAAGGTTTATATGTGTTCTGATTAAGGCAGGAACTCTAATAGTGGTATTTTATAAGTCTGTTTAAGTTTTAAGAGCATTCATACTTGTAACATATTCTTATAGACATATTTAAGAAAACGTTACCTAATATTAATAAGAGCAGTGGCATTATAAGCGCCTTTTACAAGTCTAATTGCCTTTGATTCTTAATTCATACTTATAAATACATTTTATAAGTACAGTCAACCTTAGAAGTGACTATACTAAGAGTTTTATTAGACTTCCTTAAAACTAGTATTTTAAAAGTGTGGTTTATCCCACCTAAGATATATTAAAGAGTAGTAGGACTTTAAAAAGTTCTACAAGTGTCTTATAGAATTCCATATTAAGGGTTGTTTATTTTCTTTGTTGTGTTGACTCCAGAAATTGCTATACAATCAGTTAAACCATTTTAATATTTAGTACATAATTATTATCATTTAGTTTCTCTTAAATCCCTTTACTTATTAAGGAATCCTAAAATTATGAGCAACATGGCCGTGTAGATAGTGGTTTTAGGTTTAATTTGACTTTTATGAGTGCGATTTATACCTCACACAAGAGTACTGGTCTTATATTGCTCTAATAAAGCACTCATGAGTCGTGGTTGGTCGTAATGGCGACATTTTGATATTATTTTACAAATAATTTAAAAAAATATATAGTAGAAGAAACATTTTTAAGAAGGCCCGTGAAAATATTGTTATTATAATTTCAAAGTAATCGAGAAAATCTACTTCGCAGCCAAATAATTGCATATAGTGCGTGACAATTAAGACACTAGCGTTTTGTAGGAAAGGTCAATTTTAAATATGATACTTATGTTTTTATGCGACTGTTATTTTTTTACAAAAGTTCCAAGGACTTCTCAACCTACGGCGGTACTCAAGCGATATTACACTTAAAATAGTATTTTATTTTATTTGTAAGAGGACTTTAAGGTTATTTACCCTTACAGCGCGCCATTGTAAGTGACTTGTAAGTTTATTTGTCACTATAAAGGTATCAGCAAGAGTTTTGTAAGTCTGAAAATACACTTCGCGAGACCTTTACAAGGCAATTGCAAGGGTGAATCCAGTTTCTGTTGCCATTTCCCCAATCTGCTCTGAATCACAGGCCCATCTTCACTGACAAGAACAATATCGTCGGCAAACAGCATGCACCAGGGTGCCCCTTCCTGTATGTCCGACGTCAAAGCATCTATAATCAAAAGGAAGCTAATATCACTACATAGTTTAAAACAAAGTCACTTCCCGCTGTCTGTCCCTATTAGGCTTAGATCTTTAAAACTACGCAACGGATTGCATCTAGTGTCGAGAAGCGGCGTTTTGTAGTATCTCTCTTAGATAATAGATGGCGTAACTTAAATGAAAATAAAAGTTTAGATTAACTATTTAATTCGAATTTAAAATTATGAAAATGGAATGGGCACCACCTGCTTCCAACTTTTGTTTAATATAAAATGTGTTTGTTTTTTGCTTTTCAGTTTTTTCAGTCGGGTTTTTATTTGGTTAATTTAGTAACGTGAAAGATTTCGCAGACGATTTAACCTTTTTATGGTTCCGTACCTCAAACTGTAAAAAAGAACCCTTAAAAGATCACTGTCTTGTCCGTCTGTCTGTCCGTGTGTCACCACCGATTTTCTCAGGAACGGGTGGACCTAACAAGTTGAAATTTATACCAGATACTGAAGTCTATAGTCCATAATAGGCATTAGGTTGGACACGGCGCCGTGCGTAAAATTGCGCGCCGGACGCGTGAGGGGCGCGCGGGGCGGCTGCGCGGGCATAGAAGTGGGTACGTGTAATCTAAATTTGCCCATATCTTTTTATCGTAACACGATTCGCGAAAACTTTTAAGTACCATGCAAAATTTACCTTAATTTTCCACTTTTTTTTTTATTTTTCGGAATTTTCCCTTTACTTGTGCTGTAAGACCTTGCTTTTAACCAAAATTGACAATTACGTTAACCGGAAGTACCATAGAGGTTTTGGATCGAAAACCTTTATGGTAGTTCCCGTTGACGTTTGGCATAAAGCAAGGCCATATAGCACAAGTAAAGGAAAATTTCCAAAATATGTAAAAGTTGAAAAATAAAGGGTTTCCATTCCATACATAGTTGACGTCAAATATGATATTTTTTTAGACAATGGTACGGAGCCCAGCGCGGTCCCAGAGTCACAGGGGTCGTGACCCCCCCAAAATCTTATTAAAACAGCTATTTTTTTAATTCTTAACTATCTGCTTAATCGTTGGCCAAGAGAAACTCACTTTTCCGAGGCAGCATGCCAAAATTTTCAAGCTCGCTTCTCTCGCTAATGCAATTTACACTTTCTAAGTTCTATAGAAGTTGACGGAGTTACTTGTATTCTCATCTCTGTATGAATGAACACAAAGAATCTAATATAAGCCGCGCCGGTCCGGGCGGCGCGGCGGGCTGCATTTTTGAAGGCATGCATTTTTTACTCTAAGAAACCTTCAAAATGTAAGCAGCTCCAAATCGCTCGCAAATACATCCTATATACTATCTCAATTCTACAAAAGTTGACAGATTTCCTCTACCTACAGTTACATCCAACGCAGAAGTGCTAAAATTATACTTACTGTAGGAGGAGGAGCTCGTGGCAACATAATAACAGCCGCTCGGGTCGATCTTTAGGTAAAGCCGCGCTTGCCTAGGTTGGCCTGTGGATGGGTGACCGCCCATTATATACCGAGTTTTCTCCGTGCCTCGGAAAGCACGTTAAGCCGTTGGTCCCGACTGTCATCTGTAGATCTTTGACAGTCGTTACAGGTAGTCAGTGGCCCAAAAAGTCTGACAACCAGTCTTACCAAGGGGTATCGTATTACCCAGCACTAACTGGGTTGTGGAGGTCAGATAGGCAGTCGCTCCATGTAAAATACTGGTATTCAGCTGCATCCGGTTAGACTGGAAGCCGACCCCAACAGAGTTGGCAAAAGGCTAGGCAGATGATGTACCTACTGTTTCAATTTTGCATAGCTTTACAGAGTTCCTCCTATTTTCATTCCTCTAAGAATGAACGAAAATAATCTAAAATATCCGAGGAAGAGGGCAAACATTTTCGAGCTCGCTTCGTTCGCTCTTGCATTATCTTTATTCCTAAGAGTTTTCTGCATTAGCCGTTTCAGTACTTACATAAGTTCTGTATGAATGGTCAAAAGAAAATCTTTGCAAAAAGTGCAAAAATTTTCGAGCTAGCTGTGCTCGCTCTGACATCCTGCGTTCTTTTCGGTTTTTCTTTATCAACTGACACAATTACTGTATTAATAGACACTAAGAAAAACTATCAAATTCGAACTGGGTGCTAAATTTTACGAGCTCGCTGCGCTCGCTCTTGAATCCTGATAGGCTAATTATACGAGTCAATTGATAGGCTTAATATACATAAATCGACAAAATTACTCGATACTCATAATAGTGTTTCACTAGTTGGTTGAACCCCCTCCCCCCCCTCCGATCTGCCTTTTTAGGGTTCCGTACCCGAGGGGTAAAAACGGAACCTTATTACTAAGACTACACTGTCCGTGTCGTTTAATCTTCAATTAGACGTCGAATTTCTTGACATAAACTTTAATAATCGGAGTTTCGCGAGTTTATCTTCACACAGGTAAATTATTACAATATTGGTTTTTGTGTCGTCGATAGGAAGAGCAGGAAGTTGTCTCCATAGAGTATATAACTTTCGTTGTCTCAAGCGGATAGCACAGATCATATATATTTTCTCGTGACTAAATTAGCGCCCTCTCGCGGCGCTGAGCGAAAACTACAGGCGACATTTGAGTCGCATCGAATGAACTGTTTAGAACAGTCCATCTGAGTGTCTGGCTGTCTGTCACCAGGCTGTATTTTATTCGGAGTAATCCCTAGTCCTACCAACCAAATTCCTGGCTACGGCCTTGCGTGACCCCTCCCAAAATCTTTGGCTGGGACCGCGCCTGACAGAATGGACAATTTTTGTAGCTAACTCCAGCTACAAAAATTGTTTTAGTTGAAATGATTAGGGCAAAACAGATGAAAGAAACCGACAATCGAGTTAAATGGAGTAAGATTGTAGACCCTGTAGTGTACCCAAGCAAAACAAATGGCTGTGACATACGGACGGACAGACAAAAAGACAGGACGAAACTATAGGGGTTCCGTTTTTGCCCTATGGCAACGGAACCCTAAAAAGGGACGGATACAGAAACGGCAAAGGTTCAAAAACAAGGTTCAAGGGTTCAAAATTGTTCATCACCTAAGAGAAACAGAAAAGGAACCAACATATTATGCTAGAAAGTAATAAAGGGTAAGGTGTGGATTTAAGACACCTGAATTAGGGGGTGGAGGGGGTGTGGGGGAGGGAGGGGTAGTTGTAGAGTCGCCCCCCACTTCCCCCCCTTGCCGGACGTGCTTAGTTGTTTTAAAAATCTCATTTTGAGGTTATGTTTTCGTAATGTTTTTGACAATAAAAACCTACTTATGGGGGAGATAGTTGGGGGAGGTAAACCCCAAGAACGTGGCGCAGTCGAGGGAAGCCCTGTCGACGGAGCCCCGCTTCGTGGGGCTCCTACTTCTGGGTGGTTTATAAAAAAAATAACCACGAAAATAGAAAATAGCGGGTTCTATTCGCTCGCTCACTCGACCCCGCCATCCGCTTCTAACCTAGGTTAGGTTAGAAGCGGATGTCAAAGTCGGGCAAGTCCGAGTCGGGGTGCCCCAAGTCCCGAGCTCGCTTCGCTCGCTCTTGCTCTCAATAAAACACCAAAATATTTACTTTTAAAATTACTTTATTGTAATTTGTTCATAATTATGAGTTCAATGACCCCTTAGGCGATTTCGTGTATGAACAGATACACCTTATATAGCTTCCACCATTTGCAAAAAAGGATCTTTGTGAAATTTTGCAATGTTCCGCCGCTACAAATACTCTACTACGGCATCACCAAAATCTTCCGGATAAAGAAACGATTCACGGCTCGCCACTGTGACTCAATTCTTGACGTAAAATGCATCTGTCACAGTCTTCAGAACACTGACGTATAAATCCTTTATACGTCAGTGCTTCAGAATGGCCGGCCTAGCGATTCATTTTACGCATTTTGAGATGACTTTGACAGATGCAACGTCAAAAATGTTAGAATAATTTAGTTAAATGTACGTTCCATTTCAAGTTTAGTTAGTGAATAACGAAAATTAAAAAAAAAAAAAAATACTTTGACGCTGCTCCGGCAGCAAAAATCGCATGGGGGTGCTTCCGATAAACCCCCTTGCCCCACAGTGACAGAATCCTGAAATTCAGGTGTCTGAAATCCATACCCAACCCGTAATAAACCTCATTTTAAAAATTACATTAGTTTAAGTTAGGGCCGATCTCTTTCAATCTTCAGATTTATTTTTGTTTTTTTATTTTTTTAATCTTTTTGTTGGAATTTTTATTTTCTCCTTTGGTAACACCAAAACCATAAGTTATCTGTTGTCTGACCCAGTGTTGCCAGAAGGTTACATTTCTTACATTTTTCGTAACTTTTGACCCCCTCGCGTAACATGTAAGTAATTTTTACATTTTAGGGCATTTTCGTAACTTTTCAGAACAACAAGATTTGTAATGCTTTTCTGCATTGAGGCGTTCTTGCCCTTTAATAACAGAGCCCGTTTACGACCACTTGGTAGAAGAGTACGTTAAGAGGGTTCTTTAAAAGCGGCCAACCTGTCATACTTTTCATACAGACGCTCGTACGTGATTATGCAGTTTTTACACCTCTATCTTTGAATTTTTTGGACTAATAGGTTTTTTGTGCACTATATCTAGGTTTCAATGGAAGCAAAAAATAAAAAATTGTAGAAACAAATTCAGTATAAGTACCTCTACTTATACTGAATTTGTTTCGTAAAATCGCTGTCTTGCACAAATTTTAACTGGACTTTGGCCGTTCATAATGTACTCATAAACTGTAAAAGTAAAGAAAACATGTCTATAGAACATGTAATGGAGATTCATATGACAAATATTTATTTCACATACTTGTAAGGCTTATTCAAAAACACGTATTTCCTGGAACAAGTTTAAGAAATTTTCAAACACTATTTTTCGTTCAATGCGATGTCGGTCTATCGTCAACGCAATGAGCGTTGACGATAGACCAACCGGGAAGGGCCCTCTTAAGTATCGAATATTAGTAGTTAGTTCAGTGTAAAACTAACAGATGCACAACCTCGTAGTTTTGGTTCAAACTAGAATATAATTAATTAGGTGCTAGACTAGATAGTAACAACAGTGAAGATGGCGTGGCGCTGCAAACAAATTAAAGTGTCTGTTTTAACATAAGATTATATACACCATTAGACATCATAGATTCTTTTATATTCCACCATTTTACTGACATCAATTTGCCTCCGACACAAAAACACGTAAATTTAAAAAAAAAACAATAATGTAACTTTTACAGCAAAAATGTAACATTTCTGGAAACGAAACGTAACTTACGACTCAAGGGCCCTGGCAACACTGGTCTGACCGTCTGACGTGTTGTTATCATGTCAGATGCTTTGACGTGTATGTACAGCTGTCACCTCGGATTTTGTTTTCCAATTTCTCGATGATGAGAAGGAAAAAGTAATTAGTGTTATGTGAAAATCTTACTAAAACATACATTTGTTTATATGTTAACGTGAGAGACTAGAGATATTATATCAAAATGGTTCTTATGACTATGATCGCGAGGGTCGTAGACGGCCTGCCTCTGGCCGCTACCATGCAGGAAGATGAGCAGGTATTGTAACCAGTTTTTACTCTATATATTACCAATAAAACTTATTACTTTCCACGTGTAACAAGTAACACATCTTTATATTTATGTATCAGTTTGATTGGTTCATGTAATGCCATGTTTTTATGTTGACGTATGTTTTCACGTTCCATCGAGTTTTACGACATAATTTTATTTAATTTGTCCTCATTATTATTTTTATTTTATAATTTAATTTGCTGTGGTGGTTCGCAGAGCGGCTGCAATGTTCTGGAGTATCAAAATCAGGCTAAAATGCTGTTTAGAAAACTAGGCCCGCAGTCACCAACCCGTTGCTCCATCGAAACTGGGCCCTATCTTTTCCAGTGAGTCCTACCGCTTCTTATTTTTCTGTTGGTCCCTTATTTTACCGCTTTTCGTTGTTTTAGTGTCACACTGATGTAATATTTTATTTCATTTATGCAATTTTATTGTATTGTTTCGCTTTACACACAATATGTGTTTATAATGTTAATAAAATATTGGTTTAGGATTTTCTTTTGTAGTCATTGCCAGTGTTGAATGGCAAACAACATTATCAACTATATCCATAATAATATAATATATGTTTATTTACTACAGTTAAATAAATGGTAAAAATGAAAACTTTTCAGTTATTTAATTGAACACGAGATCTGCTACTTAGTGTTGTGCGAGCGAAACTACAGCAAGAGACTCGCCTTCAGCTATCTAGAGGAGATAGCACAGGAGTTCTACCAACAATACGGGAAGCGGGTATGTATTTTACTTAGAATAGTTTACATTTTGCATAGGCCAAGTTATTTGTCACAGTAAGCAAAACCAATACTTGTTAGAGCGAGGCCACACGATGCGTTAACGGTGCGGTGCGGTGCGGCGCCGGAGCTGTGCCGCAGCGTCATCCTACATACATCAGTATGCCGCTGTCACACAATGCGTTGGGCCGCCATGCGGCGTCGCACCGTAGGCCTGACGCGCTTGTGCGACGAGCGACCTGCGAGACGAGGCGGGGAGGGGTGATGCGCAGCGGCGTAGGAGTGCGTCGTGCCGCCACCGCAGTATTATATCGAACGCCGCACTGCGGTAAACAGCGTTCTACAGCGGTGCTGCACCGCCCATGTGGCACCCTATAGCTCGAATTTATCAACGCATCGTGTGGCCCCGCTTTTAAAGTGAAAAAAACTTTAAATTTCTCAACCATTATAGGTTGCCCACCAAACTGTGGACATGATCTGATAACATTGTGTATAACTAAAAAGCTGTTTCTGTAATTAAAATTCTGCTAGACATGCCGTTCTGAAGTATTAACCTTCGGCCCGTCGCGCATTTTTAATAACGCGGTTCGTCGCGAGGGGTACCTCAAAACCCCAAGAATAAAACTTATTCTGCTGTTGTTACTTTCTGCTGTTGTTCTGTTGTTGCTGTTGTTACTTATTCTGCTATTGCTTGAACCTTCAATCAGATCATTCACCAGATTATAACCAATAATATTACAGGTGAACACAGTCACCCGGCCATACACATTCATCGAGTTCGACACGTGGATGCAGCGCGCGCGGCGACAGTACGCGGAGGGCGGCGCACGCGCAAGACGCGCTGGCGCCGCCGCGCAGCTTGGCGGTCAACTGGGCGACGTGCAGCGCATCATGATGCAGAACATCGACGACGTGCTGCAGAGGGGAGCTATACTCTCTGGTGAGATTGCACTAAACTTGTTTTCATTTATACTGATATAAGAATTGTGAAGTGCATTGCAAGCTTGCAAAGGATACGCGTGTTCCGACAGCGTAGAAACAAAGAAATCTACGAAATGGGGAGTCTCCAGGTACATAGAGTCATCATGACTTATAAACTACAATCCATTACCTTCTTAAATCCACTGATGTATCTTGGTGTAATAAGTCCTTGGCACTAGCAGATATTGCAACGCTTCCTGCTGCATGTGCTTAATAGTAATACAAGGCAAGGGTAGGGTGATTCATCACTTAGCAGTGTTACGTAATTACGAAAAAACGAAATGTCATGTAATTTGCAAATCATGATTGGACAACAATCTGTGAGACAGATAATATATAAAATATTTATATTGCGACAGTAAAACATCCAGCTAAACCACCTAATTCATGTGTATTGTTTCAGAGCTGGACACAAAAACCCAGAACCTTTCAATGATGTCTTCGAAGTACAAGAAGGACGCCACCTACCTGAACACCAAGTCCATGCTTGTCAAGGTGACGGCCGGAGCTGTCATACTTCTCGTGGTTGTGTTGTACTTCTGGGTGCTTTAGTTCCTCTCCCATTCCTCTTATGACTGTGGTACCAGAGTATCATGTGACTGTATGCTGCAATATCATTGGATGCTGAGTTGAGAATGTTGTTTACTGAAGATTGGCTAGTCATAGGTAAATGTTTCATTCTTATAAATCTGAATCTGAACCAACACTGCCCATGACTAAAAATAGCCAATTTTATGTAACTTTTGAAAACATAAAAACAGTCATTGGCATTTTTCTTAATTTTTAATCAAAATCAAAGCATTTATTTTCAAGTAGGCCAGTTACTAATGACATTGCCAAGCATAAAAGCAATAATATTTTCAATCTGAGAGCCTCCTGTGATATTGCAGAGTTACAGAAAAGTTCCCCAGCAATGTGACAGCTATGCTGTTATAGTTAAATTGCCTTCTGAAACTATAATAGTACACATTTGGAATATTCAATAAATAAATTGTCGTAGTAAGATTTAATATTTTCTATGTGATTTCTCTGGACAGTTTTGTAACTAGACATAGCAATGAAATGATAGAAATAAGAGCTATTAGCTGATTTACTCAATAATATGGTTTATTCATGTTGCGGTAATACTTTAAGTACATCTGATTTCTCAATGTTTTTCAATCAACCATTCGTAAGTTTTCTTATATTATTCTTCAAAAAATATATTATTGGTTTATAAATCCTAAGACGGATAATATGCTCAACATAATTATGATATTTGCAAGTTACTAAACACGAAAAAAGCATTCCAAGCAATGTATATTTTGCAATAAAATGTACCAAAAATATAATATTTTGAATATATAGCCGGTTCATAGTGTTTAGTGATGTGTGGTCTAAAAAAAAAACAGCTTCAAAGCATATTATGTATTTCAGAAAGAAAGTTATCTATGCCCATCATTATTATTTTATGTAAAAAGCACAGTGAGTGCTTGGTGATGGAATGTTGTAAATTTTATCACATATTGTTGATTAATGTGTTTATTTAAGAATTAATAAATATGCATTCTTTTAAAAATATTTTTTTATTTCTACTACAAATGAGAGTCATCTATACATTTAGAACACTGACATGTTTAAGATTTGCATGAGGAGTTACACATTCAACATAACAATAACTTTAAAAGTTCCATACTTCACGGTGGATCTTCTTGAAGTTCATGTTCTGGAACATTTCTAGCCAAATGTAAGCTAGTGATTCCACTCAGAGCATTATTGACTCTAATGGCAGTTGACACACTCATCACCTGGCAGAACAGACAGCACACATGTAAAGATCAGAGAAGAAAGAAGATCTTTGGAATTCTAGAGCATAAACGCATGTCCCCATCCATGCCAAGCCACAATTTCACCTACCATTTTGTCACATGTTTGTGTCGTTTGGCATACAGGGCACGTGCTTGCTTGTCACCTATATGTGACAATGGCATTCAAAGGATTAATAAGAATATTTTCCAATGATGAAAAGAAACATAATGATGCCATCTATTGCAATCAAGTTTATAACTTTCTTTTTTTTTTTTTATCGCTGGACATTACACACAGCGCCATCTAGGTGCCACACTAAGCAATGAGACTTGTGTCGTGGACACCAGATAGTTGATACTACTACATAGATACTTTTTTTGTTTATAAATACATACTTATTATACATATAAACATCCATGACTCGGAAACAAATGTCCATGCTCATCACACAAACATTTGCTCCTACCGGGATTCGAACCCGGGACCCTAAGAACGTAAGGCAGCCTCGCAACCGCTGCGCCATTCGAGTCGTCGACTAGATATAGTATAATTACTTACCTGTAATATTTTAGCAAATATAACAGGCCTGTTTTTCCACTGCAGAGTTCCAAACACTTGCACGGGGTATGGGATAACTGTGGAATGTGGCGGTGACTTTAAGTAGACTACTGATACTTGTACCAGTGTCTCAGAGTGCTCTTCAGTGTTGTTTAGCTGAAAACAAAAGATGAAAATAATTAAGTATATAACTTATTTCTGCAATATTGAAGTTGTAAAAATCAAGTACAACTTACATCTGACAAAAAGAATCGACCATTTAAGCTTTGTAAAATTCCAACAGTCCTGCACTTCATAATTTCGTCGCCAAGGATGTTACATTTTTCAGCTATTTCTTTCAAATCTGAGTATGTATAAAAGTCATGCTGGAAGGTAAGACATTGAATTTAAAGACCACGAGCACTACGCGCGCGACTTCGTCCGTAACAAATTTTGATAGCTCGGCTATTAGGCATGTTATAAATAATTCATAGAACTCAGGAATAATGTAGCTTTCTGCTAGTGAAATATATTTTTTAATTGGATCATTCGTTCTAGACATTACCCCCTACATACAGTAAACAAACTGGACCTCTCTAACTTATTAGATTTAGATTAATAAAAAACTTATCTTATTGTTATATCAGTGACTTACATGAGGTGTATCTACACAAAATGGAATGTCGCAATAGGAATTGTTTTTTACATAAGCCATTCGATAAACTGTTTTGGTTTTTATTTTAATCAATAAATCAACGAAAGGGAAAATTATATAGGTAAGGTTAGAAATTAATTTCCCGCTTTTATTTCTGTCATTTCACTGTCAAAACAAAACGAAAGTTACTGGATTTTGGAAAGATTAAAAGTGATTGAAATAATTCATTAACCATATTGGTATAGTCAATAAAAATTGGTTCCTTCTTTAAGTCTTATAATCGAATATTATTTTGTTGTAGTTCATTTTGTGTTAAGTTTTTTTTTTTTTTTAATTTATTCCTGGCCATGGATACATGTCCTTCAGTCGTAATCATTAAACATACTACTCTTATCTCACTAAAAATACATAAAACAATAACAAGTTCATGAAAAGTGTTTACCGCTCATACGAGCTTTGTGTTTAGTGTGAGATAAGTGTTGCCAGTATGAAAATACTGATCTAGTTCTTGCAGAAGTATTCCGACCCGTACGGTTTTGCTAGAATTTTGAAAAATGCTCTAGTCTACTCATATTCTACAACGAAAACAAGTTGTTTGTCAAAAAATTATGAATATAATGTTTCAGGAACAAAGAAAATTCCATTTAAGTAATTTGTGTCCATATTTTAGTGTCGTAATCAATGATGGTGTTCGCGACGAAGCGTCACCAACAAATCATAACTGATAACTTAGAAAACAATTTAGTGAAGTGTATATAAAGATAGCATACATAGTGTTTCAAATAGTACATAGAATCTAGTTTGTGTAAAAACCGTAAGTACAATCCATTTTGTAGCTTCGTTTGAGTGGGCAAATAGCCGAAATATAGTTTGTTTTTAATATATCCAGGTAGCCTAGGTTGAGACCTAGGCCTGGACCTAATTTTTGTAATCTAAACCCTTTAAGTAACCCACTTAACCGAGGTCGCAAGATGTTACGTACATAGCTTTTTGATTATAAGATTATCGTTAGTTTGTTTTATTTCCCCCTAATTTAAACGGGCCTGAAGCCCTGAAAAACATAGGTGTGTCTATGTACATAGTAAATTACATGAAAGAAGTACATTGGCTACTTAACGCCACTTGTTACAAAACAATCGCTGTAACGCCTCTTGAAATACTGGCCTGTAAAGCTAAATAATAGTAGAATTTTGTTAAATATTTTCCTTTACACTGCAACAGATTTTCAGTAGTTATAGATGCAATCGACGTCATGATTTCAGGAGACTGGCAATATTTTAAGGTTCACAACCAGGACCTACATGACCTAGATCAGAGACAGAACACTAGAAATAATCACTACTATGTACACACGCGCAAGCAATATTTTCTACAAATAAAGATTAATTCAGGAAGCGGTTAGCGGTCCTCGTTACGGTAAATTTTCGCAGTACTTTAGTAACGCGCGCTCTCGGGCTAGTCGTAGTCATCGGCAAGGAAGATATATCTCTCTCTCTCTTTCACTCTAAGTACTCCTGAAGAATTACGCCGGTCGCTTCCTGAAGTTATGAAGACTTATAGCTGTTGATTTTATTTCATCGAAGCCTCATCCTAGTTACTCCCGTTCAGCATCTTCGCCGTACGTTCATGCAGTCAACTGAACCAACAGGTGTAGGACGTCAGCGCCGCTTGGACATTCTTCAACCTATAGCATCCAGCGATCACGCCCGTCCAGCACAAATGGTAAAAATTTCCATTATGGGCCGTTGATTTATGGGGTGTGGAGGGGAAGGGGGGGTTAGTAGGCTACCCCCTGTACCATCCCCACCTCTCGGAGCCCCATGGTTATGGAGATATCCATGGTTGAAGTTTTTAGGTTAGAATGGCGCGGATAAGGTTTAGAATCGAGTCGTCTGAATGGAGGGGTGGCGGGTGGGAGGGGAGGTGGTGAGAGTTGTGGAGTTGCCCCCCACTGCACCCTTCTGACAGAGATGCAGTTTTTTTATTACACGCCAAATTTAATACGTAAATATAAAATTATATTTAAGTAAAACTTGACATAAAATTGAACAAAATACACCTCTACCGTTAACGGAACGTGAAATGTCAACTTTGACGTCTACCATGACAATTAATCCAACCTAAAAATTTACAAATGGCGTGCTATTTTCCAATTTGTATGGAAACTTTAAAAAAATATATCTCGTAAACTGTGAACATCTGTAACTTAAAAAATTGTAAAAAGCTTTCTATTTATGAGTACTATCTACAAAAAAAATATGAACTTCCAAATCAACGGCCCATAATGGAAAGTTTATCCTCAATGATAAATAATAATAATAAATGATCAAACTACCTATTTAAAACTGGTCTGTTTTTTTTTTAATTCATCGCTCCTGAGGAAGGAAGAAAAGGAATTTAACCCAAACAGCCAAGTCTTATTTGGTTGGAAGAAAAAAGTTTTTTAAACGCAAATTCAGAATGTTGAGAAAAACAGGAGAAGGCGATTTTTTTTTTGTTTTTTTTTTACTCTTTGTAGTGAAAAATAAATCACTAGTATAGAAAAGGTACGAAAAAGGTACGGTCTACACTGAGGTACGGTTGTGGTACTATTGTGTGATGAATAGTACGGAAAACCGTACTTTTTGGTACGGTCTGGCAACGCTGGAGCCTTGACTGACAACTTCAAGTTTTGACTTTTGACGTATTAGTCGAGTGTTGACAAATAAATTAAATTTTTCGTGGTTTTGTCATAATACCGGACTAATTTCAGTAGAAACACCTGTTATTTGCAAAATTAAATACGATGTCTGCTCTTGTTGAATTACGTCCGAACCGGCGACTCTTGGACCACGATTTCGAAGGTTATAAACTGAACTTGCAAGCCCTACCACATTTCACGCATGAACTACTAGCCCCGGTGGACCGAGTGTATCCAGACGAGGTGCAGTATTCCTTTGTGCACGCTAAACTCTTCGCGCTTCATAATCACTTGGTTCTCGACTATTGGGACTACACACTCAATTACTATTATATAGATAACCAGCAGAAGGTACGTCATGTTTCTTTTGAAAGTACCAATCGAACATTCCACAACGACGTTGTGTACGATGTCCCCGCACATGTGGAGCGGAAGTCTGGCCACTTCAACCTCTGTTTATCCTTTCCATCTAACAGTTTGGCTTTAGTCAGTGACGGGACAGGATACTTGCACATTGTTGATACTGGCGCAAGAAGCAGACCCTCAGGAAGGAACCAACAGTGGCAGTCACTCCAGTCGAGTCTCATTCTTGGTGAAGGGAAGTATTTTACTATAGTGGATTCAAGAATACAGGAGAAAGACAATATTGAAACGTTGCATTGTCTCCTTCAGTCAGTTGAACAGAATGAATCACATTTCAATTCAGTACTCACTTGGGTCTCCTTTGACAATGATGGCCAAGGATGGAAACAAATGAGCTTTAGACAAGTGCAAGGCAAAGGTATTGTGCACTACGCTGCTATTGAAACAAGTTGTTCTGCACTGTATATTGCTTCTGACAATACATTTAAGTTCACGTCAGATTCTGAAAGGGAAATAAGTAAACCATCCAAAGAGGCGCCACGGACACACATATACACATGGCTGCAGACCACAGAAGATATTACAATAACTTTGAAACTTGAAGCAAACTTCAACAGACAGCTTCTGATTGTTAATGTGACTCCATTGAAAATAAAAGTCAATTATGCTGGCAAAACTTTTGTTGATGGAAAGTTGAAGCAGAAAGTAGATAGTGAGTTGACAACATGGAATGTTCAAGAAAATGGCCAGGTGGATATCTTACTGACTAAGTCCGACAGTATGCTGTGGGAGGAGTTAGTGGAAGGTGGGGACCCCAGTGGAGAGCAGATCTTGGATGCTAGCCTAGTGGAGGAAGCACACAGACGCTTGGCGCATCTGTGTGCTGAAACTGTGGTGACAGCTGATCCACCCGCACCAGGACTGTCTACACAGGAGCTTGAGGAATGTGATGCTGCTTCAGAAGAAGATACTGTCTTAGGTATGACTTCAATTAACTGATATATTTGTCAAGTTAGAAGTATAGTTGCTGTAAATGTTTATTTTCGTTATTTTTAATGATCCTGTATAACCTGGTAGTATAAGTTCTTTGATATTTAATTTAAATATAGTCTAATTCTATCATTTCAGTGAGGTTGGATGCCACAACTCACAATGTGACACACAGGGCTCCGCTCAGTGTCCACCAATTCTTGTTCAGTATCAAAATGGAAACACAAGAGGCACCAGCCCTGGCACTGCGACACGACGTGGACGCCTGCATCTGGCAGCCATACGCACAGCTGATAAATTCCAACACTTGGCCCGTCAAGCACCAAGGAGCTCTCAGTGCATTTGGGTATGTCCAGTCATCCAAACAAAATCGGAAGTTTGTGACATGTCCTCCTAACTTCTCATACAGTGTGGTCTGTGAAGCTACTAGACATATCTTCATTTACCAGAGCAACAGTAACCAGGACTGCCAGCTTAGAAAGAGAACCGGTGGTGCTATGAGGAACATAAAGATAGGCCAACAGCATGTTTTCAACATTGACAAGTACGGAGAAGTGTTAGGGATCAATGCTACTAATGAAAACTTGTTTATCTTAACAGAAACACATTTAGTAGCCATACAAATACAATAAAAACAAATCGTAAAAGTTACACTTTATTTTTTGTACATATATACAAAGTCTCAGATTATTGTGGCAGTTATGATATTTTATCAAGTCAACTCCGCCCCTAAGACGACCCACTGACCAGTATGTTTCACAAACATGTCTATACAGGCTGTCGCTTTGCATCGTGGTCAAATTCAAGAAGGTATCTATACTAATGATTCTCGATCCGAATCGATAATAAAAAGGGTAGGTTTTTATTTTTTTACGGAAATCGGTAAGTGTACACCACCCACATTAAAACGCAGCACGTCTGTTCCTAACCCTACAAACGCGCCGTCACACACGACAAACGCAAACATTTCTTCCACAGTATAATTATGGGCAGTATGGAAACTAGGGGGTGGTTTAGGCTTACAGATTTCCTTAAAAATTAAATAAAAAATAACCTACACTTTTTATTATTGATTCGGGTCGTGAATCATTAGTATAGATACTTCCTTGAATTTGACTTGGATGCAAAACGAAAGCCTGTAGAGACACAAGTACAAAGAATTACAGAAGATCAATAACATACAATTGGCAATCAAGTAATCTATTTGTTATTTTGACAATAAGAGACAGCTATTTACAAACCTGCATAAATAAGGTTGTTGTTATATTTTGTCTTTAACTCTTATTTATTTGCAGCAGAAAGTCCGTGGTCAATCCCTTTTTAATTCCAACATTTACTACTGAATGCTAGGTTTCCTCGTCATCATCACTTTCAGCATCTATACTCTCTTCTGATGAGTACCCAGTGGTAAACAGGAGATTCTTTGGCTTTTTCTTCCTTGCTGCTTTTATTTCCTTCTCAATTTCCATCTTTTTCTCTTGAGCTACCTTCTCTGTCAACAGCTGTCTAGGTCTCTTTCTAGAATGGTCTGGGTATCCATTTGTTGTGTCACCATTAGCAGTAGCATCTTTAATACTCCTACTTGCTTTGTCTTGTGTAGGAACTGGTGTTTCTTCTATTTCGTCTTCTGGAAAATATTGAATTTTATCATTAAAATCAAGGATCATCTGAACCCTTCAAACAGGATGGTCAAACACTGGCTGCTAAAACGAGCCAACAAATTAGTAATGGGGTTGTTACGTTTTTTTTTAACTAGGGTGGCATAGAGCCGCAACTCGCCTGATGTGTAGAAATGATGCAGCCTAGGGGGCAAGCACGCTTGCCTAGAAGGAACCAATGTTATGTCTAAATTAATTGTAATTACCTGGTGTTATAATTTCAAAGTTGTAAGCATGGTCCTTGAGTACAACAAATATAATGGGGAACTCCACAATGCACTTCCCACACAGATTTTCAGCTAAAGATTCAGTTGGATCCAACTCAAAGAACTTTCTGGCTGAGCCCTTCACCTTCTCAGCTGTAATAGAAACATCTTTGTTGTTAGTGATGTGAATCTAATGGTAACAGGATGCATTGAGTTGCTATCATTTGAAAAGATTGGATTAAGGTTTACCTCTCAGTAAAATCTTCACTCCCCTGAATCCAGCAGCCTTATAAAAAGTTAAAGCTTTTGACCCTTCAAAAGGCAAAGCATCAGGATTGAGATACTTGTCCAGGAGTTCTGACAACCTCTTCTGTTCTGCACACCTTCCATCTACAAACTTCAGTGGCTCTGCTTCTACATTTGGGAACACCCATTCAACTCGCCAGTTTATTATGTTCATCTTGTTGTTGTATCTTGTAGTGTTGGCTTTGTGCCTCGAGAAGTTGTGTGACAAGAATTGTAGGACTGTGCCCCTCTGTCTTGCTGCCATCTTGAGTTTGTAAAGATACTGTGGAACAAAACGATTCATTATTTTTTAATTCATTTTTGCCTGATGATTGAATAACAGGTCCCTGCAAACTTTAATATGAGGTATTATCTGCCTAGCCTTTTCCCAACTATAGTGGAGTCGGCTTCCAGGCTAACTGGATGGAGCTGAAAACCCAGTTAGTACTAGATAATACAATACCCCTTAGTAAGACAGGTTGTCAGATTTTTGGGCCACTGACTATCTGTAAAAACTCAAATGACAGCCATAGCCAACTGCTTAATGTGCTTTCCAAGGCACAGAAGAAACTTGGTACCTATGTAATGGGTGGTCACCCAACCACAGACCAACCTAGGCAAGCGCAGCGTGACCTGGAGACCAATCCAAGGGACTGCTATTATTTATCCACAAGCTGCTCTTGTAACTTTAATTTGTGAGCCGTCAAATAGCGGCGCGGGGGCTTGTCCCGGGGCTCACCCTGCCAGGTTCTCCGCTAAAGAAGTCGCGAGAAGTATACAGAACATGGTGAGGGGAAAGTCCCCCGGTCACGACGGCCTCAGCGTAGAACATCTTAAACACGCTGGGGTACACTTACCGCGAGTACTAGATATGATTTTTAACCTGTCTAAGTCATAGTTACTAACCTGTGCAACTTACTAATACGATCGTTGTGCCGGTAATAAAGAATAGACTGGTGACGCCTCCGATATCTCCAACTATAGGCCGATTTCGCTGGCCACTGTCTGTGCTAAGGTATTAGATAGTCTGCTTGATAAAATTCTAGCTAAACATATCGTTCTTGAGGATGGTCAGTTTGGTTTTAGGCCGAACTTGTCAACGGATAGTGCAATTTTATGCCTTAAGCAGACTGTCCAATATTATACAGACAGAAAGACTCCTGTTATAGCATGTTTCTTGGATTTATCAAGGGCTTTCGACCTGGTCAATTATGACCTGCTCTGGCATAAACTCACTCACGACACTACTGTCCCGGCGGGTGTGATATTATCACTGTTTAGATATTGGTACAGTAGTCAAATGAATACAGATAAGTGGGCAGGCTCATATTCTGATATGTATGGGCTGAAATACGCGCTCAGACGTGGAGTTGCGGACACCAGCCCGCTATACAAAGGAACGATGATTGCAGTTATGTATGGGCTGGATTGTGGGGTGAGGCAGGGGGGTTTGAGCACCCCCCGTCTTTTTAACCTATACATAAACTAACTGATAGGTAGGCTCAGTAGCACCAAAATCGGTTGCCACGTGGACGGTGTTTGCATGAATAACATCAGCTACGCTGATGACATGGTGCTGCTGAGCCCATCTGTCGGTGCAATGAGAAGGCTTCTTAAAATTTGTGAAAGTTATGCGGTGGCTCATGGTCTCAAATACAATACCGATAAGAGTGAATGGTTGGTTTTTAAATCGGGTACTTCAACCTAGAAACAGCTGCCTGAACTTTCACTCTCTGGGTCTCCTTCAGGTCAGGTTTCGAAGTTTAAGTATTTGGGTCACTGGGTCACTGATGACTTAAAAGACAATCAAGACATAGACAGGAAGCGCAGGTCGCTGGCTGTCCGTTGCAAAATGCTGGCCCGCAGGTTTGCACGCTGTTCTGTTTATGTTAAGATAACGCTTTTTAAGGCCTTCTGCCAGTCGTTTTACACGTGCAGCCTGTGGACCAAGTATACCCAGCGGGCATACAGCGACCTGCGCGTGCAGTACAATAACGCATTCAGGATGCTTTTGGGGTTATCGTGGCGATGTAGCGCGTCAGGGATGTTCGCGGAAGTGTGCGTCGATGGGTTCGCGGCGATCATGCGGAAGCGATGCGCTTACATGATGGCGCGCTTGCGCTCGTCCTCCAATGGCATCCTGAATGTGTTTTCAGACCGGTGGGACTCCCCCCTTTTACGAAGGTGGGTAAGAGTTCAGACACACGTCTTATCCAAATAGACTGGTGCACCATTGAGCGAACAGTTCAATGGTGCATTAGTTGTTTATAATTTCTAATTTAATACTAACATTAGGTTAAGTTATACTACTAACACTATATGGATTTTTGTATCTGAAATAAAATATTTGAATTGAATTGAATAATATGAGGTAATCTACACCTAAATAAGAAATAATCAAACAGCCCAATTTTCTGCAGATCAAACTATGCCTTTGCAAACTGTCTGTAAATGAAATGTGCATATACTTACAATGGGCAAGTCCTTATCAATCCTAGTAAATTTCTTTTTCTCGTCTACTTTGACACCGTACACGAACCGCGCGCACTCCTCAAGTAGTCGGTAGTCGCTCAGTAGGTCCGTGTCGGTGAAGTCTTTGATCCTGATGAACTTGGTGCGGTCCCTGACGCCATCGCACTCCAGCTCTTTCTTGTGTATCCTCACACAGTCAAGGCAGCATGTCTTCACTTCACACTTTGGGCACGTGTATTTAGCCTTGTGTTTCGCACACACTTCACAATCACCAAGTCTGTAAAATAGGTTAGAATGAGGACTTGGTAACGGTAAGTACCCAAAAGATGACCAGATTAGTCGTTTATTATCTTACCTGTTTACGTCGTTTTCACAATCAGAGTCACTATCTGATGATGAAGACATTATTACTTATTTTCTCTTTCATTACCATAAGAACACCTTACAACAACACAAACAAACTTGTTTTCAGGTTTTGAAAACTGTCAACTTCACGTGGAGTGTTTTTTTTTTTTTTGGAATTTTATGACCTTGTAACTGGACCTTTAAGTCAAAGAAAGTGAAGTGGGCTGTTATAAAATCAAAAGTCAGTTGTATCCATCTATATTACTGTAGTCTATGGTTGTATAGGTTTTTCGTTTCGGTGGTATTTGATTGGCTAATTTGACAAAACCATCACCATCAGTGAATAAGGGCTATGTTTTTTGAGCTCACCTGATGGTGCATGGTGCCACTGTCGCGTAATGTTATGTCAATAATTCTATTGAATACTATAAAGTACCAATAACTTCTTAAGGTGGATGCGCAAGGGTAGCCCGCGAAATTTAAATTTTCTTGCGTTTATTGCAATTTGCAGGTCAATGTCAGGTTGTATGTTGATGAAAATATGAATCGCGCCAGTAACACGAATGGAGTTACAGAATTATAATCATTCAAATCATCAATACAACCCTCCAAGTTCATATAATCTCAAAGAGTGACTTTTTCATGAAATAGCTATTGAATGTGATTATATGAACTTGGAGAGCTGTATTGATGATTTGAATGATTATAATTCTATAACTCCATATGTGTTACTAGCGCGATTCGTATTTTCATCAACATACAACTTGACACTGACCTGCAAATTGCAATAAACGTAAGAAAATTTAAATTTCGCGGGCTACCCTTGCGCATCCACCTTAAAAAGTTTATTTTATTATACAGGGTGTTTGGTGCAATAACAACATTGTGTAAACTTCAGATACATTTATTTACAATATCCTACTTAAAATTAGCAAGCATGAAACATTTAAAAATCATTTTACCGCCAAGTTTAAGATATTAAGTTGCTACTTAAAATCTTCAAGTCTTATTTAATCAGGAATAGTTCAATCTAGACCACAGTTGTGAATATAAGTAAAAATACGTGATAAAAAAGCACGCAACGCGTGAACTTTCTACGACATCTGACATTTGGGTGACCTCGCGCTACACTAGCGTCTTTGGTGGTTGCCCCATTGAACACACCAAATTTTATTATCTGTTCTCCAAGAATAAACTATAGAATGTTAACTGTCAAAATCAACAATCTAATGGCCCTCAAAGTAAACGTAGTTGTGGAAAGTAAAACTGAATATTTGTATAAAACCAACAATGAGCACCCCTGAACTACAAGGCGATGACTGGGACCTCCCTTGTTCAGACGACGAGCTATCCAAGGCTGGTGTATTCATTGGCAAAAGCTGGATGCCAGAGCCTGCCGAACTAGAAGAACTTTACAAGGCTCTCGATAAAACTGGGACTGTACAACTAGAGTGGAAATGTCCTGGTAGAAGGCCTGCTTCACCTGTGCCTGTGAGTAAAGTGAACCAGCCGGAAATTCCAGCATCGCCGGTAAGAGAAGAGAAATCAGACTTCGATTTTATGGATGAAGTCAGCTCGTTACGATTACGAGTTCGTAGTAAAGGGGAGGACACTCTGAGGGGGTCGGCGAAGAAGAAGACGACGTCGTTTGATGGAATTCTCTCTAACATGATAAGGCACAAGAGGATAGAGCAGATGGAGAAGCAAGCAAACACTTCGCCTTCAACACCATCTTCTAGTGGCAGCTGATTGGAGGATAATAGTGACACTAGTGACTAAATTGGTGTGTAGCATGGCCTTGTGGGAGGTAGCGATATTACGCGACATGAGGACATGACTCAAGTGACTTGTTACATTGGTAAAAAATAAGTTGTGGTTAGGTCCATACTTCCTTAATCAATGTTAAAATAACATGAATGGATAGATATGGACTACTAGCCACACCAGGTTGATGATACAATGTTCTTCATACTAATGGCCAGCATCTATATCTTGTTTCTTTTATTTCTCATGTTTCTTTGGTTTGCAGTATTCATATTCCTATATCTTTCTAGAAGGATCTAAATTAAAAATCTTGTATGCACTTCTTTTCTGCAATTTAATTAAGCAATGTTATGAATTACTTAAATAAGAAAACCTTTTACAGTAATACAATTTAATTCATAAAACTTAATTATATTTACAATTAACAAATCTATAAAACATCTAAGCTGACAATAAAGCAGTCTCTGGTTTAAGAAGCCGCTCATTTTCATCCAGTATGTCCTGGCACAAGTTCATATTGTCTGCAACATGCTCAAGGGTCCAATGCTTCCGCAGTAAAGCCAGGTCTACATCAAACTTTCCTTCCCTTATGCAATGGACAGCTGTGCAGTACGCTGTGGACTTTAGTTGCACTCCTAGGTCATGGATGAGTGTCCACAGGTACTTGTCATACTCATTCACAGATTGAATTTCTGAAAAAAAATGCTGTTTTAGAAAAAGTTTGATTAGCAACTTGCGCATCTGCAGGTCGTATACTCCAATATAGAGGAGTCGACTACAAGCGGATGCGTGAGAGGTAAGCAATAGGTAGCTGGTGAGATAGCTTTTGAATATAATCCTGTATTTCATTGAGGTGTAAGTAGTTATTAAACTCTGCCCCATTAGTCTAGTGGTTGCCAGTATGACTGCTGAGCATGAGGTCCTGGGTTCAATTCCTAGGATGGGCAAAGTAGGTATTATTGGATTTTTTCATCACAGTATCAACCACAGAGTCTGGATTTATTTTTCTTTTGACTGTGACTTAAAAACATAATCAGTGAAATGTGGGTCTACTAGTAGGTACAGCTCTGCCTGACCCGTCAGAGATAACAGGCATGATGTTATGTGTAACTGTTATCTTTCAGGTTAGTAAACTATTCAAGCAGCGGAAGGTTATTGAGACTTAGATTGTAATTTGAATTGTAAATGAAATAGTGGATTACTTACAACAATCGTTTCAGTAATCAACAAATTCAATATATTTACTTATTGTATACTTTTGTTTTTGTTTGATTAATCCTCACTTACCTAATGTAAAATTAGGAGGATTAAAGTAGACACACTTCATGCCGTAGATAACTGGCAGCTTATTATCAGCTGGTCTGATGAGGCCCTTGGAGGCCAACTCATATGTGGTCTGTGACTCCATGGGCAGGCCGGACTGCCTGTGAACATACAGATATAGATTATTCTGGAGAACTGCGGAAACAGTTATGATTACTATTTTTATTACTTTCTGAATATTAGCTTAAAATTGTGTGTTGGCAGACATTTATTAGTAAATGTGTGATGTGTGTGTTTTTATTTTTTTATACTGAATTGCAAATAATTACTTTTTACCAGAAGTCATCCATGACTGATAGAAACTATGAATCACCATCATTCTTCTTCATCGTGCCCTTGTCCCAACTTATTTGGGGTCGGCACAATACAAACTATGAATGCCACAGTTATATTCATCATCATCAGCCCACAGCAGTTCACTGCTGGTCATAGGCCACCCTGCAAAGATCGTCACTCCGCTGAGCCTCAGGGCGCCATCCTTAAGTTTGCTGATTTGCGGTCTCCACTCAAGAACACGTCTATCCCAACTGTCATCAGTTCTACGGCTAATATGACCAGCCCAGTGCCACTTCAGCTTACTTATTCTGTGAGCTCTATCGACAACTTTGGTTCTCTGTCGGATCACCTCATTCCGGATGCGATCCCTCAGAGAGTCCAAGCATAGCCTGTTCCATAGCTCGCTGAGCGACCTTAAATATATGGACTAGCCGTACCGTGTCCACGTTTCGGCTCCGTAAGTCATAACAGGCAGGACGCACTTATTGAAGACCTACGCGACGAGAAGATCCGGCGAAGCTTCCCAAATGCTGCCCAGCCCAGCTGGTTTCTTCTGTAGGCTGCCCTCCCAAAGTTGTTCTTACCAAACTGCAGAGTTTGTGTCTGTATTTCTGTCTGGAAGTGATGAGTGGGTTTTCACTTCGTTCCGTCATAAGTTCCAGTTTCCTCCAAAAGTTTGTACATCTTGCCCGTACCGCATTTTACAAAAACGCGTCCCTTCCTACCTGAGGATTTCCACCATTTGGTCGAGCGCCTGGTCAATGTCATTTGTTTTCCACGGCCGCGAGTCGGTGCTCTAGATCTGACTGGAATGCTTCAGAGCCTAGCATGGTTAGGAGCATATTTGGACGGAGCCAAGACTTCATCAAACAGGTTCGCTACTCCGCTCGCTGTTTTCGGGCTTGAAATAAATATTCAGTGCCACAAACATGTCTGTGATCCCTACCGGTATTGAAGCTGTTGATCACCGAGACATCTCTGCTTTTTATCCGCTATGATGAAGTCCACCTCATTTTCGTCATACTGTCGGAGTTTCGCGACGTTGACATTTGGGACTTTTTCTTAAAGAAAAAATTCATCACGAAAAGACCTTCTCAAGGAAATTGACAAGCATTTGCCCCTATGATTTCTGCTGTCAAATCCATAGGATCCTACAACCGATTCACTGCAATAAAATTCTGTATTCCCACTTTAGCGTTAAAATCTCTCAATAACAACGTTGTAGTAGGCCTTAATCGTGGAGTGCAAAGCCTTGGAGATGTCCTCAAACATTTCCTCACCACATCGTCTGAGTGTGTCGAGGTTGTTGCGTAGACCTGAACAACCTTGAGGCTATACCTCTCAGTTAGCTTCACTATGAGGTATGCTACCTTGTTCGAGACAATAGACACATATTCAGCCAATATAATTTCATAACAATACAATTCCAAGTATTTTTTTTTTAATTTCGCCCCACAGCCACACTAGCAATTTCTCCTGTATTGAGAGTGTGTCTAAAAACATTTAAACTCACATACACAGCAAGTAAGTAATTAAAGAATACATACTCAAACATGGTCTTCTGATGTGCAGCCTGCATGTGTGCCACCACCTTGTCCATTTTCTCCCTGGTGATGTGGTGGAAGGTGGTCTTTTCCATTATCCTGCCATTCCAGAAGTATGTGTCTGTAGCCTTACCAAGTTGGCCATGCACCTTGAAGGCTCTTGTTGGCCTCCCTATGTGTATTTTGTAGGTGAGCCTTGTGCCCTCATTGAGGCCAAGTACTGCAATATTACAATATTTATTAGACTGGAATAATATATTATCTTTAATAGTTTATTTCAAGTTCACCTAGGGCAGGCGAATGAAAATTCAAACTTATGTGAATCAGTTCCTACTGTTCCTAACCATTAAAGTACATAATTCTAAACTTACATAGTACTCCACTGCTGAATAAGCCTAAGTTTGTGGTATAGCTGCACCTAAAGTCATCATTGATATACCTCGGGCCGCATACCAGAGGATCGTCCGCATAGTTGGGCACCAGTTTCACCATCATGGGCTCATTCGTCGATCCTACTATTTCTACTCTTTTCTCTATTGGTCTTGTGGGCAAGGCGTTTAGATCTGTGAAAACAATTACAAATTTGGTAGAAAAGTATTGTCAAGTTGGACAAATTCCTGTTCTTTCATCCTTGTGACAAGGTTTGAAAAATAAATCTAACCTCTACAAAGATTGGTTTTCACTATATGAATGACTTGTTTCACTGGCACACATGCTGGCTTGTAAACACATATGAGTCCATTCAGGGTTCTGTAGGCTGATACTGCATCTTTGAACTTAACCATTGTGAACTTAATTTTATTGTAAACAAACAAGCACAATCAATGCAGCAGCAACTAAAAACTAGTGATTATTGTCAATGTCAAATGTGCCAAAACTGTCATTGTCAAAGCCATCAAAACAAACGTTTACGAATAGAGCTACGTGTTTGTTGTTTCAATAACTCACGAGTTTTATTAAATACTATCATCTCAGTTACATTTTAATAAAACTCTTGAAAGTGATACCTATTTTTTCTTATTAACAAGGCGATCTTGGCTCGTTCAAATTTTTTTTTTGTGTTAAACAAGTCGGCACAATTATCATGTCTTATCGCACAAAGAAACAAATTGAAGATACACTCGGCGATATCCAAAGAAATCGAGCAGATTATGAGGATGTAAACAATCTAGGAGTCTGTAATAGAGTAAGAGAGGTAATAGAGTTCTGGCTAACTATTGGTAGTAACTTCATAAGACGATTTGATCTCGTTTGCGGGGCGAACATGGCCAGATATTGCACAGGATAGAGAGGTTTGGAAGGAGAAAGGGCCTCAAAAAACCAAAAGTTTATATTCATTAATTTCATTTTACAATATTTTTAGTAGAATTTGTAAAACTGACCCTAGCAATATTTAAGGGAAAGACATGATGACGACAGACTTGTTTGTTAGTCTGTGGTGTGGTGTCGTGCAAATTGCAATGGGGATTCTTTGGCGGGAATTTGAACTGAAGAGGCGCGAATTTTTCACAAATTCAAATTTTTTGAGAAAAATATATAGTAGAACGATTATTTCCTTTCCAATTGTGTAAATATAGTGTGTAAATAGTTGTGAACTAAAGTAAAATGTTAGAAGACGAGGCCGGGGGTGAAATCCCCCCGGCCACTAGAGGCCCAGGCACTTTGGGCAAACGAGCCAGAAAAATGGACCCTCAGGACCAAAATAGTGATAAAATATCAGTCAGCGGCGGTGAGGATAACTTTTTACCATATTTTAAACCAAATTATAAAAGACTTTATCCAGAAAATTCAACCAACACTGAGTTTAAGGTGTTTGTACAAAGTGACAATAACAATGATCGGTTGGGCAATAAGAGCCCTATTTATTTAAACCACATATTCACCACAGGCGTCAAAGGTGTTGTCTCAATTCAGCGAGTAAACGCTAACAAAATTGCAGTGATCTTTAAGCAATATAATAATGCGAACAACTTTTTGATGAACACTGCTTTCTTGGACAAATATAAAATTAAAGCAATTATCCCAGCTGCCCAAATTGAGAAGACTGGCATTATTAGGTTTGTTCCGGCGAATATATCGAATAAAGAATTGTATTGTAAGCTTTCTTCTGAATATGAAATTATAGCAGTACGTAGATTTACTAAGAAAGTTGGACAAGAGAGAGTGCCTCTCCAAACTGTTAGTATTACATTTCTGTCTAGTTCTCTGCCAGATAATGTACAATATGACCTTTTTTCATATAGAGTTTTTGAATATATCCCACCTCTGCTGCAGTGTTACAGATGCTTTAAATTCAACCACTCAGCAAAAATATGTAACGGAAAACAGCGATGTAGTCTCTGCTCTGGAGATCATTATTATAAGGAATGTCCCAGGCCCGATGAGCTTTGCTGCGTGAATTGCAGTGGACCACATTTGGCAATCGCTAGCGTATGTCCCATAAAAATGAAAAAAATACAAGAAAAGAAAGGTAAAATAACCTACGCCGCTGTTACCGTTTCTAAGGAAAGAATTTGTAACACAGAATTTCCTCCTCTAGTAGTTAATAAGCCAATGAAAAATAAGACTAGTGTAAATATAAGCAATAAGACTGATGTAAATGTTAATAATAAGATAAATGAACACAAGCCAATTCCCACTGATGAGTTGAAGACTCAATTATTAAATAATACTGAGATTACAAATGCCCTGGTACGCACATTAATTGCCTTAGCAAATAAAAGAGATGACAGTCCAATTACAACAATATCTATTAAAGAAATGCTACTTAAAAATCTAACTTAATGGATAGTTACAATAACAATAATATTTCTGTTCTAAGAATTGCACAGTACAATATTCAAAGCATTTATAGCAAAAAACCTCTTTTAACTAACTTTTTACAAGAAAATAACATAGATATTTGTTTAGTTAATGAAACCTGGATCAACGAAACTAGACCTTGTCATATAACTGGTTATAATATTTATTTCAAAAACGCTTCAAATGGGTATGGAGGTGTTGCCATTTTGATTAAACCATTTTTAAAATATAAACTGTTACAAACTTCGTTTAATGAAAATGTACAAACAATAGCTTTGTCGCTATTTACTTCTTGCGGTAAATTATCTATTCTTTGTGTGTACTGCCCTCCCTCGGGACCTTTAAGAACTGACACGTTAAGTAGCATAATTAATGATCTTCCAAAACCTATCTTTGTGGCTGGAGACTTCAATGCCCATCACATTGCTTTTGGATGCTTGTCAACCAAAAGCCGTGGCCATCAATTATATAAAATTATAGATGATTTAGATTTATGTATCCTAAATGAAGGTGATTTCACTACCATAAATTATCCGAATCGGAATCCATCAGCTATAGATATCAGCCTGGCTAGTCCTTGTATTACGCCTTTATGTAAATGGTCTGTTCATGATGACAACATGGGAAGCTATCATTTTCCAACTATTACAGAAATCACAATTTTAGCCAACCATTATAATTATAACCCTCCTGTAGATAAGTTTCTATATAATAAAGCAGATTGGAACAAATATAATGAGCTATCAAGTACAATTATTAATAATGTTCATCTAGACCCTAGCAATCCTCTAATATCATATGATAACTTTTGCAAAGCACTTAATGAACTTAAATTAGTGTGCATTCCAAAATTTACTAAAACTTCAGGGTATAGATATAAACTACCAGCTCCCTGGTGGAATGATAAAATTAAAGAGAGTGTTACCAAGTCCCAAGAGGCCTTAAAATATTACAGAAGCAATCCTAGTATTAGTAATTTTATTTCTTATAAAAAATTAGACGCAATTAAGAAAAGAACAATAGCAGAAGAAAGGAAAAACGGTTGGAGAAATTTGTGTGACAGTTTTAACAGAACTACTCCTATTTCAATAATTTGGAACAATATTAAAAAAATTAAAAGAATAAAAACTAGTAATAAATCTTGCTGTGATGAATTTATTGAACCATTTCTTAACAAATTATCAGAAAATTCTCATGAAAGTGTTGACAATTTAAATGTTTTTTTCAATCTTCATAATGATGATGATAGCTCCAAATACTTATTGGAACCCTTTTCATGGAATGAATTCTTAATAAGCCTACAATCTCGAAAGAATACTACGCCAGGCTTGGATGATTTTCCTTACATTTTAATTAAAAAATTAAATACTGAATCACAAAATTTATTTTTAAAGATTCTCAATTCACTTTGGCTTAGACAAATTATACCTCAGTCTTGGAAAACACAATGTGTTATTCCTGTTCTTAAATCTGATAAGCCTCCTGATAGTCCAGACTCTTATAGACCTATCTCATTATCATCCTGTTTAGGTAAAATTTTTGAAAATATGATAAAACTTCGATTAGACCATTATGTTGAGTCAAATAACATAATTCCTAATATTCAGTATGGCTTCAGACGTGGTCGAAGTTGTGCAGACAGCTTCATTTCACTCATTTCAGACCTGAAAAATGCAAAGCAATTTAAGAGTGTAGCATGTGCCTTCCTAGATGTTCAAGGTGCATTCGACAATGTTCAACCTGACATTCTGGTACATATATTATCTGGACTGGGTATTCCAGGTTTATTGTGCAAATGGCTTCATGAATTTTTAACTAATAGAACTCTTTATGTTAAATTTAATAATATTTTACATGGACCTAGAATTATTTCGAAAGGTACAATGCAAGGGGCAACTGTGTCCCCTCTGCTTTATAACCTGTACACTTCTGAGATTTGTAAATATGTAAATAGTAGCAATGTAAATATTCTACAGTTTGCTGATGACTTGGTATTGTACAGTATAAATTATAATGTTGATTCTGCAATTCAGAATGTTAATTTGGCTTTACATGATCTACAAATGTACTATAATGACAAACTTAAACTAAAAATTAACCCAAATAAGAGCAGTGTCATGATTTTCAGCAAAGATTTTCCTAGTTCTGATATACTGTTCAATAATCAAATAATTCCTGTAGTTAATCAACATAAATTTCTAGGAGTTATTATTGACAGAAATTTGTCATTTGAACCACACATTAAACATATACTAAGAAATGCTTTGAAAGGATTAAATATAATTAAATGTTTAGCTGGAGTGTCATGGGGTGCAGACCCTCTGACTCTATCTACTCTGTATAAATCTATTGTAAGAAGTCACTTTGACTATAGCTGTATTGCATATTTAGATAGTAAACATGTAAATAAGTTAGATATAGTACAGAACAAGGCTTTGAGAGTTATATCTGGAGCTATATGTTCTACCCCTATAAGAGCCATGGAAGTGGAAACAGTAATAATGCCTCTTACACTTAGGCGACTGTTCCTAACAGAAAGATATTGTATCAAACTTCTATCTTCCAACAACCAGCAGATAATAAAGAAAATCATACCTTGTCCCATGATACCACAGTCTCCACTGACAACAGGCAGTGACTTATTAAGTCATAAATTTCCCAAATTGCCACATATTCTTCTGCACCTGCAAAGTAAATTCCAAAATATTCAAAGTAGTTATCTGTGGCCTTTTTATTCAAAACCATTTAAGGTTTTCATAAATAAAGTTAAGATTATTAAAACTAAAATATCTAACAATCAGGCTTTGCAAGCTTATTTAGATGAAAATAAAGGTTTATACAAATTTTACACTGATGGCAGTAAAGGAAATTCTCATGTCCGAAGTGCAGTTTATGATCCCCAAATTAAATTTGCTCAGAGCTTTGTTCTTGATAATAATTGTAGCATATTCACAGCAGAGGTATATGCAGTCTTTGAAGCTCTTAGACGTATTGAGGCAGTAAATAATTATAAACATTTTTTGATTTTGACAGATTCACTTAGCTTCATTCAAAGTCTTGAAAGTTATAATGTTCAATATAAAGGTAATTATATTTTATATAATATTAAAGAATTAGTATTTTATTACCTGCAAAAAGGTGTTGAAATCTTCTTTATGTGGGTTCCCTCACATAAAGGTATAACGGGAAATGAAGTAGCTGATAGGACTGCAAATGAAGGGATTAATCCATTAGATGTTAGACTCACGTTGACAATTCCTTTTACTGATTGTTACTCTGAAATAACATCAGATATAAATGCCTTCTGGAATAGTTTTTGGAAGAAAGATCAAGAAACTAAAGGTAGATGGTACGGAAGTATTCAAGAAGAGTTACCTTCTAAGCCCTGGTATTCTAAATTGAGTGCAGCTAGTCGTCACTTCATAACGACGATGAATAGACTTCGCTTTGGCCATTCTAAAACACCCGCTCATTTATCAAGATTGGGTATTGTTCAAGAGAACAAGTGTACAAGTTGTGGTTTAAACGTTGGTGATGTTGATCATATGCTTTTCGACTGTCAAACTCATACGTTACACAGACTGATTTTAGCAAGTGAATTGAGTGAATTATGCAGTGAAAGTGAAGTGTTTTTAAATAATACCTCCCGCCGCTTGATTGAATTATTAAAAAATAAGACTCTATATCGACCAATATATAAATACATCAAAAACACTTTTGAAGTACTTTAAAAATAAATATAAAAAAGAATAAAGACTTGGCTAAAAGGTCTCTGAAACCAGGCCATAAAACTAAATAAAAAAAAAAATAAAAAAAAAAAAAAAAAAAAAAAAACAAATTGCAATGGCCGATTGATGGAGAACAATTCGTGGGCTAATCGCGAAAGCTTGCGTCTTTACACGGTTTGGTTGTGTTTCTACCAATAAATTATCTTCCGTAAATAACAATAAACGATAGTGCTAGTTTTGTGTTGTATCCATAAAGCTTCTGGACAGTGGAATAGAACTTTTGTGTAGGTGTTCGCGTACCATCAAACTCTAGTCGGTGTTATTTCGTGTGAAACTTGTTGTTGGTAAGTATTTCCGATCTGTAACTGTTCGATTTATCTGAATATTGTCGCACGGTGCTCATTGCGGCTGCGACGGGGCCGTTTGTCGTGTAATTCGAGCGTACTGTGGTACTGCCAGGCTGTCGGCCGTGCATGGGAATGTACTAGCTTTGTGCCAATTTATTGCGTGTGTCGTTACTGTTTACTTCCTAATTCATTAGAGCTTTCTGTTTACCAAGCGCCGCGTTGGAAAGTGATGCATACACGTCAGGAACACTGCTCAGTTGAGATAAATTATGACTTTTCGTATCGCTCATCTGAAAGTTGTGAGACGAAAGGGCCCAACTTTATTTTGAATAGCAAGTATTGTAACGGATACCTTGAGTTATATTCAACTTAAACTACTCAAGTATTTGTTTGTACTGCAGTTCAGCTGAATCTTTCAGGGCTAATTAGGCTAAGGATAAGTTAAATGAAACTAATAGTAGTTGTAACTAACATTCTGTGTTAAACTGAAGATCTCAAATTAGGTGTAATAGGCATCAAGCGAGTAAGAAATGAACTCCCTATTCTCTGCCTATTTGTCTTATAAGCTCTTGCATGAAATCAAAATGTAAAAACCCAGTTTTTAATTTGAACAATATTCAAAACAAACATTCAAATAGAAAAGTGGTTACTAAAAATTTTCATGAAATTCTAAATTTTTCTGAACCATCATTTATCTTTACTGTGTCTCAAGTTTATTGGCCTTGGTGCAGGCATATTTTAACCTAAGAAAGCACAATGGTGACCAAGAGTATAAAGGCTTTATTTCAGAACAGACTCCCTGGACCAGAGCCAAGGGAATGTTGAGAATAAAATAATAGTATAGTGTAGTATAGTACCTATAATGTTGAATGTTGTGTTGAACTTTTAAATGTTTTCTTCCTAACTCAGCGCATACACAATACATTTCAAACCATCATAAAATATAATATCTGATCAGGTTTTATGTGTTACTGAGATATTATTTGTCCAATAAGGAAGCTGTAAAGTGCATGTAAGATAATCAATAATAATATCGCTGAAATCCTTGTATAGCTATTGCTATTGAATTTGGTTTCTGTTGAGTTATGATGCATTGTTACAATGTTATATTTCTGTAACAAGTATTGTCAAGCAGAATTGTTAGGAAATTAAAGATTTTTTTATTTTTTATTATATCATCTGTAATGGCTCATGTATACTTCATACAGTATATATGAAGCTTCTATCTGGTTGTCTGAATCACCAATAAACAAAAGTAGAAGTCTAAAATCCTATTAGAAATAAAACCTAAGCTGAAGCCAGGCACACCCGCAGCCAGCAGCAGGCGCAGGTGCAGAGACGCGCGCGCGCGGGTTCAGGTGGGGGTGGGTGTTAATTGCACCCTTCAATTTATGCATAAAGTCTCGCCTTTTTCTCATGAGGGGAGATACTACAGAACACCACCTGCTCATGTCCTTACTTACTTTCTCATGCTTGTTAGTACAATTTTTATTTTAAAAAAAAGTATAAATACTTGCTCAACAACTTTTTTTATCCATATTTTATTGAGTTTAGTATGTTATCATGTCGATTGTTGAAGCCCAGGCCTCACAGTTACAACATAAGGCTCAGCTGATATGTGAAGTGTTCACCTTGCGAGACGCGTGCGCCTGCGCCGCCGCACGCCGGCCGTGACGTCACGCGACGTACCCGCCCCTTATTGTACACATTACTTAGCGAAATTAAACGATAACCATAATTTATTATAATTATCTGATTTATTGGAACGGTCATATGTCATATAGCTTTTGTAATTCATAATACGCATTAAAAATGTATACCTATAATACCTACTTATTCGAAAATGTACTGTGAAACGAAACAATTTTATGGTTACATTTATTCATTTGGAAACTGAACCCAGCAACCGTACAAAATGTCATTGTAGCAAAAATATTAGGTAGGTATGCATTACAACTAGGCAATACAAGTTAATACGTGAGCCTGTAAAGGATCCCTATATCATAATAAGATTTCACAGAATACTTCAGGATCTGAATACGGATACGTAGTATTGCCGAGCCGGGCCGAAATTATTAATCTCTTGTATGGAACAGGAATTTATTATGACGTAAACACGCTTTAGATACTCAGAGCCGTCAAAGTGCCGCTGTAAAGAGCTAAGAGACACGAAATACCTGGAAAATCGTCTGTAGTAAACACAAGATAGGTCTCTCCACAGTTATCAGTATAATAAGCTGGTGAATAATGTGCAGTATCCGCACTTTATACTAACTACATAATTCCATCAGACAGATCTCTTTAGCACGCAATACGCTCGTAATCATGCAATTCGATTACTGCTTAAAATTCTCGAGCCGCTCAATTGTGCGCGTTAAGCATTGGTATGTAAAACATCGTACAAGGTTACTCCGCTGTTTAAATTGGTTCTCTTGTCTCGTCGCTACACTGTCGATTCGCTTGGTTTTAAAACACATTACCTGTAATCAACTCTTTTATCTATTTGCTCAAGATAACTTAGATTTTCCTGTAGCAAATATTGCTTATCTTTGTGAAAATAATCCGTGAAGGTGGTGGTGATCCACAATAAAGAAAAATCTGCAAAAAGAGTCCCTCAAAAGATTTGGCGTTGATCCCCATGTCTTTGACCAAATAGCTCAAACCCATTTCTTATTTAGATTTACCATTGGTTACATGAAGCATACACTCGTTTAATTTGTCTTGTCTCTATTTACCAGCACGCGTAGCATGACCGCCGTGGAAACGGGTTTTGTCGACGGAAGAATCGACAAAATTATAGATTTCTTTTGTTGATCGTCATTTTATCGATTCTTCTGTCGAGGTGGGTACCTATTCGCCACGTTCTTAGATAAGCTCCTCGATTCCTGAACAAGTTCCTCAAAGAAAACAAAATACTGACAATCGTTATTTTAGGCTTACCATGTTATAGGTTTGGGAACATCATGCTGTAAGTCGGTAACTAACTTTAAGTATCAAAATGATGACGCACAATTTTGCCGTATCATTATTAATTTGAAAAAGCAAGCTATCCTCCTGGTGGAGTTAAGTAGGGGACTTCGATAGGCTCTTAATGCTTGAGCGCGGTTCGAAGTTTCGAGCGCTCTTCATTTTGTGAAGTATTTTCTAATAACCGGTTTATGTTGTCGCTGTAACGCCGGCGGCGCTCGAGCACGGCTATCCGACGCGAATTTATTATCCATTTGTAACAAGCTTCATGCATAAAATATCCCACATTCTATCCAGATATTATGTTGGAACGTTAAAGAGGGCTCAAATATGCTACGTGTCTAAAAATGTTTATCTTAACTTTTCCAGCGCATACTTTCCTCATATCTGCATAGTGTAACGCTGTAATGCGCTTAATACAGAAACATTTATCTTGGAGGCTGTCCGACCTCGCACTTGGCGATGTATGATGACTGTAACTGATGAGACTCGGGCGGTGCCGACTCGCATCAGTTACAGTGAAAATTTCCTTCTCAAAATGCCATTGCTATATTTCCGTGTGTTTTCCTCGTATCTGTTGAAAGCGCGCAGCACAATACGAGCGCTATCGCACCTTGAACCGCTCTCGAAGACATCGCGGTGATCACTTGGTTTCTTACGTGAGACCCACATCGAAGTAGGTTGCTGGGGAAAAAAGCTATTGCAATGCTTGGAAACCTATTCAGTCGCAATGTCATTAAAAAATAATGCATGTAATCGCTTGATATTTATGTGATGGGCTTACGGAGCAGATGTTAGCGCTTTGATGTAAACTTCCCAAAGAATTACGGCTGATGTTTTAAACTAGCATTACAAAATAAGAATTTAGCGACTACCAAAGTTCAAAGTCCGCAAAATGGAAATAATAAAAAAATCGGTTAAGACGCATTCCTACCCCGTTAGGATTCCGTAGCTCTAAAAATCCTTGTCGCTCCTCGACTTATAAAAGAACTTAAGAGCTTTAAAACAAGTCGAACTCGGGTTCTGTCCTCCGAGTTTCTGGCTGTCTGTTACGCACTGCAAGACACGGCGCGCGGCGGTTTCATTCGCAACGACACACGATGTTTGAATTGAATGAATAAAAGCGCTCTCAAATCAACGGTCATCTCGAAGGTCGCTAACGTACGGGGAAAACGCGGCAAGGTCGAGATGTTTCATCACTCAAGGCTACTGGTGTACCGCCCGTCAGCCCTGCCAACCTGACACACAAATCAATCGAATGGTTGTGATTCGATTCTGTAATTGGTCATTTTGCAACCTTGCCTTACACAAATCAGCTTCAATTATGGTCATTTCAAATACTATTGAAACGTCTTTTTCTTTAGAAAAATAAAATTATTGTCCTTGTCTGTAGATGACCTTAAATCGAAGACATAAAACAAAGGAGACACTGATAAAATACCTCATTCATTGCGTTGAGACTCATTAATACTTCCTTGTGACTGTTGTGAGTCGTAATTTGTATGGAGACCTTGCGGAATTTTCAGATGGGCACGGCGCGTGTTCGTGGAGTTTTCGTATCACACCATTGTATAACAAGTATAATATATGGAGTACATGTATAGTATAGCTGTCTATGTCCAGTGCCATTTTGATTGCTTCTCCATGATCTCCAATATAACGTTAACGAGCCGCGATTGTCTGTTTATTGGAGCTCATCAAACGCTGCCACTTGGCCGGTGAGTCGTGTGGCAGCTCAATAAATTGAGCATTTCTTCCTGAATGGTTGAGCGTCGCCTCGGCGCGTGATGTATAGCTACTTATAGCCTATTACCGAATTTAAAGATTTTAAATCGACTTTGAATATTGCTTTTTTGTAAGCCAGTCATGTCCAAAAGAGTAATTTTTATTTAATGTATTTGTGTATGTTCTCATGCTAGTGGAAGGTAGGCACGTTTGGAGCCACGTTCTCGGGATCGCGTTGGTTATCACCCGTAAGCGACGAGACGTGCCACCATGATGCCACGACGTCTATCAACTGAAGCACGGACCTACTTTGATGTTTTGGGAGTAACTTTTTAACGCGAAGAATCTGATTTTGGATTTTCGGCAGTCGTTTTGATGAATGCTGTTGTTTACTGCCGGATGATGAATGAACTAATCAATCCAAATCTTTTCTGCAGCATTAAAACATTATGAATGTTTGAAAGTGGCGTGTCAATGTGAAAGAACCCTTCGTTCAAACGTCTAAAGGAGAGAAATCCACAAGATTTGCAGCCAATAGTTTCTTTAATTAAAGCAGCTCTTTTGTAACTGCTGTATTTTTTCATTTGAAACGTTCTCAGCCGGGTGGCGTCTGCGACGGTTGCGCAAACAATACCAACAGTAACGATGCTATTACTTAGTTTCGCGTCGGTCACGTTGTGTATAACGACTTTTTGTATAATTGCTAGAATACTCGGTTGCTGGCTACTGGTAGCGACAGTGACGATTCGACGCTGTATTGTATGAGCCGATGAAACACGATTGTTTGAATTACGAACATAAAGCCAACAATAAAAACGTTCATTATCTTACATAATTATAAATACTTTTAAGTAGCGTCCGACCGAAGCTTCAGCTTCGGCCAAAAAAATCACTATCGGCTTCTGCCAAAACGGCCGAATTTTTGGCAAGCGCCGAAATTGAACGAAATGCACAAGAGCGCGAAGGAAGAGGCAACTCGTGGGGGCAGGAGTCACATTTCGAAGTGTAAATATGAATGTTGACAAGTTGCAAGGTAATTTGAATAATGTCGTTACGTTTATAATGGTTGAAAAAAGACCACCAACAAGTCGTCAACCAAACATTCTGTACATCAAACAGTGTAACACTGGGCGCGCAAAAATTATTGATGGGAAACGACTTTTTTTTTGGTGTGGAAAATCACGGCTTGCTCCAGCGCTCAATGTAACGCACTCAAGACGTCGTGCTGATGATAGTAGTAAATGTATTGAATACTTCTTGTAAAAAAGCGTGTGAAATGAGTTTGAATTTGTATGAGTAACTACAAGTTTCCCAGGTATGGTCCAGTACAAAAATGATCGCAATGACGAGAACAATAAGTGCCTTTTAGCTTCGTTACGGGTGTAACAAACCCCGTTTTTACACTCGTTAAACAATTAACATTATCATTACTGCCTAGCCTTTTCCCTTTGTTGGGGTCGGCTTCCAGTCTAACTGGATGTAACAAGTATTCTGCTATTTAACATGGAGCGTTGCATGATGCATACCTATCTATCCGGGGTAATAATAACCTATAAAAGACTGGTAGTCAGACATTCCGGCCTGTAACGACGTACAAATGCGAGTCGGGACCAACGGCCTCACGTTCTTTCCGAGGCACAGAGCAAGCTTGGTATGTAATGGACGGTCACCCATCCACAGAGCAGGCAAGTGCTGCTTAATCCTGAACATCGACCCGTGCGGCTGTTATTATTTAACCACGAGCACACTCAATATAAACTTTTCATTTGAAAGTATAAAATATATTTATATCATTCACTTTTAGCTTATTTTCAAATAAATTTCTTAGGGTTCCTTCGGCTTCGACTAGAAATCGAACTTCGGTCGGACACTTACCTATTCATGCCCATGACGTCACTATGCTCACGTCATACAAGATTGTCTGAACTCCAACGAATCTGGAGATTCTAATGAAGGCACACAATATCCGAGTTGTGACGAACACAGGTAAATAATGCTTTACCTCCTGATGGCATTTACCGACTGTCTGGCACGTCACGACGCCTGGCAAGCGTGTGAGGTCACACAGCGACCCGCACTTGCATGCGCACGCGCACCCCGCTCGTGACTTGGCGCTGACCTCATGCTTCGCACCACGGTAGTGCGAGATCCGTAGCTAATCGATTGGAACATCTTTGTCTAGCAACTTATGAATTAAGACAATGAGTAATAAACATTAAAGTCTACATCGGAACGTTGCTGTGTTGACTTGTCGATGGCTGGACTAGTTGTAACCATGGACTGCTATATCCGTACTGTTAATTAACTATTTCCTACATGATTAAAATACAAGTACAATTTGTTGCATAATTTCCATCTCGATGAGAATCTTGGATGCCCAGAAAGTCGCGGAGAATTTTGCAATACACATGGAAAGAAGCGCCTATTTCGATTTTGTTAAGAAGTACCCACTTGTCAGGCCTACGCAGTTCTCTCATGCTTAAGTATACTTACTGTAAAACAGTAACATTGCAAAACGAAATAGATAAGAGTAACCATGGGATGAAAGTTTCTTAATAGTTCTTCTCCATAGGAAACGACCAACCCGAACCGTGCTCCTGTTGACGTTTAGTGTGACGTTTTATTTATTATCTTTGATTATATAATGTCTAGATAAAGCGTCGCCCTACAATCAAAACAAAGAAAACGAGCCAACAATTTCAAACATGTGTGCACGCAGCAGCGTGGCCGGTGTACACAGACAATAGACGCACAGTGTTGTCTCTGTGTGCGAAATTATAAGCCAACAGTTGGCTGATATTTTTGACACGTTTTCGCACATTTGATGCTTCATTTAGACATTATACACATATTCAAAGGTGCCCATGTAGGCTGTAGCTGAATTCTGGACTGGCACAATTTAGATTGCCATCGACACGCTAAAAAGGAGAATAGAATTTGTGGTAGTCATGTCGCACAGGCACAACATAGCTAGCACAGGAAAGAAAAAACTAGCTGTGCTTGAGTAACCTAGCGGTGCTCGAGAAACACAGCAGCGACGCTAGGAAGAATAAACAACAATGCACTAACTGATCAATAATGTGTAGTATTTGCTATCAAAGAGGTTAATTTAAATCAGACTGTACAATTAAATTCAGCAGACAAGACAAATGACAGGAGGTCACCTTGTTGAGAAAATTCACAATAAAGAACAATACTGACAAGTCAGTAATTCACCCAACGAACGTACCATTTTGGAACAAGTTTTTACAAAAGCAATTGAAGCCGTTGGGCAATATTTTCTCTGCAATTAGTAGCAGTCAAGGGGGACAGGGTCGCACAACCTTGCACCTTATCACCACTCGACGAAACAATACCCGCCATCAAAACGTTAACGTCGACATGGCATGTCTTTTACGCACCTTTTTATGTCTCTTTTTAAACACCGTACCGATTCGTTTTCCATTGCTCATTTATAAAACACTTGGAAGAGTTCATTCTAACAAGTGCAGCGCTGGGTGCAAGTTCTTTTCATATCAGTCGTCCGATGTTTAGACGCACAGCTGTACAGTTTAAGTGACTTCACAACGGTTGTTTTGTAAGGTATCTTATGTACTGAAGCGATGAGGTATTGTTGTCTGCTTGATATCATGATGCTCTGAGACAGATTCGCCTGAAAAAAATGTGTTCTCTGTAAAATAATGTATGTAGTCAAAAGTAATTATTTTGTTACCCAGAACAGTGCAATATAAATTAAAATCGTTACCTTTTATTGGTTTCCCTAACTGAAATGAAACTCATTTCCGTTGCATTCTTATCACTGTTGTTGGAGTGTCGTTTGACGTCGTTCTTTGTAAACCGCCACAAAAGATGTTGGTTGTACCTACTGAACGTCAGGAAACAATTACGTTTTAAATGATCATCACCATTGCCATCAACTTCGGCTATCATGATGAGTATTGATGAGTTCATGGCTGACCACAAATTACGGCTGGCAGTGTCATTTAGATACCTGTAAGTTGATAAAAGATATTACTGTTCTAACACTACGTTGTATACTGAATGCTGATACGACCTTGTATCTAGTAATTACAATACAATGGTGGCATCTGTGATAGCATCTATGTAACTACCTATTTATAATGTAATCATTCGAATTTATCGCCTGGAGCAGGTTTGATCGACACGCCATTATCTGGAGCTGGCTCCGCCACCAATGCAGGACGAATACGAATGAATCGAGCTGTGCGCGGATGCTACCAGCATGGCAGCAGTACCAGCCCGATCGAAGCGTATAACTGTTTTCGTATAACATTGTGCTGTGGTCGCACGGCCGCGGTACACGGCGCGATTGTCCACCGGCACTTGTGCAAACTGTGTGCAAAACAGTCCATTGTGCGTGCGGTAACAAGAGCCGATGGAATACGTCCAATGACGGTTGTTGTCTGGCCGACGACGTTTTCGACAACAATTGTTCGAGTTGCGCGTTTGCACCCATTCAACTGTGAATGTTATACGAAACTTGCTATTTCACATGAGACGCGCTGTAATGAAAACACGCGGTTTTATAGTGTGCCTTCATGCAATGAAACAAAGAAAGTAAAACAATAGTAGCAGTATTATTGTTATTTAAATTGTGACTGCTGTTATGAGCTATCCGTGGTAAGCGAAGTCTTCGGAATACACTGTGAATCGACCCAGCGGTGTTCGATTGCCTTTGTTAGTCGGAGCAGAGTTCAGCGCTAGATATATCAATATCAAGACACCTCCCCGGTGTGAACTTTGGACTTATTTATCACTTATGCGTATAAAGTACTATTAATACTAGACTTTTACCTATGAACTCATTGACCCTGACTCAAGTCTTACGAGAGCTAGTATGCACAGTGGAAAATTTTTATAAGGAGAGAAACGTCCAATCACGGTCTTCAAACATAATACGGCCATTACTGAAGACATTCGTCCCATTTGTAGGTGTCTCAGTGGTTTCGTCACGAGTCGATGCTGCTATTCAATTACTGTCGCCGAGCGTTTCCTTATTTCCACGTTTTGCTTCGCAGGCTGCGCTCTAATGCCTTGAAAAAATACAAATCAGTGGTAGATAGCGGTATCTGATTTAGTGGTTTTTGGAGTGATGTCAGCATTTTCGCTTTGATGCGAGTCATGTTTTCTAAGCTCGCATGTCATCATCGTTTATTTGAATATGTCAGCCAGTACCGGAATTCACTCATCACTAGTAAAACTGCCAGTTAATTAAGAGGAAATGCGGCAGGTATTTGAAGAAACTATTGCTGTCCCTCTTCGAGCGCGATTTCGACATTGGTGCGATAAGGACAACTACAGATCCGACAAGTAAAATGTCATAATTCGAGGTTTGGCTTTCGACTATTTCCTCCTCCAATATTCGACCAATTTAAAAGATATTTCATGAACTAAATAAGAAGGATATTTACTGTGTCCCTATGTTTTTCTTTTTTCATTAATGGTTGTCTAATTTGTACACTAGGCCTCTGTTGACAGCGGTTCAAATTGCCCTTTTTTTAGCATTTTGTAAAGGTTCTGGTGCTGATACAGATTATGTATCATCAAAAAGGAAAACATAGGGTCATAGAAAAGGTAGATATTTATTTAACTATAAAAAATCATAGATCTAAAGTCATAAACCAGAAAGAAACAGGCGAGAGCGTTTGTATGGAGAAAAGACCACCCGCATTTCCTCTTAACGGCTCCACAATCCACATGTCTACCAAATGACAAGTTCACAACTTATGCCAATCAAAGTCCAATCTCTGGCCTGTACTCCTGTGCTTGCTTTCCAAGCCCTTTCCTTACATGAGGTAGTTCTGATGATAACAGATAGGCGCCCAAAGCACCTAGGCATTGTAGCAAGTGTAGCAACCAAAGAACGTTTCTATGAAATATATCATACCGCTTGAATGCTACTAACGTCATTTTTGCACGCAAGTAATCTAACTTACCGGTAGTCCGACACGTCAACAAATTCTGCCAAAAGCCCAGCCATTGTTCGCTTAACGAACACCGTGGTAATAGGGAAAAAACGCGGAAATAATATTAAAAAGGCAGGGGAAACGTGTAAAACAAATTAGCATGGCCTTGCCATTGTGTGGCGGGCAGACGCAGCGTCGCGCCCGCGCTGCCCGGTCAAAGTCACTGCCAACTCTGCGTGCACACTGTAAATAATACACCGTGACTATGAACATAGAACATAACACGTCAATAATGTTATTTTCAATTACTGCGTCAACACTGGTAATAATTGTCTTGAATCATTTGACATGTCTTTTGTGAATCAATATGACTCTGATCTTAGATACTGTCAAATCCATAGTCGACAAAAAAACTTTGTTAACGTAACGTTTGGCGAAGTTGCATAATATCATAGCTTTGGTAATGAAATTTGTGAGGTAAACAATAAAAAGCGAAACTGTGACAAAGTTTGATTGAACATGAGATTCGATGTTATTGGAAAAACATGTCTGGGAAGTCTAAACCTGGAACCAACAGCAATGAAAATATTAAATCTAAAAAGAAGAAGAAAGAGAAAATAAACAAACAAAAAAGTTACAAGTGGAAGCGAACACGAGTGATGGATGTGTATCGGATGAGAATAATCATGACAGGTAGTTCAGGGTCGATGGAATCGCAATCATTAGTTCCAAGATTATCCTTATAAATAAATTACCATTCACAGTCATGTGCGCCTTGCCGCCGGCTCCTCGAATGAGCTCATTTCTGACGTCGTCGCGTCGTCGTGGTTATTAGCATGCACTGGTTTTTCTTCACAATAATTATTCATAAACGAAACCATTGTGACGATTGTTTGTCAGAAATTGGAGTGGTAATTTCCGTCTGCCTGCCCTTGCGCATGTTACTTAGGGTTGACTTCAATGTTTCTCTCACTCTCACCTTTCAGCCGTCATGGTATTATAACGTTCAATCTCTAACCAGTCTACGTCTCTCACACAGTCTATTCTTCTTTAAAATGGATAGGTAATGATTTTTATTAATTGACTTATTTTTAACAGTGATCAAAGATCTAGAACATGGTCAAAGCCTACACTGAAGTACTAACTAACAGAGGGCTTAAGATTTCCTGAGACATGTTCAACTTTTGCTGTTCAAGTTTAAAAGCTACCTACATATTTCTAATCCTTATTGGCTTTTGCCGTAACGACTCGTAATCTCGGGTTGCGCAGTGTATGTCTGCAGTGATTGGGTACAGGACGGTCCAATCTGTCTACGGAGCTATTTATTGCTCTTGACTCTGCAGCGCCGCGACTCCGTCCGTTGCCCTTGAGCCTCGCGACGTGACACGGATTCCTCCGTCTGTCCGTCACGATCAACGACCACAATAGCTCTCACTGAGCTCGTATTACGAACTTTTCCTCATATTTTCCCATTATCATCATGTCAACCAATCGTAGAGCTCTACATAGTTCACTTCTGTCATACTTGAGGTATTTGCTATCAATCATGTTTTTCAGCTCACTTTATGCTAGAAGCGGAAATTGATCCTCGACGTCTATAATAAATTTAAGTTTCCAGTTAGCCATCGTTTTACGAATATGGTTTTCACAGCTTTTGTTGGAAGCGCGGTAATTAATCATGTTTCAGTATTCTCCTGTAACGGAGAAATTATCGCAAATTAAAGTGCTCACTTCTAATTAAATAATGACACCTGATTTCTTTGATCGATCGTTAAATATAGCCAGATTAGACACAGACCAGCTGCAAACATGCTATCGAAAGACATGAGCTTGATTAATTCCGATAAGAAACTTTCATCATGTCGTGCTTTGGTCACGGGCAGATTCCAATGTAATTTCACGGATTGCTAATCTGTGCGCGGCATGCACGTGATCCGTTATCCGAGGCGCCGCCGCTGCCGCCGCCGACCAGCGCCGCCGCCGACGCGGGCGCCGCGGTTCGGCTGACCCGCAGCACTCGACCTCGATACTATGGCTAGATCATATCACGTATTAAGGTTCAACTATTCTACTATATCATAGATACAATCGACGTTGATTTACGTCGTTGGCAGGCCCCGCCGCGCGCCCTTCCTTTAGTTCTTGGAACAGGAAACTTTCCAAGCCAGACGTGTTGACAGCCGATTTGGCGACAGCTTAGTGACCGCTATAGGGAGTTTCCCTGTGCATCGGCGACCTTGTCGCGTTTGAGGCAGGTTGACCTTACGTATGTAAATGGAAATGAGCTATTGTTGAGGGGCTTGCGGAATGCATGATGATGAGTTGAGAATGCGTTCAGATACTAAGTACTTCCGTTCTGTCTGAATAAGGAAATCTGACAAGACTCTCGACTGGCATGGCTAATACAATGAAACTTATGCTATCGAATGTATCATTATCACAACAGCTGCGGCAGTCTGAAATCCTTTATTTAATCTTTCCAGCACTGGGCCAGTCACAGCTGATTTATGTTTAAAACGAAACATAATCACCCTAATTTCAATAATGAATACTGACTACGTAAAATTAGACTTACGAAAACGAGTCTAGTTACAATAGATTCAGTAGTTTGCATAATTGGCCTCGACGAATATTTAGTTTTCGGTTCTTTTTGTGTCGGAGAATAGTTGTTAGATGATGTCATTGTTCAAAAGCTGCCGAGGATTATGATCGGAGTGATCGCGACTGCGTGGTGCACACTGACTGCGACCGGCCACTGCGCCGTCCTTGTTTGCAGTCAAATGGCGTGTGCAGAGTCAATGAACTTGGCACTCTGGCACAACGCCCGTGTAACACACGCTCTGGTCTAGGTGTCTTCACTGTTTTTTAAATTTTTTGCAAACTCAAATGATAATTTCTCAGTCATTAGCTTGGTTGAAATTAAAATCTTATTGCTTGAAAGCAAAGGTAATTTTTCCAACAGCGCATACCAATTTGCAAGTGAACGACTTCAACAAAATGACTCCAACAAATTGCCTGAGCAAATGTAATTGAATACATGAAATAAAACCTGTAGCATGCGAATTTGCGGCTGCGTTAGTTGAATTTTATTTGTGATTTTTATCTAGCAGTTTCCAATCGTTTTAGAATTTAAATAGTCCAAAATACATTGGGAACAGTTTAGTTCAAAGCTTGAGAACGTTATTTCATTGAACAGATTCGTGCACGTTCGTTTGTATATTTTACCTACCGCGAGTTTGGCACTTCTGCATGTATTTTCGTACGATTAGTTTCGTTCGAGCGAGCTCGGAGATTATTTACATTCATAATATCAATCAACGTCAGTGCCTATCTATGTTTTTGTAGTTGAGCTCTAGCTGTGTAAATTGAATTATATCTACTTTAGTTGCTCGTCGATTAACTAAACTCGTGGTTGAAACAGAAAACTCAGCCGTAGCAAATCAAATTGGCTCAGTTGATCCTCCTCCATCTCTCGTTATTCAATCAATTTCTAAGCCGTTGGATATTTCTATAAAATCACTTGTTGAAGAATTGAGTTGGCTATCTAGTTATAACTATTGTTCACACTATTCGGCAATTTGTATGTTGACATTTGCAGGTAATTCCAATTGTTATCCATATTGTTATCCTGCTTCGCAACTCTTATTTACCTGTCCGCATAATTTGTTATTTAATTAGATATCGTGAGCTATTTTGAGATTGTTGCGGTGAATAATAATATCCTCGCCGAAGTGACGAGGATATTACGGTATCACCCGGGCGTTTTCTCCCGCCCGATTCGGTGCAGGAACCTCCCGAAACAACCGTGTCCGGTGAGGACCTGCGTCAGGCGGAAGGTGAGGGCGCCGTGACGCATTGTTTTGATGCTTCATCCCTCCCGCATGTTAGGTAAGCATGATTGCGGTATCACCTCGCTTGACGAGGTAACTCAAAATTAACTATATATATACCCATCACCTAACAGGCTCGGTATAATCTACCTCTACCGCCAATGTTAGTTTCATTTTTAGGGTTCCGTAGCCGAATGTCAAAAAACAGAACTCTTATAGATTCGCTATGTCTGTCTGTCTGTCTGTCCGTGTATGTCACAACCACTTTATTCCGAAACTATAAGGACTACACAGTTGAAACTTAGTAGGTAGATGTATTCTGTGAACCGCTTTACGATTTTTAAAGATTAAGGGGGGCTCCCCATGGGATCTGGAGGCGATACTCCTCGCGCGCCTGCATGAATGTCGCGTGGAGGCACTACACCGAGGGGTAACTCCGCTGCCGTGGAAAATCGTCGCTCAGCGGACAGACCTCCGACGCGATCTCATGGCGACATGGAGAGAGCGACTGTCGCAACCCCGTGCAGGGCACGCCACAATAGTGGCGATAAGTCCCTTCTTTGAGGAGTGGGTAGAGAGGCGCCACGGCGCCCTCACCTTCCGCCTGACGCAGGTCCTCACCGGACACGGTTGTTTCGGGAGGTTCCTGCACCGAATCGGGCGGGAGGAAACGCCCGGGTGATACCATACCAGATCTGCCCCGCGTGGACAGAGCACCGCCGTGTCCTCGTAGCGGCGATCGGCGGCGGCGACCTCTCGCGTCCGGCCTTGGCCTTGGCCTTGGTTCAATCCATGGTCTGGAGCGAGACGGAATGGGACGCCGTCACCTCCTTCTGCGAAGCAGTCATGCTAGCGAAGGAGGTGGCGGAATGTGAGAGGGAAAGAACCTCACGTCCCAGCCGCCGCGGGAGACGCACCGGGCGTCGGGGGCCACGTGGTGGCAAAAAAATACTTTTTCATCATAGCTATACGTGCGGGTGTCTATAGATAGGTCTTTAAAAATGACATTGAGGTTTCTAAAACCATTTTGTCCCTCTAATTTCTAAAGTAAGATGAGGAAAATTCTGAAAAATTTTAGGGTTGTAGAACGTAAATAAAACTTTCAACCAAAATTGGTTTGAATAAGATTTGATGTTTAGTTTTTGAGATATGGGACTTTTTCATCAAACTGCAGCAGTAGCTTTGTTTTTCATTAAAATACTATGAAAAACAAATTTATTTTTGCTGTTGAATGTAAAACAATAAACATTATGAATGAGCCCCCAAAATATTTTTATTATATAGTTTGGTGCTACGGAACCATGTGTGCGTGTGAGTACGACTCGCACTTGGCCGGTTCTGTTTAGATCTTCTGCTTGTATCAAGCACGAATTAGTGAACTTGAGATGGTTAACCCACGGGTGATACTGGATTCAGATATCAGTTACACGTGTCCCTAACTCTTTATTTATTTACTTTGCCTATTATTTCATTTCTCCAATCACCTAGACTCACGTTTTTTCAATTATCGGTGAGTGTCACCTTATCATTATTATTTTAACACTAGCTTCTGCCCGCGACTTCGTACGCGGATCCTGTTGCTTTTGCCAGCGACAACGGTGTCGTCAAGAAAATCGAAGATCTGAAACGTTTGATGTAGAATTCTGAGGCCCGGGGACGGGAAAACAACTGGATGAGCGAGACGATTGAAGACGTTCCAGATCTTTCATTTTCGTAAGTCCACAGGAAATGCCCATCAGACTAAACAACTTTTGCTAAGACGTCATTCCTTAATATGTTATAGTGTCGCTGGACTTTGGAGATTCACAACAGGGTTCCAGATCTCCAAATTTATTCTCACAGCAGAAAATGCTCTTCACGTGGAATAATTTTTGCTATGACATCATTTTTATATCTCTTATACTTTAGCTGTTCTGATGCGGTTCTGCATCAGGTGTTCCAATTTCCAAAATAAATTATAGCCTATATATATATTGCCCAGACTTAATACCTACACAACAAATACCTTTTCTTCCCGTTATTCTGTCAAATAAATATGCCTTCGGGCTTGTGTTATTTGAGTGTTTAATTTCCTTTTCCATTTATCGTCGTGACACGGTAGCCTACCCGGTAACGCAGGGGAGCAGTTACTTAGATTTTAATTGATCAGGTATCTTCAAATTTAAACTATAACTATGCCTAGAAAGAGGTCAAATCTTTCCCAACGTACCAAAGGAGCTAAAAGATTGAGGATCATAAGATTCCCAAGAATCTACCGAGGAGCGTCAGGAGAGACTTGATGCTGTTCGAGAACATCAGACTGCAACTCGCTCCGTAGAAACCTCTTCGGATCGCGAAGCACACCTGCGTTCTCAGCGTATTTACGCATTTACATCCAGGTCTCTAGAGACCAGTGAAGAAATCATGCATTGTCTCGTGAGTCGCAGACGTTCACTGATAGATAATTGCGCATTAGTTCTCAGCGTATCTACGCATCTGCTTCTAGGTCTCTAGAGATAAGTGCGGAACATGATGCGCGACTGTCCGCTATGTTAAGCGTTTGCCTAGGTTGGCCCGTGGATGGGTTACCTCCCATTACATACCGAGTTTCCTCACTTCCTCGCTGAACATCTGATGCAACACCGCAACAGACCAGCTAAACTATAAGAGATACAAAAATGGTATCATAGCAAAAATTGTTCCATGTGATGAGCATTTTCTGCTAAGAGAATAAATTTGAAGATCTGGAACACCTGAAGTGGAACTCCAAGAGCCCAGCTACACTATAACATATATAGGAATGACGTCTTAGCAAGAGTTGTTCAGCCTGATGAGCACTCTCTGCGTAAAGACTTAGTTTGATGTACAGAATGCTTGGTTGACCCGTCTTAGCAAGAGTTGTTCAGCCTGATGAGCACTCTCTGCGTAAAGACTTAGTTTGATGTACAGAATGCTTGGTTGACCGCTTCGTGAAGGGTGTTTTTGTTGTAAAGGTATTAAATCTGGGCAACATATAGGCTATAATTTATCTTGGAAACTTGAACATCTGATGCAGCTTTGATTTCCATATCAGGTGTTCCAGTGTTCTTCGCGATCCGAAGAGGTTTCTACGGAGCGAGTTGCAGTCTGATGTTCTCGAACAGCATCAAGTCTCTCCTGACGCTCTTCGGTAGATTCTTGGGATCTTATGATCCTCAATCTTTTAGCTCCTTTGGAACGTTGGGAAAGATTTGACCTCTTTCTAGACATAGTTATAGTTTAATTCTGAAGGTAACTGATCAATTAAAATCTAAATGACTGCTCCCCTGCGTTACCGGGTAGGCTACCGTGTCACGAAAATAAATGAAAAAGGAAATTAAACACTCAAATAACATAAGCCTATTTAGGCTTATTTATTTGATAAAATAAAATAATAAATGGGAGTTTTGGCCAGTAGAGTCAAATTTTCAATGATTCATCGAATTTTCATCGAAAATCAGTCCTAAACTGTTACCGCCTTCACCGCGTGGAGGTACTCCCAGCTTATGTTATTTTATAATTATACAGTGAAATTAGTGATAGCTTTGATTTCCATGTCTGGTGTTCCAGGTCTTCAATTTTTTATATTTTTTTTTATATTCCACAACGCGTGTGCCAGATCTTCAATTTTTATACGTCAACAGAGAGTGCTCATCAGGCTGAACAACTCTTGCTAAGACGTCATTCCTATATATGTTATAGTTTAGCTGGGCTCTTGGAGTTCCACATCAGCTGTTCCAGGTCTTCAAATTTTATACGACAACAGAGAGTGCTCATCAGGCTGAACAACTCTTGCTAAGACGTCATTCCTATATATGTTATAGTGTAGCTGGGCTCTTGGAGTTCCACATCAGCTGTTCCAGGTCTTCAAATTTTATACGACAACAGAGAGTGCTCATCAGGCTGAACAACTCTTGCTAAGACGTCATTCCTACATATGTTATAGTGTAGCTGGGCTCTTGGAGTTCCACTTCAGGTGTTCCAGATCTTCAAATTTATTCTCTTAGCAGAAAATGCTCATCACGTGGAACAATTTTTGCTATGGTACCGTTTTTGTATCTCTTATAGTTTAGCTGGTCTGTTGCGGTGCTGCATCAGATGTTCAAGTTTCCAAGATAAATTATAGCCTATATGTTGCCCAGATTTAATACCTTTACAACAAAAAAAAATCATTTAAATCCGTCGAGTAGTTCCGAAGATTAGCGTGTACAAACAAACAGACATACAGACAAACAGACAGAATTTTTATTTTGGATTCGTGCTCTATTACTGTTTCCAAACCCCCCTCACTAATTTTTTTTTAAATATATTCAATGTACAGACACAGTTTTTTTACTGTTTTATTATATGTATAGATATGTATAGATTAGCAGTACCTACTTGAATATCTTGATGCTCATAAATTCATAATTCAAGTGAATTTTCTTAAAATACTTTGTTTTATTGCACTAAGTTGACTCGGTCACGCTCACAATGCAGTAGGCGCCAGATACCGCTGTAACTGTGACACGTTTGGTAGTGAAAGAATCTTCTAAATTCTTGATCTAATTAGGCCTTCAACTGTTATTATGACTGCTTTGGAATGTCTTTCCTACGTTTAAGGCAACCCGCACTATACATATGATGTATACATACAAGACCCAGATTCGACCCTTGCGGTATGCCTAACGTTGCTCCCTGATTTATTATGTTTCACTATACTTAATCAACCAGCACATGACTTCAGTTTGTACTGTATCAAATGCACTTGAAAGTTCAATCGGCTGATCTATTTCTTTATGAATGAAACCGTGAAACATCCTTAGCATCTTTTATTTTTCACAACAGATATATCCATATTAATTTTCATTCTAATTCATATTTTTTGGGATATTAATAGATGCCTTTGAATCAACATGGCATAAACATCTATACCAGTGTGTAGTCTGTATGGCAGTCTGCCAAGCGCTCTGCTTTTCACTTCGAAATTGCTACAGTTTTGGACAGAAAACTAGTGATGACAAATAGGTAGTGACCGAATAGCTTTGTTGTACTCGAACTTACATTTTCATTATAAGTAATAAAACTTTTATTTTTTCTTTTTACTCAACGCTTTGGAATACACACTAGATGCCTCAGTGCATACTAAATCTATTCTCATTAACCGCGTCATTTTCCATGGTCTGAAATTATGCCTGAATCATACTAACGCATAGCCCTGTTACCACTATCTTCTCAATATCGACAGCGCTCCATTGTTATAATATAAAAGACGTAATACATACGAATGTGTGTGTATACTCGGCGCTCGACTGTGCTGTTCATATTGGAGTGTCCGCTGACGTCATCGCGACGTGTCGTCTGATAATGCAGGCATAGGTGGTGCTTACTCCTACGCTGTACATGGTGTGCGACTATTGTGGCTCCAAATAATGATCTCAGAATAATGCTCGCGGCTTTTGGATGACTATTAGTTTAAACAGCGTATATTCACAGTGCAGATCCCAAAAGGGGAGATAGGCAAAAGCTACTTATTTATTTAACACTTCAAGCAAAAAGCACAGAGGCGGACTTAATGCCATAGGCATTTTCTACCCGTCAACCTTTGGGTGATGCAGAGTCAAACAGTGGTAGGTAAAATAATTTCAAATAATATTACGACATACTACAAGGATATAAAAAAATACTATAAATATTTCAAAATATATACATTTAAATATAAATAAACGCATACACGGATAAAGTAAAATAAAAACTCAAACAATGGAGAAAACATTAACGCTGTGACGATACTGCCAGCTTTATCCGAATGTACTCGCGAACTTTTGATTTTGAACTACTGGTTACCTGGTATCAAGGTAATTATAATTAGTTTTACTCCTGAATATAATATTTTGGGAGGAAAGGAAAAAGAAGAAATCGTATATAAAAACCTTTGCTCATAGCAGCGTGCAGCGTTCACGTCCATTCATTACATCTACACAGGTAACATTTAATACCCGAACATTTCGTGGCGCTCGCATCCTTGCGTCAAACAGTTGGTTCATTCATGGCTGAGGAAGCGTTTGAGGATGTTCAGCTACTTTTTTAATCGAAAATGCGTGAAGTTCCGTTCTCGTTGGTAACGTTACCGTACAGTTGCTGCTAATTGTTAGTTTGGTAATCGTTCACCGTTGCCTTGCCGGGTAATGTCATGAATACATTACTTGAGTACCTAGTAGCCTCTGATATTTGTGTTGTATAATTGCAGCCCGCTATATTAATAATTATCTTGTTTAATGTTCGATGAAACGGCTTTAGTTTTACATAATACGTGGTTTATGTCTAGTCCTCGCTCATTGTTCCTTTTGTAGCGAGCGAAATACTTAGCATAATGTCCTCTACGATAAAATTGAATGCACTCTCGATGCGGCGTCAGTCAGTGCGGTCATCCTATCGCTTCCTACATGAAAGTCCTCCGCCGTGCGTCCGCGTCGGTCACAGATCATTTCCCCGCTACTTTCTCCCGACCACACTGACCGCTCGCTATCACCTAATGTTACATCTCAAAAGTTTCACACTAATAGCATCAGACTAGATTCTGAGTGCTATATAAATGCTTCAGAACTATCATTAAGTAAATTTTGCATAACAGATTGAGTTCTGTCAGTCACCCACTGTCGAGTTACACAATCCATCTTAGCAGCTGACTTTGATGTGGAAACTGCACCGGCGGTACTCGGTGCAATCATCACAAAGCAATGCTTTGCGTGGGCAGTCGCCAAACTTGGTCACTCTGCGGCGCGTCGCAATTGCTCCGAACGCGTATACTTATTACAGCATTGTTTCCTTAACCAATTGCTAATCTTGTAATTTGTAAGCATTGGAAATCTGACATTACGTTAGAAATGGATTCGTTTAATCCCTACGTGAATGCTCTGGTGTAGTTCAAAGCTCTCAGTCGTGATGTTGCGTCCTTCGCGATTTGAGAGCAATTTTGAATGGGTATATAGTTGTTGCAAATAAAGCAGTAAGTATGCTACATCTCTGCATGTTATTTTTACCAGGAATCGTTTCCATTTGCCATGCAGTATTTAATAATCTGTTATCAGAGTCAAGTGCAGCGTCAAACTGTATTCAATATGGAGCAGCCATACATAACATTTTATCGATATGGACGAATAATAGCTTTCCCGCAAGCCCTGATATAGTTTGAAGCGGCGTTTTCAACATTGTTATTAAATACTAGCGGCCCGTCCCGGCTTCGCACGGGTTGACATAAGATTTTTTTTTTAGATTTTTATAGCCTATGTTAGTCAGGATGCATGTAACTTTCTAATGGTGAAAGAATTTTTGAAATCGGCGCAGTAGTTTTTGAGTTTATTCATTACAAACATACACACAAAAATCCAAATCTTTCCTCTTTATAATAGAAGTAGAGTTTTTTTCCTCTTTGTTTTTTGTGTAGATATCGGGGAGTCCATAAAAAGAATTGAGACGCTTTTAGAAGCATTTCGTTTTACGATGGTCTTATTGGATATGCTCTATAAATTGTAGTGATTACTGAAGGCTGGCAAATAAATACAAGGGACGTGTCGTCATTCTTTTTTATTTCCGATTTTATTTGACTTAGGGTTCAGGCTGGTTTAAGGCCAAGTTAACAAGTTCGCAAACATGCAGTGAAAAAAAAAATACATTTTCATTCTTTCTTTCAGTGTCTTGAAATTCATTAAAAAGTATACTAAGAACTGAAACTAAGGCTTTACTGCATCCTGCCAGGGTTGCGGGACTGTTCGAAAGAGATACCGCGGCCCTGGAACACAAAGGGCGATGAAGGAACATGGATGGGTTTTAGTCAGTAAAAGTCTGACACTCCCTCCTGCTCAGCCCAGAGCGGGAGGGGTGATTTGATGATTACAATTCAAAAAAAAAAAAGGCTTTACTGCATATTTTTTGACAATATGCGTGTTCTTAGTGTTAAAAACAACAAACAATGCTTATGAGCAAATCTGGTGTTCAATACACCAAAGACCTAAAACCAGCGGTGACGTCTTTTGACCTTTCGCAATGGCAACAAAGTCATAGCGACATAAGTTACTTTTCAAATGCGTGTCAACGATATTATAAACAGATTCACGGAGTATTTTTAGATATCTACATTGCAAAAATAATATTGATTGTAAACGAAAGTATAAATACTTGGCCGTCTCTTATGGAATCCAACTTTAAGGAAAGTCGATCAGAAGACATGATTGGAAAGAAAATCTCTTCTCGGGATGGAATCCGCCAGGAAACTTAATAGAGCCCCTTTAACTAACGTAGAAGAAAACTCGTACTACATAATGATCCCCCTGTCTTCTGTGAATAGTGTTTAAAACGTGACTTGCAAGACTCTGTTCCTGGATTGGAACCTTTTAAACAAGTGCCTCCCATTCTAATTGAACCGGCCGCATTCAAATATTGCAACTGTAGAGCTGCCCTTCAGATTCCTGTTATTAATGTCTTATAGACTGTATCGTAATAAAGAACTTTCTCCGCCTTTTTAGCGATTGCAAAACATTGTTACCAGTTTCCGCTAAGGATCACATACTACCTAATAAGCTACTTGGTGTAAATTGTCCGTTCCACATGGAAAATTCGCCACACACACACGCAGTCAGTCATTTTCACAAAAACACGTACGCTCGACTGCTTTCAAGATTGATGTAATTTTTTGCCAGCCAATGAAACCAATTTGAGACACCGGTGGTTTGCGTGATCGCGGCAATGGTTGCCAACGCAGCGTTTTTTTTGTCTTACTTTTTTACGATGATGATAATGAAGTTGCTTTACGTTTTTGGCGATGACGTCGTTCCCATTCAATGGTAGAATGAATGATGGATGAATTTTGTCAAATGCGCATTTTATTTTTTCTGAAATGTCGTATGCTTAATACCCGAGCGCCGAGAGCGTAGAGCCAAGGGACCAAATAGTAGTCTTAAAGAAAAATGTGCTTCATATTAGACAATAATATGCTCACCACTATTTGAGACTAGTTGAACACAAACCTATACTAAATAAAAACAAAGTAGAATTTCGTTCCGAAGAACCGGTTGTAACGTATGGCGTAATATCGTCCACAGCGGCGATGTCGTGATGTAGCAACTGCGACTCAAAACCAACGTGTTTACCAAACACTGGAGCTGCACTGCTCCAGGTGTATCATGTTATTATCCACGCTTGGATTGTTTTCCTCCCTTCAATTTGTAATGTCATGCATGTGTCACTAAAAACGCTTAGTAATCAGGGGATATCGCGACCGGTGGTGCCAGCGACTGCTTGGCTTTGTCCAGTCATCCGTGCCTTATGCAATATTACGCGTAGGGTAGTCACCCCTTCCGTCGGCCCTCGCCCCTCGCCCCTAGCATACGACAACGCATGTAATCGAGTACATACAGACAGAATACACACACGCACGCCGCACGCAACCTGATATACAGGTACGACGGGGATGCAAATTAGTATCGATTGTGATCGGGTTTCTAGTTGCCGTTTATTGGTGATTGATGTAAACGAATAAAATATGCTTCGATTTGTGAAGTGCTTTATTCGTTGTAATAATTACGTAAAAAGCACGACCAAAGGAGATTTGTTGGTGTAACTTGTATTATCAAATTGGGGGCTGTGCATGAAGTCATGGTACAAAAACAATAAATAACAAGATAAAGACAAACAATAGTGTGGCCATAACGTGACTCACAATTGTCACAAAAAAACCAATCGACTGCCCCTGAATGGGAATTACCAAAAAAGACCACAAATGTCAATATTGCCATTATACGCAACGTTGTTTAGATAGCGACCGTTACTTCGAAGTCGTCACAGCTCTGTCACTCAGACCACACAGACATGTATATTTACATTTCTTCGTTTTTAATGGAGCCGAAATGATTTAAGTGTCTCATCCATCAAACGAAGTCTTTAGCTGTAGTTTTTGCTTGATCTGAGTACATCACGGCGTGGTAGATCGATTGGCCTCGGCGCTGCACGCTCCGCCGACTATTGCGTCACGCCGTGATGCTGTCAGGTGGACGCTGGCAGACGCTGATAATGAGCACGTTGCCCATGTTTATTGCTTTATTTTTACCATCCTCCATTGAAGTTCGCTCGTCAAAGCGAGGAAGACGGCGCGATAACGTTGCATTGAGATTTATTGGCAATTTCGCGTGCCGTAAGTCAGTAACCAGATGTCAAGGTTGTCCTTCCACGCAAATGTCACCTGAGTGTAGGTTGGGTCTCGATCAGAAAGTTTGTATTCTTGTTAAAACTTGGATATCGAAGGCTGCCTAGAAGCCAGTCATGGAGAAAAAGCGACAATCACGAGACACGGCCTTAACGTGGCGATTACTAAAGCGATCGTAATTCCGTGCAGAATCTAAGCACGTCTGACTGATTGATCGTTCACCCCAAAACTGGTACAGTCGAGCGTGACCGAGTGCTCAGCAGCAGTACCAATCAGTACTGTAAGAAGTAAGTTATGCTGATTGATTATGAGTAATAAATAATACCAGCCTGTTACCTACTATCCCACTGCAAAACGAAGGCATCGTCTCTTAATAATGTAATACTTAAGTATTATTTTCATTGTAAAGCTGCTGAAAATATCGCCATCCAATGGCGGAAACTTATTTGGGACACTGATGAACTTCACGTTTTTTTTCCATTACTAGTAATTCGTTCATCCTAACGTGTTTAAGTTTATAATTAAATTCTGATTTAATAAGGGGAAATCCGGATTGTAATGGGAAAACGAAACTTAGGAAGCTGCTGAGTAGCAAGATTTGCATTTAAACGCTTCCCGAGATTAGCATCGCTTATGTCTCGGGGTGGAGAAGCTCCCCTGTATCTGCTTGTAGTGGTGTGTGTCGAGTTAGGCGTGACGGGTGTAGTCATTAGCCGGTAATTTGGCGCCGGCTGACATTTGCATGTTATCTACCGCCGCTGGCGCCGCCGCTGCCCGATAGCAACTACGCATACCCCACATATGAGCGCTAATTAACATGGGCGCCGAATGACGAGTCGATAAACCATTTAGGGCTTCATTATCCTTTTGTGAATACATAGCTTGTTAGCTTCCAGCTTGTTTACCGATACTGTTTTGGATTATCTTCATAAACTGTTAACTGGGTGCCATATTAGGCAAATGTACTTCATAGCGTAAACAAGTGTTGCAGTTGTAGTTGCATGTGGCCGGTCATGTCGTATATTCCGGTATGTTTACGGGCGCGAGGCCCTAGGGGCGCTGCAGGGACGGCTGGGTGACGGCACAGGCCCACGTTGGCGCCCCGCCAGCCCGTGGAGCTAACGACGTGCCTATAACGTACTCGCTGTTTTATGTCCAATCTTACTTTATAGTTTTATTATGCCCTTACCTTTAGTTCGGTATGCGTAAACAGTTTAAAAAAAAGAAAATATCGCTTGACATTACACACAGCGCCATCTAGGTGCCACATTAAGCAACGAGGCTTGTGTCGTGGACACCAGATAGTTGATAATACCACATAAATACTTTTTTTTTGTAAATTCATACTTATTATACATATAAACATCCATGACTCGGAAACAAATGTCCATGCTCATCACACAAACATTTGCTCCTACCGGGATTCGAACCCGGGACCCTAAGAACGTAAGGCAGCCCTACTACCGCTGCGCCATTCGGGTCGTCGTTTTTAGATAATAGACAAATATTTCGGGCGAGTATATTTATAATTTATGGCCACCATATGTCAAGGGAAAGCATATAGTCACTATACACGGGTGTGACCGGAAATTCAACAGTAGGTATCACATTAAAAATAATAGCATAATCAGCCTATTAAAGGCTGATTATGCTATTATTTTTAATGTGATACCTCCTATGTCCCACTGCTGGGACACTCGGCCTCCTCTCTATGAGAGGGAATGGGCTATAATCCACCACGCGGGCCCAGTGCGGGTTGGTAGATGTCACATGTTTTCGAATTTTTGGTTCTAGGACATGCCGGTTTCCTCACGATGTTTTCCTTCACCGTTTTTGAGAGCAGTGGTGATGAAATAAATTACACAAAGTAATGCGCCTGCCTGGGTTCGAACCCACGACTTACTGTTCGTAAGTCGGGGCCGCCACCACTGGGCCACCGCTGCTCTCAAAATAATAGCACATATCATTAATGTCAATAACGGCCCATGGTAAGCGCTTTGTCTGTGCTTAATTAATTCTACTTAAAAACAGGAAAAATACATTTGGAGCAATTGCCAACTGCTAAAAGTACTTCTGAGAATGGAGATTTGATTGAATTAATTGAGTGAAGACTAAAAATAGTACTGATATAATAGGTGACGAGACTTCTTTAATTGTTGGCTGTGTGGGTGCGAATCTGATGGAGCACCTCCAACCTGTGGCCCCGGGTCAATTGCGCACACGCACCCCCGGCCCCCTCGCCTCGCGAAGGCGGCCTCGATCGCCTGATCAATCAATTGGTGCAATTATATGAGATTTTCATCTGCACTCAGAACACGCATTCAGATTATTAGCTACATCCTCGCGGAGGATTTCTGAAAGACTCGACGGAAGCCATAAAGCAGCTGCCGTCAGTTCTGATTGAACCAGTTATTTGAACAGATTGAAATTGAGAAGTCTTGCATACCTGATTCAAGGAGAGCGATTACTCTAAATAACTTACTTTGAGCGTTTAAATCTTTGGGACTTGGATTCCGTTCTGTCTGAATGACTAAACTTTATATTCATTTTGTCATTTCTCTGGAATGGCTTTCATCAAAATTCTGTTACCTAATCCAACATGAAATTTTTATTTTTCGTTTTACAACAAGACTCGACATCCTCTTACTCAAATTCAGGTGACTTTTTACAAAGAACGCAATATTTGACTTATCATTAGTAAACCGTATCTTAATTATTACGTCACCAAAAACAGAGATAAAGAAATACGTTTCATTGAGGTAATGTTAACGTATGTTTGTTCCAGACAATGGTAAGAGTGGTGAGGCCACAGTAGCGTGGCTCTTCGGAACTTGCGATGTTCCACCCTGCCGTCTTCCCAGCCTCAGACGGCCATGTGAGGTGCCCTTTCATTTATACCGATGTGGAGCAGGTATCTGTAGCGTCGCCTATTATCCTAAGTAGCTGCGCACCTACCTGTCAGGTTTGTCTGTTTGTATAATAACAGCTGTGACGTCACAATCAAAACATTACCATTGATAACGTCACGTCACTCAATGTTTTCTTCCAAATGATACGCTTATCACTCGTATTTAGATAGGTTATCCTAGTTATCAGCGCAAGGACACCCAGACATCCAGATTAGATTATAATTAGCGTTTAATAGAGTACTTGCGCGAAGTTGAAACTGTATCAATTTACAATGTTGGGCGTCCTTGCCACTTGGCACCCTTCGGCACTTCGGCAGTATCGCGAGAACTGCGCTACGCCGCGGACGTGCATCGCGCTCGTGTAATTTAAATTAAAGTTCGTAAATGTGCACAGCTTGAACAGTTCTACACGTAATGTGAAGCAATTATTGACTCATTACAACGTTTTTTGTTCGACCTCTGAAGCATCAGCACATGCAGAACTTACTTTAACAGCAGTATGTATTTTGAAGTGTTTTTCATTATTTTATATATTGGCTTTTGTTTGATAAACACGAACGAATTGAGTGCACTTGTCGGGTTTCTTATAGCGCGCTAATCCTGCTGCTCGCGACGATCATACGTGAGTTTTATGGTTTCAATAAAACTTTAACTTGTAAACAAACAAGTTGTTTCGCCTCGCGGTTGGCGCATGTGATGATGCACTAATAGGAATGACATGACAACATACACAAATGAGCGCGTGTCCTTGTGTCAAAGGTGTTGTTCTTTCGTTGCCAGAACATGTGATCCGTCGGGCTGTCTGCTGTTTCGTCATATCTTGTAAATGTGAATAAATTCAATAGATATAATAACAGGTGGTTACTAGTAATGCCAATGTATGTTTTTAAATATTCTGGTCAGTGGGTCATCTTAGGGGCGGTCTTCCTTGTGCAATTATACTGTGAACTTGTGAAGTAAATTGCTCAAAATTACTAGCTTTTAAATCAGGATTCGACAAGGAAAAATTGGTTCACTGTATTGTAAAACTTAGTTTATAATGAGATATCAAGTCCCTGACATTTTAACTCTCAAATTCATCAATTCCTAACCTTCGAAAAATGTTAATTACCCAAACATCTCCGTATGAATAATATAAAACATTCGCAACGAATTAGTTTAGTTGGTGTTTCCTCACATAGTTGCTGGAGCATCGTTAACGTTACGATATTGCAGCTAGTCATGCCAGCCACATCACAAGTCATACAGACAAAAGATGGCCCAATATGAATGTATTCCAAACACTGAATATTGATGTAATCATCTGATAAATTTGCGAATGGACTGCGCTATTGCAACAGATGTCTCAAATTAAACTGTTCGCATTTGTTTCTACAAGCTCGTTTGATATTGAACCAAAATTACGAGCTCTCAGACTACCAACTGACACAATCTTAATGTGGCGATGAATTTTAAGCTCAACAGACGAAGCCCAATTCTCGATATGACTCGGAAGTTGGTTTAAACAGTTATTTTCGTGACAGAATAAAATCTTATCATCAAAACTAGGTCCTACTGCCCCTGCCTTATTTGTGTTATCTTAATATGCTCACCCATCAATTCTCTATTCCAGACTAATGAGCTCGGCAGCTATGCGCCTGATCGTCGGCCACCGCACGCTATCGAACCGCGGAGGACGCCACTCTGATGTCACAATAATCACTCCGCTATATCTCTCCACTTAGATAGGCGTTTTTAATGTTTTACAATTTACATTTTTAACGTAGACTCATTTACACGTGCGTTGATGTTAACACACATGTGAAGTGAAGTGAAGTGCTAGTGTTAGTGTTGTGACCCGGCTGGTGTGCTATCTGGTTATAAGTGGTGCGCGTCCGGTCTAGTCCGGTGCGTTAGTCCGGGCCGGTTGCGCAGGGCCCGATGTTGGCGGCGTCATGGCCTTCATGACGAAGAAGAAGCGGTACAAGTTTGGGGTGCAGTGCTGTCTGGAGGAGCTCACTGAGGTGCCTTTCGTGTCTGCGGTGCTGTTCGCCAAGGTCCGCCTGCTGGACGGCGGAAACTTCCAAGAACATTCTAGCAGGTCAGTAAGACATCGTTACAGAGCTATTAAGTTCGTATTTGTGACACATTATTATCTGGTACGTTTTCATAATAAATAATTACACCTCGTTAGGTGTTATCAAACTTCCCGTTCTATGAAAGTATCGATAAAAAATAATCTCAAAAACATAGACCTCTCGTCACCCGAAGATATGAATAATTTCTTCCGTCTCTCCCTGACGTTAGATAAAAAGCTTGCATTAGCTCCAAAGTACGGATAAACTTTGACCTTTTGAATATGTTTATGTGGCAAGCAATTTCGTTGTCGAATTCAAATAGATGCCAGCCAACTTTGCGTATGTTGCCTTATCCGGTATTGGTTTGCGACTCCTGTCTAAGAGCGATTTGTTTAAGCGTTGAAAAATGCGCATTATCTCGAATCCTTTCAATAGACCTTTATGTGGTTTCAACTGTAAAGTAGACAAAATGTCGCTAAATCAACAAAATAAATGTGTCCTAAAGTAATGTTCGTGTACTAGCTATTAATTCGAAATTTTCTTTAATGTCAACACCTTGTTCTTGGAATTTAAAGCTGTTTTCCTTTTGTAGAACAGGTCCAATTACTCGCCTGATTAAATCTTCGGGTTTTGTTTCTCGCGCTTGATTAAGTAACGCTTTGACGGTCGTTCTTACTTCATAATTGCGATATATTACAAAATGGTGTTCACTGTGCAGTAATGGTGGCCTGTGCGTTTGTTCGTTGTGCTCCAATCTCTGTCGCAAGGAGACAGTAGCTCAGCTCGTAAATCATGTTTGGTTAATCCAGTCCGACAGTTTCGTATTGAGCGCACTGGACCACGCCTCACTAGCTTGCACAACTCTATTCTTCCTTATACAGTCAGGCGTAGATTTCCGTATTTGCAGTTTTTGACTGAAAAACACTATTTCACTAGTTATACACATAGTGGTTACGTTACGTAACTTATATTCATAACAGATGGCTCATCAGTTTTCAGAAACAAGCATTTGTTGTAGTCCTATACCAAATTTTACCAATACACTTCCTAATTTAAACGGCCCCAACGCTCTTGGACACACCAACCCCGGAAGCAAACGCTTTCCTAGATACGTTTCTCGTTTAGCGTCACTTGGAAATGTCTGCGGCACCAAACAACTTTACCGCAGAGCTCCGCTCTATGCTTCCCTGTAATAGCATCAAGCTGGAAACTTAGAACGACAACACTATTACTTTGTTATTCCCGTCTCCTCTTTTTAAGTCCTGCACAATTATTTTCAAAATCTGGAAAACTTCCTGGAATCTAGTAGCATGTTCCAAAGCATCATAAGGTCTATAAACTAGAATAACTTGATATTTCATCGACCTTCTTAATAGAAGTCAAGTTCAAAGGTATTATGTTGACCATAAACTGCTCTGTTTGCCTTTTGTGATAGAATTAATTAACTTGTAAAGGACCATAACCATAACGATATCTCGCGGTTATGGTTCGGCATTTTTATTTTGTACGTCTTTTATTTGCTTCGTGTTTACTTATTTCCCTGGAACTTTCGTACATTTTTAACGAGTGACTTCGTTTTAAAAATGTACAAAAAGTTTGAGCTGTTTGGCAATGTTTGCTGCGTTACTAACTTTGAAGTACAAGGGTCTGAAACTTGCGCTGGAAACTTTTGGAATTCGAAAATTCTATTTACTTCCAAATTACATAACTGTCAAAAGTTTGGCCCTCTTCTGGAGCAAGTCGAATTCCTCCGAAGTTAATAATCAAATAAAAGTGTAGGTCTCCCACAGCTATGATTTTTGAAGGAGCAGACGGTATTATGCAAGGCGTCTCGTCATCGCGATCATCAATCTTATTGTCCGTGCTACACCCACTTTCAAGTTGCTGTGTCGTGATGATATAATCTACCCACGCGTGGCAAATTGTCTAGGTGTAAGCTCGCGTGTACATGGTAGCGATAATTATGTGGTGTTTCACCAAATTGAAATTGATGATAGTGAGAAAAAGTTGTAAAGCCATTTATATTACCATTAACATAAATTCGGCGGTTGTTAAGTGTATTAAAAATATTTTTATCGTAATGGATGTCCTCGACTTTACTGCGCTAGTATTTGAAAGCACGCTAATCGTTGTGCTCTACACTGACCTTTTCGGTGTAATCTGTCAGCTTCAGTGGCATGCTCGAACAAGTCGGGTGGTCTTCTCCAGTCCGTGAGGCGACCGGACGCTCGTTATCCACTCCCCGCCAGCGCCGCCGGACCGGCATCATATTTAGCACCATTTCGTGCTCCCATCGAGCACGAAAGCCATCGGTCACCACTTGCACTCCGATTGGCACATCCTCTTTCCAAGTTCTGGTCCTTGTGTCCGATGACCGTGGACGGATGCTATTGTTTCTCTCGATGTGTCTAATTTCGCTATATAATAAAAACACCGCATCGTGAATCAATCGAAGGCCGTAAAATCATATTGAAACTCAATGGAATATTTTTCTAGTAATATCTATCTATCAAAATCGGTGCGTAGTTCTCGAGATTAGAATAGAACAGTAGACGAGACTTCCTTGTGCAGTATGTGTTAGCGGTGTCAATGAGTTTCCGAGTCGCCACAGATAAGTGTGGCCCTGTGCGCTTCCGATACGAGTTAGTGCTGGTGTCGATAACAGCTGAGCTGTTGCTACTGCTATCCTGTTCCACCTCGTCTAGCTAATATTAATATTAGAATATCAGCATAGCATTTATGTGTTTGTAATTTTATTTATCTCGGGCAGTTGTTGAAAGAAATCTAAGCTCAGGTTATTGAATTCAATAAAGTGTTGCAGTATTTGGCGGTGAAGTGTAAATTTTGACACGTGCTTTTCGTTTATGTATGGTGCCAACTTTACTGAATTTCTTAATGATATAATTTGATTTATAATTTTATTTTAGAATCCTAATTGTAATCTTATCGTGATCTCACCAGCCTCCGATTACTGATAACAATGTAGTCAACTCATTCCGGTTCATTACGGACTGTCATGTAAGTACAGTAACTGCTCCTAATCGGGAAATGCTCTCGAATCTATCACAGCCAATTATAATGCCTGCCGTCCTCAATCATTGCTAAGCACGTAATTACGAAGGTACGTATGTGGGTCACAATCAGACTGGAACTGAACACTCACTAGTCACAGCAGGGCTGACAGGTGCAGGAGTAATCACGATATTACGACAATTTTTATAAATTGAATAGTCACATTACTAATATTGGAGATTTTGTGAGTTACATCTAATCTAGATAGTGCTAGCTGCATCCCGGCAGCCCTGGGTGGGAAGTGAGCAGTTACCGGGAGTAGGGGAGAGGTGGAATGCGGAGGCGTCCGGCGAGCAGGCGCGGAGCTCCCGTCCTCTCGCCGAACAATTGACTGCGCGCTACCAGCCAATCACTCCCGCGGTCCCGGTGCAAACCAATGCAACTATGATTGAACTACGAACCGCAATCAAAAACCCTCGGCTTTTTATTAGAAAATGGAATGGATTCTAAAACAGTGTTATTTTGTTCTAAAAGCATGCGTCATACAGCGATAACGTTGACTTTGACATTTCACTTATTAAAAAACTTAATTCTGAAATTATTTATTGCATTTCGCAATGGCAAAGAACTGCTGATTACAATACGTCAGAGGCAACTTGACGCAAGATTTTTAATTGATCGTTTGAATGGACTACGTGTTTTCTCTACACAAGTATTTTAAATATAAACCGTGCTAATTATAGATTGTAAATAGTTAATAAAGACGCGGCGTGGCGTTTAGCACGCGGGTGTGGAATTCGTCACCCAGATAAGAACCGCCACCTGACTGACACGAGTTGAATGACTTTCTGTTTTCACAACCGCCCAACCGGTGCTAACATTCAACATGTATTTACAGTTTACAGCTGAACGTTGAAGAAATGTTTCGAAACAAATACGAGTAGATTTACTGAAGTAATGCTTTGAATGCCGGGTCCTTTGAGCCGATTAAGAGATTATCTTAGATAAACTTTATGCGATTATACGCCTTACATTAAGTGAGTCGCCAGTCTTAAACGGAGTGAAACTCGAAACAGAAACGTTGAGCGTACCTCGACCGTCTAGTTACTTATTAATTGCTAATTGAAATTGTCGGTTTTAAACAAAGGGATACCGATTACCACTGATTATAATATTTAATTAGCTAGTCATTGTTCTAAATCCATTGATGAAAGTTGATCAACGTCTGATGTACTTAGTGCACCGCTTACAATGTAAGTTGCTCTCGCAAATCGCATCTGGCCATCATTTGCGACTCCATCTAATAATAGAGCTAGTTTATTTATAAACTGGCTCGCTTCATTGTTTACGATATCGCGTCACGGCTGACATTTTGTTTTCATTAACTATCTTTTGTTCCTAATCGCAAATTAATCATTTTTGTTCTTTCTGTTTTGTAATGCGACTTATTTGCTTGTTTTTGTCCCTTGCCGTAATCTTGAGCAGCTGTTGGAAACACTTGAGCATTTGTGGATAAATAAAGGCAATGGTAGACAAAAACAGGTTCCATTCAGCAGTTTGTTGCAAGTCAACCTGTTAACAGTCCAATCATCAGACCTAAAACCAAAGTGGATAAAAATCTGGATCCTTTTGTCCAGTTTATTCTAGAAACAATTGGCCAAACTGGTACTACTGAAGTCTTACTTTGTCTGGTCCTAAGTCGTTTTACAAAAAAAGAACTTGCCCCAGTTTTCTGAGATGTGTAAGCTAGTATTAAGAGTTTGCTCTGAGCGACAAGTGAACCACTTTCTACAAAAAACAAACAACTGTCTGGCTGTGGGCACTGCGCACTGTGGGCAGGCAGACAGACCAGCTTCACGCCAGTGTAGCTGTGTCATGAGCTCTTGGTAGATTATAGCAATTATGTTGAAAACTGCAAAATACTGAGATTGAATAAACGCTACATGGAGTTTAAGTGTTTGTTTAACACTTGCATGTTGCTAAGTAATCTCATGTCATTATGTCTGGTTTCCGTACCATTAATGTTATCGTTTAATAGTACTCGTAATCGATCTGGATATTTAAATGATGTTTGAGTGTACTGGTAGTTAAGTAATAAATATCATTGTTTTTCTTCATAAAAAAACTTTGATCTCAATAAAACATGTGAAAACGATCGACTTTAATGCTGTTTGCCTTGAGTTATTAAATTACAATAAAATACGATTATTTATAAACTGTTCTAGAAACCATTTTAATATCTCGCGCCCTAGTTCCTTCGGGAATTTATGTGCAGTCCAGACTTTAGAACTTTACAATAATACATTGTGAACAGATCAATATTTGTCCAATGGATTTTATTTTTATACGCGATCTTGCGTGCCGCCTATAAATAGAGTCGCGATTTATCCACCCACCGTGGCTGTGGTGTAATTAAAGATATCAGCCAACTTGGCCAAGGCAATGGCGCCCGCATTGCACGAGGGGGGAGCAAGGACACCACCGCGCACCGTGGACAACCGCCAACCACCATGACAACACTTAGATCTTACCGATACACGAACCTCGCCGCGCTATACAGATACACCCATCGAAATTAGACACAACAATAGAGATAGTTCCCATATAAATACATAGTATATAAGTATACAACTATACACGTGTAAAAGATAGTCGCCAAAGACCGTATCGATAAAATCACAATTAAAATGAGTAAATAGTCACGCGAGCGTGTAAACACTAACAGATATGACGATATAATTAGAGTATCGTGGCTGCGATAGAAATAAATATAATTTGCAGTTGAAGCCACGGGCCTTTGTTGGACTGAATGGAAGCGGCTCATTATGTCAGATTTATCGATGTCAGATGCAAAATTGTGCAACTGCTTGGAAACTTTGTCGAGAGGAATGAGTGCGACGTCGAGTCTGGAACCATGAATCTTCTAGTTGTAGGTAAATGCACAAAGGTTTTTAAAAACCCTCGTTTGTTTGTACAGTCAGGGAAGACTATCTTTATTTATCTCTCTTACATCCGCACTGGTTACAGCCGCAGAAAAAACTTTTAAAATGGCGGTTCCGTTCATATCTTTGCTCGCAATTGTGCCTCTATTCTCCGCCAGAAGAGCAAACTATACAATTTCAACGTGCTTAATTGCTCAAGAGCTCGTTATTATCACACAATGTAGCTAAATGAGCTTCTAGCCGAAAAGGTTAAAGTTATCTAGCGTTGCGCACTTCTTATGTAACATCTGGGCTTTCCTCTGCGGAGTTATCTATGACCTATGCACTCCTTGCAATTTGTCATCTTCAACTTTGCGTTATTTTTCAGCTTTATGTTATTATTATGTACAATTGCACCAATAGTATTTTTACTAGTTGGAGCATAATACCTTTAATTGCTTTTATAAGTATTTTTACAATGTTTTTTAAATGATGACTTCAATAGGCTGAACTGCGGCTTCTCACAAATCGGCCCCAATTGACATTTTTTTCCAAAAGTTTCCTTAAATCAAATATGTCATAAATTTTCATTGCTAAGCAGTTCTCGGTGAATCTCGGAAAATTGTTTAAAAATCGGTCAAGCCCTAATGAATTCTTTATCGGTTTCGGCTGTTCGCTTGTTATTTGAAAATCCAGTGCTCGATGTCTGACCGGATTACTTCCACAGATCGGACCGTCTCCAATTACCGCGTTCAAGCGGCACTCCCTGCTACTCACCATGATGGAGAATTTTCATTAAAAAGAAATGTCCGACTTACTGGTTTTCTATTAGGCGTCATTACTCCACGTGACATTTAATAGGTTCGTGAAAAAATCCATTAAGCGGTGTTGGAGCTACTAATGTAATTATTTAAGTGCTTTTCTCCGTCAGCGTATGAAAGTCGCTGTTTCTCGTGGAGCCTTCGTGGCTTCGTGCTTTCCCTGCTCGCGCTAATTACAAGTCTCTTTTTATTTTAAACGATGTTTTATTTTAACGAACCAATTCAATGTTTGTTTTTACGCCTTGTTTAAAATTCTAAAGTTAAACAAACCAGGTTTAGACCGCGTTCGACGAATAGTTAAAAACGTAGGAATGCATATGAAAATAATGTTTGCTTGGTTAAACAGTTTTTTAAGTACGCCAACTGATTTGTGAAACTGTTTTCAGTACTGTTGGTAGTATGTACCCATAAATACACACATCAAAAGTGTCTAGGGATCAACATATATTTTTGCAATAACTTTTCTCCTGATTGATATTAATTAAAATTTTCTTTAAGGATTCATCAAATAAAGTGTTGTCGTTTGTCACAGTAACGATAAACCAAGTCACCTTTGCATTAATAAAGAAATTTGCCATTTTCCTAATAAAGGGATTTTTGACATTTGAACCACTAACACAAAAGTTCGAAAAAAAGACTGAAATAACAGTTTTCTTTAAAATTTTATTGGGTAACTTAAACAATTAATAATCCGTGTTTCTACCGCGAACACTAACAACACAAGAACATCGGTTTGGCATACTCAAAATGAGTTCATCCAAATCACGCTGTGGAATGGCCGCCCATGTTCGTTGCAACAACAAAAAAAGGTCTTCTTGCGACTGGATACCCTCCATATTCGGCAGAGCTCTTCTCTGTAGCATATCCCATGCATGCTCAATCGGATTCAAGTCTGGCGACTGAGCAGGCCAGGGCAGGACATTGATGTTAGCTGCGGCGAGAGTCTGTCTTACAACTCTTGCGGTGTGCGGTCGTGCATTATCATGCATTAACTGAAATAAGGGACCGATTTGCACTTGTAGAGGAACGATGACGTCTGATACAATCGTCTCAGCATAAATTTGAGCGTTGAGGTTGCCTCTGATCCAAATCAACTCAGTTCTTCCGCCGATCCAAATACCCGCCCATACCATGATGGTTCCACCACTATAAGGATGGACTTCCTGGCAGGATTTTAATCGCTGTTGGCGTCCAGGGGTTCTCCAGTGTCGTATACGTCTTGTATCCGGTCTCATACCAAAACGAGACTCATCAGAAAAGCACACGAAACGCCATTGTTCTTCTGCCCAATTTCTGTGTTCAAGAGCCCATTGATATCGTATCCTACGATTGTGCATTGCTATAGGTGGTACCCGTAGCGGTCTTCGGGAATGAAGGTTCACTTCATGCAAGCGGTTTCTGACTGTTTGGTCGCTAATTAAGTTCCCTGAAGAGTGATGAAGCCTCACGGCTAACATCATGGCGGTTATTGTTGGAGCTCTTCGAGTTAAGATTTGAATGTATCGGTCTTGTCTCCGTGTGGTGCAGCGATACCGTCCTCCATGGCGCTCAGCCACGGTACCAGTGCTTCGGTAACGTGTCCAAAGTCGACTGATAACACTCTGACTTGTATTCAGAGCTAAAGCCACAGTACGTTGCCGGGAACCAGCTTCTATCATTCCCACGGCTCTGAGCATTTCTTCCCTGCTTAAATGACGTCGCCGCTCCATAATAACGTTGGTTTTAATCAGTAGTAGGGAAACAGTAGCACTAATAATGTCTTCAATGCGTTGTATGTTTTTATAGGGAAAATATTGACAGCTGATTTTCATCTTTTACTCGAATTTGATTCACAGTTCCTGATTCAAATTATGAAATGCACCAAAAAGGATCCATATAAATTTATAAAATCATAAATTTATTACAAAGCCACATCTCAATCTCAAGAAATCCACATAAAAATGCTTGATCCCTAGACACTTTTGATGTGTGTAGTTTTGGTGAATCAGAACTCTTCAAATTTAAAGATCTCTTTACTATAAGTAAGTTGTTACACTGTCGACCATATAATATTTTATTGTATTTTTGTTCACAATTTTATACAGTCATAGTTATTTTGCAATAAAACGAAAGTATATCTTCGGCGTTCATATTATTGCAAAATAATTGTTAATTCTGTATGATGTTCTGTGATTTATTTAACCATCGGTGTCTGGTTTCTGATATTGCGCTACAATATCAGTCGCATTCAATACGCTTCCCGGGCTTATTTCGTGTATTTTATACAATTTTAAAGTAGTTGGTGTCAAGCAAGTTAATAGGTAAATATTTCAGCTTACCATGCAACATCATATTCATAAGCTACATCATTGATATTCAAGATATAATTCATATGTGATTGTGATAACATATTTAGATAACTGCATAGTTGCATAGCATATTAGTACTTGAGTAGTTTCAAGAATCTCGACTACTTGGAACACTCGAGTCAAGTAACATAAGGTAATTATTGTAAGTCGTTGCTTGTTATTTCATGCGCGCTGGATATATTTTAACGACACGTTGATAACTCCAATCAGAATAATAACGTTACTAACACATTGCGAGCGGTAGTCGCAAGTGAAGGTAATTGCCGTAACTGTTGGACCACATTCGATCGAACGTGCGTAGGAAATGAACTCACATGTGCAGTGTTGTAAATCTGTACTACGAGTAGTTCTCAATCATTGGGTCAAAAAAATATTAAAATATATAACGTTTAAACAGGAATAGATCTTGCCTAACTCCAACATTCGTATTTGACGATGTGATTTAGTGTTCCAAATACAGGATTTGTATTAAGAAAAGATCTGAGCGTCCTCAGGGATGACGTGATCCAATAAAACTAGAACTTACCATTAAATTGACAGAATTTCTCCTCGCCTAGGTAACACGATCATGAGAATCAATTTATAGAATTGGCGGAGCGTCCTCCTACACAGGAGTTTGGCCCTCTAGGCGGGAGCTGTACAGATTTGGTCCCGGTAAAATGCCCTGGGGCATACCGCAACTACGAGTTCCACGTTTTAAAGAATATACCTTGTAGGCTTAGTTCGTGCCTGATTTGAGATTTTAATTGATCATCCGTGGGAGTATAACAGTGCACCTGCCTTTACTCTCTCACGCCGATGAGAATATCTTCGGTATTACTGTGCTCCAGTATATCGAACGTCTCGCTTGTATTATACGCGGTACAAGTTGTTTCGCACATATTATGCGTGTCCTGTAAAAGAAATGTTTTACGCATTTTGTTCGGCTTCAGAATATGCGGGCGGAATAAAGAAATACATGGGATTATTGAATTTATTCTCTAAATACATTTACTGCCGTAGAATACTGATAAGTTCTAACATACGTTTGCGTGCATGGGCTCATAGCATGTGCTTCTAAAAGATTGCCGAATCAAACTTGACTGGCAATATTAATTGCATAAACTAATAGATTTAGCTATATTATAGCGGATATAGCTCGCTTCGATTTACTCATTTTGTTTTTTCACCAATAGACTAAAAATGCTGCTATGATAAATGATTCTGATAATAAATCCATCAAGTATGCACAAACATTGTCTACTAGAACCATTAACTGTCGTCACGTGTGTACGTAGAAGCGGCGTGCGCTCGCGCACTCATTAGTGCTTATTAATTAATCATTAGCGCGGTTAAGTAACCGGCGACCGCTCGCCGCTCTCGTGAAAAGTGAAATTTTTCTCTCCCTCCCCTCTCCCGGTACCCTCCGGAGCATTTCATTACCGCGTTTTACGTGAGTTCATTGATGTCGTGGTTATTGGTAGGATTAATATTTCAGTCCGTGAGTTCTGATGTACCATCAAGGTTTCAGTAGACTAACTTCATAGTAAAGAGCTAAGTGTCTATATAACTCAACGGCGCGTGAATGTGGGCTATATTTTGTAGATGTTCTGCATACACTTTTCCTTTTGTTACTTTGTAGTGTTCATTCGTGGTGCGTAAGGTAAGTTTTCAGTACAATGTACGCAGTACGATGCTAATCTAACAAGCTGTAGTAATAGAGCGTGAAGATAATTTGCTAGTTCATAGCCATTCGCCAACGAGGACCATTAATTAATTTAAGTTGGGGAAACAAGCAACTACGTAGTTCGTGATAAGGTACAGGCAAGTAGGTACTGTTGTGGTTTACTCAAAACTCGCTATTTATTTGTAATCTTTTGCTGTTGTAAGATATAAGGTTTTAATCAAATTTCAATGTAAGTGCTTCCTTGTGCCATTAATCTTAGATAGGAAGCTCTCAATTCGCTATTGACGCAATTTCCAGTAATTCCAGTGATTTTACTTTAAATAAACTGGCTCTACACAAAGTTAATGCTTACTGTGGTAGGTAGAAGTGTAGCTAATCTATCTCCACGACTGGATCGACACTTCCTACTTCCGTGCCACCAGATCAAATACGATACACACTGACGTACAGACTCGCGTGCCAAATCAACGGCTTTTAGCTGTTAATTGATTAATCCAACCCAAACTTCATTAACAAATTGAGCATCCAGTAAAGTAAGTATGCTTGTTATATTGGTTCGCATGAATGACTAAATTATGTAGTTAAAAAAAAACATTAATTATAATGTGAATTCGATTGAACAACACGGAAGAATACTTCAGTACTAAAAATTAATATAATTGAAGTTTTTTTTTTCTGTTCATTTATTTGGAATCGAGGCGTAACGAATGTTGCGGAATTATATATTATATTTATTGCAATGTAAACCTGATCAGCAACAATGTTTGTTTTAGTTGGTACGAAACAACATCATGATTCCCATTCATATTTTCCCCTGTGGCCGAATTGACAAGCTGTGTTCATGGCAAGTTAGCTGTTGTCGTCCGTATGTCTCGGCGTCGGATTAGCTTCGCTCTCACTGCTGCAGTGCGCCTGCTGGCGGGTTCCCAGTAAAAAGCTCGCACGTTCCGCATGCCGCCCGTCAATGTTCTGCTGAGCTAAGCGATTCGATACAATCTCACCAGATACCCAGATGTTTTCACTATCAGACGTGTAAGAAATCGGATATAAATCGGATGTTTTCTACAGACAGTCACACAAAGATAAACACGTCTTTGAGGGAATATCGCAGAGCCTGTCGCCTATTTTTAGCAGACAGTATAAGATTGCACGTGCATCGACACGCTTTTTTATCTCAACTTCATATTAACTTTACAATCCTCAGTAATCCTACGCTCATTAAAGTAATTAAATTATTACACAATACAGATTTCTAGCTCAAACATTAAATAAAGCGGTACAAAAGTGAAACAATGACGACTACACACAAACCTAAACCAACAAGGTAAGCTGCTTACGTCACGAGAGGCCAAATATGACTCGTACCATAAACAATATAATGTGGAAACGTTAACAGTATGTGCTCGAAAACATCCCCGGCACGAGAGCAATAAAGTGGCATTTTCGAGCAGATCGTAAATATGCTCTGATGTGTAACGATTAAGACTTGTAAGTTCACTGAAGAAAATTCTTGTACTCGGCAAATCCGTAAATAGAATGTCCGCTTTGTAGATTTTATTGAGTGCAGTAATTAACAAAACCGCAGTTTTGCTCCCAACTGTGTAAAAGGTTCCCGCGACGGTGACTGGCGTTCCATGCACTGTACTACCAGCAGTCCGCTCGGTTGTCGTATTAGGCCATTAATCACGCACTGACTAGTTTATTGCATACTAGCTAAAGCTGTTTTAAGAACCTGTTTTTAATTGATGGTTTTCTCAAGACAATTGCCAGACCTAGGGTGCACTTATCTTGAGTGCCAGCAACATGCAACATTCATAACATTGCGGCTGAAGCCGGCACATTAGGCGTATCATGTTACTCGACCGAGCCCCTATCTGGTATCACTAAAGACGCGTGTAAATCAGCGTGTGCAGTATATTCGCGGCTGATGGGCGCCCGGTCCGACGGCATTCCGTACCGGCCCATTGTCGACCATGCGTGAACATATCCACGCTCGCCCTAAATATCCACGTCTGTTTCTTCATCATAATGATGTATTTGTTTACATACTTTGCTCACGTAATACGCTTTTAAAACATTCTAGAACATTTGTAATTTTATTCAAGACATTTTACAATGTCACTGCCAAAATCTTAATAAACAAATGAAGAGCACTGACCTACAGCAGCGTCAAGTAGTCTAGATAACTACGTGTAAACTACATTAACTCAATTCCGGCCGGAGGCGGCCTTATCAATTATCTAGTTAACATCATAACTGGGTAACCCGCTGACCTTATCAAAATAGAGTTAGCACAGAATAATTACACGCAGAAGGATCACTGCGGTGAAGTACACAGCAGTGGCTGAAGAAGAATGGGATTAGCTCTAATTAAAACATCTATATCAACGGAAGTTTGGTTTACTTTGTTGCTTAAAAAAACGTCTGTAGCTCTTTTATTTTTTCTTCAGAGCTTGAATAATAAGCAGGTTTCGTCTATCCGTGTATTTGGTAAACAGTCGTTCACTCAACAGTGAGGATCTCGGCGCTGCGCCTGCACATCGCCCGTCAACACTGCGCTTTGAACTTCGCAAAAAGCACAAAGGCACACGATGTTTACATAAGAGTACAGTTTTTACAGTGGGGTGGATGTAAGCGTATTTCAGTTAAAATACACTAAAAGTAATAATTATGCCTTCTATCAAAACCGGATGAAGAAAATTATGACACATCACTGCTCCTTGTTTTTTTTTTTCAATTTTGAGATTGTTGAGATTACTGTCGTCTCATAAGATGAATTTAATGTTAAGTTCACAGTTACGCCAAATTATTGGTATTGAAGGATTTCTAGTATTATGAATTCAATTTATTCTTTGTTCAAGTAAATCCACTTCTGAATTCCATTAAAATAAGTTAACGTTACTAACCCAGCCATGATAACCTAACATACCATTACGGTTCCATTAGTCTGATGGATGATATTCTTCGATTGGTTCACGACGCCAGTTGCACTGGCATCGTGAACCAATTCTCGTGTCGCAACTGATGCCACTGTTTGGCAACTCCATCATTGCCACAGTTGCCCAATCGTCGGCACAACATTCTCCCTGATACACTCGCATACAATAACTTCCCGTTTACTGTTTACTTTAGTTCCTCTCATCTCTTTAATATTAATATTTACTTCGTTTATTTTTAATATATATTGTGCAAGGTTAAATAAAGAGTTCTTTTTGATTTGTCTTCGTCGAAACTGGGCCAGATTTTATTTGACCCACAGGACAGGAAATTGATCATCTCATCCTGGTTTCTTGTCTTTGATTAAAATTTAAGTAACTTCAAACAATAGATTTCTTTGATAATGTACTGGTTTGCTTGGTTAGTAAATCTTTGCATGTGTTCAAAAAACGAGAGACATCTGTCGTTCGCAACCAAGTTTGAATGCGAGAGCTCAGCAGTTACCAAGCCAACGAGTTATTGGCAATAACTCAGCGAACGACCTTACAAAGCTGTTACAGAATACGAAAAAATATATCGTCCGATGCGATCACACGATATCAGAATAACGTTGCCTTCGTCAAACTGGCCAGTAGGGCAGGTGAAAAATGTCCGTCGGTGGGTGGGCTTTTGAGGGTTAAAACAGGATGAGCTTTTCAAGCATTCTCTTAGCTGCTCTATCGAGTGAGCACATAACATAGTTACATGTACATGTCACCTCGAATGCGTGGCGGGCGGCGCGTCGCCAACGACTACCGAACCCCAGCGGTCAGACCGGCCAGACCTTTGCGTTGTTTTCTTTCTTTTTCGCTCGAACACGACGCCAGTTTTATACATATTATGGTCCGGTATTACGTATTTATGCGTAGCCTAGCCCCAGACACCAGACGGTAAAATCAGACCTACTGCATATGGATAGAGTTGCCGTTCTCAAGTTTGCGAGAGTCTGTTTCCAGACAAGCTTGTAATTTGATATTCGTTAGTGCTTGTGGAGTTGCATGTAGTTTACTATTATTTTCTAGTTACCGCACAATTTCTAAGTGACAGGCTCTTTGTGACTGGTTGAATGTGAAAACTAACTTAACGGGCTGTTTCACGTTTATAGCTTTATGTTTCCGCTGCACAGCTTTTACAATGAATATTGAACAGTCATCGGCGGGCGGCGCGATTCAATGTTGTAAACCGAATGAAAAGTCACTTATTATGCACTGCTTGCATATTCACGACCTTCTGAAGGAAGAGGAAGCATGATTTTGGTGAAAAAACAGTTTGGAAGAAATTTGAATTTCGGTCATGTTTATGCGGGTAACATAATTGAATCAACAAGCATTGAAATGAATTGAACGTACAACCATACAACCCGATCGATAGAAACCCGTCCAATAAACAAGCGAAAGATCACCACAACGCCTCGCACGAACATAGAGACAACACTATACCGCGGATAAACACACCCACGACGATAAGCCGCGGATAATGAACACGTGACGTCAACCATTACGAGGTGTCACAGCGCCGCGCGCCCTGTCACGGTGGAGGCTGGCATGATCAGCCCTTGATTGGATGCTGCGATTTGGATGTTGAAGTGATAATTCTATTGTGTTAATTAAAGGATCACATATTTACATTGATTATTGGGTTAATTTTTATCGTAATAAAGAGAAAGACAAAAGAAAAGATGGATAAATTGTGTGAATGAATGATACTCGTAGAGCGACGACGGCTGAAATGTGAGAATGGAAGAAAACGAAATAAGTACGTATTTCGCTGACCCCAAGTAACATGGGGCAGAAGCAGTAAGATGGTGAAATGTACTGCATCATAAGAGATATTTCCCAAATAACCCGCATTCGTCTATTTAATATCAATCATTCAATTTTAGGACGCAACTAGGATAAATTTGCATGCGCACTATACATATAAGGTCACCCCGTGACTATACATAAGGCCATACTAGTTAGCAAACTTTTGTAATTCAGTTGACCTCATAATAAAAGTAAGTTCTGAGAACTAGTTTTCCTATGAGCACGTATTACCTAATAGCACAACTAAATAAACAAGACAAACAGGAAACATAAAGGTCGTCGACTCCAAGAGCTGCGACCATTCGAACACGTACGAACGGTACTTGCAAGACACGACTCAGCGAGTTGCGTTTATAGACGCTCCATTGATTCCTAACTCCTCAGTATTGCTCAGCAGTCTAAACGCAATTGCAACGGGAGGAGTCTACTCTGCCTAGAAGTTTATAACAAAGGACAGAGTTAGGAAACTTGGACGGAGTTGAGAATAGAAAAATAATCGTTTAACCATGGTTTAACCATATTGAATAGGAGGTGCTCAAGTGCTTATGTTTCTTCAAGTGGATAATGTTTTAATTCCTGATGTTGATGATTCATTTACTGCTGATCGTAAACTTATGATAAGTGTATTAGATACTCAAGTACTTATGTTTCCGTGAATACTTGAACAATCTATACTATACATTTTGCAATTATTACATGCATAAATAAGTCGAGCGTTTGGATGGAACGAAAATAAAGAAAGAAAATATGTTTATTTGGCACAACATTATGCCACAAGTGCACAATATAAAACAAATATAATGTAATACAAAAAAACTTAATCGTAACTATAAAAGAGACCTCCACAGAAAGCTGACTTCATAATTAAAAGATGAAAGAAAAACAAACAATAATTTTGTTTGTTTGTTTTTAATTATGAAAAATTATAAAACAACTTTTAATAAGTTAATAGGCGGGTTGTTGGCTATCAATCCAAGGTACAAGAAGCTAAGGAGATCAAAGGAGTCTTCAACTCGTGCACCGGGCCGCATTCGTTAGCCGGCTATTTCCGACAGCATCCGCTCACCGCTGCGTCTTGTGCACCTACGACGTTGTACAACACACGGCTATGAATCCATGATAGAGAGATAAATCGTCGCAAGCAGGATGTGTCACATATTAAATGAGAGCTATTTGTTACCGATATTTATAACGTGTTTTATCATACGCCTACTCAGATCAGATACTACTCATTTTGATTGGATCACTGTTATTTGTTTGTTATGTTTCCTGCTTTGAAAAACCTAAAATGTGAAATAACAAACAAGGAAAACATTATCTGCATCTTAATGTTGGTTTTCGATGGCATCATTCTGTTGTAAATATAAAATGTTGGCTAATTATAAAAGTTGAACTTGACGGATGTGGTTATCGGCGACATAATAAACTGATAACTCGAAGTCGATACGTAACGGACACGGCGGGATCGATTATTACAATACAAGTACAATGCCGACCGATAGACAATTAATGTATGCAACTAGTTTCTCACAACACCCGTAGATAATTATAATAGGCATTAGGCCCTTGAGACGGTACACGTGCGTGTTACGTCAACGTGGCGCGCTGTAAGCGCAAGCCGGCCGTACTGTATGCGTACGCGCATAACACATGGTAGTAATGTCGCCTAGTAAGTTATGATGAATGGACACCGGTGTGTCTAATAAAGTAAGAGCTGTGTATGAGCTTTTATAACACGATGATTGAATCATACCATAGTTTTACTTATCATTATATGAAACAAGTAGGTACAGTACTGAGTAATCAGTAATTGAGTACCTCGGAATGTAATAAACGGACTTGATTTTTAAATCGTCAATAAAAGACTCTTTTACATGAATCGGATGTTTTACATACTATAATCTTTAATTATTTTGATACACAGTGATGTGTGTCGTCACCGTGAACGCTTACGTCAAGTCGATATACAAGGTACGTTGGTATTCAACATATTATGGCTACAGGTGGGCTAAGTTTACCAATGACAGTGAACGGGATCAGCACTTGGAAACTGCGTTCAATGTCAATATTCCAAAGCAATGACATTGTCAGTGTAACTCTGCTGATTGCGTTTAGTTTCATTGGTGAAATTCGCCCCAAGTCATATCGAGATGGGTATCTTGGATGTTATAGCCGGAAGGAAGCGAGCCTGGCGGCGCCGGAACCTAACGTTTGAATGCTCCGCGGAAATAGAACGGACGCCGAGCCTGGAGGTCTACTCTCTAAGTCCGTCCACGAAAATACGGGCCCGTCCGAACGTAGTCCGTAAATACGGAGTAAACCCTACTCCCGATTGATTACGGATTCATGAGTTTCGAACGGAATCATAGACAATATTCGTGAACGAATAATGCACGGCGATAGAGTTGCGCTATTTTACCGGTCGATTACCGGTTTATTTACTACGTGGTTTGCAAGTTTTTATACAAAAATCATTATTGTTATTGTAAAAAAAATACCACATTTTTAACAATATACTTTTTATTATGCCTTATTAATATAGAATTGAACTATTTTTACCATTTTTGTCCGAATTGTGGCTTTATCTTGTTAATTCCTTTGCCTTTCTTTCTTTTGACATCAATAATATCAAATGAAATGTCAGTTTGTTATTTACATTAAACATAAATATACATAATTCGCATTATCAATACAACGCGGGATTCTTCCGTAATAAATTGTAATAGTAAAATACCCTCAACCACTCCAGCAGCAACTCATGCTCTCAAATAGAGGCACTCTTCAGTTTTATGAGTGAGAACAACAGCTTGCAAAACATCAGTGGCAATCGAAGTAAGTTCAAAGCTCGTTGCCACCGGTAACAAGCCGAGGACAGGCTGATGAAGAAGACTGAAGTGTGGAAAGGAAGAAGAGGAAGCCTGCTAGCGATCAGTCCGGTACCACATTGACAGATCCGAACATGTTGCTGCGCCCCGCTATTCCATGTTCCATCGACGCAGCTGTACGCGTACCGTCTACATCACACCACGACGCCAGAGGTGGTCGAAATATAGCAGGAGCAAGACCAAGTTCACCCTGAGAGTGGAGTCGCTCCACAAGATTACCTTCAAGTCTTTTGTGGTGCGGGTTCCAACACACATCTCTCGACTTCTATGAAGGAATTTTGGCCGCAGGGTGTCGTGTATCAGTGTTTTCGCGGAAGTCTATATGACACCTCGACTCAGTGCAATATGTGGTCGACCAAACATAGTTATTAACATAGTTAACCCTGTCGCTCATCATCATCTCTCCTCCTTCGTTTCCGTCCTCACTCCTCAAGTCGGTATGATGGTTCCTTTACTGTTCGGGCTGTGCGCCTTTGGAATTCGCTTCCACACTCCTTGCGGGATAGCCCTTCGTTAGATGTGTTCAAGAAAAGAATAAAGGAACATTTCCTGTCAACAGGATAATAGTATATATTATTATATAGTATTTTGTGTATCTATCTATATATATATGTATTACGTTTATTATATTTTATGTATTAGTTTAGTAAAAATAAGTAAATTTAAGTTTTAAAATGTTCGTTTGTGCACATAGGTTTATCCTCATTCGCAAATCTCACAATCAAACGTAAGGTTTGCTGTAAGAAAACCCAATTCTGGGTTAAGCTCGCTGATGTACATAAGTTATATATTGTAATTTTGTGTGTCCTACTTTTATATTTTGTGTGCAATAAAGAATTAAGAAGAATTAATAGTTTTTTTGTAAATGTGTTTGATATTATGTATTATAATAGCTTAATATTGTACTTAAAAGATTATTTTGTGTATTGTATCAATGAGTCTTCGATGCCTGAAAATAAAAGTGATTGATCGATTCAAACTAAGTTCTTAGCAACAATTTATGACTGCAATAGATAAATAAAAGGGAATATGTTCTATTAGTGTATTGTTGATTGTATTTTTATTCTTTAATATTAATTTAAAATATTAAATTGATTGGTGCCAAATAAAAAAAACATTCTTTTATAAACATTATCTTTACTTTTATCACAATCTTCCTGTAAGCAAAATAAACAGTTTGCAAAATGTTTATTTTGACGTCACTGCTAAGGCTCACTGCACCTTGGTAGCTCCCCCGGGCTTACTGCTCTCAACAATTGAGAGCAGCAAGGATCTTCAAGTAAACAAAAACAAATTGGTAACACAACGCAATAATTTGCAGAATCTTCAATATCGTTAGCAGTATTATATATTATGATGCTCTGTGTCTTAGTCCTTAATTCTTGGATCAAACCATAGTCCACTTTCATTCTGGGACCAACACGATTTCGTCGCTTGTAAATAGATCCTCACAAAAATCTTCAAATGATTCCCGTGTGAGCCCTTTCAACTCCACATCGGGAATAGGTACTCGCCAACCGAAAGTTTTGGCGCAAATAGAATCGGTGTCACCTCCGCTCTTCTTGTAGAGCTTCTTCGAGCATGAAAAAAGCAGTCATTGTAGAGATTTTCTAAAAAAAACGTATTATTCGTAGACTGCACGATAACTATTTTGTTGTCGTTTCAAATGACATAACAATCCGTCCTAAAAAGTGTCAAACTCCTCTTTACGGACGGGCAAAAACACATCGGGAGTAGGGACAACTGTCAAATTGAGTTGTAATTCATTCTTAGTTCGGGCCTCGAACGAATCGTATGTCCGTAGGTGCTAGGGAGTAGGAAACGCCCGTATCTTCGGCCGAAATTACGGGTTTCGTGCTTAGAGAGTAGACCCCCTGGTGCGACGCCCACAAACCCAAATTATGTGAAAATTAAACGGCGCAGCTCTCGGCGCCCGCTGTTCGCGAAATGAATAGTACGAGTCGAGGGTTTCAGTTCAGAACTATTGTTTGTAAACATCCCACAGTATTCGTAAACTGTTGGGAGTTTCAAATATGATGTATGAGTAAAAGGTTGCGTAGGTTGATGATGTCGGTTCTGTATGTTTTGCTATTGAACCAAATATTTTCGTGTTATTTTTACTCATTGTGTTGCTAGAAGAGTTCGACATGACGTCTGTTTATGTGTCCCATTTATTATAATGGCTTTCCGCACGCATTGGCGCCATCACTGCCGCGGCCGCCAACACAGTTACACAAACACATCAATAGGTACTATGTTTTTCAAGCCTAATCGCTTTCCTTGTTCTCAGAGCGCAGATTGTTTAGCTTACCCGCACTACAAACAACTTTGATCAACGTTTGATTGCACCAATTAACCCTAATTCGTTCCAAACAACGGTTTGTAGTAGAAAGAAACAAGAATCCGTGCAAATTGAGATTTATAACTTCCTGCTGTAGTTTTGAGACAAAGGCAAGGCTGGCCGCGGGAGCTGATAAGCCCAATTTGCGCGCGTTGCGGGGTCGACGCTCGCGTCAGATTCGTACCGTGAGTGAACGACCAGCCAGCCACTCGCGCCGCCTGCCGCCTGCCTCCATCTGACTGTTGAACTTGAGGTTGAGACGAGGCCCTCATCTGTCTGCTCAACATGTCTTGTTTGGAAAATAGATGAAAATGAAGTTGAAACCAAAACAGTGCCGCTCCACGTTGATTGCTTTACTAATTACTTCTTCAAAATTAATTTCTCCATACATATTGAGTTTGTTTTCAAAGAAACAGATGTTTGTTGGTATAAGAATTTAATTACCAAAAAGCATAGGCAAATAAAATGGTTTGCTTGTTGTGCGCTGGTCTTGTGAGTTCGAGAAAGTACTGGAACATCTATCTCGTTGATAGTATCAGTGCTATAAAGCAATCAATGGTAGATTCTGCTCGTCCCCTCAATTAATTGCCAGTCGCGTGATCTCGCGCGCTCGTTACGTCCGTCGCCAAGGAATACTTACTGCTCAGCCTTGAGTCATAGACCAATGGAAATCGAACATTGTGTACATTCAGCTGGTTTCTATTGACAATGAAAATTAATTAATGTCTCATTTTGCGTCTGATACTGTTTCATACGACGTTCATTACAGAACTGAATTTTATTCACGTCATTTTCGCTCAGCAATATTCCGCGTGAAGTGATAGAATGAAAACACGCGCTGAAACCGCCAGTGCGGTTGTTAGCTGATGGCTTAAATAATTAAAATGAATCGTTCATACCGCGTCGGGTTTGTAAATATTTTGCGTGAACATGGACTTAATGATCAGTTCGGAGAGAAGCGCCCGCCGCCATGGCCGGCGGCTGGGGTAGGTTGATTGCATTATAGACGGCACCTCCGGCCATTCACCCGCGTCTGGGTTCCATGCGACCTACGCCTAAAAGAACACTATCTTCTAGTCAAATCTGTATTACGTAAGTAGTCTAAACAGACTCGTGTACAACGTCTTGGTCAAGTTTAAACAATAGATACCTATAGGTACTATACTGAACTGACTCTAACAAGTATTGTAGTGTTCACAAGTTCCTAATCGCCGGGGGCGGCCGTGGCGCATCCCGTGGGAAATCTCTCAATGTTACAATAATCGTTGATCGACTCATCATCACACGCTTTTTCATGTTCTTTTTAACTTTTTTTCACGACGTACGCCTGCTTATTATAGTCGTTAATAGAACTTGTTATAGGGGACTTGATTCAATCCAAGCCAGCCAGAGACGCAAACAAGTCTGTCGTTTATGACATCACAATTCTAGGCGGTTCTCATAAATTGTAGCCTAATAAATTTTAGATGGACAATAAAAGTGCGCTCCATAAAGTTATAATATTTATAGGCTCAGTAGTAAATACTGGCTTGTTCGTTTCCTTGCCAGTACTACGTTTTAGTCTTATTACTAAGTCTGTCTATTTTTAGATTTCTAAAATAATAAAAGGCCTTTTCGACTCCTTGTGTCAGTACCTAAGTAAATCATTAGTATCGTCAGTTTGTCTTGGTCGGTTATTATGTAATGAATATGTAATATTCCCTTCTGCACCTTGCACCTAATTGGTGGTCCTACAGTGGCGAAGGTTCCATACAACTTGATTCCTACCGGCTTACCTTTGAAAAATAGCACAGTCAGTGTTTTATAGACAAATAATAAAATCACATGATTAAACATAATGTACTCTGGCTTACCTCTTATAAAAATTTACCCTTCGCTACTGCGGTCCTTCCCCGGTTTCCACCGCAACTCATTGAACCGAACGGCGACGATCAATGGACGACGCAGCCCTTATGAAATATGCAGTAATGTCCGCTTTGTATTAATAACACATCCACTATATTCAATGAACAATATTCATAATAATGCCATTCATAAAATTAAACTATAGGCTCTTATGAGTGAGGCCAGTGCGTTATAAACCGTCAGCCATAAAATAGAATTAATATTAAGTAAGTAATATTAGTGCGAATGTATAGAAAAGCAACAACATTCGTCACCATAACAGGAAATAGATTTGTACCCACGGCATATATCCTGTTGTGTATTTCAGTACGACAGTACAGTTTAAAAACTGCTGGCCAAAACATAACTTAACGCCTGTAACATAGCACTGAAAAATCTGTGATAGTTGACAGAATAAAGTAAAGGCCACGATGTTCAGAAGAAGGAACTAATAACAAAGAATAAATCATATAGGCAGACAAGTAACGAGAACCGTTTCATTAACGTTGTTGATCTTGTAAGCTGTAATTACACAGACATAATAGAGATCATAAAGTTTGCGTACAAGCAATGGAAGCCTTTTAGTATAATTCCCTGGGGATCTTTATCCCTAGGCTTAACTGCGAGAAAGTAATCAGTGGAGCTGAAGCGAGGCTTTTCTGAGCAACTCACTGAGCTTTCCTATGAAACTAGAAACGTAATAAGTTTTTCAGATGAGATCACTACACGCAGTAATGGGAAAAATAATGTAGCAAGTAATGTGTATCTTTGAAAAGAAAAGAACGTCGTAGGTTGAGTGTCTCTGGTTCAAGCCCGACTAAATCCGCAGCGCGTAAAAACGTCTAGAGCAAGCGCCGTTTCACGTGTTCACGTTGTCCTGGAGCCCCGAGCGAACTGTTATTGATGTATATTACAAGTACAGCTGCAGCAGTACTCTTGTTTGTTTCTATCACCACGTCTTGTATTTGCAGATAAACACACACATCTACAACCGTCTGTTCACGGTTGCAGCAATATTTGTCACGAACGGCTTGTAAATCAACACTTTACTTTTCGTAATTATGTTAGAGAGAATCAGTTTTGAATGGTGATAAATTGTTATTAGTTTTTCATGAACCGATGTCCTCATTTAACGAAACGGTCCTTGGCTCGATAATAATTCCGTGCAATATTCCGACATTTTCATTTGAGGTCAGCTTGCCGTTGATGGACATTATTACAAATGTTATTCTATTCCCAATTTCCTTGGAAAGAAACTCATTGTTTGTGTTAGAATCTAGATTTTGTCGGAGTTCAGTAAACTTTCTCTAGGCAAAATCCCCGATTTAGTTTACCTGTATGTTATTGCCTGGGAGCTAATCTAAATATTTGGCGAAGAAGGATCGCTTTTCGCTGCCCATCGATACAAGTACTACTATGCGGTTTCGCTATTTACACAATCATTATTAGAAGGAAAGTAAATGTATCTTAATTTTCCAAATTCATGTTATTTTGAAAATATCTGGAAAATGAAGATACACATACGAGTATTTTCGGTAATCATGATATCAATGAGTATACTAAAGAAAATAAACAAAATGTGTTGATATTCCATTTGGAAGTGCAAGTTGAAAACAAATGCCAATAGGGAATATGCATGTAATTTTTTTTTCACTTAAGTCATTAATATGCAGTACTATCAACCCAAGAAAATAATTTAAAGTTAAGGGCATTACATTGCCCAATGACCTTGAGCATGCTGCCCCGTACTAACTTACGACGAAACGGCGAGAGAGAGAGGGACGAGTGCGGCAGTGACATAGTGCTTTTCGCGAAATTTCCGATTTTTATAATATATTTTAAAATATTAAAAGAAATATGAGAAAAAAATCAATACACATTGTTAAATACGTCATTACGTATTTTTTGGTATAAAATTCATGCCGAGTTATTGAGCCGTTATAGAGAAAATTTTCAATTTAGGTTGAAAAAGGACCTATTTGTTACGATTTTTCGATAAAATTTGAGTTAGTTTATTAAAATTTTAAACAATACAATGTATTTGTGATGACCTTTACTTTAACATATATTTTTTATATTGAAAACGCACAAAAGGATTCATCTACAAACTTCATTAAACACACGGTATTTTCAGGATTTGAGCGAGGTAATCCCCTTAATTTCAACTACTGCTTGTCGCACAAAAAAGAAACATTAAACTCCTGCAATTTTCTACGACAGTTCAAACGTCCATGACTATCGCAGCCATTCATGTCAGGACTTTGATGTCACTTACCTCTATCTGCCTTTAAATCTAATTTTTTGCCCTTAGTAGATTAGTTTTACTAAAATGTAAGGGCTTTATTTAAGCAAAAATTGCAATAACAATATTATAGTAAAATCTTAGTGAAACTTTAAGTACTTTTCAATTAAAAGTGTTTCTTTGACACATGGATTTTGATGTCACTACCGGAATCGATGCGTTTTGTGTTTAACTCATTCGAGTAAACAGTGTTTACTCGAATGAGTTCGCAGAATCGCTGTACTTACATTTTTCTCAATACATTGCGTTTCGCAGAACATGACATTTTCTTGTCGAACTTGCAGAAAAAGCTGCGGATTTTCCTGTTCGATGTTTAGTTCTAGAAAAAACTTTATTGCAGTACGTTACTAAACCGCGATTACGATGTAAACGCCTTAAAATATATGTATTTATAAACCACATATTGGTTTTACTTCTCAATAACGCATTACTCAACACATCCAATGGTGGAAAATCAGTAACTATGTACTGTATTCTATAATATATGAGTTATTGGTGTCATTAGTGTTGTTGTCAACGACCGCTGGGTCAGCAGGCGCTGACCTTGCGCGCGGCTGGACAATGACGCCGTGGAGCCGCCCACCACCACCACGACACAGTATATTTATACTGAGACCACGACTCCACGCCTTTGATGTTCCACCGTCCTCATTTCCGGCACTCGCAGCCAAATTAGCTCTTCTTACTTGAATAACGTGCAGTGTTTTATAAACAACGTTGTTTGACTAAATTACTTTTAATCATATTAGATTTGATTTATCTTTTTAAGATTATTTTATAAAAAAGGCTCAGTGTTTCTTTGACGAGAACATAATCATGTTTGTATTTTGTTCAAAAGACCTAATATCAAACGCTTTTTTCTTTATAGAAATATAACTAGTTCGAACGGAAACATGAATTTGATTGAACTTATCATATCAAATAACCTTATATCATCTAAAGGTATTATTAAATTAGTAGCCTTGGACAATAATGAACATAATATTAGAGACACAGTAGACTACGCATTATATGGTAAGGCGGAAGTAGATAATTGGATTTAAGGGCCTGACATTGGCGCTGGTCGGTACGTTCCAACAAGCGTGGCTCAACTAAACGAAACTGGTCTGCTGATCAATGGACACGTGAGGACTACGCTTATGCCTGTATTCATATAAATCTAGGACTAATCATTGGAGGCCTAAAAAGTCACATTTTGAACGCAATCGCTATGTTATATGGTGATGCGTAGCTGCGTGTAGATAGTAGGAAGACCTTACAAGATGACCCCGAAACATGAAAAAGCTTAAAGCTAACACTGTATGTTTGCGCTAGTATTTAGTTGCAACATGTGTTGTCCTGGTGTTGGCGCGACAGAACTGTAGGCAGCACGTGGCCGTGGGTACGTCGGGATAATTAATACACGGCTCCTCGGATGAATTGGATGAGCGAAGGACGAATCTTTTGTGTGCGTAGGGTCTTGTCGCGTTCTTGCGAAATATTTGCACGATACTCTAAGGCTTCTTTGCGTGTGGAATAATCATAATCCCTTGTATGTAATACTTATTTATATAAGTAGTGACGTTATTTACTGTGGTGTCATCGGCTTAGAGTTCACCCCTTCCATTCACTTGTGTGTCGAAAACAGGTGCCCGTGGGTTTATATCGCGGAAATGGGCCACAGCTTGTTGATATTTAATTATGTCATAAACTTTCCTAAAATATTAAAAGAGTCATTAGGATAAATAATTCATTAAAATGTAATTAAACTGTTGCCTTGGAATATTTGAAGCTAGCCTTACTTAAAATATTACAAGTCAACAGTTTAACCTACTAATGACACTTTTATTACAATTATCATTGATACAGCGATCATACAAATTGGCATTTAGTCCTCATTTATTTAACCGTTAAAGGGAGTTTAGAAATACCCCTGCATATGCATATAACACAGCATCTATTTTTTCCTTATTCATACGGAAAATAAGTATTTTAATAGTCAGGGCATTCCGCACTAATGGCTATCGCCATGCCAAACAAAACCTCGTGAATCAAGCACATAAAGTACTCATCACTAATAATTAAACCACGAAAAAAAACTCCTATTTTTAGCAGTAGCTTTTTCCTGAAGGAAATATAATCCAAACCAATTTACACATATTTTGACTCATTTTTAACATGTTCCTGTAGGCTGTAGGAAATAGCATCGTAAGATGTGTGAAATGAAAGTGACAGGTGGGAGCCCTGTCCGTCCCAACCCACTATAAATAGACAATGACAAACTCAGCGCCAACAGATATTTTAGCCAAGCGTGGGAGCTTCTGATTCATTTATAAATGTTTATCATTTGTGCTGCAATCCAACCAAAGTCTTGTTTTATTACAAGCTATTCACCAGTTCATAACATTACATTACTACGATTTATGACTTCATTATGAAAATATGTTTTCTCAATTCTAACAAAAAGTACAGAAACGATGTACTGTTCTGTCTCCCTAACCCAAAATGATGACGAAAACAAAAAACAATCCAAAAGGCGTTTCAAAAAGTGGCTGTGCGCTAAAGCGCATCCGTTACAGTGCGCCGTTGCACCTGATTTGCCAGCGGCGCAAGGTCAAGCAAGGCCGTCAGCGCGCACGCCGCTTCTCGCCAACCGCAGGTGAAAGGACACGCGAGGTGCTCTTTCCACGAATTCGTTATTTTGCGGTTACGTTCGCAAATATTGTATGTAACAACATCTCTTTTGTTCTATTATCTCGTTTCACCTCCAAGCAAAACAGAATCGCCAATTCTGTGGTCGGTTGTCTGTTGGATAATTTTTACGTAACCTGTTCTATTTGTTTTAAGTAAGACCTCAATTACGACTTTAACGAACAGCTGGCTAAATCGATTTGTTCTTCGGTTTTCGTAATAAGACTAAATAAGTTGTGTACGTTCTAATCAGTTTGGTTTGAGAATTATGGCTTCGGGTTCAAAGGTGAATGCAGAAGTTTGTAAACACGGCTGTCAATAATCATAGATCAAATTATAGTATAATTATTATAGTATCGTGAATTCTATTGGGGCGTTTGTTTACGGTAATTACTTAATGTCATACTAGATACATTCATGCGACGATAAACTATCGGAAGTTAAGAGCGGCCAACCCGACATACTTTTCATACAAACGCTCGTACGTGATTATGCAGATGTTACACATCCATCTTTGATTTTTATGAACTAATGGGTATTTTGTGCACTATATCTAGGTTTCTATGGTAGTAAAAAATAAAATAATTGTATTGTTTCTACAATTATTTTATTCAGTATAAGCCTCCAAAAATTGCAATTTTGCACAAATTTTAACTGAACTTTGGCCGTTCATAATGTACTCATAACCTGTAAAAATAAAGAAAACATCTCGATAGAAACCTTGCACATGTAATGGAGATTCTTAATGACAAATATTTATTTCACACACTTGTAAGACTTATTCAAAAACACGTATTTCCTGGAACAAGTTTAAGAAATTTTCGAACACTATTTTTCGTTCAATATCATCGCGTTAGGCGGTATGAGGTGCGCGGGAGGCGAGATATGCGGGGTCAGGGCGGGGTAAGACGGGGGAATTGAATGAAAATCGTCGCTGAGGCTCTGGATGAAACAACAAGATTTTCGATCATGCTCGCGTTGACGATAGACTGACCGGGAAAGGCCCTCTTAATGTGACTGGTTAATTTAGCTTAGTGAATGCAAGACGTTAATCTCTTTGGGTGACTATCACAGCCTCACAGGGCGTATGAACGAGTTGTCTAACTAATCGCTGATTAATTTAGCGCTAGCAGAGTCTGAGCTAACAACAATTAATTACAATGTGCTCAAATGTTAAACTTATTTTTTTATGTGCACTTGCTAAAGATAATAATTCACTAGAGTTAGCAATCGCCTACAATAATCAAGTGTTCACCGATTCAATCATCGGACAAAGATGTGTTAAAACAATATATGATGAGGGAAATGTGGGAATCACCTCAATGATGTGATCATTTGGCAAATCGCCTCGTTTTGATGCGTTGGCGGACCAAAACACACGGGTGGAGGAGATGGTGATATCAGAGCACAGTCATCTGTTTACCTAGACGACGTCATCGTGTATAACTGCTGCTAATAAACGCGTAATTGTTTGTGGTTCTCTTTGAACGGATTACGAATTCAATTGTGTTAGCTAGTGTTAAGTTGATTAATTTCTATTCGTAAATGCCAGCTACATGCGCATGCTACACGAAAGCTGTAAATTGGAGTAGGTACATAGACGTTCTATCAACTGAAATGAAAGACTCATTATTTCAATTTTATTTGTATAGTTTCTTTGAGTTTCTTTGTATAGTTGATTTGAAATACAAACGATTGTACGCACAGTTGTTATATCTGCATTGCAACTGTCTGCTACACTAATTTAATTCCTTAGTTACGACTTTAGTTGCTTATGTCATTGTTTTATTTTCCATCTGTTTTGAACTAATTGGTTTTAATATTGATTCGTTATTAACACTAAATTGTTGGTTCAGTTAAGTGAATCTTAATATTCGCTCAGCTATTTTAAATTTTAATATTAACGATGTCGTAAAGTCCGAATTGTATTTCGAACTGGGTTAGGGCACTGTCATTTCAGTTTTCATTGACATGGCGTGGCGACACGTGATCGGAAGCGCGAGGAGTGTTGGCTCGGCGCCACATCCTCGCTGACACCGACATTACTGCAACACTCGTCACGCGTTATCCCGGCTCGCTCTGCGACGGTGCGGGTGCATGTCAAACATGCTGTTTTATGCTCGAACAATGTAATTACCACCCTGTCACGACAACGGCCCGCGAACGCAAATCGTGTTAAACCAACTCGCGAACGTTAACTTTGTTATAGTTTTTGACACGAAGTCTTCTGTTTGTTTGCTTTTAAACTGCAGATCAAATATTATTGTATCGAGTACAACTGTCAGTCTGTCCTGTCTGTCACACTAACCATCTCATTAGTTTACACTAACTATTTCTGGGTAATATAAATATGAAACGCATCATTTGCTTGTAAAAATGCATGCAGTTTTAACCCATTTTCCCACACTATGTCACTTTACGAAGCAAAACATATATTTTAAACAGAGCGAGAGGAATGCCCGGTAAGATTAATCGGCAACGAGCTGGTCTGGAAAGTATTGCCTGAGCCATAAACCGAGCCGTTCCCGAGCCGGCAGTAAATCATGATTTACGTCACCATTACTCTAGCAAAGAATACAGTATAATTTGGAGCGGTAATAAGGAAAACCAGGCTCCGTTGCATCAGACTTTAAACAAGACGCCAACTTGAACTAAATTATTTAGTCGAAAAAATATCGTTGCCTTTTGATCCGCCTCTGCAATCTTTATATAGAATATCCGGCAATGAAGTTCTCAGAACAGCAATACGAATGCCCCGAGGCCCGAGACGATTTAGCACTATTGAAAGTTTGAGACGAGTTGGCGCCAGAACTACCGACCGTTCAAAATGAACTGCAGTTTGAAAGTAGGGATTTAGAGAAATGCAATCCTTTCCAAATGTAAATCGAAGCGTGGCCTTAGGTTTGTACTTTGTACAGACTCGTTCAGTGTCGTATGCTCTATAGTCTATGCAGTATATTTCAGTAGGCGAATAGGACTGTTGTATATTTTTGCCGGTTCACAGTGCGTATCCGCATATTATGTGCGCATCATCCGATGGCTAATAAATAAACCAACACGGCGTATCCTGTGCCTGCGCAACGCTTCCTCGCGGCTCGCGGGGCTTCGACCCCATTCCTATCCAGCGCTGGCTACCTACTGTTTGTTGATCGTCGGTTTACTGCAAGCAGTCCCTGTGGTCGCGAACTTGCCTGTTTGTTGATACTACACCGTTAATTGTTATTACGGATTTTGGACGGCAACGGGTGTAGATTGGTTTGAGTGCGAATTGCTTCGTTTTAGAATGGCTTCTTGTTTTCAGTGGGTACGTGTTGTTTCTGGAGTTCGAATGATAGAAAACAGAAAATATTTAGAATAGTATTCTAAACTCGTGTGGGTGTAACGTAAATACTAGCTGACGAACTAATGATTCAATAGCTCTCTCCCGCTTGCGTCTCGAACATGTACCGCAGAGCGCAGTGCTCGTAATGCTCCTCCGCGGCGCATGTAGTGTCAAACATTCTCTGCATTGATTGACATTCAATTAAGCAGCCCGCGTAGGCGTGAACATGACGCGAACGCGCGATATTCCTGGATGTGATGCTCAAATCGAGGGAAATCGAAACCGAAATACATGCAGTCATACAGTAATGAATGACATATTGCCTAGAAACAATCAATCCATCTACTGCATAACATAGCCATACCGGCCTAGTCATGTCTGAAACTATTCAGCCAATATCCTGATTTGTATTGTCTCACACATTCCATGTAGCATCTACATATTATGGCGCATGTAGAGTTCGCATCTATTAATATTAAAGTAGCAATATAATATTATACGATCTGCGGATATTGCTCTCGGTGCTCTTGGTCTCAATAGCCGATGTGGCCGATTACTCGAATGCTCCAAGAAGCGTGTCTTAAAATGCAAGCATGCCGTAATGATGACAATGCTGGGCTGCAGCGTTGCGACGACGTCATAGAAGCTAGCCAAGTGGAAAACCGCATGGTGCGTGTCGGACGCGGCTGACTCATGAGCCTGCGTCGAAGGCTTACATAAGACATGACATGGAAAAATTTTGAAACGGATTTTACTCCTTGCGAAAACAAAGTTGTTAAAGAGTCCTCGGCTCTATATTTCGCAGAAATACTATCAACACGTTCTACTCAATTTATGTGGAAGAGCAGTTCAGAATTATATTAGTTGCTAACAAAACCCAAGGGAGGAAGAGAAACTAGGTGTAGCCAAGCTTGTAAACAAATAGTTTACTAACCGCAGATAAAACCACAAATACTTTTACAATAACACTTTTTTGCCGTTGCTATAAATTTGAGAAAAGTATATTACTGATAAATTAATAAATCATACAACTAAGCTGTATGAAACGGAGAGGTTTAGGGGTATTTCGTAAATCATAAGGACTGCTTAGGAACAGATAAACTGGCTCAGAAATATTATGCAATTGTGAAGTGCCTATAATACTACATAAAGTTACGTGTTTGTAGAAGACTGATTGCAATCTGGGACTTGGTTGGATCACTATTATGTTTTGCATCTGTTCTATTGTAATTAGAACAAATATTATAATTATCAATGGTTTACGCCCTCCGCTTTATGTTTCTGAGTCACTCACATTAATAGTGCCTACATTCAAGAAGCTCTTGCCCTGTATTCGTTTCGGTTGTTCGACCCTATTCATTATTTATTCAGGGACCGAATAAAGCTCAACTCGTTGTTAGGTCCCTCACTCATTTCCAATTCTGTTTTTGGGATCTCTACTTCCTTGATTGGTTTTAGGTATTTATTAGACATGCTAGTTTTGGCTTGACTATTATTAGCTCTATAGTCTTTGGGTCGTGATGTGTATGTTCCTGCTATACGGACTACATTTGTAGCTCGCCGGTACACCGGGCTACGCTCGTGACGGAGGATAGCAGCGGCAGAGCAATTTCAACTCTATATGTATCTTCAAAAAGGAGGAGGTTCTCAATTCGGCTGTATTTTTTTTTGTTACCTCGTAACAGTCGTAAAGCTCCGATTTATGAACCGATTTTTTTTTTTTTATGTGAAAGGATATACTTCCCAATTGGTCCCTTATAAGATTCATCAAAATCGGTTCAGTAATTTGGATTTTTTCCCCCTTGAATATGTATTTTTTTCTTCTTGGGCTATGTAGATGACACGATGGTTACTTAATAACTTCTAGTTACAATGTAAAGAATTGTTTCGTGACAGGAATGTGAGTGGTATGCCGTATACTACAACTAAAATAGCTAAAATATAAAACTTTCTGACAAAAAAAAACCGACTTCAAAAGGACACTAAAACCGTCTCAAGTCGGTGGCTTTGCTTGTTTCATTGACTTTTTGCCACCGACTTCCTGTCCTGTTCCTTCTTATCCTGAACTTTTGTTAATTTATCAGACATTTTCTAGCTTAAACTTCCACTATTCACATTAACATTTAAAAATGTAATTAATTAATTAGCGTCAAAATGGAATTCAAATGACTTTCAACCCGAATAACCAGGAATTAGTTATTGTCGACCCTCGTCCTTCACCGAGCATCAGCGAAGGATTACGATGATCCTTTTAACTGCCACCCGGCTGACGTCACGAACGTTACAATGGCTTAAACATAAGTTAATCATCATAATGCGTAATAAGCTGTTTTGTAGGACCCTGTGGTAAGGTAGAAGAGAAGGAACACTATTTTATGAGCCATAAACACCTCGTACGGATATCATTTGGACCAGAACTCTCTACTCCTATTGCACCACGGGGGATTTCCCTTTCTGTTATCTGTTTACACTATGGACTACATAAAAGTATAAACACTATTTAGTAAGTCATGCAAGAATTCAGCCTACGACCTAATGCCACAAATTGCTTACCTATTACTCAGTATTTCTGCTTACCTAACGACAAACAAACCGCAAACCAAGACCCCATTAGAGCCTCAAGCATTTGTTTTTATTAGTTACTAGCTGTTGAACGCGGCTTCGCTCGCGTTTTGACGGACATGGATACACACACCCACGCGGGGCATTCTCGGGAATAATGTAGCTTCCCATTAGTAAAAGAATTTTCAAAATCGGTTCAGTAGCTCCAGAGATGCTACAACCTCACAAACTCACAAACTTTACCTCTTTATAATATAATATTAGTTTATTACATTAATAAGGATCATCTTTACGAATTTTATGTTGCTTCATTTCCATAGCAAGTCTTTGAGCGAAAGAAAGCAAAGTGGTGATCTTAACAGTTGTTTACCTCTCACAAGTTGTAAACATGTGCTCGAATGGATGTGTACAGTTCCATGACCATAATGGTTTCACTTGAAGTAACGCTTACGTGCTGTACCGTTCGCAGTTCCAGTAACCTCAAACACAACTAAGATAGTGTACCGGTACACTCTCCGTAAGCACTTTTATTCACATATTGCGAGAAGTATTTGAATCTTTCAGCTTTAATTACTTCGACAAAATTTTCATACACCCAAAACAAGTTTACCTAAACATGTATCAGTTTAATAGCCAAGCCCGTCTGGTTGCAAGCAGTGTCGAGTGTCGCGGTGCGGCCTGCCATCTGCCCGACACCGGACACCCGATGACCCGACACCGCGACATCTGCCGACCTTGCTCTCGTTGCACAGTACACACGCCGTGCCTTTGATCTGCGACTGCACAATACACGCGAATCGTACGTGCCACATATTGGGTCATTGCCTGGCAGTATTTAGGTAGACGAGAATGCACTTACAAATCTGTGCTATCGGTTGGAATGGTGGATTGGTCAAAAGACTAAAGACTGAAGAAGAACAACACCGTAGAGCTTTGGGACTAGAGATCATGCTCTTTAGAAAGAGTATAATAGTCAAGCCAGAAGGGTGGGTGAGTGGGTGGCACCTCGGATACGGAAGACGAAAAGCAATCTTGTTGCAAAACAATTTATTTCCATTCCCACACGCTTGTTTCCTTCAAGAATTCCTGTCTAGTTTATGATAGCTTTAAATCTTCGTCTCGCATCGCCTCATAAAGCATGGCTGCACTTGCGAGTGCGGCGCGCCTCGTAAACTGAAGGAATGGGGCCGGCTGTTGCAACGCGTACATCTTCAATACGCTGGGCTTTGTGTGCCTTGGCCATTATACTTGTTATTTCGGAATACCGGTATTTCTTTCAAGATTATTTTGAATCTTGTTTAGTAAGCTTTACCATCAATAGTATGTTAGTTTCCATTGATGGATATGTGTAACGTGTGCATTCTCAAAATGTTCCAAGTGCCGTTATAAGTGATTCAAGACATTACCAGAAGCAACATCGAGCGTGTTACTGTTGTAGGTATTTACTGCTTCTCCCCTATATTTTCATTCAGATAATTGTGGAGCTGTGCTCACAAGTCACAACCAGACTGCACCAGAACAAACCCACGCTGTGTTCTAGCTGCGAATTCGCACACCCACTTCTATTTTGGACAATCTTCCACTTAACCCGTTTAAAATGGCGCAGTAATTTTATGCGTAACATTCCTTCCTGAAACCACTCAATACAGACCATTAACCCGGTAAAGTATTAATATATGCACAGTCGTCTATCACGCAGCATTCGCATATACTCTCACGCATGACGCCATTACAATGTCCCTGCGGTCTTTACTGTCAGTTTTATTTGCAGTAATGCGCTTGCGACGCCACATAATACCTGCCTAATGGAATTATTATAAACAATTTGTTTGATGTAATATTACCACTAATGCAGTTTTCGCCGACATTAGGTCCTGGAGCGTGAAGTTTCACTAATTAACATTGTGTAAATACTCGTTCAGTGCTCGGTGTATTAGGTTTCGCAAAATGATTCATTCCTTATTGCTTTTATAATGTTGTGTTGAACGGCAATTCGTTAGTTAATAGAGCACGGTGTTTCTGGTTACAGAATCGTGTTTAGTTTTGTGGAACCCTGCTTTAAGTGGTTCTGCATATGTTTAATACCAGCTAGCCCGAGATTTTATGTTGTAATCATGTCTACTTTATTCCATTATGGTTCATCCGAGTGCATTCAAACATCTGGCGGTGAAATGTGGCATCGACATGCTCGACTCGACACCTATAATAATATATCACAGTAAACACCAAGCAAGCGCTTACTCTTACGAAACGCATAATAATCGCGTTATTTACTATTCATTTATTTACTTGTGAAACTGTAAGTTAATCTCCACACCATTTCTTAACCACGCGGAATTGACGCAAGCTCTGGACAAACGTTGGACATGCATTAGCATCTCGACTTAAGATAGTCATCATCAGTGATAGTGGATATGTGCTCATCTCAACCTGTTGTAACAGTTAAGTTAATCGAAAGTGCTGTTCTCGTAATCCGCTATACTTTCATGCATAGCAATCGATGTGTTTCGCGATACATCACACAATCTCTTAGGTATTTTTCACGACTACTCTTAAAATATATACTAGCACTTCGCCCGCGACTTCGTCCGAAAAAAATTGTGATGTGCATAGTAATTAGTATAATAATAATTTATTGCCTATAGCACCCATGAATAGCACCTCCCCCGAATAGCACCCCCTTTCTATCAGTGATTTTTTTTAAGAATTGTATAATTAGTTCCTCAGATTACCCCCTACATACAAACTTATAAACTTTTGTTTTTATAATATTAGTGTATATTATTATGTAGATATTATAAACAAACCAATAATAGGTAAGTATCGCTAGAAATCCAATTTCCTCAAAAGAGAGGCCCACCAATTATTATAGAAATGTTTGACTGTTCTTTATTTTATGATCTTAATTATCGTAGGCCTTGATAAAAATAATACATTATATGATTAGGTTTTTATTCCATAATTCCTTAATATCTGACTCACTTTATTTATCTACATAATATTTTAACTAAAGGAATCGTTAAGGCCATGTAAATACAATTTTCTTATAGCGATTACTCAGGCTCATGTTTCAAAGGAGGTTATTGCTCCTCCCAAAGGCCCGATAAACTGCAGCAGCGACTGTAGCCTCCTCGTATTTTATATCTAATATCATACACATAAGACACAAGACATGACGGCGCGTGGCTAACTAAAAGAAGCTCATTAATTAGCGGTCAGGTGCGGTGTCCGTGACGCCTGGCATTCGTATTTACTTCGCTAGGGCCAGCGCGGCCGACCGTAAAGATATGTATCGGGTCTTGCACCAAGATTATTATAACACGGTCAAAAAACTCTACTACCAAGCCTCCAAACTTGAAAAACAAAACACGCGCGGGGATCGATTACTTTTTAAAATTTTCCATGAACTTGCCAGTTTTTTTGGGTTAGTCACCAACTGGACACGAGAGACTGGACACACGTGTGTCCAGTTGGTGAAACTCAAAATTAGTACCACTTATTATTTCGTCATCTGGACACGCCAAGATTTTGACGTGTGTCCACATAGTGAAACTCAAATTAAATCACTTTTATGTTTTCGCCAACTGGACACACGCAGTTTTTTTTTGTGAAAAAAGGGTACAGTCAGCTTAATAAATCAAAAACACATTGGTCCTGTCGATGATTCTATTTCAATGGGCCTATCGCGTATGAATTCGCCGCTAGTGGCGCTAGTGTAGCGCGAGGTCACCGAAATGTCCGATGCCGTAGTGGTCGCGCGTTGCGTGCTTTTTTATCACGTATTTTTACTAATATTTACGCTTGTGATCTAGACTGAGCCATTCCTGATTAATTATGACTTGAAGATTTTAAGTAGCAACTTAGGAGAGGTATTTGTAGTACTTGGAGGTAAAATGATTTTTAAATGTTTCGTGCTTGCTAATTTTTGGGAGAATAATTGTAAATATGTATCTGAAGTTTACACTTTTTTGTTTTACGTAATACAATATACTTTTTATGAAGTTATTGGTACTTTAAATTATCAAATAGAATTATTGACATGACCTTACTCTACAGTGGCGCCCATCTGGTGAGCTCAAAAACGATAGCCCTAACCCTAGCCCATTTAATTACTATAAGCTACAACCAGAATTCGCCCGCGTCAACAGCGTTTATATTGGCCTCGCAAAGGTCTTGAGGCGTAAGAAGCCATGGTCTTGAATAGATAATGGTCACGTGGGGTAGCCGTGACCCTCAGTACACAACATACTCAGATAACTCACACACTGCACATGTTTACTTTCTATCTTCAAGTGGTCCTCTGATGGTCCTCCAGTACGAAATGTAAACACAATGATTGTTCAGCAGGCCACGGTATGTTTCTATACTTAGATCACCGGAATGGTTTACGTGCCTCCTCAAAAATCTTCAACCTTGAGACAAGTTTCGAGAACGTTAATGGATCTAAGTAAAAAACAAACAATGGTGTAACATTAATTACTTTCGGTTAGTAACGTTGGTGTACTTCCTCGCATCGCGTCGATCGAGTATAATCGAGATAGACGTTCGTTTTCCACTTAGCAGAAACGGTATTAATCTCGATAAGAGTGGAAGGAGCGCCCGAGATGCGGGCGTCGCCGTCGTCAGTTCGGAGAACTGCCTCGTAAACATGAGCTAACTAGCCGCATCGTTGTTTAGATGAGGCCACCGTTGTGTTGCCTGCCATGGAATAAAGAACAGCGGAAATATGGCAGTCTCTCTTTAGATAAAACATACTGATGCCAAATGTACGATAACTTGAGCCTCAAATATGCATTCAGAGGTAATAAGAATTGTTATCGTAAACTGGTAATCTTTTGTAGACGTAAACGCGTGACGCGGACGACCCTTCATAAGACCACTTTGTCTTACGAAGAGTCGTCGGGAGCGCGATAATCGAAAGCGAAATCTCTCTGCACCTGACGGGCAAAGCTCCCGAAAAGTGAACGAAATAAAACTTCCCTTATCTTAAGTACGGGCTGTATTATCACAAGGGCCATTAGCGGGCGGAAGTGGCCCCGTCCGGCACGCGAACGTTCTCATTACCATTTAGGTACATCGGTGACCGCCGGAATTGGGACGCCTCCACCGCTATGTGGGACAACGCCACCATACGTAGGTCAGGTCACTCAAACTTTGTATTTATGATAGTGTAGTTCAATATTTGGAATACAAACCGTTAGATGATTGGCTGTGTGTACTTGAGATTCGACTGGTTTTCAATTTTGTCACTTCGATGTGACGATTTTATTTTGTGTCGTTCTTTTCAGTGTTGCCAGATGACAGATTCTCGATCCCCCCAAACCTTCTCCGGAATCCCTCGAAAATTTACCTTTTTTAAGAATAAAACCCCCACAGACAATTTTTTTTATTAATGAAATTTTTACAATTTTATACTATTTCAGCATTAGCTTCCATTACAGAATTCGCATCTTCACTCGTGTGGCGCGTTGCCGTGTCGTATTCAGTTTCGTACATTTTTTGCGATTTAAATCTCTAACATAATTGAACTGGATTTAAAGTGAACCCATCCTTTTAGTAATGAATTTCTTAGTACCAAGATGGATTGGCAGGGTTAATAGTTAATTTGTATCGAAGCTTGTATTTAATAATTGCTACTGGGAGCAGGATCTTTGCACAACAGCGTTAGAAAAACGCAATGACAAAATTTCTAATGCAAAGTTCCTAACAAAAATACAAATTATATCCCCCAAATTCCCTCCAAACCCAGATTTTTTCCCTCCACCAATCCCCCCAAAGATATTGTCCCCCCAATTCTCTACCCATAACTTTAAAAAATCCCCAGATTTGGGGGGATTCCCCCCAATCTGACATCACTGGGCGTTTTATTAAGTTTACAACGTTGTTGCAGCGGTACAGATAAATTAAGTTAAGACGACGCGGTTCCAGCAATCTCAGGGGTCCACTGCATTCGATTATGCTAAAACACTGTTTATTACTCATTGGCGCCACATCACAGTGCCACATTTTTCGTAAACCGCAGACTGTTCGGCTCGTAGGTTTATCGCAAGGTCTGCTACTTATGCCGAGACATGTGTACGATAAATTGTACAAGCTTCGTTTATACGCCCGAACGATCCACTTACTGTCAGAATTCGTTCCCAGACCAATGTGTTTGTTACATTACACTTTACGGCCATTAGATCGATATTTATTTAGGATAAACTTCAGTAGCGTGCGTGACCGAGGTTATTATACACACAATTATGGACTCTAATTACTAATATATGGCTAATACATGATGTTAACAGGAACCGGCAAGTAAACAACAACTTATTTTTTGTAAGTACCATTTAAACCAATTCAATTAGCCTTAATAGTTATTCCACATGCGATGTTCCAAGTGTCGCAGTCGACATCAATAGCAGGCCACGATGGAGGCCGTTAGCTTCACACCGAGCTGTTAGCTGTAAGTGCATCCCTCAGTCGTCTGCGCTAATGCTCGCCGGCTGCCTGCGACTGCGGCAGTGCGGTGGTTCAAACGGTCTGACACACAAACTTGTCCGCTTCGCAACTACTATTACGATTTGATAGCATTGCGTTAAGGGGTTTACTTTATCCATTATCCTAATCCTTCCTCTTACTAAGATTACTGAGGTTTCATTTTGTTTTGCTAGCAAAGTTGAACCCCTAGCAATAGTATCTGAGTGATGGAAGTTCGGTACTGGTTATCAGTCTGTCCATCGCTTAGGTAGGCTCTAGATAATTTCGTTTCCTCAATTTGACAACTGTTTGTCGTGAGATAAGCTTCGAGTCGGTCGTTAACTTTGTGTTAATCTACCACGAAGAAGGATTATAAGAACTACTTTCTTGTATTTCCATTTTTATATTTCCTTCATGCAGCATTGCATTATGCGTCAGTAACATCAGAAAATTTCATAATCGGAGATGCTGCAGTTGCTCAACCGTGGTGAACGCGGCGCGTGCGACGGTGTCACGTAAATCGTCGTTATAGTAAAAGTTAACAAATTGTTAAAGGGGTGTTTATGGTAGCCGGTGTTTTAATCAATGCTATAAAGACCAAGATATAAGAGTATACAAGCTTTATGCAAACATCACTGGACTTGGAACTCCTGATCGTTTTTCAGCTGTAAATATGCCGAAAGGCTAGCTAAGTCAAACTAAGCTAAGCTAAGTAGGCTAACTCAAATGCCAATTTCGCAGTCAATAGCCAAAGCTGCAAAAGGATGCTGTAAGTTTTCGCAAACACTTCGCCACGGTACTCGGTTTGTGAGAGCCTGGAGTTAGAACAAATAATATATGAACTTTTGACATCGAATAGGGGCAAATTATTGACTTTGCCATATTATAGTAGGTCATACTATCAGCGTATGTGTACCACACCACCCACCGGTAGTTTTAACGAAGTGCAACTGAATGGCACACGCGTACCGCGCAGCCGGGATTTCCGCGTCGAGTTGATGCCGCCAGGACTGTGCGAGTGTGGTGCAATATAGGAAATACGAGCTGGAAATTAGGTGACGCTGTCGTAAATTTGAGATCGAAATGTATTTTAGTGAAGTAATGCCTTGGAAAACGTTGAACGATTTGTGAAGAGATGACGAAAGGAATCACACCCAATATAAGAATTGGCAAAAGGCGGGCGTTCTATGCGACTGTCATATAATCATAACGTTCACAAAGCGCTGATTCTCTGCCTGATTTGCTTTCCTTATCCGCCATACCGTACTATTTGAAGACTACTAGTACTACTTGATCACCTCATATTCTGACTTCGCTTCAGTTCTAGTATTAACTGTCATTTGTTGCGTTGTCCACAGAGAGGAGGTGCGGAACCACGCGGTGCGGTGGAACGCGCAGTTCTCGTTCGTGTGCAAGATGTGCGCCAACGCGAGCACCGGCGTGCTGGAGCCGGCGCTCATGAGGGTGTCCGTGCGCAAGGAGTGCAAAGGTAAGACGACCATCACATCAGAACCGATCAGATCAGAAGATTCCCTACTTTAAGAACTTCTGCCTGTGGTTTTATCTGCGTTGAGCTTGGAAATTATCTCACGTGAATATACTGCCGGGATGAAAAGTAAACGAGGTCATTTCGTCGAAATCTGTTGAGCCATTAAGGCGTGTAGTACGAGTATTCCCAAAAATCTGAAAAATCCGAATTTCAGTTTACCACACATTGACCGCTGCTTTCAATTATATTAATGAGCGCGCACACTGAACAAAGCGAACCTTTGTTAATTTTAATGAGTAGCTATCTCTGCTCGCAGCCCCGAATTAATAATACGCAACCTCCGCCCACCGCCCACGTGGCCACGTCACACAGGAAAGCTGACAAAAGTATGAGCAAACATTTACGTAAATCATTCCAACGACGTTCAGCTCCTTTTGACCCGTTTAAATGTTTTCGTGTAAACTTTAACGTTGGAATATTGAACATTCAAAGCGAGTGCGATTCAGTGACGTCCATATATCTGCAACTCCGACGAAGCGGTGGAAGTGGCGCCCGGATTCAAACTCGTCCGCTTTGAAAGAAAATTTCCAAAGTATTCGATGAGTCCGAGTGGTGCACGTTTATGCAGTCGCAGCGGACCGACTTTTAACTTAGATAAATCATGAATGTTCCACGTTGGTATGCGCCGGGACGTTCCTTACAGTTTCGCATTTCTTTCATAAATAACTTTACACAGTTTAATGTTTTACCCTGAATTATTGCGACGTTTATGCATTTTTTCTGTCGCTTGAATAACTCGTTTATTACTTGCAAACTTGTTCTTTTGCAGTCTGTAAAAATAAGAGAGGGTGAAGCTGAGTGCTGAGTTGATCTAATTAAACCCATGGTTTATCATTTTCATAGTACCTCATTGGTAATACTAAAACACGTGCCTCCCATGCATCAGAAGCACCGCCAACTCGCCTACCTTATCGTATTGCCTATTGCAAACGTCTGCGGGTGGTGGTGACCAATCATCATCAGGTGGGCCTTCGGCTTGTTTGCCATCCAATAACATAGCAAAAACATTGTATTCCAGGCGGCAGGTCATACCAGAAGCTGGGCTTCTGCGACGTGAACCTGGCGGAGCTGGCCGGTGCGGGCGAGACGACGCGGCGCTGCCTGCTGGAGGGCTACGACCCGCGTCGGCGGCAGGACAACTCCGTGCTGCGCGTGCGCATCAAGATGAACATGATCTCCGGCGACCCGCTCTTCAAAGTGTACGTTGCACATGCGAGACGTTCTTTATGCTGAACATAAATATGATGTGCCTCAGTGGGTATGACAATGTAAACGCAAGCGCTCCTCCTAAGCAAGAGATCTGGGGTTCGATTACCAAGTTTGGTAGAGTGTTATTGAGGTTTTTCATAAAAAAATTCAAATGAAGTCCAAAATTAGAGTTTGGGTTGGTGGCGATGGGCTCCCCCTCTGTGCGATGGGACTCATTTATAAATAGCCAAGTGTGGGTGTACTGTAGGTGGATACACCTTAGCCTAACCCTCCAGGAGCTACAGGCTGTGTTGTGCTATATAAAGTGTGTATGTTGATTACATACATCAATGCGGTAGTTGTTGTTGAGAAGTGGTCCGGTCGTGCTTGCTTCCCTATAAGTAGTATAAGTAGTAGCGTATGCTTCCAGGCCGGAGCGCAAGCAGGAGGCGGCGGACGGGCTGGCGGGCGACAGCGGCTCCGAGAGCGTGGCGGGCGGCACGCAGCCCGACGACGACTGCGCCTCCTCCACCGCCTCCTCCGGCTTCGGCTCGCTCACCAAGAAGAAGAACTACGGTACGTTCGCACAACAACTCAAAGCGCTTGTTTAACGAACAGATGTCGCATAATGCTTTAGTTGAGACACGGTGGGTTTATTGGGGCTGTCATAAAAGTAACTGAACAGAAAACCCAACCGACATGAACAGTACTAACTACTTAGACAGAGTCAGAACAGAGAGAACAGGAGAAACGTTCACTTTGCAGGGTGGTCTCTTGCACATCTGTAACAGTTTCCTTGCATACCTCTGTTTTGGCTTGTGTTACTTTATTCAACCGAAATACTAATAGAATAGAAATTCTGTACTGACAGCTGCATGTATATGTTCCCAGAGGGTAGCGTCTCGCAGCCCCTCTCGCTGATGCCCTCGTCGGAGCTGCCCACTCCTGACGGCGAGGACTCGCCGCTGGGTACCTCCGCGCCCGACCACCCCGGTAAGTTCCTGGTCATCCCTCAGACATTGACCGAAAAAGCCATCTATCTGTGCATGAGTTAGGAAATTGATCCTATAATAAAACATGAAATAAAAATACCGTAGTATCATTTCAAAATTGTCTGAAAATAAGGCAGATGTTTGACAGTAGAGTAAGGACTCTATTTCCCGCACTTAGACTCTCATTCGGTCCGTTGTGCGTAGGTGTCCTGGCTCAGTTAGCCAGCCTAGCTCCGCCCGGAACCACAGAAGTTTCCTGGGAGCTTCACAGGCTTCGCGGAGCGACCTCACCGTTCCAAGGATTTGTTTGCGTTGGGTAGCCACGGCCTCGCATTCCAAGATGACGTGGGCGGCTGATTCTTCGGCGTCAAAGCAGCCCCTGCAGAGTGGGCTGTCCGTGGCGCCTATGTTAAAGAGATGTTTGTTTAGGGGGCAATGGCCCGTTATTGTCCCTATTTATTCTGAGGTTATTTCTACTTAGGCTGAGCAGTCGTATTGTTAGTCGCGGATGTAGACTGGACGTCGCCATTATGGACCGCCTGCAGTCTGTTGATGTTTGACAGTTGAACACGCCAGATGTTCAAGTGTCTCTCTCCGTAAACAAGGCGTGAATTAAGACTCCGGCTTGTTACTCCTTCTTTTGTTAGTTTATATTTTTCTGTCCGCCCAGTACCTACTTAGCTGCTACTCAAAAAATCGTAGTGAAAGTAACATAAAATGTGTTCAGTGGGGACATATGTGTAAGGTTTTGAGTTCGCCTGTTGTCGTTCCAGGTCTGACGATGCTGGCGGCGGTGGGCGGCGGCGCGGCGGGCTCGTGCGCGGCGTGCCTGCAGCAGCAGCAGCACACGCACTCCAGGAACTCCTCCAACACCTCCGGCGACATGAGCAGCAAGGTACGCACCGATGCTGTACTACGTGGCTGGCTTTACTTAGCAAATTAGACGTACACTGTTAAAAACTGCTTCTATGTCAAGAAATCTTAAATATATCGGGCGCTATACAGGGTGAATTTTCCAAGTGGGCGTGGATGGGCAAATTCGAAACTATGAGGAATAGCGAAAACTACTCAAAGGAGTCTCGAGCCCGATTTTGATGAAAACTAAACACACTTGACATATTTTTACTTATTTATGTTATTTTATTTGTGATATGTATGATGTGTGTACTGTGTATGACGCCACTTGAATTTTTTTTATTTTTTTTTAGTTTGCTTTATAATTTATGATGCTATTTGACATTGTAATCTGATTATTGTTAGCTTTTAAACGTTTTGGTAAAAAAAAACTGTTAGCTTAAAATGTTTTTCTGGATAAATAAATAAAACTGCATCATTAGATTTATGAAATTTTCCTAACCAGGAATTGAACCCAAGAAAAAATATCGTATAAAATTGAAATTAGACTTTACAAGTAAGTTGGCGGCGGCGGCAATAGTGATTTTGTTCGACCTTTTGTTCGATTACTACCAACTGTTTGCATACTGTTATTTATTTTTACCAAAAATGAACTCTTTCCTTTAGTTTGCCGTATGCTATTACTTCCCAGAGTTTGATCCCTTTTAGCGACACTATCGAATGGTGTAATAGTACGGTATGTGTTTTTTTCCCCAAAATAATAGGTTCGATTCCTGACTAGGAATATTGATTTTTCTAAAATCTAATGATGCAGTCTTAGTTTTCATCAAAATCAGGTTCGAGACTCCTTTGAGTATTTTTCGCTCTTCCTCATAGTTTCGGATTTGGCCATCCACGCCCTCTTGAAACATTCACCCTGTATAGGGTGCCACCGGACAGCAGTTGATCGTTGTCGACCGCGCGACCGGCGCCTCTCAATGTGTCAACTCACCGTAACACTCAAAACATATCACTAGTTCACAATGTGTGATATTTTGCTAATATGGTTAAAATACAATAGTTGATATGATACTTACATTATAGTTCAGCAATAATTTACCATTTACTATAAATGTCTATAGAAACATTTACGTACATTATCGATGAAAAATGTATTAAAAAAAAATTATATCTCAAAAATCAAATCAATTTATAGATCATTATTGCAATTAAACAAACAAGTAAGTAATTACAATTATCATGCACTAGTTTGTTTTAGACTGACCATGAATAAAATACTTCGTAATATTTGTTTATTCAGCGGGTTTCAGGTGCGTGACCATCACCATATAATGTGTAATGTTGTGTCCCAGGCGTCCGGCTACGGCAGCTCGTCGGCTGCGTCCGCGCACTCGCGGCAGAGCTCGGAGGGCGACTCGGCCGGCGACTCGGGCCGGCCGCATCACAACAGGTGAACAGCCCTATGTGCCATCCACCGTGCCTAGGCTAACCGCACCGGTGACGGTACCCGAGCCTTAGCGCTTGTCACTAGCATAAGGTGTTTATTATTACCATTGTGTTTGTGAAATTTGTGGTGCGGGAACTAAATTGTGATCGTTGGAGACGGCGAGGTATGGTGATGATTGGTTACTACCACGTGAACGGCAAGTGTGTACGTTTGTGACGTCATCACCGCGCCCCGGCTGCATGGCACGCGCGTGCGCCGGCACCGCGTGCGCAAACTGTACAGTGTCCATTGTTTACGCTTTATGTTCATTTATTATTAACATTGTGTTACGCACGGTAACTAACTTTATTTATTTCGGTTCGCCACTTTTATTTATTAGCTTGTATTAATTTATTTTTTTATGTTTTCGTTCGTCCCCCCCCCCGCCCCCTGCACAGCGCCTGCCCCCTGTCGCCCGCCCCCCCAACCTGCAAGCCCGGCCGCTCGCTCGCCAAGCTGCTGCTGGAGCGCTCGAGCTCGGAGCTGTACGCCACGCCCAACTGCACGCTGACGGGCCCGCCCGACGTCATCCCGCGCCACGCGCTGGCCGCGTACTCGCCCGCCAGCGACGAGTACTGCACGCCTGACGCCACGCTGGTCAACGGACACGACAACTCCTTCGCCATGCCCACGTACTTCGACAAGAAGAAAAAAGTGGCCGCTACCATCATCAGCGCCGCCGTCGAGCCGCTCACCAACTTCCAGATCTTCAAGCAGAAGTCGCTCAACACCATCCCCGCGCTGCTCGAGAAGAACAAGAAAAACGAGGAATTGTTCAACAACTTCCCGTTCCTGACGCCGCTGGCGCACCGCAAGAACTCGCTCGTGTCCAACGCGACCAGGCTGTCCGGCTGCATAGAGGACGAGTTCTACTGCGTGCCGTCCGACCCCGAGGTGGATCTGGGCTCGTCGGACTGCATCGACATCCGGCACCGGTTCAGGAGCCTGTCCAACCGGGCGCTCAACGAGGGCCCCACGCTGACGTCCACGCCCAAGGGCGACGCCGAGCCGCTCGCCAAGCTGGCGCCCACGCTGCGCCACAGCTACACCGAGCACGTGAGGTGAGTGCCGCCCGCGCCCGCTTGCGTCCCGTCCCGCCTCTCCTTGCCTGCCCCGTCCTGTCCTCCGGTAATGTCCTCCGCGTACTAACGGTTGCGGGTGGTTTCGGCGGGTTATTTGGTCTGTTTTAGTTTTTCTCCTCTGTTCTGTCTTCTAACTGTGAATGTTCTTCCGTGTGCCGCGGTCTTCCTCTGTTATAAGTATTTAGTCGGTAAGAAACGTTGTCGGTACCATGTGTATGTAACCGACGGCTGACGTAGTGCGTGGTGTGCAGACGAGCCGGCGGCGCGGAGTGCGGCGCGTGCGGGGCCGGGGGCGGCGGGGGCGGCGGGGCCGGGGGCGGGGGCGGCGGGGCGGGCTCGCTGCCGCGCCGCCCCAGCTCCGCCCTGTTAGTGCTGCAGCACCTGCACACGTACACCATGCGGACGATGCGCGCGTCGCACGCTCGCGACCAGCTGTTCATATATATGTATACATGAGGGCGGCGTGCGTGTGACGCGCGGATCTACGTATCCTTAGATGTTGTCCCGTGTCGTTGTGATTATACTTACGTATCTATGTATCCAAGCTTATTTGTGATGTTGTATAGTTGTTAGATATAACATTTTTGACAATTTCTAAATAAAATATTATTTGGTATTATTGAGCATATTTCATTCTAGCTTTATTAGAACATAGATTATTTTGATATAATTGAGGCATTCTTTATACTTTGTATTAAATATAGGACTATACGTTATGGTCCATAGGTGTATTTAAATGCAGATATTATATATTTGCGCGGTGCATGACTATTTTCAGTCTATTTTACTGTCTGTACATACTTACCATATATTATATTATGCTTTATATAAACTTAATGCTGTATATGCATGCTGAGGGTGCCAATAACATTGATTGATGCATGGGTTTGCATTTCATAATATATCTATAATTCGCTTCATATAAGATGCATACATACATTATCAGGCAATAAATACGGTTAATCCCTTATTTTTTATTAAAATTAGTGGGTAAATATTTTTTATTATTGATAGTATTTAGTAGGGTTATAAAATACCTAGTAGTAAATCGCCTGAATAGTGGAACGGTTTGGTATTTGATATTTCAATAAAGCTCTACACACTGAGCATTTTATTCATCCATGCTTTATACTTTATAAATTGTGTTTAACCGATTGTCGGTGCTAAAATAGTCAAGATTCGTACGAAGTTTGAGACCGCTTCTTTCCATTCTCTTTGGATTCAGCGATTCATAGAAAAAGAAATAATAAATTTGTAGAAATTATTATTAACGCTAGAAACGGCATATTTACCTTGTTTACTGTTTGTTTTGAGTTGGTAAATAATTTCCGTTTCTAGCGTAAATGATAATGTTAGTGACCATGACAGCTTAAGAACTAGAAATGTTGCTTTACAATAAATAGTCCAAATAAGTGTGATATTAGTGTGTGTTGTGTCGCTAACCGGGCGCGTGTCGCAGGAACCCGTCGGGCGGGTCGCTGGCGGGCGCGGCCGAGGGCGGCTCGCTGGAGCGCGCGCGCCTGGCGCTGGAGCGACGCAAGCGCGCCGCCGCCCCGCAGCCCGACGCCGACGACGCCCAGGTGACTGCACCACACCACTACACCACTACACCACCACACCACTACACCACTACACCGCCCTTAGCCGCATTGCCCGCGCTACCGAGGGAATGGGGCGGGATAAAAGTCTCCTCCTATGTCCTATTCCAGGTCATGGTCTGTGTGCTAATTTTCGTTAAAACGTGAAATGGTCACAGGCAGAGTGACTTTGCGTTTATCATAATATGGATTCTAAACATAATATCTCTAAAAAGTAAGCTAGATGACCTGCAAAGCGCCCACGTTTCATCAGTTATTTATGATATTATATGATTATTATTACTGTTATTTCACAGCTGTCAGTTACCTCATTCATAGGGTCGGCTGTCATCTATCTGATTAGATTGTGATGTGATGATGTGAGGCACGACATACCTATAATAACCTGAACCATGTTAGCTGATCATCATGTTACCACACTAGTGTAACGGTGGATCACTTCGGTTGCAGCACGTGGCGTCGGGTCGCGTGGAGAACACGCGCGTGAACCCAGACTCGCTCATCGACGAGCTGCTGGCCGCCACCGACCTCAAGCAGGCCGTCGAGGACTCCGCCGAGAGTGAGTAACATCATCACATGCCACACACACACCCTCTCCCCACCTCTCTCGCTCTCCTTCTCCCCACCTCTCCCTCTCACTCCACCATCACTCTCTCTCCCTCTCCCCACCTCTCACTCGCACTCCATCCCCACTTCTCTCTCTCACTCTCTCCCGACCTCTCCAACCCCACCTCTCCCCACCGCACTCTCTCCGTCTCCCCACCGCTCTCTCTCCCTCTCCTCACCGCTCTCTCCCTCTCTCCATCCCCACCTCTCTCTCACCCTCTCCCCACCGCACTCTCTCCGTCTCCCCACCGCTCTCTCTCCCTGTCCTCACAACTGTCTCTCCCTCGCCCACCTCTCTCTCTCATCCTCTCCCCACCTCTCCCCCTAGTGGGTGGTAGTATAGGGTTAAGCCAATTTTGTCAATCACCAATTGGGTATACAAAACAAAAAATAAAAATCTTTTAATTCTTAAAAATGCCTTGTATTGGCCCTTAAAAACATTTTGATCTTGTTTCATTCTCATAACACTTATTTTACAATTTAATATTTTATGTAGCGTGTTTTTGGTGAAATGAACACAAACACAAAACGTATCGTCCTCGATAACTTCGGTAGTGACGTTAAATACTATGTGCCAAAGAAACACTTATTTGAAAAGTACTTAAGTTTCACTAAGATTTTACTGTATTATTGTTATTGCAATTTTTGCTTGAATAAAGCACATACAATTAGTAAAATTGTTCTATTAAGGGCAAAAAATTAGACGTAAACCAGGCAGATAGAGGTAAGTGACATCACATAACATGACATGAATGGCCGACGTGACGTTTGAATGAACTGTCGTACCAAATTGTAGGAGTTAATATTTGTTTTAAGCGACAAGCAGTAGTTGAACTTACCTTTTAATTATTTTCTTGGGTTGATGAAACATATTTTATTGATTTAAGTGAAGAAAAAATTTATTTATTTATTTAATGACATCTCCCTTACAGCTATCATTACAGGTGTATTCCTAATGCGATAGTGCGGTCTTTAAATTAACTTATTTACAATTAAACTATACAAAACGTAAAAACAAAACACTAGAGCATTTTAACATTAAAGGCTGATTATGCATTCCCTATTAAGAGTTGCTGAATGAGTAGCTGGATGGGTAACTAGTCATTTTGTCATTCACCAATTTAGAGTTGTCTGCTTGTGACAGCGAGTGCGGACAATACAAGACCAAGCTATTTCTTTCATTTGTTGAGCATCGGGGCATGGTCTAACTCTTAAAGCATACCTCAAGTACCCGCGACGCCGACGCGACGATACTCACGAGAAGGAAATAAGTGAGAAAAAAATGAGCCGTCGCGGGTCGCCGGACAGATGTGAAACATTGAAATTATTATGTACAATCTTCTATAGTGAATCTGTATAATCTACAAAATTTGGCTTTAGTTCCTTCTGCGCATGCGGCTGCCCTGGTAGCTATAAACGGCACAAATATGTATGTGGATGTCTAACTATTCTCAATCTCATTTTTTCTCATGTTACTAACCAGATTCCTTACGATAGTTTTCAAATCATTTATGCATCTTTTGCTCAGAATAGTTAGCACTGATGACAATATTTGTGTCACTTGTTTAATTTACTATTTTACAATATTTTCTTACCCTTTGTATAGATTCTTTTTTACTGATTGTTTGTGAATGTGTGAACAATGTAGGCTTGTAGATTCCCAGATGCTTGTTAACTTTTTATCTTGTTTTACATTTTTTGTGTAGTAAGCAAAGACTTATTATCGAGCCTATGCTGTCCCCCCATACTTAAGTACTAATGCTGTAACATGATAATATTGTAACACCAAATAATTTGAAAAGAGTAACCATGGAGTTTCTTGCCGGTTCTTCTCCATAAGAAACGACCAACCCGAACCGTGAACCTTTTTGTCGACGTTTTATAAGTGCCCATCTAGGTCTATGTGAACTAAAAATATTTTGATTGAATCTGACCGCTGTAATATAAAAAAATTACTTTATTTATAGTGTGTTCCAATAAAAACAAAAATTGGGTAATAATAGAAAACTCGGGCGCCAGGAGCACACTTAAGAAAATGCCATGGATAACTCACCTGCAGGAACCGGTACTTTTAATCTTCAAGCGGGGGGATTCAATAAAAATCTACCATTTTAGTTTATAGGTCTATTTTTATTTCCCGTAGGAAGCGTCTGGGCAACTAGTTTTTAAGTTCTAAATTAATTCTAAAATAAGATAGCTTGTCATCACTGCACTTTAGTCATATAAAAGTCTATGGGTTTAAATTACATACCAAAATTTTGTGGAAAATTTTAAATCTAAATAGGTCACCGGTCGATTCAAAAGCTTGGGGCGTGCCACGCGGTCAGATCATCGGGCTCTCATGGCAGCGACCGTCACGATCAAAACGCATCAAAATGGTTGTTTAATTTGGATAGGAGCGACAATCCAATATAAATATAAAGAAAGTATAAAAAAGAAAAAAAAAAAAAAAAAAAACGCCCTGCGGCTGAAACAAACAATAATTTTCATTAGTTGGAATCCCAACATAGGCAAAAATATGGCGATCGACGCAGTTTTAGATGCAAGCAAATTTTGTAAAACTCACCGTTCTTTCAAGTATAACAAAAATATTTCCATTAAAGGGTTTGGATCCCGTAAGTTTGGACGTCTAATCTCCTGTAACAATGTGTGAACCAAAAAAGGCTTTAGCAACAAGCTTCCATAAAAAGAATACAACGAGGAGATTTCAAAGAAATCGTAAATAATCCAACTCACCATGAAAATCGAACTGTGACTAAATGAATACCTCAAAGAGCGATAGAAGACCACCATTCCTGGGTCTGGATGCCATTGGAAAAACGAATAAAATTTAGATTTTAAACAGCATCGCAAAATATGGCTGACTTCCAAAATGTTCGGTCGGAAAGTGACAAGTTGCCGGAAACGTCAAATTCAATTTCTGTCATCTGGCAGTCCAATCAGTGTTACCGCTCTATAAACCGATCCAAGAAATTCAATTAAATGGCAACACCACGACTGTGCCTTCAAACTAATGCCGAAAAATTACTAAATATGTAACGATCTCAAAAGCCTCGTTACACCGCGTAGTCTGACTGAGCAGCAGTGTTTTCAAACTTCATAACTACGTAGGTATTCAATATCAGATCTTTAATAGTTCAATAACAGCGTTAGTTTTCGCAAATGCGATCATGTTCCTTATCTGTGAGTTTAAGGAACAATTTCCTATTCAAGTATTTTTTCTTCCAACAGGACTTGTAATGGAAGTAGGAAGTTTAATCGTCTGAAGTAGGTATTTATTTGTAATCGCGATTGTGGACCTTATTTATACGAAGTCACAGGTCAATTTCCCATGCAAGCATTTTTTCTTCGACGCATGCCGTGGCGACGTGTCGCTACGCCAACAGTCGGTCTAACCCGCCGCTATACAGGATGTAAGGGACAGCCCTCCACTAGCTGACAGGATTGAATTTGAATGATTTTGAATCTTATTCCACTGGTTTTTTTTCAGTTACTATTATTCCTTTAATTCAATGTAGACTTAGTAGTAGACATTCCCTGTACGCGGCACTTCATTTATGTAAATAATATGGCTAAAATAAAAAATCCAACAATGGATGTTGAAATACTCTAACGAACGGCGCGTGAAATCAGCTGTTCACTTTCTGCCTATCTACAGAGTTTATCGAACTCGTCGTCGCGCTTGCCGTTCGTACGGTAACGATACATTGCGTAAGAGGAAATAAAACAAATCAAATTTATTGGATTCCCGTAACATTCCTGAAATAATATCTTGTACCGGTCATCTTAGTATGATTACTGAATTCAACCCATCAGTCTGTGGAGGGCTGTCCCTTACACCCTGTAGATGCTTCACATCAATAAGTGAGTGTAAAATATGTTATTAATAATGTGTGTTTGTTCATATCCCAGCATCAGGCCTGCAGCTGTTCATCACGCGCGACGGCACGGCCGAGCTGGGCACGCGGCAGCGCCAGCAGCTGGCGCGGCGCGACTACCAGCGGGTGGTGCTGCATCCGCACGACAATAGGTGATACATACATTGCGACTCTAAATATAGACAGGGACTCGCGAAATAAAAACAACAATATTAACAAAATTACCTGTGCGAGTACAAAGGGCAAAAATACTCCTTACGTCCGAGTCTCCCATTGTACCCAATTACCCAAAGATCTAAATATATTGTTAACAATTATGGTGTGCAATACTGAGTACTCTATCTGTCTTTATCAGCATAACTGGACGAGCGGTGTGGCCGCGTTGTCGCAGGGCATTGAGCTCGTCCAGGGCTTGCAAGTCCACACTTACACAACCAGTTAACTGCTATTGTCATGCGCACAGGTAGCCAACGGCGTGAGAGAGCGACGCCGCGCGGCCGGAGCAAGCCTGACCACGCTTCGTGCCAACCCGTGTGCCGTGCCGGTCCGAGTGTGCCGTGCCGGTCCGGGCGTGCAGTGCGTGCCGTGCCGCTCCTTGCGTGTCATGCCGTGCCGGTCCATGCGTGCCGTGCCGCTCCGTGCGTGTTATGCTGTGCCGGTCCCTGCGTGTCAAGCTGTGAGTGCCGTGCCGGTCCGTGCGTGTCAAGCTGTGCGTGCCGTGCCGGTCCGTGCGTGTCGTGGCTAGCCGTGTCGTGTCGTGTCGCGCGCCTGTGATGTTGTTGTGGACAGTATTACAAGAGATTCACACCGACCTGCTCTAACTGTGTATAAGCTTTTATATAAGTCCCGCGGGGACCACGAGCAATGCATATACATATATTTATTGTTTTTATGTAATTTAAATTATGCCATAATTGTTTTACGACTCGTAATTTAATGTTAATTATTATTATTCGGTAGCAGTTCTACAGAGAATGGTTGTGTTCGTGCAATCTGACAAGTTTTGTATGATTTACATAATTTTTATTTCTTTTTAATGTAAGTAGGAATCTTTTCAATTTAATGACGACCTACTCGACGACTGATTGTTCCTATATTTTGCGTAGCGTCTGTGCTTCCTCCACTCTCTGCTGCTCTGTGAGCGCGAACCTCGCGCGACCAGACATTACCTCATAGTGCGAACTTCCAAGTAGTCTTGCCTTCCCCGTCAGTGTCACCAGCCGCGCGGGCGCCGCGTGGCGGTGTTGGCGTGACACTCGAGTGCTCACAAGTGGTGCTACGTAAGCGCGCGTGTTCACGCACGAGACTGCGTAACGCGCGAACTTTTATTATTGATATACTGATGTAATTATTATTGATTAAAAAATTGTCACCGAATAACTGAACCATGTAATCGAAACAGTACTTCCAATCCCTCCGTATGTATTTTCATTGTGAATTTTGTATAAATAGTTTAGTGTGGTGCCAAACAAAGCTGCGCCCGCTCTAGTGGAGGGAACTAAGAACTATGATGATTCGATAGTGCGAGGAGGTAAATCTAAGTCATTCCTTTGCTTGCTTTGAGCGCGTGGCTTGCCTACGAGTGTAGATCAGAGGTCGCGCTCACTGCCGGCCGCGCGCCGCCGGCGCCTCAGCTGATTATTAAATAATTTCCCGTTGAGGATGCCTGATTATATCATGACAATACTTTTCTTCCGTCAAGTGTTCATTTACAAAAGCTCGGCGGCACCTCAGTGAGCGCGGCCTGGTCGCGGGTGGCGCCATTGTGAGCGCGACCTTATCGCCAGTGGCGTCGCGAAGATAACATTATCGATCGTGCGAGTGCGCTCGCGCAACAGAAGGCACGCGTTATTATTGTATCATATTCTATAAAGCCTGTACAGTATTTGAATAAAGGACGTGTCTAGAACGGTTTTTGTTTTTTTCCTTTGCTAGAAACTTGACTGTTTTGTTATCGTTCAAATCTAAAAGTAAACTAAAATTATTTACAATCGACGATCTAAGTTCCCGTCACCGTACAACAGTAAAACAAGTCTGCTATCACGCTCATGTTACCTCTGATAGCTGCAACCTAAAAGCAACCTTATAATAACGACACTAAACATCACAGTGATGCAAAGTCAGAGGTAAAATCATTATGCAAGGACTGCAATATAAATCGGCAAGAGGGGCGGGGAGGGGAGGACGGTATAGACATACTAAAATTGGGTGAGACAGTGTCGGGGTACACGGCACGGGCAGCTGGTTTAACGTGAAACGTCTATGTCGGCGAGTGTTAGTCGTCGGTTTGAAACCGGTTCGGTCCGGACGTAGGCCGCACTTCCAACAGTTAGCACGCCAGTTGATAGGGGCACCGCTTCCCAATACCTCCTGCAGGAGGCTCCATGCGGGTCTCGTACGGTCCACGGCGCTCTGTGGCGCTACAGTCTGGGGGAAAAACCCCTATACAGGGTGTAACACCCTTCACAAAGCCGTCAACCAAGCATTATGTACATCAAACTAAGTAACTTTACGCAAAAATTATTGCTGGAAAACGACTTTTTTTGGGGTGAAATATCACGTTTTACGATAGGACTCAATGTAACGCACTCAAAACATTGTGCTGGTGGATGGATTGAATAGTAAGGTCGAGGAGGTGTTAAAAGTATAAATCTTCATTAAAAATATGTATTAAAAAAAAACTTGTGAAAAAGTAGGAACTTTGACTCCCAATATCTCCGTAACTAGAAGGTTCCCAAGCATGGTCTAGAACAAAGAAATGATCGCAATGACGGGGAGGTCAAGTGCCGTTCGGCTTCGTTAAGGATCTTGTTACTACCTTTATACTACTATTCTGCGATGACTGCAGAGAGCGATGGCCGACCGTCAGGGTGATAAGAGGATACTCTCCTTCGAAGCGGTGAACAGACTGTCATCTGAACAGACACAGGACCGAGAGGAACTGGCGCCGGTTTTTTTTTTTGCCGCAAATGGGCCTCTGACTTGGCTTTACATGTACGAATAGTATCTCTCAGGCATGTTTTATTTCCTCACGATGTTTTCCTTCACCGAAACTAGTGATAAATTATACAATAGGTACGTATGAATCCGAAAAATCAAAGGCCATGCAAGGCCACAAAAGTTGACTGGGCCCGCGTGTTTATGCGGGCTCATACCTGCGAGTCTGCGACCGATACCTTCGCCTAAAGCGCAGGCCACACCGCAAGCTGGCGGGCGGGCGAGCGGATGAACGACGCATCGTTTCGCCTCTTTTCATACTTTGGTTCACACCGCGAACTAACGAAAGATACGAACAAAGTATGAAAAGGGCCTCGTTCGCCTCGCTCGCCCGCCAGCCAGCTGGCGGTGTGGCCTGTGCTTAACTCAGGGCAGAGACATCCGTGAGGATTTCCACACGCAAAAAAACCTACGACAAATGTATGGCTGGTATCTTCTTTTTATCCATTGGTACAGGTACAGCAGAATTAGAGGTGCTCGTGGAGTCGGTGTCGTTTACTAAATGTGCCTTGGCAGCTTTGCGACGCTCCCGAAACCGCCTCACCCTCGCTCGGCGCCGGTCATTGGGGTATCTACGAGTATGCTTAGCCCATAAACTTCTCTTTCGAACGATAGACGTAATTTGAATTTTCGACTGACTTTGTACGGGCTGAGGCCGACAAATCGTATATTTTTTAAAGACTTAATTTTATTAATTATTTATAATTAATAAAAAATAAGTCAGTAATAAGTAATTAATAAGTCTAGTAAGCTTTATTGTAATGCTAGGCTAGGCATTCTCAGCATTAGACAAGCTGAATATCACTAGCCTCCACAGGATTCAACTAGGATTCCCTGGTCTCTTCGTCTTACAATATAAAAAGCATACACACAATAGTCTCGCACAGGTAAAAGGTTACGTAGGCAAAAAAAAACAGGGAAATCCAGAGCATCGTGTATTCCCGTTCGTCCCACTGACTTCGTCCCCGTAGTGGGACGAATGGAAATTAACAAATATAATATTAAATTTGTTCCCGATCGTCCCATTCATGATTTTTAGGGGGATGACCGGGAATAATTTATTAATTATTTTTTAATCCTCTTGGTCCCACCAAATAATTTCAGACTGGTTGTTTTAATGGAAAAAAAAAACAAATTTTAAAATAAAAATCAGTCATTTATTAAGGAATAAAAATCACAGTTAAAATATCCCAATAATAATATCCCGACAAAGGAGATGTTCCAGAAATGTATGGAGCCTTGGCTAGCGCCATATATATATATGTATACACTATGTAAATGTCGCTGTATAATTTAATAAACTTTTTAATTTAAATGATCATTTTTGTACGCTTGTACCATTCTTCAAATTAATTTGTTAGTATTTTTATGAAATTCCCCTATTTTTTTCCTACTTATCTATGTAGTGTACATAGTGGTAGCCCAAAATCAAACATCTCCTTTGAAAGTAAACTACAAAACAACGACTAAACAATACGCACAAAATTATTTAGTGGGACGAATGGCGCTAATCTAAGAACTCGTTCGTCCCCCTAAAATCATGAATGGGACGATCGGGAACAAATTTAATATTATTTTTGTAAATTCCCGTTCGTCCCACTACGGGGACGAAGTCAGTGGGACAAACGGGAATACACGCAGAGCAGTAGTAATAAAGGTCAATTTAATGAGGGCTATCGTTTTTGAGCTCGCCAGATGGCGCCACTGTCGAGTAAGGGCATGTCAATAATTCTATTTAATTCTTAAAGTACCAATATCTTCATAAATAGTTTATTTTATTTCGTTTATCAACGTAATGTAAACTTCAGATAGATATTTACAATATTCTTTCTTAAATTAGCAAGCTTGAAATGTTTTAAAATTATTTTACCTTCAAGTATTAAGAAATATGATCCATAGTTGCTACTTAAAATCTTCAAGTCATAATTAATCAGGAATGGCTCATTCTAGATCACAAGCGTGAATATTAGTAAAAAATCGTGATAAAAAAGCACGCAACGCGCGAACACTATGACATCTGACATTTCGGTGACCTCGCGCTACACTAGCGCCTCTAGCCGCGAATTCATACCGATAGCCCCCATTATAAATGTGTCGTGTGCACGACGTGTGTGGTGTGAAAGCGAACGACAGTACAAGTACGTAGGACTCGATTCGATAAATCTGACATTTATTCTCGATAAAATGAGTTTTTATCGACTCGAATCGATGTCGCAAGTACGTAACGACTATTTGAACGATCGATAACTAAACTCTAAAATTTTAACGATATTATCGAAAATGGAAACTTATACCAGCAGATTGGGGATAGAATGAGAATTCGTGGGGAGCTATGGTCCAGCTCTTATTTATGCAGTGCGCTTTATGTAGTGTGTTGAATGTATGTGTTGTGGTCATGAGTTAAGCATGCCGTTGCCTCCCGTCGCATGCCATCGCGTCACGCCGCGGCATCTTAAAGCATTAACAGACGTCCGAATATGGTGCGCTCCGCACCGTGACCTTGGTGTGCTCCGGACCACATTCGATGGTATGTTCAGCGGTCCGCCGCACATTATTATTATTATTGACGGTGCGCTCGGTTCGATGATTCTTCCACAGGATTTGGTGCGGTCCGCACCTAGTTCGATCGTGTGGCCGAACCACCGCACCGTTCAGCGCTTTAGTCGCAATTCTACCTCCGAGTGAGACACACGTTTTCAATGGCGTTAGAACAAGAAGCCGTGAATATTACGGAAAAAAGATTAGTTGTGGAAGTATTAGAACTTTACAAAGATTTTCCGTGTTTGTGGGATTCGTCTCACAACCTATACTGCAACAAAGATGCCCGCAATCAAGCGTATGGAAAAAAAATGAACATCTTAGAGCTGCATATAAATCTTCATCATCAATGTCTTTCGCAAGAAGACTGTATGACTCTCTGTCTTTTAAATAGAATTTTGCCCATTCTTTTCTTTTTTTTCTGTTCTTTTCGGTAGGTGTAGTAGCTACGACGGTTGCCGCAACTAACTCGATCTTAGCTTGTTTGAATAAAGTTGGAGGCATGTCGACGTGATCACTGTTTATTAGCACGGAAAGCACTGGACCGTCTTTGGTGCGGTGCGATGGTGTGGCGTGTCGAGCGCACCGTACCGGTCCGTCGGTTCGGACGCACCATATTCGAACGTCTGTTAATACTTCGATGACTAGGGGTCTCTAAACATTGGAATCTGTATCTTGTTCCCACTAGCTACGTGTGAATTTACGTTGGTTGAAGATAAAATGCCTTGCTTCTTTAATTTATTTGTTATTTTTATTATCTTTACTACTAATATTGGATTATTAACCCTTCGTGTCCCGGAACGTAGATCTACGCGAGACACAATAGGTTTTTAATTGTGTCTGTTCGTTTGTAAAACGGTTAGAATTCAGTACAAATCTTTTCGTCAACTCATTATTTTTTATATTTATCTCCTCATGATTGATTAGCTGGTCTGGCTTCATATATATATTTTTCGACGAAGAGTAGTGTTTGCATGGCCAGGTTGTCATTGTTTAGGGTTTATTAAGGGGGCTGAGATCTTATCTAACAAAAAAAATAAAACGACAGTTTCATATAGTACCTATATTCGTTTATTGAGTAAGGCCAAAAGGCTCGGGTGCTGTACACTAGAGTGCGCCTGGAGCAGTGGACGGCGCAGTGAGGGAACACATCGTTACTACAACAGAGTGAATACAATCTTCAAGTACAGACTAGGTTTCATTACTGATTCGACCTTTTCGTTCAACTGTATTAAATAATGGAAATATACATTGATTTAAACTTCCTACCTACTTACATTACTGTTAAGGTTATTGTATACTCACTCTGCACTCACTATTAGAGCAACTCGTGAGCGTACTTTGAATAATACAATATGTACAATAGTTCGATAAAAGGGTAAAAAACTATGCTATATAATAAAATTGAATACATTTAACGGACGGCCGAAATCTATAAATACTGATTTGGAATATTTCTCTATATTTACGAACAAACATACGCCAACATAAGAACATGTTACATATACCGACGAAACATTAAAAACAAAAGTTATCACAAAATGGAATTTTTAAGTCACATAAACAATAATTTGCTAAATATCTAACTATCTAACAACGCAACGAAATCAAAATATAAAGATGATCGCTGTCGGCAGCGAGTTGAGCACGGTATACGAACACGAGCACAGCGGCCGCGCGCGCAGGCCGCCAGCGCAGCAGACGCGGAACTAACTAAATGATACACCTACATTACATGTACTTATCGTCTACAAGTATATGAATATGTTTTGTTTATCATTTATTACCGTCGTTATAGTAGTGTATACAATTCATAAATATACAGACTTCTGTTGTAAGGCACGGACGGCTCGCCGCAGCCCGGCGCACTCGGCCCGCGCTCACTGCTGCCGCTGCTGCCACTGCTGCCACTGCTGCCACTGCTGCCACTGACGCACTTACTGGAATACATTAACCCTAGGATGCTTGCGATACTACTGTTCAATGAAAGGGCTGCCTTACTCAACGTGTTGCTCAGATTAACTAATTTAAGTAAAGTGTGTAGGCTACGAGTGGCGCTACACACTGGCGTAGCGACACGCGGACAGTGGCACTACACGTAGGCGTGGCTATTCGCTGGCGTGGTGACACGCGGACAGTGGCGCTATACGCAGGCGTGGGTATACGCTGGCGTGGTGACACGCGGACAGTGGCGCTATACGCAGGCGTGGGTATACGCTGGCGTGGTGACACGCGGACAGTGGCGCTATACGCAGGCGTGGGTATACGCTGGCGTGGTGACACGCGGACAGTGGCGCTATACGCAGGCGTGGGTATACGCTGGCGTGGCGAAACGCGGACAGTGGCGCGTCCGAGTGCGGGGCTCTTGTGGCGGACGAGTGGCGTCTACACTATATTGTAATTTAGAATGTTGCACGCTTTCAATACCACTTATTTTACGCTTAATTCTAATACAAAACAGGACGATGGTAATCCGAGCGATTTGTGCAGCATTTCTATATAACGCCAATTGGGAATTTTCGCCACGTACTGGTGGTAAACACTCAGTAATTAATTCACTAAACTGTACGTAGATATCACAAATGTCTATGTTACAAATTCTGTTTGCACACACCGCTCTGTTCACCGCACTGATAGTAATATCACGCTGCTGAAGCATTCGTTATTCTATCGATGTTTTTAAGCTTAATGCACGTTAAGTTTTGCGATCCTTCGATCAGATTTTGATACCAAATAATTTTTACGTAATCGTAAATATAATTAAGATACTGGACCCTGTTCTAAGTGCCTACTTTTCAGTAGTTCAGTCCGATTATTGCAATTTCATGTCAAATCACAAATCTAATCGAGGATCGTTCAAATTCAAGTGTATTTGGAATGTAATGTTTGGAATGTTTCACGTAACAACGAGGGCCTCCGCAGCGAAGTGTTATTCTTACAAGGTACTTACACGCAAGGCAGTGCGGCAGCCGCACAGCTCGCCATCACGTACTAATAAATATTTCTTATCTACGTCAACAGTACACGGACAGTCAGCTAATATTTCCTCCTCCTTTTTCTTATCCAACTATGTATTGAATTATTATAGAAATACAATAGTTACCAAATTCATCAGATACTTATGATAAAAATTCGAAATTCGTTCAAGTCAGGCACTGTATATCGGTAGATTGCAATATTCTCTATACATATATTTCATTATACGTCGCTCCTAAACAGTCGACATTGCATTAAATAACTTCATATCAAAATTATCGAGCTTTTATTCTACAATATTATATTATTTAAGTCTGTATTTATTTATAAATTTGTCATTTTTATAAAATAATGTACACCCGCTGAACGAGGAGTAAAACAACCGCGATGGCGCCACCGTCGTTGGAGATCAATGACTGCACTTTGTAATATAATATCTATATCAAAACACTATCATAAATATAAAACCCGTACAAACTGGAGCCAACGTCGAGTAACAGCACAAATATCGCTCCAGCGACGTCGGCGTGACCGCGACTCGTCCTCGTTCATAAAGACTATTATAATTCGTATGGTGTGGTAAAGTTAAGTACATTTCACGGGAGCTATCTCCGCACATCTTAAAGCTAGTATTAAGTTAGTCACGCACACAATCACGCGGTCAAATGTATAAAGCCTACAGGTACAACTAGAACACACATACACACACTCATACGTCAACACACACACACGCACACACAGCTATCATTTGGTTGATATGCGATGAGCTTCGTTTCAACTTTCTTCATGTATCTTCTATATTTTTGTTCGATTCCTGTTTTCTATGACGGATCTGAAAGAAAGGAAATCATTGTATGATTATGATGATTCATTACGAGTAGTACCCGTAGGTGAAGCAATACGAGTATAGCAGTGAGGGTCGTAGCAGGTGGCATACCGAAGTTTTTGCGTATCTGTATGGGGAAACGAATGATTGTATGTATGTAACCAAGCAGTCTGTACATCAAACTAAGTAACTGTACGCAAAAGTTATTGCTGGGAAATAACTTTTTTTTTTGGGGTGAAAACCCACGGTATACGGTAGGACTCAATGTGACGCACTGACAACACTGTGCTGTATGGATGCATCGAGTAGAACAGGGGTTATTGAGGTATTTAAAGTTAAGTTATATCATTACAAACAATATCTCCGGGCCTCGAAGGTTCTCAGGTATGGACTAGAAAAAAAAACCAGTCAAATGTGAGCCGTACTCACTTTGCACATAGGGTTCCGTAGCACCAAAAAATATTTTATAGGCATTGTATTACATTCAACAGCGAAACGAAATTTGTTTTTCATAGTACGATCATGAAAAACAAAGTTACTGTTGCAGTTTGATGAAAAAATACCATAATATCTCAAAAACTAAACATCAAATCTCATTCAAACCAATTTTCTTTGAAAGTTTTTTTTACGTTCCTCCTACATTCTTCATTCTATCTATAATCCTACATTTTTCAAGAATTTTCCTCGTCTCACTTTAGATATTAGAGGGGGGGGACACATTTTACCACTTTGGAAGTATCTATCTTTCAAACGATTGACTTTGAGAAACAATAGTTTTAGGAATCTCAATCTCTCATCACTCGACTCATCTACAGACACTCCGCACATATAGGTTCGATGAAAAAAAAAACCCTGAATAATCCCCTAAATCCCTACAATCTTTATTCACAGAATATATCTACCTACTAAGGTTCTGTGTAGTCCTAACAGTTTTGGAATCAAGTGCCTGTGACATACGGACGGACAGACAGACAGAACATAGAATAGATATGTCGAATCTATAAGGTTTCCGTTTTTTGTCATTCAGCTACGGGACCCTCAAAAGTATAACAATGACGGAGAGAACGAGTGCCTTTCGGTATCTTTTTACATTCATTACTTCTTTAATCGGGGTTTAACTTTCGATATGATTGTATAAATCGCTGGCTACGGACCTGTGAGTGGTGTCCGCTATATGAGGCGCTCCTCCGGCGGCGGCTTGAGCGCGTGCTGCATCATCTCGGCGCGCGGGTTGCAGTACTCCTGGCCGCTGGGCGAGTACGTCCCACGCGTGGCCCGCTTGCGCCGCGCCTGGGCCCCCAGCGCGCCCAGCGCCGCGCCCGCCAGCGCCAGCGCCACCAGCGCCGCGCCCACGCCCACCAGCACGGTGGACGACGGGTCGTGAGACGTCTCCGACCCCGCCGCCACCACCTGCGCCAAGGAACAGAACTTCCGTCACCGGTTTGCTGTTTCTAATAAATTGGTAGCTAAATGTGGCGACCACAATAGCAACTGAATGCGTTCCCATGAAATATTTTTAGTTTGTGGTCAAATATAGCCAACGAGTTAACACTCGACACATGTCCTCACAGGAGCTCCCGGTCGGATGTCGGTCGCATACGGCCCAACACTAGTCACGTAACCATAACACTACTACTATGTGACTACAGCCCTCGCACACTTAGTTTTGTCTCTGACTTTACATCATTATCTAAAATAGAATTAAATTATTTTTTTTAAAGGAGGTTATTCTTCGGTTGTTAAAACAGAAATCTGTCAAGATTAAAGTAATTTTAATTCTTGAAACAATAAGGTTTTGTTGAATTTCTGGTGTCAGAGGCAAAATAAGTGTGAAGCGGTGCAGGTGTGGGGCAGGTGTGAGGCAGGTGTAGGGCACCTGCTGGTCGCAGTGGCGGCCGCCCCAGCCCGCCAGGCAGCGGCACACGTAGGCCGTGCGCGCCGCGCAGCGCTGCTCGCACGCGCCGCCGTGCAGGCACGGGCCCGTGCTGTTGCCGGCGCCCGGCAGGAAGCACGGGTCCTGCAGGGAGCACTCGTCGCCGCAGAACCCGGCCGCGCACAGGCATCTGCAATAACAACATCACCCGTGTGCGAGCACAAACGTTACACAACACTGTACCTACACTATGCCTACATCTCGCCACTTATTTAAAGTCAAATTAAACTAAGAAAATAAAGGATGGTAACTATCAGCCAGCGTTCTCCGACTCCTGGACAAAGGCACCGATGACTTCCAGCTATTGCGATCCTAAGAATAAATTAACTTTTTTTATTGGTTTCATCAAACTCGTCGCACCATCTTCTATGTCAGCCATGAGACTTGGCTGTGTGAGGACACCACATGGTAGTTATTTTAACCTATAGGTGATCAAGATCTTTATGATGAGCAAGGGAAACAGGAGTGTGCACTTACGTGTAGGATCCATTCAGGTTCTTGCACTCGCCGGGCCCGCAGCTGACGAGGCCGCTGGCGCACTCGTCGACGTCCTCTTCGCAGCGCGCGCCCGTCCAGCCTGGGGACCGCACGTCACGTACTCAATATATTTATTTAATACACAATGTACACATCCGTACACGTTAGACTTATAACTAATAATAATAGTCCTCCTGACCGTTTTCGGCCACGGCGACCAATCTGAGCGGAGATTAGCCATCAGCGCGGGAGATACTATAGTGCACATTGTGTGTGCGCAGGCACAGGTGCACTCTCTGTTCCGTTACTCTCGTAGTCCGATGGGACGGCAATCCGTCACGACTGGAGAGAGATCAGGCGCAGGACCAACGGCTTAACGTGCGCACCGAGGCACGGGGTTATCATACCGCCAACTTCCAAACTCCGGGCTACTACTGACAAATTTCTAATGAAAACCCCAATAGCAGTTTTTGCCCAACCCGGGAAATCGAACCCAGGACCCCACGCTCAGCAGTCGCGCCACTAGACCAACGGGGCAGTTCAAGTCGGGGCAATCTTATAACAGGTGAGTACATGACCCAGTTAGGGTTACACGCTAAAACATGGCAGAAAACAAATTGACCGGCTGGCCTAATGGCCGGTAAAAGTAAAGAAAGTAAAGTAACCGGTAAAAAAAGTAAAATCATATTTCTTTATATTGTTTGTTTCTGTCTTCCAAAAAGCAGTTATTCTAGAAACTGAGTCCTGTGAGTAATGCAATGACCTCAATGTACACACGGCTACACATCAAGCTATAAATTTCCAGTTTATTCTGATCTCGCATTGTATAGGATTTCCGTACAATGCGAGGTCAGCTTATATTGGAAATGTATAGCTTGATGTGTAGCCTTGTGTACTAGCATTGAATAGAAATAATCAAAAATGTGTAAGCACACTCAATAGCTGGGTTTTTTTATAGTTAACAAGAGTTAACCAGACAATTGCAGTGGTTTGATGACTTCGTAACCATAATACAAATCTTTGTAAACGTCTGTTGGCCTCAACTCAGCGTGTGAAGGTTCTATATAGGATATTCTTACACGGTCAAGTTATTGTTAACGTGAGTTCTAATTGTATCGCAGTGATAACGTTATCAGTAAGCAATGTTAAGGTTCTCTCGCTCAAACAAACCGATATGCTTCGATGGTACTGTTATAATGATATCACGTGGGTTTCACGAGTTACTAAGGATTAAACACAAATCCCCGTAATAGTAAAGCAAGGAGTGACACACGGCGCGCGGCGCCACATTGTGGTTACGATCCCTTTTGTATGATAGGGGGAACAGGGAAATAAGACGGACTTTTTATGAAATACGTTTGATGGTAAGGAAATAGGTACTATTTCTATATATTTCCCTAACGGGGGCTGAATAAAACAAGTATTTAATATAGAAGAAATAAATCTGTGGATCTCGGAAGAGCGCTTACTACGACTTGTGCAGTGATGCGGAAAGATTTCAACATTTTTTGTTTACCAGAAGAAACTTACAACAAATAGTGACAATGAGAAGACCAGAAAACTATCCGCACGGTCACTTTTTATGCATTAACACCTTTTATTACCACTTTTTATTTTCTTTGTGTTGTGTGCTCTGCAGTTTTAGTATTAATATAAAAATTTAATTGTATCTATTTACATTAATAACTTCATAAACACACTGCCCGTTACGTTATATCAACTGTTGTTCAAGAGCATTCTGAAACTGTATAATTTATAATTACACACATTTTAGAGTTGCATTTCACATAATTATATTTCTCTGAATTAAATCCAGTGCATGACCGGCGTTTGAATACATACTACAAGTTGTCCTCATTATTTTTATGAATAAAAGGTTGCTGTCCTTCCTTGTAATTTTCTAACATACTACAACAGGTTCGCGTGACGCGGGAGGAAAATAATAATGCGTTACGTTAAATATCAAGAATCATTAGCGTAAAGTTAATGTTTTGTTATTGACATTGAAACCAACGTGTAACTTTTGAAATTATTTTACTTTTTACTGCGTTTCCGATTCCTTTTCATGATATCGATGGTCAAATGCCAGCTATGCGCGACATCACACACCGCTGGGTACAAGCCTCTCCTGTTCCCTGGCATACTTCCCGGTTCCTCGCGTCCCTCATCCAGGTGATTCCCGCAACTATGAATATTCTATTTACTGCCGGGTCTTTTGTACCGCGCGGAAAGTTGATGACACATTTTGTTTATCTTTTGTAGGGCCACTATCACGGACAAGAAACAATGCGATGATATCAGACGTTTTGTCATCAACAAGCTGAGGAGCACAATAACTTATTGAGTAATCAAATATTTCTAAACAATTTTCTCTATTTCGAGTGAAAAGTAAACACAGTATCACCCTGTTTAGTTAGTTTTATAATTATGTCGTAGGTAACATCACATATAAGAGTTATACAGTACCTAGCAAGACGATAACTAGCAGTCTGATCATCATCTCGTGAACGTTTTCATCATCATCACAACACGCTCAATCGTTGATCACATAACTCGTCACTGGGCGAGATGTAACACCAAACATATTAATTAGCTAAGAGTCCTCACTAGCGGCATGTCCGCGACTGCCTCGTCGCCTCGCCTCGCGCTCGCAGAGGACACTGATTCACAAAGTGTGACGCGCGCGATTTTCCTGCATCTACCGATACCGACCAATTAATATTGTGAGGACGATCTATTGTAATTCTATTAATTATCGAGCGCGACTCGCTCCCGCCTACGGAACCTTCAGACTGAGACGGAGACGAAACTGTGTGTGCTCAGTGAATAATATACATGTAGTCAAATATATGCTGCTTCTATTAGCTTGTCTTACGCATGGTTGTGTGCAATCTTTTGGCTATTTTATTAACAGATTGTAGTCCTTATGTTAATGTCAATATGATTGTTCTAATATGTAAAATGTTCTTCAGATTTAGGACATCATAATTATAACAGAAATATAACTTTGTACAAGATTTATAACAGTGCAGTCTGCTGCTTCAACAAGGACATCTGTGAATCATGACAATGTCATATAATACGATTATGTACTTTAGCTGGGCGTGTTCATAAAACTGTAATATTTGAGTAGCGCTTCTTTGTTATTAATAGAAAAGTTTGCGAACCGCAGTCCGTGTTATCAGTGCCAGCGCTTATCGGCGCGGTGGATTGTCGCCATCGTCGGCGATCGCACGATAAGATACACGAGTCAGGTGGACGAGACCATACACACACATACACGTGTGTGCACATACTGGGAACTGTGACAGTAGAACATCACTGATACCAATATTTGGACAATGTCCTACATTCAGTAACAAACACAGGGAGTGTTTGTTATTGAATGTTTTGTTACCGAAAAATACTATCACTTTTTGATAATTTTAGAACTCATCTCAAATATACATTGACCGTAAGACAAGTTTAATGTATTGGCTATTACAAGAGGCGGTAGGAACGGTTCAATGCTGCTCATTAATTAGTGTCGCGCGTATGTAAAGTAGTCGGACTGGAGCATAGCACGTGGCGTCATTTGACGATGACTGACTCATACCGACGCATCGGGGTGACCTGCGCGTACGCACCGCCTTACAGGAACTGTGTACCTATTGAGTATTTACATGTGTGTATATCTCGGGGATGTCCTTGTTGTACCAACTCAACACAAGTTTACACACAAATATTACATTTATTTAACTTTCTGGTTTCTACCGAGTTTTTAAATTTACTTTGAAGCATTTTTTTTTTTACTCTTTATTGTTTTGTTCATGTGCTGAAACACCGTAAGTATATCTTAATGGAGAGCTAGTGACGGTCTACGGATACATACCGGTGCCGTCGCAGTCGCACAGGTAGGCGCCGGTGGCGTCCTGACAGCGGCCGCCGTGCAGGCAGGCGGCGGAGCCCCCGGCCTCCGCGCACTCGTCGCGCTCCGCCTCGCAGTAGCGCCCGCTGTACCCGGCCGAGCACACGCACATCGCCGTCTGTACGAGACACGGCCATATACAAATATATAAACTGATTCATCAAAAAAGGCTGAAAATCGGCAGTCTCCTAAAACGGTTGCCTTTTTCTGCTGTTCTAGTTGGGGAAGCAAGTGACGGAATCAACTCCCCACTAAGCCAAGCTTGCACACTTAGAGCAACACGCACACATTGGATGCGCGTCACTCGTCAGGGTGGCGACATACCTGCGAGTCGTTGACGCACTTGCCGTGCACGCAGGGCTTCACCTCGCAGAAGGCGTACTCGCAGTACACGCCCTCGAAGCCGTCGTTGCACACGCACGTGAAGTTGTTGCCCGTCGGGGGATCTGGTGGGGATGGACCATACATGTCATTGGCAGGGTTAGGTTCTGTAGTGATCTGTAGTGAATACTAAAATGATAATAGAAAAATATTAGAAGAAAATGCTAAAGATAGTAGATTGTCAAACAAGAATTTTAAAAGCGAGAGTGTTCCTTTCAATCTAGAGCGGAGCGTAGGATTCTAGTGTAGTATCCTGAGTTTCAACGTATGTCACTCGAGCTTAAAATTGTGTTGCTCCCGAGGTGGCCACTACTTTTTTAGGCCGGCTTAACACGATAGCATGGCGCAGCGGACCGGTCAACAAGGAACCCTTATAGTTTCGCCATGTCCGTCCGTTTGTCCGCAGCTTAGCTCAAAGACTCTTAGTACCAGCAAGCTGTAATTTGGCATGAATATACAGATTAGTTACGCCGAGAAAGTGGTAAAATAAAATCTCGAAAACTGTTTTTTACAGTATCTCCTGTAGACGTAAAGTGAAGTTTGTTAGTTTGTTGTGCAAATAATTTAAGGGATTCGTTTGTGTAATTTAAAGCTTGAATTTTTGTTAGACTCAAGTGTCCCCCCCCCCCCTCTACCAGCTAAACGGTTGTGTTTGGGTGTGTGAAAAAATCCACGGTGGTAGTATGTATAACGGTATAACGAAATTAAAAGGAAAACTCTCACAGCTAAGTAGGCTTTACAAGTTTACGTGTAGCGCAACTGTTTGTTTTTTTATTACGACAATAAAAATCATCTTTCGGAGGCAAATCGGACCGTAGGAAGTGTCCACATCATTTGATGGGCAACTACGGAACCCTACATTGTACGTGGCCCGACACGCACTTGGTCGGTTTTTTCACTCTCTATGAGAAAATAAGTGAGTGTCACTGACGGATAAGTGAGTGCCACTGACAGATAAGTGAGTGCCACTGACGGATAAGAATAGTACGTTTACTTATTGACATACAATTAGAAACAAAGACATAACATAGAAATTATTAGAGACCAATGTTTATATTTGAACAATAATGGAAGTGCATCGTTACAATTTTTTTATTACCATCCATGTTGTAATTAGAAATATTCTAAGAAAACGGTGTCTCAGAATGTAGGTTTTGTGAATCTTAATTATTTTATGGCTTGCAACACGATGTTCTTTAGATGTAGAGGGGCGCGGAGACGGCTCTTTTAAATTGATATTTCCAGCAATTCAGTGGCAAATTTTGGCTGGGTTTTCAATAAATTCTTTTATACAACGTGTTTTTTTTTTATATCCCATAACTCTAGGGTATGATTGAGGCCATATCAAAGAATCAAATGGCATGCTATGGCTGTGAGTTATGTTCCAATCCTTCGTTATTTTTTTTTTTCATTTTTCATACAAAATAATTCGGCAAAGTCACGATTATTAATGTAAAACACCCTTACGTGAAATATGACAACGTCGCATTTTCTTAGCTTTAAATATGAATGATTGGTTTGAATAAAAATGAATTACTTACCTACATATTTTATTTTACTATTTATTTTACTACACTACTGCGAAGTTTGGCAACCTCGCAAAAGTAAAGATTCGTCATACTGGTGACAATTTTTGACCTAATTTAATTATGATTGATGATAACTCCGAAACGATGCATTTTTGGACCACCTATTCTAGGAGTTTTAGTATTATTTTTACCTACAGAATATAACCCTAGAGTTATGGGATATAAAAAAAAAAAACATATTGTATATCCATCAGATACCGTAGATGATTTCCATCCTCCATGTCTCTTTAAAACAGACATGTTCACTCCCGAATCTGCTAGAGTGTGGCAGATGTTCTTCGGTAACATTGGCCTGTATATGGCTGAACATCAGGTAACTTTATATATGTTGAGAACAAATGATTATTGATGTTTTTAAATGAGTTTATAAAGCGTCCTATTAACAAATACATCGTCGCTCACCAGGCTCCACGTCCTCGCAGGCGCGCGCGGCGGGCGCGCAGGGCCGGTGCGCGCACGAGCGGTCGCGCGGCGCGGCGCACGTGGGCCCGCGCCAGGCGGGCGCGCAGGCGCACGTGAAGCCGCCCGCCGCGTCCGCGCACGTGCCGCCGTGTGCGCACGGCTGCGACAAGCACTCGTCGATGTCGCGCTCGCAGCTGCAGGAACACCACGGACGTAAGTAATCGTTACGGTGCATCCGCACCATACTTATTTTTGAAGAGCAACGTTGGTAAAGTATGGGCAACAACGGACAAAAAAGTTATAGCAAAAACCGCAAAAAAATATACAGGCTGTAACAAGACCCTTCACGAAGACCCTTCTTCAACGAAAGGTTTTTAAATTTGTGACGAACAATATAGCTGTACATCTTAGCCATATTATTAATCTCAGCATTGACTCTGGTGTGTTCCCTAATAGCTTAAAAACTGTGATAGTTAAACCAATTTACAAGAAGAATAAAAAGGAAGAAATAACTAATTACAGACCAGTAGCCTTAATTCCTGTACTGTCCAAAGTAGTAGAAAAGTTAATCTACGAATCACTAAACAATTTCTTATCTAAATATAATATTTTGTGTAATGAACAAAAAGGTTTTAGGAAAGACAAAAGCATTAATACACCTATTTTCGATTTATTCAATATTGTCATAAAAAAACGTTGATCGCAAAGTACCTATTTGCGCAATCTTCACAGATATGTCTGCGATATGTCAGCTTTTGATTGCGTTGACCACGACATTCTACTAAACAAGTTAAGCGCTTATGGAATAAGGGGAAATGTGTTCAAACTTATTAAATCATACCTTAGGGATCGTAAACAGTACACGGAAATAACTAGGATTTGCCCTAAGACGAAGAGTGAAAGAAAATACAGATCCGAAGGACGAATATTAAAATATGGTGTACCACAGGGTAGCGTCCTTGGACCACCCCTTTTCTTAACTTATATCAACGATTTGCCACGTCATGTTGATAATCCAATGGTATTATTTGCCGATGACAGCACCGCGGTAATAAAATGTAAACATTCGGAAAGCTATGAACAGGACATAAATAAGACCCTGGAAAATATCGTACATTGGCTTGACAAAAACAACTTGGTAATAAACTTACAAAAAACTAACTTAATGCACTTCCATTAACGCACAACTTTAAAAGAAGTATATGTAGACTACAATAAACGGAAAATTAACCAAGTTAAAGTAGCAAAATTTTTAGGGATTTACATTGACAGGCAACTAAATTGGCAACCGCAAGCAGAGGAAATTTGCAAAAGGATGAATACAGCAGCATATGTCCTTTCAAAGTTGTCCAAGAAAGTTGTCATTCAAACTACATTAGTAGCTTATCATGGTCTGGTTGCATCAGTTCTAAGATTTGGTATTATTTTCTGGGGAAATTGCAGCTCAAGGGAGTACATATTCAAGGCGCAAAAACGTTGCATTAGAGCGATGTGTGGTTTGAAGCCTACAGACAGTTGCGAACCAAAGTTTAAGTCTCTAAAAGTGCTTACATTTCCGTCATTGTATATTCTGGAAATGGCCATGTTTGTAAAGACCAATAAAAACCTATTCCCCACGATGACAGAAACTAGAAAACGACCTGTCAGAAATCAATACAAAAATTTATTACAAATCGAGTCCTGTAACACAGCATTACTGAGGAAAAGTATTATTTGTATGGGTCCTACCATATACAATAAATTGCCAGATGAAACGAAAAGTGATACAGTTAAAAACTTTAAAAGGAAATTAGTGGCCTTCTTAGTAGAAAAATGTTATTATTCGATTAATGATTGTTTAATGGACAAAACCTTTTAATCAGCAATGTGTATTATAAATATAATTAATATTATTTTGAACATAATTATGTACCTAGTATACATTACTTTTTAATTTTATTCTAATTAACTATATTATTATTTCATTTTTATTTGACATTTTCAATATTAATTAATGTATGTATAATTGCAATTATTTTGACATCATAATTTTTAATTTTATTTTTAAACTATAACATTTTTATTTTATTTTTTAAATTTGCGTGCCTATTTTCAGGCAGAATGTACATGGCTCACTCCTTTCTACTCCACCTGTATTTCAATGTAACCTATATTCATTGCAAATAAATGATTTGATTGATTGAAGCCGTCAACCAAGCATTAGGTATATCAAACTAAGTAACAAAAATGATTGCTGGGAAACGACTTTTTTTTTAGGATAAAAAATCACGTTTTACGGTAGGACTTAATGTAACGCACTCCAAACATTGTGCTGATAGATGGATTGAATAGTGCGGGGGTCGTGGAGGTGTTTAAAATAAAAATCTTACATTAAGAACAGGTACTTTAAAAAAAAAGTTGTGAAAAAGTTGGAACTTTGACCCCCAATATCTTCGCAACTAGAAGGTTCCCAGGTATGGTCTAGAAGAAAAAAATGATCGCAATGACGGGGAGAACAGGTGCCTTTCGGCTTCGTTAAGGGTCTTGTTACACCCTTAAGATAGTTGCTTATTTAATATTATTCTCTTTAAAAAAAAAATATCTCTACCCGAAATGACTTCGGTGTTACTGCAGCATTGCTTAAAGAGCATTTAACCTGTACTTTCGAGCTAACACTGCAACTACGAAAATCACCCTTACTGCTAGGAAATACAAGCGCAGTCGATAGGCGACCGTCACACTGTGACCGACGATTCACTGTACTTAGACATGTTCACTTTATACCTAACTGTTCGACTGTTCTGATGGTTGGCAACTATTTTGTTAGTGATTGAAATAGTAAAAACTTACTATTTCCCGTCGTAGCCTACGGGGCAGATGCAGGTGTAGTCGGCGATGCCGTCCTTACAGGTGGCGCCATTCTCGCACTTGTGCGTCGCGCACTCGTCCACGTCAATCTGTGTCAACACAACCAAGTTAAAGGCGATCAAAGTACAAGGTGTAATGGATATTGACGTGACCCAACAAAAACGTTATCAAGAGTTCAGTATCAAATTCATTGGTTGTTGCAGCAGCAAGTGTGGGAGAAGGTCATTACTAATGTGATTGCTTGTGCGACGTTCTACGCAGGCTGGTTGGTAGCAGCCGGGTTAGAGTTGTCCAGGAATTGAGATGAAAGGCTTCCTATAGGAGCGGCTTGTGTCCAGCAGTGGAGTGGTGTAGACACATACCTGGCAGTAGTCGCCGGCGTACCCGGGCGGGCAGGCGCAGGCGTAGGACGAGCGCACGTCGGCGCAGTGCCCGCCGGCTGCGCAGTCCCGGTCCAGGCACAGCATGCAGCCCACCACCTCCATGGAGCCCCACGGCCGGCCCGACCTGCACGCAGCAGGGAGGTTAGGATACCATACGTACGAGGAACGCACTCAATAATCCAATAGCTGTACAAGCATTTTTTTGGCGCGTGGCGAAAATCAAAACGAACACCGCCAGTATTGCCAGTAACTAAAGTTTCTTCGGTGCGCTCGGGAGCCCTAGAATCCCTCGTTACGTTCGGGATTCCAATCAGTGCCCGTGATATTCTCTAGTATTAGTAGTGTGTTACTCACAGCAGCGCGTAGTGCGGCTGCGCGGCCAGCAGCGCGGCCGTAGCACCCACGAACAGCTGCTCCTCCGTGAAGAACGGCAGCAGCAGCCCGCCCACGTGTACCGCGCCCATGCAGCCCTGCACCCATACACATGTTACAAAACCACAGTGAACTCGGCGTGTTCTAATACCAAACATTCGAACACTGCGCCCTGGTAGCTCACTCACGCTCACAGGGAGCACACCTGGGTCCCAGCGGTGGGAACATTTCTACCAGCTGACTATGCAGTTAAGAGACCGAAAATAATTTAAAAAAATACCGGCCAAGTGCGAGTCGTACTCACACGCACAGAGGGTTCCGTAGCACCAAACAATATAATAAAAATATTTTGAAGGCTCGTTCAAACACACAACAAGACAACAAAACTAAATTTATTTTTCATAGTATGTTAATGTAAAACCAAGTTGTTGCTGCAGTTGATGAAAAAGTCCCATATCTCAAAAAATAAACATCATATCTTATTCATTCCAATTTTGGTTTGAAAGTTTTTTTTAACGTTCTATAATCCTATATTTTTTTCTGAATTTTCCTCTTACTTTAGAAATTAGAGGGACACACACACACACACTTTTTACCACTTTGGAAGTGTCTATCTTTCAAACGATTGACTTTGAGAGAAAATGGTTTAGGAACCTCAATGACATTTTTAAAGACTTATCTATAGACAGCCCGCACATACGTGCGGTGAAAAAATATTTTTTTTAGTTTCAGTTCCATGTCCCCCCTTATTCTTATATTTTTTATTTTTGTATAGAAACTGTAAAGCGGTTCACAGAATACATCTTACTAACTTTCAACTGTGTAGTCCTAATAGTTTTGGAATAAAGTGGCTGTGACGGGAACACCCAAATACTCCGAAATATTTTATTCGGAATTTCGATGTTCCGATTTTCAAAAGTCCGAATTTCATAATACCGAAGAATTATAATGTCTATTATTAAAAATCACGAAATTTATTTTACCGAAAGTCGGAAATGCGCTTTGTTAGTTTTCCGATTTTCATACGTTCGGTTCTCGGTCCGAAAAACGACATTTCGATTTTAAATACTTCGAATAAACTACTAAAATTAGGTTTCTGAATAACTTTTCCGAATTTTATCTGTTCGAATTTCATTTTATCGAAAACTATTGACCGACGTCTTTTTTGCTTTAAGCATTATTTGACATGTATTTTAAAAAAGTCAAGATGTTGTGCTACAAAATTTAGTGACAGAAACGAATCGCTGAAAAACCGACTTCACGCATTTTTGTCTGCCCTACCCTCGAGAGTAATTTAAGCCCGCGTAGGCGCGGAGGGGTGACTGATGGAATAAAGTTTTTCGTATTTATGTAGTGTACCCGGCTGTGACATACACGGACAGACAGATAGACAGACGTTTTTTGCCATTCGGCTACGGAACCCTAAAAACAGGCAAGCTAATAATCAAGTTTACCTTGAAATACTCCCCGGCTAGATTGTCTCCGGTGACCTCCTCGCCTTCCGAGTACTCCCACACGTTGGGGTCCGTCGAGCTCTCACTCTGAACAAACCAACAACAACAGGTTACTGAACAATCTCCTTTTGTGATGTTAAACCTGTAAAAGTATTTTAGCAGGACGGACTCCGATAATTTCTAAGGAGTTTATAAGGACATAATAAAATAGAAACTGAAGATACACTTAGTATACTGACCATAGTGGTGAGCATGGCGGGCGTGGTGCTGGGCGGGGCGGCGTGGCCGATGCCGCCCAGGTGGATGTGGCCCTCCAGCACCAGCGTCTGCCACGCGCGCGTGTCCACGCTGGCCGTCAGACCCACCTCCGAGTGCCCGTTGGGCTCGATGAAGGCGCCTGCAATACGCACGCATTATTTAAACCAGCCCGGACTCGATTTAACGAGCGGTTTAACGTAGACTAGGTACGAGTTTTGGGTCCTCTTACGCCTTTTACTTTGTCTATGTGTTGGGACTTCCGTGTGGCGGAAGGTGTGTGTTTGTATGAATGTGAGTGCATGCGTGTGTCGTGATGTACTGACCGCGCAGCTGGTTGTTGGTGAAGGTGAAGCGTAGCGTGGTCCAGTGCAGGTGCGAGTGCGCGCGCATGCGCCGCAGCGCGGGCAGCGCGGCCGCGCCCAGGCGCCACTGCACCGCCACCTGCTCCTTGAACACGCCCACCGTGAACCACGCCCCGCCATCCGCGCCCTCCGCGTGGAATAGTGTGCCGCCCGTCTTGCTCCTGCGTACCATTAAACAATGGATTTACTTATAAATAATACTAGAAACAGAAATGCATAGCTTGATGTGTAGCTGTGTGTGCAGCCAGGTTTCAGGGTAGCTAAAGTAGACTCATCTTTCATGGGGTACTGTTTAAAATGTTATAATAATATACCTCCACACATTTTACAAGTGAATGAGACGAAATTTAAATCTTGTATAAAACGCACACTATGTAGACAAGCATATTATAAGTTGAGGGATTACATTGATGATAGAATGCTGGTCCTGCTCCACAACCATAGGAGCAAACTAATTGATTACCATGTGAAGTTATTGTGGAAGCTGCAGAAGATTGTAAAAATATCTTTGCATTGTATAGATTCAATCTCTTAGTATTATACAGGGTGTAACAAGAACCTTCACGAAGCCGTCAACCAAGCATTATGTACATCAAACTAAGTAACTTTACGCAAAAGTTATTGCTGGGAAACGGCTTTTTTAGGTAAAAAATCACGTTTTACGGTAGGACTAATTGTTATGCACGTAAATCACTGTGCTGATGAACACATTGAATAGTACGGGGGTCGTGGAGTTGTTTTAAGTAAAAATCTTACATAAAAAAGGTGTATTAAAAAAAAAACTTGTGAAACATTTGGAACTTTGAACCCTATCATATCTCCGTAACTAGAAGGTTCCCTCCCATATAAAGTTTAAAAGAAAAAAATGATCGCAATGACGGGGAGATCAGGTACCTTTCGGCTTCGTTAAGGGTCTTGTTACACCCTTTATAATTTCATAGCACATGTGTGAGTACAGTTGCCATCAGATATATCGTAGCGGGCAAGGTACTCAATTAATATTTCGAAACAGCGAGGTAAAAATATCAGAAAGCACAGAACTTAAATGGTATCTCGCAGTCAGGATGATCATAAAAATCGGAACTTTTATGGAAAATATAGCTTAAGAGCCGCCAACCCGTCATATTTTTCGTACAAACGCTCGTACGTGATTATGCCGTTGTTACACATCTATCTTTGAATTTTTTTAACTAATAGATATTTTGTGCACTATATCTAGGTTTCTATGATTGTCAAAAATTTAAAAAAAGTAGAAACAAATTCAGTGTAGGCCTCCAAAAATTGCTGTTTTGCACAAATTTTACCTAAACTTTGGCCGTTTATAATGTACTCATAAACTGTAAAAATAAAGAAAACATCATGATATAAACCTTGCACATGTAATGGACATTCTTATTGACAAATATTTATTTCATACACTTGTAAGGCTTATTCAAAAACACGTATTTCCTGGAACAAGTTTAAGAAATTTTTGAACACTATTTTTCGTTCAATGTCATCACGTTAGGCGGTTTGAGGTGCGTGGGAGACGAGTTGTTCGGGGTTGAGGCGGGGTAAGACGGGGGAGTTGAAAGAAAATCGCCGCTGTGGCTCTGGATGAAACAACAAGTTTTTTGACCATGCTCGCGTTGACGATAGACGCGCCGGGAAGGGCCCTCTTAAGTCTGTATCACACAGTTTAATTTCGTTACTCTATTGAAATTTTAATCGTCAAAAATGATTTTGACAAATGCTCTGGATTCACTACATAGTATAAAACAAAGTCCCTTCCCGTTGTCTGTCTCTGTGTATGCTTAGATCTTTAAAACTTCGTAACGGATTTTGATGCGGTTTTTTTGGTTTTTTGAGTGATTCAAGAGGATGGTTTATATGTTTAATGTTTAATGTCATTGTACCCGTGCGAAGCCGGGGCGGGTCGCTAGTATATTATATAGTTATGTGTTCCAAATTTATTGAAAAGTCGCTGCTCATAAATTTATGACAAATTGCATGTTCTGATGTTATTGACCATATTTAGTGTGTCGAATTTATTGAAAAGCAATGCTGCTCCGAAATATTTGAGAACCTCGCCCGCTACGATATATCTGATGGCGACTGTACTATGTACTATAAAGCTACGATTTACATTTAGTTATCTTTCATTGACTCGAATGTGGCCTGGCGGTTGAGGGTATGTCATGCTCACTCAAATCTCTCGCTGATGGTGGCGCGTGTGTCATATTATTTAGTTCCCTTCAATATGGTTGAGTTGAATGGCGCTGAGCCATGGGTCATGTTCGTGAACGGGCGCTGTCAATTGGGACTGGTCATCTCTTAGCTGCCACGGTTTATTTTAACTACTTTGTCTATGAATTATTGATTTTGTCTTTTTACTCTGGACGCTCATAATGTGCACGTCTTTCTACATCGTTCTCGCATATATGTATGACGTCAGCATGAATGATGTAACCAAGATCTTGTGAAAAATGTTTTGATTGAAAAGAGTGTCCATGGAGTTTCCTGCCCATTCTTCTCCATAGAGATCTACGCTTCGGAATGGGCAACTACAGTACTTTTACAAGTTATTATGCCTTGTGTCTGTGACTGTAGCTTCGCCTTCTTTGTTTCTCTGACATTCAAAACTGCATGTTATGGTCTAATTGAAATAAATGTTTTGAGTTTGAGTTGAATAGGCTAGCTAACACGACCGAGTCGCCCTGCGAGGCACAAGCCGGGACGCGCAAATTCCGGGAAATGCCACAATGTCGTGCGAGGCGTGTTCACACCGAGCGTTTCCCCGAAAAGCGGCTCGGTTGATCTAGCTCATCCCTAAGAATAATACATCTGGAGAAGGTTTAAAACTCTGGCAAACCTGTCGATCATCAGGTGTCGCTATCTACCACTAAGCTACCTGTATGTGATGGTGAGTGTCTCGGGTAGGTCCAGGTCTTCATCGGTGGCGAGGCTCACGGCCCGCGGCACGCGCAGCTTGTACGTCAGCGTCGTGTTCACGCCGTCGAACGTCGCGTTCGACACGCACTCGTACCTGATTACATTATCATTTTCAAAAAGTGTAGCACAGCATAAACCAAACGTAGCTCGTAGATAAAATAATGCAGATGCACTCTAAATATTACATTCCAGAAAATATCTATGAAGCCGTTCGTCAATTGCATTTAAACAAGGAACGTTGTTTTTCTTACAGAAATAATTATCGATTATCCGACTGTATAGTGTGAGTCCTTAAGCGGAACCAGTGTCAACATAGGTCCTGTGTTGAGGCATACTCACCCTGCATCCAGGTTGCGGCAGTGCGAGTTGAGCGGACAGCCCTGCAGCTGACAGAACTCTACCTCCGCGCACGTCTTGCCCTTGTAGCCGCGCGGACACTGACATCTGCACAAATGTACCAACGTTGTCCTCATGACAAACAGTTTTATGAGATAACTGGTATTACCAGCAGGAAGGTCGGAAATTAGCCCACGTACCAGCGGGATAAAAAGTATCCCAAGTCCTAACACAGGTCATGGTCTACATGTGTGACAAATCTCATCAATCGGAGGCAGAGGATAGACTGGATGCCAAAGACCTGTGTGGTGTATTTTGGGGGAGCTGGTCTGTGTCTACACAGCGTGTACCGGAAGGGTTGATTGCTGCAAGTAATTGTTCAATAATGTTGTGATTCAGTGAAAGCTTGAGATTTGCATGCCTCCAGGCGTAACATGGTTGATCTCTCTATTTTTAACAGCTTTATGTAAATTATGTAATTACCCATATTACCCACATATTGAATTTGAAAGGTGTGGTCATATTTAAGGATAGCATATTTTAGGTTATATATTATCAAACTGACTAACGTTCACCATCAGACCAACATCGTTATCGCGAATAAACAGCTGCCCCAAATGAAACATTTAATGTTGAAAAGAAAGTTGTTCAGTTTGATAGTCTGTATGACCGCCATCAATATGACCACACCTTTCTGGTAAACGCTGAATTCACCTCACTGACTACGGTAGATCAAGTTGACGATTGACGCCATGGCGAGGGTGCTTGCTTCTTCATGATTAGTTGACGTGAGCTATTTTTAAAAGACGACACTCACCTTGTTTCGGGTCGGTTATTGTTGTTAGGTTGTCGGTTATTTGTTTTTATTTATTTTTATTTAAATAAACTCTTCGTAACCGGCTCAAGCCTATTCTGCGTCGATAAGTGTGCTGAACGCAAGAAACTGAGTGAGTAGTGGTGTGCTCACGTGTAGTCGTTCCAGATGTTGGTGCAGGTGGCGTTGTGCTGGCACGGGCGCTCGGCGCACAGGTCGTCGGACACCACGCCGGGCAGCACGCCGGCCGGGTCCAGCCACACCTAGCCTGGTACTGATGTATGTTGTGCTCACGTGTAGTCGTTCCAGGTGTTGGTGCAGGTGGCGTTGTGCTGGCACGGGCGCTCGGCGCACAGGTCGTCGGACACCACGCCGGGCAGCACGCCGGCCGGGTCCAGCCACACCTAGCCTGGTACTGATGTATGTTGTGCTCACGTGTAGTCGTTCCAGGTGTTGGTGCAGGTGGCGTTGTGCTGGCACGGGCGCTCGGCGCACAGGTCGTCGGACACCACGCCGGGCAGCACGCCGGCCGGGTCCAGCCACACCTAGCCTGGTACTGATGTATGTTGTGCTCACGTGTAGTCGTTCCAGGTGTTGGTGCAGGTGGCGTTGTGCTGGCACGGGCGCTCGGCGCACAGGTCGTCGGACACCACGCCGGGCAGCACGCCGGCCGGGTCCAGCCACACCTAGCCTGGTACTGATGTATGTTGTGCTCACGTGTAGTCGTTCCAGGTGTTGGTGCAGGTGGCGTTGTGCTGGCACGGGCGCTCGGCGCACAGGTCGTCGGACACCACGCCGGGCAGCACGCCGGCCGGGTCCAGCCACACCTAGCCTGGTACTGATGTATGTTGTGCTCACGTGTAGTCGTTCCAGGTGTTGGTGCAGGTGGCGTTGTGCTGGCACGGGCGCTCGGCGCACAGGTCGTCGGACACCACGCCGGGCAGCACGCCGGCCGGGTCCAGCCACACCTCGCCGAAGGGAGGCGGCAGCTGCAGCCCCGGCACTTGCAGCGGGAAGAACTCCACGATCGTCACGTTCACGCCGTTTGAGATCTGAAGAACAGTACGGATTGACTTATTTTGACTTTGGGTAGTATTATTTCCTTTATTTATCATTTTTGTATATATTTTTAAACATTTCTTTTTAAAAAAACCTATAATAATATAAAAAATATATGGCTCATCGGCATCAGGAACAAGGTCCAGGCTGCCGGTGGTCAGGGCTCCAGAGAGAGGGATTAAAAAAATTCCTCTCTCTGTAGATTTTTTTTTATCATTCTCAGCTTTCACGAGATTCTCGTCATGAGGAACAATGATGACCTTATGTAGTATTATTATTTATTTATTAATCAGACTACAGAAAGGTCCACAGTGTTAGTAACAATATGACTTAGCCTATGTTAGTACGTAATAACTAGAACAGATCGAGTGCGATTAGTTAGCACCCACACTACCGGGCTATCTGCCCGGGCGGCTATCGTTTGCAGGATAGTGTTGGGACTGCCACGCAGCCTGTGGAGTAGCGAGCCAGATTTCTTACGCCACAACGCGTCAAAACTATCAGTGCGTGCGTCGGCAAACATTGCTGGGGCACTACAGAAGCGTGGCAATCGCAACAATACCCTGAACGCATTATTATACTGGATTTAACTGGATACGCAGAGCATTATAAGCCTTTTAGGAATATGTGAACCACAGGGCTCCCGAGTACAGCGATTTGCAGTATGCCTTGAAAAGGACTATTTTAATTGCGGCTGTACACCGAGAGAACCTGCGGGCCAGCATATTCGCCCTAACTGACAATGCTCTGCGTTCCCTCTCTAAATCCAAATAATCTTTTAGATCATCCGTTACCAGGTGGCCCACATATTTAAATTTGTATACCCTGTTTATCGGGTGACCTTTCATTAAAAGAGGAGGGACTGTAGCGGGACACCTAGCGCCAGACCTGAAGACCATGAATTCTGTCTTACTGCAGTTGTAAATTAATCCATGAGCCACAGCGTACGACTCGCATACATTGAGTAGCTTTCGGAGAGCACCGATCGAGGGAGCCAGCAGCACCATGTCGTCCGCATAGCTAATGTTGTTTAAACAAACTCCATCAACGTAGCAACCGACACGCGTGCCGCTGAGTTCCTCAATCAGTGCACATACAGACCGAGGTGAGGATAGGCCCCCCTGCCTCAACCCGCATTCTGGCCGGCATGGCTCCGACAGCTCACCCACCCATCGCACCCGAGTCTCCCGGTTCAGATACCAGTGCCTGAGGAGCAACGTAAACTCCGGAGGCAGTGTCGTCTTCTCTAGCTTTTTCCAAAGAAGATCGTATGGGACAAGATCCCGTATACCGGTGTTTTTCGTGACAGGCGTTGTCATCGGTGTTGCTGTGAAAGGGCATGGTCAGATGCAACGGTCTGTGCCCACCATATAGAGGGGCATCTCGGCGGCGAACTTGGAGCCGAGACGTCGCCCGAAATGTTCGACTGTAAAATATCTGCTGATACCAGATTTTTTGCCAAGCCACTCCTTGGAACCATGTGTCGTAATGTTTTACAAATTCAAATAAATGTTCGTATTCTCGCAGTAATTTGTTCAATTTGAGGATACCAGAACAGGCTTTGGTCCAACATTATACCTAAGTACTTGACATGGTCAACTTTACTGATGGTTGGATAATTGAAAGAAAGAAAGAAAAAGTATATAGTAGAACAGAAGTGTGTAGTAATGGTGTGTAGTAGTGTATATGTAGTATTGCAGTCGTAATCAACCGTCGTCCTACACTCATGTATATTATTGTTGAAATTAGGTTCTGGTTGGACATTTTTATAAATTGAGAAGCAGATATAATTAGTTTTACTCGTTTTTTACGTAAGGAGGTTTGATTTTAGCCATGAAGTCACTTGTAACATAAATTTTTCTGTGTTGGTTTTAGCCCAGGTTGATTGTCATATTACTAAAGTCGTTTATATTTATGGTCTATATTTTCAAACACGAAATCTCTTAAGGGGTCTTTGTACTCATACTTATGAACAACTTTTACTATGGGACCAATAATGAAATCGCGAAAAAAAATCAACTGCCCCATACTGAACAGCTGATTTTCTTTTCGCGATTTCGGGGTTGTTCCCATAGTGAAAATTGTTCATAATTATGAGTACAATGACCCCTTAAGAGATTTTGTGTATGAATAGATATACCTTATATTTTAGGAATAGAGTAGGACCCAGAATGCTTCCCTGAGATATTAGACAAGGATGGGTATAGAGACCGTGTCGAGGGCCTTTTTTAGATCTATAAAAACCGATAAACACCTAGTTCCTTTGTAGAGTTCTTTTGTTAGTACTAGAGTTAAAGACATAATAGCGTCTCCCGTAAAGATTGAGATACAATGTTGTTAATTTGAAGATAGCTTACTAATTTGGAATTTAAAAGTTTTTCTAATATTTTTGCTATAACGAAAATTGGTCTATAGTTATTAACATCACCCTCCTGCCCACTCTTGTATATGGGGGTGATTATTGACTTCTTTAAAGAATTAGGGAAGGTGCCTTGTTTAAAACAAAGATTAGATAAATGCATTATAATTGGAATTATTTCATGTTTTAAATGTTTAAGGTACCTAGTGGAGATATTATCCCATCCTGGGCACTACCTGATTTTAGAGAGTTTATTATACTATTTACTTCATTGATATCTGTATCCAGCAGAACAAAAGATTTGCAGAGACATTTAGGTCATTCTGGTTTACGGTTTGTTGAATGTCATTTGACAGCTGGTTACGAATATTTGCGAAATATTTATTTATGAAGTTTGCTGATTCCGTAGGTGATTGCTTTTAGATTAGTTAATTCAGAATTAGTTCTATTAGATTTATTTGTGTATGTGATAGTTTTCAGGTTTTTCCAGAGAATTTTGTTGTTGTATAACGATTTATTAATAAGGTTTCTTTGATATTTTCTTTTTAGATTTTTCATAAGGTTGTTGCAATGATTTCTGTAACGAGCATAATGTATTTTTTTTATTTCATTATGGGTATCGTCTCAGGATTGTTTTTTAACTTATTGTGATTTTGAATGGGCGACTAATATACTGATTGGACAGATTTATACGGTCATTGCGGCAAAGAGAACATAGGACGCAAGAGCGAGCGAAGCGAGCTCGGGACTTGTGGCAACCCGACTCGGACAGGTTAGGTTCGAAGGGTATGGCGGGGTCTAGTGAGCGAGCAAAGACCCTGGCATCCCCTTCGTGTTAGGTTACTTTAAACCCTGTAAACGGAAATAGGAGCCCCGCACGGCGGGGCTATGTCGACTACGTCTTATCTACAATCTAGTGGTTAATAAGCTTGTTTTTTTTTTTTTTTATGAGTCCTTGAATTATCACACTGATCGTATTGAACAGCTAGTAACTCAAATTTGTAAACATATTAAAATACCGATTGATTTGATTTATTTTAAGTCTCAAAGAAAGAGGATCATCATCCTACCCTTATCACAACTTATTTGCGGTCGGCGCAGGCTGTCATCTTCTTCCATACTTCATTATTACTGGTCATCTCAGCAGTCACCTCCTTTTTAGCCATATCATCCTTCACACAGGTCATCCATCGTTTCTTTGGTCTTCCTCTGCTCTTAGATCCATCTACATTCATACTCAACATTTTCCTCACTACATTTTCCTCATTGCTCCGCATCACATCCCATACCACGCCAACTGATTACCACACAACTTTTCAGTCACCGGTGCCAATTTCAGACTTCCTCTTATGTACTCATTCCTCATTTTATCCATTCGCGTTACACCACACATCCCCCTTAGCATTCTCATCTCAGCCACATGCAAATGACTTTCATTCATCCCTTTTGTGGTTCAACATTCTGATCCATACAAGACAGCAGGTCTAACCATGGTTTTATAAATCTTTCCCTTGAGTTTAAGGGGAATGCGGGAGTCGCATATTGTTCCCGTGTCCTGCCGCCATTTCATCCATCCAGTGTTAATTCTGTGCTTCACACTCCGATCTATTTCGCCATCGCTTTGCACGAGTGAACCGAGATACCGAAAGTCGGCGAAGACTGGAAGGAGCGCGCCATCTAGCGCTATGGCTGCAGAACTGGAGAGATCGCCGAAATCGCAGAACATGTCATAAGTCAAGTTCCTAAGTCAAGTTCATAAGTCTATATCTCGATTTATAGGTACAAAAGCCCAAAATACGAAAGCCCTAGAATCCATCGCTGCGTTAGGGATTAAAATAGCGCCCGTGACGTAAGAAACTGCTTTGTCCCCTTGGTGCATAATCCACTAATATTCATCAACAATTATCATTTACAGTGTAATTATGTGACAAGGTCTAAATTATGAGTAGGACATCATTTTTTAAAATGAAAAACAGATCGTTACGCACCTGTACGTCCTGTATGACACCCTTGAAGTATGCGCTATCGTCCGGCTCGGGCGAGGCGGGGGGTGTGGGCGGCGCCGGGCTGCTGGCGGGAGGCGCGGGCGGCGCGGAGGGCGCGGCGGGCGCGGGCGGCGGGGGCGGCGCCTCGGGGCTGCCTGCCAGTAGCGGCGGCGGCGGCCCGCCCAGGTACAGTACCTACACGAACGATACACTTTATAATCATTTGCTTTTAAAACATCTATAATAATAAAGGGAAGCCAGTAATCGGGCGAATAAAAATTGAATTGGCGACTATTATACCAAGATTACCAAGTAACTAACTATTTACCCAATCATTATCCGGTCGTACAATTATCACTTGCTTCGGTGAAGGAAAACATCGTGAGGAAAACAGCATGCCTGAGAGATATTTGTCGACGGTATGTAAAGCCAAGTCAGAGGCCCATGGGCGGCATAAAAACTTTGACACCAGGTTAGGCACTAACCACACGAAAAAGAAGAAGATCCGGTAATTACGGCTAGGAGTACAAGCAAGGAAGCAAGAAAGCAAACCGAGCTCGGGACTTGTGGCGCCCCTACTCGAGACAGGTTAGGTTCGAAGGGGATGGCAGGGTCTAGTGAGCGGGCGAAGCGCACGAACTAAGACCCCGGCACCCCCTTCTTCTTAGGTTACTTTAAAACAGAAATAGGAGCCTTACGGGCTACGTTGACTACGCCTTTTCTACAATGTAGTGGTTAATAAACTTGTTTCTTTTCCCGAGTCCTTGACTTACCACACTGGTCGTATTGAACAGCTAGTAACTCAAATTTGTATTTTCATGTTGCCGTTTTAATCATTTGTATGCGCCCACTGTTTGTCGCCCACTTGGTATTTCAGTAGTCCATATTTAGTATTTTTAACACCTTTAATTTAAATTTATTTTCGCTCGTTTAAATACTACCCACACCTAATTTAATATAAATCTTTATTCAGAATCACAAAAGGTAAAATACAAATACATTAACAGTGTAGGTATAATAATGTTAGATGCCTGTACTAGATTAATCCTGCATCACCAGGCTTCAGGAGCTCTCAGTATGCTGTATAATATTACATAATGACAAACTTATTTTAATTAACTGAAACTCTATCCACGTAGAACTGCACACACAATGAGGTTTTTTCCAGGCCAGCTGTACACGACTCAGAGTAAATATTTTCGTTTGGGTGTATGGAGCTGGCCTTCATTACCTTTTAAAAATAAAATGGTGGCTATACGTCTGAATTGTTTTTTTTTTGCTTTGGAAAGTAAAAAAAGTAAGTAAGTTGCAATACAACAAAAACGCAAATCGAACGAATTAAGACGAACGCACTCGAACTAAGGAAAGGAAAGGACTTTTGAAAGGCAATGAACGCCAGCTCCATAGAGCCAAACCAAATTTTTACACTGAAAAAAAAGCCAAGTGCTACTCGTACTCACACGCACATAGGGTTCCGTAGCACCAAACAATATAATAAAAATATTTTGAAGGCATTCGTTCATATGTTGTATTGTTTTACATTCATCAACAAAACTAAATTTGTTTTTCATAGTATGTTAATGAAAAACAAAGTTGTTGCTGCAGTTTGATGAAAAAGTCCCATATCTCAAAAAATAAACATCAAATCTTATTCAAACCAATTTTGGTTGAAAGTTTTTTTTACGTTCTATAATCCTATATTATTTCAGAATTTTTCTCCTCTTACTTTAGAAATTAGAGGGGGGACACACATTTTACCACTTTGGAAGTGTTTATCTTTCAAACGATTGACTTTGAGAGAAAATGGTTTTAGGAACCTCAATGTCATTTTTAAAGACCTATCTATGGACACCCCGCACGTATAGGTTTGATGAAAAAAATATTTAGAAAAAATATTAGTTTCTGTTCCATGTATGGGGAGACCCCCCTTAATCTTATATGATTTTTATTTTTGTATAAAAACCTTATAGCGGTTAACAGACAAGACACACCTACTAAGTTTCAACCGTGTAGTCCTAATAGTTTCGGAATAAAGTGGCTGTGACATACACAGACAGACAGACAGACAGACAGACTTGGCGAATCTATAAAGGTTCCGTTTTTTGCCATTCGCCTACGGAACCCTAAAAACCTCAATATTTTAGGAAAGTGTTATGTCGGTACTTAGATAATAAACGTATATGGGTTGATTCAAGTTTTCAATAAACCAGTTCTTACCAGATCTCTGCCTTTTATTGACGTGTACATAACAGAAAGTATTTGCGTCGGCAGAATTATAAACTAGAACGTATGTTCACTAGGAGGAGGTTCACGAGGATCACTTGTTATAAGAATTATAAACTACAATGTGTGTTCACTAGAATCACTTGTTATAAGAATTATAAACTACAATGTGTGTTCACTAGAATCACTTGTTATACTTTTTAGATTAAAACCACTCAATTAACAGTAAGTGGTGTGCAACTCGAAGGAACCGTCTGGTCGCCAGAAGCGCTAGTTCAGGGCTGCCTTACGACGCAACCATCGATCCGCTTGCTACTTTAATTTGCAATATCACATCTGTAGGTTGCAAAAACCATTCGCGCGTCATCATTAGGCGCTCTTGTTTATATCAATATGTGCACCTAGCGACTAACGCGCCTTACAACCTTATTACTTAGGGCATGAGGCTGGACAGTGGCAGACCCCCGGTGAACTCGGTAGTACCCGATGATTACTTTACAACAATGCGCAGTAACTATCTAACCGCTACATAAACTAATAGAACTTATCTTTTTATGACTTGCGACTGACATTCGACACTATATATACTATACACATTAACATTTATGCAGTTATATGGAATCATATTGAACCAAAAACAAATCTGATACCAAACGACGACCAATCTAAACTCAAAGTTAGAACTAGGAACGAAGAAAACAATCAAAGAATAACCGCTTTGTAAAACTCCTCAAATGTCTAATTTACAAACTGCTTGCTTACCTGAGCGTCGATGGTTTTGGCCGCGGAGATAGACTTGCGGAAGTACTCCGTGCCGTTGAGCTTCACCTGCACCAGCGTAGAGTTGCGCACCACCTGCACGACGAAGTGGAACTATTTACATTATACCCCACAAGTCTACACATGCAGCTATTCATGTCGAACACATTCATACCAGGGTTCTGAACCAAACTGGCAGTTGTATTTTTTATGATTTTCGAATACCAAATGTATAGTGTACAGGGCGGTGAGTAGTCACAGCCCCGCAATGGTATGCAATACCGATAGCAACGCAAGTACGTTGTCATCTCAGAAATAAAACCAAATTAACTGTAATATGTACCACCGACGACGTAGCACAGGAATGCTACTTCACGGCAGATATTTGCATAATAATAAAAATATTCAGTGCAACAGAAAACTGTTATATGGCTGTTTATGATCATCAACGTCCTCCTGCGCTCATACAAATGTATTCAGGGTCGGCGCAGCACGTCTTCTTCTATATTTCGCTACTACACATTACTCATATAGGTACTTCATTATTTCGGATTACTTTTCATTTTGATAAAGTTATAAACAAAATGGATGGAAGGCGCTTTACCAGCGTGTGCCAGAACCCGAGGGTGAGAGTCCAGTGCGTACAGTACCTCTATGAGGTGCAGGTAGCCATTGTCCAGGCGCGTTCCGCCCACCGTGTAGTTCTCGGGCGTCTGGTTGAAGCGCAGGTGTACCAGCAGCTCGCCGCCCTCCAGCGACGCGCCCACCTGCGTCTCGTCTGTTTGCCCGAACCTACAAAAGTACACAGTTTTAATAACTCCACGTTTATACTCCAAGGTTTTTTTTATTGTACTGTATTACTACGCGTTAGATACTCGCTGACCTCGACCCGAGGCGTCGCTGTTTACAATGCTGATGCTGACGACTGCAACGCGTCGTCACAGCCGAGCATCACAACGGCATCGCCATGCACTTCACAAAAAAAAACCCAAATCCTAATTTCGTGCAGTGTTTATGAATGTGCGTTGTCTTTAGTCTCACAACGGTAGTGGAGCATTATTTAAAGGGGCTCGTTCAGTTTGAAGATGTCGTCCCTGTTATAAGTATCCTTAGAAGTTGTAATAGTATCGAGTCGAAATAGTCGATCAGAGACGATTAAGCGCGCAGGCCGTCAAAGTGTACCTGGCGATGGAGCCGAGGTAGAAGATCTCCCCGCTGGGCTTGCGCGTGCGGATGAACATGGAGATGTCGAGCGCCGCGCGCACGCCGCGCCGCGCCGCGTCCGCCACGCGCACGCGCACCACGGAGCGCGCCGCCGCCGCCTCCGCGCCGAACGTGGCCGCCGTGTAGTCTGCGGCCACGGGATACATACGACATACGACATACTCACTAATAGCCTACTGCAATTAGACAACAAATAAAACCCAAAACGTGGAAAAAACTTTATAGTGGTCGAATTTTCCTGGGACTAATTTATAGAGTTCCGAGAGGAGTGGCGAAGAAAGTGTTATTATTCGCCGCTCACGACTTTTTTTTAAATTGTCGTCTGTCTGTCACCAGGCTATATCTCATGAACCGTGACAGCTAGACAGTTAAAATGTTCACAGATGATGTGTTTATGTTGCCACTATAACAACAAATACTAATAAAAACGGAATAAAATAAATATTTAGGGAGCTCCCTCCCAACAAACATGTTTTTGTTACATAACGGTACGGAACCTCTCGTGCGCGAGTCCAACTCGCACACGGCCGGCTTTTTGTTTTGTTCTTGTTAAACGACTTCATATTGTGGCGTAAATGAATTCTATTTCATTTTTTTAAATATTTTCCTATTTACTTCAATTATTTCTGAAATATCAAATTCAAAGACTATTTTTTTTTCAAAATTGGTAACTGATGCTTTTTCACAGATAACGGACCAAAAAATGTTTAAGAAAACCACATTCCAAAATCATTCTAAATCGTCTTTAATAATGGCTTTTTTTTTTAAATCTCATTTTGCAAATTATTGTCCAATTGCTCATTTATCTAATGAGCAGCGATCGGAATAGGTAGAGCTAATGTATCTAAAGTTCAAGGAACAGAAACAGTGGGGACTTCCTTATGACTAAACTTTGTCATTGGACAAAAGAAATCCTAGTCTTAAAATTCGGGAATTTGAAAATACATTTTTAATTGAAAATAGGATTTTTTCAATAAAACGTTGAAATATGCATTACATGTACATCGACAAAAATAAATAAAGAACCATACCAAATTGGCGTTTAATGTATGCACACACAAAAAAAATTACAAAGAAAATTGAAAAAAAAAAATGCGGCGAAATTTAAAAAAAAAAATCTCTTCTCCTCTAGGAACTCAATAATCAAAAAGTCCCATGAAAATCCCCTATAAACTTCATTCCACCTTATTGTCTAATAGCACTCGACCATACATAATGATGTAAAGATAGACGGAATAGAGAACAGTAGGTAAGCGTGTGTCGTCTGACTAGGATGACTCACTGTACTGGCACGTGTCCCCCAGGTGCGGGCGCGGGCAGGTGCACACGAAGCTGGTCCAGGCGTCGTCGCAGGCGCCGCCCGAGCGGCACGGGTTGGGCGCGCACTGCGGCGTGCGCGCGCACTGCGCCAGCACGCCGTGCAGCTCGGCGCGCGCGCGCCCGCCCGCCCCCCACTCCTCCAGCTCCGTCGTCGTCTCGGCGCCGGAGTCCTCCGGTAACACCTGACATACAGCGCGACACTAATTAGATGCGCATAAACTGAGGCACGGACATGAATAAAAATGAGCAACACAACATTTTGGCAATGATTGCAACCTTAGGTCGTAGCAACATAGCCAAAAACACAAAAAAAAAAAACAGCAACTACATCTGTCACACGGAAATTGAAAAATCCTGTACCGTCAAATCAAAGTTATCCGCGAGATAAGACAAAAACACAGCAATCTGTCGGTGAGTAGCCACCGGACGCAACGCCCGCAACACTGGCGAACTTTATACCGTTTTGTTCTATCTGTTTATAAAACCAAATATTTTTTAAAGTGTAACCATGGATTTTCTTGCCTGTTCTTCTCCATAGGAAGCGACTAACCCAAATATTTTGTCGTTTTGTAAAATATAATATGTTGGTTTTTGTTCCTCATACCCTTTTTTTTACCGATGGGAAATAATCCCCTCCCGCTCTGGGCTGAGCAGGAGGGAGTGTCAGACTTGTACTGACTAAAACCCATCCATGTTCCTTCCTTTGCCCTTTGTGTTCCAGGGCCGCGGTATCTCTTTCGAACAGTCCCGCAACCCTGGCAGGCGCCGGTCCTTACGGACCCCTTCCTGTTTGCTGACTCTCTTTAAGGCGCGCGTGGAACACTCTTGCGCCGTCGACACGGCCTGTCGTCATAAGACGGACGGACGGCGAGCTAGCCCATAGCTCACCGTCCACAGACCCACGCCTACGGTGGCCCGGGGCCACCACGTGGCCCCCGACGCCCGTTGCGTCTCCCGCGGCGGCTGGGACGTGAGGTCCTCTCCCTCTCACGTTCCGCCACCTCCTTCGCTAGCATGACTGCTTCGCAGAAGGAGGTGACGGCGTCCCATTCCGTCTCGGTCCGGACCATGGATTGAACCAAGGCCGGACGCGAGAGGTCGCCGCCGCCGATCGCCGCTACGAGGACACGGCGGTGCTTTGCCCACGCGGGGCAGATCTGGTATGGTATCACCCGGGCGTTTCTTCCCGCCCGATTCGGTGCAGGAACCTCCCGAAACGACCGTGTCCGGTGAGGACCTGCGTCAGGCGGAAAGTGAGGGCGCCGTGGCGCCTCTCTAGCCACTCCTCAAAGAGGGGACTTACCGCCACTATTGTGGCGTGCCCTGCACGGGGTTGCGACAGTCGCTCTCTCCATGTCGCAATGAGATCGCGCCGGAGGTCTGTCCGCTGAGCGACAATTTGCCGCGGCAGCGGAGTTACCCCCCGGCGTAGTGCCTCCGCGCGCCAGTCGTGCAGGCGCGCGAGGACTATCGCCTCCAGATCCCATGGCGGCAATCGGGCAAAGAGGCTCGCCGCCTCGCGGGAGATCGTGCGGTACCCCCGGACCAGCCTTACGGCTACCACGTTTGGGGCGCGTTCAGGTAGTGGGCGGCTCGCCACCTCAAAGAACGCGCCCACACCGGGGCCCCGTTCCTCATACCCCTAAACGTAAACTTTTTCTGGTAGTCTGGCAAGAACACTCATTACCATTTATATAAGTAAAAGTCAGTCAGTGGTAATTGAGCTTTATATTACCATTTAAATAAGTAAATTTTATAGATTTATAAACTTCAAAAAGTAAAATACAAACCGTTATTAGTGGAACCGCCTCGTGTGGCTGGGACCGTGGTACCGGGATCCGGAGAGCTCCCGACAGATGTACTTGTACTGGTACTCACCCACTGCCCGTTGACGACGACGTCCTGGAAGCAGCCCACGAAGAAGTTGGGTCCGTGCGTGAGCGTGGCGTAGGACGAGCCGTAGGTGCCGAGGCGCGTGGACGGGAACGACGTCACGCTGGAGTTGTACGCCTCGTTCTGGCTGATGGGGTAGATGGTCTGCTCCTCGTTGGCGGCCAGCACCAGGTGCGACGAGTTGATCGTCACGAACACCTGCGAGACAACGATACTCATTACATCGAAGGAGAAATAAAAAAAGCCCCCATAAAACAAAAAAAAAAAAATCCTATGTGCAATAAAAATATTTTGATTTGATTTGAAAGTGGAGGCACATTTTATCCAACAACATACTGTAAAAAAAATATCAAGAATAATGAATTTATCACTTTGAATCACGTAGTGTATATTTTTAGTCTAATCCAATAATAGAATTCAGCAATAAACACGGTTCTAAGCTTTCACGGTTTATTTCTAAACTTACGAGATACCTTCCGTAATTTACAATTATTGATTTTGTTTTGTCATCCCGCGGTCACGGCGCTAGCAACAGCGCCGAACTATCGGGAGCTCAGAATAATTGATAAGCATAGTAGATGTGGAGTAAGTGCCGGTGTAAGTTTACTTATACTGCAATAAATATTACCTTCTGCCACTTGCTGTCGTTCAAGTTGGAACCGATGAACACTCCCTCCCACTTATTGAGCAGACTGGAGTGCAGGTTGAGGCGGCCGTTGGACAGCTCCAGGAAGAAGTAGGTGAGGCCGCGGCCCATGGCCAGCAGCCCGTTGCCCAGTGTGGTCTTGAAGCGGAACGAGATGTCGTAGCCCTCCTCGCGGCTCGTGTTCACCTCCGCGTAGCTGCTCTTCTCCAGGGACATCGTGGTGATCTGGGGGATTACGGGAGCTACGGTCACTGAGCCCAGCCCTAACCAACGATATCTCGTGTTTGACAATATTTGGATATCAAATGTTCGAAAGGTACAGCCGCAAATAAATACAGTTAAAATAACAATATCGACTGTTATTCATAGATCGTTGTCGTGTCAGTGGCCCGAAAGTCAACAACCAAGGATATCGTATTACCCAGTACTAACTGGGTTGTGGAGGTCAGATAGGCAGTCGCTCCATGTACAATATTCGTATTCAGCTGCATCCGGTTAGAGTGGAAGCCGACCACAACATGGTTGGGGAAAGGCGATGATTTGTAGTTTACAATAAGTGACAACACAAACCTAGGACTAGTAGAATACTAGAACAGTGGAGCTACACTTGATCATATAATATACATGACAGTTTGCAAAAGAATACCATTCTGTAAGGCTGGAGTTGTGTGAGACACGCGTATAACTGTCGTGGAGTGCTATACTTCATATTCCAAACATATGTTATAGTAACTGAACTTTGGCCGTGTTATATAAATGTAAGACAGGCGCTAAGATCGTGTACCTTCTCGCACGTGGTGCCGTAGTGGCCCGGCGTGCAGGAGCAGTTGAACCGGTGCTCGGTCTCGTGGTGCAGCCAGGGGTGGCAGGTGCCGTTGTTGCGGCAGGGCGCGTCGCGGCAGCCCTGCAGCACCACGGAGCAGTTCTGGCCGCCCCAGCCCGCCGCGCACACGCACTGGTACGACGCGCGCAGGTCGTTGCACTTGCCGTGCGCGCATGGCGAGTATCTGGGGAGAGGTTCACATATGTTCTCAACACTATATCTGGCAGGCCCGGAGGGACCTAACAAACCGATTCTTGCCGGCTTCCCTTCGGAACAACAGCTCTACGTCGTACGAGTTAGTGTTACCTACCATACTATTTGGCTAAAGTAGACATTGCCAAATAGATGATCTAATTAAAGTGGCCGGAAGAAACTGGATAGCCATGACGCACAACTGCCAAAAGTGGCGAGATTTGAAAGAGACCTACACTCAGCATTGGGCGAACCAAATTTAAAGCAGAAGAAGATATACCAAAATGGTATAGTATCACATCACAATACAGACAATGAAAATACATTACAGTATTTTACACTTGATATCTCAAAAAAAGTATTTCGATAACAACAGACAGCGCCAAATAAGCCACCACTCGTTTATCAATAACTCCATAGGAACGCACACAGGTGTATTCGCGGCCGGCAGCACACCGTTTCTTGTTTTTTTTTTTTTTGTCACGGGTGTATTTTTTAGTCACTATCGCGAAAGTCGAAATTAAATTTAAGATGGCGGCGATTTTTCCGTCATGGCTATCATTTTAATGATTTCCGGGGTCGCTTATCAAAAGATGGGGTCAAAAACAAATTTCAAGGAAATCTGACGACTGCCACTATACAAATGATACGATGGTCAAATTGTTTAAGCCAAATTAAAGCAAATTATTGGTTAATCAGGTAGCATACGGTCAAGGTATTAATGTGAAGAGCAAGGTCGAGTAGTCATTTGGAAGTCGAGATAATATAATAAATGACCTCAGACACTCGGCGATCTCCGTGCAAACTGATGATCTCCGTACCGAACGAATTAAAATATTTGTATTTGTATCCGTATCGCAATGCTCGCCCTCGTAGCCCGCGAGGCAGTCGCAGGTGTACCCGCCGATGTATGGGTACCGTACTGTATGCTATGTATGTCTGTGTCGCTCACCTCTGACACTCGTTGATCTCCGTCTCACAATGCTCGCCCTCGTAGCCTGCGAGGCAGTCGCAGGTGTACCCGCCGATGTATGGGTACCGTACTGTATGCTATGTATGTCTGTGTCGCTCACCTCTGACACTCGTCGATCTCCGTCTCACAATGCTCGCCCTCGTAGCCCGCGAGGCAGTCGCAGGTGTACCCGCCGATGTATGGGTACCGTACTGTATGCTATGTATGTCTGTGTCGCTCACCTCCGACACTCGTCGATCTCCGTCTCACAATGCTCGCCCTCGTAGCCCGCGAGGCAGTCGCAGGTGTACCCGCCGATGTATGGGTACCGTACTGTATGCTATGTATGTCTGTGTCGCTCACCTCTGACACTCGTCGATCTCCGTCTCACAATGCTCGCCCTCGTAGCCCGCGAGGCAGTCGCAGGTGTACCCGCCGATGTATGGGTACCGTACTGTATGCTATGTATGTCTGTGTCGCTCACCTCCGACACTCGTCGATCTCCGTCTCACAATGCTCGCCCTCGTAGCCCGCGAGGCAGTCGCAGGTGTACCCGCCGATGTATGGGTACCGTACTGTATGCTATGTATGTCTGTGTCGCTCACCTCCGACACTCGTCGATCTCCGTCTCACAATGCTCGCCCTCGTAGCCCGCGAGGCAGTCGCAGGTGTACCCGCCGATGTATGGGTACCGTACTGTATGCTATGTATGTCTGTGTCGCTCACCTCTGACACTCGTCGATCTCCGTCTCACAATGCTCGCCCTCGTAGCCCGCGAGGCAGTCGCAGGTGTACCCGCCGATGTATGGGTACCGTACTGTATGCTATGTATGTCTGTGTCGCTCACCTCCGACACTCGTCGATCTCCGTCTCACAATGCTCGCCCTCGTAGCCCGCGAGGCAGTCGCAGGTGTACCCGCCGATGTATGGGTACCGTACTGTATGCTATGTATGTCTGTGTCGCTCACCTCTGACACTCGTTGATCTCCGTCTCACAATGCTCGCCCTCGTAGCCTGCGAGGCAGTCGCAGGTGTACCCGCCGATGTATGGGTACCGTACTGTATGCTATGTATGTCTGTGTCGCTCACCTCTGACACTCGTCGATCTCCGTCTCACAATGCTCGCCCTCGTAGCCCGCGAGGCAGTCGCAGGTGTACCCGCCGATGTATGGGTACCGTACTGTATGCTATGTATGTCTGTGTCGCTCACCTCTGACACTCGTTGATCTCCGTCTCACAATGCTCGCCCTCGTAGCCTGCGAGGCAGTCGCAGGTGTACCCGCCGATGTATGGGTACCGTACTGTATGCTATGTATGTCTGTGTCGCTTACCTCTGACACTCGTCGATCTCCGTCTCACAATGCTCGCCCTCGTAGCCCGCGAGGCAGTCGCAGGTGTACCCGCCGATGTATGGGTACCGTACTGTATGCTATGTATGTCTGTGTCGCTCACCTCTGACACTCGTCGATCTCCGTCTCACAATGCTCGCCCTCGTAGCCCGCGAGGCAGTCGCAGGTGTACCCGCCGATGCCGTCGATGCACTTTCCGTACCCGCAGGGCGACGACGCGCACTCGTCGATGTTCACCTCGCAGCGCGACCCCGTCGTGCCCAGCACGCACACGCACTCGAAACTGAAGAGTAGGTCAGAAAAAAATTAAATGACGCAAGATGTTTTCAAAATAATCATTGAAGGACCAGCGGAGTAATTGCATCACCTGCGTGGGAACGCAATTTCGATAATTCAACAACATATTGCATTATTTACGATAAACGAATTACGTATTACGAATTCTTTTAACTTTCTTCGGAATGGGATAGATAAGTTAGTAACGCTTGTGTGCAGATCGTCCCGTGCTCAGTGGGTTGTGCTCACCCGGCGGCGGCGTCGAGGTCGAAGGGCTGGTAGAAGGGCGCGGGCAGCAGCTGGTGCGGCTGCGGGCCCACCTGCAGGCGCGGCGCCGTGGCGGCCACGTACAGCGACGCGTTGGAGCGCTCCAGGCACACGCCGCCGAACTTGCACGGCTCGCTCTCGCACTCGTTTATGTCCAGCTCGCAGTTCTTGCCTGACACGACGGAAAATGTACAATTTCAATTATGAATCTACTAACTAAATACTTCTTCTTAGCGTGTCGATGGGAATCTAAAAAGATTCAGCACAAAAAAAGTACTGTCTTAAGAATATTAATAACCTCTAACGAAGCCGAAAGGTTCTCCGCGGAATTGCGATATTTTTTTTTGCTTATCTCTCACATAACTTTGTATATTTGGTTTTATGTATGATTTTATGTATTTATTCTTATATTTTAGCTATACATATCTTGTTCTAGTTTGTTTTCTATCATTGCACCTACTGTTTATTGTCTCTACATCATCCTAAGGTAAACAGGTAGAAAATTCCTAAGGGATAATAATAATAGGCATTAGTCCTCCTTTTTACAGTTTTAACTTGTGCATAAAATTTTACTAAATAAAAATTATTTTTTGAGTGACATAGTTTGATCTACAAAATGCTTTGTTGACGGCTTCGTACATAAATACTGGCAAACATAGATGAAGCGCATAAAAAAAAACTGTACAGGTGCAGCCGACCACGGTCGATCGTCGACAGTCGTCTCCAAATATTAAAAAGAAATATATATTTAGCTAGCGAAACTCTGCAGACATAATGGTATCGATATTAAAAATAAAACATGAAAAAATTATGAAGTCTGTTGGGCTCAACAATCGCATGTGGTGTAAATCACTAGAAAATACGGATTCTTACTGTGAGTCATTGTTTTTTTCGTGATACCAATTTTCGCTAACTAATTTAATCAGAGTTTGTGTGTAGTGAATGTTGTCGACGGCTGTTTCGTTACACCCTTTTTTTTTGGATGGAAAATCGTCAAATAACCCCTCCCGCTCTGGGCGGGACGGAAGGGAGTGTCAGACTTGTACTGACTAAAACCCATCCATGTTCCTTCTTAGCTCTTTCCGTTCCAGGGCCGCGGTATCTCTTTCGAAGAGTCCCGCAGCCCTGGGTCTCGTTGCACCACTGTACTGTACTGTTGCTGCACTGACCGGAGTAGGCCGCGTGGCAGTTGCAGTGGTAGTCGTTGACTTCGTCGACGCAGGTGCCGCCGTGGCGGCAGGGCTGCGACGCGCACTCGTCGATGTTGAGCGCGCAGTCGTCGCCCGAGTAGCCCGTGCCGCCGCACTCGCAGCCGTAGCTGTTCAGCCCGTCCACGCAGCGCCCGCCGTGCTGGCATGGCGCTGACTACATCACACACAAAAAAACGAATCAAGATAATTGTGTCGCGGTGAAAAATTGCGTAAAAATGCAAATAAATGTAAATCTCACGTAACCAGACATCTCGTTTAACAACATGAATAATCAACACAAATATTGCTGCATTACAAGTCAAGTAATGATCTCGCCAGCTAACAATACAATCTCGGCCTTGACCGATCGCTTACCTCACAGTCGTCAATGTCTATCTCGCAGTTGGGCCCGGTGAGCCCGTCCTGGCACACGCACGAGTAGCTCGCGATGCCGTCCACGCACGTCGAGCCCGACGCGCACGGGTTCGACTCGCACTCGTTTATGTTTATCGAGCAATCCTTGCCTGCAAACACCACATTTACCATATCATAGGGGATAGATGGAAAAATGAAGAAATAACATTATCATAGTTATCTAGCGACCTTCGAAGCCCTCCATGCAGGTGCACTCGTAGTTGTTCTCCAGGTTCTGGCAGGTGCCGCCGTTCTTGCATGGCGACGACAGGCATTCGTCGATGTCCTGCTCGCAGCTGTCGCCCGTATAGCCTACATAACAAAACAAGTTATTTACATAATAATTGATAGCTAATGAGGGCGACTGCACATATCAGACACGTTAAGCGACACATACCGGGCCTGCAGTAGCACTCGTAGGATCCGGGAACGTTTACGCATACTCCGTGGTTGCATATTTTCGGCATAAGTGCACATTCATCATTGTCCATTTCGCAAAAACGACCTAAAAATAATAATTGAGATTTGTAAATATTTTAATTATAAAAAAATACTATTATGGCCACTCGTTCTAATCTTACCTTCAATAAATGAAAACAAAAACAAAAGTTGAATTAACATTATCAAAACCAATAAAGTAATGAAAATAAATAAATCAAATGCAATTAGTATAAATTTTAACTCAGAAAATAAATTACTTTCAAATCAATGTGTCTAACACATTGATTTGATACAAGTGTATTGATCAACAACGGCATTGAATCTGAAAAATGAAGTTTCACAAAAGAAAAATGAGAACGACTTCATTTTACAAATTAAAACATTCACATTTTTTCTAACTAACACTTGTTATTATTATATTAAATTGTTATTAATGCAAGTTACTTAATCAGAAACAGATCTGACACAAACAGAGCTCAGAGGCTTTCAATCCAGTATATATAAATGATGCTCTGTGCTTTCATGACATGACATTGGACGTAAGACTTGGCAAAATGGTCAAAAGACTGTGCCTTCACATCGCGGTAAATTAAAAAAAAATACATGACATCATGACATGACATTGACAACTGATGGCAAACCACAAAGTTCTGTCAAATTATTGAGCTATTGTTGATGTTGTTGTGATCTACTGCTTCTTTGTTTATAATAAAAACATGTAATTTTGTGGTAAAGTGACGACTTTAGGACATATTTAAACATGTTCTAATACAAGTGTGAAGAATACGAATCATCGCCATGCTTTATTCAATGCGCAATATTTTGAGGTTATATCGGACACAAAAGTTTTTACAAAACAAACGTTTTACCCAAGTGCGGGCAATTACTAGCATTGAAACTAACGAAAGAGTAAAGAAACATGTCAATAGTAAAGATTTTTCAGTGTTACTGCAGAAATATAAGCATAAAATCACATTCAATTCCTACTTGGAAAACGACAAGTTGAAATTAGGTTATTATAGGTATCACAAGAAAACTGTGAAAGAAGCGAAGGCGACACTAGGAAAAGAGTTAAAGGAGAAGAGTTTGCCGCCGCTTCCGGTCTCCTTACAGTATTACGTCGACAAAGATCGATTGCTGCAAGATGAAGAAATTGTCACTACTAAAGAACCAGACAAGGAATTCCAACTGCCTTTTGGTTCCTCTTCGAAAATCGAGTATGACGATAGTAAACTAGTTCCATCTAAACATGCTACCAATACTGCTGTAAACTCTGAGCAAGAATTTGATCGCTCAAACATTAACCAATGGATGACAAACTATGAATACTTTGATGACACTAAAATTGCGTCTGAGGAGTTGGAAGATGGAGCAGAAACTGAAAATGAATGGTTAAACCAGTATGGTACTCCTGACCCTACTGTAGCTGTGAGTAGAGTGCCTTGTGGTGGCTGTGGAGCCCTCCTGCACTGCAGTGACCCTGCCATCCCAGGGTACCTGCCCAGTGAGATCTTCAAGCACAGAAAGGTGGAGGAACTGAAGACTATGGAGTGCCAGAGGTGTCACTTCCTCAAGGAGTACAACATCGCACTGGATGTGTGCGTGGAGCCGGAAGAGTATGAGAAGCTACTGCAGTCCATCAGGTAAACAAACAGGCAAAAATTTTTGAGTTATGTCATTATTGTCGCAAACAAACGATGAATTAAAAGCTGTAATTATTTCTGCTTGTTTTTATACCCAATTTCAAACAAAGATTTGTGAGATAAAAAAGTATTCTTAAAGATGTTTATTTTTTTTAATATTATTTCTAGGAATGTGAAATCCCTGGTACTCTTGGTGGTGGACCTGTTAGACTTCCCATGCTCCATTTGGCCCGGCATTGTGGACATCATAGGCACAAGCAGACCCATCATAGTTGTTGGCAATAAGGTAACACTATATAATATAATAACTTAATACTTGCAGGTTTGCCAACAATATTTTATTAGTGCTTACTGACATAAAACACAATGGTATTGATACTAAATGTCTCTCATAGCATATAATAATAAAGCTCCTTTGTTCCATATCCTTCTTTACATATGTATTTACAAATTAATAGTTTTATATTTTATTTGGATATGGATCCCTTTTGGGTAAAAGTCTCCTCCATCCCGTGCCAATTTTCCCTGTTTTGGACCAACTCCATCCAACTCGGGCCAGCTACTTCAATGATGTCGTCCGCCCATTTCTTGCGTGGTCTGCCCCTTTTCCTCTTGCCTCCCCCTCTCATAGCATAATCAGCCCACTGCTGGGACACACGGCCTGCTCTCTATGAGAGGGAATGTGCTATAAACCACCACGCGGGCCCAGTGCGGGTTGGTAGAGGTCTAGGCTTAGGTAGTTGGTCTTCGAATTTTTGGTTCTAAGACATGCCGGTTTCCTCACGATGTTTTCCTTCACCGATTTTGAGAGCAGTGGTGATGAAATAAATTACACAAAGTAATGCGCCTGCCTGGGTTCGAACCCACGACTTACTGTTCGTAAGTCGGGGCCGCATCACTGGGCCACCGCTGCGCTGATGCCTCTCAATTCAATTCAATTCTCAATTCTTAATTGTGTACCATAACGTATATCAAGGTTGGTAGGGAAATTAATATACTAGACACAATTATGGACCCTGTCGGCCTGTTGCCTTCTTTTCATGTCATCCCGAGACAATGACAACAATGCTCCGTAAGGGTCTCTACAGTAGTACTGAGTTGGTGGAAAATATTTGCACAAAATCTAACATAGAAATGCTTCTTTTTGTAGGTGGACCTTTTACCTGGCGACAGTTTTGGATACTTGAAACGTATAAAGAAATCCTTTATGACAGAAATCAAGAAGTCGAAACTAGGTGAAGCAAACATCAAGTATATTGCTCTGATATCAGCTAAAACAGGCTTTGGAGTGGAGGAGCTGATCTCCGCTATGTTCAAGTTGTGGCTGTACAAGGGCGACGTGTTCCTCGTCGGCTGCACTAACGTCGGTAAGAGCTCTCTGTTCAATGCTCTGCTACAGTCAGACTACTGCAAGGTACACGCAGTAGACATCATCAAACGAGCGACAGTCAGCCGCTGGCCAGGAACTACACTCAATCTTCTCAAATTCCCTATAAACAGACCTTCAGGATGGAAAATATATCAACGAACACGAAGATTGCAATCAGAAGCCAAACTTTACAGGGTTGAGAAACAAATCAGAAACGCTCAATTGCAAGGCAAGACGCCGACCGAAGCGCCGGCCTTGATCGGACACATTGGGCGCTCGTTTACTGAGCATTACGACATCGACAACCGCGACTCGGACAAACAGAAGATGATGGTTTTGAATGAAAAACACAAACTCTTCGCCAACAGCAAGTGGTTGTACGACACTCCCGGCGTCATCCACCCTGATCAAGTGCTATCCTTCCTGAGTACTGAAGAACTACTTATGACCATTCCAAAACAGCTAATCAGACCACAGACATACTTCATGTACCAGGGCTCCACGATATTCATAGGTGGTTTAGCTCGCATCGACCTCATGGATTGTGCGGAACCTTGTCGATTTACGATATTCTGTTCGGAGAGTTTGCCGATCACTGTCGCTAAGACTGAGGACGCTGACGAGCTTTATGACAAGTTTGTGGGCACGGAGTTGTTCGCTGTGCCGAGTGGAGGCGCGGAGAGACTGAAGAACTGGCCAGGGTTGGAGCAAGGAGCTGAGTTATTAGAGTACCCTGGGGAAGGACCCAAAACAGTGTGTGGGGATATTGTGCTGTCGTCAGTCGCCTGGGTCGGGGTGACGGCTAAGGAGGGCACGGTGTGCAAAGTGCGCGCGTGGACGCCGGCAGGCAGGGGCATCTACAGGCGGCATCCATCAGTTCTGCCATTCTCTATCAACTTGAAAGGAAAAAGGTTGCGGGATACGCCAGCTTATATAGTAGGAAAGGTTTTCTCGGACGAGCTATAGATCTAATTGTGTATATTACGTATTTGATAGTAATAAAAAGAAGAAGAAGATAATACGATTCACAACAATATGTTTTTGATTTCTGCGTCATCCTGGAATTAGATATTTGCTAGTGATTTGGTCTGTGAACAGTATTATTGGCAAATTACATGTTTTGAGTTCATAGTGAAGTTCAAACAAGGTTTCTTAACATTGTTCAGAGTATGATTAACATAAGACAACGGAGCATGCACTCACCGATATAGCCGGGCTTGCACTTGCAGTGGAACAAGCCGTTTTCGAGCGCATTGCAGGTGCCGTTGACGCAGGGCGAGGAGGCGCAGGGCGAGTCCTTGGGCGCCGGGGCGCAGCGCCAGGCCGGCGCCGCCTCCACGCACTCGTGCTGCGGCGCGCAGGGCTGCGCGCGGCAGTCGGCCGGCAGCTCGCAGGCCGGCCCGGCCCAGCCCGCGCGGCACTCGGCCGGCAGCTCGCAGGCCGGCCCGGCCCAGCCCGCGCGGCACTCGCAGTCGCCGGACTCGCGGCACGCGCCGCCGTTGGCGCAGCCGCGCGCGCCGCAGCCCTCGGCGGCGCCCGCGCCCGCCACGTCGCAGCGCGGGCCCGACCAGCCCGCCTCACACTCGCAGCGGAAGCCGCCGGCCTGTACACCAACGATCACTCGATACTATACGTAGTTTACCTAGCTTACCTTGGTAACGTGTGTGCTGCAAAACGGTGATGTTAGCTGCAGTAAGTGTTAAGTCCAAATAACCGTGAACCGATAGCTGTTTCTACTTTTCGTGTTTCGAACGTGAACTCATTGAAACTACTGAAATGTTCTTTTCAAGTAATCATTATTTAAAATAGCAATAAAACCTCAAAAAACCATTTAAATATTATTTTCATGTGATTAGCATGTGTAATCCTGTGAAGTGTAAAGCGTTATTTTGTTAAATCTAGCTTAGCCTAGTTACTCAAAAAGCTACGAAAAGTGTTACAACATGCAACAAGTAAAGCCGGGGGGCAGTAGTGGGTAGCGGGTATACTCACGAGCTCCTGGCAGCTCTTGGCGTGCAGACAAGGCCCGCTGGCGCAGCGCTCGGCCGCCTTCAGGTCCGACAGCGCCTTGCCGGCCGCCTGCTCGCAGTACGCGCCTAGCACATGCACACACGTAAGCGACGCCACACACACGACACGACCACTAACATACACCGCATGGCGACTCTTCTCGCGCCCCAAAGGCGACGCAACAGATGTTTTAGACGCCGCACGTCGTCGTTAGCTCTCTTACTAATTGACGCGGAATCAGCTCGAGCCGGTTGGCTTTATGTCTTCGGCATGAGGGTACAAACGATTTCGTTTTCTTCGTCTCGACTTCGTGGAGCTGGCCGTAATGTGCGAGCGTAAAGGTGTAACTGACTAGATAAAGCAGATTCCACGTCGATAGATATAAGAAGACACTTAGCCGCTGGGCTCTTGGAGATATCAAAATTAAAAATCATGCAAACATCAACAAAATGATAAAACAATTCCGATGACTTTATTAATGCTAAGGCGATCGCATGATTTAGTAGTTTACACAAACAAGGAAAGCGAATCTTGGGCGGGGGACGCGGGACGTACGATGCAAGAGATTACTCACACTCATGAAACTATTCATAAACATCTAGACAGGCAGATACAACAACTGATGGTCATACGACAAGTTAAGCGTTGTCAGTACAGCGCTTCAGACATTCCGAACCACACATGTTCTAGGATTACACAGGCAACCCTATTGTACTTCAATATTCGCATGACAGCAACAGGGAAACCAGTTTAAACCCAGCACTAACGCCACCACAGCAGAACTAGTGGCTTTACGATTTATTAATGGAACTCTACAGATGTGATAGGTACCTATTGGTATATTAACAGCAATCAATTAAAAAAAATCATAATAGTCACTTTTTGTGACATGGATTCAAAGCATTTATTTCAATTAGACCATTACAGACACTTTTGAATGTCAAAAATCGAAAGGATGAAGCTGTAGTCCCAGTCACAAGGTATAATAACTTGTGAAAGTACTGTAGTGGCCCATTCCAAAGCGTTATTTCTATGGAGAAGAATGGGCAACAAACTCCATGGACACTCTTTTAAATAAAAATATTTTTACAAGATCTTGGTTCCATTATTCATGTTCAGATTATACACTATGTTAGAAGGATGTAGAGAGACCTGCACATTAAGAGCGTCCAGAGTAAAAAGATTACATCAACAGTTCAAAAATGTAATTGAAATAAACCGTGGCAGCTAAGAGATGACCAGTCCCAACTGACAGCGCACGTTCACGAACATGACGCATAGGATCAGCACCATTCAGCGCAACCAAGAACTAAATGTTCCGACAAACGCGCCTCCATGAGCGAAACATTGAGGATACGGCGGGGTTATGGCCAGTCAAGAAGTCCCTTGAAATTATGATTTTAAGTCTTATTTTTTGTTTTTATTGGTATACCATTCAAATCTGTAAGGTTTCACAAACTCATTGCGAAATGTCCTGCATGGTCATATGTAGTGGTTGCCTACGTCGTTCCAGCAGTCGCAGGCGTGCTCGCGTACCTTTGTACCCGGGCGCGCACGTGCAGTTGAAGTGGTCGGCGGCCAGCGCGCAGGTGGCGCCGTTGAGGCACACGCCCGCCTCGCACGCCGCCTCCAGCGCTGAGCAGTTGGGCGACACGCCCGGCGCGCCTGCGTTACACGACAGGACTTCATTCGCTACACACACTTTACTGACTGGGTGTTGATGAAAAGAAAAAACTTATTTGTTTTTTGGAGTCAATGACCGCACGTTCACCAACGTAGACATAATCAAAAATAATATAATCGTAGGTAAGTTAAGTTTATTCATCAAAAGTAGTAGTTCACCGAATATCATATTATATGAATGTGATATTCGGTGAGCTTTAGCAGATACAAGCTATTATGAACTCACCGTAGTATCCGATGTCACAGACGCACATGACTTGCTTAGCGATCACACCCGCTATCATCATGTTTGGTATACCTGCAACACAAGTATTTTATGATGAATGAGAGTGATCTCTCATGTTAAGATTGATTGATTGTTATGAAAACGCTCCACGAAAGGTAATAAAATAATAGTAAAAGAAAAACATTTTTCAATACACTTTCTCAAAAACTGATTCTTATCGCACTACGATTAGGTTCAACAAGCAATGTATTTCACACGCATGATTTTTAATATATTTCCACACGTGCGGAAGTAAAAATTTTCAACAGATAAGTCCAAAAGGGTTCAATGACTAAATCAGTCTGTAGTCGGCGGTGATTGTTTTTTTTTTAATCCCAGCAAAGAGATATGCATCTTTACGGCGTAAATATTTTTCGAGTATTTAAATTGTGTCTATAAATAGAATATTATAGATTAACATGATTATTTAAAACAAATGTTTACTTTTATGAACAAATTAACATATAATTGTGTTCGAAATCCAAAAATATTTGAATTTTCAAATATTAGAAAATTCAAATATTTTGTTTATTATTTATTCAAGTATGGTGCCTCTTTACATAGGGGCATCATACTTTTGCTTCTTCTTCAACCTGGCGAAAGCAAAGCACAGAAAAAAGCAAATTAAACCATAGTTTCATAATAATTCCTGACAAAAATACTTTCCGTTCTAATATTTTAATTCTTCAAAAGTGTACTCGTATTGAAAAACGTCGTTTGATAATCACGTGTGTTGTAAATCGCGTGTAAATGTACTATTTTAAAACAAGCTTTATTTATATGCTCTAAAAAGACAGAAAATAAACTTTAAATGAAATCAAACCCATCAATTTATTAGATTGTATATTGTATAGAGACAGGTGGCGGTGGTGGTCGTGTTCCAACGTCTGTACTCACAGTGGCTCCTGGGCGGGCACACGATGTCCTGGCAGGAGGCGGGGTGCTGCGCGGGCGCGCAGTAGGGCGGCGCGAAGCCGCGCGCGCACACGCAGCGGAAGCCGGCGCCGCCCGCCTCCTCCACGCACGCGCCGCCCGCGCCGCACGGGCCCGACGCGCACGCCGACACCTGCGCCAGGCACGCCGAGTTATATACGGTGTACCCCCGAGTTTAGGTTTAGAAACACCTGCCGGGGTCGGTCCGTGGATGAGTTTCTCTTCATTACATACCGAATTCTCCCGTGTCTCGGAAAACAGTCGTCACAGATAAGTCAGTGGCCCGAAAGACTGACGACCAGTCTTACTAAGGGGTACCATGTTACAAAGCAAATGGGTTGTGGAGCTCAAATGGCCAGTCGCTCGCTGAGAAATGCAAAAATGCGAGAATTCAAGTGCATCCAGTTAGACTAGAAGCCGACACCAATATAATTCGGGAATGAATAGGCAGATGATGGTAGGCGCGGGACCAGGACACCATCGTCCTCGTCCTCTTGTAATATTATAAGGAATGTTTTGGAAATTATTATAGTATCAACCTGGATCATCGAAATATTCAACGATTATATCTGATCTTTAAAAGAGACTATGACCGCTGAGTTTGTTTCGGCTGTTTCTTCTCAGAGTAATCAGGTACGAAACACCGACCCCATCTAGTTTAAAAAAAAATACGTGTAAAAGTGTTCGTAGTTTTTATCATTTATAAGACTCACGTTGTTGCAGCGTTCGCCCTTGTAGCCCAGCTGGCAGGCGCACACGTAGCTACCGTAGGTGTCGTAGCACACGCCGTGACCGCAGATGTTGCGGTCCTCCTCGCACTCATTCACGTTCAGTTCGCACCGTGCTCCTGTGTAGCCTGAGAACATAACATTCACGTCAAACATTGTGGAACAGAACCACTGTGCATCACAAGCTGGGTCCAGATCAGTTGAGACGCGTAATGTGGGAGTGACACGCTCGCCACACGGCGTAGCATAGGCCTGGTCACACACACCAAGCGTTTTTCGTGAGACAGCGTCACGAGATGAAGAGACCAATCTGAAGCCGACTAATTGCGTCAAAGAACTAGTCAGTCCTCATCTCACCTTCAGCGCCTTGTCTTGTTTAGTGGATCACTCACCGGTGCCTGAGCAGTCGCAGGTGAAGTTGTTGACGGCGTCCTGGCAGCGGCCGCCGTTGTCCAGCTGTAGCCTGCTAGTGTGTTCGTGTGACTATGTGGATCACTCACCGGTGCCTGAGCAGTCGCAGGTGAAGTTGTTGACGGCATCCTGGCAGCGGCCGCCGTTGTCCAGCTGTAGCCTGCTAGTGTGTACGTGTGACTATGTGGATCACTCACCGGTGCCTGAGCAGTCGCAGGTGAAGTTGTTGACGGCATCCTGGCAGCGGCCGCCGTTGTCCAGCTGTAGCCTGCTAGTGTGTACGTGTGACTATGTGGATCACTCACCGGTGCCTGAGCAGTCGCAGGTGAAGTTGTTGACGGCATCCTGGCAGCGGCCGCCGTTGTCCAGCTGTAGCCTGCTAGTGTGTACGTGTGACTATGTGGATCACTCACCGGTGCCTGAGCAGTCGCAGGTGAAGTTGTTGACGGCATCCTGGCAGCGGCCGCCGTTGTCCAGCTGTAGCCTGCTAGTGTGTACGTGTGACTATGTGGATCACTCACCGGTGCCTGAGCAGTCGCAGGTGAAGTTGTTGACGGCATCCTGGCAGCGGCCGCCGTTGTCCAGCTGTAGCCTGCTAGTGTGTACGTGTGACTATGTGGATCACTCACCGGTGCCTGAGCAGTCGCAGGTGAAGTTGTTGACGGCATCCTGGCAGCGGCCGCCGTTGTCCAGCTGTAGCCTGCTAGTGTGTACGTGTGACTATGTTGATCACTCACCGGTGCCTGAGCAGTCGCTGGTGAAGTTGTTGACGGCGTCCTGGCAGCGGCCGCCGTTGTCCAGCTGTAGCCTGCTAGTGTGTACGTGTGACTATGTGGATCACTCACCGGTGCCTGAGCAGTCGCAGGTGAAGTTGTTGACGGCATCCTGGCAGCGGCCGCCGTTGTCCAGCTGTAGCCTGCTAAGTGTGTACGTGTGACTATGTGGATCACTCACCGGTGCCTGAGCAGTCGCAGGTGAAGTTGTTGACGGCATCCTGGCAGCGGCCGCCGTTGTCCAGCTGTAGCCTGCTAGTGTGTACGTGTGACTATGTGGATCACTCACCGGTGCCTGAGCAGTCGCAGGTGAAGTTGTTGACGGCATCCTGGCTGCGGCCGCCGTTGTCCAGCTGTAGCCTGCTAGTGTGTACGTGTGACTATGTGGATCACTCACCGGTGCCTGAGCAGTCGCAGGTGAAGTTGTTGACGGCATCCTGGCAGCGGCCGCCGTTGTCCAGCTGTAGCCTGCTAGTGTGTACGTGTGACTATGTGGATCACTCACCGGTGCCTGAGCAGTCGCAGGTGAAGTTGTTGACGGCATCCTGGCAGCGGCCGCCGTTGTCCAGCTGTAGCCTGCTAGTGTGTACGTGTGACTATGTGGATCACTCACCGGTGCCTGAGCAGTCGCAGGTGAAGTTGTTGACGGCATCCTGGCAGCGGCCGCCGTTGTCCAGCTGTAGCCTGCTAGTGTGTACGTGTGACTATGTGGATCACTCACCGGTGCCTGAGCAGTCGCAGGTGAAGTTGTTGACGGCATCCTGGCAGCGGCCGCCGTTGAGGCAGCGCGTCGGCGCTGCCGCGCACTCGTCGATGTCCAGTTCGCAGTTGCGTCCCGAGTAGCCTAGCATAGCGTACATACGTCACAATTATTTAGCTTTATGACTGATTTTCAGTAGCGATCTATCTGCATGAAACACTAATAAATAAGAGGTGTGTGTACCAGGCCGGCAGGCGCAGACGTAGGTGTCGGCGCCCTGCGGTACGCTGCAGCTGCCGTTGTTGCGGCACGGGCCCGCCACGCACTGCGGGTCCAGCGACACTTCCAGCTCGCAGTACATGCCTGCAACGAAAGAGTGTTTTATTTATATTTAGCACAAACGAAGACACAAAAAAACAAACCCTTGTCTCTGCAAGATACACAAAGATACCTAAAAAAAGAAAAAAAAACTGAATCTACGCCTCACGGCTGTATCAATTAGGCCCAGACCTGACAAGTTCTCGAGGACCGGCAGCGTCCTGGTGCGAAGTTGCAAAAATTCCCTGAATGCAGGCAATCCTTAATCCTTGTTTATGGTGTGTATACGTACCATGATAATTAGGGGGGCAGTCGCAGGTGTAGTCTCCCCTGGCGTCCTCGACGCAGCGGGCCCCGTTCTGGCAGGGGTCCGACGTGCACGGGTCCCCGGCGTCCACCTCGCAGTTGTTGCCGGTGTAGCGCGCCGTGCAGTGGCACTCATATCTACACAGGGTTCGTACTTGGTAGCATAAGGACAATAACCTTCCCGCTGCTGGCTCGCAGGCCTTCTCTCCATGAGCGGGAGTGGCCTGTTATCAGCACGCTGTCACGCTGACCTAGTGCGGGTTGGTAGATGTCTTCGATTAGATTATTGTAAACCATGTCTGTTAGCCCACGACGTCTTCGTCTCGATGTTGAAGAATGACAGACTGATTGGTAATCCTGATACACTAACATTATCATGTGTTTCAGTATCTATTTGACAACACACAATCACAAAGTATTGCTTTTGTTATTACTATTACAGTTCGCCTCTTCAATACATAACAACCATTTTTTTAATAGCTACTTTATATTGTATACTATAACAAATCATGTGTAATAACACATATTTTGACAGCATGATCATAAAAGAAAAACACGTGAACCATAAGCAACGGTTGTCAAGTGGAACGCGCCACGAAAACAATGAATGAAACATAGAACTCGCTAACACAACAATAAGGTTTGCTTTACTGTGACTCATAAAAATTATATAAACTACGCTATGCCAAGCTACATTTGTGCTAGTCAGGGGCAAGCGAACTCTTTCCCGCAATCAAAAATACTTCAACTAGCAGGCGAACAGAATATTGCTACGAAGTCTCTGACACCAGCTGCGCTCGCGATTTGGTTTCTAAACTTGTTGGTTGGTAAAACGACCTGAGCACGCTACCACTTCAAACATTTTGACGGCTTTCCCATTAGTACTAGTCATTTTGAATTGAACTTGTCTCTGAATCTAATGGAGCCCAAGTCAACCCACTCTGGGCCCGTGCGATGGATTGTAGCCCGCTCCCTCTCACCGAGCAGTCTGCGTCCAAACACGAGATCCTTATAAGTTGATAATAATATGCTGACTTTAGATAACCAGACAATATACGTGTAAAAGGCGAAGTTTGCTGCTGATTACCCACGTTCTATTTACAACAGTTAGTACAGTTCTGATTTATTTCGCTAGGGGTACTAGATCTGCAGCATACCTGTCATGTCGTGATATGCAGGTGCCGTGTCGCATGCAGGGCTCGTTGTAGCAGTGGTCCTTGGGCTGGATACGCAGCACATCCTTCCTGTCAATACCTGAGAAGTAGCACAACATTAAATTACCTTAAAAATAAATAAATAAAAGATTTCTACAAGGAGAAGAGAGTTACAAATTTCATGGTTTTACATGGTTTATGCGAATGTTTCGCCGGCGCGATTATACCGGCTTATTGGCCCAGTCTCATCGAACGTTACGGAAGTGTAATTTATTACGGTGATTTTACGACGAGGAAAAAAGATTTATTCAAACTTTAAAAAAAATATAATTTACAATCACTGTCTTCCTGTTTCAAGTTCCATTGTTGTTTGTTCGGAAAGGAAAACATTTAGCTATATGTCGGTCTGTAATCGCAACTACCGGACTTAAAAGATTACGTTTTAATTCATTACTTATTAATTTATGAGCGTACTATAAATGTCTGATTTTCCTGTTTCATAGCAGATCACTCATATTATTATAAACTTTCCATTGACTTCACAAGTTACATCGTTAAAAATGAAAGTAGGTTTAAAAAATAAACCGTACAAGGATCACTATTGCACGCGGTGGCAAGTCGGAACTAGCCACAAATACTTGTTTTTACAAAAATGTTAAATTCTTTATTGAGTATATCTACAAATAGAACTAAAATAATGCTACAACAATAGGACTAATACGTCAAAGTACGCCTCCCCATCGCTGTCATCCATCCGGAGACGTGCCCAGAAGGCTGGCGGCATTGCCACGTTGAATGGAATTTTCAATAAGTACATTTCATAAAACCATTTCACATAAATGTTTACCAACTACAATTGTCTTTCAACGTCATACGAGCACCTAAAGGTCCTTGTACTACTGTTCTTGTTCTATAGTATAGTACTATTGCGTCTTGGTATGAACTGTCTAACTAAGAGAATGAATGAATGGTCTCTTTATTGGTTAGTTTTTTCTTCAATTCATGGCGAATTGGCGAGTATGTGCACTAAGGTTAATACTCACAGTCGTCAGTAGTGAGCGGGCAGTGGCCGAACACGACGTTGCGTGTCTGCGCGTTGGCGGCGTGGAACTCGAGCTGCGGGCCCTCGAGGATGCAGCCGCTGAACAAGTTGCCCACCAGCAGTACGGCGCCGCCCGCCTCGAGCGCGCCCGGCGACAGCAGCTCCGGGTTCCACGTCACGTTCGATATTATCTAGACGAATAATACCACACAACTCAAACAAAATCAAAGTCTCATCAGGAATTTATCAATTACAATAGGCAGTAGAAAAAACCCCGCTCCTGGACATCCACCTCCCACAAATAACGTCGCATCGTCGCTATTCCTGGCCTCTCGCACCCAGTAGATTCCTGCGACCTTCACTAATGGCATTTTGTGCTCTCCAAATAAGTGACTAAAAATTACCCTTTGATACTAAAGGACTAAGGACTAAAAGCAACACTGACTGGTTCAGTCTATAATTTTACATCCGAGGACAATCACTTGAGAACTTTTTATTAACGTCAATTATGTGTATCGACTGTTAATGTCAGTAGAATATCGATTTATTGTGGTAATGGTACGTTATCGGGTATTTAGAGAAATATTACTGAAGAAGTAGTATGGGAGGTACAAAGTAACCGTCAGTTTTAGATTGAAGCATTCTAATAGATATAGTCGTAACACAAGGTGGACACGGACCCTTACGAAACCGTCAACCAAGTATTTTGTAGCTCAAACTTAGAACTCTGCACGAAAATTATTGCTGGGAACTCTCTTTTGGGGTGCAAAATCACGGTGTACGGTAGGACTCAATGTAACGCACTCAAAACATTGTGCTGTATGGATGCATTGAATAGTACAGCGGCCATGAAGGTATTTAAAGTTATGGCATTCAAAACTAATACATGTCGGAGACGGCCATTGGTACGGGCTTAAAAACATTCGCAAGTACGCGTGTCGTTGGTGACATCACACGACCTACTTGCAAGTCTACCCACACCGCTGCGTACTTTTACAGAGCCCTGATGGTAGACTCTAGAGCCAGGACGACAGTCAGTCAGTGTCTGATCGCGGTGGCGTTCAGGCCTCTTGGAACTGGACCCGATTCATTGTGCCTCGTGTTATTGTGTTAAGTTGTAATCTAAATTAATTCGTTAGTTTTGCTAGAAACAGTGTATCGCTCTCAGTGTCTTTTCATAGCACGAAACCCAACGTCTGCCCACATGACGTAGAAGCCTAGCGGAGTAAATCCTGACACTGTGGTATACATATAAAAAATCTTGTGAAAAAGTTGGAATTTTGACCTCCAATATCTCCGTAAATAGAAGGTTCCCAACTTCCCAGGCATGGTCCAGAACAAAAAAATATATATCGCTATGACGAGGAGAACAGGTACTTTTCGAAAAGTACCTAGAGAAATTCGACAGATGTGTAAAACCTAAACAATAAAATTGCACATTATCGTCCAACCCAAGGTAAACCATCATACAATAATAAATGGGAGGACAATAATTAGAGTGGGCGTGAACGAGTTGATACTGCACTGTTGTGTTAGAGCGTGGCTGGAAACCCAAACCTATGTTTGATCCGCACAGGCGCATGGCGGGCATGGTGCGGCGGCTCGCTCGGATATATAGCAACAAAAGTTCCGCACAACTCCCCGTAGTGAGGCATTCTTGTGACCATAACATTCTAGGACACTGAAACAGTCTTTGAAATACTTTGTATAGAATATTAATGTCTGTTTCGATGATGAATTCGTTTACGCATAAAAAACTTTTTTGCAAAAAATAAAACCAACTCCAAAAACAAAAGAACGTGGAAAAATAACTTTAGCTTCAGAAGTCGGTGACTTGTGACTTTTGTTTGTTCGATTGAATTTTTTTGCCACCGACTTCTGAAGCTAAAGTTATTTTTCCCCTTTTTTTTTGTTTTTGAAGTCGATTTTATTTTTCGAAAAAAAAAAAAATATATACCTTTTTTAGTTGCAATATTCTACACTAATATTTGCTATACATTTATTTTACATTGTTAACAACTCCTTTCATGGTAATAGGCTTATCCCCAATAAAATGTAACTTATATCGCTATCATACCTAACTGTCGATATCTGGGTGTACACATCTGCGTACTCCCTCAGAGCGTTATGTTATGTTCTAATATTGTGTAAAAAATAAACATCCAAGCGATTGCAGCAATCACGACAGATTTTCTGTCCATTAATGAGGCGTTCCATTGTATATCTCCGAAGATCAGCATCTGATCCTGACTTATACCTTCTATCATCAGCTCAGCAACATGAGATTATGATTATCAGGTACAAATATCGTTAGAAAGTACCTATATGAAAAACATTGTAAAATGTCAGGGTTGCCCTCGATTTCCCTGAGATCCCATCATCAGATTCTAACTTTGTGACACCGGGACTTCCTCAGTAGTATAGGCTTTCGAATAAAAAAGAATTTCGACAATCGGTCCACAATTAGCGGAGAAATCGGTGAACATACGGGACACAAAGTCAAACGTAGAACCTCCTCATTTTGTTTGAAGTCGGTTAAAATATTGTCAAAAGAGTTTTGGTGAAACATTAGGGAACCGCTAACAATACATTTCATGGTAATAGGCTTATCCCCAGTAAAATAGAACTTAACATATCTAACTATCGAAAAGTTGTACAGTACACACGCGAAACAATATTCTACCAAACAAAAAAAGAATCATGAAAATCGGTTCACAATTGGCGAAGATATCGCTGAACATAAACACAAAAAAAAAAAAAAAACAGACAACTTGATAACCTCCTCCTTTTGGAAGTCGGTTAAAAATGATAATAAACCATGCGTAATGCAAAGAGGGGGGACGTTTGACGTTCAAAAAGTGCTGATCCTCAGCCTAGTTTGAATAAATGGATTTTGATAAAAGCTTTATTTGAAAGTGTTGTAGGCTTTCTAGTAAGTCCAAAGACGGGTCTTTAACAACTATAACAGTGTTCTAATTAATCATTTTGTTGACAGCGATCGCTTTTTATTTGTCGTGTTATTACGATCAAATCATCTGTACAAATATAATTAGTGGGAAAAGATTCGTTTATACAACTGCACCGCAGCTGCGCACAGGTCACGGAAGTGAAAAAGATGGCAGATACGTGACGTCACTCCATGCTAATAATAATGTACACCGTTTTTGTGTTACTCGTAACATAACAGCCGACTAACTTCCAAAAATCTTGCTTGTAAAAAGGCTATAAAGGGACCTCGTAGGATAAGTGGCCGTAAGCACTACTGCTAGTGGGTTTAAAATTAATTCCCAGATCGGTTTCTAATTCAGGAATTTCAGTAGCAGCTCGAAGGCTCATTTTGCTAATGGAACACGGGATTTAAAAAAGGCATAAAAGTACACCTCTGCCAAAAATCTAGTGGAAATACACGCGTGCTAATATATTTTTTTGTAATGTCTGTTTTCCGTGGTGCCCACTCGGGGCACCAAGATTTGAGCTGAGCATATATACCTGTGTATCCTTATCGACTTCGAGCAGCAGTGAAGGGGGGTCGGAGTTGTAGCGCAGGCCGACCCAGTGCCAGCGGTTGTCAAGCGTCTCCTTGGCCAGGCCCACCTCGCGGTGCGCCTGCGAGGGCCGCGCCCAGGAGACTACCACTTGCTCGAACAGCGCCGTCACGTGCAGCGTGTACCTCTCGAACCGCTGCGAGAATAGCTCGCCACCTGCAATACGTCATCTTTGTTTACAAAGGTTTATATGTCTTGACTGTAGCAGATGTTTATGACAACAACATCCATTTATTTTCAGGCTACTTTGGCCCATAGATATCTTACAGACTAACATACAATGATAAATACAAATTATGTTAGTAAATAGAAACTAAAACTATGTTAGTAACACTTCACTTGTGCACTATGTCACTGTGCCATCATGTGGCACTTGCCCGTAGAAGCGACGGACAAGCAGCCGCGGCGCGGCGCGGCGGGGTATAGCAGACGAGAGTCTCGAGAACAGTGTCATCAACTGTGTGTGTGGATTTCAGAAAAAATCTATCTAACTGTTGAATTACAATAAAAATCTCCTTCATGATCATTCCGAAAAAACGTGAATAAATAACCTCTACGTAACCAAGCGTCACTAGAATACCAGCCAGTATGAGAACATCGTACGGAACACGTCTTCGGCAAAAATATTCTTCGAGATACAAGAAGAGTAAGGAACAAAGTAAGGTTAATGTCCCGTACACTGTGTCGTGCGCGGTAACCTTTCAACTCGAGCTCACAGCACATAACGGTTCAAAGGCTGCGCTCAGGAAATTCTCATGATGACATTTGGTCAATGGGCAATGGGACTACTCAACTAACGGGAAGTGTTTATATAAGTAAACAGAGCTATTACGTGTAGTTACTAGTTTGTAGTACATTCAGACAATGGTGAGGCTATGGAGGCAGGTGCGGGGCAGATGCGCTACGAACATGAAATGTTTTTTCATTGAATTTATTAGTTAAACACTGTTTTGAAGGACCAGCTTCAAGCCTGGTACTTACGGGGTAACACATCTGTCTTGCCCCAAACTACATGTTCTGGCTCTAGCGACTACTATCAATGATGTTAAGATCAAATACCTAATGTGGAACACGACGAATTCCATGAGTCTGCTGAATGAATGAAATAAAACATTGTGTGAAAATGAAAACATTATGGAGTGTAGGGGTAGGGGACACATTGATTGCGGGGATTAGTATACCGGAGCAAATCGCGTGTTGTACAACAAGAGCCGGGTAATCATAACTACAACTATTTAAACACTGCTGTTATGATCCATATATTTATGCTCTCCTTATCCAACTCCGTTATGGTATTCCTATAGGCTTGTATTTCACATTCATCGTATACGTCTTCGTCATTTGTGTTTCTGCGAAGTCATCATATGCATCATGCATGTTGCTCTTTTACGCAAAGGCATACATTGCAAGATTCGACTATACTAGTATATTCACCTAACAGATTGTTTGATAGCTGAGAATTGTTGCTTTCGCAATTTGCCAAGCGATGAGTAATTTATGCAAAATACTGGGAGTGAAGTTAGGTACTAGATTTATCAATAGATATTGACAGATACGACGATACTTAAAACAGATGGTTCGTTTATGCAATATTAAGGAATCTAAAACAACACAAGTTGGGCCATATTTTAAACCAATATGAAATGTTGTTCCATTAATGGCCATGATTCAACTTAATCTAATCATGTGCACACGAGTCGTGCAGTGTATTAACTATCGAGTGGGTGATTGAACCACCTTTCTCTCAACAAATCATGATTACAAAAACGCCGTGAATCGCAACCGGTTCACCGGTCCGGCGGCGCGCGCGTGTGATGCTGTGACGTAACGTAATTGTCGCGGTAATGGCCGTACTGACGAACGTCGATCACAAAATCACAACATCGCCACACTCTCAACAAACACGACATACATGAGATGCGCATTTGTACAATATAATCGTACGTTTTGTACGCATGGCTTGCGTACGCGCCGATGATGATTCAATTGACAATTTGTTCATCGAATGGCACCCAATTACCGATGCGGCCTTGAATTCGTAGATACGCAGATGCGTCAAATGGTTTGGTTTTTATAAATAAGCATGAAGTAAATAATTATGAAGAAACTGATTCACAGATAGATCATAATGTCGAACGAAAGATGCTTAACTTGAAATTAGGTGGAAGCTACACGTGAAGAGTCTATAACTCAGCTCAAAAAATTAGACAATCCATCTGATTTGTAAATAGTCGTCAAAAAAAATCCTAATGGAACAGCATCTATCAACGTCACCAATCTGAGAATCACGAAGCGTGTTCTGCAATGCAGTAACGCGTGCTCTCCACGTAATAATCAGCAAAAACGGCGATGTAATGACGCTGGGCTCGGGAGCGTCTTGATTGATGCACATGCCTTCGGCATCGGGACTAATCGCGAGGCGGCCAGCAGCGGAGTTTTTTGTTCTTAGGATTACTGGATCTTTGGAGCATTGCCTTCCGTAACCAGCGATCAATGCGCTCTTTGATGACAAAAACCTTGGTTTTACGATTGGAGGAGACAATTTGAATGCCGTCTTAATTAGGTAAATGTAATTTCGTCTTCTCTGGTATCTTAATATCTACTAATCATCGTGCATCGTTAGAAGTTAAGCAGAGCTGATTGACCGTTGCAAAACGAACCATCAAGTTGAAGTAGTTGTTAGAATATGGAGTACCGCCAAGGAGCTGACTTACCAACGCATGTCCGGAAACTGAGTCCAACGAGTTGTTTTAGTGATACGGGCCTGGACAGCCGGATGAAGGAGCTGCCGTTGAAGTAGGCCTCAGGCCGGTCAGAGGGGCCGAGCGGGCCGGCGGCGCGGGCGCCCGGTGATGCTGCCGCGCACGCCGCTAGCACCACCCAGCAGGCTGCAACAAAGAACACATACATGTTAAACATAAAATATGTTGTCAGTCGTTAGCGTCAGGCGTCAGGTAAGAGAAAATTCCTGCTGCTTTTTACAAGCTTTTATTTATTTATAGTTTCACTTGTCCCGTTGTCTGTCTGAAATCAAATCTTGCTAGTTTAATTTGACACTCTTCCCGGTTTCCGATTGAGCTGAAATTTAGCAAGCATATGGTTATCGCGTGGCAATGAAATATTATGATGTCATGAAGCTGATCTGAAGATGGAGTCGGAAGGTGGCCATAGGCACTCTGTAATGAAACGACGCAACCCCATCGAGTTTAGACTCGTTTGATTTGTCTTGACGAGTACTTTGTCTCTAAATGGTATCCATGGTCTGATGATGGAAAATAAGTTCTTCCATTAAAATATACTTAAATGACATAACACTTTAAGTGCTCAAAACATCACTTATTTGTGCGACTGCGTACTACGAATTACTACGGGTACGGAAAAACGCCGCTACTCGCTACGAACTACGCCGTAGTAAATCTATTATTTTTAGTACCTTTAAAGTTTGTGAATCGGCATTTACTACGGCGTAGTTCGTAGCGCGCCGCGGCGTTTTTCCGTAGTCCGTAGTAATTCGTAGTACGCACACATAATAATTATGTGATGTTTTGAGTGTCATTGTCGTTTATATTATAATGGAACGAACTTATTTTCCCAAATCTGATGGGGTTGCATATTTTAGTTCAGGCACAGGTTTCATAGATATGCACTGAAAAAAAAAGTAGCTGCCACAATCAAGATTTTGTTTAGATTGACCAAGTAACTTGTTTGCATCTGAGCCTATCAAGCACAATGATCACAGCTACTACTTTTATTTGATTGAGATTTGAAACGGGATCTTGATTGGAGTTATCACAAAACATATTTGCAGCAATCAAGTCAAATAGTAATAAACAAAACCAAATAGTGATAAACACAACCAAGGAACTTATTTAGCGCAAGATTTGATCAAGTTGTATGATTAATACAATTAATTGCAATGATGGATGCTATCAAGTCAAATGATCTTTATTGAAGTAATCAAAATGCTTGATTGACACAACTAACTTATTTTGTTACAGTTAACATTTTTTTTAACTTGCCTCTTTTTTAACTCTTCTACAATGATGTCATGTTAAGGGTAATTGAGAAACTTGTTGAAGCGTTCAATCATTTGAACTAGTATTTCTGCAATCATGTCTTGATGATCAACTTACTTAACTAAGATTTTGATTACTCTAAACAAGATATCGTCAATCAAGCTAAAAAGTCACTTGATTGGAATGCATTTTTTTCAGTGTGGATGGCTGGTCCTACTTTATCTAGCAAGAGTTCTAGACATAAACGTACTACCTGCTATACTAGATATTCTCACGATCTCTTGACAATGCACGCAATATCCACTCCCGACACTACACTAGCTACTGGCAAGAACATAGTGGAACGGTGAGTCAATCACAAAGCACACACAGTGCCACTGACGTCAGTTGCACGAAACTTTTAGTGTGCTGGCCGGCAGGCAATATGTGTGCGTTGTGCAAACAGTTCGATACGAGGGAATAAACGCTATATTGCATACAGGCGCATAGGTAGTGCCTCAACGAAACCGGGTCACTGCAAGTGGCAAAAGACTCGCGAGACAGCGATTACAACAATACTTACTTTCGGAAATAATAACTAGTCAATGTTTGCAAAATATGTTCAGGAGTCTCTACATGAAACCTGGCCTCACCGAAACAAATAACTATCAAAATATGTAGACAAATCCGCAAATAATGCTTACACCAACAAACAGTGTTAATCTGATTCTGTATAATCTGTTGTGATTACGCGAGTAGTCAGAATCCATTGATTACTCTGAAGAAGTTTTTGTCTGGCCTACAGACCTTTCACGATATATCCACAGCCGAGATCTCCGACCCACCAACACCACGTCGGCTTAGCGATTTGAATGGTGCCGATCTGCCGATGCAACACAACAGAAAAACTGCGTTTTTTATAAATCCAAACACTTGTAACTTATCTGCAGCATCTCTCGTCGCATTTGGAACTCATTAAGATACAGCAAGTGGTGGCATTTTTGCGGTCTTATCGTTAGGTGGTAGTGGTACCTTTCCTTTTTTGTGAAACTCTTGTTAACACATGCCATGCCATGCAATGTAGACCACAAGCCATCATTCCCGATACTATAGTTTAGCAATGTTTGTAATGCGCTTAAATACTTTTAACTGTTCGTGTAATGTAGGTTTTACATAAACCAATGAAGTTTCTATCTCCGTAAGTATTTCAAACGACTCCCCAACCGTTAGTGGCTTGCACCGCGCAGTGAGAGCGCCCGACATTCTCCCAGGGCTCCGACAGACAGCTGGGCGCGGCTACAATGTTACCTATCGCCGTACGTACCTAGAGCGCTCCTAAACATATTATTATTTACTGTTACCGCACGCGGCACGCGCAGTGCAACACCGACCGGAACTTGGTGCCTACGACTGAACGAACGCCGCGGTATTCCGCGATTGCATTGGCCCCAATACCACCTATACGCAAGAATTTAGTGCAATGTTCCAAATAACACACGTAGGGATGCTTATCAGTTTGCATTTTCTGAGGTTTTATTTTTGCCTTATGAATATGGACCTTTATACTTTCTAAAATATTCATGCACTCATCTACCTCTATCTTATGTGGCGTCTGCGTCGATCGATACGTAGTTCAGTTCAGATACTCTTCCCAATAGTTGTATATATATATAGATGATATAGTTACGTTAAGGATTGTTTGCAATTCTTGATAATCGTAACGTTAGGTGTGTAAAAGAACATGCTAGTAACTAAAATAAAAAACTGGTTCTGTTACCAAACCGCACTGGGCCCGCGTGCTGGATTGTAGCCCAGGCCCTCTCATAGAGAGCAGGCCGTGTGTCCCAGCAGTGCAGACATTATAGGCTGATTATTATTATGTGTCTCTCATAGAAAATCACTTTACAGACAGCAAAGATATCAATTGTAAGTCTGTATCATTCCCATAAAGATAGCACAAAGGCACATGAGAGAAACCTTATGAGTAGTGTAGTTAAAGTTGTAGATAGTCCGATGTCATCGCAGACCGAGTTCTTTGACCGTTGTTATAGATTATTGTCATGAATACATCAATCCAATTAATGGCACGGGCGCGGGCAGAGCACGCGCTCTCCACATAATCGAGTTAGAATCGATTCGTCACGAGATCGAGTAGCCGTTCACCGCTCGGCCTGCCATCATGGCGGTTTTATTATCCACAACCGAGCCACCGACATCGACAGTTTATGGGAACTAACTGCGCAGTGCGCACAGCCGCACATTCTCTTCAAAGTAGAACTGAGAGCCGAGCTTCTCTCACACTTTAAATGTTTGTAGCACGTCATCTCAGTCGAGCCAGTAATGTGTTCGCCTAATCCCGGAAACACAGTCATTTGTGTCAAAGTAAGACCTTCACCTTGAGAGACGCGCAAATCACTGTGGTCATTTACCATGTCGTCTAAACGTTGTGGCTATTTGCAAAATTGAAGACGATTAACCCAGTCGAATAACAGCCTCGGCGAATCTGCATAGACGAAGGCAATCGACTGCTTATCGTCTCGGTTTAATTGTACGAGCCGATTGAGTAAAACGAGTTACTTTAAGTACTTACTGATACCACATTTTGTACTAGTTTTGGGTCATAATCTCAAATCGAATTATTACGATTCGTGTTACCTACTTCATTTCTCTTGGAAATATTTTGGAGCAGATGTTATGAGGAAATGTGCCGAAATTACCCGTGTTTGGTAGTTCGCAATTACGACATTCTGCAAATCTAAAATCTCCATTCTCCAAATTAAACTTCAGTATTTGCCGAACTACCTAGCATCTCTATCAATGTAAACGTGATTATCGATTATTCCGTGAAATCATAGAACTGCGCTCACTTGCATAAAAACAACAAGAAAACAATGTTACCAGCATTCACTTCAGACAGGTTTGTCCAAGCGCTGGTGTTCAGCCTGCAGTTGGATTGAGATTGTACAATTAAGTAGATCATGGGAAGACTGAAACGAAACTGAATATACAAAGTCATTCTAGTAGCCAATTCTTGACTACGTGGAGGTACCAATAACCAGAAATGTTTTATGGTGACAGTAAAGTTTGGAGAGCCTAAGATCTAGAGACCGGTGACTGGAATCCGAAAAACCGGAGATTCCCCATTGATCGTTGTAGATGAGGCAACCCATTTGGAGTTTTGATTGTCAATAGTGAGTTAGAGAGCAATAAGGAAGAGAGAATTCACAAATCCTTACAATGTGTTTGGAAATTGAAACACATCTTTCGGACTGCTAATGAGCATAATAGAAAGAGACTTCTAAGGCGCTATTATACAATGCTAATAGTAAATGCCATTTTCACCTATCATGATGAGCACGCGACAATTAATCACGCGCTGCGCTAGCGCATGGAAAGTGCTTCAGTCAAGATACGCAATTGATCCAGTAATGCACATTACACAACACGCGCGATCGCAGCGCACGCGCAACGGATATGCACGTCTGCCGGCTATCGTAACCAACGTAAAATTCGGAAATTGGCACAGCCTTGTACTAGTATTTTCTATATTAACCCTAATTTGGAAAACTAATTTTGAAAAGTTTTGGCAATCCAATTTAGTTATTTAGTCAGAAAATTGTTTATGGTCATTGAACATTTAATTGACTGGAGATTGGCAAGTGGCAACATTAACTGCTCATATTTATGCTTTTATTAGAAGACTCCAATACAAGTCCAGAGCCTTGATGCTGCTTAGTGCTTACCTACACTTCCACCTTTAGTAGTCTAAATCTAGTAAAACAGAGTCAAGTCTACTACAGTCAAATGCTTCAACGTTCTTCATCCCACACTGGCATACACGACCACTACTCAACTGGTACCTACGAGTAAGTAACATTATCTCCAACAACTTTTACCTGGAATGGTCTTCATAATCTCATTCACACCGCTAAGCTGACTATTCCATGTTTTGTAGGACATGGCCGGTCCAAGTACAATAGGAACCGAGGACCGTGACGTAATGACTCGCTTTACGCTACGTCTAAACTACCAAGTGTCACTGAACTTAAGATTGTTCTGGATTACAGGTTTCGAAATTGTCCCAGATAATAATAATAATAGGCTGAGCTTACTGTAGGAGTAATAAGCTTAACAAAGAATGACATGAAGTTTAAGCGTTGAACTTGGATGAATAAACAGAAGATGGAAGCAATTGATTTGACGAAAAGATTAATGCCAGCGATGACAGAATGCAATAGAAAACACTTGGAGTAAGAAGTCTATTTTCATCTCTGTTGTGAATCTCGGTGTTCTAGTCGGAGTAACACCGGTACAAAATGTTAATATTATACAAAACCTCGTAACTGCGGCACAGACAATACGTGGGCGTCGAGGTTAATCTTGCGCCACTATCCCACTGCCGGAGATTCTCATCGCATCCACCACACAAATGTGCTACCTGTCACGATGCATCAGAGTGCAAATTCAAGAAGCAGCGGAAACAATAGGCTGTTACACGTGTGATTTCAACGGCCATCCGTAACTGCAAACCATATTAGAAGGTATTTACTTTGCATTACAAATAATACGAGACATAAATTAAAATTTGTGGTTGTGGCAAGTTTAAAGCACTGCAGCCACACACTACAGAACAAAGCTAAATTCTTGCCACTTTGCGTCTAATACAATTGAGTTCGATCAGAAATTCATAACACACCATAAACAACGTAGGCATCGCACCGCACCGGTGTGTTCGGTAGAATGCGCGTGCGCATAGCGGCGCAGTGACGTCACTGGCCGTCAGGTAACAACCAATGACTCACAAGTCATAGTCCTTTGCTTTCCAGGAAACAAAGTTGGCGGAAGCGGCGGACCAAAGGACCAGGTGACTCAGAACGTGTAAAAGTGCTTTCATTCACACAAATGACCAATAAATTACTATCTCGTAAAACCGTATCCCAAAGCCTGTCAATTTTCGTTCAAGCAAGGTTGTTTTATTGAACAAAAAGTGCCACAAATAATTTTCCCCTAAAAGATTTCTCTCGATTAACCGAAATTGGCAAAGGAAGGAATCTAAATTGTTTTAACAGTTGTTTGTGTTGGCCACGCATATCTTCGAAAATGAAACATGCACGTGACAAAAGTGTCAAAGCAAAGCATATACATTCGAAACAGTTTCACAGACATTGTGCACCAGATACCAAACAAAGAACTTTCTATTGGACATGCTACGTTTGCGCATTATCCATCGGTTTTCGTAAGGAATTACAGTAAGCAATTGACATAACGGCCTTCAGCGCCGAATCAAAATGGCGGCGAATCGCGCAGTCAGATGATATCTGACATACTGTGACTAATTACAACGAACGATTGGTGTTGGAAAGTCTGATAATGGCGGAGATACAACAATAAAAACGTGCTCTCTAGTTTTATGGAAATATCATTACTGTGGAGAAATAAAACGTAAGTGATTGGTATATGTAAGTGGCAGATGAAAGTGATACCACAGCCGTGCTGCTGAAGAAGCAATTCGAATGTTGTCGGACATAAGATGTATGTTAGTAAACGGCCACGCCCCACATTTTTGCGGATATTTTAGTAATAACATAAAATGTTCCTTAAAACCGTAAGTACCTACGCAGTATGCTCATAACTTTTGCTGTGTGTTATAATGTTTAAAAACATTATGAACTTCAGGAGGCTTCAGAGGAATCTTCAGGAGGAGGACTTCGTAGTCAGATGGAGTGCCTATTGTATTATAGATCTCACTATGGTGGTGCAGGTATCCTCAGCAAACCGAGCGGCTTCAGATAACGGTGGTGCGGCACCGGCGCGCAGCGCAGACAGCGCGTCACACGCCGCCGCCCAACTGTTACACCGTGATGCTGGGATTGAACTCACATTGTCATTTCTGGCCCAACGTCGTGTTTTTAGGCGAAATTGCTTAGAGTGAGATGTTTTAGTCGATTATTAATAAATAAATAATTCATAAGTGAAAACAAAACGAGCCACATAATAATCCAACCGTGGTTTATACTTTCATGAACACGTTATCGGCATAGATTGTGGTGTGGCATGAGAATCTGCTAGTGATGTACCATCGCAATTAACCCAGTGCCCGGTGCGCAGGAGATCGATATCTTCGTTTGATGCGTTTGCGCACGCACTCGATGAAGAGAGTGCGTCGCGTGACGACACGCCATAAGTAACAGGTTGCTGTGACACGAGGCGACGACGAACTCTGATACCGCGCCGATTCACATCAAAGTAGCGAGGGAAATGTTATAAACATTAGTAATGCTTGTAGCCAAAGACCTTGGTGAGCTCAAATCCTCTGATTGTGGTGCCTGACTCTTCACAGGTGGAAAGTCGTAACAAGTATTGCACAGATATTTATTGCAAAACTGCTGATTATTTGGGGAAGCTATCGGATTCAATTTCTAATTTCAAAATCATAATATCAAGTCGTATGCCATTCACTAAAACGCCGCGATAGTGTTATGAAGTGTTGTCACAAATAATATCGCTAATGTTTTACATAAGTTAGAATGTGTCAGTCCTCAGTCAGGGTCACTGCTATCAGTCTGAATCACATTATGGGATCGTTTGCAGTGATACGAGTATGTATGATCATATCCGACACAGGGAGGGACTGACCATGCATAATTGTATGATTTGTATGTTGTACTGTAATTTAATCCTTGTGCTAATCGCTCTTTGTAATAAAAGCATTAATCGTATCAATACGGAGCACGATACTATATTAAGTATTATACTTGTTTAATCATTAATATTGCTAATAGCACGAACGCTCTCTTTGCTGAAACATAACAATGGTTAATGCGGCGTTAACAGAAACATTATTTAAGCGGTTAATTGTATGATTACATGATTAATACATTTAGATCATTATGCGCATGCGCCTGTACAGTTTTTTAAATGTATAGTTCACTTACAGGAATGCGATTTATTTAGGTAATAGTCAAGAACTTACACGTAGTAATAGCCAATACATCTGCGAGTACGGCTACGGTAAGTCGGATCAGCTTTTTTGAAGTAATTTGACTGTGCTTTAGGGTCCCGTAGTTGGCATCGAATACAGAAGTCTCGTTATTCGCAAATGTCGCGCCGCTGAGTTTTCATCCATCCACTAGTGAATAAAACTACAAAGACATGTACCACGTGAGAGACTACTTACACTGATATTTGAAATAGTAACGACTACTTATACTGATATTTGAAATAGTAACTGATTTGTATACATTAAATTAGTCCAGCCTCGGGTACTCGAAACCAACTGGATAAGCTATCAAGTGTTCGAGGATTTAACAGCACTTGTACGGTATCATCTCGAGTTCACAAAAACTACTTTCAACACTGTGGGAACAGTTTTTTTTTCCGTACATTATCGTGTGAGTGTGACACACGTGAACGAGCTCACCGCATGGCGATGACGACGGAGCTAGGATCGTGGCCCTCGAGCCTCGACTCGGGTCGCAGGTCGCACCACTTCAGAGAGAGATACCTGACGTCAAACATGCTTTGTTACAAGATTAAACTTTGAGAACTGCTACGCTACATTGTTAATTAAATGGTGCATAAAAACTTCTAAGAAACAAAGCGTTCGGACGTTTAGAATTTGTTTCGCCGAAAATCCAAAGTAAAAACATTTTTTTAGTACTTACTTATTGCGAGCGAAAATAACAAGGTCTTGGTGGAATTAACATCATCGAAGAAATAAAAGGTTAAATATCAAAGTATCCCAGATTTGTTTCGTCCTCGAGTGATTTTTTACAATCTTATCACTGTTTAGTAAACAGCAAAATTACAGTTAAGAAAGTATCGTTAAACTGGAACAGTTTGTTCGAAGTGCGGGACGGTTGAAATAAACTAAAACATGGTAAAACAGTAGACAAGAGCTAGATAAACTTCAACAAGTCACAATTGTTTGTGCAGATTGTTTCTCTGGCATTGTATCGTAAGGAATAACCTCCTCCTTTTTTGGAAGTCGGTTAAAAACTGGGGTGCTTCAGGAACTAGCCATTACTAGGTGAGGGATTCTCGTCATCACCGTCCTGCACAGCGTGACTTCACTCGCTGCGGGTTACAGGCGTCTTTTCGTTTGTGCTGCCACGTGCCACGCTTCTGTGCCAGCCTCATCCAAGTTTCACCCGCGATGGCAACAATATCGTCTGCTAATCTCGCTGCCGGAAGACCTCTCTATCCATTCCTTGGACGGCACTCGATCATAGCTTCCAAAGTTGATGACCATGATTTTGGCGTTGTCTGTACAGGATGCTATACAGACAGAGATTTTCGTTTTTCTTTACAATTCTTTAGGATAATATTTATGTTCGTTTTCACATTTGGGCGACCTAAAATCTGAGCGCCCGATGTCCAGCCCCAAACTACCCCAGAAGTGCAAAATTGATAGTTAAAAAAGCAAATGTATGAAATGTTGTTACTGTGATGCTTCTACGACTGGCAGAAGTGTGCTTTTACTCTCAAGAGTTTGTCTTGCCATAGGGAAAATAAATCCATAGACTCATTAAGGGGGAAGCGCAACGGTAGCCCGCGAAATTTAAATTTTCTTAAGTTTATTGTAATTTGCAGATCAGTATCAGGTTGTATGTTGATGAAAATATGAATCGCGCCAGTAACACGTATGAAGTTACAGAATTATAATCATTCAAATCATCAATACAACCCTCCAAGTTCATATAATCCCATTGAGTGACTTTTTCATGAAATAGCTATTGAATGGAAAACCCCATTGTTGAAATATATCATATACCCCAATGTTGAATGGGGTTATCTGAATTTGGAGGGTTGTATTGATGATTTGAATGATTATAATTCTGTAACACCATACGTGTTACTGGCGCGATTCATATCTTCATCAACATACAACCTGACACTGACCTGCAAATTGCAATAAACGTAAGACAATTTAAATTTCGCGGGCTACCCTTGCGTATCCACCTTAACAAGATTTCGGTAAATATTGATCTGCGGTGGGTTTTAAATTTTTCAATTATATCGATTTTATCTTTTATATTTTGATTGTTTTCCTGTCCAGATTCTCGAAGATCGTCATGAAACATTGCCGAAGGAGGAAAACCATAGATTTTCCTCCGATTGACCAATGTGGAGTTGTTAAAGATATTATTTTTTTCTATACATATTTATAGTTATTTACAAAATCAGGAAGATGTCTCATGTTGGAAGTAATTCATTAAATAAAGTACTTACTTAGTAATTATATTCAACATGAAAACACTTATCATAGGTGCTAATCAGCTGAGCTCATATTATTTGTATAATGAAATATTTATTGTTATAATATTAATTACTTAATTAACTGAATGAACAGGAAGATATTCAACTATAATAATTGTAATTGTGCAATAATGTTAAGCACGTACAAAATCTTACTACTATGTATTATAGACGCGAATGTTTGTTCTCTGTGGGGATGTATGGATGAATGTTTGTTCTCTGTCACGCCAAAACTACTGAACGGATATTGATAAACAATAAGAATCTTTTCTATGATCTTTCGTTGTGAAAAAAATATGCACGGGAGATGCTGCGTGCGGAAGTGAACATTGTATTTTTGATATGATTGAGGCTATAGACAAGCAAGATGCACCAGGAGGTACGCAAGGTACCGATAGTACCCGACATCTTTGTTGTTGTTACAGGTTACGGTACATTCATTCATTAAACAACGTCACTCAGTGTCTTTACAATTCACATTCATATCCGTTATTTATAGCATTATGATGAGGTTCCAATTAATATAATAATTATTTCAATGGATCAGTAAGCAACCGCTAATTGATTTTGAGCCGAACCACTGTAGCTGATAATTTGATTTTGCAAAACCATGATGCAATATTATCGACATAATCACTTTAAATTCAATGGGTAAATATGCAAATGCAAAGTTGGCATTCTTTCAATGACAAGCGTGTGTACTTTGGGCATACGAAGTGTTTGTCGTGAGCGGCGTAATGTATGAATGGCGAAGCTCCTCGCCTACTAGAGGCTACTAGCGCTCCTCGCAAGAGGAGTGACCCGGCACGGCGTGATTCATTCATAGATAATGCAAACAATCACTAAGTTATCTGGAATCTATAAATGTCGCGTATTCAGCAACGCTATGAGTTTATTTTAGACTTAAGAATATATTTTTTTTCAACAAATTTTACACTTTGGAAAGCAGCCCGTTCTGTTGCAAATTGACATTGTGTTCCATTACATGTTATACTTAATTATTGTTTAATATTCTCTCCGAATGAGCAAACACATTTCAAACAATTGATACTCAAACTAGTGCATCAGGAAGGAGGGGTACTACTCGTAAAGTTCCCACGTTGTAAGAGCCAACTGAAATGGATTACCTAGCTAGATGATAGCAGTGATGACAGAAGTGCTCGACACTGTTGCAGTTAACCAGCGAGAGACATCGCCTGCAGTCTTGTTTATTCCGGACCCGAACCATTATGAAAAACATAATTTACTGGTACACGAAGAGTTGTGCTTCTCAAGATAAAATATAACCTGTGACGTTTCTCTCCGCGATGAACCGGTGCGCGGTGCTCCTATAGTCTGCACGTCGGATCTTGTAAATGCGCCGGCTTCTCGGAGGGTCAACACTTTTCTTTTTTAACCAACCTCTAAAAAAGCAGGAGGTTATGTATACCACCGGAATTATTTTTTAGGGTTCCGTAGTCGAATGACAAAAAACGGAACTCTTATAGATTCGTTATGTCTGTCTGTCAGTTTATGTCACAGCCACTTGATTCCGAAACTGTTAGGACTACACATTTTAAACTTAGTAGGTAGATGTATTCTGTGAACCGCTTTACAATTTTTATACAAAAATAAAAGATTAATCTTTTTTTCTTGTAAAAATATTTTTTAGTTTCTGTTCCATGTATGGGGCATCCCATACATGGAACAGAAACTAAAAAATATTTTTTCATCAAACCGTATGTACACCGACTTCTGGGCCCATTTACGATTCTTTTTCATTTGGTAGAGGAAGTCCGAGCGGTGCGCGGTGGTCCCATATAAAAATTAAGTTAGCTTGAGTAGTTTATGAGTTGTGTGTTTTTTTTCTTGGCCTATGTTGACCACATGATGGTCATTGATGGTTTCTTGATAACTCCTAGTTACAATGTAAAATTGATTTATGACAATAATTTGTGTGGTCTACCTGCCTACCTACTACAAATAAAAACGGTAAAATAAACGCTTTTGCAAAAAAAAAACAACTTCCAAAAACACTTAAAAAAATGTAAAATAACTTTACTTTCGGAAGTCGGTGGCAAAATGTTCATTAAAACGGTAGTTATTTTTGACGTTTTTAGTTTTTTTTTTTTTAATTAATTTTAAAGAATGGAATCGGTGTAGTGAGGTCTGTTTCGATTTGCGTGTAGCTAGACTGCGTTAGAATAAAATAGTGAACATGCGGCGTTGTGACGGCGGGTTCAACGATCGACAGAGACGCCGTATCGGGTTCAATTATAACAGGACCTCGGTATCAGCCTGGTTCATGTAACGCATACGTAATAATTATGAAATTGTTTACGCAGCTACCTCAATAACCAGAAACGATGCCAGGAAATATTTGAATGCGTTTCCTAAGCATTGATTTTATAGTTAGGTCGGGGAGGGAACACTGGCTAGGCGGAAACAGTGGCTCGAATGTTTTCTACTAGAAAGTGAAAGAGCTTTATGTCTGTCCTCTCAAATTCTACATCAATCGAAAGCGTTCGGTACCCGATCATGGACGAATTAGTTAGTAAGCCGCTCCGGCGCCATGCGGACGTGTTATGATGTGTTTTTTGTTTTTAAGAACCCTTTTCTCAGTAATGCGTGCACTGAAAAAAATGCACGCCAATCAAGTGACTTTTTAGCTTGATTGACGATATCTTGATTAAGATTAATCAAAATCTTAGTTGAGTTGATCATCACGACATGACCGCAGAAATATTAGTTCAAATGATTGAACGCTCAAACAAGTTTCTTGATTACCCTTAACATGACATCATTGTAGAAGAGTTAAAAAAGAGACAAGTTAAAAAAAATGTTAACTGTAACAAAATAAGTTAGTTGTGTCAATCAAGCATTTTGATTACTTCAATAAAGATCATTTGACTTGATAGCATCTATCATTGCAATTAATTGTATTAATTATTCAATCTTGTAAGTCAACGCGATCAAAAGATATGACTGTTTATGACGCATATTATGCGATTTCACAAGGAAATCAAAACCTATAGGGTACTTCCCTTTGACCTAGAATCACGAAATTTGGCAAAAAGCAAGGCCTTTCAGCACAAATAAGCACAAACAAATAAAAAAAAGTTGAAATTTAATGGGTGTTCCCATCCCCATACATACATAGTTGACGCCAATTAAGTTTTTTTTTTAGATAATGTTACGGAACACTTCGTGCTGGAGTCTGACTCGCACTTGGCCGGTGTTTCCTTAACTCGTACGAGATTTTTATTTACTTATGTTTTTGTCGAAGAGCGTGTCTAATCTACTTAGTATTGGCTGATAATTAAGGGCCCTCAGTTTTAGAGTTTGTTTCTAGATATGATCTAAAATCCAAAATGGCGACAGGGCCAACAATGGTTCGTGTCGGAAAACTCCACAGAGGGTCGCGACTGTGTATACATACTGTGTTAGCCTCTTTACACAAAATTATATTAAAAATGTATTTACAGAATGCCACGTCGTAGTAGACCACCATCAGTGCCGCGGAAAATTGGAAACCATTCGGCAGAAGAAATAAAGAGTGGACTGAACTTAATTCGAAATGGAACTCCGGTAGTCGCGGCAGCTTTATTTAAGAACCCCTATCAATTTAGCGGTCTAAAACCGAAAATACTACTTTTTTCATTGCAAATTTCTCAATAACCTTAAGGTATCTGGTCATTTTTTTAATGCTCAGTTATATTTCACCTATGTATCTAATAAGTTTACGAATTATAATTTTGATAACCACTCAACATAAATTAGGAATAATAAAAATCAAACATACGTTTTTACGAAAGCACGAAACACCTGGTTTTTCAATAGCTTTTTCGGCTAACTGGTAATGAATTATAATCTGAAAAAAATCGTACATACTGGGCGTACATAATATACTTAGTATGTTCGTAAGTCTACGATTTTTAATTTTTTTTAATTAGCACTTTAAAAAATGTGGTTCACACCGAAAAGACCCGATAAAATAATGCGCAAAACCGTCGTCTACTCGTAAGAATATGTTGAAAATATCAATAAATATGAAATATTATAAGACTTAAGGCGTTTATCTATCCAATTCAATTTATAATTATTTTTTTTTGACTGCTTATATAATTGTAATAAAATATTTAAATAATGCCATAAAAGCCGATGCCCTTGCTCGTTTAGTATAATTCGACCCAGCCTGACCCTAGCTGCCCTCCCCTCAATGACGCACTAAGCCTAGGCTCGAACCCCACAGGGAGTGCTCTTAGTGACTGTTCATTTAATGTATATCCTCAATTTGTAAGCACTGGCTGGGGGCCTTAAAGTAATTTTTGGCCACCACAGGAGAACCTCAGAGATTTGTTGCGCTGCGACAGGTCACTCCAAAAAAAAAATATCGTTGCATTTAGTCGTGCCCAAAGGCAACTCGACGACGGACCTGTGTCGCTGCGACTGCCGCTCCCGACGTAAAGTACTTGCGAATCGCGCGTGATTTTGTATTACCTCTGACTAGTTTTGAAAACAAAAAAAGAATATTCTCACAGTATCAAAACTAGTCAGGCGTCTGACTAGTTTTGATACTGTGAGAATTTTTTTTTTGTTCTACTGTGTTATAAAAGGGAGATTAAAATGTATCAATATCTATTCTTCTTATAATAAAGAAATCATTAAGTATCTTGTTTTCTTTTTCACTTGAAAAAAACACTTGCCCAATTAAAAATTAAATAAATGAGCAATAAGATGTCACACACACAGACATACACAAGCAAAAAAAAATAAACAACACTAAATAAATAAAATATATTTAGTTTTCACTCAACCTTTTCCTTTAATATTATCAATTCTTTATTGCATCCATAATGTACCTAATTGGTTGGTAGCGAAGTAAATATATTTGACACAATTAAGGACCCTGTCGGGCTCAGCATAGATTTAGTAGGAGAGAGGAGGAAGAACACTATTATTTGCTTTTGTAGTCTTAACTTTTCTATTTTAATTTGTTTTGATAATGTATAAAACATTAAAAAAATTGCAGCTTAAATGCAAATTGATTTGCAAATATAATATGTATAACTAACTAATACTGTTACGGACCAAGATTGTTGGCTCCCGCTGCACTGCATGAGACTACGCACACTACGATCGTTAGCGATATTTCTCACACGCGCACATTTCTCCGAAATTACCTAAACCAGTACTGCGAAGAAATTGATAGGGGCTCTTAACACTTCAAGAACAAAGTAAAGAGGCTTTTCTATTAAAAAAGCTGCCGCCACTACCGGAGTTCCATTTATTTATTACATTTTTGTTATTTCGAATTATCCAAAGATCTAAGAACTTTAATAAAGAAATTCCAATCCTTATCAATTTTTCTTAAAAATGTCAGAGCCTCTTTGTAGGAGGGTGTAGTAGCCACTATGTACAGCCGCTCAATGGGGGCTATCGCGTATGAATTCGCCGCTAGAGGCGCTAGTGTAGCGCGAGGCCACCGAAATGTCAGATTTCTTTTTATAGAAAGTTCACGCGTTGCGTGCTTTTTATCACGTATTTTTACTAATATTCACTTGCATCAGATTCAGGAACTCCACCGGATGGCAGAAATACTGTGGCAACATTGAATCCTGATTTGAATTGATAAAAAATACAAAATCCAACTCTACGAAGACCACCGCTGCGAGGGATTAAGCCCCGCAGAGCTGCGGATATTCACGGATGGATCCAAAACAGGTACTGGCACTGGAGCTGGAGTCTTCTCTGAAGATCTCAACATCCACATTGCCACACCACTGAGGGCCCACAACACGGTATTTTAGGCAGAATGCATGGGCATTCTCCTGGCGGCAACAGCCATCTTAGCCAGGCACGTTGTGGACCACTCTATTCGTATGCTCTCAGACAGCATGGCGGTACTGCTAGCACTAAACAACCACACAGTCAACTCTGGGTTAATACACGAGTGTCATCAACGCCAAGTAGCCAGAGAGAGAATAGAATGGAGTAGGTTGGGGGAGGCCTTTGCCAACTGACAAACGGACTTACAGAAAGTAAAGAAGTACTTCAGTAACCCAGGTACTCTCCGCGAGATTGCCTGCAACATCAAGGCGCTGCTGGCCTTTCTCGGGGAGTTAGGGTGGATCGAACAGATTTCCCACGCGCACCCAAAATACGCGCTTGGACGTGGAGTTGCGGACACCAGCTCGATATACAATATAATAATACTAATATTCACGATTGTGGTCTAGATTGAGCTATTCCTGATTAATTAAGACTTGAAGATTTTAAGTAGCAACTTAGGATCTTATTTGTAAGTACTTGTAGGTAAAATGATTTTTAAATGTTTCATACTTGCAAGTTTTAGGGAGAATATTGTAAATAAATGTATCTGAAGTTTACACTATGTTGTTATATTATATACGTAATAAAATAAGCTTTTTATGAAGTTATTGGTACTGTAAAGTATAAAATAGAATTATTTACATAACCGAACGCGACAGTGGCGCCATTTGGTGAGCTCAAAAACGATAGCCCTCATTGCGTTTGTACTTATATCAAACTGATACCAAGTGTGTTACACAATTGAGCACCGCTGTGTACTGGTAGAACCACTGTGTACTAGGGAGTACTAGTCACTGACTACAGGTCGTAGTACACAGTGATTTATATTTATCAACAGCCTGTTGAAAAATCCTAGCAGTCCTATATTAGAAGCGAATAAATCTCAGTTCAGATTTCAGCAGATTCATCGATGAATATAAAATATTTGTAAATACTATAAATTCTAAAAGAAAAACAAAACATACCTAAGAGTTACTTTACTACACATCAACTGTCTGTAAAAGAATGCAGAATGCAAGAATGTTAAACATGGTTGAAACATTGAACGTAAGTAAACAGTACATTTTCTAGACAGCAGCTAGCGTGGGAAGTAGCAGCTGTCATTCCAATCTCATCCTTCGGCTTATGTTTGCCGCTTAGTTCGCAAGTATCGATTGTGTACTATTAGTAGTAGTTGTATGAGAGGCGGCAGCTGGCGGCAGTGGCTGGCGGGTCGATGCCGCAGGTCGGGGCGTCACGCACCGGCGACCAGGCACCTGCGCCCGTGCCGCGCTTTTCTCGCACACTATACGGGGTGGACACGTTTAACGGGGCAGTATAAGGGGAACTACCTTAACCATTGCAGCTACACGATAATGGTCTTAGGAGACTATCCATAACGGAGACTATCACGGAAAATTATGTACTATAGTCTCTTAAGACCATTTTTATTTAGCTGCAATGGTTAAGGTAGTTCACCTTACTGTCCCGTTGAACATATCCACCCTGAGGTACCCACAAAATTCGGCAGAAGTCTGGGACATATTCCGGGTTTTCTACTTTCTACTTCATCGCAGTCATATATGGCGAGGGGTGGGCGTCTGGGGGACTGTCTTGAAGGCGGTCTTAATCTTTAACGTTCAAAAAGATTTATTTCTCAGACTAATTTGTGTAAATGACTTTTGATTATTATGATTGGTTTCCTACTGAAAAAGAATAATATGTGTTTTATTTATCCTTGTGCCTATCTAATTGGTTTTTCCGACGTGCAACAAGAATCATTTGACCCTTTTGAGGAGGAAACTCTAAAAAGTCGAATTGACTTCCTTGATCTTGCTTTTACCGTAGATAGTTCTTGGGATTCCATGAGCATCAGTGCAGTCCGTATCTCGGTGATCACGGGCAGGGCAGGATGGATATTATTAATTGTACGGAGTAAACCTGCTGAACCGTGCCTTCTGATGTGCGCTCTACTCATTACAACTGTCAGACTAAACGAAAACGTCCATTAGGTATGTTTTTGTTCCACTTGATGTCCGCATTAGTCTGTTGTTCTGGAAGAGTGTATTTACCGCGGCTGTGTCAGGCGAGGCGGGTCGAAGGTGCTCGTCCAGGTCAGTAGCAGAAGGAAAGTTCTTCTGAATACGCTAAAGTACCGATCATTAGGTAACTTGTTTAACGAGGATGCGAATTTCACACTTAGTAATCCGTAATATTTTAGAGAATTGTCTTACACAAATGCAACCCACGCGTCTCCCTATCACTCATTCATGCACAATTCCCGTAATATTTTAGAGAATTGTCTTACACAAATGCAACCCACGCGTCTCCCTATCACTCATTCATGCACAATTCAAATTGTATGTAGAATCGTACTCAATCCAACGTGGCCTCACCGCCTCACACAGATCGATAGAGTTGAGTAGCCACCTGGTGCGTTCCCCTGACGCGGCTCAGTGCACGAGTGCACGAGTGTGACCTACTAGTGAGCGATGAACTCCGCTGTTTGTAATAGTTTATACAATCGCACTTTCTAAGATAGACTGTGACTTGCAATGATGGCGGAAACTGTACCCCTTAAACAGAGTGGATTTCATTTTCAGTGGAGACAGTAGAAGCATCACTTAAGGTGGTTCCTTCAAGGGTCACGTGACGGTCTCTTCATACAAGTTTGGTTGGGATTACACTGTAGACATGGACACTTTTTGTTTCAAACGAATCATTTTATCACTTTTCTACAATGAAAGGAGGGCGCGTGCGCCTTTTTAGGAAATAACTTACAGTATTTACTGAGAAAAACAGTCGTGAAATCCAGGCAAAATTTGACATTTCTTTACATGTGTGAGTAACTTGACAAGCAAAGTTTGCGTAACCAACCCACGTACGCCATCTAGTTCAAAGTTTCAAACCAACGCAATCATGGCGATGATTGCGTAGGTTTGAACTAGATGGCGTAGCCGGCGATATTATAATTCTGATAAATCAATACACAATAATTGTATTATTTTCTTTACAATTCATTAAAAAAAAAGCATTTTATCATCATAAAACTGACGACTATAAACGGAAATTTATTCAATTTAATTTCTTATTATTTTTGTGTGGTAACATAAATGTCATTCTTCGTACAATAGGTAGTTATTCTTATTGGGAAATTAAATAATACTGTTATTTGTTAAATCAATATACAATAATTGTTTTATTTCCTTTATTACATTTAATTAAAAAAACATTATATTACCATAAAACTGACGCCTTTTTAAAAAAGGTTTATTCAATTTAATTTCTTATTATTTTTGTATGGCAACATAAATGTCACTGAATCGTACAAGAGGTACAGTAGGTGTTATTATGCGACGTTGCCGTTCTTCATATCCTTGACCTACACGCACAACGCTGTTGCCAAACTTCGTCCGCCCGATTGACTTGTAGCTGTTACAATACTTTTTGAAGATCTCGCTATGCCGCATAGGATTCGCGCGTGGAAGTTCTCGCATGATATTGCAATATTAATTCGAGTATGTATTTTATTCCAATTTAATAGAATTAGGTATTGCAAATTATTGTAGGAACGGCAATTAAATTAATTATTCAAAATACGTAATTTTCCTGCAAATGAAAGTACCTATATTTCAGAGTATAAAACCCAATACGGGTTTTATACTCTGAAATCTCGTCACAATATTAAGTAGATACCTATGTTTCGATGTTGTCAATTACATAGCACATACAAAGTTAGCGTTAATCGTATTTTAATGTGTATATATATTTTTGGGTCAACAATAAATTACATTATTCGTGAAAACATTTGCATAATCGAAGAATGGGTAAAGTTGTCTTGTGGGATGTGCTTTTGTTGGGTTATGTTAAAAATACCTCGAACGCATTTTGCAAACCAACAGTTTCAGACAAACATACATTTTTGTATATTAGAGGTACTGTGTGGTACTGTGTGACGTAACGCGCAGGGTTGGCGCGTTCAGAAACAAAAAATACACACGATTTCTTGCTTATCCTAAAAAAAAAAAAAATACTTCTGGTTTTCTTTCTTATTCGTCGAGTGGCGACCAATATTCTACTAGGAATATAAAGATAAGTAAAATTTTACTCTTACAATTAAATTACTATTACATTTAATTTCTATTTTGTCAGGATGTGATCCTAGTTCCGAACGAAATCCGTATGTATGGTTATATTATCTATGATTCATAGATTCATGTCATGCAATTGCAATTGCGTGCGATCTCATCAGATTATGGTTGTGAATTACTATACTTTTAAATTTTATTCAAATACTGAGTGTATAAAAGTTACATATTCTTTTGTTTTTCATTTGTTTTTTTTTTATATTTCAGATTTAGATTACGACTACAATGTCGTATGTTCCAACAAGAAGAAAGGCTTACAAAGGACACAAATATTCGGGGCCTCCGAAATCGTTGAAGCGAGTTCGCGGTGGACTACGACAATTTTACGACAATGAGAGGTAATAAACATAACTCAACATAACTCTAAACAACTAAATCTATACTAATACTTTATAGAGGTAAAGTTTGTGAGGTTGTAGGGGGTAATCTCGGGATCTACTGAACCGATTTTGAAAATTCTTCCACTAATACGAAGCTACATTATCCCCGAGTGCCGTAAGCTATAACTATTTACAACGTGCCGAGCAAAACGCGAGCGGATCCGTGGGCAACAGCTAGTATACTATTACTCTAATTCTGTGTTTATTGTAATAGCTAGTAACCGCCATTTCAACTATTTACCTACTTTTACTGTTGACTCAAGTTTACATTCGTAATTTATTCTCTTTATAATATTAATATTCGTATTACAGCCGTTTGAAAGTTTGGCGTGCCGAAGAATCGAAGAAGCCAATGAATGAAGAAATCGTCATAGATAATTCTAAAGTGTATGTATCAAATTAGCATGATTTTTTGTTTGCTGCTCGTAAAAGTGACACTACATAAAGGTGTTAGGTGTATATAATTATGGTAATTCAATTTTGATTTATTTGTTTCAGTAATCAGAATAAACAACTAAGAACATATGCGCGTGTAAAACCAAAAATCCGCTTAGAGGCCACATACAGTGTTCCTAGTAATAGCACTGTGACTGTGACAGACACTGTGGTTGAACCTTTAGAGATTAATTGGCCACAAGCTGATCCTGAAACTGATTCATTTCAATTGACAGTGGAAACTGTTCCAAATAAGTGTTTATCTGGAATATCTGGGTATCGCATTGTGGACCTGAAGCATGTCATTGAGTGGGCATTCCTTTTGGAGAGACACCGAAATATGTGTGAATCGTCACTAATTGAATTTGTCAGTGAGAGACATAATGGATTTCAAAGTGAATTAATTTTCAAGTGCAGTATGTGTGGTAAAGTGTGGAGGCAGTGTACGGAGAAGAGTGATAAAATCAATACTGCGTTTGTGTGGGCAACGGTGACTTCTGGTAGTTACTACACTCAAGCGGCACATATAACACATCTCATGGATATTCCAACAATGTCCGCTAATAAATTTCGTCGTATTGAAAAAAAATTAGGCTGTGTGTGGTTTGATCATTTGACAGAGGAAATTCAAACTGCTGGTGAACAAGAAAGATCAATTGCCATTGAAAAAGGTCATGTCAGTTCAGACGGAGTTCCCTTTGTTACTGTTTATGTAGATGGAGGATGGTTGAAAAGGTCATATGGGCATAACTTTGATTCATCATCTGGTATGGTAAGTTAATATTTTACTAATCACAAATTTAGTTCTTTATGATCTTTTTATTTTATTCAATATTTTCAAGTTTGTTTTCATTTCCAGGCCTGCATTATTGGTAAAGAAACTAAGAAATGTCTATTTCTTGGTGTTCGAAACAAATATTGTTATACATGTCAATATTATGAGAGAAGAAACATGGATAAGAAATCACATAATTGTTGCAAAAATTTTACTGGACCATCTACAGCCATGGAATCACAAATTATTGTAAAAGGTTTTCAAAAGAGTGAAGAAATACATCGACTTCGCTATTTGAATTTTATTGGAGACGGAGACTCCTCTGTGTTTGCAAACTTGAGAGAAAAAGTGTCATATGGGAACATAATAACAAAAATTGAATGCAAGAATCATGTAATCAAAAACTATACCAGTGCACTCTACAAGGTAAATAAATCAAATTTGTATAAACATCTCAAGATCAGTGAAGCATATTCTGTAATTATATTTGTACTTTTTTTTTAGATCTTGGCCAACACTAGGCTACCACTTTATGGGCGAAATATTTTGAAACCTAAATTGATGAAACTTACATTAGTGGCACGGAAAATTATAATGTGTAGCAGTGACAGTGCTACTATGGCAGTAGATTTGAGAAATGGCCCGCTTCATGTATTCGGAGTACATGAAAACTGCAAGGATTATTACTGCAAAGTCAATAAAACATCTGCAAGTGAAGAGAAGGAAGAAAATCTCGTAGAAAGTCTGAAAAAGACTGCTCCAGAGGTGTGGGCTCTGATTTATGCTGCCAATGAAAAAATTGCTTTGAAGGCAGGCCGTTTATCAAATGAGACGACAAATGTGGCAGAAAACTTTATGAGCGTTATAAATAAATTCAACTGTGGAAAACGAATTAGTTTAGAAAGAGGGGGTTCATACCAGCGACGTGTTCATGTGGCAGGTAAATATAAAGTCAGAAATTTTCAGTACCAGTAAGAAATGCTTTGATTATCATGGTGCATACTTCCCTCCTATGGTATATAACAAAGTGCACTCATACCCAAACAGGTCAGATGGTGGACTACAGATGTACCTACTCTAACAGTATTGTTTCTTTGTTTGTTACGTAATAATTATCTATTGATATTATCTAGTTAAAAATATTCTGTTTTCAGGATTATCACTTGCTACTGGACACAAATGGCATGAAACTGCATGGAAAAAGCAGACCACACAGAGCCCAGGGACACATTTTAAAAAGTACATAAAGCAAAAGGAACAAAGCAGAATACGACGGCAATCGTCGATACGCAAACGATTGTTTGCTCCAAGAGAGAAAACCCATCCTGACAAGCACTATGGACCTGAAGCTTGTGATCCAATTGATATTGATGAAGCACAATTGAGAATACAGTGTGAAGAACGGTTAGCAGAATTCCAAAAGTCACCAGAAAACATAGCTTTGATTGAAATGTCTACTGTAGGGCAGCATGAAAATGATTTATATACTACTCATAGGTGTGACCGTTTGACTGCTAGTCAATTTGGGATGGTTAGTGGTGTGGTATAATTATGTTAGCAGAAATGTAGCTATAATAAGACCTACGTAGACAAAGCTGAATTTAATAAATACCCATAGCATACATTTATTTTATCTGGTCTTTTATGTTTACAGATTTGCAAACGCCGTATTACAACTCCATGTCATAACCATGTAAAGGATATTCTATATAAAAAGAATATTTGTACAAAAGACATGTTATATGGGCAGCAAAATGAGAATGTGGCAAAAAGTATGTTCATGCAACAATATAATAAAATTGTCAGGCCTTCAGGTCTTTTTATCGATGAAGAATTTGGATGTTTAGCTGGCAGTCCAGATGGTGAGTTTTTTTATCGAGCTTCAATTTTATCTACCTATTCTTATTTGGGAAATGTGGAAAAATATTACACTAGTTAAAATCGCGACTCGTCGACTGAGGCGAATATATTTCTTGTATTTATAAAATCTCATAAAGAGCTCCATAACATTGTTTTTTATTTTGTGTCAATTTGTTACAGGTATAGTTGAAAATGAGAGAGCTGTTGTTGAGGTCAAGTGCTTTCCATCATTGGCGAGGAAAAATCAAAGCCTAGAGGCAGCTGCCCTAGAAAAGAAAAACTTTGCTCTAAAATCGGATAATAATGTTTTAGTTATGAATAAAAAGCATGATTATTACTTTCAAGTAAATTAATAATTCTATTGCATGTCCACTTTATACTTTATTTCAGTATCTTGTTTTGTCTTATACTATAGAAAAAACTCTATTTCAGGTTCAAGGACAAATGCGTGTCAGCAAAATGGAAAAGTGCTATTTCATATGTTTTATTTCAGTCACTGAACCGTTGACTGTGATAGAAGTTTGTCGAGATAATGAATTTATCAGCAATATGATACCGAAGCTATTAGACTTTTTTAAAAACTGTATTCTGCCAGAAATCATTTTGAGACGTGTTAAAAAAAACGCGCAATGTATAGATTTGAATGGTATGTACACAAGGTTATTACTTTACTTCATAAGTTGAATCAATTTCAATGTCTAAAATATATTATTATGTTTTTCTAGTGAAAAATCGTCCATCAACATCAGTTGGAGATTCGAGCATGGAGTAAAGTTGAATTTTAGAGCAGCTTTGGAGATTGATGGTAAATAACATTTTAAAGGTAATTTGAAATTATATTCGTCAATAGGTAACAAATATACTAAGTACAGTTATTTTCATTTGCAGCAGATGTAGCTGATGCAGCAGCAAAAGAAGACTCAAGGCAGAGGATGACATCAAGCAGCCAAATGATTTTTGTTCCACAAGTTGTTTAGAATGTACATTATCATTGTCTTCCTGCCATTGTCCCATTCTATTTGGGGTCGACGCATAACGTTTTCTTCTTCCATTCCCCTGTCAGACCTCACGGCATTACTTACTCCTTTCTCTTTCATATCAGTCTTCACACAATCTATCCACCTTTTCTTTACAATGATAATGTACGTTCTAAACAACTTGTTACTTTTTATTTGTATTTATTATAAAATGAAAAGGTGAAATAATACTTTGGTATGTAGGTGTATAACTACCTGTTCACCTCGATAACATGCTCTTTAGATTTTTTGTTTTACTAGAAAGTTTTGTAATGAGTGCTTTGACATTATGCAATATTATTTCGCCTTCCTGGTTCTAATTACATACTAATTGCATTTTAGATTTATTGTCTCTTGTTTATGAATTACAAATCTTGAAGATCTTGTTTCTTTGTAATTATTGTAATAATTGGTTACGGTATAATAAAAATCATCAGTGTTATTATATTACAGAAAATATGTATGGGAATAAAGAAAATATTGATTGCTTTTGAGTGAATAGGCATGTAATAGATTATCCTAATTATAGGTATTGTTATGGTTATTATCAGTATTGCTTTTACTTTTAAAAGTTGATAAAATAGTAATATTTTGCATATCCAAAAACTTATAACAACTATGTAATACCTAAATTACATTATTAAATAATTCTTTCACTACTTCAGTATTTCTGTAAAATATGTAGAAATAGAAAATATTCCAAACGGATATCCACCTTTTATGTCGTTGATATTTTGGATGGCGGTAGATAGAAACGTCAAAGTTGTTTGTTCACGACTATAAAAGACGGTGCTCCGAGTGGCAGAGGTTGGTATTCTATTGCTGTTATTATTGTGTTATGATATGATACTATTTTGAAATGTTTGTTGCTTTACTGTTGTTATTATGTTGGATATAATAATGATCATGGACCATGGTAATATTCAGTACAAATTCAAATTGGTATTATACTATGAATTATTACTGATAACTATGTGCTAGAGATGTGTGTTATATTATGGCTTATATTGCTTAGTGTTTATCTTCACTGATAAACTGCTGTTACTTGAGAAAGGTCCAGGACAACGGATAATTGTCCTGGCTGAATACTTATAACATGTTACCGTGGAGTTTCTTGTCCATTCTTCTCCACGAAGACCTAGGTTAGCGAATGGACGTAGCTTGATAGGTATCCTACTAATAACAGACAAGCCTAATTGAAATAAATGAAAAGTCTTGTCTTTCTGTATTTTTCTTCACAAAAACCCTTTTCCCTATACACCTCTTTAGAGCTACTTTTAGACACAGTAAATAACAAGTAACGATCCTGACACTGAAATATTGATAATTAGTGGATATTATTACATAATACATTTAGTCTCTCATCTACTTGTTATTACATGCATCAGGCATGTGTTACTTTTGTCAAATACTTTTGTTTTGACCTTTGTTATAAGGTAATAAAATAAAACTATATTTTCCTATAAATTGCATATTTATTTTCATAATATAATCACATCATCGTAACTTATTCGTAGATAAAACATGATTATCTCATCAGACATTCATTTCCACATCAACAGTTTTTAAATACGCGCCATCTAATGGTCCGTCTTAGTAACTAGTTCTCAATCAAGTCTGTGTGTGTCGGTGTGTAAACGATACTAAATTCAATGACGGATATTATTTTGGGATTATATGTCGAATTGGGTGGGTTTTGAGGCAATGTAATGATCAAGTTCAATGAAGTGTAATGTCCGCGTGGCGCTCGAACTACTTCTACGGCTTACTAACGTTCCAATTACAAATAAAACGAAATAAACTGGAAATGTTGACTTCAACGCCATCTAGCGAGAAAATGTCTATGAGCAGACCGTATCTTCATCCTTAAGAACTTATTACAAGTTCTTAAGTATTATTCATTATATATTTAACACTGTCCAATTTTAATAAGGAGTAGAGTAGCCAGAGAGAGAATAGAATGGAGTAGGTTGGGGGAGGCCTTTGCCAACTGACAAACGGACTTACAGAAAGTAAAGAAGTACCAAATACGCGAACAATTTTAATTAAGTAAAATATATTTAAGTCAAAGTGCAGTAGTTTAAGAAACAATTGTAAAAGTCCGAAATAAAAGGCTTTATTGTTATTATAAATTTTAATAAGACAGGTAGACCACGCTTAGCCTAAACCACGTAGTCTCGTATATAAAGAAACCCATTTATTTAGATGGCATGGCGTAGCGACTATTACGTGTAGTAGTGAGCACATAATAGTAATTAAGGTGGTTAAACAATGGAAACTTCGTAAACACGATGAAGGACCAGGAAGTCTACATTGAGGACATGACTGACTGCTACACTTTGCATGTTATTCTAACCATTTGTGTGGCAATGGAGACAATGTCTACGCGTCGATCATTTTACGGAACGTATCTATTTTTGTAACTGATTACGTTTATTACGCCTACCAGTTCCACTGACCGACCAAGTAAGAGCACAGCAATCTAAAACTGTTTGCCTACATTCTTTTCTCACAAATCACAGCTGCAGGATAATAACCCGATATGATCCTGAAGAAAGCCGGGCTCGTGAACACAAAACATAGGGGCTAGCCCCGGGGCCCCAGAGCCCCAGGATACCCGCTATGTAGTGTCACGTCAGTATCGCACCGCTAGCCTTCCTTTACTAACGGGACCGTTCAGTACTGCAAGCACATTCGCAACGCTTTGGCGGCCAGTCGGCTGAAAAGCGCTTCGCAATCGCAACTTGACGGATTCTGGCCAACACTTGTCTTTTTAACAGACTTCCAAAAGGAGGAGGTTATCAAGTCGTCTGCTTTTTTTGTGTTTATTTTCAGCGATATCTTCGCCAATTGTGAACCGATTCCGAACCGATTGTGAACTGATTATTGTTTCGCGGTGGTCCCATTTAAATTTGGTGAAGATCTGATGCTGATCTTCGGAATTAAACAATGGAACTCTTCAATTATACCTACATAGCAAATCAGTCGTGACTCCTGCAATCGCTTGGATGTTTAGTTAGGTATGTTAAGTTCTATTTTATTGGGGATAAGCCTATCACCATGAAATGTATTGTTAGCGGTTCACTAATGTTTCACCAACACTCTTTTGACAATATTTTAACCGACTTCAAACAAAATGAGGAGGTTCTACGTTTAACTGTGTGTCCTGTATGTTCACCGATTTCTCCGCTAATTGTGGACCGATTGTCAAAATCCTTTTTTTATTCGAAAGCCTATACTACTGAGGTGGTCCCTTTGTCACAAAGTTAGAATCCTGATGAAAATTTCAGGGTTGCCTTGAGCAACCCTGAAATTTTACAATGTTTTTCATATAGGTACTTTCTAACGATATTTGTACCTGATAATCATTATCTCATGTTGCTGAGCTGATGATGGAAGGTATACGTCAGGATCTGATGCTGATCTTCGGAGATATACAATGGAAAGCTTCAATAATAGACAGAAAATCTGTCGTGATTGCTGCAATCGCCTGGATATTTATTTTTTACACAATATTAGAACATAACATAACGCTCTGAGGGAGTACGCAGATGTGTACAGTACACCCAGATTTCGACAGTTAGGTATGATAACGATAAGTTATATTTTATTAGGGATAAGCCTATTACTATGAAATCATAAATGAATAGCCAATATTTGTGTAGAATATGACAACTAAAAAAGGAAAAATAAAAAAACTTTTTTGCAAAAAATAAAACCGACTTCAAAAACAAAAAAACGTGGAAAAATAACTTTAGCTTCAGAAGTCGGCGACTTTTGTTTATTCGATTGAGTTTTTTTGCCACCGACTTCTGAAGCTGCAAAAAAGTTTTTTTTTTAATATTGGTGTTATGAATATTTGAAATCCTCCATTTATATTTTGCTTTATTGGAATGTATACAATTTTAGTGTTTATCACGGAGAAACAGATTTGTACAAGAATGAATTACTTCACGCTGTGATAGCTGCCAGCATTCGGGGTTACCCGATTGGTAATAGGAACTTCGGCTCACAATTCTAACGAGCTGGTTCCTTCTTTGACATAATACATACATTCCAGCATTCCTATGCACGGTGGCACTGGCAGCTAGATTACGCATTCTCACTTTAATCAAGCACGAGAGGGGTACGACTCGACTCTGCTGGCTGTGCGTTTTGCGAGCAGCCTTCACCTCATTTCGCTAAAATCTCGGTGTCAACATGTCTGAAACAATGCGAAAGTGTTGTGTGCGCACTTTCCACTTGCGACTGTAGCATCAGCACATTGCACCGGCGCATGGCATACGGCACCCGACACGAACAATGCCCGTGTGAGCTGCTTTCATTGAGTGAGAGCATGGGGGCACCAAAACTCTCGCGTTTCTCTTAACCGTTTTACTTTGTATATAGTGACTACGTGACTCATGGTCATGACTTGTTTCGACATAAAAAATATGTTAAATACTGGTACGTGGTAGATGCACCTTCGAGATAACACCGTTTTCCTTCTAGACGTTGAAGCTATTAAGGTTACGAGGAAGTTCTTCGGAAATAAATTATTTTGTTTGTTGTGTGTTTTTTTAGCATTTACCCTAAATCGTGGGGCTTCGCAGAACGGGCGACGGCGACGCGACGTAGGTACGTACGGTGTGGCGCAGCGCGAGTGTTCATGAGGTTTGCTCTGCTGTGGTAGCCGTTAAAATACACAACAAACGAAAAGCACCTAATCTGTGGAGCTTTTCCTAAACTACCTTAAGGTTATAAAATTATAGATTTTTCATTATGTTACAATGAGACTTTAGTTGCACAGTTGCATTGATTACTTGACTGTATAATTTTGGTAATTTCTAAATGTCTTCAGGAAATTTATTAAGCTTTTTGAATTGATAATGGTAAATGAAATGTTACCAAAGCGAAACAAAAACTATTGTGCTGCTAGTTGACATTACACTTTACTTATTAATGAGTACTTGATTCATAAAAATGTTACTGAGTACTATCTTAATAAGTTAACTGTTTTACACATTAATTGATAAGAATTAAATAGGCAATGGTTTGGACTATGATTTACTCTGTTTTGTTGTGAAAATCAAAGCATACAGGTGAGACATTGAGATGCCACTAGTAAGAGTGATGATAAACAGTGTAGCTTGTCACGCTGGAACATGTCGTATTGTTATGGAAAAAACTAATGGGTCTGAGTTATAATTTAAAGGAAAAAAAATTACAATGAGTTAGTTGGATAAGTTGTAATTTAAGATTATTGCTAAGATGAGCCATCGTTGGCCTCTTCTCTATAGTTTACAGAAGCAGGTTTGCAATATCATAAACATACCTGTAATCCCTGAAGGGTTAGGCAGGGGATGTGCCTGGTACTACACCACCATTTCGAAAGTCCAATGTAATAGCCTATTAATAAATATAATATTTTGCACTTGCTCCACAAACACAATACAGTTTCATTACAAGCAGTGTTTTTGTATTAAATATGCAATTATTTCATTTTACAGTCAAGGCTGCTAGTTTTTATTCAAATTCTCGCCAGTATGACTAGGTCACTGATAATGATAGAGTTTCCATTCATCCACAAACACAATACATGCTTTTTGCAAATGTTTTAGATAACAGAGTAATAAGTTTACTTAAACGTTTAAAAGTAAACAATGATTAAAAGTATTTTTCTCTGTTTATTTGGTGCTTCACCCAAAACACATTATCTGAAGATGCAACTGATTTATGACTATAAATTACTTTAGTTGATAGATTCTGTGAAGTTGTATACTTTGCTAAAATATCATATATTATATCTCCCACACAGTAGATAAAAAAGGCACATTTTAAACATTATCAAGCTTGCAATTATCGCTATGGCTTCAGTACTCTCAAATATAGGGATGAAACTGAACTGAACTGTGGCTATGCTACAAGTACACCACTGCCTAACTTTTGGGCATTACATGTTATGTATGTATTAGTATGTAACTAGAACAAATGTATACAAATCAAGCATTCTCCTAAGATGGATTTGAAAGTCTATTAGTGGATTCCCTTCCCAGTAGTACCTTGAAGGTTGAATCTGTTGAATTTCTCTGGTCAAAGTCAGCAATACTCAAGTTGATTGTCCTGGCTGAAGCTTCTTGTTTTATTGACACTTTAATACTTTTAATCAATATTTTTATAACTTGTAACTTTAGATTCCCACTAACTTAAACATTGTAATATTCAAGGAACCAATTAACCTGTCGTAACCATAAGCTTTTCGGTTAATTCGATCAAAGAAATAGTTTTAACTTGGCCAAATTGACCAATACAATTGTCACTGCATTAATTGTTGACTGAGGAGACCTACCTCTCAATGTATGATGAGTATGAATAATACATTTTATACATTACAGAGACAGCCCTCGACCTCTCACGGACGTGAAAAGAAAGTGTAACAAGTTGCTGTACCTTGACTAAGTTATTTCACTATGTATTAAATAATTAAAATTGATAATTCTATTTGATTTGTAAAACAAAGCAAAGCAAAGGTGTTCGCACCAACCTGCTACTTGTACAGCTCCGCGTCGCCTCCAAACAACGTCCACCTTCATTATGTTGAAATAACAAAACACAAAACTATTCACCTACACTAAATTAATAACTTTAATCAACTAATTCATATTGCACTTTCTTAAAACAACGTAAAGTTAATTTAATTACACAAAATCATAGAACAAAACATAAAGCTTTTGATGTCACGGAAATACAAACTTTAAAAGAAACATCACAAAACATAACTCACTGACTGACTGGCCAAGCTGGCTTACTCAAACTCATCACTGACAGACAGAGGTGAAGAGGGGGTCTCAGGGGTGGGGCGAAGAAGGTTGAAAGAACCTACAAGTCAGTGTTACCATTTTTAACAGAAGTTATTTACAATAAACCGTCTAAATAACAAATACGACTCACGGTGGATTTCAAGCGATTTTCTAATAGAATGATTATACCCGTACGTGATAACTAATTATATTACTGTACTCTTGTGATTATCCAGTAACTATTACAGAATGCCAAGGAACTTTCGAAAATAGCATAGAACGTTGTGTTGATAATTGTAACGATTACAATTACGTAAATACGTATTTTAATTACAGGTGCATTCATTCATTATAAAACTGCACATTGCAAAAAAACTTATTTGTATAGGGCGGGCTACCCCGCTATTTCGCTTAAAAGTGTTGCCAGGTAATCCGATAACAAAACTTATTTCGTCCAAAAACCATTCTTTATATTTGGTTCTATGTCTGCGTTGAAAACATTCCTAAGCATTAATTTTATAAATTAATAATTTTTCATAAATTTTAACGCATCCAGGTACAGCCTGACAAAAAAGTTTAGATAGTGGTGATTATTGCGGAACTATTATTTTATTCCTAGCATATTTCCTACCTGGTAATGCCACGTTTTCTGTCAAACTCGGCAATGTCATTGGCTTGTCACAGCTCAGGGTTGCCAGAAAGTCGCTAACAGCGCCCTCATTTATTTCTATTTTGCCAAACTGTGGTTAAGTTTTTATTTTCTTCTAATTCAATTTCAAATAAATGCTTTATTTTCATGTAATGAAAACAAATAAATGAAAAAATAAAGCTATTATTTCCTTTATTTAAATGAAATCAATTCAAATTTTAAATATTTCATAAAAAAAGACAATCTAGGAACAATTAAAATTAAAAAAAAAAATTGTAGCTAACAGGTATCGGAAACAGGATCCAGGGTCCAGAGCCAGGGCTACAGAGAGAGGAACTTCACATAGGCATTATTATATTACATTAAATTAAAAAGTTTATTTAACACAAAGTGACATTACAGAATAAATGTTGCTATTTTTCATAAAAAATGGCAGCCTTCATGTCGTAAGCTTTTCTTTTCTTTTCTACAAATGAAAAGTTTTTATTATCAATTTATGGAAGATTTATAATGCTATTTGAAGCGATCCAGATGGTCATTCGGTTTTCTGAGGCAATTATTTAGTTGTAAATGTCGTTAGTCATGTACTTTATATTGGCTGTAAGTACTACGTGGTTATGATTCTTTTGTAGTTAGATTTGCTTGGCTTAATTTACGTATGTGTGTATTATATTCCGTGATCGTTACTCGTTATTATAGACCATAACAAACATCTGTCTGCCTGTGTCTTTTCTGTATATTGTTATTTTTTTAGGTGGCGTAAACATCGAGCTACATAAGCAAATGTTGAACGGATCGAACGATACGAATAGTTCTACTGTGACAACATTCAATAAAAATTATATCATGAGCGCCGGAAGTGTGTCGTTGGACAACGAACTGGCGAGCACACGGCGCCTGCTGTGGGGCGAGCATGTGAAGGAGGATGTGTTCCGGCGATGGGCGCAAGGGTTTCAGTTCAGTCCAGACGAGCCAAGCGCCCTCGTCCAGCTGGAGGGTGGTCCGTGCGCAGCTATTGCGCCTGTTCAAGGCTTTCTGCTTAAAATACTTTTATCGGAGACCGCAGGACACAGTTTTCAAGACTTGACATCAGAGAAGTGCAATTCTCTACTTGTTAGGGCTGTGTGTACAATATTAAGCCAGTGTGTAGCTCCTAAGTACATTGTAGCGGTGCACCGGAAGAACGAACCTGATGCTGAGGCTAGCAGTGGCAATGACCATAATGTGGATGGACAATCCAGTTCGGTGTATGATACTTTAGATCAGTTCCATCGAAGGATTGAGGTACATCCATTTCAGACTTTATCTGAAGTGGAAGCTTTCTATACCAGGAACATTCGAATATTGAAGGACAAGTATGGTGTTCTACTTTTGTTGTATAGTGTTATTCTCAGCAAGGGGGTTGCCACTATGGAGGCGGAGCTTGCAGAACTGTCAGACCCACTGATACATTCAACATATGGCTATGGCTCACAGGGACTCATTAATTTAATGCTAACTGGAAGAGCTGTTGCACATGTATGGGACCATGACCAAGTTGTGGGAGGACTGCGACTGCAGGGCATTGAAAGACAAAATGACATTGGATTCCTTACAATAATGGAACACATGCAATACTGCACAGTTGGATCTTTCTACAAAAATCCAAAACACCCTGTGTGGGTGTTAGCCTCAGATACACATCTTACAGTATTGTTCTCTCTGGAGCGACGATTGGCTGCACCTGAGACAGTTGGTGAGTCAGCTGAGCGAATTTTCCGCTCTTTTGACCCAGAGGGCAACAACTTTATTCCTTCAGCTGCTCTGCAAGATGTACTATGTGCTGCTGATCTGGTCAGTGAACCTGAATATGTGGAATTAATGAGACGAAAGTTGGATTCAGAGAATTTGGGCATTATACTATTGAGTGCGTTTATGGATGAGTTCTTTCCGGGATGTGAACGTGGTGCACCTGATACTTTTACTTTGCACCACTATAACGGACTATTGCGGAGCAATCCTGGCACGCGCGTTATATATCGCACGGGGCGTGCCGCGCTGCTAGAGTGCAACATGCGCGCGGCTAGCACGGACGCCATGCTCACGTGTCTGCAGACCAAGTGGCCCAGCATTGATGTGATGTGGGATGACGGTCAGTCGCCGTCGCTCAACTAGCACAGGCTGCTCCCTTCCGATGACCCCTTGCTCTGAACTCGTACTGTGACACAGTGAGGATTGCGTCGAAAGTACCTTTAGATATGTTTAAATAATGTTGCTGAAAAATTCCATTACTTTATTGTATTAACTTATGTATAAAAAATTGTATTGGATGGATTGCGTTGAGGCTCCGCATGGATGATCCTCGCACTGGTAAAGGCAGCTATTTTGCATAGATTTGGCGTCCCCTAGGCAGGACATGGGCACTGAGCCTCCAGCATGTCGGCAACTGTGTACTCTGCTCTCCACAAGATGAGACTTAGTAATAATCAGTACAATGTTGTGAGAATAGCTCCAAGCTACCTGTGTAAATGAGTGATCTGAAAAATTAAGCAATAAGAAGAGATATAAAATGTAAAATATAATTTTACAGTGCTCTATTTTTGTGTTGATAAAATTTGGTCGTAATTTTGGACTGGGTACTGAAATACAATTCTATTTTGGTATTAAGATTAGCTGTGACGAAATTTGGTCTAGGTCATGATCTAATTACCCACATGTGGTGCAGTGGTGAGTGATACCATGATGGCTAAGTAATGCTCATAGTGCACTTCAGTGTCGCTGCAATGCTTGCACACGCCTCACGCCACGCGACTACCAGGAGCACTATGTTGCACTTGTGTAGTATTGATAAAAAGTATAGTTTTGTACCAACCTTTGTACCTAAAGTTGTGGTGTTGATTTTATATCCTTGGACAAACTTGTGGTGCAGATGCAGTAGTAGGTACAGCCTCGAACCCAACACCAACCATCAGAACAGGAATGCGACTGGTTATGGTCATGGGGATGGACATATATGTTATGGAAATCTAATAAGACTTGTAAACTTGTTTGCCAATCTTCATTCTGTAAATCATGGTTTGTTAATAATCATCATGACAATACTGTAAGGGATAGTAATGTTATTTTATGTAACTTAAAAAAAATGCCTTTAACATTGTGTCTGCCATCCTTTTATGGATAGTTATGTATTTTGTGTAATTGTTACTGACATGTTTCCATACTGTACACTGCATATACATGCCTACGCATGTTGCATTACTACTCTGTGCTGTACATCATGTGCTGTAGTTCTTTGATAAGTACTAAGTATGGAAGCAAACCCAAATTCTGTTGGCTGTCTTAAAACTTACTATTAAGGAATGACGTTACATGGGACTCTTCAAGGAAGTTGCCCATCAACTTTTTGGGATTATTAACCTAATTACAAACATTTTGTATAATTATCTTTTTGACTTAAACATTAACCAAGACTTGTTTGTAAAATGCATTGACACAAATTATAAAGAGTCATTTGTTCATCAGTTTTGTTTGTTTAACAAATTTCTGTGTGGCTACTGCCTGAGGACTGTCTGTTCATACTTTTAGGACTTATGCTTCTAAACACAAAACAGTCATGTTTGGATAGTCTTATTTCTTAGGTAGTTTTGTCAGATTAATGTAAAATAGCTGTACAATTATGAAGATATTGAAAGATATTTTCAGTTAGTCATAAATAGTGTAACATGCTTTTTTTAATTACAATATGTTGGTTTTATTTTGTTTGACTATAATGTGAGACTGGCTCAAGAAAATTTGCACAGTACAAGATTTAGTGAGGCTCTGAAACAAGTTATTAGTTAAAGTATATGCAACAGAATATTTTACTGTTTTAATCACAAAGTTTTACAGCATTTTTGCTATGTAGGTTACCAAACATGGGGCACAAAACCATCCGCCCAATCAGTACAGCCGTGTAAATGGATTGTTTGATCCTCATCATTAACCCAGTCAGATAATACCTGCTAAAGCATTGTTAGTAGTCTGTTTTCTAGCTGAGGCAAGCAATTAAAAACAAAAATCCTTTTGGGTAAATGGGGCAGTGTTGCCAGGGCCCTTGAGTCGTAAGTTACGTTTCGTTAACTGAAATGTTACATTTTTGCTGTAAAAATTACATTATTGTTTTTTTTTTTAATTTACCTGTTTTTGGGGTCGGAGGTCGGAGGCAAATTGATGTCAGTAAAATGGCGAAATGTAAAGGAATCTATGATGTCTAATGGTGTATACAGCCTGAAATTTTAATGGTTGTTTTCCCGCGGCAGAACAACTTGCCATAAGGAGTACTTTCGAAGCATAGAGTAAAAGTAAAAAAAATAATGTTTTTGTTTTAAAATAATTAAAAAAATATTCATCAACTCGAAAACATGAGAATCAATAGTAACACTAGACGTACCTTGTAGGTACTACTCGAATCGCAAGCGCCGCCCGCCGCCGAAAGACATGATGCATAAATGTTCAAAGTAAAATAAGCTCTCGTTCGTGGTGATACGGCATAAACTAGTTTTCACGCAACAATACAAAACACAGCCGCGAAGCCGACAAAGGAAAGACCGATTTATAAATGTTCAAAGCAAAATAAGCTCTCGCGTGTAGCGATACGACATAAACTAGCCTGCGCGCATCAATTACAAACGACGCCGCGTGCCGGCTTCCTATTGTATTATGTAATACTTAGTTTTTCCGCGATTGTCGTACGCGCAGCACGTGTTATCTTATCGTGCAATGGATCGCCATTACAGTTATTGCAATTTGGAGAACGTCGCTATGGTGCAACTGGCCCGGCGACTTTACGCGGAGCCGCAACACTTGGAGTCGCGTACTTCGAACGGGGTCCTCGTCGAAGTACGCGAAAGGCTGCGGCTAGGTTTGGCGTAAGCCAATACTACGTCTTGAAACTGCTCAACTCTGAAGGACTGCATCCTTACCATTTTCGCAGAGTTCATGCTCTCTACGAAAACGACGGACCGAACAGAATTGTTTTTTATCAGTGGTTTATGGACAATCAAAATACGAACATTTTGTGGACGAATGAAGCAACTTTTACGCGAGTTGGACTCAACCAGCGTAACGAACATTTTTGGGCTTTGATTATCCCACACGTTATTCGCGAGTGTGCGCACAAGTGCGTTTTATGTGTTAATGTGTGGGCCCGGTAATTATTGGCCACCTCATTGGGCCGCATTTCGTGACAGGACAAGTGGAACCTACCTGAAATGTTACAAATCATTATTCCGGACTTTTTTTGTGGTCGCTGGTCGGAGCTCAAGCGCCTAGTGTATCGTGAGGAACACGAAACTCGCGACGCGTTAATAACTGCGATAGTGGACGCTTTTAATATCGTAAGAAGTGACAGAGACACCTTGCTAAAATTGAAAGACAACCAATTAAAACGTGCTCGATTGTTATACAACGCAGTGGCTTGCACTTCGAACAATTATTCCGTTACCGGGAAGTGTAAGTACCTACCTACTCGTACTTTTGTAAATAGTGAACATTTAAAAGTAGTTTAGTTAATTAAAATTATTGTAAATAAGTTGAATCAAGTTTTTGAAATACGCCACAAATACTTTTTTAGGTATCTAATTCAGAAAATTATTTTTCTTAAACGATAAACTTGTTTTTATTTAATTTCGTGTTCAGTAAATTGCACCTAAAAACGTAGGTATTTATGACGGTCCTAAGCCCGCAAAAGTATAAAGGGAAAATTTGAATAACTTGTTGGGTAAAGCTTATTATTATCAAGAATAAGTTATCAACTTATCAGCTGATTGAAAAGCACGCGGGTCAACGGCCGCGCGGCCGGTCGGCGGCGGCGCTCCGCGCAATCAGGAGGTATAACTATTGATTCGTGGTCGCTTTCGAGTTTTGTTTTTCACAATGGTTAATCTGCCATTTTTTGTTTCTAATATTTTAATTGTTTATTAAACGATTGTATTACCAAGGCAAAACCATTTCGCTGCGGGAAAACAACCATTAAAATGTCACGTTGTATAGGGTCTATCTATTCATACACGAAATCTCTTAAGGGGTCATTGTGGGGGGGGTGTTGTCATTATGAACAACTTTACTATGGGACCAACCTCGAAATCGCGAAAAAATCAGCTGTTCCCTACAATATGATCGCATTACCTCGTCAAAATGTACTGAACAGCTGAGTTTTTGGTTTGATCCCATATTGAAAGTTGTTCGTAATGATGAGTACAATGACCCCTTAAAAGATTTCGTGTATGAATAGATAGTCTTATGCTAAAACAGACAGTTTAATTTGTTCGCAGCGCCATCTTCACTGTTGTTACTATCTAGTCTAGCACCTAACTTATTCTATTCTAGTTTAAACCAAAACTACGAGGTTGTGCATCTGTTAGTTTTACACTGAACTAACTACTATAATATTCGATACATAAAGAAACCTCATAACGTACTGTTCACCAAGTGGTCGTAACCGGGCTCTGTTATTAAAGGGCAAGAACGCCTCAATGCAAAAAAGCATTACAAATCTCGTTCTGAAAAGTTACGAAAATACCCTAAAATTTAAAAATTACAAAGTTATGCGAGGGGGTCAAAAGTTACGAAAAATGTAACCTTCTGGCAACACTGAAATGGGGGTCTGTCTGAACTTCAGCTCTCTTGTTATTGGTATATTGACGCTGTAGGCTCGCCCCCGCTATTGGACAGGACCTAAACATAACTGATAAAATGTAGGTGTGTAGTGGCGTGCCTAATGGTCAAAAATACGGCAAGCACTGTTCAGAAACCCTAACATTATGAAGAGTTGTAGGTTATGAGGGCAAGCCAAGCTTTTAGGCTTGTATGAAAGTACCGCCACTATTTTTAGGTGTACTATTAGACACTTCTGCCTAACTCTTCGGAAATTGCTACTGGGACGTGTGGTGGTTTTCACAGTGAATCGACTGCGCGAATTCAGCATTTTAAGTGTTTTCAACGTCTAACTAGATACCAACAAACCTCAAAAACTGAATTTAGTTTTAGGCCTACAAATCTAGCCTGTCCACGTTCTAGAACGTAGTTACCAGTATATTATATATGATGCTCTGTGAACGTAGTGATACTCTGTGGAAGTTGTCTGTCAATGTCAAAATGTTTATGAGTGTCAGACTGTTTCAGTTTGTTTTTGCAGTTTTTCGACGTTATATTACTTTACTCTATGACTTTCATGTTCATGTTTTTGAGTTATAAATGAAATTAGCTTGTCCCAGGACACTAAAAAAATATTCAACTACTTAAAATTTTTGAGTAAAAATATGTCGCAAGAAGATGATTTCAAGAAATATGCAACTGAATATGATCCCATAAAAGTAGGATCTATTGATGGTAGGTAAGGTTTGCTCTAGACCTAGTGCGTAAATTTGGTTATGATAATAATAAAATGATAGACTTGAGATTGTGCCCGATGAGTGGCACTGCCCTATAGCGTAGTCTGTAACTCATTACATCGTTAGACACGGCCCTCTGTTGAAGTCATCAAGTAACATATTGAAAATGTGTGAGCAGGCACGGACACGGAGCCGCACGACCGCGCCGTCCTGCGCGCGCTGCGCTCGCACTACACCCCCAACCGGCTGGTGAGGGGAAAAGCTGTCAATACACTTTTTGTAGGGAGGCTCAATCTCAGAACTACTGAAGTGAGTATAGTCTGAGTATCTTAATTAAGGCTTCTAGGAAGTAACTACCTATCAAATCTCAATAAATTACACAAAATATGGTATGATCATAAATAATTTCTGACTCTGACCCGGAGTTTGTTGCTTTGATAGCAATATTAGAGAAATCTGAAAACCCTTAGCAATAGGTATTGGAGATGTCGGAAAACCATTGATTTTTGTGAAAAACATAGTAAAGTTTATGAATAGAGTAAATTTTGGATTCAAGAGGGAGCAAATGTGCTTGAAAATGTTAGGTCCCACCGACTCCCACCTTAAAATTCTTAGCTTTTCCTGTACCTACCTATGAAATGAGAAATAGAGTAATTGTGTCAATTTATTAAGAAAAGCTTAGGAATGAAAATAACATTGTTTTAGTCACTTAGAGTTTAGAAAGCATAAGCGTTTTTCTTTGCATTCTACCTCAGCTGGGCTGTTTTCTGTATACTATTGAATAGAGAAAACAGCAACCCCAAATCTTTCGCCCATCTCCACCTATGGCCTCTGTTAGCTATTGGTTAGTTTCCAAAATAAGGTGTGCAATGACCTAACACTACAGTTAACCACACATCAGTGGTAATATTTGTACTGGGAAATACGCTTAATGCCTTGAAATAAAGGCACTTTCAATATCAAATTGTCAGTACTGGGAGCCTAAAATTGCCACTTTAGCAAAACCATAATAAGAATTATATTCAAAATCTTAAAATAGTCACAGACGCAGTTAATACTTCCTTCTTCTTTTCATATTATGATTCTGCTAAAGCGGCCATTTTAGACCTCCTGATATGCCCTTGACTCTTTGTAATATTTTTGAATAAATACACACATCAAAAGTGTCTAGGGATCAAGCATTTTTATGTGGATTTCTTGAGATTGAGATGTGGCTTTGTAATAAATTTATGATTTTATAAATTTATATGGATCCTTTTTGGTGCATTTCATAATTTGAATCAGGAACTGTGAATCAAATTCGAGTAAAAGATGAAAATCAGCTGTCAATATTTTCCCTATAAAAACATACAACGCATTGAAGACATTATTAGTGCTACTGTTTCCCTACTACTGATTAAAACCAACGTTATTATGGAGCGGCGACGACATTTAAGCAGGGAAGAAATGCTCAGAGCCGTGGGAATGATAGAAGCTGGTTCCCGGCAACGTACTGTGGCTTTAGCTCTGAATACAAGTCAGAGTGTTATCAGTCGACTTTGGACACGTTACCGAAGCACTGGTACCGTGGCTGAGCGCCATGGAGGACGGTATCGCTGCACCACACGGAGACAAGACCGATACATTCAAATCTTAACTCGAAGAGCTCCAACAATAACCGCCATGATGTTAGCCGTGAGGCTTCATCACTCTTCAGGGAACTTAATTAGCGACCAAACAGTCAGAAACCGCTTGCATGAAGTGAACCTTCATTCCCGAAGACCGCTACGGGTACCACCTATAGCAATGCACAATCGTAGGATACGATATCAATGGGCTCTTGAACACAGAAATTGGGCAGAAGAACAATGGCGTTTCGTGTGCTTTTCTGATGAGTCTCGTTTTGGTATGAGACCGGATACAAGACGTATACGACACTGGAGAACCCCTGGACGCCAACAGCGATTAAAATCCTGCCAGGAAGTCCATCCTTATAGTGGTCGAACCATCATGGTATGGGCGGGTATTTGGATCGGCGGAAGAACTGAGTTGATTTGGATCAGAGGCAACCTCAACGCTCAAATTTATGCTGAGACGATTGTATCAGACGTCATCGTTCCTCTACAAGTGCAAATCGGTCCCTTATTTCAGTTAATGCATGATAATGCACGACCGCACACCGCAAGAGTTGTAAGACAGACTCTCGCCGCAGCTAACATCAATGTCCTGCCCTGGCCTGCTCAGTCGCCAGACTTGAATCCGATTGAGCATGCATGGGATATGCTACAGAGAAGAGCTCTGCCGAATATGGAGGGTATCCAGTCGCAAGAAGACCTTTTTTTGTTGTTGCAACGAACATGGGCGGCCATTCCACAGCGTGATTTGGATGAACTCATTTTGAGTATGCCAAACCGATGTTCTTGTGTTGTTAGTGTTCGCGGTAGAAACACGGATTATTAATTGTTTAAGTTACCCAATAAAATTTTAAAGAAAGCTGTTATTTCAGTCTTTTTTTCGAACTTTTGTGTTAGTGGTTCAAATGTCAAAAATCCCTTTATTAGGAAAATGGCAAATTTCTTTATTAATGCAAAGGTGACTTGGTTTATCGTTACTGTGACAAACGAAAACACTTTATTTGATGAATCCTTAAAGAAAATTTTAATTAATATCAATCAGGAGAAAAGTTATTGCAAAAATATATGTTGATCCCTAGACACTTTTGATGTGTGTAGTTGAATCAAAAATATAGTTGTTGTTGTTGTGTTTAAATTATTTGTAAATTATTTGAATATTATTTCAGGAAACGCTCAATGCTGAATTTGTAAAATTTGGCCGAATACTTAACTGTCGCATAGTCAAAGACATAGTTACAGGAAAATCCAAGCAGTATGCGTTCATAGAATTTGAAAACTTGGGTAGTGTGGACAGAGCTCTTAAGGAGATGGTGAAGGAGTACATAGACGGCTCAGCGGTGATCTTGGAACGCGAGGCGGAGCGCCGACTGTCGGGCTGGCGCCCGCGCCGGCTCGGTGGGGGCTTCGGCGGCCGCAAGGAGTCCGGACAGCTCAGGTTCGGCTGTCAGGACAGACCATTCAGAAAGCCAATTATAGTGGGAGGAAGAAGAGATGAGGAGCAGGGCAAGAGATAATGAGGTTAAAGGCTGCATGGATGTATGAAACCCGACCTGCTTCGTAGGTGATTGGTGCCTATGACGTAACACCAAACTTGATGGCTCACCAACACAAGGTCCAAGGCGACAACTGCTTAGTTTAGTTCGTCTACATACTCGCGTGCGTAAAAGTGACCTTTTGGGCTGCGTACATTTATCTATTGAACCCCTGAACTAGACTTTAAAATAAAATGAAAACTGGAAAGTAAAGTTACTAAAAAAACGCTTGTGATCCAATTGGTCATGTGTGTCAGGCATCAATGACAAGTCAACAATATGAGCAGTCGCGACAAATAATGTGTTATGTGTGCTGCAAGGAGCTGAAGGGTTGGTGCAAGTCATTCACGCGGACTGAGGGAATCCTCTCCATTGTTGAGGCTATCCTCCTTGTGGTTCTTATTAGTTTTTTAGTGTTTTTGATACTTCACTTTGTGGCTTGTCGCCCTCGTCTCAAAGCTGCCCCTGCCCCTGGAAATGATTCTCGTAAGGATACTGATGAGCCATTTACTATTATTACGCATTTGTCAACCACTCAGCAAAGCACTCTGGCGTCAGACGTCGAGTGTACATGGGAGCCTTCTCGACCGACTACTGCGGGGACGCGTTACTTCCTGAGTGACAGGCGCAGCACGCCCGGAAACACCGGTTCCAACACCACCAGTTCTACCACCAATAGAAGCAAGGCTTCGTCCACCTCGACAGAGTCATACACGGACGCATTCGAGGATACTCTGGAACCGTCCCACGAGTATGATGTCAGCGAATTCTTGGAAAACTCGGACGGTGAGCTCGCCGAGAATAGGTACAATAGTCAGGTCGTGGCCCTAGTCAAACTGAAACCTCCGGGAGACGTGACGTTCGGCTGCATTTTGACTAAGATTACAAAATTCTGGACATTGACGGCTGCCAGCTGTATCGCGTCTATCGAGGAGGTAGACTCTCTGGACTCGTTCGTCATAATGGAGGAGTTCGGCGAGGCACGCGCGTCGCGGCCGCGCACCGTGGCCGACGTGCGCCTGCACCCGCTGTACCAGGGACTCGCGCGCGCTCACGACCTGGCGGCGATACGATCGGACCGCGCGCTGCGGGTCCGCGCGCCGCCGCTGCGCCTGCCGCGTCTGCTCGACTACTTCCTCGTCGCACTCGGAGAGAGGTTCCTCATCCTCGGCTATGGAGGATACAGGTAATAATACCATTATCTTTCACGTAAAACTACTAAACGGGTTTTGATAAAATTTGTTAGACAGTTATTACAGTTTATAGTGTATGTTACCCCAGCAGGAATGTTGCTCCTAGAGTGATATGAGTGGAACGAATAATTAGTGTATAATCTGCTGTGCGTGTGAACCACATACAAAATTAGTGCGCTTTGTCGTTTTGGAAAAAAAAAAAACAGAAAAAACGAAGGTAATTCCAAAACGACAAAGCGCACCAATTTTTACACCACGCGGGCGAAGCCGTGGCATAAGCTAGTTGATTATTTATTTATTTAAGCGAGAGCTCTAACATTTACAAATCCTTTGATCTGCATGAGCTTTAGTGTTGAACCTCAGCTAGCCGCACGGAATCGCACTTATCCGTGGTCCTATCCTTTTCTGATCACGCGTTCAGCAGTACGATGATCTCGCTTTCGCAAATGACGGTTCTTAGGTGATATGCAGGCCAAGTTTCTGAGATAGCATTGCTAATCACTTCATACTTTTGGAAACTCTGTCCGAGTTTACAGCGCGTAACAGTAATGACAGCTATGGCAAGGAGGCATCTTCGTGTTTTGTAAATAGCACCTCATAAGGCCCCACCGACATCATATTGTGATATAGGCCGAACATCAAGGAGGCGACTGCGGCCATAGCCCGCCTGGATTGACGCCATATCATCGCAGCCGCTCTTGACCCCATGTTCAAGTTCTCCCGACACATTTACAGATCAGTGGATAAGAGCTCCGAGTCGCGGCGGCTGCGGCAGGTGTCGGTGTTCGTGGTGGGGCAGGCGGCGTGCGCGACGAGCTCGCGCGCCGAGCTGTGGGCGCCGCGCCACCTGGAGCGCGGCGCGGGCGCGCGGCACGGCGCGTGCGGCGCGGCGGCGCTGTGCGCGGGCGCGCTCTGGGCGCGCGGCTCGCCCTGCAACTACTGTGCCGGCGCGCCGCTGCTGCGCGACGACACGCTGTTCGGCGTGATGAGCGACAACAGCGCGTGCGGCGTGGCCTGCGAGCCGCAGCTGTACGTCAACATCGCCACGCTGCGTGACTGGATAGACTCGGTTATCGAATAAATAACTTGTTTCTATTGTTTACTAGTTCACTATGCGTTTTATTCCCAACGGTCAGTTCACATGTAGGCAGGCGGCGCCGGCGCAGAGAATCCCTGCTTATACAGGGTGTAAACTAACCGGACCCTTCACGAAGCCGTCAACCAATAGAACAGAATAAAAGATATAAAAGATTGTCCTATCCATTAAATCCAAAGCCGTTGGTTGTGATAACATCAGCCGACACATGATCGTGACAGTGTTGATCAGCTCCTTCCTGCAATTTCCCATATAGTTAACTTCTCCCTTTACTCCGGTGTTTTCCCTTCCCTGTGGCGGAAAGCCCATGTTCGACCCATGTTGTCAATATTTATGCCTTGCACACAGCAAGAATCTTCGGTCCGAGAATAATCGTCTTCTTCGCTGTCCTCATCGCTCTGGTTTTATTAAGTCTTTTTTCTTTGTCCAGGCGGTTTACCTTTGGAATGCGCCAATCGGTTCACATTTAAAGTGAAAGCTCGTGAACACATACACAAGAAGTTTCGTCTCAATAACTAGATGGACTAACCCCAATTAGGTTGTTGTAGTTTTTCTTGTTATCTCTCATAACTGTTTTTAGATTTTGTTTTATGTATGTATCTAAGTATTTATTCTTATATTTTAATTATAAATATTTTCTAATTTATTTTCTGTTATTGCACCTAAGTACTGTGTATTGTCTCTGCATCACCCTAAGGTAGACTGGTAGAAAATGCCCAAGGCATTAAGTCCGCCTTTGTACAGTTTTTACTTGTGCATAAAGTTTTAATAAATAAATAAATATCGTTTATTTGGTCAAGCATTATGTACAGACGCCAGCACATCAAGCTACTACGATCTGTCAAATTTCTTCAATAGGTTTTCAACTTTATCGCTAGAGCATTAGGTTCAAGGTTGATTGGGAGAATATGGTAGGTTCGGGAAGCTTGATGTGCTGGCGTCTATACATTACTAAGTAACTTTACGCAAAAAAAATGCTGGGAAACTTAACTTACGGAGCGGCTGAGTCAGGTGGCCCAATGGCTAAACTTTAACTTGTTGACACTAAATGAGGGCAAAACGAAAGTTGTCAACTTTAGTGTCAGTACAAGAAACCCTTGCTCAACTCAACTGGCTGTTAAAGTGCATACCTGTAACAATGACTCTGCCTGCTCTTGCTCCAGCTTTGAACAGGTAGCTTATCTATAGGGTGACTGGTAATTAGTGACCGATACTTAAACACGTGATTCTACTCATGATAACAAACAACTTTCCCAAAGAAACTTTTTTTTTAAACTCATTTAATTTTATCACAATAACACAACAGCTGTATGAAATTCCCACGCGCGCGCTTTTGACCTACGAGTATCAACTGGTAGCCGCATGACGCCGTTATGTCTCATTACAATGGGTGGGTTAGCAGAGAACCCGCGCGGCTCGCAAGCCCGCTCCGTAATCGTTGTACATGAGCAGTGTAGGTAGGTACCTACATGTTAGGTAGCCGCTAAATTAAAAAATAATAACCAATGACGATCAGACGCCAGACGCGACGCTCCGGCCGCCGCGTGGCCATTTAGGTACACAATGATGTACCTACATAAAGCTTCTCTGTTTACGACACGGTGAGGAGAAAAAACACGGTGAGGTAAAATAAATTATCTAGTAATTTGGCACTTTACGTGCGCGCGCTACAATAAATACCTAAATGCATTATCTTTCTATCTAAACAAACTAACTTCAGAAATTGCGTTTGTTTTGTTACCTACACGATGTTTAGAAACGGCAAAGATACAGCTACATTACCACCTGACTTCTCGACACCGGGAATTGTTCAAGTTATTCCAAGTTTCCCATCACACTTTTCTAGGCTTTGGACTAGCAGTCTGTTAACGATATTTGAGTCTGAATCAGAAGCATGGCAATCAAAATGTATGTATTTTAATGCTTCGCCATTACCGCCTTCCGAGTAGTAACACATCACCATATCACTGTAGTGTAGCGCGCATGGGCATCTAAGAAAATCAATACATGCGCCTGCGACGCGCTCTCCGGGGCGACTGTTTTTAGTGTTTTACGTCATTACTGCACTGAGGCAAAGGGTGCGGGCGGGTGGGGAGCGCGAGACGCTACTAGTACAAGTACATTTTTGCCCCTTCCCGAGGTCAGACTATCAGCTGATAGATTGTGCCTACTTTTTATGTAGGGCGCGCGCGTTCCTAGATATTTTGTAGTTATGCGGACATACGTTGCATCTTAAAAGTAGTTATACTTAAGACTACTGTGGAACACGCAGTCTTTGGATATTATTTTTTAATTTAGCGGCTACTTAAACATGTAGGTACCTACCTACACTGCTTACGTACACCGATAACATTGTAATGAGACATCGGCGTCACGCGGCTACCAGTTGATAGGTCAAAAGCGCGCGCGTGGGAATTTCATACAGCTGTTGTGTTATTGTGATAAAATTAAATGAGTTTAAAAAAAAAGTTTCTTTGGGAAAGTTGTTTGTTATCATGAGTAGAATCACGTGTTTAAGTATCGGTCACTAATTACCAGTCACCCTATATACTAATATTATAAAGTTGAAGAGTTTGTTTGTTTGGTTGAATGCGTTAATCTCAGGAACTACTGGAATGGAAAAATTCTTTTAGTGTTGAATAGCTCATTTATCGAGAAAGGCTATAGGCTTATCATTACGCTAAAACCAATAGGAGCGGAGCATCAATGAAAAATGTTGCAAAAACGGGGAAAAAATATTATTTTTGAGAGCTTCCGTTGCGTGCGCTGTTGTAAACGGTTAAAGTTGCACAAAAATAATATATGGGGGAATTATTCCCCTTAAAAAGGTCTTAAAAATTGTCCGCAACAGCACATGCCTATCTTTTAAGGTTCACGAACAATAATCATTTTTATGATTTTAAAATTTGGTCATAAATAATGCTTTACTTGCGAAGGTGTTTTTACCGACAATAGTATTAATCCTTACCAAATTAATATTTTAGTAGTAAATTGCCCTTTTAAGTACTCCAGTTAATTTAGATGAATATCTTAGGAAAATCACAGATTTAAAATAATTCCGCATCAAAATAATGACCCGCGCGCGCTTCGAGGCGGGCGGTCATCAGTAGCGGCGTAGGGTAGGGCGTGGTTGGGTGCCCCTTTATGGCCGTGGGAGAATGGGAGTCGGGCTTGTGGCTTCAGGCACTTCCGTCACCCACCATTGGAACTATGATGGACGACACATCGTTCCGTGTCGCTATGAGTCTACGCTTAGGCACACTTGTTGCTCCGCTTCGGTGTCACTGCGGTGAAGCTGTCGACAGCCTCGCACACCATGGCCTGTCCTGCTACAGGAGCGAAGGTCGCATTGCACGGCACGCCAGCATTAACGATATTATTCGTCGAGCCCTTGCCAGCGCCGGGGTACTAAGCGGTATTAGAACCAAACGGCTTGTTACGTGACGATGGGAAGAGACCAGACGGCATGAGGTGCCTTGGAAGGTAGGCCTTTTGTGTGGGACGCAACCTGTGTCGACACCCTTGCGCCATCTCACGTTGCAAGCACGGCGGGCTGTGCGGGAGCTGCTGCTGCGGCTGCTGAGATCCTCAAGCGGCGCAAATACTGTAACCATATCGGTAACTACAGTTTTGAGCCGTTTGTGGTCGAAACGCTCGGGTCATGCGGGGCCCGAGTGCGCGTCTCCTTTTTAAGGAAATATCTCGCCGACTGGTCGACACTTTGCGTGACCAGAGGGCTGGCTCTTTCTTTAGTCAAAGAATTAGCATTGCCATTCAACGTGGCAATGCTGCCAGTCTTCTGGGCACGTTTCCGGATGACATCGATGGGGAGGAGTACACTTTGACGCCTAAGTGTCCTATTTTTGTCTTTGTATATATGTAGGAACTTACTTTTAGTCTTCTTTTTAGCATTATTTCAGTTCTATTTGTAGTCTGTCTAAAATGTAGGTACATAGTAGATATATTAACCTTTAATAAAAAGTGTACACATTACAATTTTGAATAAAGAGTACCTTCAGTGCATCATTCTGAACCCCCACAGAAATTGTTCATCTGAAAAAATTCTGTGTTCAAAATTATGTAGGTACTTACTGAATACGTGGTTACCGTTTTCGCGTCAGTGTCCAATCCACCTGTTTATGAATGGTTAGTTCATTATATCCTTTGCGTTTTTTTCGTATGTAGTGCAGTCATATTAGGGGTTTCACCTCGGAATGAGAGCTGTAAACTCGTATATACCTTCATTTTTGTGTTCTAAAAGTTGTCTCAAAAGTCTCATAAAATCTCGTGTCTCTGTCGGCGTCGTAAATTAGGTATTCAAAGTCAAACGTCACAAAATCAGTTTTCGCGATTATTTCGGTTTCTATAGCTCCAATGATGTAAATATTCATTGTAAAAATTGTAGAGCATTAAATTTGCGACAAATTTTGTTTTGAATATTTTTTCATACGCTCAACCATTTTTGAGACAGGGCTGCATGAGAGCTCGTAGCGCTCAGCCATGGTCATTGTAATGCAAGGTCAACCGTGAACCGTGTCGACGGCGCGCCTCAAAGAGATGTCAGCAAACCGGAAGGGGTCCGCAAGACCCAATGCCTGCCGGCTGTTCGAAAGAGATACCGCGGCCCTGGAACACAAAGGGCTAAAAAGAACCATGAATGGGTTTTAGTCAGTACAAGTCTGACTCGTCTGAGGGGTCATTTGATGATTTCCCATACGGAAAAGAAAAGGTCATCACTGGCTATGGCTGAGCGCTAAGGGCTATAGCACTGTAACTCAAAAACGGTTGGGCGTATGAAATTTTTTTCAAAGCAAAATTTGTCCCAAATTTTATGCACACAATTTTTTTAAGTAATGTTAACATGATTGGAGCTATAAAAACCGAGATAATCGCGTAATACTGATTTTTGTGATGGTTGACCTTGAGTGACTTACGACGCAGACATGAGACTTTTGAGACAACTTTTAGAACACCAAAATGAAGGTGATTACGAGTTTACAGCCTAGGTATTATCTCTCATTCCGAGGTTGACACCTTTTTTGCGTATGTGACTAGAAGGGTTTGAATTGCAGCTAGGGGGCGCCGTGGAAATCTCGCCCAGGGCGCTGATAGTGCTAAAACCGGCAGGCGGCCGTGGCGGTCATGTTGTTGGGAAATCCAAAGTTATTAGATTCAATGCACAAATATTGTGCGTAACTTGGGGAAGGTTTGTGTCATTGTAATTAGTGCTCTCTATCAAAAGATTTATGAATTTAAAGTGTTCAAGAAGATCTTGGGGCCTAAAATGAAAGCTTTATCAGAATCATAATATGAATCAGATTAAAAATTCTTAAAATTGTCTTTATGATTATGACCACAAAGTCCATTTTAAGAGTTTTAAATTTTTAACGTGATTCGTATTATGATTCTGATAAAGCAGCCATTTTAGGCCCCCTTATCATCATTGTTTAGGATACATACATGCAACGACATCTATTGCACCAAAATTGGTACTCTTAATAAATGTGCTCACAAGTAAATCGGCTGACCCAGTAGCGGCGTTAGGGGCCCGGTTGGGCGACTGCCCAGGGCGCCGTTCACAATCACACAATCCGTCCGTTCACAATGAGGCATAAAGGGGCGCCACAGACGCCCCTTTTATGCCTCATTCGGACCTCGCCGTCAAGGCCCGTCGCGACCTCCCGGTCCTTGCCCTCTCCGACCCTTGCTCGAGCCAGCCGGTGATACTGAATCTGTAGTTTTAAATCAGCTCCTAAATAATGACATCACTCAGATCCACGCTGTCCCTTTGCTGTCCTCCCCCAGCGACGCTCCTAAGCCGAGGCTCGTACCCTACAGGTGGTGCCCCTAGCATGCAGTTCATTTCATTTAATTTATTCGTTAACAATTTACATTGTGTTGAATATATACACGTGCAATTTAAATACAATTTTAGTCCCTTAATTTATAAGTTTTTTGCCCTGGCTGCAGGCCTTACACTCAAGGCACCCACAAGATAGGCCGGTTAAGCAGACTACAATCTCCTAGGTTGATCTGCAAGATGGCATTCACCAAAAAAAAAGACGCCCCTTTATTTCCCCTCACACACTTACATTGTTTTCAACTTTTTCTATAGATTAATCGATGGAAAATTTTAACTGATCACTATATTAGATTATCTACGACTACGACTTTATTTTGGAGTGCAAAAATCACGCTTTACGGTAAAACTTAATGCGCACTCAAAACATTGAGCTGATAGGTGCATTGAATAGTAAACGATCATGGAGGTATTTAAAGTAAAGCCTTCGAAACTAGTTTTAAAAAAAAATGTGAAAAAGTTGGAACTTCGATCTCCAATACCCTAAATGTATACATACTCGTACACGAGAACGTAAACTTTCGCGCCGGTGTCTAATCCACCCTGTTTATGAATGGTTAGTTCATTAAATCCTTTGCGTTTTTTTCCTATGTAGTGCAGTCATATCAGGGGTTTCACCTCGGAATGAGAGCTGTAAACTTGTATACACCTCTTCCCCCGGACCGCCACAAGGTGTAGACGTGCACTGGATCCATAACAATCAATTTAAAAAATAAAATCACTAAAGTAAATTTAAATTCAGTGAAATAATAGGACAGCATACAAACGCAGCAGTTCGTTGCAGCTTGCCGCGCGTGAGTACCGTGCACGATACTACTCAATAGATCTGTCGCCTTGGTACACAAGACTGTGACAACTAATCAGCGTACGCGCAAGAGGCAGTTCCAATTTGGGTCACGCCCGCTAATTAGCGCCCGCTCAAGGACATCACCCACTCAAGGCTAAGCGCCGCCTACCTCAAGGACAAGCACCGCCCCCACTAAGCTGTCATTGATCGCTTGACCTGCGCTCGCGCCTATTACCAGTTGTGTCTTTAAGTACATCTGCATAACCCATATAACTTGGCCCGGACAACTAATTAACTCCTTGTACTCATCACAACCTATAGTACCTTGAACGGGAAAAATGCAGGGGCGTGCCGTCCATAGAGGCAATTAGGCCTAGCCTACCCTACCATTCCTACCAACAACGCAACAAATGCATTTATTATAACTATGTAATAAAATAATACAAAATATTAAATAAAAGTTAAAACTCCTGTTATAATACTTATTGCAAATAGTCCCGTCCGTGTGACGTAACTCACAGTTCGACTGCGCTCCGTACTCACTATTAGACTCTCCGCTCCGTACTCTTTATTAAATTTAAAGATTAATTTAGATAAAATGAAAATCATACATTTTAGCCAACGACTGACTATGGAACATCAGGACATAACTATAGATGATAAAATTGTTGAAATTGTAAATACTACTAAATTCCTTGGACTAATAATTGACAAAAGGCTTGACTGGAAATTTCAAATCGAGAACCTGTGTAAAAAAATTTGTAGTTCGGCATTTGCATTGCACTCTCTAGCTGCAGTTGTGAATGTAGATACCTTGCTTGCGGCTTACCATGGTTTAGTTGCGTCTCACCTAAGATATGGCATCATATTCTGGGGAAATTCTACAAACGCTAACACGGCATTTAAGGCCCAAAAGAGATGCATTAGATCTATGTTCGGGCTAAACACGATCGATACATGTAAGCCATATTTTAAAAGGTACAAGCTGTTGACTCTTCCTTGTCTGTATATCCTTGAAACTGCAATGTTCGTCAAAACAAACCCCAACCGATTTCCACGTTTACAGGACGTGATATCGCGTAACAGACGGGATATAACCATTCTTCGAGTCTATCCAGCAAAAACGGCACTCATGCGCAAAAGTGTCGTCTGTATGGCGCCTACTATATTTAACAAATTGCCTAAATGTTGGAAGGAGCTGAATGGTAAGGCATTCAAACGCCAATTAAAAATGTTTCTTTCGCAAAAGGCATATTATAGTATCTCCGAATTTCTTGCCGAAACTGATTTTTCTGTTTGACTGAATAATTTTATCTTTTCTTGACATTGTAATTTATATGAATTGAATGATTTACTTGACTTACTTGAATTGAATGAATTTTGACTATTATGTAATGTAACTATTTTTAATTTCTAATAAAGTATTGTAAACTATTTTGTACGCCGAATATGGCAAAACATGTTGAACCAACAATTTCTCGATCTCCATCCATATGTGCATATTCATGTATCATGTCACACATGTTTTAACAAATAAATGCATCTTTCTTTCTTTCTAGACAGGATGACGACCAACCTAGTTTCTATTGATAAATTTACGCACATTGGTGCATATTTTCATGCGTATGAACGGCACACATGTATAGATCATAAACAGATTAGGGGCGTAACTCCTGCGAGTGTAGCTGGTCACTGATTGGCTACCCCTAAGTATTATCCGGCAAAATTTTGCAGTGATGCAATTATATTTAGTAGTGTTTTTTATCGACAAATTAGCAATTATATTTTTCTTCGAAGCCATATTTGTTTCATGTGAAAAGCAAAATTTCAGGTTGTAATTCGTTTTGAAACGTACAGTAGTGTAAATATTCTTTGTTTTGTTTGTTTAGTTACTTAAAAATAGTGTTCTGTTGTGAAGTTTGCGCTGATAATGTGTGTTTGTTAGAAGTTAGAAACAGTAAGTATTCACAATCATATAATGATAAGATTCAGGTTGTCTATCTTGCAACTGCCTTCCGTCTCATCATCTCATCTTTGATGACAGTCATACTGCATACAGTTCTAAAGTTCTTATCAAGGTGCATGAAATGAGCCCAAGGACGTTATTGTTGCTGCAAACTCTTGAGGACCTCTTACAACTGCCTTCCGTCCCCATCGTCAGACCTTCGATGACAGTCATACTTCAGCAAGGCCTAAAGTTCTCATCAAGGTGCATGAAATTAGCCCAAACACGATTTCTCAATTTAACAAAAAAGGATCAGATCGGATAGCTACGCGTCGAATTGAGAACCCTCTCTTTTTGTTTCGTCGGTTAAAAAACTAAGCTTCAGACATTTGACACGGGCGAGGGGCATTCTTTCACGGAAACTTAACACCGCGATTCAGAAAATGGAGTGAAATGAATGCATGCAATAGAATGCATGTAAAGCGATCGAACACACTACAGGGTTATAGCGTCATGTAGACTAATCTAGTACTTTTAAAAGTTATCTTGTGAGCACATTTATTAAGTAGTACCAATTTCGGTGCGATAGATGTCGTTGCATGTATGAATCTTACACAATGATGATAAGATCTTCTTGAACACTTTAAATTCATAAATCTTTTGATAGAGAGCACTGATTACAATGAAACAAAAACTCAAACCTCCAAGTTACGCACAATATTTATGCATTGAATCTAATTACGTTGGTTTTCCCAACAACATGACCGCCCGCCTCGAAGCGCGCGCGGGTCATTATTTTGATGCGGAGGTATTTTAAATCTGTGATTTTTCCTAAGATATTCATCTAAATTAAATGGAGTAAAGGGCAATTTACTACTAAAATATTAATTTGGTAAGGATTAATACTATTGTCGGTAAAAACACCTTCGCAAGTAAAGCATTATTTATGACCAAATTTTAAAATCATAAAAATGATTATTGTTAGTCAACCTTAAAAGATAGGCATGTGCTGTTGCGGACAATTTTTAAGACCTTTTTAAGGGGAATAATTCCCCCATATATTATTTTTGTGCAACTTTAACCGTTTACAACAGCGCACGCAACGGAAGCTCTCAAAAATAATATTTTTTCCCCGTTTTTGCAACATTTTTCATTGATGCTCCGCTCCTATTGGTTTTAGCGTAATGATAAGCCTATAGCCTTTCTCGATAAATGAGCTATTCAACACTAAAATAATTTTTCCATTCCAGTAGTTCCTGAGATTAACGCATTCAACCAAACAAACAAACTCTTCAACTTTATAATATTAGTACTTCTATAAGTATAAGTAGATGATTTTTATTGACATACATTTTGCAATGTAATAGATATGTATTAATTTTATTTGATTATTGTGAATGTGAGGACATTTTTTTTTGTTTCTTTTTCCGCGATTTTCTGGCTGTTTGAGTACTACGCGACCTATCCAAATGTCCTTTCTTTGGTATTGTTCTTCGTGTCGTTGAGCACCTTGAGTTATATAGTCGAGCTACACGAGAACTGACAAATGCTTGCACTGACTGGACAGACTGTTCTTTCTTCAAGAGACCATCTCGGACCATCTCATTAAGAGCGGCCAACCCGTCATACTTTTCATACAAACGCTCGTACGTGATTATGCAGTTGTTACACATCTATCTTTGATTTTTTGAACTAATAGGTATTTTTTTTGCACTATATCTAGGTTTCTATGCTAGCAAAAAACAAAAAAATCTAGAAAAAAAACCAGTATAAGCCTCCAAAAATTGCTGTTTTGCACAAATTTTAACTGAACTTTAGGCGTTCATAATGTACTCTTAAACTGTAAAAGTAAAGAAAACATCTCGATAGAAGCCTTGTTCATGTAATGGAGATTCTTATTACAAATATTTATTTCACACAAATGTAAGACTTATTCAAAAACAGTGTTCGAAAATGTCTTAAACTTGTTCCAGACAAGTTTAAGACATTTTCGAACACTGTTTTTCATTCAATCAATGTCATCGCGCTAAGCGGTATGAGGTGCGCGGGAGACGAGATGTGCGGGGTCGGGGCGGGATAAGATGGGGGAATTGAAAGAAAATCGCCGCTGAGGCTCTGGATGAAACAACAAGCTTTTCGACCATGCTCGCGTTGACGATAGACGGACCGGGAAGGGCCCTCTTAATCTGCATAGTCCTCATGTGAGTTGAATAAGATTATGTCTGGACTTAAAAGAGAATATGACCTCTGAGTTTGTTTCAGCTGTGTCTTCTCAGAGTAGCCAGGTACGAATAACCGACCACATCTTGTTAAAAAAAATTACGTATAAAAGCAATGATGAGTAGAAGTGTTTGTAAAAACCTATTTGCTAAATAAACATCATATAACATTCCTAAATAAAACGTTTCACATAGAGCGGTATTTGTCACCGTGACGTCAAAAGGCGGTTGCCGTCGTTTCATTTCCATGACGGCCGTCTTTGCGGAGGCGAAGAGTCCTCGAACGTTTTTAAAAAGCGGTGAATAAATTTGCAAAATTATATCCACCTGGAGCAGCGAAGATGACGAAATCTTAATAGATTTTGTGCGGGTTCATGAATCTTACTAGGTACTATTATAATATGCGAAACTTTGTGAATGTAGGTATTGATGTTTGTTCCTCTTTCACGCAAAAACGGTTGAACGGATTTGGGTGAAATTAGTCAAATTGGCACGCAGATACTTTATAACCAATTAACATAATTTAAAGGATACTTTATATAGTAGGTACGATCCCATGGGATAATTACCGAACTCGGCGAGAGCAAAGCCAGACATTTCTCCGAACGATTTTTTTCGTCTTCTGATGATTGCTCATCTTCCAAATATTCTACTACCGTCAAATCAAGGTCTCCATTTGCCACCGTTGACTTCTTTGTGTTCTGTTTTCCGTAAAAGGACGGCCGTGTGAGTCATTCAATTTTCAAGAGAATATTTAACATTTATTGTCAAAGAAGTCTCAATGAAAGAAACCTCCGTATTTAGCGAATGATGATTATGTAGGTATAGTTCATTATTCACTTTTAGACTGAGTACGAAAAAAAGCGATTTAAAAAAAATGTCTAATCGATTCTGCTTTCGATTCTGAACAAAGTAATTTTGATTTTTGTTACAGCTTCTAGATTTCGCAGCAATATTATTTTATCTAAGATACGGATTCTTAGATTTAGGATAGCTTATTTTTCTTGCCTTAGTTTTATTCTGCACCTCATGAACGTTAAAAAGACATCTATATTTTAAATACTCTTTATCTGAGTGAACCTCTCATCTATTGAATTTATTGCGGTGTCCAACGCGGCAAAATGAAAATGTATTTTGAACTTGTCTTTTTCTTCGTATAGATGGGCTCGTCTTCAGATTCTTGAATTTCTTTTTCCTTTTCTTAAAATATTAAAACTTTTTGAATTTCGATGCCGCCGATTTCCGCCCCCCTAATACGAGCGCCCTAGGGTCTAGTTCGCCTATAAGAACGGGACGGCCCTGCGTGTCGTCACCGTAAAGACGGTCGAGTTTTTGCGTCCGTAATAATACGGCCGTTATATGACGGCACCGCTATTGGAGGAAACAGAGCTTTAGTACCTACGCGTGTAATAAAACAACAATCAACTTTGATTTTTGTTTTTAAGAGATGTATATTTCAGCCATAAAAATACAAAAAAGATCGAATTTACAGATTTCGAGATTTGTGGGTTGTCTTTGCTGAAAGCAAAACCCATCTTAATCTATAAAATGTCTAGAATGCAGTATATATATGCTCTGTGCTGGAATGTCACATAATGACAGATAGCTGTGGCCGTGGTGTTGCGTTGGTTCAGCACATCCATAAGGCGATGTTGTGTGTTCGCAACATATTCTACACAAACGGATCGAGTTCGTGTCTATAGTGTTTTCCCACGCGGGACTGTTAGTCGTCTCGGTGCTTATGGCGTTGTACATTATATGTGCCATTACCGCCGCGATCATAAAAATAATAGCTGCTTTACAACTCAAATCAAACGATGGAGTGCCCGTAGATGAATTAGAAACCCCCATAAGTTCAACCGAAAAATTCGACAAAGCATTGGACGAGTTCGCAGACATATGGAAACCTGACGCGAGTACGAACACCCCACTCGAGCCTGGCGACCTAACGATGCAGCGCGTTAGACCGAACGTGTTATCGATCCCTATTATCACCGTGAACGAGAGAACAACAGACTGGCGTTTAGTCACGCGTGTAAGCACGGCGAGAGGTGGTTGATATCCAGTTAGACAGCAAAAAGACGCACATAATAAATATTAATCTTTCAATTTAGTTTCTCTCCATGTTTTTGGTGAACTGTAAATGTTTGCTGCATCAGCCGGATGTTTCCTAACTCCAGAACAAAGCACATGTCTCCTAACACCTGAACACTTTGTGACTTGGTTTATTTTGTTTTTATATTCGTTTTTTCTTTTAGACATGCTGAAATTTTTATCGTTGTTTTCCCTCAGCGAAATGATTTTGTTTTAGTTGTACAATCGATTTAAAAAAACAGAAAATATTATAAACCGAATATGGCAGATTGACAATAATGTGAAAAACCAAACTCCAAAGCGAAAACGAACAAATAGTAATACCGCGCGATACCTTCACGCAGCACGGGCCGGGCCGACTTAATGAAACACATTACCCAATCATAATCAGCCCATTGCTGTCCCACTGCTGGGCACGACCCACTTCTCAGTAATAAGAAGGGTAACTTTAGTCTAGGTACCACGCTAGCGTACTCCCAAGTAGCACCGAAACGCTGTAGGTATATCAGCTGAATCACTGTCTACCATAGAATCTTAAGCTGTACAAGCCTGCTGAATAAGAGCGTTAGCAGCGCTGTTTCAGCTGATATAATTCTGATTTGGGCACAAATTAAACTGCAAGTAGCTGAATAACTGTAATTTATAATTGCATTATATTAGTATTATTTAAGCATTTATAAGGGTAACAGTCACCCCAAGAGCTGAACATTGGCTGATTGAAGTGGGTGTTACCTATTATGCAGCACAGTGGCTGATTATTAGATGTGAGTTACTTGTTATTCAGCACAAACCACAGACGTGGATCTTTCTAAAGCTGCGGCTGTTGAAAATTTACAAGTACCGTGGCAAAATTGACAAACTACTTGTGCGCGAACTATTTTGTTTGGACACAAAATGGTGACCAGTGTTTGTGGTAAAATATTAGTATTCGGTAGGTAGGTACCTAAAAACCTTGATTTTTTCGTTAACATGCGTGAAGGTTGGGAAAGCAAGTTTATTGTCAAAAATCGTATGATTATAGGCGAAAATTTTCACGCGCTCTGAAAATATGACTGTTAATTTGAAATTTATAGAATAAAACAATTTTATGAAACAAAAAAAAAGCTAGAAATGACTTTATAAATGACATGTAATTTGCCAATAAGCTATTTACTATTAATAATTGGTATCCTTTTCAAATCTAGTTGTTATTTTCGTTGACTAAACAAAAATAAATTGTTAGTATTATATAATTAAATAGGTAAAAAACCTGAAAAATGGCGGACCACCAATGTGCACCGCATTAATCACAATTAAATGATACAACACATACCTAGATGTGTTGTATAAGAATTCACTCGTGGTACATAAATCCGTAACAAGCTGACACGGGTTTTTTTTGTGTCGAACAAGTCAGCCACTGATCCATGTAAAACTTAATATTGGTTAACACGTACGCAAATATTGTACCCAATAAACCGCTAAACTCTCTGTACAAATTGGCTTTTAGGGATCGGTGGAAACAGTATAATATCCTCACCTCTCCTTTCGGCAAATTCTGCCAATTCTTCGTTTAGATTTTCACATTTCTAAATAAAATACCACAATATCGCAATGATGGCGGCGCGGCATTTAACTGATACGATATTACGTCTATCTTGAAGGACTATCATTAGTGCCTAGGCACTAATGATAGTCCTTCAAGATGTTATAAAACGTGTAACAGAATAAATGCAAAACCTCTAAAGGGGTCATTGTACTCATCAATTAGAACAACTTTCACTATGGGACCAACCCCGAAATCGCGAAAAAAAAAAACAGCTTTTCAGTACATTTTGTAGAGTTATAAGCGGACAGAAATGTATGGGGCACTCGAATTTTTTTTCGCGATTTCAGTGTTGGTCCCATAGTGAAAGTTGTTCATAATGATGAGTACAATGACCCCTTTAGAGGTTTTGCGTTTACTCTGTTACACATTGTATAACAGCATTAGTAGATTAACTGCCTATGCTAGTACAAGTATTCACCTTCAACTAGGATCAAAGGTAACATGTGATCTAATTTATAGCAGTTCGCTGTAATTTCAGCATCATATAAATTCACCCATGGTGATCATGTAGAATAGATAAGTGCTATTATAAGATTACGAATAGCAAGCTGATTAACACTGTAAAAGTTCAACTATGTTCAGCAAGACGCAATATATCATTGTTAATTGAAGTCACAAAATAATTGATTGCATTAAAGCAGATCAATGCTTTTTTTTTTAAATGCAAGCATTATCTGGGCATTCATATTATACAATATTTAGCATAGCCGTGGGACGCCCTGTATACGATTTTCTACCTTTTCTATACGATTTGTCGCTTCGAATTATTTTTAAACTTATAAAGTTGTTTATATTTTTGTGATCATCATTTAAAATCCTTCATTTTGATACCCAACTCGATCGTATTGGAAGTAATAACGAAACACTAAAGTTTAGTTAAAATTAGCGAGAATGGTTGCTCTAGCAACTTTAAATCGTTATAATTGTATTATTTATATTATAATTATTATACCTACTATAAAGCGTGTAACAGAAAGGGTATAATCATATGGAATACTGTGGTACGGACCATCAAACTGAACAACTTTCTCTATGGGACCACCATCGAAATCGTAAAAAAATAATCAGCTGTCCCATACATTTGGGTCGAGTAGGTATTGAAATTTTGTATAGGACAGCTGATTATATATAAACAAATATTTGCTTTTATGAACAAATTAACATTTATTTGTGTTCTAAATGCAAAAATATTTGATTTTTCTTCTTTTCATATAAGGCTGTATAGCGGCATCATACCTTTGCTTCTTCTTCAGCCTGGCGAAAGCAAAGCGCGAAAAAAAGGCAAATTAAATCATAGTTTCATAATCATTCCTGACAAAAATAGTTTCTGTTTTAATATTTTATTTCTTCGAAAGTGTATTGAAAAACGTCGTTTGATACGCGTGGGGATTTGTTATTGCAGTTCTCGGCTCCATAACACCCTCGACTGCAGCTCGGGTGTTAATTCTGCGCTCGAATGCAATAACAAAGTTTCCCCACTTATATCAAAATGTACTATTCCTATGTTCCTATGTTTTTCCAAATAGGGCCTACCTTTTTTTTACCGATGGGAAATAATCAAATGACCCCTCCCACTCTGGGCGGAGCGGAAGGGAGCGTGTCAGACTTGTACTGACTAAAACCTATCCATGTTCCTTCTTTTGCCCTTTGTGTTCTAGGGCCGCGATATCTCTTTCGAACAGTCCCGCAATCCAGGCCTGCCTCGGTCTTCTCGGACCCCTTCCCGTTTGAGGCGCGCGTGGAACACGAATGCGCCGTCGACACGGCCTGTCGTTATTAGACGGTCGGATGGCAAGCTAGCCCATTACTCAACCTCCACAGGCCTGCGACCCTCGACAACCTCAACCGACCATACTCCAGGCAGGTCTAAAGTTCTCATCAAGGTGCATGAAATGAGCCCAAACACGTTATAGATGCTGTAAACTCTTGAGAACCTCTTGCAACTATCATTCGCCTCCATCGTCAGACATTCGATGAAAGTCATACTGAGTTAGGTTTAAAGTTTTCATCAAAGTGCATGAAATGAGCCCAATAATATTATACCTGCTGCAAACTGTTTAGGACCGCTTGCAACTGCCATTTGTCTCTATCGTTTGGCCGTCGATGACCGTCATACTCCAGCAAGGCCTAAAGTTCTCATCAAGGTGCATGAAATGAGCCCAAACACGTTATTGTTGCTGCAAACTCTTGAGGACGTCTTGCAACTACCTTCCGTCTCCATCGTCAGACCTTCGATGACAGTCATACTTCAGCAAGGCCTAAAGTTCTCATCAAGGTGCATGAAATTCAGCGGACAGACTTCCGGCGTGATCTCATGGCGACATGGAGAGAGCGACTGTCGCAACCCCGTGCAGGGCACGCCACAATAGTGGCGGTAAGTCCCCTCTTTGAGGAGTGGCTAGAGAGGCGCCACGGCGCCCTCACCTTCCGCCTGACGCAGGTCCTCACCGGACACGGCTGTTCTGCACCTAATCGGGCGGGAGGAAACGCCCGGGTGACAACCACTGCGAGGATCGACCGGAGGACACGGTGGAGCACACTGTGCAGGTCTGCTCCGCGCGGGCGGAGCAACGCCGTGTCCTCGTAGCGGCAATCGGCGGCGGCGACCTCTCGCGTCCGGCCCTGGTTCAATCCATGGTCCGGAGCGAGACGGAATGGGACGCCGTCGCCTCCTTCTGCGAAGCAGTCATGCTAGCGAAGGAGGTGGTGGGACGTGAGAGGGAGAGAACCTCACGTCCCAGCCGCCGCGGGAGACGCACCGGGCGTCGGGGCCCACGTGGTGGCCCCCGGCCACCGTAGGCGCGGGCCTGTGGACGGTGAGCTATGGGCTAGCTCGCCGTCCGTCCGTCTTATGACGACAGGCCGTGTCGACGGCGCGTTCGTGTTCCACGCGCGCCTCAAAGAGAGTCAGCAAACAGGAAGGGGTCCGTAAGGACCGACGCCTGCCAGGGTTGCGGGACTGTTCGAAAGAGATACCGCGGCCCTGGAACACAAAGGGCAAAGGAGGGAACATGGATGGGTTTTAGTCAGTAAAAGTCTGACACTCCCTCCTGCTCAGCCCAGAGCGGGAGGGGTTATTTGATGATTTCCCATCGGTAAAAAAAAAAAAAAAAAGGTGCATGAAATGAGCCCAAACACGTTATTGTTGCTGCAAACTCTTGAGGACCTCTTGCAACTGCCTTCCGTCTCCATCGTTAGAACTTCGATGACGTCATACTCCAGCTAGATCTAAAGTTCTCATCAAGGTGCAGGAAATGGGCCCAAACACGATTTCTCAATTTAAAAAAAGGATCATGCATACCGGACTTCTCTGTAAAAAGTTATGCGTGGTCAGGTTATACATAAAATAAAAAAATAAAGAAACGTCGAATTGAGTAGCTCCTCTTTTTGTTTCGTCGGTTAAAAAAACCAAGCTTCCGACATTTGACACGGGCGAGGGTCATTCTTTCACGAAAAACACCGCGATTCAGAAAATGGAGTGAAATGAACAGCGCCACCTATCGAGCACCAAGTTAGACCGATAGAATATACTGCATGGAAAGCGATTGAACACACACTCTACAGGGTTATAGCGTCATGTAGACTAATCTAGAGTACTTTTTGCCATCAGAACTTTTTTGTAAAGCCAGTCAGCCGATTTAAAAGTTATCTTGTGAGCACATTTTTATTAATTAGTACCATTTTGGTGCAATAGATGTCGTTGCATGTATCTTACACAATGATGGTAAGTTCTTCTTGAACACTAAAATTCATAAATCTTTTGATAGAGAGCACTGATTACAATGAAACAAAAACTAAAACCTTCTCTAAGTTCCCCACAATATTTGTGCATTGAATCTAATCAATCACCTTTGGTTTTCCCAACAACATGAACGCCCGCCTCGCAGCGCGCGCGGGTCATTATTTTGATGCGGAGTTATTTTAAAACTGTGATATCTTCTAAGATATTCATCTAAATTGAATGGTGTAAAGGGCAATTTTGGTCACAATTGAACGCTTAAGATGACTAACATATTTATTTCGATAAGGATTAATACTATGTCGGTAAAAATACCTTTGCAAATAAAGCATTATTTTTGACCAAATTTTAAAATCATAAAAATGGTTTTTGTTAGTCAACCTTAAAAGATAGGCATGTGCTGTCGCGGACTTTTTTTTAGACATTTTTAAGGGGAATAATTCTGTCATAAATTTTTTTTTTTTAAAGAACTTTTTAATTAACTATAATAATAAAGAAATCGCAGTAAGGAACCTTAGACTTGGCACGACTTTGTCTAGATTTCATTACTTTTTAGAGATAAACAAGCAGCTCCATCGAGACTTGGCTAGTTTTTTTACAGAATGTTTTTGGTGGGATTAAATAGTATTGTTGGGGCTGCTGAAGATTGTACAACTATCTTTGCTTTGTATAGATTCAATCTCTTTAGTAATATATAAAGCCCATATTGTGCTAGTACTATGTACTAGAAAGCTATCACTCACTGGAAACCTACGTCCTTTCTCGACTTGAATGTGCCCTGGCGGTTGAGAGTATGTCATGCTCACTCAAATGTCTCGCTGATGGTGGCGCGTGTGTCGGATCATTTAGTTCCCTTAAAATGGTTGAGTTGAATCGTGCTGATCTATGCGTCATGTTCGTGAACGAGCGCTGTCAGCATAATAGCATTAATCAGCATACTATGCTGATTTAAAAGAGTGTCCATGGAGTTTCTTGCCCGTTCTTCTCCATACAGATCTACGCTAGGGAATGGGAGACTACAGTACTTTCACAGTTTTTATGCCTTGTGACTGGGACTGTAGCTACATTTCATTGTTATCTTTGTTTCGACAGTTCAAAAGTGCCTGTAACTGGCCTACTTGAAATAAATGCTTTGATTTTGATTTTTTTATTGATTTTGACTGCGAGGATCGCCCGGAGGACACGGTGGAGCACACCGCCCGCCGTAGAGAGACCGCCGTGTCCTCGTAGCGGCGATTGGTGATAGGCGGCAGGTTGCCGCCTCCGGCTTTGGTTAATCCATAATCATAATTGTTTATTTTTCTCGACATCAAAAATTACAGGCACTGTTTTGTGGCACAATCTTATATAGAGAAAGGTGTCTGAAGTAGGAAGCTCCTGAGTTAGCATATTTTTTTCCACTTTTTGCATATTTTTCAGGAACATTTATTTTGTAATTGGATAGCCTCGGCGTTGAAGGTTTATGTGAAATAAAGTATTTTGAATTTGAGCAAAATTCCCCTAAGGCTGCGTCTTGTATAGCTCCATCTCTTTCCCACGCTGAACTAGTTTAAGTTAGAGCTGCAGTGTTATGGCCTCTGCCGCACCGGCAGCGACTAGCGCGTGCACTCGCACAGCTAGCTAGTTCTCGTCAGCTGTGAACACTGCGAGTTTTGGGGTTCTTGAACCTCGTCTATCAACACGAGCGTAAAGCCTTACTGACCCCTACAGTCTTTTAATGTTTTTTGAGTGAGAAAATAGTCAATAGTAAGTCGATTCCTCGTCGGAGGGGCCGCCCGGCCGGCGCGGCCGGACAGATGCCTACAGTCGCCCTTTGTCAAGTTTACGAGTTCGTTGGTTTTAAGAGCGGCCAACCCGTCATACTTTTCATACAAACGCTCGTACGTGATTATTTATATTTTTTGATCTAATTGGTATTTTGTGCACTATATCTAGGTTTCTATGGTAGCAAAAAATAAAAAAATGTAGTAACAAATTCAGGTTAAGCCTCCAAAAATTGCTTTTTAACACAAATTTTTACTGAACTTTGGCCGTTCATAATGTACTCATAAACTGTAAAAGTAAAGAAAACATCTCGATAGAAACCTTGCATTGCAACATGTAATGGAGATTCTTAATGACAAATATTAATTTCACACACTTGTAAGACTTATTCAAAAACACGTATTTCCTGGAACAAGTTTATGAAATTTTCGAACACTATTTTTCGTTTAATGTCATCGCGTTAGGCGGTATGAGGTGCGCGGGAGACGAGTTGTGCGGGGTCGGGGCGGGGTAAGACCGGGGAATTGAAAGAAAATCGCCGCTGTGACTCTGGATGAAACAACAAGCTTTTCGACCATGCTCGCGTTGACGATAGACGGACCGGGAAGGGCCCTCTTAATGAAACACATCATAAGCATAACATAAACATTTTATTTAAATATTTTCCATAAGTTGAATCATCATCATTATATAATACAATGCAAACCAGACGCGTCTCCGCGATCTGCCTATCTTCACTCCAATATACATACAAACCGAAACTATATGCTTTTATACAAATGAACGCCTATCCTTAGATTCAACTTTACTAAGGCATTTAGCATTTTATACAAGCTATCCGCACGGAGCGGCCGGCACGCGGCCCACCCGTGCGCTACAGCTCCTGTACACGCTCACCGCGCCGCGCTCACCGGACAGCGTACAGGGCTTCGAGACAAACGAGACGTCGTCCGTGGCTCTAATGAACCTGTCGCAACGAGACCAAAAAGAAAACCCAATCTACATGGACGACTAAATATCTAAATCTAATAGAAAATAAATTGACAGCAGACAAGAAAAAATAAATTGAATTACACATTTAATAAATGAAATCAAAATAGCATCGGATCCTAAATATTATATAAATTAACGTCAAAATCCATTTCCTTAAAACGTTGAGTATAAAGAGCGAGAAATAAGAAAGACAATGATAATGGAAAGAGCGTTTATAATAACATACACTAACGACATTGTGTATGAGCAGTAGTAGCGAACAGTCGCGCAGTCGCGTCGCGGTCGCGCAGTCGCGCGCGGCGCGGATACTCTACTATGTACATCTAAATACATTCCTTACGTAATGGTATGTTTAAGAACAATACTATGATGCTTTAAACGCGTTACAATTCAATAAAGTACTTGTCCTTCCGCGGCCGACTCGATCGAGTCCATTCAAATTGAATGATCGATAGCCCAAAATCGTGTAATCAATGTCTATGCTCGGAGATCATTAACAGAAATTGCCACGGGCTGCTGTAAGTATGAGACACCTGGTGGGAAAGATGACAAGTGATGTTTCTGCCGACGGACCATCCTGTCGACTGAACAGCAGATGCATAATACAAAATGGGCGATTTTCTAATAACAGAATGAGGACTAAAGTATTTCGTTACTAACTTTGACGGCTTTCCATAGTCTTTTTATTTTTCTTAACGAAAGTTACAAGTATTGCAGCTCCATCTTCGATATCAGCACAATAGTGAACGTATCTTGCAAAGGGTTACAAGAGAGCACGCGTTGATTTGTCAAGTAGCTATGTGTGGAGTAAAAGGATGCGTGGTGTGAGCGTGTGGACTGCCAGGTGCCCGCGTGTCGGCTATATGCCGCTGTGCTCGTATGGGTCGGCGTCGCCCTCGAACTTCTTCGGGTCGTATATCCCGCTCTGAAAGTACAACAAGAACTGATGAAATTGTCCTCAGCTCCTCGGCTGTGAGGGAGAAGGCCCACATTCGTTACTGTTGAAATGAAATTAAAAAAATATTTTCTAGGATTGTATTGTTGTATTGCTCAAACTGTCATGCAAAATTATAGAACACATTAATACAAGTAAGCTACCTTACTATAATAAAATATTAATAATGACAATGATTTGTCAATTTATAATAGGAATAAGTTAATGTGAATCTTGGAGGCTAATTCACAGAATAAAATTATTTGTCTTTATGCCCTTTGAATAATGTCGTTTTACTTTACGTTTGTTTGTTTGTTTTACGTTTTACTGATTGGCCCTGTGCTCTATACGATTTTGGTATATCCTTAGAACCATTGGAAAGCAACTTACTGTGATGTATGTGACTTTTCATTGGAGGAATAATCATATCTCATCTCGTGTTAAACGTTAGTGTCTCCAAGACGTTGAAATAATCGTTTTCCCGGTTGAAAGCGGTGCACAGTAGTCGTAACAGTACTGCTGTCGCGAATGTGGTGCTGCGCTGTGCAACCAACGCGTTATAAACAGACCGTCTCGCTGAAGAAAATCGCCCACAAGTTTGTGGCTCACAGCAACGAACTATTAATGTGAAACTTCTCGACCAGTCTCCCTTTGTTGGGTGATGTTGAGACATTACATGTTTATTGACAGAAAACAAGCTACATACTTACAGAACTAACACTATACAGGGTGAATTATACAAGTGGGCGTTGATGGCCAAATTCGAAACTGAGGAATAGCGAAAAACTCAAAGAAGTCTCGGTCCCGATTTTGATGAAAACTAAAACTGCATCATTAGATTTTTGAAAAATCAATATGCCAGGAATCGAACCTGTTGGTTATGAAAAACAAAACACAGTGTATTATTACACCATTCGATAGCATCGTCATTAATAATCAAATTCTGGGAAGGAATGACATATGACAAACCAAAGGAATGAGTTATTATTAGATATACAAAAATGTGTGTAATTGAAATAAATACTATGAGTTTGAATTTCGGATTTGGCTATCCAGTGCCATCCACGCTCACTTAAAACATTCACCCTGTTTATAGCATACTGGTTCTCTAGAAGAAGACTTGCTGCGCCGACCCCAAATACATTGGGATAAGGGCAGCAGAATTATGAATGACGATTGGTAGTTACAAAGTGTGTGAGATGTTACATTTTCTGACGTACAAATATGTATTATAATCAATAAAAATCAATTACTTACGTGCAACAAATACCATTATCTATTAAAATGATAAAATCAAGATTTATAATTTTTTCTTGTTTTTATAATTTTAGCAAGCAAGTCGATCAATAAATATTCTCAGAATTTCAACAATAAATGAAATCAATGAATGTCTTACGGTTAGTGTCCATTAGGCAGGGTCTCCGCTTCCTAGCCGCGTGGGACAACAACACTGTGTTTACAATCATTACGTACAACTTACCATCTTCTACGGTACAATACAAGGACCGAAATCTTTCGTTTTATGAAAGCTTCATCATTTTTTAAACATATACTTTTATTAATTAAAAGTTAAATTCTAAAAACTTAGACGTACAGTTGCCTAGCAACCACGCTCAATCGGTTCGCAGTCCTGCGGATCAATTTCGAACTTTTGATAGATTTTCGAAAGCGAAACTTGTGGTCAACCAATTAGTTAAGAAACTGTTCTAGATTAGGCTATCATAAAAGGTAAGATGAACTAATGCTTGTTTGTACGAACGCTAACCTAACCTGGCGCTAAACGGCAATGAAAGCCGCATTGCGCAACAAGCCGCGAGTGCTTTTCTTTACTTGTGGGATTTAAACGCTCGGCTTAGTGCGACAGTTGAAATTCCAATTGCAATAAAATGGTGCCGCTTGCTTAGTGCTGGTAAAAACGAGCATATTATGTATCTAATATTGTAATTGTACATGTAACTACAACTATATAGTAAATGAAGCTTTGCGGGAGACAATAGTATATGCCACATCTTGGTGGCTCGCTCACGGATCATGTACCTCGTAGGGGTCCGGGATGGGGGACGGGGGAGGGGACTCGGACGGGGCGGGGGAAGGGCAGATCATCACTTCGACTATCTCGACCGCCTGCTTGCTCTTCATAATTTATGGAAGGCAAAAAAATCCATGCGTCATGTTCGTGAACGGGCGCTGTCAGTTGTGACTGGTCATAGTGGTCATCTCTTAGTTGCTACGCTTTATATGACGTGCACGCGTCTTGCAGTCTTGCTACATTGTTCTCACATGAATGTGCAATTTCAACATGTATGGTTTAACCAAGGTTTTGTAAGAAAATTCTAATTAAAATAGTGTCCATGGAGTTTCTTGCTCATTCTTCTCCATAGAGATCTATTTTTTGCATGGGCAACAGTACTTTCACATTTTATTGTTGTCTTTGTTTCGACAATTCATAGGTGCCTGTAACTGGCCTACTTGAAATATATGCTTTGATTTTGAGGGTATTTTTTACAAGAATCTATTACAATAATTATGTATTTTTATCTTTGGCCCACACTAATTTGTTGAGTACGATAGTATGAGTGATTTGGATCATCGGAAAAGGAAGAGCGTGCGTGTGCATAGTTGCGTACCATGGGCAGCGGCGCGGGCACGAAGTAGTTGGTGGGCGCGCTGAGCGGCGCGCTGGGCCCCAGCAGCTCGGCGGCCGGCGGCAGCGCGCGAGCGGCCGCGCCGCCCGGGTTGAACACGTCCACGTACGACTTCTTTATGTCTGCACATCACACAAACACATTACCGCGTGGCAACTACTGCACTCGGCGGCAAACAAGTCGCCGGCTCAGCACAACGTAACCATACTATTACTTTCCCACTGCTGGAACAAAGGCCTCTTCTAGCTGCGAGCGGGAGTGGGCATATCTGCGAATATGGTTTGGTTCTAGAACGTGGCGGTTTCTTCACGATGCTTTCCTACATCGTTTTGAGAGCAGTATCGATGAAATAAATTACACAAAATAAAACTTGTCTGCGTTGGCAGTTGGCACCCACAACCTACGACACGTAATTCGCGGCCGTCACAGCTGCTCGACGGAGATCCCGTGACCGCCAGACCTAAGTATGTCATTTTATAAAAGCTGAAACTTTTCGGTAGAAGTGCTTTACTGTACGTAAGAACTTATATTGGATATTATGAGAAGTCGGTCGCGGTGGCTTTGGCAGATATCAGGTAACAAAGGTGCGGCTGCTGTACTGGTGTGGTGCTATAGCTGCTAAGTAACGTCATACTATAAAGCGTGATTTTTTATGTTACATAAGGGCTAGTGTGTAGATTTGCCCGGCAAAGCCTGGGTCCTGGCCTTGGAGGCTCTCGGGCCTCGACTAGAGGCTCTTAAGCGCATGCTTGGAGAGAGGCCAGTTCCCGCTTCGTTGGAAGACGGGAAAGCTAGTCCTCATTCGGAAGCCTGGACGCCCTGCAGACTCTCCGTCCGCATACCGGCCCGTTGTGCTGCTCGACGAGATGGGCAAGCTCTTTGAAAGAGTAATTGCAAACCGCCTCGCCGAGCACCTTTCGGGGATGGGGCCGGATCTTGCGGACCACCAGTTTGGTTTCCGCAAGGGGCGCTCTACCCCAACCAGCAAAACCTTATCGTATAGCAGCCCATAGAACGTTTTTCAAGAACTAATTAGTGTTAGTGAACGGTTCTATAAAAGACCAAAGAACGTTTACACACCCCGGATTTGGCGCAGATATAGCGTTATTCGCTGATGTACTAGTTTTATAGAAGCTTCGGCGTACCATTTTTGACCTGTAAAATTGATGTTACTCTGCGATATATCACCAAACAGTGATGTAGTTGTCACGCGTGACGCTGTTATTGTACTTTTATGTTATGTAATAGTGATTGTGGTGCTTTTACATTACTATACCACAATAATTCGTTCAATCGTTCATTCTCATTTAGTCTGTGTGTTGATATAGTGATTGTGTTACATTCCTTATTTCACCAAACAGTGGTAAGTAATTTTACAATATTAAGTTTTTTAATATGGCGACCATGCAGTAGTATATAAATGCGCTAGTAGTAGCGACCCAGGCAGTGAAATAGAGTTGCGATCACAATTTTACTAAGTAGGCATATTTTAGTACGATATTTTTAATGCCCCTCTCAAATTAGTGAGTTTTGTTTAAATTAAATTAACTTAATCCAAGACTAGTTCCATAATTTTCCACTATAGAATAAAAAGTGTAATGTTGGCGACTACAGGCTTTCTATAGTACTATTGAGAAAGTAGTGACCGCCATTGTGATTAAATAAATTAGGGTTCCTTTGAAATCATAATATAAACAATTCTCGTAGATAAAATAACCCATCTTCTTTCTTTATCTTTTCTAGTGTCTTCACAATAAAATAATTGCGGCGGCTGTGTAGCGGTCACGTTGCTCGGAACTGTACCTTTAAAATTGAGTGACGTTTAGAACCGACTGAATTCATAGTATAATTTTGTGATGTTTGATGTTCCTTCCACCTTGTATTGTTGATTATTTTTAATAATTATTTTATGTAACTGACTAGGAACAGAAATTCAATTCACTTTTTGATTTCAATTCTGTTGAATTGAATTGTGAACAGCTTTTCTTTATTTTAAAATGAAGTTCTTTTTTAATTTGTAAATGTATCTTTTATTACAAATATCATCATGCAGCTCAGATAATAATCAGTTGTACTTCTTAGAGCGTGATGTGTCATGTCAATAGCCAAATTTTTCAGCTCATCGCATAATTGCTCGTTTTTATGTTCTCAGTTTTGTGTTCACTTGAGCGTTCAGAAGTTCTTTCACCTGTACAGCTGAACTCCAGATCGGCACTTAAATCATTTACTATCTCTTTGCTGGCTTCTTTTCTTCTTTTTGATTTTTTAAATAGAATATTACTTTGTACGGAACCACTTTCCACGCTTGCATTCTCGATTTGACTTTGATTGCTAGCAGTGGTTTCATTACAGTGTATTAAAGGTATCTAAAACCCTGTTACATAATAATTCTGCGCTAAATAAGTGTCTTCGTGGCCGGTATAAGAATGTTAATAAACGGCGATAGCTTAAATTTCACACATAAGGAGTAACACCGAACCCAGCTATATCACCAAATCGCTCTATTTTTGAGGCGGCATGACTATTATGACACTATGTACTATAGCAGATACATCAAAACACACAATATCAACAAAAACGTCGTATTCTTGAGTTTCAATAACCATTAATGAGACAGGCCTATAGTGGTAAATTGTAAACTTATATAGATTAAATTAGATACAAAAGGGCAACGATCAGCAAGTTTATAGAACTAAGTAGCTGTATACATGTTTTTATTAAGCCTTATTTAGTACTTTTCTGTAACGGTTGTTTAAAATGGTAATGTAATTGTTTACATCACTAACTTATAGAACATTTTGGCTGTATAAGCTTATATATAGAGCAAAAAAGTCTTGTGACACACCTTTATACAACATGCTCTCACCATAAACACCGTTATATCACGTTTACAAAACTTTTTTGCGAAATAAGCTTTAGTTATAGTACAATTTTGCTGGTTGGGACGGTGGTCGCCATCATGCGCGTGAGGGCCTTCACGACGGGGGATGCGATATCCCGGGGTGGGGTTGTCTTGGCGGTGTCTCTCGACATCGCCAACGCCTTCAACTCCATGCCCTGGAGCTGCATTAGGGAGGCACTCCGGTATCATCGGGTGCCGGCCTACCTTTGTCGTGTGGTCGAGGACTACCTGACGGACAGGGCCGTCATCTACCCCGGTCGCAGCGGAGTGTGGAACCGGCGAGAGATGTCGTGCGGTGTTCCACAGGGATCGGTTCTGGGACCGCCCCTGTGGAACATCGGTTACGACTGGGTGCTGCGCGCCGACCTACCTGATGGCGTCATTGTAGTTTGCTACGCTGACGACACACTGGTGCTGGCACAGGGGAGGTCGCACGAGGCGGCGGCCGAAGTAATGACACGCGGGGTTGCGATAGTCGTTGAGCGGATCCGGCAACTGGGTCTCGAGGTGGCGCTGCACAAGTCTGAGGCCTTTTGTTTTCATGGGCCTCGGAATGCGCCACCGCCGGGATCGTTGCTGACGGTAGGAGAGGTTTCCATCGGCTTCGAGTCGACATTGAAGTACCTAGGACTCGTCCTCGACAGCCGGTGGAACTTCGTGGAGCATTTCCGACGTTTGGCCCCAAAACTGGAACGGGCCGGGGCTGCCTTCAAGCGGCTCTTGCCCAACCTGGGGGGTCCAAACGCCTCCTGCCGGAGGCTCTACGCGGGCATCCTGCGGTCCATGGCCCTTTACGGGGCCCCGGTGTGGGCGCGTTCCTTGAGCCTGCGGGCCGCCAACTACCTGAACGTGCCCCAAAAGGTGGTAGCCGTAAGGCTGGTCCGTGGTTACCGCACGATCTCCGGCGAGGCGGTGAGCCTCCTTGCCGGATTGCCGCCATGGGATCTAGAGGCAATAATCCTCGCGCGCCTGTACGAATGGCGCGCGGAGGCTCTACGCCGGGGGGAAACTCCGCTGCCGCGGCAAATTGCCGCTCAGCGGACAGACTTCCGGCGTGATCTCATGGCGACATGGAGAGAACGATTGTCGCAACCCCGTGCAGGGCACGCCACGATAGCGGCGATAAGTCCCCGCTTTAAGGAGTGGCTAGAGAGGCGCCACGGCGCCCTCACCTTCCGCCTGACGCAGGTCCTACCGGACACGGTTGTTTCGGGAGGTAACTGCACCGGATCGGGCAGGAGGAAGCGCCCGGGTGTTACTATTGTGAGGATCGACCGGAGGACACGGTGGAGGTCTGCCCCGCTTGGGCGGAGCACCGCCGTGTCCTCGTAGCGGCGATCGGCGGCGGCGACCTGAGCGTCCGGCCGCGGTTCAATCCGTGGTCCGGAGCGAGTCGGAATGGGACGTCGCCGTCGTCTCCTTCTGCGAAGCAGTCATGCTAGCGAAGGAGGTGGCGGGACGTGAGAGGGAGAGGACCTCACGTGTCAACCGCCGCGGGAGACGCACCGGGCGTCGGGGGCCACGTGGTGGCCCCTGGTGGGTGCACGTTTGGTGTTGTATTTTCTTCATACGTTTCGTTTTAGTACCTAACTGTCTTTAGTAGGCGTGTGAGAAGGTGGCTTCAAGAAGTTTGTAAAATAGTTAATAGATGGAGTTATTCTTTAAGATATCACCCACAGCCCGACTTCACCCACAGCTGGGTATAGGCCTCTCTTTGCTTGTGCCAAGCTCCATGTTCTTGTGCCAGCCTCATCCAGGATATTACCGCAATGGCAACAATGTCGTCTGCCCATCTCGCTGCCGCCCGGACGAATATAACGTAAGTTCAATTATAATTTATCATACTTTAAAGGTGTTTGGCGGTGGGTTTCCACCCCACTAAGTGTCTGGCAGTGGAGGAAGTGAATCGTCATACTAGCCCATATCTACACTAATATTATGAAGACGAAAGTTTTGTATTTTTGTGTGTGTGTTTGTAATGAATAAACTCGAAAACTACTGCGCCAATTTCAAAAATTCTTTCACCATTAGAAAGCTACATTCACCCTGAGTAACATAGACACCCGTGCGTCCGCTAGTGTGATATAAAAAACAAGCTTTATGGTATGACGTTAACTTACGCTAGGGAATGGGCAACTGCAGAACTTTCACAGTTTTTATGCCTTGTGACTGGGACTGTAGCTACATTTAATTGTTATCTTTGTTTCGACACTTCAAAAGTGCCTGTAACTGGCCTACTTGAAATAAGTGCTTTGATTTTGGCTTAGCAGCTGTTTAGCAGACTTTTCATAATATCCTACTGTTCTTACCTACAGTAAGGTACTTCCACAGAAAAAGTTTCAGATTTTTTTCATGGGATCTTGGTCCATGCCTTTGAATCCGCTATAATAGAAACACCGTAGATATGTTCCGCAGCGACAAAGTTCAAATGTCTAAAGTTCCTCAATTAACATTGCTGTTTGACGGGACTATAAGTTTTGTTGCTGATTAATGTGTGTTAATATAAACGCAATACTCACGTCTTCCTTTCTGCATTTTGAATATGTTAGAGACAGGCGCGGCCGGGGGGGCGCCGGGGGCGGGGGGCGCGCCCGGCTGCGGGGGGGCCGTACTCCTGCGGGATAAACTATTTAGTGTTGATATTCATTCACAGTTCAGAGAAAGATCTAAAAGCCTGATAGCCTTCTTGATTTGTCCACCATCTGATGTCTTATAAGATAGGAATAAAACTGTAGTTTGACAGAATCTTCTTAGAAAAAGATTTAGAACATAGATCATCAACAGTCAGCTGTCAGGCGTACCGAACTTAAATCTGTGTGGCTTCATAAGTGATAACGATAAGAGTATAGTGCTGCATGGTTCCTTCGGCGCTCGATTGACACTGTCACGAGGGGTCGAGGGCGCTGGAAACATTTGTGAGTCAGTCCGGGATATTGTGTAATACGAGAAGCATGCAGCACCGAGTAGAGTAGAGTAGAGTAGAGTAGTGGAGTAGTGGAGTAGTGGAGTAGTGGAGTAGTGCTGGCGTGTACTGACATGGCGTGCGGCGGCGCGGAGCTGGGCGGCGGCGGCGGCGCGGAGCTGGGCGGCGGCGGCGGCGCCTGCGCCTCGTCCGCGTCGCCGTCCAGGTTGCGCCAGCGCTTGGTCTCCGCGTCCCACACGATCTGCACACACCGACTCTTATTACTGGAACTTATAGCGAGATATACACACCTATTGTTCTGGCTAATAGACGCATCGGATTATACTACCTAAGCGGTCTTTCTTCATTATTTTAGCGTTCATTCGGGCTTCCAAGCAAGTGCGCTGACCCTGAACATTAGTACGACAGCGCCTTACAAAGCTAAATCATCTAGTAATAACTAGATGTTCACAACATGACCTTAGTCAAGTCTAAGGTTATTTCATTTGTTCCTACTTGATTAGTAATATCATAGAAAAAACCGAATCAATTGTAATATTTATGGTTACGAGTGTTATCTTCATAAGTATCGAAATATGGTGCACTATGAGGTACAACTGTGCCTAACCCTGCGGGGATTGTGTTATGTTATACAGATGTTTGTTATTAAGGAATGAGGTACTTAATACCTGATTAAGTACTTAATACTAACTAGTGTCAACTAAAGTCGATACATTCGATTCCTTAGAGTCACACCACAAGTACAGTTGTAAGTAAATGAAAAGTGTAATAAAAAACTCGAGAGTGCGAGATAAGTTTATTGAATAGATACATAAATAATAATATAATAAAGAAGCATTGATAAGATGTATAGTTTACTATGTGGTAAACCAGACGAGAAGCATACGCATTTATTTTATAAAGGACGATGACCAAATTTGTATGAGACCCCCTCCAACAGATCTTTCGTATATGTTAGTAGGTTCGTAAGGATCTATAAAAAGACTAGCAACCAGTTTTAACTTCAAAATCCATGGGGTTTAGAAATAAATTATAAATAAAATAATCGTTTATTTATTTTTTCTTCATCTATACAACCATGATACAAAAAATTAAATAACATTATAGGCTGTTATGTTAAGCTGTTGTTATGTTATATTAAATATCAAAGATTAAACTTAATGTAATGCTCAAGCCCCATTTACCACACAATGAAAGTATATGTTAGCTTCCCACAGTTCGATTTCCTGTAATAATTGAAATTTTGTATTGTATTTTTTTTAGTTTTATTTTTTAATATTTTTTTTTAATTGTAATTCTTGTGCACAGAAATATACAAAAATAATTAAAATACTTTGAAAATCAAAAAATATGGTTTAAAGATGATGATGGTTTAAGAACAAACAGTTATTTAGTGCCAAAATATTAGTATTAAAACATGATTTTTCTCGGAATATCCCACACTTTTGAGAGATGTCACATAAAAAAATGATCACCTTACTAAGATGGTTTGACTGAGATACATTTTAAATCTGTTGGTTGGTGTAAGGGTTCGGGAGACGATCTGCCGCATCGTCCTTTAAATGAGTGAAAAATGACAATGGCTGTCTCATAGTCATAATATCAAAGCACCTTTGGTTAATAAGGTGTTCTACATTGTTTGGCTTAGGGTGCAATTCGATCGCGGCGCACAATCGACACATATCGACGATGTTTGCCGTCGATTTATTGCTATCTATATAAACGAAAGAGTTTAAAATAATAATATAATAAAAATAATAAACAAAACCAAATGAGTGAGATGAATATAGTACATACTAATAAAGAAATGAAGTCGCCACCAAAAAAAAAGTGTTAAAAAATATATAATACGGATAAAAACAAATTAATATTATTTTTTTATCAGAACATACATTGTAAAACAAACTTATTCATTCCCACGTTATTTTTTACAAGATGTTGATACTTGTACTAACACACTAAGTACTACAAACTATGGGTTGCCGATCTTTCGGTTTTAACTTACAATCAAACTAGAGAAACTACACAAAATAGCGAACAATCCGACATGTCACATGGTAGACATAAGTATAACTTCCTGGGGGGGGACTACTTTAATATGTCTCTTATGGGTGGCCCACTCATACGAGAAGCTAACTCAAGCCGAGGAGCTTGCATCACCAATAACTAAATCCTACACGTAACGCTAACCGTCCATAAAACATCCTAGGGTCTCTTTCATTGTCATGTGCGCCGCTGCGCCGGCCTCCAAATACAAAGTGTAATGAAAACTCGTTTCCCAGCAATCATTTTTGCGTAAAGTTCCTTTGTTTGGTATACAGAATGAGTTGGATGAGTTTTCAATTAAGCCTAGTTTATAGTAATCGTTGAGTCCCCTCCTGATCAGAAGATCTAAATGGCAAAATGTCCAACAGCGCGAAACGTCTAACGAGCAGTAAGTCTATGTAGCAAAATGTCCATGTAGCAAAACATCCAACTATCAGATGGTCTGTTTAGCAGAACGTCTATTTAGCAAATCGTCAGATTCTCAAAATGTCTGGATACTCAGGCACAAAATTCAACACACTTATTGCATCGTGAGGGAAACGGAACTGCATTATAACATGTACATACAGACTCTTTGTCAGGGCTCATCGAAAATATTTATATGTTTGTAAAACTGAATACAAAAACTTGAATGATGTTACAATTCCAGAAATAATGGCCGACAGTTTCCTTGTTTGTGAAGATGGATGTGACAATAATAAAATCATAATATTTTCAACACCTGTGAGTAGACAATGCATTAAGACACACAAAATTAAGATATATTTTGATGATGGAACATTCAGAGCTACACCCAAGCCATTCTACCAGCTGTTATCAGTTCATGTTTATTTGAATAGCTGTGATGATTTAACTTGTGTTAAGGGACTTATATACGCGTTACGACCTGACAAGAGACAAGAAACTACGAACGCTTATTTGGTCTCATCAAGCAGCATTTTGAAATAGACATTGAGATGGCGCTTACGCTAATCAATGGAATTAAAGAAGCTTTCCCGAACACTCAAATAACGGGCTGCTATGATCATCTTAATAAGGCCGTTTGGAAAAATCGTCAACATTGGGTCTTCCTGGAAACAGAGAGTGCAGAAACATTGTCAGAGTATGTTCCAATTTACCTTCGCTACCTTCTCCATACATTACCTATTGTTGGACTAGCATTGTTGAAAAAGCAACGAAAAGCGAAGAAATGGTTACTTTTTTAAATTACTTTAAAAGACGACATTTTTTTGTTTGTCAAAGAAATTAAAGTAGTTTACAAATGACTTTTACTTGCTATCATGAGTGTACACATTTTAAAAATGACAATTTGCTAAATAGACGTTCTGCTAAACAGACCATCTGCTAGTTGGATGTTTTGCTACATGGACATTTTGCTACATAGACTTACTGCTCATTAGACGTTTCGCGCTGTTGGACATTTTGCCACTTAGACCTTCTGATCAGGAGGGGTTGAGTCTCGAATCAGGTTTAGTAATACCCTTTTAAACAGTATTTTATAAATCACGTCACGATCAAATCCTAATTCCTACAATTCGAGGTAAGCAATTACACGGATTCAGAAACATTTGTACAAAGGAGACGAGAATAACGTAGCAGACCGAGGACTCATTTACAACAAGGTAGGCATGTCCGTGCGCCTGCGCCTGCGCGTGGGCGGGGCGGTCGCGGACAGGGAGGGACTCACGGTGGGGTTCTTGTCGTCGGGCAGGATCATCTGGTTGGGCGGGCGCAGCGACAGCTTGGTGAGGATGCCGCCCAGCCAGCCGCCGCCCTTGCCGCGCGCGTCCTTACCGCCGTCCTCCTTGGACTTGGTCTCTTGCTTCTTGTTGCTCGCCTTCGGAGAGTCGGCGTCGCGCTCGTTCTGTTGCTGTAAACCATTTATTATTTGTTAAATCACTGTCACAATTGTCACTGAGAGTGTCCGACTGTCGCGAGTGGCGTCGAGTGTTGACAAGAATGTGTGTGTGCCGTGTGGTGTATACTCACGTCATTCCCGTGCGGCTGGTCGTCGTAGTCCTGGTAGTAGGGCGCGCGGGGCTTGCTGGCGCCCGGCATGGTGATGGTGGGCGCGCCCTCGTCCGCTCCCCCCGCGCCGCCCGCGTCCCCCGCGCCCTGCAGGCCGCACACCGGTAGTACTCACGGTCGCAACAACGAGCCGAGATAATGCTACTTGCGTACTTCATACTACATTTTACAATAATATTTTTTGCTCGAGATAAAAATACAATGTTCTGACACTAATTTAATTTGATAGAAAGGGCCTCTGAGGATTTAATGTTGGGCTCCGACCATTTCTTTATTCATAAAAGCAAATATTTTGTGTAACAATGAAGACATTCAGAATGCTGTACTTTTATCTGTTCTAAACATTATCTCAGCTTTCAGAGCCCTTAGTAAAGGAATCGTGTTGGGACGGCACTGTCACATAGTCCGGCAAGCAGTCGGCACTTGTTCATGCAACAGACAGGTTTAGTAGGCAGGCTCGGACCGAGAGGACCGAGCTCATACAAATCTGTTGGATGGAAAAGTTTCTAACTCATAAGTGGCGACAGCTTACCGGTGCTCAATGTGGTTCAACATTACTCGTACATGGGAAGTCAAATAATGTCAACAATAATTAGCTGTTGCATACACTACCGCATACCGCTACGTTAGTTATACATTATAATATAAGCCGAGTATGCTCCGCACACGGGCAGAGCGTCCGCTACACGTTAACGTCACAAGCGGGATAACATCAACCATTTGCAGCCTTGCCGTCAAACAAAGTTAGTTAATAACACTACGGGTGCACGAAACTCCTTAATCTTCAAACAATAGGTGTATTGTAATCCTACTTCAGCACTGCACGGTGTACTATTGTACATGCCGTCGTAAACTTGCTGATAATTTACAATCTTTCAGTTTGTGTTACATTGTAAGTGCGGTTCAATTTACAATAAAACTTAATAGTTTCATTACAATAGAAACATCTGTTACACCGCCGCGAATTAATGAAACGGCACATTGTTAATTAAGAGTGTAAACAAAACGACAGCAGCACATGCACGCGTAGCGAGGGATACGTGTGCGGAGTGCGCGTGCGCACTGCGGGTAGCGTGTACGTACGGCCAGCGCACGCGCCCGCACGGAGCACGCGTGCAACACGTAATCAAATATTGTTGGATGTGTTAGGGAAACCACACTTTTTCACTCAACATTTAATGCGGTAAACAATTTTCTACAAATTGCCGATTGATTATTATGGCCTTCTAGATTACAACAATACCACATTTAGTTTATATAAAGGATACATTTCAAGCGTGTATAAAATATAAAATACATAATAATATAATTTAAAAATGATAACGTGTGCCGATCAATTAATACATTTTAGTGCGTAACACATTTTAGATTTGGTATTTAACAGTAACTTCATTAAGTATAAAATAAATTAACGCGATTCTAGGATAAGATCAATAAATATCACAGCGTAGTTTCAGAGAATCAATATAAAAGCGTTATAAAACAAACGGTCGCGGTGCGCAGGTTACCGCGCCGCTAGATGTAGGTGACGGGCTCGTCGATGTTGAAGGTCTTGGGCCCCGCCACGTAGTACTTGGCGTCCCGGTCGCGCGGCATGGCCTCGGGCGGCGGCGGGCCCGGGCCCATGGGCTCGTCGATGTCGAACGTGAGGGGCCGCGGGCCCGCGCGCCGCCCCGGCCCCGCGTCGCGCCGCGCCAGTATCGCCTCGAACTTGTCCAGGCTGCGCTCGATCGTCTTCCTCAGCTCGCGCCGGTGCGCCTCGCCCTCGAGCGCGGGCGGGCGGGGCCGGCGGGGCGGGCGGGGCGGCGACGCGGGCTCGTCGATGGGGTACGTGCCGCCGAACACGAGCGGCTTGAACGAGCCGTCGCGCACGCGCACCGCGCTGCGCGCCCACGTGTCCACCGTGGCGGAGATGAGCCGGCCGCCGGGGCGCGCGGGCCCGGGCCGGGGGCGCGCGGCCCGGGGCGGCGCGTGCGCCAGCTGCACGTCGAGGTCGGACAGCGGAGCGCGCGTGGGCGGCGCGGGCGGCGGCGGGGTGCGGGGCGCGCGGGCGGGGCCGGTGAAGGCGGGCGTGGCGCCGGCGTCGGGCTTGGGGTGCACGCGGCGGCGCAGCGCGGGCGAGCGGTGGAACTCCGCGAGCTCGAAGTCGTCGGCGGGTGCGGCGGGCGCGGCGTGCGGCGGCGTGGTGGTGGGCGCGACGCGCGCGGTGGGCGGGGCGCGCAGGGCGGGCGGGGGGCGCGGGCGGGCTGGCTGCACACCCGCGCCACACAACTCGTTAGAACACGCGGCCAGTGCGCGGCTCGACGCGCTGGGTCGAGCCGACACTTGCGGCTACACGCGACACTACACGGCGCTACGACATGATCTCTGGCCGAGCGAGTGCGCACGGTCGGCTCAGAACGACTTTTGTGATTCAATACTCGGCTTATATTATTGATACGTGTGCGGTGACATTTAATGATGTATAAACCACCACAATATTACAAACATAGCCTACACTCCTACGACTATTTATTGCTAAAACTACTATAATAATTCATCGATCATTAAACTTAGAAAAGATCGAAACTGTCGACTTAAAACTTACCGATAAACATTTAAAATGCGTGTCAAGTAATCTGGCGATAACAGACTTAAAGATTTTCTTTTTGAATGGTAATAGACTTCATTTAGATTTGCTTCTTTTAATTTCAAAGCAGACACTTATTTACATAATGTGTTTAAAAGATTACCCTGCACCATAATATAGGAGCCCTCCACCGACCGACCTCAAATACTACACCGACACTGAACAAGCTGACAACAATCTTATTAGTGCTACATGGTTTAACTGGCGCGCACACGGTCAGCTGACGCCGCCATCTTGTTTGATGTGTGATGGCGGCAGTCACAAGAGATATGCTGAGCGAGCCCAATGTTCTTGTAAGGATCGAGTCTCGTATAAACGTGATCGGCACATACGGCATCACGCTGGTGCTGACCGCAACGTCATTACAGTTGCTTTACAATGTACTGATGTCGTCTCTTTGAAACGCTAAAAAGTAGTTCATGACTTTGACGCTAGATGTCTCCGATAGCGTTGTATAGGAGCTTCAGCCTAACTCGCGTCTCAACCAAAACGATCGCTGCGCGAGTAAGCGGTCGTCGTATTCGTATCACTTTTTTTTTTGGATAACTGACGATCACGCGTTTGGGTTCGTCGAACATCGCGACGTCGATCGCGACAGTAGCGTGTTCGCGCTCGCATCGCTTTGGTTAGGCCCAAAGAGAAGTAAGGCGTTGACTCACCTCTGGGTACCCAAGGCCCTGGTCCGGCTGCCAGTAGGCGGCGGGCTCGGGCGCGGGCTCGTCGGCGCGCGCCCACTGCGAGTAGTACTGCGGCGCCTCCTCCGGCGCCTGCGCCTGCGCCTGCGCCTGCGCCTGCGCCGGAGGCTGCGCGTACTGCGCGTACTGCGCCGCGTACTCGGGCGTCTCCTCCGCTGGCAGCGGCTCGGGGTACGTCTGGATTGGCTGTTGGTACTGTTGTTGGTCCTGTGTGACATACTTAAGATCATGTTAAATGAAAAAAAAAGCTTTAACTCTCAAACTTGAATGTGGATTCAGTCACTATTTCCTTCACTTTTGCGATGTTAACTTCAGTTAGTTAAGATGTTGATGGTCTACCAGAGCGAGGTCAATCTTCCATCGCATCTAAACCGCTTTTGAACGCTTGGTGCCACTCATAAGCACGTGTTTTTGATAAAGTCGATTCACCGTAAGCCGTAAATAACATTTTCAGGGACTCCGAACACGAAATTCCTTTGGCGATGCAAAATTTTACACAAACTCTTTGTTAGATAAATAAATATCGCTGGACATTACACACAGCGCTATCTAGGTGCCACACTAAGCAACGAGGCTTGTGTCGTGGACACCAGATAGTTGATACTACTACATAGATAGTTTTTGTTTGTAAATACATACTTATTATACATATAAACATCCATGACTCGGAAACAAATGTCCATGCTCATCACACAAACATTTGCTCCTACCGGGATTCGAACCCGGGACCCTAAGAACGTAAGGCAGCCTCGCAACCGCTGAGCCATTCGGGTCGTCGAAGATGTTTTTGTCCAATAAGAAATTCGCAATACACACTAGATATAATCTAACTAAAAACGGCACTGTGTTTAATCTAAATAACAGATGCAACTCAAACTCCGCTCCAAAATGGAAAACAGTTGTGCCAATCTAGCAAAAAAACAAAAAGTTAAATTTGGAACCATAAACAAGTCATCCATTCCCGATACTTTTTTGACTGAATGCATTTTGCTATTCCTCATAGTTTCAGATTTGGCCATCCACACACCCTCTTGGAAAATTCACCCAGTAAGTATATTATGACCACATATTTTCACCCATTGGTCTGGTTTAATATTTCAAAATAGCTGGACTAAGTGATCAGATTGAGATTTAGCTATGCTTACGCCATCTTCAATGAGCTTTGACAGGCCTTCCTCATTGACGGTATGCTGAGCTGAAGGTTGACATATACAAAGATATTTATGTATTAAATCCGAGACTCATACTCAGACTCATTTTCAGTTTCCTCTCGTTGTAGAGTAGAAGTATGAAGAGTCAGACAACACCAACGTACCTGTAGTGGCTGTGGTTGCGTCCAGTCGTACTGGTCGTACTGCTGCTGCGGTTGCACGTAGCTGTTGTGCTGCGGCGTCGTCGGCTGCGACGCGCTCTCCGCCTGCGCCGCGCTCTCCGCCTGCGCACGCGCACACGCACACACGTTAGTTGGCTTGTTGTATTGTATCAGACTTGGCATGCGGCTCGACATCCAGTTAGAAGTTGAGATATTGTAAGTGAAAATTCTACATGGAAAATGCGATTTTCAGGAAGAAAAAAAAGTTGAATGCCAATCGCAGTATGTACTACTTTCCTACAAATCATTCGTAATACCCATACAAATTCATCTATCCGCTGCAGCTCCATAGGATAAACGAAGCTTGTTTGACAATCACGCCTTTAAATAACAGTCATTCGTGATATGACCGAAGATTATAGCTCTGGCCATACTGAGGCGAATCCGTGCGGGATTCTGAACACGGCTGCGTGCGTCGGTTGATGAGGTCGTTGAACACCTCCATAAAAGTCAGTTGATACCATCAGCGCGAGCTAATCACGCACTGGTTTTGCTTCAGTTTGGCCAGAGCTTTACATGTCAGTCGTCACACACACAACAGTTTGGGCCACACGCATGAGGGCCACTTGCTTGACGTCCTGCGGCCACTGCTGGTGGTGGCGCGGTGGGGGCAGGAAGTACGTACCGTGAGCATGTGGGCCACCTGCTTGACGTCCTGCAGCCACTGCTGGTGGTGGCGCGGTGGGGGCAGGAAGTACGTACCGTGAGCATGTGGGCCACCTGCTTGACGTCCTGCAGCCACTGCTGGTGGTGGCGCGGTGGGGGCAGGAAGTACGTACCGTGAGCATGTGGGCCACCTGCTTGACGTCCTGCAGCCACTGCTGGTGGTGGCGCGGTGGGGGCAGGAAGTACGTACCGTGAGCATGTGGGCCACCTGCTTGACGTCCTGCAGCCACTGCTGGTGGTGGCGCGGTGGGGGCAGGAAGTACGTACCGTGAGCATGTGGGCCACCTGCTTGACGTCCTGCAGCCACTGCTGGTGGTGGCGCGGTGGGGGGCAGGAAGTACGTACCGTGAGCATGTGGGCCACCTGCTTGACGTCCTGCAGCCACTGCTGGTGGTGGCGCGGTGGGGGCAGGAAGTACGTACCGTGAGCATGTGGGCCACCTGCTTGACGTCCTGCAGCCACTGCTGGTGGTGGCGCGGTGGGGGCAGGAAGTACGTACCGTGAGCATGTGGGCCACCTGCTTGACGTCCTGCAGCCACTGCTGGTGGTGGCGCGGTGGGGGCAGGAAGTACGTACCGTGAGCATGTGGGCCACCTGCTTGACGTCCTGCAGCCACTGCTGGTGGTGGCGCGGTGGGGGCAAGAAGTACGTACCGTGAGCATGTGGGCCACCTGCTTGACGTCCTGCAGCCACTGCTGGTGGTGGCGCGGTGGGGGCAGGAAGTACGTACCGTGAGCATGTGGGCCACCTGCTTGACGTCCTGCAGCCACTGCTGGTGGTGGCGCGGTGGGGGCAGGAAGTACGTACCGTGAGCATGTGGGCCACCTGCTTGACGTCCTGCAGCCACTGCTGGTGGTGGCGCGGTGGGGGGCAGGAAGTACGTACCGTGAGCATGTGGGCCACCTGCTTGACGTCCTGCAGCCACTGCTGGTGGTGGCGCGGTGGGGGGCAGGAAGTACGTACCGTGAGCATGTGGGCCACCTGCTTGACGTCCTGCAGCCACTGCTGGTGGTGGCGCGGCGAGGGCTCGGCGCTGTCGGCCTCGTCCACTAGCGGCGGGTCCTCCTGTAGCGACGGGTCGTGGTACTTCAGCCTGGGGGGAGGGAGGGAATCAATATTATTATTGTTAGAACTTCAGTACCGTCGATAGTATCTTCAAAGACAATTATGACTAGGGCAGTTACGCAATCTCGAGATCTCGAAGCCATTTGCGAGATACAATCTCGTGAGTTGAGTGAACTAGTGGTAGTTGGCGATGGCGGCTTCAACTGCATCTGGTAACGTGGATAGTGTGCGTGAAGTATGTGGCAGCGCGGGGTACCTGTCGGCCAGCTCGGCGAGGCGGGCGACGAGCGCGGGCGTGTAGGCCGCGGGCGCGCGCGTGACTGCGCGTGCGCACGCCTCGGTGTAGGCCAGCGCGCGCTCGTACAGGCCCACGTCCAGCAGGCGGCACGCCAGCACGAACTTGTACGGCTGCGACATCACACGGGTTATATTACTACGAGTATTACTCCCGAGTAAGGGTAGTATGTAAGGAAGAAAAAAGATTGTAACTACATTTTAAATCAAACAATATGCGTTTAAGATTTATTTTGACAATCATGTAGGAGAGTGCAGTGACCACACATTGACACAGTATCGTCTGTAGTCGGTCAGAAACAGATTTATTGTCTGAGTACTAGCGTTCCTTTAACTTGGATTACGCCGCGATCGTCAGGTGACAGAACAGTGACCATTTACTTATGTATGTATTTCATAGATGGCGCTGTGAAGGGTGGCGTCTAACTGTTCCGCGTGAACAGAACTCATAATCTGGTAAATTGCTTTTGATAGCAAAAGGGTGAAACGATATTATTCTGTATAACTATATCGGTACTGACCAAATAACAAAACATATCAAACCTGTAACTCAGCAATAACGAAGTCGTCCTGGTTGAGCGACAAGGCGTACTCGTAGATCTCGGTGGCGAACAGCGCCTTGTTGTGCGCCAGCTGCTTGAGGTCGGCGGCGCGCGAGTCCGCCAGCAGCAGCGCCAGGCGCGGCGGCGCCAGGCCGCTGGGCGCGCGGCCCGCCAGCGGCGCCAGCGGGTGCGCGCCCAGCGGCACGCCGCCCGCCACGTAGCAGAACTGCGCCGCGTACAGCAGCCCGCGCGACAGCAGGCTGTCGCCTGGGGGGACCGGGTTGTGAACTATGTGCCGTATGCTGCTCTAGTGAGGCCGTGTAGCAGTGGCGAAGGGTCAAAATCGTGTCAGGGGAAACCAAAGCAAACATGAGACGTGTTTATTTTTTTTCGTCACCCCCGTATTCTATTTTCGCTTTGAATGAACGTTTGTTATCAGCGACCCCGAAAACCGTGAAAAAGACAAAAATTTTCGTTGGCGCCATCTTGGATTTTTATTATAAGCTCATTTTCGTAAGCAGCGACTCCGAAAACCACGAAAATGACACCCATGACGAAAACAACGAAAGTTAAACCGAAAAAAAAAACAAATAATATATTGCAGAGGAACTAAAAAATAAATAAAAGTGATTGTAGCCTATGTAAATAAGTCAACAAAATAAAAAATCTAGTTGGTTCCAAATACGATATCGACCACTACTCGCTCTATCTCGTTCTCCCCTACATAATTTCTTTTTCTGCCCCTGTCGTAACACGACAATCTTCGGCTTACCGAGCTCCCTACAAAACGGTACGGCCAAGCGCGAAGTCACGTGTGCCCGTACATACGATTTTAGTTCCGAATTCTGACGCCCGAGCGCCGTTTTTTTGCGTTTTTTTTTGTTTCTTTGTTGACATGAAAAATGTTGGCACTTTTGTAATGTTTTTTTTTTTGAGTATGTAATTTTGTTATTTTGCAAATAATGGTACATGGTTTTCAATCCTGTGATGTATTAAATGTCTGTACTGTGATACCCACAGATGTGTGTGTAATACAAGGTGTAACAAGACCCTCCACGAAGCCGTCAACCAAGCATTTTGTACATCAAACTAAGTAACTATACGCAAAAAATATTGCTGGGAAAAAAATGTTTGGGGGGGGGGAATTGTTTTTAGGGGGAAAAATTGTTTTTGGGGAAAAAAAAAGTTTTTGGGGTGAAAAATCACGTTATTCAGTAGGACTCAATGTAACGCCCTCAAAACATTGTGCTGGTGCATGCACTGAATAGTAGGGAGATCGTGGAGGTGTTTGCAGTAAAAGTATTACAATCATGAATAAAAAAATAATGTTAAAAAATAAAAAAATAAACCGACTGCGTAAAAAGTAACTAACTAATAACTTTAAATAAAAACTAAAAAGAAAAAAACAAGTTCAGTCCAGAAGTGTAGAAAGCAATTTAATTACTGCAACATTAAAATAATTTTCTAATACGGAACATATTGACGGCAATAATGGGGACCCATAATGTATGTAAGTAAAAGATGTATTAAAAAAAAATATGTAACTTTGACCCGCAAAATCTCCGTAACTAGAAGGTTAGCTGGTATGGTCTAACACCAAAAAATGATCGCAATGACATGACGGGGAGAACAATTACCTTTCGACTTCATTAAGGCACAGATTAAGTACAGATAATTCACTCCTTACGGAAAGTTAGATACCTACCGCTATAATATTATCGCTTTATTTATTTATTTATAAATGATTCTGGTGGAACTTTGTCCCCTAAAAAAGATTTAGCCATTATTAAAAGCTCGGGTGCGGTACGTACTCTCGAGCAAGCGCGTGCCAACCGACTGGATTTTGTTCGCTCGGGCGAACGCGAGCCGTAGGTACGTAAGCGTGTGATCTTGAAGGAGTGACGGAGGCCTGGTTAAGGGTCTTGTTACAACCTTTATACTATTTGACTACAGTAGACAGTAGGTAGAGTGCGTTGTTCCCGAAGGGAAGCCGGCAGGGATCGGCTCCACTGTCGCCTGTGCCTCGGGCCGGTCGTGTAGAGTACGTACCGAGCTGCGTGAGCGTGCGCCGGTCCTGGTCGGGGCGCGCGGACGGGTTGGCCAGCAGCATGGCCGCGTGCGGCCGCCAGTCGCCCCAGCGCTCGTCCGACACGCACTGCCACAGAACATACCTACACGTTACCTTACCTAGCCCACCATTAACTAGTTTAATGGTACGTTTAACTCTGTATACAAATACAAAATAAATGCAGTCAAAATGACACAGATGTCACGAAATAGTAACAACAGGCGTTCCATGAAAGAAGAACGTACTTCTAATCAAGTGAAGCTTTATTATAAATTTTCTCGGTATCCATCCGAGAAACTTAATGAATGTAAAGCATGACCGCTTTTTATTTTATATTTAGGAATTCAACGAATCGACGCGTAAAATGCACAAGAAATGAAACATATTGGTTCGAGCCCGCACGTATGCATCGACTCGCATCGTAGCATCTGACGGACGCCCGGCAGGCCTCGGCCTTATACACCGGCCGCGCCAGGCCGTCAGGTAGTCGACGTTCGCTCGCTCACCGCGAGCGCTCGCCTGCGAAGTAACAGTTAACACATGCACTCGTGTCTGTTCCAAATCGAAACTTGGGTTGTTAGATCCCAGGCGAGCGGTCGCGGTGACAGGCCAGGCTAGGCAGGCTAGGCAGCAGCACTCACGGTGGCGGCGGGCGGCAGGGCGGGCTGCAGCGCGGCGTACAGCGTGTGCAGCGGGTCGCGCGGCGGCAGCGCGGCCAGGAAGCGCGCCGCCACGGCCGCGCGCGCGCGCCGGCCCGCGTGCGCGCCCAGCGCCAGCGCGTGCCCCCACAGCTTGCTGCGCATCGCCCACTCTGTTACACAACGTGACCCAAATGAGCGGGATCGTCGCGCCGCAGACGCGAGCCTTAGCTTAAGTGCTGCCGCGCTCAGACCTAGCCTACTATTAATGCGCGTTTAAATATGTTTTCTCTCTATAAGGAGTGTCAGGTTACTTACTTCAGTAGTAGATCGAGCGGCATCAGCCAAATGCATTTGTATCAACTATTGTATTCCTGCAGTCATTATATATTTATTATTCACTCTCAAATTAATTAAATTTACGCTCGAGTGTAGACGTTCAGGTCCGTACCGAGTGCCTCAGGCCTGTTGCCGTAGATGAGCAGCTCTCGCAGCCGCTCCAGCGCCGCGCTCTCGTCCGGCGCCGACTGCTCTGGGCTCGACGCCGGCTCCACGTCTGTAGCAAATATAACAAGCTTCAATAAATTCCTATCGCTGTAAATAGGTGCAGCGTTATTAAACAATGGGCAGGACATGGTTGTAACACCAACATTCATCGATTACACCAATTCCCAATCAAACTTGAACCTAGTGCATCAGCAAAAAAAAAAAAAAACTGTTATAGAAATTTGACAGATTGTAGTACCTTGATGTGTTAGCGTGTACGCATAATATTTATATTCATATTCGTATGTTCAATTCGTTAAAATGGCACCATGACGAATCCACAAGAAACAAAGGACGTCGCCAAATAACGATGTTTGGAAGACGAAGACGTGCTGTGCTGAGCACACATAGTTAAAGGTAGGAGTGTAATGATCAGCGGATACTCACTCAGGTGCTCGGACACGGAGAGCGAGGGCTGGTCGGGCGACGAGCTGCGCGCCTCCTCGTCCCGCGCCTCCCGCCCCGCCCGCGCCTCCCGCGCCGAGCCCGAGCCCGACGAGCCGCGCCGGCTCTCTGCGACAACAAACCACTCATATACCTACCGTACAAGATTCATAATCGCTTGGCACTTCCATCTCTGACAAATAAACCGGGCCTTAGTTAATGCAAAAATGTGTTAAACATTTCAACAATACGATAGTGACAATCATTAGCTAGTTTAGAACGCGATGACTCACCGCTGTGCGTCTTGGCGGAGGGCAGCTTGTACTCGTACTCGCGCGTGTTCTTCATCAGCAGCTCCGCGATGTCCGAGCCCACCACCACCTGCCACACGCAGAGGTTACATGTGAGACTTGGCTCTCCTATAAAGGTCACAACATCGCATCGCCGCGCCGAATAAAGCCGAACTGGACATTTTGTGTTGCACGCCACATTTTATTTTAAGCTGCAAGAGTCTACATGAATGACCATGGTCAAAATGTAACATTGATAGTACCTATTACGATTCCAATGACATAACTGGAAGCGAGCTAACTAACGTAATTTCGGAGATATCGTCGTATTAACCAGACGCGTCAAAGCGCATGCGACCACCCAGAATGACCCCCCTTTCGTGCGCAAGCGCAGGTCTGACCAGGTCACATATCAGTGGTTATATTGTAACAGTACGGGTCGGTCTCAACCGTAACACTAACTAAATAGTGAAGGCTCGTTGTATGCGGCAGACGACGTTTATCGGAAACTCAATCATGCCACAATTATTTACCACTGGTACAGCATCACTGTTAAAATTGAAGTAACCTTCATTCTCGTTTCAATAGGTTGTTACTGACAGAAGTTGTTCATCTGTGTAACGTGTGTACGTGTAGGGAGAGTTACCCCGTTCTGGCGCAGCATGAGCGCGAGCAGGTCCCACAGCAGCACGTAGCCCGTCACGTCACGCGCGCCCTCGCGCTCCGCCAGGCGCATGCGCACGCCGCAGTACTCGATCACGCTCTTCTTGTGCGTCACGCCTGACGTCACAACAAACATACGTTTATATCTTATTCGCCTTGAATTAAAGACTAACTGGGATTAAGCGTATACGTAAGTCTGCAATGTTAGTGGAACGTGCTCATTACTGAGGTGTCTAACATGAATATGACATGGTGGAACATGGGATTCAGCATCGGTATCCTAAATGACCTTCTAGTGACCTTGAATGAGTATAGCATTAGTGCTATAAATGTTTACAAACATTGTACTGAGGAGGATCCATGTGTCACCGTGGAAAATTCTCAATTAGGGTATAGTAGTGATTTATTTATTTATTTATTTAAGGCTTCTCAACAATGAGTACGCTGCTACATTATAATTTGTACATTGCAAACTTAAGTCTAAGCGCCTCATCACTTACAGAAAAGCACAGCATGCACTACATTATGCGCAAACAATTATACAATTAAATAATTAATAAAAGCAAGAAATACACTGTTTGGAAAAAATAAAAACTATTAAAAAAATTAAATTGATTACACTTCATTAAATTAAAATAACATAGATTGAATTAAATTAAAATATATTAAATTTGAATAAAATAAATTAAATTAGAATAAATTTAATTAAAACTAGTATTAGAAATGATTAAATTAAATTAAATTATTTTATTATAGATTATATTCCTGTATAAGATTATGTAAATATTTGACCAGAGTAGAGATATCCATTAAATGGCAAGTGCGACTTTTCTTAGAGTACGTAACGAAGAGTTAAACAGATCAATGTCCACTTCATGCTCTTTGTATACAGCATACATCCTTGATAGTGGGCAAAATTGTCTCAAATTGGTGTGACATCTTGGCATGCAGAAAAGTCTCCTATTAGAGCTTCTTGGCAGATTACGTGGCACATGGAATAAAACCCTACTGAGCAAATCGGGACAGTTCAGAGTGCCCATTACTAGCTTCTTCAGGAAAACCAAATCCAACATATTCCTGCGTTTCTCCAGCGATTCCATCCCAAAATACTTCAGCCGCTCTTGGTATGAGTTGAGCTTTTTACCCATATTATTCGTGTAGGTAAGATGCCACAAGAACCGTTTCTGCAACCGTTCAATGCGCTTGATGTGGACCCTATACTCAGGTGACCAGACCACACTGCAATACTCGAGATGGCTTCTGACTAACGAATTACACATAGTTTTTTTAATGCTGGGTTTTTTGAAATTTTTGCACTCTCTCAAAACGAACCCAAGCATCTTAGACGATTTCAATGTAATTTTGTCAATATGTTCGACAAAACTTAACTTTTTGTCGAACTGAACACCTAGGTCTCGTATTGTTTCGACTTCCTCAAGCCGCTCACCATTCAACTTGTAAACTGACTGCATGATAATTTTCTTTTTTGTGAATTTGATATGATGGCATTTTTTTACGTTCAGAGACATTTTGTTGTGCTCACACCATTTAGTCAGCCGGTCCAAGTCACTTTGGAATAGTACCGAATCCGCAGGATTTCTTATTGACCTAAAAGCTTTGAGGTCATCAGCGAATAAGAATATATTTGAGTTCGGGAAGCATTTGTGTATGTCATTTATGAAAAGAGTGAACATAGGCGGACCTAAATGAGATCCCTGAGGGATTCCTGACGTTGCAATGTACGAATCAGAAGAGCAGCCATTTACTACAACCTTGAGCATCCGACCAGACAAATATGATTGAAACCAACTCAAGAGAGGGTCCGAAACGCCATACATTTTAAGCTTCTTGACGAGTATGTCATGGTTTACTGTGTCAAAAGCCTTGCTGAAGTCGGTATAGACTGCGTCAACCTGGACACGGGCATCAACCGCCTCAACAATGCTTTCAACATAGGTCACCAAATTGGTAGCTGTCGATTTCCCCTTCATAAAACCATATTGGCTGTCTATTATTAGCTGTGATAAATGCCTTGCTAGCACAGGGCATATGAGGGCTTCAAATACCTTTGCAAGTAACGAGAGAATAGCGATGGGCCTGTAATTGCTCACATCGCACTGATCCCCGGTTTTGAAAATAGGCAGAATTTTGGTTTCTTTCCAGATGGTTGGAAAAGTTCCCCGAAGCACAGAATGATTAAATATAATACTTAATGGCAGTGATAGAACATCTGCCAGCCTATTTAAAAGCAAAGCAGGTACATTATCAGGGCCAGCCCCTTTGTAGACGTCTAATTTTTTTAGTTCATTGCGGATCTGATCTTGTGAAATAGTTATTTGGCCTAACATGCTATTGCTTCTACAGCTATCCGTGTCACATGCGATCATATGCATACCAGTACTGTGTACAGTGATAGGGTCTTGTTGTCTGGGGATGGCACCGGAGTCTCCGGCCTCACTCGATATTAATAGTAATTTATACCAGGAAGTGAGACAACAGAAAGTACCATTAACAATATTGTTAATCCTACCAACAGCAAGGTACCTTCTTGCACTCAATTAGTTAGTAAAAAAGGGCCTCAGCAGAACACCTTAAATTAAACATTGCGTCGAACTGTCCTGTGTTGAGGTGGATAAGCACGTAATTATGTGTGTGTACAGACCCCCAAATTATCAAAACTTTTCCTTATTTGAATCAATAATGGAAGATGTCCTGGCAAAACTTTCAGCCAGTAATAAATCTGCAATTGTTTGTGGTGATTTCAATATCAATATTTTAGAAGAAAATTCAAATAGCAGTTGGTTATTAAATCTTTTTAAATCATTTGACTTGACCTATATTTTTATAGAACCTACTAGAGTCACTCCATCTTCTGCTACTTGTATAGATAATGGTTTCTGTGATTGTTATTACTTAGATAAAGCCATATTAAATTGTCTCCCGTCTGACCACAGCGGACAAACTGTAACTTTTAGGGTAACGAACCATTGCAATAAATTCTGATTAAATTTAGACCTATAACTACTAGCAAATTAAATAGGTATAATATTTCCCTACAGAACAAGTTAAATGTTTTGAGCCATCATATGGACGATATTAATATAAATCAATTGTATGATAATTTCTTTTCAATAGTTCAAACTGAATTCAACAAAAAATTTGAAAAGAAGACAAAAAGTATTTGCCCTAAATTTATATTTAGTGATTGGGCAACTACAGGTATCAGGAAAAGTAGGGAAAGACTATTTGAGCTTTATGGCCTTAAGCCTTATATAAACACTGAAACTTTCAACAAGTATGTTGCAAAGTATTCAAAATTTTTTAGAAATACATGCAAGGTTGCTAAAGTCCTGCACATTAGCAACAAGATCAAAACAGCAGAAAACAAAATAAAGACAGTTTGGAAAGTCATAAATAACGAGACAAACAGGAAGAAAATACGTAACACTAGCTACACATTAGATACAGCATGTGGTCCTAAAAGCTCTAATCTGGAAGTAGCTCAAGAATTTGTAAACTTCTTTACCGATATCCCGTTAAAAACTACGGAAGCTCTAAATTCCTCACCTGAAGTCTCAATTGGTTTATTAAGGGCTAAGGTGTCTGGATGCCCGGCTGAATTTAAATTTAAACACATAAACCCTATGATAGTTATCAAAGCTTTCCGGCAAATAAAAATCAAACTGACCGAAGATCTATGGGGAATGGCTATCAAAGTTTGTACATCCATAGTTGAGACTATAGCACCTTGCTTAGCTTTAATTTAAGAATTAAAGGGAGAGACTGATTTAATGAAATACAGTAAAGTCATACCACTTTTCAAATCCGGGGATAGTAAAGATACTAATAATTATAGACCTGTACCCGTGTTGCCAGTTTTTAGCAAGGTTTTTGAAAAAGTAATGCTGAATCAAATGCATTCATTCATTTTAACACCAACAAAATCCTACACGATCAACAATATGGTTTCAACAAGGGACGTTGTACGAATGACCGTAACGTACGACTGTACGACTGTACGTGTAACCTTATTAAAGCACATATTTACTGCGTGGGAAGAGTCCCAAGACGCATTAGGATTTTTTTGTGATCTCTCGAAAGCATTTGATTGCGTAAATCACGACACATTACTTTTGAAACTTGACCATTACGGACTAGGTAAACTTGCACTTAGTTTGGTAAAATCTTATCTGAGTGATAGATATCAACATGTTCAAATAAATGGTATCAATTCACAGGGTTTAAAAGTAAAAATGGCGGTTCCGCAAGGCTCAATATTGGGTCCTTTCCTCTTTCTAGTATATATAAATGATCTACCTTATTTACTTAAAAACCAACCTCAAAATATGGTGTTATTTGCTGATGACACTTCTCTAATTTTTAAGATAAATAGACGGGCCCAAAATCTAGATGACGAAGGCTACAATGGAGTTCTCATTTAACATCTCTTGCGGGGCGGCTAAGTTCAGCAGCATATGCTATTAGGAAAATCCGTCAATTTACAGATGTAGATACCGCTAGACTGGTCTATTTTAGTTACTTTCATAGTATAATGTCTTATGGCATTTTGTTATGGGGACGAGCTGCAGACATTCAGTCAATATTTATTCTGCAAAAAAGAGCCATCAGAGCTATATATAATCTTCGTAGGTGCGATTCTCTAAACCTGCGGAACTGTTTAAGGACATTAACATCATGACGGTACATTGTCAATACATCTACGATAACATAATGTACGTAAGAAAAAATCTGCATCTTTTTAGTAAAAGAGGTGACAGACACAATTACAGTACTAGAAATAGGGACCAATTAGTTCAGCCAGGCTTTAGACTCGCTAAAGTAGACTCATCTTTCATGGGGTACTGTTTGAGATGCTATAATAAAATTCCCCAAAGTATTCTTGAACTCAATGAGACGAAATTTAAAACATGCATTAAACGCACACTATGTAAGCAAGCATATTACAAGTTGGATGATTATATCGCTGACAAAAATGCTTGGCTCATGCCGGCCCTGCTCCACAAGGACAGGGACGCATAAGTTGATAACATTAAATAGACGGCCTGGGCTGGCCTGGCTGGGACTGGTTGGAGCTGCTAAAGATTGTACAACTATATTTGCATTGTATAGATTTGTGGCGGAACATAACTTAGACCACCACCTTTCAATTCGAAGAAAACCGCTGCCGCCTATGATCTTGCACCGCGGCCACATCAGGTGATGTTTCCTTTGTCGTCGAGTGCGATCGCACCGAGACTTACACGCGCCACAAGCACACGACGGGCGCGTGATTATTGTACCGCGGCGGCCGGCACCGACCTCGAGCGCCTGGGCGATGGCGTGATCAAGACTGCCTGCGCGCGCGCCGGACTACGGACAGTAGTGGTCTTCCAACTAGCTAGCTTACCGGTCGCGCCGCGCTCATACTATTGTTACGCTAAATTCATTCTATCTTCTATCTTTTGTAAATCTAGTGCTTTTAAATATAATACGCTTAATATAATAATTTCCTACTTAATAATAATATCATTCATTTCTACGTCTATCGCCTTCATTCTTCCCGCTTCGCTTTGCTCGCTACATAGCGCTTAGCTACCTAACTATACGGGTCAAATTCCCGTGTACCGTTGGTATGGTCATACTACACACTATACCACATTGGTGACCCTCCACTATCGCGCATACTGAAGACTCGAGTGCAGCAAGGAAGTGCAACGGAGCCAGCAGTAGCAGTGAAACAAGAAGCCCGGTGGCTGGTTTGTTTACATCGGAGCGAAGGAAAAAGTAGGCTGTGGTCCAAAACATAAGCGGTGAGCGATTTTATATTTTATTGAAGCATGTCCGATACTGAGGCTTTCGCTGATGCTGACGCTAAAGCAGCAACCCCTGCTGTGCTTGGAGAAGTATCGAAAGTAGGACTACCATTTCGCTGTCCACCATTCTGCCCAGAGGAGCCGGCACTATGGTTCGCCCAATTGGAGGGCCAATTTATCCTGTCAAGGATAACCAGCGACACAACAAAATTTTATTTCGTGACTACACAGCTGGAAACGAAATATGCACTCCAAGTTAAGGACATTATCACAAAACCACCGGAAATAGACAAGTACAACAAATTAAAAAGTGAGTTAATTAATCGCTTGTCTGCCTCACAGGAGAAGCGGATTCAGCAGCTATTAATACATGAGGAGCTAGGTGACCGAAGGCCTTCTCAGTTTCTTCGGCACCTGCAAAACCTAGCCGGGCCCGCTGGAGCTTCCGATTTTGTGAAGAGTCTCTGGACTAACCGCTTGCCACAGAATATACAAACTGTGATTGCTTCACAGATTGCCGACTTGCAGGTAGAAACACTGGCCGAGATTGCTGACAGGGTGTACGACATTGTGCCATCGACTCCACAAGTTGCAGCCACCTCAGCCACTACTAGCACTTCACCAGATTTGCTTAAGCAAGTAAGCGAGCTCACAAGGCAAGTGGCACTACTAACATCGCAGAGGAACAGAAACTGGAGAGGACGTTCCCGCTCACGCTCACAATCCCACCGAAACCATAAAAGGTATGATCGCAGTCGCTCTAAATCACAGCAGCCGCCACCAAATCACCCGCATTGCTACTACCACTACACCTTCGGAGAAAAAGCAAACAAATGTAAGCAACCCTGCACATTCGCGTCGGAAAACTCAAAGGGCGGTCGCAAGCAGCGGCTAACGACTGCCCCACTTCAACAGGCCGTCTATTCATAACCGACCGGACTACGAAGATGCAGTTCCTGGTGGACACTGGCTCAGACCTGTGCGTTTTCCCTCGATCGGCAGTAAAGACGCCTGTCATTCAATCAAAATTTCAGCTGATCGCTGCCAATAACACAGTGATACACACGTACGGACCAATACAGCTACGACTTAACCTAGGCCTCAGAAGAGACTACACGTGGAAATTCACAGTGGCAGATGTGTCACGACCTATCATAGGGGTCGACTTCCTTAGTTTCTACAACTTGCTCATAGACTGCAGAAACCAGCGCTTGATAGACAACACAACGACACTATCAGTTGCAGGAGCTCATTGCAAATCAACGGACGATATTGCATCCGTGAAGGCTGTAGTTGGTGACACAGACTACCACGAAATTCTTCGGGAGTATCCAGAAATCACGCGACCACCAGGAACTCAGTTAACAAGTAAACATAACACGTTGCACCACATAAGGACAACTCCAGGCCCACCAGTAGCAAGCAAACCACGACGCCTTGATCCTGCTCGAACTTTAGCTGCTAAGAAAGAATTTGAAGACATGATAGCGAGTGGCGTGGCCAGACGATCGGAGAGTGCCTGGTCCGCTCCACTACACCTGGTTAGGAAGAAGGACGACGGATGGAGACCATGCGGCGACTACAGAGCACTTAACGCAAGAACGATACCAGACAGGTACCCCATCCGCCACATACATGACTTCTCCTACCAGCTATCTGGGTGTGCAGTATTTTCCACCATAGATCTGGTCAAAGCATACAACCAAATAGCCGTCAACCCAGACGACATTCCAAAGACCGCCATCACTACACCGTTTGGTCTATACGAGTTCCCCTACATGAATTTTGGTTTGAGAAACGCTGCCCAAACTTTCCAAAGGTTCATCGACGAAGTTCTACTAGGTTTGGACTTCTGCTATGGATATATCGACGACATCCTCGTATTTTCACAAACACCAAACCAGCACAAACAGCATTTACGGCAACTGTTCGACCGCTTGAAAAGCTACGGAATAGTAGTAAACACATCGAAGTGTAATATAGGACACTCTGAGGTAACCTTCCTGGGATACAGTGTGTCAGCTGCAGGGACGAAGCCTCTCGGGACCAAGATACAGGCTATCCAGGAGTATCCAGTCCTTAAAACAGTCAAAGAACTGCGACGATTCATGGGTATGATAAATTTTTATCGCAGATTTGTCCCAAACGCAGCAAAACTCCAAGCCCCATTGAATGCTGTCCTTGCTGGCCCCAAAGTAAAAGGATCACATCCAGTCGACATGACTCCAGAACTCCTGAAAGCTTTCGAAGACACTAAAACTTCATTATGCAACGCAACTCTCCTCGCTCATCCAGATACATCAGCTGAATTGACTATAGTCACTGATGCGTCTGATACCGCCATCGGCGCTGTGCTTCAACAGCGAAAACAAGACGACTGGGAACCTCTAGCTTTTTACTCCCACAGACTCAGTGGTGCTCAAAAGAAATACAGCCCGTACGACCGCGAACTGTTAGCGGCGTATGAAGCAGTAAAATACTTTCGGCATATGGTTGAGGCCAGGAACTTTGCCATCTTCACTGACCATAAACCGCTGGTGTTCGCCTTCAAAACCAACAGAGACAGCCATTCGCCAAGACAATTCAGGTACCTAGATTTCATAGGGCAATTCACTACTGACATTCGGTACATACCTGGCAGTGAAAATGTTGTCGCTGATGCATTGTCACGGATCGAAGAGGTGTCAGTGGCAATAAACTTTGAAAATCTTGCAAAATTTCAAGAAACAGATCCAGAACTGCAAGACCTGATTCGAAACGGCTCTTCACTCAAGCTGGAAAAGGTCGCGACACTGACGGGAAACGCAGACATTTTATGCGACACTTCAACACCGACGCTCCGCCCATATGTGACACCACAACTAAGAAAGCAAGCCTTCCAATCGTTGCACAACATACATCATCCAGGGCGTTCCGCTACAGCGCGACTAGTCTCACAACACTTTGTGTGGCCAGGGATACGCAGAGACTGTAGAGAGTGGGCAAGGCAATGTGTACAATGCCAGACGTGTAAAATCACACGTCACACTAAATCCCCACTTTCCACATACCAGACCCCTTCCTCTCGTTTCTCCCACATACACCTCGACATCATAGGGCCCCTAACCCCTTCTTATGATTACAGATACTGCCTCACTGTCATCGACCGATTTACTCGGTGGCCTGAGGCGTACCCGCTCAAAGAAATCACCGCTGAGGCCTGTGCAGCTGCCTTGGTGTCTGGCTGGATAGCCAGGTTCGGCTGTCCCGCCCGGGTTACCACCGACCGTGGTCGCCAGTTCGAGAGCCACCTGTTCAAGGCTCTCACTGCCTTGTTAGGGGCTGACCACTTCCGCACCACTGCCTACCACCCCGCAGCGAACGGCATCGTGGAACGACTGCACCGGCAGCTGAAGGCTGCCATCATGTGCCACACCTCTTCCCAGTGGACTGAAGCTCTCCCACTGGTACTTCTCGGCATGCGTAACTCTTGGAAAGACGACATCCAAGCTACGCCGGCCGAACTCGTCTACGGAGAAGCACTACAGCTGCCTGGCCAGTTCTTATCTTCAAAGGCAGAGTACACAACAGCAGACGTCACTGAGTACGCAAACCGGCTACGACGTCACATGGCCAACCTTACTCCTAAACCAACTACGTGGCATACTACATCGCCTTTCTACGTGCCACGAGATCTACACTCTTCCTCTCACGTCTTCCTCCGGAGAGACTACGTACGGCGCTCATTGGAACCACCGTACGCTGGACCCTACAAGGTTCTACAGAGGCACACAAAATATTACACGATCGAGATACAAGGAAAGCCAAACAATGTATCGATCGATCGACTCAAACCAGCCTTCATAATGCGGGATGAGGAAAAGCAACCAGAAGTCGCGCCAACACCAACGGCCACGCCGACACCAACAACGACTCCAACAACCACTACAACTGAAGAGAGAAGGACGAGAAGCGGGCGGCGAGTAAAGTTCCCCGATTTCTATCGACCGTAGTTACGGTCTGGCCGGGGGGAATATGTGGCGGAACATAACTTAGACCACCACCTTACAATTCGAAGAAAACCGCTGCCGCCTATGATCTTGCACCGCGGCCACATCAGGTGATGTTTCCTTTGTCGTCGAGTGCGATCGCACCGAGACTTACACGCGCCACAAGCACACGACGGGCGCGTGATTATTGTACCGCGGCGGCCGGCACCGACCTCGAGCGCCTGGGCGATGGCGTGATCAAGACTGCCTGCGCGCGCGCCGGACTACGGACAGTAGTGGTCTTCCAACTAGCTAGCTTACCGGTCGCGCCGCGCTCATACTATTGTTACGCTAAATTCATTCTATCTTCTATCTTTTGTAAATCTAGTGCTTTTAAATATAATACGCTTAATATAATAATTTCCTACTTAACAATAATATCATTCATTTCTACGTCTATCGCCTTCATTCTTCCCGCTTCGCTTTGCTCGCTACATAGCGCTTAGCTACCTAACTATACGGGTCAAATTCCCGTGTACCGTTGGTATGGTCATACTACACACTATACCACAGATTCAATCTCTTTAGTATTATATAAAGCCCATATTGTGTGAGTACTATGTACTAAAAAGCTATCGTTCACTGGAAACCTACGTCCTTTCTCGACTTGAATGTGCCCTAGCGGTTGAGAGTATGTCATGCTCACTCAATGCCTCGCTGATGGTGGCGCTTGTGTCGGATCATTTAGTTCCCTTCAAAATGGTTGATTTGAATGGTGCTGATCCATGCGTCATGTTCGTGAACGGGCGCTGTCAGTTGGGACTGGTCATCTCTTAGTTGCCACGGCTTATTTGGATTAATTTTTTTTTTTTTTTTTTAAATGTCTTTTTTGTTTTTACTGTGGACACATGTAACATCTCATAATGTAACATCTCAATATGAATGATGTAACCAAGGTTTTGTAACATTATGCTGATTTAAAAGAGTGTCCATGGAGTTTCTTGCCCGTTCTTCTCCAAAGAGATCTACGCTAGGGAATGGGCAACTACAGTACTTTCACAGTTTTTATGCCTTGTGACTGGGACTGTAGCTACATTTAATTGTTATTTTGTTTCGCCAGTTCAAAAGTGCCTGTAACTGGCCTACTTGAATGAAATGCTTTGATTTTGGTATCCAACATGCTGTGCCAAAATAAAATATAGGTTAAATGAAAGTACAGACTATTCTTAATACCTACTTATAAAGAGTTTTCCATTTTTTACAATTCTTTGCATTTGATATTTTCATTAAGTTTAGAGTTGCTCGTTCTGCTGGTATTTGACGGCGTAGTTAGGTGGTGGACATACCTTTGACGAGCGGGCCGGGGAAGGCGGCCAGGTCTTGCGCGTGCGGCAGGTCGCGCAGCGCGCCCGCCAGCGACAGCACGTGCACGAGCGCGGGCACGCCGTCCACCGGGTAGGCCGCGCGCACCAGCACCACGTCGCGCACGGACAGGCTGCCCTGCACCACACAACAGACCACTCCGCTCATTGTCCGCCGCCAAACGGCTCGTGTCGACGACAACAATAATGCAAGTGAGCCACGTTAGCGTCGTTTATTTATTTTAAAGAAACACCCTGCTAATGCGTAATCTGGATCGTTTATTATTCGTTTTAATCCAAGCACAAGTCATATCAGAAAAAAAACAACAAGATGGTGCGAGCAAACGAAGCTAGCCTTTGTATGACCTCATCTTTTGGCAGCTTGTATTGGAAATTATAATACAAAAACATCGTCCAACTATGAAGTAATGAGTTCAAACCTTGATGTGCGCCGTGGAGTAGCGGAAGGGCGTCATCCTCTCGGAGCGCGCGGTGGAGTCCTCCAGGTGCAGGTTGAGCGACATGTCGGTGGTGAGGTCCCTGCCGCGGACACACGACTCACGGTCACACGCTGAGCGGCGCGCGGCGGGGCGGCACTGTCGAGCTTCACCAGCACTCGACAGCGTACCCCATTATTAGGGAGTTTGTCATAAACCTTGCTTGAATAGATGTCTAGTGCGGCTTCCTTCAACGACACTGAACCGGATCAGCACATCTAACCCGCGCTGCATCATTGCTATGGCATATTAACACTGCCAGCTCTGGACGCTGTCGCCAGCCAATGTATAACTAAGCACCAACTTGAAGCAAGGTTTATGAGTAAATCCATCAGTATTATATTACAGAATAACACGAATTCTACTTCTACTAGATCGATGTGTGAACAAGCGCCTGTGCAATGCAAAACAAACTTCAGATTTAACCGAATATGCGAAATGTTGAATAAAATAGTAGTAAATAGTGTTATCGTTTTCTTATTTCACCCAAAGGTTGACGTGTAGAGAATGCCTAATGACATTAAGTCCGCCTATGTACCACTATTGTACATGAAGTGGAAATAAATAAATAGTAATATAAGTTGAATGATATAAATGTGGTGCAAAGCTCGCAGGCGCGTATGTTTTAGGCTGCGTGTCAGGCATGATCGGACAATTCTCTGTGCGTAATGGATATTATTTTATTGTTTCATTGAAACTGCACTATCTACAGGGTGTAACAGGACCCCTCACGAAGCCGTCAACCAAGCATTATGTACATCAAACTGAGTAACTTTACGCAAAAATTACTGGGAAACAACTTTTTTTTTTTTGGGGTGAAAAATCACGTTTTACGATAGGACTCGCTGTAACGCACTCAAAACATTGCGCTGATGGATGGATTGAATAATAAGGGGAACGTGGAGGTGTATCTCCTAAAATCTTACATTAAAAACAAGTATTTCAAGAAAAACTTGTGAAAAAGTCGAAACTTTAACCCCCAATATCTCCGTAACTAGAAGGTTCCCAGGTATGGTCTAGAACAAAACAATGATCGCAATGACGGGGAGAACAAGTGCCTTTCGGCTTCGTTAAGGGTGTTGTTACATCCTTCATATGTGGAGGCGTTGCACTTACCTACGACTACGACAAATGCGAAGCGACGCCACACGAAATTTGAACAATGAGTAGCAGTCGCCCTTACTAGTCAAATATTGTTGGTAACCAAATGTTGATGACAATTCATTAAGAAGGCAATATGTTGTTTGCATGGGGTTGTCTACATCGCGTCGAATTTCTTTTCATCCCAATTCCTTACCGACGTTCGATATGAACGATGTAAAATACTATAATAATTAAGGTTGTAAATTGAACCAAATATATGTCAGTAACATAATCCATAAAACAAACCGGACAAGTGCGAGTTCGACTCGCGTGGCGCTCGGTTCCGTACGTTAATTATCTCAATTCCGTAAGTTGTTTTAAATCTGACCCAAATTTGTTTATGGTAACTAAATAGGTTTTCCTGTAATCTATAGGCAAAGAACTATTTTTGTTTTTTTTTTCGAAATTTTCGGCCCTGTAATTTCGAGTTAAGAGGGCCCTTCCCGGTCCGTCTATCGTCAAAGCGAGCATGGTCGAAAAGCTTGTTGTTTCATCCAGAGCCTCAGCGACGACTTTCTTTCAATTCCCCGGTTTTACCCCGCCCCGACCCCGCACAACTCGTCTCCCACGCACCTCATACCGCCTAACGCGATGACATTGAACGAAAAATTGTGTTCGAAAATTTCTTAAACTTGTTCCAGGAAATACGTGTTTTTGATAAGTCTTACAAGTGTGTGACATAAATATTTGTCATTAAGAATCTCCATTACATGTGCAAGGTTTGTATCGATGTTTTCTTTACTTTTACAGTTTATGAGTACATTATGAACGGCCAAAGTTCAGTTAAAATTTGTGCAAAACTGCAATTTTTGGAGGCTTATACTGAATTTGTTTCTACAATTTTTTATTTTTTGCTACCATAGAAACTTAGTTAAAGTGCACAAAATACCAATTAATTCAAATAAATCAAAGATAGATGTGTAACAACTCCATAATCACGTACGAGCGTTTGTATGAAAAGTATGACGGGTTGGCCGCTCTTAAGGGGGAGGGGGAGAATGGTCAATTTTCACCTATTTTCTTAAATAACTTCAAAGTTTCAAACTATATCTTTTAAATAGATAAGCAAGTAAGGCATGTCACACACTTGTGCGGCTCGCCACATTCGATACCATGGAACACAAAGCAGACTCGAAGCAATTATTGCATATGTTCGGCTTTCTGTCGATTTGTGTCAATAGGCAAACTCTAATCGTCATTTACCTTCTACGAATTGGCATTTAGCAATTGATGTTTACCTCATCGGCTCAGCCAAATGTTTATGTTCTATATTAAATCCGATTTTACCGACCTGCGGTGCCGAACAATTAGTGAGGAGCACGTGAAGTGAAGTGCAAAGCAGCATGGTGTATACCTGTCGGAGAGGTCAGTGCGCAGCGAGGGCGCGTCGCGCAGCGAGCCGGCGGCGGCGTCGGCGCGGTACCCGAAGTACCTACGCGACGGGAGCGTGACGTCACAGCGCGCCACCCAACATCCCTCACTCTACCCGACACACGCACACTCGCACACCCGCCGACTTCTCACACAGCTCAGCAGAGCGTTTACGAACTACTCATCGCTAATCTTCACAGAGTTTGTCGCTCAACTCAGAAACTAGGTATTCCTACAGTTCCATTACTTAAACATAACCGCTGATAACGGGTTAGTCTCTTACTACAAGCAGGCAAACACTGCTGCCGGGAACATAGCGTTGCTGCCCTTTCTTGTGGAGCTGGGCTTCCTTGAGGCTCGAATGGTTTCGGACTAAATACGCGCCGTGGACGTGGCGTTCCGGACGCCAGACCGATATACAATACAATACAAGGAGCAGTCGTCGTTGTCGCGTACGAGTCGACGACAGATCGGGCGAATCATTTTCTAATGAAACTATTCACGGTCAAGCGATCACAAGGCCGTACGGCGCCGTCTACTGCTCGTACAGTAATCCTTCATTTACAAAGACGGGCTTATCAGTGCAATCAGCAGTCGTAAACGCAATGTAGTGAGAACTAATTAAAATATGATTCGTTTCGCGTACATTACGCCATGTTTGCGGAAAGCGGGTGTTAGTGTGGCGAGTGAGAGATGTTATTCCGATGGGTGTCGTTTTAATATGAGAAGGATAATGTAACATGGATATCAACAGCGAGGTGATTGCGTAACGCATGACAATTGAGACAATTCAACAATATTCATTGCGTTGTTTACCTTGTCTATTTCAAACATGAATCAATGGATTACAAGTTTCCTTCAAGTTGTGATGGAAAAGTGTATTACGCAATTAGGGCGCTGATATATCGCTTGCATTTTCCTTCAAATTATAAACATGAAACACTTTAGTTATTGGGGAATTCCTTAACAAAATATAGATGCATAAATGCAGTGAAGCATGTTCCACACCAGATAATATTAATGTGACGGTATGCGTGTTACTATTGACGGCAACCCCTTCCTAGTTACTTGATGGTACTGATGTGTATGGCGACAGTGAGCCCGTGTGTTCCCGAGCTACCGCAGCTTCTTTTTACAGCGGAAGCAAAAATGTGAGTCGTGTGTAAGTTCAGTTTAAGTCGCATGTACAGTCACGAGCAATGAAATGCTACCATGCCGAAATGCACTTAACAAAAGTCTAATGCGAGGAACCGTTATTTCACACGAACGCGAAATAACGGTTTCTACTTACAAGTTTGGGAAAAGACCTATTTCGTAATAGTTTGGCTTCCGGAATATTATATAATATGTTTGTTCACGTGAACGTAAAATGGTAAAAAATACAATAGGAGATAACATTTCATAGCTCTGGACTGTCCAAAGTTTTTGTGCCAAATACATGTAAGCAGAGATTAAACCTCGGTTTCTGAAAGCTTCATCATGACGGTAACCTATACAGTTGTTGAGTTGATGAAATCAATTGGAGTGACGAGATTTGAATCAAACTTTATAACTTCAACAGAAGTACTTTAATAGAAGTAATTTTTTCTGAGCATGAAATATTTCTCCCTGGTCCTATGTCTCTGCTTACACGCAGTATATGAATGTGTATGTGCTCCTACTTGGGTCAATGCGTTCTGAGCTCTATGGTGAAGGACTTACGTGTCATTTCCTTTGAGCCCCGTAGTGCTCGAGCGGCCCGAGTGTACGCTGCCGCGCTCTTCGCGCCGACCCTCGTATGGCAGACTGCCGAAATCTGAAAACAACATTTCTTATACATTTTTTGTTGTTTTGGAGTTATGCGTTCACCTTCACACCACGGTGAGGCGCGGTAAACGGAGCCAGACCGTTGCCGTTGTAAAGTGTCGTGTGGTGTGTGTGACTGTACTGTATCCTGTGTGTGTGTATGACTGACCTGGCTGATAGTCGAGCGGCACGGGCGGCGCGTGGCCCGCCATGAGCTGCTTGTACACCTGCATGTAGGCGGCCGGGTTGGTGAGCCGCAGCTGTAGATGTGTGTATGACTGACCTGGCTGGTAGTCGAGCGGCACGGGCGGCGCGTGGCCCGCCATGAGCTGCTTGTACACCTGCATGTAGGCGGCCGGGTTGGTGAGCCGCAGCTGTGGATGTGTGTATGACTGACCTGGCTGGTAGTCGAGCGGCACGGGCGGCGCGTGGCCCGCCATGAGCTGCTTGTACACCTGCATGTAGGCGGCCGGGTTGGTGAGCCGCAGCTGTAGATGTGTGTATGACTGACCTGGCTGGTAGTCGAGCGGCACGGGCGGCGCGTGGCCCGCCATGAGCTGCTTGTACACCTGCATGTAGGCGGCCGGGTTGGTGAGCCGCAGCTGTGGATGTGTGTATGACTGACCTGGCTGGTAGTCGAGCGGCACGGGCGGCGCGTGGCCCGCCATGAGCTGCTTGTACACCTGCATGTAGGCGGCCGGGTTGGTGAGCCGCAGCTGTGGATGTGTGTATGACTGACCTGGCTGGTAGTCGAGCGGCACGGGCGGCGCGTGGCCCGCCATGAGCTGCTTGTACACCTGCATGTAGGCGGCCGGGTTGGTGAGCCGCAGCTGTGGATGTGTGTATGACTGACCTGGCTGGTAGTCGAGCGGCACGGGCGGCGCGTGGCCCGCCATGAGCTGCTTGTACACCTGCATGTAGGCGGCCGGGTTGGTGAGCCGCAGCTGTGGATGTGTGTATGACTGACCTGGCTGGTAGTCGAGCGGCACGGGCGGCGCGTGGCCCGCCATGAGCTGCTTGTACACCTGCATGTAGGCGGCCGGGTTGGTGAGCCGCAGCTGTAGATGTGTGTATGACTGACCTGGCTGGTAGTCGAGCGGCACGGGCGGCGCGTGGCCCGCCATGAGCTGCTTGTACACCTGCATGTAGGCGGCCGGGTTGGTGAGCCGCAGCTGTGGATGTGTGTATGACTGACCTGGCTGGTAGTCGAGCGGCACGGGCGGCGCGTGGCCCGCCATGAGCTGCTTGTACACCTGCATGTAGGCGGCCGGGTTGGTGAGCCGCAGCTGCTCGTAATACTGGTACTGCTGACGCTGCACCAGGTACGGGTCTGCGTACCCGCCGGCACTGCCATACTCTAGAATATTTACAATTATTTCATTCAAAATGTGGCAGTAGCCGAATGTGGTGTCGGACAAAAAACAAGAGAGAAGAGAAGATTGAACCCTTCCCGTAGCATCAACTGCGTGCGAGCTCTTGCCTCCCGAAGCAGACCGGCTATATATTGGCGCTGTCTCTCAGCCTCATTTGAAAGCATGCTAAGAGAAAAAACTTGACAAGCAATACTAAAGTAAAATCAAGTGAATCGAATTTTCAGAAAAATATCCAATGCATGTTACTAGACTTAAACTGGGCTGTTATTACAGAACGCGAGCTGTTCCGATTGGATCCGGTCACATGCGCACATGTGCAGTGTGCACACCACGATTTGCATATTAACTGAGTATTTCATAAACCGCATATATTAACAGTTCAGTTTTATGTTCATCGTATCACACACTACATTGTTATCAAATTGTTGAAGGCTTTACGGGACGTACAGCCTTTTTAAGTACAGTTTTTTTAGAAAGTGAATAGTCTTGTCAAGCTTTAAACAAATTTATTCTGCTGTCAGACCCTTTTTAGTTTTACTTCGATAAGTTAGATGCGTCCGTCTCACTTTATATGGGGAAATAATTTACCACGCATACAGTACTCCATAACACACGTAAACATACAAACTTTAGCCTTTATAATATTAGTGATTATTTGATGTTGAACCATTTTTCAACATTTTTATTTTAGGTACCTTTTCCTGTTTTTATTTGGGTACTTACTTGCATTTTAATATTTGAATTATCTGTCTAATTGGAAAAAAATAGTCCTTTTAAGAATTGGCCTTTTTAAGAATTGGGCTTTCTAAGAATTGGGCTTTTTAAGTATTGGGCTTTTTAAGTATTGGGCTTTTTAAGTATTGGGCTTTTTAAGTATTGGGCTTTTTAAGTATTGGGCTTTTTAAGTATTGGGCTTTTTAAGTATTGGGCTTTTTAAGAATTAGGCCTTTTAAGAATTTGGCATTTCAAGAAATAGGTATTTAGCGAATTAGTCCTTTTTTTAGCTGTTGGGCATTATTCGACTAAGCCATGCAATCGTCTGTATTAAACGCTCTACAATGAAACTGTAAAATCATCATTCAATCTACCTACATCGTAAAGCGAATCAAAGCAAAGATCAATATGACTCGTAAGCCATTGTCTCTCGACCGATCTCAAAGGGAGAATGTCAATACATTCTAAGTGCAAAACATTCATGGAAAGGCGCATCAGTCATGGGATATCTGCTTTCTGAGATCGGAAACAACAACTACGGAACGGTAATTTGTGATATTCCTTGTAATAGAGTAATGTAGGTATTTGGAGATTTAAGATTTGGTGCTTACAGAAATAACAAAATGGAGGTGTTTCTGAAATTCTGAAATCTAAGTGCGAACTGTGAGCGAAAAGTGATATAAAAAGTTTCTTATATCACTTCTTGGCCTTGAGCTTTGATTTAACTAGACCAAAATGTTCAGGCATTCGTAATGCTTCAATTGTGAAACATCCTGTTGACCAATTGAGCTTGTAGGCTAACAGTGATTACGACCGCGATGGCGATACTCGGCAGGGACCGACCCTGACCTTCTCCTTGAAGAAGCCATATTATAGCGCTGGTGACTTACCATCGTAGAAGGGCTCGGCGGTGCGTCGGTTGCGGCGGTGCGGGTCGGCGCGGCGCCGCGACTCGTTGAGGTCGTCGTCGGTGACGGCGGCCTCGCGCGAGTCCGGCCGCGACGGCGACGAGAACTCGCCAGCTAGCACCACACACGGATTATGAGCGCGATCATTGTTTCAGGTTGTATGTAAAAATTGACTTTCCAAACATAACGGTGCCGATGCCGTAATAACACAACGATGCCATTTTCTTGAAAATGACGCGACACTATATACTCGTACAGGTGTTGATGGGGAAATTCGAATCCATAAAAGATACCGGGACACTTTCTTAGGAAACTTTAGCTCTTTTTTAATGAAAACAATTTTGACACTATTTAAGTTTTTGCCAAAGTTGTCATGAAATGAGTGAAAGTGATCAATTTTTTTTTTTCATGGCATTTGTATCTGTTTCGTGTAAGGTACGAGAACAAAAAAATTGGGACAGCGGAAGTTTCCCAGTGTCTCATGGATTCGGATTTCCCCATTATGGCGTCATTTTGTAGCGTCACCGCTTTGCTAGGAAACTTAAAACTTTAGAAAGTTCTCAGCCACTTGGATGACTTCGCGGGATTGGTGATTGAGTTTGTGCTCTAGATCTCGATCAAGTTAACTATTGTGGCTCATCAGGACTATCATGAGAGTGAACCTACGAGCAGTTCGTGTATTTGACTAATTTATATGTAGAACATCTTCGTCTACGCTACTATAGTTGATGACGAGTTGTGTCTGCTTAATTTAAATAATTTAATTTCGCCTTGTGTGGACTAAGATCTTACTTATTTATAACTCAGGAAAAGATCTTTTGAAAACAGCATAAGACAACTACCTACCAAACATAGCACATTATATTATTTAACATTTTATCCTGTACATTCTACAGAGATCAAACCTAAAACTGTATAAATAACAGGTGCGATACTAAATTCACCTCATAGCGCGGAGATTTACTAGAGATAACAACTGACAGTATCGGTGTATGATGCAGATATGTCCATCTATGTATGTTATACAGATAAGCCAGATCTAGTATGTTATAGATAACACAAATCTTTAGTGAATAAATAATACCGCATGAACTCTGTTAAATATGTGTAAATAATGTATCAGTTTCGCAAACCACACGAATGCAAAGCGCGGCCATCGTTATTGTTGTTTCAATATTCATGAACGAACGCAACGATGACCATGTCTAAACGTTTCCGAATTTTTTGTGTTATAATGTAGTGTCGCTAATTAGTTACTATTCATAGGATAGCATGTCGATATGAAGAGCGCGGAAATGATTGTCACATTTATCAATTATTGAGCAATGACGAGAATTTTGTACTTGTCGAGCATTCCAAAAAAAATTAAGTCCTTATTAGGGTTTTGCAAAACTATCACAAAACAGAAAACGAAATTCAGTACTTAGAGCATTGTAGTAATGATATAATAATATGAAAGTGATCAAGTGTTAAAAATACAGTTCCATCAAACATGTAACATGCATGTTACACACGCGCCCATGTTAAAATAACTTGTCTTTTGAGCACTTCACGTGTAATAAAGTAAAGCTTGTTCAGGTCAGTTTAACATGAAGGAGCGCGCGCAGTGTGTCGTGACTCGTGCTACGACATTCAGCGCATGACACAGAGAGTAGCGTTGTTTGTACCTTGTCTCATACAACTATCATTAGATTTTGCATCGCTCGAGAATGTCACAACTGCAAAATAAATATAATATTGTCAGTCAGTTAGTCGCACATAAAGTAACGTGATAAATAAATGTGATAAAGCTGTACTTAAATAAATATAAACAATAATATAGGTTATAATCGGGGTGTAAGTTTTGTTTTCATAACATAAAAGCTATTGAGATATTATGATCACTCGAAAAGCAAAACAATTCACAGTTCCAGGGATCGCCAAACAAATGTAACGGATCGTTAAGTAGTTACTGTAGAACTGTGCAGCATATAAGGAAAATCAGATTTAAATTAAGGAATCAAATTATCGACGGGAAAACCTGCTTGAACGAGAATGCGTCAAAGAATATGTAGGAGTGTGCGTGTGACTGACCTCTCCTGGGGTCGTCCTTGTCCCGCTGTTGCCGCAGGTTGCCGTACTTCCGCGAGGGGTCTATGTCGCGATAAGCACGCTCGTAGCGGTCGCGATCGCGCGTGCGCTCGCCGCGCCGCCGCTCGCGCCTTTCGCGGTCGTCGTCGTATCGTCTGTCTCGCTCTATCGTGTGGTACCGCTTGCTGCGGTCTCGCTCCTCGCCGTATCGCCGCTCCTTGTCGTCTGGACGGGGCGGTTTTGACGATGTGTACGATCCTTCTCTGTGGCGCCTAAACATTTAAGCTTAAATTAGACAAAAGTAATGAATGAAGTAAATGTTCAAGTAAAAGTTATCGCATCTCACCTTCGATCTCTCTCCCTGTCGCTATAGTAGTCGGTGTCCTCTGTCTCGTACCGGTGGCTGCGGTTGCTGCGCCGGTGCCGCCGCGTGTCGGGGCTCTCGTCACGCTCGCGCCGGTCGCGAGTATAGCCGTCTCGCTCTCGCCGGTCTTCCCTCACAGATCTCCTGTCAGGGTCGTACTTCCGGTCTCCGCGAGAATATCTGCCATCTTTGTCGCGTTCTCTATCTCGCTCCCTATCACGATCTCTATCCCGCTTTTGTTCTCTGTCTCTGGTTGATTTGTGCTTATCTCTATCCCTCCTCGGCGAGGATTTGAATGCTCTATCTCTTTCGGAGTCCTCTCCTGAAGTGTTTACTCTATTTAGAGACTGTCGTCTCGAACTTGTCGTGGGGTGATCTATAGAATCCGATAAATCTGTCTTTCTATCAGTGCCCATGTCCGTGATAGTAATGTCGGCACCGTCCAACACCTGTTCTCGGGAATAAGTCAGTTCTGTTGACGATATGATGCTCAAGTCCTGCAGATTCTCACCCTCCATGGTGACTTCTCTCTGCTGTTCATCGGGCGGCGCGCTGAAGTCCGGTGAGGCGTCGTTACCGGACTCCCGCGCGCCGATTACATTTCTCGGCGGATTTCTAGCACTCTGTTCAGTATAATCGGAGCCATCTACGTTCTGCTCTCTAACGTCAGGTGGACCAGCGTCAGATGGCATAGAGAAGTCATGGTCCAATCCTGTCACTATGCGGTGTTCGTTAGCCGCAACGTAGTTAGAAGCCGGGTACTGAGGGTACTCGTCGTTACTTGGTTCACCTGGCACCATTCTGTCCAGGCCTATCGGTCGCCTCTCTGTGACCCGGCTAGTTGGAGGCTGTGTATAGTTGTCAGGAGTTTGTTGCCCGTCAGCCTGACGGTACGGACGAGCGCCATTATCGGTAGGTTGACCGTCGATATGGCGATCCAGAAAATTTTCTCCAGACTGATTATAAGTATTCTCAGCTTCGGTCTGTTGTCCTGGTACCATTCTAGCTAAACCAGGTGGAGGTTCGTCCCCAGAAATGTTCAAATTCTGATTATATTCAGACTCTTGTTGACCAACTACCATTCGCCGCAGGCCTGGAGGTGGCGCGCCTCGGCTGAAATCTGTATTTTCACCATAGTCACTGCTTGACAAATGCGCCGTTTGTAGATATTCATTTCTATCATTTCTTGGTGCTACTTCCATATTATCGGGTACTTGTTGCGAGACAGGCATTGGCCTGAACGCTGACACTTGAGGCTGGTCGGGTCGCTCAGAATTATCTGGTGTAGTTTCTAAGTTTGCCTCAAAACCTAGAGGCATTCTGTTGTGCTGAGCCACCTTGCTGACCACTGCTGGTGATGTAAGATTTGTGCTCGACATTGCAGGGGGGAAAGCTTGTACAGTTGTAGCACTTGTTGATACCTTAGCTATAGTTTTGTGAGAGAATGGTCCTGCATTCATTTTGAAAGGATTCTGGTTTGAAGTAGGTGGCGGAAAAGAAGGGGGTGGCATAGCCGAGGAAGAGGGTGGAGCTGACAACATAGCCGATGAACTAGTAGGAGGTAAGGATACAGACGAAATTGGAGGAGGAGGTGGCATGGTAGAAGACATTGATGGGGGAATACTATTTGATGGAGCGGGAGCTGGGAAGTTAGCTGGAGACACAGCAGGTGGTAGTTGCACTGCACGAAACGTGTCCTGACTGTTTCTACGCTCTACCTCATGACCCAGATGTAGTGTTTCTGTTGACTGGTTCTCATGATTGTTCAGATTCATTTCTTGTAATGAACTAGACAGCTCATCATGACTTTCACGACTGCTGTCGCTTTGAACATGGTCAGCTACAGTTGATTCTTCAGAGGGTCTTGAGGACCATTCACTATTGTGAGGGTAGGCTTCATCTAATCCAGCTTGGGAATAGTTAAAGTTGTCTGTGTTTAACCCTGGACTACTTTTACTAGAGTTCCTAGATTGATTTTCACTTCTATAAGTTCCTTCAGATTGAGTATGTGGACCATCACTTGATTCTTGTGACATTTGTGATTCTATAGACCACTGAGGTGTTAAATTGTCTAAATGGAAGCGTTTACCTAAGGCTAGATTGGGCAGCCGCTCCTTAACCACCTCTCTATCGTTTAAGGTCCGCACTTCTTCTGCTTGCTGTGCAGACATACTATTAGCACTCACTGGCACACTAGGTTCAGGCACTATGCTGTTTTCTACCGCAGGGTTTGAGACAGGTAGTGTGGGCGGTTCCTTATTTTCATTGTTGTGAGGCACAGTGGCAGGTTGTTTAGATTCTTTTTTGTCATCCATGGACCAGTTCCAACTATCGGTTGAAACAAAACTTTCTTCTATAACATTAGCATTATTGAACACCTGTTGCTGAGGTGGGGCTGGCTGCTGGACGGCATTCTGAGAAGCCTTCTGAGCTTGTTTTGCAGATTCCTCCCAGCCCCAATCCCAGTTGTCCTCCCAGCTGTCAGCATTGGGCTTGTTTTGTTGAAAGTTCTGTTGTGGTGTGCCTTGGTTTGGATAATAATTTTGTTGGTAACTCTGTTGCGGAGTGCTATTAAAACCTTGGCTGGTATAGTTTTGGTTGAACTGATTTGGATTAGGTTGCTGATAGAACTGGTTGGCATTGGCAGGGTAGTCTTGCTGCTGATACACCTGGCCATACTGCTGGTTGTACTGTGGCTGCGGTTGGGGAGGCATCTGCCAATACTGCTGCCCTTGAACATTCCCTGTTGTTGCTCCTTGATAATTTGGGTACATGTTCTGCTGGTTCCCAAATGGCTGCAATGACATAAATAATATGTGTGATAAAACTTTACAATCAATGTCTTTACAATGTTTTAGAAAGTCTAATTAACATAAAAACTCTTTTACTTTTTGCCATATGCTACATGTCATAACTGGTTTACATTCACATTGGATATTGCCCCAAACATAATTGGGCAATTATGGTAATTAGCGATTTACAATTATTGATTACCTGACACTATTGTCTACTTAATCGAATTAGATTAAGTAAACTAAGTAAATGCACAAAGCAACGATCAAATAAAAATGCAATGTAAAAGTGATAGTGAATGTTTATGTCAATCATATGACGAGCGGTGCACATCGGTGCGGTTGGTCCACGTCATTGTTTACGTCTGGCAGATATAACCTGCTCGCTCACCTGTGCCTGGGCTGCGGCGTAGGACTGGTGCTCGGGGCCCGGCGGCGGCGCCGAGCCACCCTGCGGCCGCTTCATCCAAGACATGCCGCGTGCTACCACCGCTTACATAACATTCGCGAGGGCTCCGCTCACATACGCCACGGCTGCGACCGACAGCCCCGTCAATATCATGGAATGGAATGAAACGATACAAGAAACACTTTCACTATCGCACCAGATCTTGTCACTACACTAAACTTATAATACTATTGCGACTTGTACATAGGCCGAAATAAGGTTGCCGTATAGGACTAACTGCGTCTAATATAGAATTTATTTTATAAATATTTTATAAAGAATTTGTTGACAGCAGCCCATCGATCGAAGGTGCCCTGTTGGCAGTGTCGCCATTCTAATTTCTATTATATGCCCAGAATTTATAAAAAATAGAAAGTGAAACTTTCATGCCAAAAATATCAGACTTTCCTCAATTATCGTATTGTACACTTAAATTTTTAAGCTTTACTGATAAATTAATAAGCTAGTGAATCGGCCAGAAAAAATGAATGTTTTTTTTAAATAAATTATCAATGGTATCGAAAACAGAATAAAATGTCGATGAATGCCAGATGTCAACAATGTCTATTTTGACACACGGTGAAATAAACAATTACATAGCCAAATTGCAGGCAAAATTCAAATCACGGAAAACTATATAATTTACTAATAAAAGCAGTTTCTCTTTTTACATGAAATGGCAAAAAGAACAAACCCATTTATGGAAGACTTTGTACCGCAAAGCAAAGTTCACGTAGGCATGAAACAATTCAATAATAATGAGGACCGACTGAAAAAAGTTTACGGTATCCGCTATAATATTTACAATAATTATGTTCTAAATTTTGTCACACATTTGCCTTTTGAACCGTGTAATGACTTACGCTAATTAATAACCGTGGGTATTGTATTTACTGCCTGTGTTCTTTTTCAGAGAAGACCTTGCTGCTACTATTTAAAGGCGCCAAAAAAAGTCCCACGCAAGAATTACTTACTTCCGAAGATATTGCGTTGAGCACCACATATAAACGAGACAAAATGAAACAATTGTTTATTGGTAAAAACGGAACACTCTTGCATTCTGGCAACATGGTAAACAAAATATAAGTACACTTATAAAATCACACTTTTTCATAATAATGAATAAACTGGTATGTTGACGAAGAACTACCGGAAACATATTACGAGGGACGGGATGGTTTACTGCTGTTGGGCATGCCACCGTCCAGGTGAGTCCATCAGACATGTTATCTCTGGTTGTTCTCATCTGGCTAATAGTGAGTACTTGCACAGGCATAACCAAGTGGCCAAGATTATTCACCAGCAACTTGCTTTGAAATATAATATTGTGAACTCTGAGGTATTACAACTATGTGCCTGACCCAGTGCTCAAGAAAGACCCTGCCACATGATAATGGGTTTGACTATTCTCGCCAATAAGCATATTGGTGATAAACCGATGTGTATTCCTTGATACAGCTTGCATTGTGAGGAGGTTCCTGTCTCTAAAGCCCTAAACACCGGTAGCTTGGTATGGGCAATTTTATTTAGTTTTATATGTATAGAGGAATATTAAAAATGTATTGCCTATGTATATCTAAATACAAATAAATATAAAATTGAAGTGTCTGTTTGTAATACAAAAATAACAGCTTTTATTGAATGCGTAGGGAAGCATGCTTATTAAAGGGTAATTATATAAAAATAAAAAAAAAACTGTCTGTTTGTTACGGCCAAATGGCCAATCTCTAAAACGGCTGAACCGATTTTGACGGGACTTTTACTAGCAAATAGCTGAAGTTATAAGGTCTATCATAGGCTACTTTTATTTTAGAAAAATTATTAGTGTTCCATGCAAAAAAAATTAACTCTAATTTTAACAAAATCCGTTTCAAACGGTAATCTCTGAAATAGTTGGACCACTATTGACGGGACTTTTACTGGCAGATAGCTGATGTCATAAGGAGAAACTAAAGCTACTTTTATTTAAGAGTAAGAATGAGGTTCCATGGTCAGACCCAAAAAAGTTAAAACCCTTGAAATTGGTAAATTGGATTAAAAAACGAAGTCATATTTTTATAATAATTTCACGCGAACGAAGGTCGCGGGCAACAGCTAGTAATAAATGAATAAACAAGTAAACTGCATAGTAGTGTTTTCTTTCAGGTAGACTGTAAGTTAGGAGTGAAGCAATGCACCTGTGGTAGTAGTGTTGAATCCCAGTGCGCCTACTGCGAGGTGGACTTGTGCTGTGGCTGCCAGCAGCTATGTGTCCGCTGTCAACGCTCATACTGCCTACGTTGCACTATGACTGGGTAAGGTTATTTAAGATGACTTACCTCGTAGACTAGGGTAGTTTCAAAAGGAATTTAAAATCATAAACCATATAATTTCAGTAATTCTAAAAAACTATGACAATGAAATCATAAAGGTAACTATATTACATATCTGAGAGGGCCGCCATATGATAGGGTGCTCCCTAGGTACTGAAGCGTTTTGGTGTACTCCTACAATGTGTTCAACACAGTCTGATTCCTATTTGTTATGAATTAAAATAGAAATCAGACTAGATGAAACTAGTCATATTCTTACAAGACAGGTATCACTAGACTAACTATTATTTTCATATCATGTTGCATATTTGTTTTCAGGCATGAAGGCTCAGAAGTGTGCGTGTCTTGTTATAGTTAAATAGTTTACATTGCATGGGTAAGTTGAACATCCCAGATTTGAATAAAGTATATTGATATAAGTATTTAAATAAATGTATTAGTAGGTAAGTTCTAAAAGGCTGGCTGTAACTTAATTTTTATAGGCATGAAATAAAACTCAAAATTAAATACCTAATGTAGTTTATGTGTATAATATCATAACAAAACAAACTTTGTTTCAACTTAGAAATGTAATTCCAACCTCAGAATAAATAAAATGCGTGTCTTCTGATAACACTATGGTTGCAGATACCACCATCAACATATACATATTTTGTGCATAGATCACTGAACAACCACTACATGTAAATGGACGTGGAATACAATATTTATTTATTTATTTTACAATATTAACACACAATTCTTCATGCTAGGCGATTATTTATAAAAAAATATACCCTCATCCAACCCATTCATACCTAAATATGGTATTTTTTTTATGTTAAAAACCTTTTAACTTAGAACATAGGCTGCTTTTAGTGCAATACCAGAACAGAACTCTTTCTACATACATAATTCTCACATATGTAGGGACTTATCTAATAAAAGCAGTATAACTTTTCATACCTGATTATTTTTTAATAAAAATGCCATATATTTGTTTTTATACAGGGTGTTTGGCAGAATATTAAAAAAAAAATTCACCACATTCTTAACTTTAAAGTGTAATTTTTATTAAAAATGGGTAAAACATGCAATTTTATTTTTATTTTTTTATTCTTTAACGTTGGCAGATTCTTATAAAATGATTGCATTATTTAGATGTTAGCTAGAAAAAAAGATGTAAAAAATACTTAAATCTTAATTTCAACTTGCTTTAAAAAATATATATATACAGGGGGCCAGAACCATATAAATTAGGGCTGAGTAAGTAGCAGATGACCCCACCTATCCACCATTTTCGAATGTTCAACGTTCTGCCAAACACCCTGTATTATTTGAACTAAACTCCAACCAGAGAGTGCAGTTCTATAGCTGAATGTATCAAATAGCACAAAATGTTTTAGTCCCAAACACGAAAAGTAAAAATACAAGTTGCGCTTATTCATATAATTGAAACTTAAAAACACAAGGTGAAAATCAAATTTTAATAAAACAGGCCTCAGCCAAGCTTAGTGCCGAACAACTTTTACAAAGGTTTAGTGAACAGCGAGTACTAGCATAACTGCAGCTGCTTCAAGCGGCTCGAACGTACTAGCGCGTCGTGTCATACACCTTTAGTATATTATTTAATTATTATGATTTACTTATAAATCAATGAATATCTACGAGGTTCTATAGTTCTGGACGCAACTTGTACACTGCATGATGACAATACTTTTGTAGAAATACGCACTGGTACCTATTTTTTTTTTAATATCCATACAAGCAATTTATTAATTGCAGGACGTAGTTATAATTTATCAAAATAAAAAAGCATCAAAATATATATTTTATATATATTATGATGATAGTTATAGTTTACCATTATACATAGAATTACAGCTACTGGCACCCTTACGTAAAATAGAGTGATTTATAGGTAGCCGTATAACGTGCAGCAGGCGGGCGAAGTCTTGCGCACGTTTCAATCGCAGCCCGACGCAGTATTATCCTCGCGTTTATTATTATACTTTATTGTACTTATACGGCAACAGTTGAAGTGGAAATGTCCAAGTGTCTGTATGCTTGCGTCGTACGTATTTCATAGCTGTCGGGCGTACATCTGTACAATCGACTTCCCCGACTGCGCCACGCAAGGCTGTTAAAAGGCCACGCACTCGGTTATTGCTATATTCAGTCAGCAGCCCACTAATCTGCCCCAACGTACTTGAGCGTCTTCTAGAAACGCTTTGCGAATAACTGACGACTTGTATCGTTTCAATCTAATGCATGACTACCACTCTAGCTGCAGTATTATATCACCAGCATATGGAACTGGAGTCGTCTCAGACGATACTTGCATACTTTGTTTACTTAGATCTAGGTTAGCCGTTAGGAGTAGGTGGTATCTGCGCGTGGTGGTGTGCGTGGCGGCGCACGGCGCGGTGTTCCTACGCCCTACCGCCTACGCGAACAGGTACCGGTACAGGATGGTGGCGGCGATGCCCAGCAGCAGCGGCGTCAGCCACGACGTCCACGCACTGCGGACCACAACAAAACATGCTAATACCATAAATACACAAGTAAGTACACGCTGACGTCACTTCAAATGTGACTATGTTTTTATGTGTATTCGCTCGTATACTATGTATTACGACAAGTCAAAGATAACAGAGCGCATATTTTACCTACTCTTAGGAGCACAAAAAACTGTTGAATAGATGGTAAAAGTCGACCTTAGACCTTGACATGCAATGTCGATTTCTACCCAGCTCCAAAAAAATCCCAATGATTGTGGATGAGGCATGGGTTGATACAAGAGTAACTACAATATATGTTCATAGATGAGTGTGATCCGTCTCGTCTGTACTTGTGACAGTGGCGTGAACTGGCGTGTTTAGTGCCAAGGCCAGGGATAACGATGTGAACTTAGGTGCTGGCCTTAGTGACACAATAACAGATAGTCGTAAAAACATAAGAAAATAACCTAAGTACAAAGCAACCAAAATACTTTATTTATGTTAAAATACCAGCAATACTATATACGCAGTTGCACCACGTAAAATACTGATTTTCAGCTGCATCCGGTTAGACTGGAAGCCGAGCCCAACATAGTTGGGAAGTAGTACATTGTTCACCGAGAGGAGAAAGTGACCGATTACCGTCGAGGGTGTCGTTTGAAGCCCGAGCCGTAGGCGAGGGCTTTAAAACACCCGAGATCGGGAATCGCACTTTCTCTCGAGTGATACATAGTGCTTTATACTACACCTACGAGGAAAATAAAAAACGAAAACTGAATCCTCAAACAACACACAAATTGAAAATGGCGCCAATGGCGTCTGCAATTTTCACATGTTCTTTTTTCAAATTGTTTATCCTGCCGCCGCAGGGTCGCACTGCCAGCCCGACACCATCCAACACACAGCTAGTGGCCAGTGTCATTTTGCGAACTTGGAGATAAAAACTCACTGTAAAAACTTTTTGCTTTTGATATTTAGGTTACCGGCGCATAGTCTTACCCAAAATTAAAAAAGAAAAACCACGTAAGAAATGGATTTTCATACACTTTTCTCTCCCGCTCAGATGCGTTTTCTCCCCGCATATTTGTTCGATATGCAATGACGTACTTTCTACCGTAAATTTGATAAAGTATCAAGGTACTTTCCAAGTAGGTGTAGTATAAAGGCCTTTTGCATAGATGTATAAATCGTGTACCAATGAGAACGAGTAAAGGAAGAATATAAGCACGTGGGTCTGTGTAACATAACAAGCAAATAAACAGGATTTTATAAGGATGTGTTTAAATAATGAGGCTGATTTAACATATTAATGCACTTTATTAGTAAATAATCACAGTACAATAATTATAGTTATAATGCGTTAATAAAATTAAGCACCAAGTGACGAAGCCAAATGCCTTCATAATATTTTTAATAAATCTAAAATAAAATCTAATATTGTGCAATAACTACAGCACGCTGTTGTCTACAACTAATGGAATTTATTTAGAGATCTTGTCTAACAACGAGTTAATTTAAAATGCCTTATAATAATGTATAAATATGCTTAAACTTTAGATACTTATTTATAACAATATATTCTTACTACATATCTATAGGAAAGCTTTTACAGATCATTATAATCACAATTGTTTATTTGTGCCATGTTTAAGTACATACTATGTGCTAGGGGCGGGCGTGAGCGACTGACCGAAGATGTCATTATTACACAGAGCCAGGTGCGCGTGCTATCATGATGGATGATAGGATCTCATGAGTCATTAATGATAACTGATTAGTACAGAGTGGTTGATACACGTCACCTACTAATATTTGGTACTGCAGACACTACTTTAATCTGGAATTAGAATATTTTAGTCTCATATCCTACGACGTTAAGACAATTAAGAATTAATAATTTTGCTTATCAAAAAAAAACCTTTGTCGAAGAAATCACTGAACAAACACTAGTGTTTTTACCCGACTGAGGCGAAGCCCATATGCAGGGATTAATAGAAAATTATTGTTTTCTTCCAATACTATCGAGTGGGGTATCAAAATGAAGAGTTTTCAACTTATATGTTCAAAAGTAATTCGATTATATGATTAATATACGATTTTTTTCCCACCTTTTTACGATTAGTTAAATCGTCTACGAAATCTTTCAACTAAAAAGCTAGGAACGATCAAACTAGGAAGCAGGGCACATTCCATTTTCATAATTTTATATTCAAATGGGCCCCGCCTGCTTCCAAGTTTAGTTTAATTTAAAATGTGCTTGTTCTTAGCTTCTCAGTTTTTCAGTCGGGGTTTTTCAACTATTTTTTTTGTTATAACAGCTTGTGCGTGGCCAGGGATTACTACAGCAGCAATGCCTAGCTCTGCAGATAATAGGTTTGGGGTTGATAAACTCTAGTCGGATTGCCAACATTCAATCCTTCCATGTATATCTATAGGATGGAAATTTCCTGTTAATCTACATCCTGTATTTGTTTCTAAGAAACCTATCAGATCTTTTTAGTCAATACTTACAAGATTGATGTTTATTTATAATGTAACATCTGAACAATGACAGTTGGACGGAGACAAACATTCTAATTTCAGTTATGTTAGTGAGAACGGGATCACACATACAACAATATGCGATGGCTTTGAACATATTCAACGTGTTTGTGTTTGTTTACACCCTAAATTATGCATCAGTAAATGTATTCAAATACAATAGACACTATCACCGACTGCACAAGCACCGCATTACATTATGAACCTATGCCTGCCTGTATCATTTATCTACCTGCTGATATTGCCAACAATGTAAACAAGATAAAATAATAATAGCACTTCTTAAGAGCAATAAATGATGTAAATCAGAGGCAATTAATACACCAATAAAGTTTACTTTCTGAGCAATAGCGTGTTAATGTGGTGAGTGTATGTGGTGAAGATAGACTGGTATGTGGTGGAGTACTAGGCGACTACGCACTTGCCCTGCTCCTGCGGCTGGTCGTTGCTCCATTGCGGCGCGAACGCGTTCTTGCTCGGCACGCGGTCCGCCTCCACCAGCTCGCCGATCTTGTACTTCTTCATCAGGGATCTGTGACACAACAGCGACTCGGTTATACAAGGACCAACCGGTTCTCTGACCACGCTACTCGTCAGGCAGGTTCAAGTGAATCACCTGCTTAGCATATTCGTGTTACTAAATGTGAATGACATTATTTATATTTATTAATATGCCGTACAATAAAAGTGGCAAAGCTCAAAGGTCATTAGAATAATAACCCCTAAACTGCCAATGTTATGCATTTTTCACTTTTTACTTTGTACCCCGTTTCTAGTTGTACATAGGTATAGGTACTACAAAATGTCAGCTATGCTATAATACGACGTATTGTCCTCTACTAGATAAAGGCCTCCGCCATTAATAGATCTACCAATTTGATGTCGGCGAAATGCATTTAGTTTTTTTTTTTAAACCTGTTGGTACCCCTATGTACTAAGCGTTAGGAGAACAGACAGCTGTAGTACCTTTCACCATTCGCACGGCCAACAATAACAAACATAAAAGATACGGCGACGTGCGAACAACAAACAGCGTCGTAACTAGACACAATTGCAATTTACTATCGATGTCGGGGAACCACCCCGTGAGACATCGCTCGCATCGCTGTATGGTCTTTTGGTCTGTAGTGACATTAAAGTGAAGACTGGCTCGTACAGATACGCGGTACATGATTGTCGAGTGTTTACCTGGCATCCGAGCTGTGGCTGACGTCCTCGAAGGGCTCGGTGGCGTCCTGCCCTCCCTTCTCCAGCAGCACCTCTTCACCGCCGGGGTGCTGGGGAACAAGCACGGCTTTCAATAATACACAATATATTTTAGAAGTACCTATATGGCTGTGTCTTTTCAATCTAATGGCGTAGCGAGTGTTATTGTAAAGTGATAATAAAAAAATGCTAAGTCCAGCGCTATTCCAGATCTTGTTTGTCTAGATCGGGTTCAATGTATGTAGTTTACACAATCGTAAGAAATAGCTGGTGCCCGTTTATCATAAAATAAATGCTATCACTGCGTGACTATCAGTTTTAAGTGCTTTAACTAATGACTATTGAAATTTTGGGTTGACCGCAATGTCATTATCTAATTTATTGGCTGTAATAAGGCAGTGCCTATATCAAACTATTGATGTTAACTAAACAAGTAAATAGAGTTTGATAGGTCAGTACCTATTCGACATAACTTGTGCTCTGAAAAGCCTTAGGTACCTAATCACAATGAAGTAGGTTAAAAGAAATGAATATAAGAAATTGTGTATTTTATTTATTCATGATTCGACACACTAAATCTTAGGACTAGGTAACTAGTTACGTAATTGCCTAGGTAGTTAGGTATAGTGTAGCCTAGCTACATTAAAAACTCCTAAGTCCGGTTCAACTGGTAATCGAATTAGGCTTCTTTACATGGATACAGCACACGAAACGATATAATATATCGGCTCCACGAACTGGAACCTGTTCCAAGCTCTAGTACCTACCTACAGTAAACGAGTCGACGAATCACCTCTAGCGGATTTACATTTTTTTCTCTTTGTTATCGGTCCCTAGCACAAAAATACTCCCAATATTTTTGAGGACGGCTCGGCGGCGTGCGGCGGCGCGGCTTGTCTTCTATTTCCATACTTCCCCAATAGGTCATTATTTTGCGTAGAAGAATCACCCCCTTTCTAGCCATATCAACTTTCACACAGTCCATCCATCGTTCCTTTGGTCTACTCATAGTCAAAACTTTCCTCACGACATGTCCCTCAACATTACGGATCACATAACTAGGCTCTTTAGTAAACTGATCCCACACAGGTGGGACCCGCGGGTCCAGTCGACCTAATGCATTTTTGAATTGGTCAACTGGACCCGTTAGCCAATTTTGTCACCGGTGCCACTTTCGGACTTCCTCTTGTATGCTCTTTTCTTATTCTATCCATTCACAAATTCCTTTCAGCGTTCTCAGAAACTAGTTGTAATCTGCATAACTTGTTTAGCAAAAATATGACCATGACTCGTTTGCATAAATCGTACCAACATGCACTGTATACAGACATGTGAGGTCGAGGGCACATGTTAACGAGGAGGCGATCGTTCTGCAGATAAAGAACTACACAATGCAAATATCAGGCAAGTTTCATTTGTACACGTACTGTGGCGATCACTCACAAAGAGGGTTCAAAGGTCTACTACGAGAATCGGTATTTATTTATTGTAATATTTAAATAGCTTTGTCGCGTCGTCGCGGCGCGTCGCGTCGTCACTCGTTTGACGTTCGGTGACTCATACTCGTAATACGCGCATGCGATTGCTTTTTTTGGCCAAATAGCATTTAGTAAGTTCTAAGCTGCTTTTAAACGCACTCGGTCGATTTGGTTGCCCGAATATAATTACTTATTCAAGGAACTTGCATCATTTTAGTTAGTTGCAGATGACAATTATAATTTCATTACTAAATGACTAGAAGGTATAGGTTATTTAGAATTACCAGTGATTACTTCGCGATTGCGTCTGCGATTGGCAGAGTGGATAAATAACAGTGATTGATAACAATTTTTAATCTACTAAGATATTCTTACCTAGGTATAAAAATATGTAGATATAAGTACCTATACAAGTACACTGTACAAATGAATACTGTACATAAATCACAGCTAGGTAATATACCTACATTATTTTGAGATAATGTTACAATCGTTGTTTTCAAATTACGGTCTCTACTCGTGGAAAAACGCATGCATATTGTTGAATTACACAAAATAAAATGAATCATGTCTTACAATTTAGGCTGCCTAGCTTAACGCCACAGCACATAAGGCAGGCAGCCCAAGCACAGAATAATAAGTACAAGCCCTGTCCCGACAGCTTCCTTGTTGAGTGTTACTAACATACAGGTCGCCCTAGCCCCGCGATACTTTTCCATAGATAAGCAGAATAATATGTGTAGTATTAATTCATAGCTGTTCAGCGGAGAGAGCAATGTCACCAACGTGCCTAGCTGGGACCTGTCGCGTAATGATAACACTCACAGACCGTGACCTTGATCGCAAACAGTCAAAAACCTTTGAACACAGAGCAGCACAATGAGGGAACCAATGGTGGACTATTGGTACCACCGCACTAAGGAATACTTTGGACCTGTTTAAAATCTTCAAGTTCTACAACACATTCTAAACTATAGATATCGACAAGTGGCATTAACTATACAATAATCTAGAACAAGAAATTGCACCAATCACGACAGATTTGCCGTCTATTTTTCAAGAGTTCCATAGTATATCTCCGAAGATCAGCATCAGATCTTCACTAAATTTAAATGGGACCACCTAAGAAGTATAATCTTTCAAATAAAAAAATAATTTTGAGAATCGGTCCACAAATGGGGGAGAAATCAGGTAACAAACATACATACACACGAACATTTAACCTCCTCCTTTTTTGAAGTCGGTTAAAAACTAAATTTAACAGACCTAGCGCAAGAGACAAATGAATAAGAGAAGATCCAAGTTTTTGTGACAAACATGCTACCAGATGAGCTGGTAGAGTCATGAGTACATGACTGAAGCTGGCAGTGGTGGCGGTGGATTCAATTTCCTTCATACCAAAACACAACAACGCTGTTTTTCTAATCTTGGGGAACCTACGAACGACGACCTTAAAATGGAGCCCGGGACTAGGGAATGCAGAACCGGTTCCGTTTTAAAAAAAGAACGAACCGGGATTCGCAGTAGTTTCGGTACTTAATTAAGCATTTTTAAGATAGAAGAGTTGGAAGTGCTGAAACCGAGAAAATAAGAGAGACTAAATTACAGGACAAAATAAAAACTGAAATTATTATGTTTCAAAATGGCGCAAAAACCACTTCATAGATACTGTTCGAAATTTGCTCAAATATTCCAATATAAGGAAGCACGCAGCTTACTTTATTTTTAGCTTTATTTCTTCGATGCATCTTAATAATGAACCGTACACTTTGTCCGAGATTTTTGAAATTTTCGGTTAAACGGTGCTGATTCAGGCTAAAATATATCTCCTATTACAAATGGATGTCCACTCGCCAAAAGATATAGAAAATCTTCGGTTAATAGTTTCTGGATTTTGCCGATAAGTTGTTGTTTTCTTTTATCTGCTTTTCCAGGACTTCCCGGGAGTATTCACTACCCGGGACAAGCTGGATTATACAGGCGGTGGAGAATTGGTGTTGTGGTGCCATCCACTTGAGAGAGGCTAAACCTAGCAATATGTTGCGACCTATATTATGCTTTGGCTGTAGGATAGTCGACTGCTTTGACCATAGTGACATGCTTTGCAACTGGGATCTAGATCTTGTCAAACCGTCAGTTTCCTTTACTGTAACCTTCATGCTCATTTCTATGGGGCCAACAGTAGGTACGACGTCACGGACTCCATACCTAGACGGCAAAGCAGATAATGTCTATTATTATGTAGGCCAGTTGAAGAGGGCGCCCGACACTCGATCCCCATCCCCGCATTCCGTCTAAGCCGTTAAATGAGAAATTCCAGCGCATCTTCACGACAAGGATCGCATGCCATTCAGCCGACGCGACTTGCTGCCCAAGTACGGAAGGACTGTGAATGAGGAATTTGCGGACAATATTGAAAAGTGACGATTAGATATGAGAATATCTCTCACTCGTTTAGGGATTGCGTTCCCTAAACGAATACTTCCCTGCCTTTCTTGTACTTTAACAGTAAATGTGATACCTACCCTGCAACGACTCTTTATATTTATTTTATTCTCATTTCATAGACTTAACAAATATTCTTCATTTTTTTTTTAAATTTATTATGCCATTTGCCGGTCAAATATACGTAGGTAGGGAAATAGTGAATAATAGACACTTAAGCAAGATTACGAGATTGCATATTTCTGCAACGAAAATTGCGAAGGTTTCATCACGCCATGTATGTGGGACTGTTGAAGTTATAACATTATTTCAGTGATAATTGCTCAATCATCTCATCACTCACTACTCAAACTAAACGTTATTTGCTTCGTGCCGGTTTAAGCCAACGTTTTTAAAAATTAAAAAAAAAGCGTTATGTACCTTTTTTTAAAAAAAATCCTTGCTCCACACTAGTAATTTCTTCTGTATTGTGGGTTTTTACAAAAATTTAAACTCACATACACAAACATCCAGACCCGGAACAACTACCTGTAGATCATACAAATATTTGTTCCTTGTCGAATCGAACCCGCGACACGCAGCGCAGCAGCCAATTGCTCAGCCACTGCACCCACCGTGCCGTTATAAAGTGTATCTCTTGGGAGAGCAGTGTGGTACAGTTGTTAGACTTGACTTGTGTAGTTATAGTACCTGGACAGTTTTATAAAGTGTATCTCTTGGGAGAGCAGTATGGTACAGTTGGTAGACTTGACTTGTGTAATTATAGTACCTGGACAGTTTTATAAAGTGTATCTCTTGGGAGAGCAGTGTGGTACAGTTGGTAGACTTGTCTTGTGTAATTATAGTACCTGGACAGTTTTATAAAGTGTATCTCTTGGAAGAGCAGTGTGGTACAGTTGTTAGACTTGACTTGTGTAATTATAGTACCTGGACAGTTTTATAAAGTGTATATCTTGGAAGAGCAATGTGGTACAGTTGTTAGACTTGACTTGTGTAATTATAGTACCTGGACAGTTTTCCAGGAGTTTTGAAAATGGGTAATTTTATAGATTTCGATGTGCTCTTTCCGAATTTCAAATTTGCCACCTCGTAGCTTTGCCGCTCGCGCCACCATATTGGAAAAATGGCTCCTAAACAAAGGAGATATTGTCAAAAACGCCAAGCGTTGTTTTTACCAATATCTCCTTTCCGACTCATTTCACGATAAAAACATGCTTAAACATAATTATTAAACCTTAAATTTTTTTCGTAAAATAAATAGTTTTGGCATACGAGCGCCGAAAGCGTACCTACTTCAAGAAACATTTTGGCCAAGAAACTTATTTTGGGGAGTGGTGATGAAAATTACAAACATGTAGTTAATTAAATAATAGTCGTCATTTGAGTCGAAACAAGAGGTTACCTGAAAAGTGTCCCGGGAGATTTGGAAAAGTCCACGCATGAGCCTTGAGGTTTTAAAAAACCTTCAAACACCTTGTTTTCTAGAAGCTACGTTAGTGTGGTGTTTAGGTGTTTTATCTAAGGTATAGAAGCTCGTATCAGTACGTACTATACATACGTCCATGTCATGTTAATTTCTATTTGACCCATTCTCGTGAGGTTACAGTATTATGGGGACGACAACTTGTGGAACTAATGGCGCTAGCATCGCTGGTCCCTAGCATGTCATTGGTTGAAAATCTGGAAATGTCATTTTTTATTTCAAAGAGCTTGACCTCATTGGTCAGATTGGGTCTGTACAGTGGTGGCGCCATCTAACATCAGCTTTCACTTTCCAACCCCATTAATTAAACTTAGGCCAAAAAGGTAAACAAGTGTATGTGTGTATGTGATGAGTGTGAGTGTGTATGTGATGAGTGTGAGTGTTTATGCGATGACTGTGAGTGTGTATGTGATGATGAATACTTTTAACGGTTGAGCGATAAGAGGTTTTCCGTTTCAGCATAATTAAGCCCAAGCAACCAATCCTGAACCTTTTTTTTGCACCCAAACTTTGTGATGGGGAGGATTTTAAGCTTATTGTTTACTTTTTCATACAGGTATGATCCAAAACGAGAGAAAGCAGTGTCTGTCAGTCGAGTCTCGTTCGTCACGACTTGGTTTCGACTTTCGTGGCTTTCGGTGTTATTTTACGTTCTCTCATTTGTTTTTTTTTTATTTTTTATTAAAAGCTTTGCACCACTTTAGGATTTTTTCCTGTATCGTGGGTGCGTTTACAAATATTTAAACTCACATACATAAACAGCCAGACCCGGAACAACTATCTGTAGGGCATACAAATACTTACTTTTGTTCCTACGATTTTTGCTTTGTACAATTATTATCAAATAACAGCTTTCTAGGTTATGCAAACGTCATCTCTACAACCTGTCATAGCTGCCATAACAGTCACGACAAACGTCAAACATATTTATTTTTTATTGTGTGCTTATAAACCATTTAGTATTATGTAATAGTAGATTATACAACAAGTGAAAAAAAAAGGGAATTTAATTCGAGGGACAAAGTTGGATCCCGAGAGCAGCGAGGGATTCTAGAGTAGAATCCCGAGCGTAGCAAGGGATTCTAGAGTAGAATCCTGAGCGGAGCGAGGGATACAAGAACCGAGATAAATTATTTTTTTCACGAGTTGTGTACTCTAATTTTTACCATTGACTGCGAGAAAATAAACAGAAGTATATTATTTATATTTCTCGTGGGTTAATAATAACAACCACTTGGGTCGATCTTCAAGGTTAAGCCGGGCTTAGCAAGGTCGGTCTGTGGATGGGTGACCACTAATTCATTACATACCGACTTTCTTCCGTGCCTCGGAAATTACGTAAAGCCGTTGAGCCGGCTGTCATTTGTATTTCTTTGACAGTCGTTACAGGTAATCAGTGGCCCGAAAGTCTGACAACCAGTCTTACCAAGGGGTTTTTATTACCCACTTAGTACTAACTGGGTTGTGTTCTGGGTCAGAAAGGCAGTCGCTCCATGTAAAATACTGATATTAAGTTGCACCCGATTAGACTGGAAGCCGACCCCAATAAAGTTGGGATAAGTCTAAGCAGATGAGTATTTATCACATTTTATTATTTACCTAATCGGTAATATAATAAGTTAACAAAAGAATAAATATAAACATTAAAAATGTATAGTAAAAAAAATTAGAACAGGCTTCGAAATTCAGTTCTTGTCATAACATGTACGTTTTATTTATTTTTTGTTCATAATTCGTGCTTGTTCCAAATTCAAAATGTTTTTATTCACTCAGTGAGTAAAAGAGCGTTTTATTCACTGTTATCGATGAATAAAATGTCCCTTTTCGAGTGGCAATGGTAAAAAAAATGTTACTTTATTCTATTCAGGGGTTTAATTCCCAGCTTTTCTAAAACGTACATGTTATGTCCGGAGTCCCATACAAAAATGAAACATCTCCTTTCCTATTTTCTTCAATAATTTCTAAAATATCGACTTTTAAGATTTAGATTTCGTTTGAAATTGGTAACTGATGCTTTTTCACAGATATCAACGTACGCACGTAAAAATATTCATAAAAACCACTTTTACGAGTGAAGTGACTAAAAATTAATTCACAACTATCAGGAAATCATCTATGTAAAAGTTAAAGAAGGCCATTTTTCTCAAAATATTTCTACGACGGTCAACATAGATATTATCCTGAATATATCCTTAATATATCTGCTATCCATAGATAACAAAAACTAATAAAAATATTTGGAGGTATTCGATAAATTTTGATTATTGACGAAGGTGATATGGGGCCGCTGGTAAATTTACAAAAATTGTCGTAAACCGTTACCGATACCGCTCCCAATTCTTAGCGATAGAGGCCTTTTGTCATGTTTTACTTTTTCAGCAGTAACTAATGTGTTACAAGAATCCTTGAATATTTTTCTAGATAATATACCGCATTAGATAGCTAATAAAATGAGGAATTGGACAATAATATGAACATTGATTTTAAAAGAACCATTACGAAAAAAAAAATGCCTTCATTAACATAGACGATTTTCTGCTATTTCAAAATGAAATTTTAGTCACTACACTCGTGAATGTGGTTTTTGAAAATTTTTATATCCAGTTATCCGTGAACAAGTATCAGTTAGCAATTACAAAAGAAGTCTTAGACTTAAAATCTGGTATATTAAAAATAATTGAAGAAAATAGTAAATTTTCCAAAAAAATATTGAAATATGCTTTACATCGACAGCAATTAACAAAGAAACAGAACAATTTGGCGTTTAATGAATGCACGTAGGTCACACTATTACGCAATAATATGGAATCGTCGAATTTGAAGTTATTCATTAACGAAAAAAAGATATTCCAAAGGAAATGCAAAAAAAAAGTCGCGAGGGGCGAAATTTTTTTTTAAATTTTTCTAAACTTCTCTAGGAACTCAATAAAAAAGTCCCATGAAAATCCGACAAAAAAAAGTAGGTAGCGGCGAAATATTTTTTTTTACTTCTCCACTCTTCTAGGAACTCAATAAAAAGTCCCATGAAAATCCGACCACTATAAACTTCGTTCCACCTTATTGTCTAATTGCACACGACTAGAAGTCCACGGCCGAGTTCGGAAGTGACCACGCGACCTCGAACGAGGCGCTCGTTTGGCAAATAAATTATCAATACTCATCAACATCATCAGCCTACGGCAGTCCACTGCTGGACATAGGCCTCCTCAATCGCACGCCACTCAACTCGATTCTCAGCAACTCTTATCCAGTTGCTACTTGCTACCAGCCACCTTGCGAAGGTTGGCGCTCCTCCGAGTCCGAGGGCGTCCCACCTTACGTTTTCCGATTCGCGGTCTCCGCTCAAGAACACGTCTACCCCAACGGTCATCGGTTCTGCCTGCGGCAAATATGACCGGCCCATTGCCACTTCAGCTTATTCTGTGAGATGTGATGTCGACAACTCTGGTTCTCTGTCGGTACCTCGTTTAGGATGCGTTCCCTCAGAGAGATTCCAAAGCTCACTGAGCGACCTTAAATTTATGGACCAGCCGCACCGTGAGTGTCCACGTTTCGGCTCTGTGGAATACGCGACGAGAAGACCCGGCGAAGCTTCCCAAATGCTGTCCAGGCCAGCTGGATTCTTCTGTTGGCCTCCCTCTCAAAGTTGTTCTTACCAAACTGCGGAGTTTGCCCGAGGTAAACATATTCTCGAACAACATCGAGAGGACCTCCATTGACAACAATAGGTCCTGGGGTGACGTGTTCGTTGAACATAACCTAGGTTTTGTCCAAGATTTCTCAACACTTGGAATGACTTGGGATGTACCGCCAGTCGACTTGGCATCGCAGATCGCAGAGACTCCAGAACTGACCAGGTCTCGAAAGAGTCAAAAGCCTTCTCATAGTCCACAAATGCAAGACACAGCGGCCGATTATACTCTTCGGACTTCTGTATGATCTGCCGCACTGTTTGGATGTGGGTATGGTGCTGTATCAGAGGTTCTCAAATAGGGGCCTGAAAATGCGGCGAAATGGTTCCAGTAAAGGATGGTACGGCAGTGTTTGCTTCGCGCTCGACTTGGCGGGGGCACTGCCGTGCCCCCAGATAGTGGAACATTCTAGACTCTAATCTTCTAAACAGGTCCTTACAGGAATATTCGAGACTCGCACGTAATCTAGAATGTTCTCGTAAGGCAGCCGACGTAAAAATATTATAACTTTATCTAGATTCGAAAAGTTTGGGTCGAGATTACATGAGACGAAATAACCGAGACAAAGGTCAAACTCAATTATTTATAATATTATCGTGATGACCTTGCGGAGATTTTGAGAACGTTCGCTTCATTAAAAAACGATGGTGACGTAAGCCCTGACCTGCGGCGCACTACCCACTGTTAGACATTGTCGTCTGACGTTTAGTGTAGGTACAAACCTGCCCAATATTTAAAATAGAACATTGAAAACAGTTCCATTAGTTAATTGTATTAGTCTTCATTGTGTAAAACATTAATTATGTCAATATGTCAGTAGGCTATTTATAAGTATTGGTAATTACATAAAGCTACTGCCGACATGCCGTCGTGTGTTGTTTCTGTAACGCACCCCCTTATCAATGCAATAATTAGTTAATTTGCAAGTGGAACATTTGTTCAACTGCTAGAGTCCAGAGCATACAGATTGTTTCCTTTCATTGATATATTGTCAATAGTGTTCCTTATAACAGCTGATAAGGACAGACAGACAGGATGGAATTATAAGGATTGTGTTTCTTTGAGTAACCATGGAGTTTCTTGCCGGCTCTTCTCTATAGGAAACGACCAACCTGAACCGTGCACCTTTTAGTTGACGTTCTTGAAGTGCCCATCTAGGCCTACGTAAAATTAAAATATTTTGATTTTAATATCATTATGATCATCTGCCTAGCCTTATCCCAACCATGTTGGAGTCAGCCTGGTGTAAGCAGATGTTGCACGACTACTGGCTAACACAATACGTTTAGGAAAGACTGCTCCCTACACTTCAGGCTTCTGAATACCTACCTATAACAAACTGTCTTTATGTCAGTTACCTATTATAGCAAACCCACACAAAAAACCACTAGCCAAATCAATGTAATATTTAAGTTCAAAATGAACATTCATCAGAGCGATATAAGTATGTCAGCAATAGACTTCATAATAATATGGTAGTTGAACCACCAATCAATTGACTTGCATTTTTTAAGGAGTTAAAATGATTGCCCCACAGATTTTGTATGGCAATAGTAACCCATTAGGGCACTAATTTACCAACACAATGACTCTACTGTTTACTAACTACTACTATTTACTTTTTTATTTACTATTTACTGATTTCAAAGCAAATAAAATCTAATTTTACAGTAAATTGAAACTAATCAATTAAACATTAACCAATTGTGTAACAAGTGGCAGCACAAGACACAATTTTTTGGTGTATTTATTGCTTGTCAACTTAAAAAGTTTTCACTAACAGCTTGCGTTCTTTTTATAAATGCTTCAAAAACTTAGATAAATATTTGATATCTAGCTTTTCAAAACCTAATCCTTGTAATATCCAATTTTTTCAAGTATTATTAAAATTCACATTTTCTTAATAATTAAAAATTTGACATTTATGTAGAATTAGGTATATTTTTTTTTTTCTAAATTAGTATACCGGCTGAAATAAAATAGCAAAGTTAGTAAAATACCAGCAATTCAAATACGTGCCATTATCAGATAGTCAACTGACCTCTGTGAGGAAGCTGGTGACGTCGTACACCTCGTTGTGAATGATAAGTACGGCATCATTGCGCGTGCAGCGCGACTTCAGCTCCTCGCGCGTGAACAACTTTGGCTGCTCCTCCATCGTGCTTTGTATTCGTCACCGCTTCTCTGCTTGAGTACTGCGAGTGAGTTTGACGTGCGTGTCACTGCACACCACACTAAACAATTAAACACTGGATAAGCACAAAGCCGTATTATCACCGTGTCGACGTGTCGACGCAGATACTACAATCATTCAACAGCGGCTAAACGAAATATTTACGAATCTATAAAGGAAATGCCTCACTCACTGTCCTTTGCTTTGACAGCAAAATGACACTTGACTTGACAAGCAAGTTGGTTGACAGACCACAAAGACCATAAGACCAACAGATTAAGGCTCCCCCACATAGGTGCGTTATTATCGGTCGATAATCTGTTTTTAGTACATTATTTATTAGGACGGCTACGAAGTTACACACTGCTGCGATAATAAAGATGCTATAGAAGTAGGACACTTGCGTTTCTCCATCCTGCGATATTTCGATATGAGTTCTTAGAAAACTTTGTATGTACACACGGCTACACATCAAGCTATACATTTCCAGTATAAGCTGACCTCGCATTGTACGGAAATCATATACTATACGAGATCAGCGTAAACTGGAAATGTATAGCTTGATGTGTAGGATTACATCCTTTATTCATATATATACATATAAATTACATTTTTAAATATTTCTAAACAAATTAATATTAAGAAAACATTTAAAAATATAAAAAATAGTGGTCCGCCGGTATCGGGAGCAGGGTCCAAGCTACCGGTGGTTAGGGCTCCAGAGACAGGAACCTCCTCACAATGCGAGCCGTATCGAGGAGTACTGCCTTCTGAATCAGGCCCTTGATCCAACCGCCTAAGTAGAGCCTCGAAAGGTGGTCGTCGAGGCTCTTGGCCATAAGGCCATTGGCCGTCACGACAATCGGCACAATGATAGCCGAGTTCACATTCCACATGTCGACAACCTCGTGTGCCAAGTCGAGATATTTTATTTGTTTCTCCTTCTCAGCTTTCACGAGGTTCTCGTCATGCGGAATGGTAACATCGATTATCATTACGCGGCGCGCTGATCGGTCTATCACCACTATGTCAGGCTTATTGGCGACAATAGTCCTGTCAGTGATGATAGACCGATCCCAGTACAGCGTGACATGGTCTTTCTCGAGAACTGGGTCGGGCACATACTTGTAGTACGGTACCTCTGATTCCACAAGTTTATATTTCAAGGCAAGTTGCTGGTGGATAATCCTGGCTACTTGGTTATGCCTGTGCAAGTACTCGCCGTTAGCCAGACGAGAACAACCAGAAATAATATGTCTGATGGACTCACCCGGACGGTGGCATGCCCGACACACGTCAACCGTCCCGTCCTTCATAATATATTTCCGGTAGTTGTTCGTCAACATAACTTCGTCCATAATCGCACAGATAAAACCTTCAGTTTCCCCAAAGAGGTCACCGAAACGTAGCCAGGACACGGATGCTAGAAAATCTACATCGGGCCCATGAAGAGCCCGGTAGAAGCGCCCGTGAAGCTCCTTGCCTTGCCATACTTCCTTGCGGTCATCGGTAGTAAGTACTACAGGTTTGCGCCAGTTCTCTTTAGCCATGGACAGCGGGGTGAGGCCCTTGTCCACTGCGACCACATCTCGGTGCATACCCACCTCGGCTTTTAAAAAATATTCTCTGAGACTGCATACCTCGCGGTTGTGGAGCGTCTTCGCGTTTAAAAAGCCTCGACCCCCGCACTTCCGCGGGATATACAGTCTCATCACCGATGATCGTGGGTGATGCATCCGGTTTGCAGTCAGCAGTGTACGGACTCTCCTATCCAGGGTATCGAGTTCGGTCTGAGTCCATTTGAGTATGCCGAAAGAGTACATTAAAACCGGCATGACCCAACCGTTGAAGGCGCGCACCTTGTTCCCGCCCGAAAGAAGGCTATTTAATACCTTCTTCAGGCGACCGAAGAAGCGCTCCTTCAACGATTGCTTCATGTCAGTTACGTTAATGCCTAACGCTTCCGACATACCCAAATATTTATAGCTTTCGGATGAGGAGAGGGATCTCAGGTGTATGGAATCCGAGAGCTGAATTCCTTCGGATTCCATAATCTCCCCTCGCTTTACATACATGACTGCACATTTGTCCACACCAAATTCCATCCTGATGGCGCTACTAAAAGTTTCAGTTACTTTTAGTAGCTTCATCAGTTGCAATTTGTTGGGGGCAAAGAGTTTCAGATCATCCATGTAAAGAAGGTGAGATATGACCTGACCACCTCTCCTCAACCGATAGCCTAGACCTGAATCCTCCAGCAATGTACTTAGAGGATTCAGGGCTAGACAGAACCAAAGTGGACTCAAACTGTCGCCCTGGAATATTCCCCGTTTAATCCATACGGGCTCATCGTTCCCCTGAATCTGTCGACATCCTGGATATCGAAGGACCGTCTTCCATTGCCCCATACACGACTCAAGGAAGGCGCGTAGAGTTGCATCTATCTTGTACAACTCCAGCACCCTCATGAGCCATGTATGTGGAACGGAGTCGTAGGCCTTCTTATAATCTATCCAACATGTCGACAGATCCTTGCGAGATCGACGAACCTGTTGGCTAATGGCCATGTCTATGAGGAGTAGCTCCTTAGTACCGCGGGACCCGTTCCTACATCCATTCTGAGAGGCAGACATAATGGAGTTATTGTCAATGTGTCTATTAATTTTCACTCTCAAAATGGATGTAAGAAGTTTATAGACCGTTGACAAACATGTTATCGGTCTATAATTCTTGGGTTCCGCAGGACTACCTGACTTATGGAGCAGGTGGGTAATACTAATAGATTACATTATTATTATCATTATTATTGACATAGCTGCAAGATCGTTAACTTTAGTACTAGTAGTATGTCAAGGACGAAATTTAGTTTTACCAACAGTTACGAGTGTTCTAAAAATCTATATTGTTATCGATTTAAGTATTTATATTGGGTGACTGGTAATTAGTGACCGATACATAATCACGTGATAGTACTCATGATAAAAAAACTTTCCAAAAGATTTTTTTTTTAAATCATTCACTATCACAATAACTAAATTTATGAAATTCGCGCGCCACGTGGATACTCTGCCTACCCACTGTTGCTCGGTACGATAGTAATGATACAGAACGGCGTCACGCGACTAACAGCTCATAGGTCAAAGGCGCGCGCGCGCGTATTTCATACGGCTGTTGTGTTATTGTGATAGTAAATGAGCATAAAAAAAAGTTTCTTTGGGAAAGTATAATATATCGTGAGTACAACACGTGTTTAGGTATCGGTCACTAATTACTAGTCAGCCTAAATATGTATAATTGTATTTCGATATTGATTTTAAATCATCAAACGAAGATTTTTTATTACTAACTGTAGCTATGGAAGATAAAAACGTGCAAGGAATTGGGACGCATTATCGCAATAACGATAATGCGTCCCAATTCCTTGCACGTTTTTATCGTCCGATACTTTCTATTTCATATTCGTGTTTTTGGCAGATTTTTTACCAAATTTTTTTTTTGGCGTCTTCATTGGTTATCATCCATAGCTACAGTTAGTAATAAAAAATCTTCGTTTGATGATTTAAAATCAATATCGAAATACAATTATACATATTTAGGCTATAATAACGCGCCTATGTGTAGGACCCTTTAGTTTGCGTAAATGCATGGTAAACTTAAGTGTTATTTTGTAAAATATGAATCTGATTACATGTCTTGCATAAAATGAATTGCCAAGAATAAACTTTTTAACAGCAAGCATCAGCATTTCACATAAATGTAAGCCAAAGATTCAGATTATGTTAATGCGACTTTCAATAAACACAGCAAAAATTGCGACTAACCGGGTAAAGAGAATGGGGGCTTTGGCGTATGAATTCGCCGCTAGTGAATAAGCTATTGGTATTGGTAGTGTATTATTTATTTATTTATAATTGTTATTTGGTCTTGGAAATATAACACAGATATTTCGGTTCTAGAGCTTTATTTATGAACAACATGCAGATTATTACAATGGCCACAATGAGCGTCCGCCATTGTACACACACAGAGTAATACCAACGACAATATACCATAGACACTTAACATAGAGTATTTTTATTGCTACGTTCACACCTCCCCTCAATAAAATATTCAAACAAATTAATATAATTCTCAAACAAACCTCCCCTTAATTAACATAAACTTTCCCTTAACAGATAAACAAAAACAAGTATTAATCTTTAAACAATTTCTCTCTAAATTTTTTAAATAATGTTCCCCCTAATGTCTTTGTTAAAATATCTGCAACTTGCTCACTGGTATTCAGATATTTTAATTCAATAATTTTATTTTCTAATTTTTCTTTCACAAAAGCTTGTTTAATTGTTAAATGTTTTACTCTTGAATTACCAGTGACCATATTAGCCATCTTGATAGTTGACTGGTTATCCTCATATAGAATTATGTTAATTTCAAACCCAAACGTATTCAAAATGTCTTTCAACCAACAAGCTTCACTAGTGGCTGAGCATAAGGCAATGTACTCCGCCTCTGTCGAAGACAACGCTACAGTCTGCTGTTTCTTCGAAAACCAAATTACAGAACTTCCAAACACTTTGAAGATACACCCTGACGTTGATTTTCTATCATTAGAACCACCCCAGTCACTGTCAACATAGCCTATTACATCATTATTGCAGTCCCTATAGTACAGTAAACATAAATTAAGTGTCCCTTTTATATATCTTAAAATATTCAACAATAGTTTGTATAAAAGTTCAGAAGCACAGCTCTGATACCTACTTAATATGTTAACCACTGCACAAATATCTGGCCTTGTCCCCATAGCAGCATACATCAAACTCCCAACTAACTTTCTACATTTATTTTCTATTAATGTACTCTCTGACATTTCTCTGTTAAGAATATGAAAGTTATAGTTTTTATCAATTGGTAACGTTAAAGTTTTACAATTAGACATATTGTACTGAAGTAACAAATTCTCTAAGTATGTTTTCTGCGAAATAATAGTAACTCCCTTATCTATGTTTTGATTAACCTCTATCCCCAGATACTTACTTATGACCCCCATTTCTTTCATTTTAAATGTTTTACATAATATATCCCTTAAGTTACACAATTCTTCTTTATCACTTCCAAAATATAAAATATCATCTACATACAATAGCAAATACGTATTTTTATTTTTTGAATACAAACAGCAATCTTTATCTGACTGTTCATAAGCCATAGACAGCATAACAGACCTGAAATAATCATTCCAATATTTTGGAGACCTTTTTAAACCATAAATGGATTTATTAAGCTTCACATACTGATACTCTACAGACTCAGTTCCTTCAGGCAAACTTAAGTACAACTCTTCATCAAGTTTTGCATTTAAAAAGGCTCCACATACATCCATTTGTTTAATCTCTAACCCAAGTTTAGTAGCTACTGACACAAAAATACGAAAAGTATTAAGTTTTGCAACTGGTGCATACACATCATCAACATAAGCTTGTTCGAAACCCCTTGCCACTAATCTAGCTTTGTAACCACCCTCTTTTCTTTTCAGGACCCATTTTGAGCTTATCAATTCTTTACCTTCTGGTATTTTATCTACTTTTGTCCAAGTATTTTGATCTTTTAGTTGATCAAGTTCCTTTTTGATAGCTTCCTTCCAATTTTCAGCTTCGGATGACATCATTGCCTCCTTGTAATTCTTTGGTTCTACTGCATATAAATTATAATCTCTCAGGTATTTTGGTTTTTTTATTATTCTTCCACTTTTACTTCTTACTTGACCTGTCTCTAAGTTTTCGTTAACATTTCCGCCTTCCTGTTCCCTTTCTTCATCTTGATCTTCTCTGGTCTCTTCATTGTCAGTATTTATTTCATAAAACTCTTCTTCACTCTCACTCTCCTGTTCATCATCCTCCTTTGGCATATCCAGTAGAATCACATTCTCTATTTCCTGTACGTCAGTTGACTCCTGTCGTTTATTACTCATCTGTTCTAAGAATATAATATCTCTTTTGATATGTACTTCCTTTTTATCTTCATAATAAAGTCTGTATCCTTTAGAATCATCATAACCAACAAATATTGCCTTCTCTCCCTTCACATCCCACTTCAACCTCTTTTCCTTTGGGATGTGGGCATACACCTCCTGTCCAAATATTCCACGCAGAGTCTGCACATCAAATTTACGGTTATTAAAAGTTTCATAGGGTGACTGACCTTCTTTATTACTTTTGGTTGTCCTATTCAATACATAAATTGCAGTGTTCACTGCCTCAGCCCATAACTCCTTTGACAAGTTGGTACCTATCATGGACCGTGCCGCCTCTACTATTGTGCGCATATCCCTCTCTGCCTTGCCGTTTTGCTGGGGCGTATAAGGTACGGTAGTTTGGTGTTGTATGCCCTTTTCTTTGACAAACTCTTGCATATATTTATTGACAAACTCCCCTCCATTGTCAGTACGAATCACTTTCACTTTATTTTCTGTTTGCGTTTCTGCCCAAGCGACAAACTGCTTTATTTGAGAAAAAGTATCTCCTTTCTTCTTTAGAAAGTATACTACTCTATAATTTGAGTAATCATCCCTCAATAATAAGAAATATCTTGAACCACCAACACTCTCAACCTCCATGGGGCCGCATACATCAGCATGCACCATTTCTAACGTTTTTGTGGTGTGCTGCACTTTATTTGAAAAAGGTAACCTATGTGACTTACCTTGCAAACATGATTCACATTGGAAGTCATCGCTTTTATACTGAATATTATTGTTGTTTAGCAACCTTTTAACATACTCGACATTTTGGTGACATAATCTTTCGTGCCAAGTTGACAATGTTGTGTCCTTCAAACAACACATCTAGTACATATGACTTCCCTCGCAGATTCCCAATAGCACACAACTCGTTATCTTTGTAGATGAGATATTGTTCAGATAACATCTTGACTTCATAACCTCTTCTCGTAATACAAGGTACCGAAAATAAATTAATATGCATATCTGGCACATAAAGCACGTTATTTAGTGTCGATTTAGCATAACAATCCCCATCATATATTTGTAATTCAACTTCACCAACCCCAAGAACGCTTAAACGCCGACCGTCGCCCACAATAACAAATCTGTTTGACACCGATTGATAGTTCGTGAACAAAGATCGTTCACTACTCATATGTTCACTCGCTCCACTGTCTATCAACCATCTTTGACCGAGTGATTGTTTATTTTCACTCAAAAGGTCACTGTCATAGTTGGATGTCATAGCTGTCATCGTAAATGCATGACCCTTTTTTGTCAACTTTTCAGGTTCTCTCGTGCTATTTGTATTGTTATTTTGATGCTTTGGACCTCTAGGACATTCATGTTTTAGGTGTCTTATTGCACTCGAAACATTTACGTTTTTCAGACTCACTTTTGCATTGCTGTGCAAAATGTCCACCCTTTCCACACTTAAAACATTTCTTTAAAAACTGTTTCTTATTTTGGTGTGCATATAAAGCTGTATTTTCTCCCTTTATTGTATCTCTTGCCTTTATCCTCTCTTCCTCTACTAGAAGTCGAGCAACCAACGCGTCATAATTTTGTTTATTACTCTCTACGGATTCCCATGCAGAGATAAAATGACTGTAACTGTCTGGTAACGACATCAACACTTTAGTAATAAGGAACTTCTCCGATACCTCCTCACCAGCTTGTTTCAGTTGACAAGCCATTTCTTGTAGCTTCGATAAGTGTGTTGACAAGTCTCCGTCTTCATATTTGAATTGAAAGAACCGTTGTTGCAACATCAAGGTACTCGTTGCAGAACTCGCTTCATAAACACTATTGAGCTTTTTCCACAAAGCCTCCGCCGTCTCGCATGTCAGCACATGAACCATAGCTGCTTCACTAAGCCTGGACACAATGATAGTTTGTGCCCTTGCATCTTTAGGTATCCAAATCTTTGCATTGTCGGCTTGCTTTTCCTCCCCATTCACTATTGTTAACAAATCAGCCCCTCTCAGTATGACTGATATCTGAAATTTCCAGACGCTCCAATTTTTCTGCCCTTCCAGCTTAATAGCTGGTGATGCTGTGGAATCCATCTTCAACGCGTGTCAATTTTTACCCCGCTTGAGCCTGATGCCGTACCAATCTCCGTACGACCACCTCCAGACTCCGCTAGCGACAATCGCATAACTCTCGTGCGTTGTCTGACCACGCCGCCGATCTGCCGTTTTTACACCGGCGTCACAGGAAAACTTAATCTCTCTCAATCTGCAGTTTTCACCTCTGTATCTGTGTTTAGAGCATCTGGGCCCATAACCTGTTATTTGGTCTTGGAAATATAACACAGATATTTCGGTTCTAGAGCTTTATTTATGAACAACATGCAGATTATTACAATGGCCACAATGAGCGTCCGCCATTGTACACACACAGAGTAATACCAACAGTGTTGCCAGATCCAATTTTTAAAAATCCGTAGGGCTACTCTAAAAAATCCGTAGAAGTCCGTAAATTGCCTCTACAAAAATCCGTAGATCTACGGACATTTTTTAAAGCTAAACCTGACTATTTATAGATGGACTGACCTTAAACCAAATTCCTTGCCGGTAAAGAAATTGAAAAAATTTGCGGGAAAATCGAAAAGACAAAGGAAAAGACGAGTGCGAGTAGCATGCCTTTTGCACTTTTTTTTAACCAACCGAATGTTTTTTCCCACGCAGCAGAATATTTTTGGTTGTAGCGAAGTTTTGCTCTCTTCGTCGGAGTTCCAGGAGTGTCGCTGCCATTCTCACTCTCACTACTATTATTTTCCATTTTAGTGCAAAATGCAAGAAAAATCCGGAGGAAATGTTTTGTAACTTCTATCAAGTTGAATATTTGACACTTAACAAACGTCAATGCCGCCGATTGCCGCCAAAACCATACCAACGATCCAACGAATCACGACGAATAGTTCATTCCGTTTTACGTTAGTCGTTAGTAAAGTAAATAGTCTTCTTTAAAACAAAGAACGACTACCTTGTTTTTGGAGCTACGTTTCATTTTACGCAAAATTTTATTTCATTTGAATATGTATACTATTGTTTGGATGGGGTGGATGAAATCGAACAAAAATCCGTAGATTTGCGACTAAAATCCGTATGTCCGTAGACAAGACCAAAAGTCCGTAGATCTACGGACAAATCCGTAGGTCTGGCAACGCTGAATACCAACGACAATATACCATAGACACTTAACATAGAGTATTTTTATTGCTACGTTCACAATAATAAGGATAAGAAATTTTATTTGCTCAAACTGTTTAAACATACAGGATTAAAATAATTCATGCATGCAAGATAATAATGGCTCACGACATGTCTACCATTTCTCATGGCGTGCAAATATTTTAGGTACAATAATTATTACTAATACTCACGATTTTGTTCTAGATTGACCCATTCCTGATTAATTATGACTTGAAGATTTTAAGTAGCAACGATTTTATTTGTTAGTACTTGGAGGTAAAATGATTTTTAAAATTTTCACGCTTGCTAATTTTAGGTAGAATACTGTGAATAAATGTATCAGAAGTTTACACCATGTTGTTATACGTAATAAAACAAACTTTTTACGAAGTTATTGCTACTTTATAGTATAAAATTGAATGGGGAGGACAACTTGTGGAACTGATGGCGCTACCATCGCTGGTTCCTAGCATTGTCATTGGTTGAAAATCTGGAAATGTCATTTTGTATTTCAAAGAGCTTGACCTCATTGGTCAGATTGGGTCTGAGTGGTGGCGCCATCTGAGATCAGCTTTCACTTTCCAACCCCACTATTGACATAACATTACACGACAGTGGCGCCATCTAGTGAGCTCTAAAACGATAGCCCTCATTGCTTCGCTCTCCTTTACAAAAGTAAACTGAACTGGAAACATGACAAAGCTGAGCATGGTTTTGGGTTCGTCCGTAAAGTATTATCTCTACCTCAGTAGAAGACTTTCACTTGTTTTCAGATTCATTGCAAGACTAAATAATTTGTTATTTGGTAATTTGGTTGAATGCATAGGTAGTTTTAAAACTCATTTTGTTTTGATAAATATCTAGTTCAAACATAATTATATAAGTGGGGGTTTACTATAAATCTCCGCCTACTCCTTCGGAGATTTAGGGGTGATGCTATTTTATGTTACGTGTTGTTAGAAGTCTGTGTTTCTCAACTTAAACACTTTAAGGAACCGTTTCTTAAGCAAAACTAAATAAAAATATTTTGACGATATTTAAAAAAAAACGGCATAATATTTTTCGGCGAATCGGCGACCAAAAATCTTAAATAATTAGAACTATAACCACCCGTAAGGATATTACTTTTTTCTATTCCGTGTAAGAGGTAATTCGATTTTTCATACTAGCTATAAACAAATTTTTCGTAAAAAAAATATAATTCCTTCGTTGTTTAGCAGAATTAACTCGGGTGTCATTTTTGTATACAGTTTTATCTAATAGAAGCGATATCCGGCAAAAGTACAGTAACACGTATGGAGTTCATTCAAATCATCAATACAACCCTCCAAGTTCATATAATCTCAAAAAGTGACTTTTTCATGAAATAGCTATTGAATGTGATATACAATGTGTAACATAATTAACGCACAACCTCTTAAGGGGTCATTGTACTCATCACTATGAACAACTTTCACTATGGGACCAACACTGAAATCGCGAAAAAAAAGTCGACTGCCCTATACATTTCTGTGCGCATAATTCGACAAAATGTACTGAACAGCTGTTTTTTTTTCGCGATTTCGGGTTTGGTCCCATAGTAAAAGTTGTTCATAATGATGAGTACAATGACCCCTTAAGAGGTTGTGCGTTTATTCTGTTACACATTGTATATGAACTTGGAGAGCTGTATTGATGATTTGAATGATTATAATTCTGTAACTCCATACGTGTTACTGGGGCGATTCATATTTTCATCAACATACAACCTGACACTGACCTGCAAATTGCAATAAACTTGAGAAAATTTAAATTTCGCGGGCTAGCCTTGCGCATCCACCTTAAAGTAAAAAAGCTAAATCGTCTGTAAATTCTTTCACGTTAAGGTGGAAGCACAAGGGTAGCCCACGAAATTCAAATTTCCTTACGTTTTTTGCAATTATCAGGCCTGTTTCAGGTTCTATGTTGATGGAAAATGAGTTGCGCTAGTGACACGTATGTAGCTACAGAATTATAATCATTAAAATGATCAATACTATCCTCTAAGTTCATTTAACCCCATTGAATGGCTTTTTCATGACATAGTTACAGAATAGGGATAATGAACTTTACGTGTTACTGGCGCGACTCATTTTTTATCAACATACAACCTGAAATAAAATTTGAATTTCGCGGTCTACCCTTGGAAATAAAAACAAAAGTTAATAATTTTATATCCAAATGGGGCCAGCCTGCTTCTAACATTTGTTTACTTTAAAATGTGCTTGTTTTATACTTTTCAGTTTTTTCAGTCGGGCTTTTTAATTTTTTCAACTACCTTCTTTTTTAAAAACATCCTCTGTACATACATTCCCAACAAATTAAAAATAATTCTCTGTCTACGCATGGAATAATTATTATGTAGGCACTATTCGAAAGAATAATTTATTTTACAAAAAGCCTTCGAAAGATTCATTGCTTACGAAGGGCCCGTTTCAATGTTTATTTCCATTCCGCAGCAGCGCAGCCCGGGCGGTGTTACGTCATAATATGTCAATCAATGTGACAAGTGACAATGTCAGTAAAAAAAGAAAAAAGGGAAAGTAAAGTACCTATTCAGTGTTTGTGGTCACCGAGTAAAAAATTCAATCAAGATAAGATAATATAAATATAAAAAGTGTTAAGAATCCACATCAAGAAGGATAGTGCTGTTAATATTAATCATGTCTATTAGAAAACCTTCACAACTTCTTGTCACAAACATCATCAGATCAGTGAGTTCAACATATTTTATACCTTGATATCACTAAATTTTATCTCCAGAATTCCATTTACGTCCAACTGAGAGTTAAATATTACCGATAATTTAAAATTGAATAAAAAAAAAATGTGGTTACTGGGTCGTCTTAGGTGTTTGAGTACAAGATGAAATAATTTAACAGAAACGTATTGAGTAACCCCTGATAACAATGTAACCTTAAATTTTATTTACCTGTATTTGCAGGTAAACTATTCAACAAAAAGTTCCAAGCCAGAGATCCCGAAGAATTCTTTATCATCAGTATACTCTGCAACAAATCAAAAGGACAATGGTATTGTGTATGACAAGAAACCCTTTAAGGTGGCCCTGGAAGAAGGGAAAACATATCACTGGTGCCTGTGTGGACGATCAAAGTCACAGCCTCTTTGTGACGGCACCCATAAGGACGTCTACCTTAAAATAACACAGAGGTACAAATTATCCTACCAATCTTATCATTAAAAACCTCATTGCATTAAATGATAAATAAAACAGTTGCTTTATCTTGTAGCATAAATAAAAGACAGTTGGGTGAATCTTGTATTGAATTGTATATCGGTCTGCACAAGTGTCTACAATTCATCATCCAAGTGCATATTTTGCCCATGGTTGGCAATTCTTAGTTTGACCTAAGAATTGCATACCATAGGCTGTGATTATGATCTTGTAAAATTGCTTTGTAAAAGATCCATTAAAAAAATGATTTAATGATTGTTTGTTTTTAGGCCTGTTAGATTTACTGTGGACAAGACTAAGGATTACTGGCTGTGCAACTGTAAGCAAACCAAGAATAGACCTTTCTGCGATGGTGCACACAAACAGAAAGATGTCCAAGAGGCTGGCTCTATCAGACTGTAGACATGATACACACCCTGAATAATAAATTTAGTTAGATTATGTTGAATATGTTGTTATTTTAGCTCTATAGTACTGTTGTAAGTGCCTAAAATAAATCATTGAAGATTTTTTAAATTTAATAGTGAATTGTTTAATCTATCTTCGCAATAACGCCTCATCATACTAGTTTGCTATACTATTTGTGGTATACATGAGAACTAATGTCAGCTCCACGGAATGTTTGTTGGCTATGCGCCAAAACATGTTAGACAACTACAGTGCTAGTATGTAGTATAAATATGAGCCACTAGCTGTTGCCCGCGGCTTCGCTTGCGTTTTGGTCGGAAATTATTCCACGGGCTCACTGTAAATATAAGGTCTATCTGTTCATACACGAAATCTCTTAAGGGTTCATTGTACTTATCATTATGAGCAACTTTCACTATAGGACCAAACCTGAAATCGCGAAAAAAAAATCGACTGCCCCTTACATTTAAATTTTTTCTGCGCGTAACTCGACAAAATGTACTGAACAGCTGATTGATTTTTTTTTCGCGATTTCGGGAAGTTGGTCCCATAGTGAAAGTTGTTCAGAATGATGATTACCATGACCCCTTAAGAGATTTCGTGTATGAACAGATAGACCTTGTATAGCCAAGGGCATTGTAACTTGCTATTAGTGAAAGAATTTTCAAAATCGGTTCAGTAGATCCAGAGATTATCCCCTGCATACAAACTTACAAACAAATTTTTCCTCTTTATAATATTACTAGCGACCCGCCCGGCTTCCCACGGGTGCAATGTCTATAAAAATTCCTCTTGAACCACTCTACTAAAAACCGCATCAAAATCCATTGCGTAGTTTTAAAGATCGAAGCGTACATAGGGACAGACAGCGGGAAGCTACTTTGTTGTATACTATGTAGCTGTAGATATTGCACTCTACTAATATGGATCCACGTATAAGTATCGAGTCTGTGTATCCTCGAAGTCGCAGGAAGCACTTGTATGAGACACAGCAGAAAGAAGAAGTGTGACAGATGAGAGGATAGGAGGTCAGTAGGCCTATGCCTGGCAAAGAGTGCGATTCAAGGCTACAATATTATGACTAGCTGTTGCCCGCGGCTTCGCTCGCGTTTTGGTCGGAAATTGTCCCATGGGCAAGTTGTAAATATAGCCTATGGCACTCGGGGATAATGTAGCTTCCTATTAGTGGAAGAATTTTCAAAATCGGTTTAGTAGATCCAGAGATTACTCCCTACATACAAACTTTCAAACAAATTTTACCTCTTTATAATATTAGTATAGATTTTCCCGAAACCGATTTTAGCACCTTTTATGTTGCTGTCAATCTCACGCAGTATACCTGGGTAACCAAAGTACTTTGCCCTGTATGTTGCAACCACTGGGCAGTGCTAGTGCAGAAGCATGTGGGCTGTTGTCTTGTCTAGATTCCTCCATGCAGGCTCGGCACAAGGGGCTGTCTGTAAGACGTGTTTATTAAAAGAGCCGCGTTCAGTGATAGCGACTGTAACTGTGCGCAGCTATGGTTTGGGCAGCCGAAGCGCCCGTTTGGTGAAGCGGCCGTCGATGATAAGAAGTGCTTCTTTGGCCTGCCTGCACTCGCCATGATCTTGCCACAGCTTGTGGTGTTGTTCACTAGATCGTTTCCTTACCAGTGTGCGTAGCGTAGGTACCTGGAAGGTAGTGGCAAGATGGGTTTTTGAATCCCACTGCTGCCATGCTCGATCCCCTTCTAGCGAGTTCGTCCGCTGCATCATTGCCTCGGGAATCGCTGTGTCCTTTGATCCATTGGATGATTATATTATTGAGGTTACCAACCTGGTTCAGGCGTTGATGACACTCGTGTATTAACCCAGAGTTGACTGGTCCACATAATCATTCTCTTGTCCTTGTCCCAATTTATTTGGTGTCGGCGCAGCATGTTTTCTTCTTCCATACTTCTCTACTACTCGTCATCTCAGCAGTCACCTTTCGTGCCATATCATTATTTCTTCACTCCATCTATCGTTTCTCCACAGTCATACTCAAAACTTTCCTCACGACATTTTCATCATTCCTCCGCATCACATACCACGACAATTGATTACCACACAAGTCACAACTGTTCAGTCACCGGCGGCGCCACTTTCAGACTTTCTCTTATGTACCTACTTACTCATTTCTTATTTTATCCATTCGCGTAACACCACACGTCCTCCTTAGCATTCTCATCTTAGCCACATGCAGATGCCTTTCTTTCATCTCTTTTGTGGTTCAACATTCTGATCCATACAAGACAGCAGGTCTAACCATGGTTTTATAAATCTTCCCCTTGAGTTTAAGGGGAATGCGGGAGTCGCAGATTGTTCCCGTGACCTACCGCCATTTCATCCATCCCGTGTTTATTCTGTGCTTCACACTACGATTTAATTCGCCATCGCTTAGCACGAGTGAACCGGGATACCGAAAGTCGGAGCAGACAGCAAGAAACGCGCCATCTAGCGCTATAACTCCAGGACTGGAGATCTGGAGAGACCGCCAGAATCGCAAAACCTGTATTCCGTTTTTGTTCTGGTGATTTTCAGGCACCGGGCCGGACCGAGCGGAGGCCCGGCACTTCGGGGACAGAAGTCAAAGTGCGAGCGGAGCGAGCGCGCGTCATGGAGTCGTAGCATGGTATAATAATAATAATATACAAAATATGTCACTTTTAAAAAAATCATTAAAAAAAAATATGCATCTCCTATGACCTCCCCCTCCCCCCTATGAAACCCCAACCTCCTACCTAAAAGTAACGATTTGTGAGTCCTTCCCAAACTGATTTTGGGTAATCTCACTCTCCTCTCGCCATCTTTTCTCTATTACTTTCTCCCATACTTCCATACTATGTGACGTGCAGCATGAGCTTACATAAACCTGCTGCCATCTCCCTTTTATTTCACAATCTTTTGACAGAACCTTACCTGCGCCATATTATCTTCTACACACTTTGTAAGAGTTAATATGTTACACGTTCTCCTTTTCTTGCTTTTGTAATCCGGTAGAGCTCCTTCTGGCCTCGAGGACTGTCCAGTGAGTCATATCACTTTTGCTGCGCCTTAGCCCTGGAAACTGCTACCGCCTTTTTGCCTTTCTCTTCCATTCTTTATAAATCTTCTTCTTTTCTTCTTTCAAACTGTCGTTGCCGTTTGAGTGGTCCACAACCTCCCTGGCTAAGATGGCTGATGCCACCTGGAAACTTCCCATGCACTCTGCCTGAAATACTGTGTTGTGGGCCCCCAGTGGTGGCCCCTTTGAGAATGTTGAGATCCTCCGAGAAGACTCCAGCTCCTGTGCCAGTGCAGTACCTGTTTAGTATCTGTTTTATCGCGGATGGATGTATATGATTCTCTGTGGATTAAGCCCCGTAGAACTACGGTTCTACGGGGCTTAATCCACAGAGAATCATATACAATAATGGTTTAATCCCTCGCAGCAGTGGTCCCCGTGAAGTTGGGTTTTGTATTTTTTGTCGAATACGAAGTGTTTGGGTATCCGATTGTTTGTGGCTTTCGCCTTTGCCGTTGCAGTTTGATGGAGGCTGTGGCTGGTGTCGTGCGGGGCACCAGACCACTGTCCCGCAGGTGATCATGGGTCGGATCACCTCGCAGTATAATCAAAGTATAATTTTAGGCCCTGTATTTTGTTGTATTTTGTTGACTACTCCAGTTTTACTTACTGTCCAGGATGACTCCCAGGTATTTGACCTCGTCTGCTAACTGGAGTTCTGTGTCGAAAAGTTTGGGTAGGCGATAAGGCCTATACTGTTCGTTTTTGGGTAAACATAACTAGTTCAGTTTTCGTGGGGTTCACTGAGAGGTCGAATTCTCTGCACCACCGTTCAACGATGCCTAGCGCCTGTTGAGTGAGATTGCAGATTGTCCCCGTCACTTTCCCCGAAATGAGGCTGGCGAGGTCGTCGGCGCATGTCAAACTCGTAAACCCACATCTCGTCACCAGTAACAATGTGTTTCATGAATGTTGGGTCGGAATTGACTCGTTCTAGCATGTCCTCCGCGACTCTTTCTTATGCGATTGTGTTTTTGGAGAAAATTCAGGTGTTTTGGTTTGGGACTAGCCACGCGGCAACATGTTCCATACCCAACTGATTATTTAAAATGGTACGGATCGACTCGTGAGACACAGAAAGTTCGGCTATCTCTCTCAAAATTTTAAGTCACTATTTCTTTCACTTTTGCGATGGTAACTTCAGTTGAAGACGTTGATGCCCTACCTACCATACTTTGAAGGGTCCTTTTTTCTGGCTCTGGATCTGGACTTGTATTGGATTTTCTCATGATCGACCAGTATAGACATGCTAAAAAAAACTTAGGAGCCCCTTACTCCTAGGCAATTATGGCATATCGCACATATACTTTTGATCTCATATTACATATCTGAATTTATTCCCGGCAAAATGATAAATATTTTTGAGCTGGCTTCGCTCGCTCCTGCAGCGTACTTTTTCTCACGAACATTTCTAACCTGTTCTAGGTAGGTAGGTTGTTAAAATTTTCGAGCTCGTTTACGCTCGCTCTTCAGGCTAGTTTATATTGAATCTTGACTTTTCTAAAGGTCGACTAAGGAACTCCTCCTATATGTAGGATCGAAACAATTCTAGGCTTTCCAAAGCAAGGAGTCAAAAAAAATTCAAACTCGCTCTTGCAGCCTAATTCCTCTTGAATCTTGATTTTGTCTGTAAGTCGACCAAGTAACTCCAGTTCGAAGGGTTGAAACAATACATTTTACCCTGTCAAAGTTAGGGTGTTAAAATTATCGAGCACACTTCGCTCGCTCTTCGAACCTTAGTTCCTTTTCTTCTTACAATAATTGTCTCTTTATGTTGAGTAACATCTATTTCTAAATAAAAGGACTAAAGAAAAGCTTACTTGTCAGGAGTCAACTCTTCACTTAGATCTTCTACTTCTATACTTAAAAACGAGTACGGAAAATGTAACCACTCCGAGGTGCTAATATTTTTGAAGTGGCTTTTACAGTTTAGGTTCGATCTTCAGCTGCATCCGTAATTGATAACTTAACCCGAGGTTAAAAGTCCGTTTTTACTCGCACCTTTCTGCCCTTCCCCCCCAGGCTCAAATGCTGGCGAATCCTTGTAAATTCATCATAGCGAAAGTCTTCGTCAAACGCACAACATTTGGTACAGTACAACCGCTTCTTATTTAAGCTTTACCAAGGAGTGCCGGACGGTCTTGTGCTCATCTTACGAGACAGTTTGTCGGATCGCAGCTTTTGCTAACGCACCGGGGAAGCTCTCTCCTCTCCCCATCCCATTCGAGCCGGAAACGCTAGGGCAACGTCACACTCCCCCTCTTATATTCACGCTGTTCACTAGTGATCTTCCCAAGAGCAAAAAGGCTCAGCCAGCCCTATTCGGGGACGACACGACCATTTACTACACTGGCCACTGTCAGGATGCTGTCGCTCGTACCCTCCAAACCGCAGCCAGTGTGTTAGGAGTTTGGTTCTGGAAGTGCAGAATCGATATAAATCCCGATAAGAGTCAGGCGGTCCCTTTCTCAAAACCGCGTGTCAATTCCCTCTCCCCCAGCGCGGTCACTATGTACGGGAAGCCTATCCCTCGTGCCCTTAGTGTGCTTCGCTTAGTTTCTAAGTTTTTCGGCTGTTTTTCTCTGGCTGGAGGCCTCACACTCAAGGCACTCATAGGATAGTCCGGTTAAGCAGAGAATAGCCTCATCATAAAATAAATGTGTTATATTCCACATTATTGGCGGGTTGGATTCCCGATATAGGCAGCCGATAATTTCAAAATCTTTGAAAGAGTTCTATAATCTATACTTCTATACTAATATTATAAAGCTGAAGAGTTTGTTTGTTTGTTTGTTTGTTTGAACGCGCTAATCTCAGGAACTACTGGTTCGAATTGAAAAATTCTTTTAGTGTTGGATAGCTCATTTATCGAGGAAGGCTATAGGCTACATATCATCACGCTACAATCAATAGGAGCGGAGCATCCATGAAAAATGTTGCAAAAACGGGGAAAAGTTATTATTTTTGAGAGCTTCCTTTGCGTGCGCTGGTTAAACGGTTAAAGTTGCACAAAAATAATGTATGAGAGAATTATTTCTCTTAAAAATGTCTAAAAAAAAGTCCGCGACAGCACATGCCTATCTTTTAAGGTTGACTAACAATAACCATTTTTATGATTTTAAAATTTGGTCAAAAATAATGCTTTATTTGCAAAGGTATTTTTACCGACATAGTATTAATCCTTATCGAAATAAATATGTTAGTCATCTTTAGAATTCAATTGTGACCAAAATTGCCCTTTACACCATTCAATTTAGATGAATATCTTAGGAGATATCACAGTTTTAAAATAACTCCGCATCAAAATAAAGACGCGCGCGCTGTGAGGCGGGGCGTTTATGTTGTCGGGAAAACCAATGTGATTAGATTCAATGCACAAATATTGTGCGTAACTTAGAGAAGGTTTTAGTTTTGGTTTCATTGTAATCAGTGCTCTCTATCAAAAGATTTATGAATTTAAAGTGTTCAAGAAGAGCTTATGATCATTGTGTAAGCTGTAAGATACATGCAACGACATCTATTGCACCAAAATGGTACTAATTAATAAAAATGTGCTCACAAGATAACTTTTAAATCGGCTGACCGGCTTTACAAAAAAGTTCTGGTGGCATAAAAGTACTCTAGATTAGTCTACATGACGCTATAACCCTGTAGAGTGTGTGTTCAATTCACTCCATTTTCTGAATCGCGGTGTTTTTCGTGAAAGAATGACCCTCGCCCGTGTAAAATGTCGGAAGCTTGGTTTTTTAACCGACGAAACAAAAATAGGAGCTTCTCAATTCGACGTTTCTATATTTATTTTATTTTATGTATAACCTGACCACGCATAACTTTTTACAGAGAAGTCCGGTATGCATGATCCTTTTTTTAAATTGAGAAATCGTGTTTAGGCCCATTTCCTGCACCTTGATAAGAACTTTAGATCTAGCTGGAGTATGACGTCATTGAAGTTCTAACGATGGAGACGGAAGGCAGTTGCTAGAGGTCCTCAAGAGTTTGCAGCAAGAATAACGTGTTTGGGCTCATTTCATGCACCTTGATGAGAACTTTAGACCTTGCTGAAGTATGACTGTCATCGAAGGTCTGACGATGGAGACGGAAGGCAGTTGCAAGACGTCCTCAAGAGTTTGCAGCAACAATAACGTTTTTTGGCTCATTTTATGCACCTTGATGAGAACTTTATGCCTTGCTGGAGTATGACTGTCATCGACGGTCAAACCATAGAGACAAATGGCAGTTGCAAGCGGTCCTAAACAGTTTGCAGCAGATAATAATAATAATAAAAAAAAAAAACGTTTATTCATCTCCACAAATTACATCGTTGTTAGATATATACGTTGACAGGTAGTTAGGCAGAAAATTGTAATTTGTGGGAGATCTGGAGTCTAAACTAAGCCTAGGCCTGTATTAAAGAACTCCAGGCCCCCCATTACATCATAGATAGTTATTGTCAACGTGGAAATAGTGCGAAATTGGTGACGGTGTGTATACGTGTGTGTGTGTGTGTGCATACAAGTAAGTGTACATTTATTGCAAAATAAGTATTTTCATGAATATATATATGTAAATATACTTAGAGAATAATATATAATAATATGACTATAATCTTACCTACAATTATATGTATGTAAGTATGGACCGCTAAGCCTACTTACTTAGCTACCTCAAGTAATTTTTCTGTTTCCGTATAGTTTAACTTCAATAACCATTTCATGATTTTATTTTTACATTCAACTTTACTGCAATTTGCTATATTTAAAATTTTATTTAGTTTGTTGTACAATTCACCTCCCCGGAAAGGAAAGAATCTTTGCGCGAAGGAAGTACCAACCGCAGTCGTCCTACATACTGCGAAATTTCTCCTGGAGAGACCTATGCGTTTTCTGCCATCTTCGGGTAGGTTCGAGTGTTGGAGAAGAGCAGTAAGAAAGACGTACAGCTGTCGTACAGATAGCACCTGTGCTTCCTCATAAAGTGCTGAGGTGTTGAAAAGCCGTGGTTTGGATAAGCTTACTTTTATTATCATCCTTTGGGCTCTTTCTACTGTTATCAGTTTTGTTTTACATGCCCCGCCCCATGTGGTAATGCAGTAACCAATGATAGATTGCACCAGAGCCTCGTATACCATCCTCATCGTTTGTTTGTCTGCTACGTCACGGAGTCCTTTAAAAATGTAAGTGAGCTTCCGTATTCTTTTAGATAAAAAGCCAATGTGGTTTCCAAAAGTTAAATTTGCGTCAATTTCGACTCCAAGATATTTAAGACTTCTTGTAGGATTAATAATGGGACAATTACAGTTTGGAGTTGGAGGGAAATTACATTTGTGTGCGAGGATATTGTAAGTAGTGAGATTGGCAAGTTCAGTTTGATTACGAATACAGTATAAAATGTATTTGGTTTTATCTTCATTTAAAGTTAGGGAGTTTGAAGATAGCCAGTGACACACAGTGTTAAAACCATTTTGCGCGAGATTAAAAAGCTCCGTCCACGAATCAGCGTAAAAGGTTAGGGCAGTATCGTCTGCGTATGCGGAGATGCGGCAATTTTTAATCTCAAGGGAACAGAGTTCGTTTATATAACAGAGGAAAAGAGTGGGACCTAGTATACTGCCTTGTGGCACCCCAAAATCAACTGGCAGTTCGTCACTAATGTGCTCTCCAATTTTAACTGATTGGGTTCTGTTTTTTAAATAATCCGAAAGTAAGTCCAGTGGAACACCTCTAATACCATGGTCTTCCAGTATTTGCACAAGGCGGGGTACAGAAACAGTGTCAAAAGCTTTTGCTAGGTCGAGAAATATAGTCAAACATTTCTTTTTACTATCTAATTTATTTACTATAAAGTTAACAAGATCAAGTACTGCGTTGTTAGTTGAGCGGCCGGCTCTGAAACCGTTTTGTGTTTCAGAAAACAAGTTATATTTCTCTAGGTATTTTGTAAGTCTATTGTTGATTATGCGTTCAAATATCTTTGATACTGTTGTTAGGATCGCAATTGGCCTATAATTGCTGACGCTGCCTCTGTCTCCCGCCTTATGTATCGGATGTACCACAGCTCTTTTTAATGCAAGGGGAAATACTCCCGAAACAAAACAGCGATTTATTAAGTTGGTTAGAACGGGTGTTATCGAAACAGATATTTTCTTTAGTACATCGGCACTAATTTGATCCCAGCCGGGCGAGCAATCACTTTTTAACTGTTGAAGCGTTCTTTCTATTTCTTCGATGTCTGTGGGTAGGAGAACGAAAGATAGGTATAATATTATTGGGCTCATTTCATGCACTTTGATGAAAACTTTAAACCTAACTCAGTATGACTTTCATCGAATGTCTGACGATGGAGGCGAATGGAAGTTGCAAGAGGTTCTCAAGAGTTTACAGCATCTATAACGTGTTTGGGCTCATTTCATGCACCTTGATGAGAACTTTAGACCTGCCTGGAGTATGGTCGGTTAAGGTTGTCGAGGGTCGCGGGCCTGTGGACGTTGAGTAATGGGCTAGCTCGCCATCCGTCCGTCAAATAACGACAGGCCGTGTCGACGGCGCATTCGTGTTCCACGCGCGCCTCAAAGAGATGTCAGCAAACGGGAAGGGGTCCGAGAAGACCGAGGCAGGCCTGGATTGCGGGACTGTTCGAAAGAGATACCGCGGCCCTAGAACACAAAGGGCAAAAGAAGGAACATGGATGGGTTTTAGTCAGTACAAGTCTGACACTCCCTTCCGCTCCGCCCAGAGTGGGAGGGGTCATTTGATTATTTCCCATCGGTAAAAAAAACGTAGGCCTTATTTGGAAAAGTAGAATATGTTTGCGATTAATGCAAATATTTCCGAGAAATTAAATTGTTAACTACTTGAATCTGTACTAATATTATAAAGCTGAAGGGTTTGTTTGTTTCGTTGATTGAACGCGCTAATTTCAGGAAGTGCTGGTATAAATTAGTTAAGTGTTGGATAGCCCATTTATCGAGGAGCGGAACATCAATGAAAAATGTTTCAAAAACAGGGATTTATTCCTTTTGACAGATTCCGCTGTACGTGAACGGTTAAAAATACGCAATTATCATGCATGTCGGAATTGTCCCTCTTAAAAAGCCCTAAAAAAATGTCCACACTGGCATATGTCTAACTTTTAAGGTTGAGGCACACTCTCTCTAACCCTCTCTTTCTCTGATGTACGCACGCACGCAGACGAAGTTGCGCGGGTCAGCTAGTCTATACTAATATTATAAAGCTGAAGAGTTTGTTTGTTTGTTTGAACGCGCTAATCTCAGGAACTACTAGTTCGAATTGAAAAATTCTTTTAGTGCTGGGTAGTTCATTTATCGAGGAAGGCTATAGGCTATATCATTACGCTACAATCAATAGGAGTCAGTGAAAAATTATGCAAAAACGGGGAAAATTTATTATTTTTGAGAGCTTCCGTTGCGTGCGCTGGTTAAACGGTTAAAGTTGCACAAAAATAATGTATTAGGGAATTATTCCCCATAAAAATGTCTAAAAAAAAGTCCGCGACAGCACATGCTTATCTTTTAAGGTTGACTAACAATAACCATTTTTATGATTTTAAAATTTGGTCAAAATTTGGTCAAAAATAATGCCTTTTTTGCAAAGGTGTTTTTACCGACATAGTATTAATCCTTATCAAAATAAATATATTAGTCATCTTAAGCGTTCAATTGTAACCAAAATTGCCCTTTACACCATTCAATTTAGGTGAATAACTTAGGAGATATCACAGTTTTAAAATAACTCCGCATCAAAATAATGACCCGCATGCGCTGCCAGGCGGGGCGTTTATGTTGTTGGGAAAACCAATGTGATTAGATTCAATGCACAAATATTCTGCGTAACTTATAGTTTTTAGTTTTTGTTTCATTGTAATCTGTGCTCTCTATCAAAAGATTTATGAATTTAAAGTGTTCAAGAAGAACTTATCTACATTGTGTAAGATACATGCAACGACATCTATTGCACCAAAATGGTACTAATTAATAAAAATGTGCTCACAAGATAACTTTTAAATCGGCTGACCGGCTTTACAAAAAAGTTCTGATGGCAAAAAGTACTCTAGATTAGTCTACATGACGCTATAACCCTGTAGAGTGTGTGTTCAATCGCTTTCCATGCTGTATATTCTATCGGTCTAACTTTGTGCTCGATAGATGGCGCTGTTCGTTTCACTCCATTTTCTGAATCGCGGTGTTTTTCGCCCGTGTCAAATGTCTGAAGCTTGGTTGTTTCACCGACGAAACAAAAAGAGGAGCTTCTCAATTCGACGCGTCTATATTTCTTTTATTTTATGAATGATATGCATGATCCTTTTTCTTTAAATTGAGAAATTGTGTTTGGGCTCATTTCATGCTCCTTGATGAGAACTTTAGACCTAGCTGGAGTATGACTGTCATGGAAGGTCTGACGGTGGAGACGGAAGGTAGTTGCAAGAGGTCCGCAAAAGTTTACAGCAGTTTTATCGTGTCTCGGCTCATTTCAAGAACTTTGATGAGAACTTTCGTCCTACCTGGTGTATGACTGTCATCCAGTGTCTAAAGATGAAGACGTAAGATTGTGGAGGGTCGCGGTCCTGTGGACGTTGAGTAATGAGCTAGCTTGCCATCCGTCCGTCTTATAATGACAGGCCGTATCAACGGCGCGTTCGTGTTCCACGCCCGCCTCAAAGAGATGTCAGCAAACGGGAAGGGGTTTGAGAAGACCGATGCCTGTCAGGGTTGCGGGACTGTTCGAAAGAGATACCGCGGCCCTGGAACGCAAAGGGCAAAAGAAGAAAAGTGGATGGGTTTTGTCAGTACAAGTCTGACACTCCCTTCCGCTCCGTCCAGAGTGGGAGAGGTCATTTGATGATTTCCCATCGGTAAAAAAAAGGAACGCCTGATTTGGAAAAACATAAGTAGAATATTTTTGCGATTAATGCAAATATTTGCGAGAAATTAAATTGTTAACTACTTGAATCTGTACTAATATTATAAAGCTGAATAAGTAGTTTGTTTATTTCGTTGATTGAACGCGCTAATTTCTGGAACTACTGGTTTGAAATGGTAAATTAGTTTAGTGTTGGATAGCCCATTTATCGAGGAGCGGAGCATCAATGAAAAATATTTCAAAAAAAGGGATTTATTCCTTTTGAAAGCTTCCGTTGTGCGTCAACGGTTAAAGTTACGCAATTATCATGTATGTCGGAATTGTCCCTCTTAAAAAGCTCAAAAAAAATGTCCGCAAAGGCCATATGTCTAACTTTAAAGGTTGACGCACACTACTCCCTCTCCCTCCCCTCTACTCTCTTTGATGTACCTACGCACGCACGCAGACGAAGTTGCGCGGGTCAGCTAGTTATTTATAAAATCAAAATGAAATCTTCTTTCAGTAAAACTTCATAATTATACAATATTTAGCATAGCCGTGAGACGCCCTGTATACGATTTTCTACCTTTTCTATACGATTTGTCGCTTCGAATTATTTTTAAACTTATAAAGTTGTTTATATTTTTGTGATCATCATTTAAAACCCTTCATTTTGATACCCAACTCGATCGTATTGGAAGTAATAACGAAACACTAAAGTTTAGTTAAAATTAGCGAGAATGGTTGTTCTAGCAACTTTAAATCGTTATAATTGTATTAATAATATATATTTATTTATTTACACTAATCAAGTATTATATTGTATTATTTATATTATATTATACCTACTATAAAGCGTGTAACAGAAAGGGTATAGTCATATGGAATACTGTGGTACGGACCATCAAACTGAACAACTTTCTCTATGAGACCACCATCGAAATCGTAAAAAAATAATCAGCTGTCCTATACGAAATTTCAATACCTACTCGAACCAAATGTATGGGCCAGCTGATTATTTTTTTACGATTTCGATGGTGGTCCCATAAAGAAAGTTGTTCAGTTTGATGGTCCGTACCACAGTATTCCATATGATTATACCCTTTCTGTTACACGCTGTATAAAGCTCGATTTTATATTATTATACTATAAAAAGCTCGATTACCACTCACTGACTGATTGACATAATTGTTCTCCCAGATGGTGCAGGGGGAGGTGGGTATATTTTTGCAGATTCGTAAACGAATGACTCTCGCGAGTATGGAAAAAGTCCCAAACGCCTCCTTTTCGCCCCCCCTCCCCCCCTCCCTATCGTATCTCGGAAACTAAGAGACCCGTGTTCTTTTTTTTTACGGATTCGTTTAAAAGAGACGCGGAAAAGTAAAAATCATTTTTCAAAATTCCCCCCTCTCCCTCCTTCACCCCTCCCCCCATCGTATCTCGGAAACTAGGACACGTAGCGGCTTTTTGATTTATACTACTGTTTTTTCATTATTGAGGGGCGTTGAAATTTGTGTACTCTCCCCTCCCCCCCCTCTCCCCAACCTCCCCTAAAATTGAAAGGATTGTAACTTCGTAACGGTTAGAGATAGGCTTAGCGAACCTGCGAGACCTCCGTAGCGTAACGAAGGTTGAGTGGGTGAAGCGTCCCCCGGGTTATGTTTGATATTTTTACTAAATTTAGGGGTTTTAAAAGTGAAAGATCTACTACCACAAGCACGCGAGGTGCTTGCACCTCGCGCAACGCCTAAATACTAGTCCTATAATAAACTGGTATTTAAAATGAAAATAGATGAGAGGAACCTAAAAATATTTTTTAAATACCTATTCAACGATACCTCTACCGAGATCCCACTTGACTTAGTACCACAGAGCATCTTATATATCTTAGTACCACAGTACCACAGAGCATAGTATAGCATACCTATAAGCTTAGTAACGTCGAGTTTTCTTTTTTCATTTTGACAATAATATGGCGTCTGGTTGTCGCTGCTATAAACATGACATTATTCAAAATTCACATTTTGAATAATGTCATGTCTATCTGTCTCGCAAGGTTATGACAAATCGACTGATGTAAGAATCATGAAAATCGGTCTACACGTTTGGTGTCTACAACGCCACATAGGAACTAACATACCTAATCTGATAATCACATTATCCTCCTTTGCGTCGCGCAGTCGGTAAAAAGTGTTGCTGTCATCCAGTGCTGCCATTATGTACGGATTTGTCCGTGCACGTATGGAATTTGGAGTATAACGTACGGATGAAAATTACGTGCGCATCGATTTTATATCGATTGATCGATACTTTTTTTACTATGGAAATCCCTAAAACACATTAATAACAAAGTTCTATAATAAAAACATAAAGAATGTGGCTGTCTATGACAGGGAATTGCCGTTTCATCATGGTTTCATCTGAAAAATAGCGTATTACATGGCTGACGTTGAAAATTTGAAATATCCCTTGTTTTGATTTGAATGTTGCTATTGATATGATTAGAAAAATGAATAGACATGTATAAATAATTCTTGCTTGCGTACGGATTTTCAGATTTATTCCACATACGGAATTTGTACGGATTTTGTTGTCGGATTTACAGATCTTTAATCCCTACAGTATGGCAACACTGCTGTCAACTGTCATTCTGTGGTTCTTCGTCTTTCATTTTCATTCATTCAAATTTTATTTTCAGTTTAATTAATATTCAGTTTGTAATAAAAACATAGTAATGTTGTAGTAGTATGTAGTAAAACTTATTATTTAAGTTAGCAAGTGATGTCTAGAATTAGAGGAATAGTCCAAAAGGAAGTGTTACAAACACGCAAATATGGGCTCAACGAAATCCTCAATAGGAAAAACGAGGATCAGTCCGCGAATTCGAAAGATGATGTGGAAAGTATGTATTTATTTTGATTTTTGCTAGATATATAGCAAATCTTCATGAATTAATTATGTGTTCATTGTAAGATTTTGGACAATTACACAACGTTTTATGTTAGGTTAACTTTTGTTATTAATATAATCATGAGATGAGATAATTCTTTTTTTATCGAACTGATTTGCACGTGTACACAGGATTTAAAATATAATTATTGAAATGGAATTACCTACTATTTTATTATTTTAGAATATCAGATAAAGGAATTGTTGCACAAACTTCCAAGACTGGACAAAATATTTGAGGTTCATCGTAAGATCGGAGAAGGTACATTCAGCTCCGTGTACCTTGGGTCTCTAAGGCAACATGCCGCGCTGTCCGACGGCGAGAAAAGATGGTTTGCTATTAAACATCTGGTGCCAACTGCACACCCGGCAAGGATAGAACATGAACTGCGCTGCTTGCAGGATATGGGGTTAGTATTTCAACAACTGTATACAACATTAATTAATTATCCAGAACAGCGAAATATCAGAAAGCTGTTTGCATCATTGCCAACTTTCAGAATGGGATGCATTCTTCAGTCTGTATATTTAACTAGCTATAGTTCATCATGCATCTTGCGCCATCCCGTCTTCCGGGCGACTGTCGCTGGTGCTGGAAACCTCAAACGATGCAAATACGATGACTTAATTGGTAGTTTTGTGTTTAGGCTGTTTGGAGTTGAAACATTAGGGCCACGGTGTCTGAGTTGACGCCCTGTAGTTATTTTACCATTTTGATACTTGTACATTAAAAAAAAAATAGATCTATGTGTAGTTTGTAAATTATGTACAACATAGATATGAATATATCATGCATAAATATACCAATTATGTTTTTGCTTGCTCCTCTTACCTTTAAACTATTCTGTTTCAGAGGTAAACACCATGTGATAGGGGTGGAGCTGTGCCTTCGCAATTTGGATACCATAGTTTTTATCATGCCTTACATACCTCATAGGAAATTTTCAGTGAGTTGTCATTTTACTTAATAATATCAATAATAATGGTATGAGTGCTTACTGCTTAGCATAAGTTTGTGCATCTCCTAGGCTTGTCAGATGGCCAAGATATCCTTTGATGTTAGCTGGCTTTGATAAAAAAGGTGTGTTAATGTTTTAATGCATTCTTATTTACCAAAGTTCGTATTCGTATCTTACCATAGTTCTAAATAATCAACAAGTAAAAGAGCTGTTCAATTTTCGTTACCCCTTAAACAACCATCTGGCCCTAGATTTGTCCCGGAAATTAACCCTAGCGTTATTATATTACATAGTTTTTTATTTTTCTTTGGTGATCTGAAATCAGTAGTCTACTATAAGCAGATAGTTTGTGAGGTTTTGTCAGGTTAAGTGCCTCCCCCAGCGAGGACAGCATTTATGCAGTCATAATATTTATGCAAAGGTTTTCCACTACAGTATGTCGTTTCTCTTATGACGCTTTTGATAGCTGCGCTTCGTTAGACTCGTCGCAAGTACGTTAGCGTGATTTTCGAGCCACTTTTGATATTTTTCTGTCGAGGCCTCTTATTTCCTCTTTTACAGTGGTCATATTTAGGTGTGCGTGGATTTCGGAATTGTCAGTGAACCACGGAACTTGCGCAATTGTTCTTAATATTGAGTTCTGCATTCTTTGCAACATTGCGATGTTTCCAATACTTGCACTGCCCTAGAGCTGAATGCCATATGTCCAAGTTGGTTTTAATATAGACTTTTATATCAGGAGTGCCGTATGTTGAGTTCTTCTCTCTTGTTTTGCTGGTTTCAAGTCAACCGGCAATCCTGGTGCATGCCCAAGTACCTAACACTGTGTGCAGGTCACACAGGAGTGCAGTTTGTTCTCTGAAGTGTGAAGGTAGCTTGCACTGACTCTATTGCGCCAGCTTTAATCCTCCACTTTTGGAGCCACTTTCAGCAGAATGTAATAGCTGTGTGGAAAACTTGTTCTTATCTTGCAGAGAAGGCGCCCCTGCCAGACCCTCTCAAATGTCTGTTGAATGTCCAAAAATGCAGACGAACAGTACTCCTTTTCCTTTAAAGATTTTCTAATTTTCTCGACCACTCTATGTCCAAATTGGTGGTTCAGGATGGCATTATTGCTTTCTAATAGAGGCATAATTTGTTGAAGGATCAGTTTTTCACAGACTTTTGCATACATGGAATTTAAATAAAGTTTTGTGATGGTAAATATTTACTTTGCAAGTATTTGGATTATACAAACATTTTAATGGGAACACCAAAGTAACTACAATGACAAAAACCATAAACAGTCATATCTTTTGATTCCATTGACTTACAAGTTTTATTTTTTCATTGCTCCAAGGGGTGGCAGACATGAGTATTTGGTATTAATTTCAGCTTGCTACCGCCACGCATTCCTGAGAAGAAGGGTCTTGATAGACAGACAGACGGACAGCAAAGTGATCCTATAAGGGTTTCGTTTTGCCGATGGCGATTCTTAAACTTGAAACTGTTACATTCTACATGATATGCACACATTTCCACACCTACATGATATGCACACATTTCCACATTTTGGTTTTTTGTGAGAATGTACACTAGTACATTCTACATGATATGCACACATTTCCACATTATGGTTTTTTTGTAAGGTAGTGTAGTTGGCGCGTTTTTTAAAGCGCTTTAGGCCTACTCCACGATCAGTTATGTTGACGGAGTTTCATGGGAAAGTAATGTATTTACTGCGTGATGATTATTGATATTAGGTGATTAATTTAAGCTGTAGTTCTGATTTCTGATAATACAGGGTGTAACACACCAACCGTCAACCAAGCATTATTTACATCAAACTAAGTAACTTTACGCAAAAATGATTGCTGGGAAACATCTTTTTTTTGGGTGAATAATCACGTTTTACGGTAGGCCTCAATGTAACGCACTCAAAATATTGTGCTGATGGATACATTAAATAGTACGGGAGCTAGTCGTAGAGGTGGTTACAGTAAAAATCTTACGTTAAAAACATGTATTTTAAAAAAAAACTTGTGAAAAAGATGGAACTTAGTTATGGTCTAGAACAAAAAATATCGCAATGATGGGGAGAACAAGTACCTTCGGGCTTCGTTAAGGGTCTTGTTACAACCTTTATTTTAATCTATTCGTACTCTTCAAATTCGATTTCAACTGCTGTCTTCTTGGATTTCTTCTTCTTCCTCTTCTTCTTGAGGATGTTCATAAATTATTTAACTGAAGGACAGAATCAGCTGTCTCTTCATCGATATCACAGAATCTTCGTGTATTGGGTTCAGATTGAACATTCGAGCAAGACTGGCGCTGGCATTTAGTACACGCTGGTGAACACTACAACCCTACTCTTCTACAGCCAAATCAACTACACTACAATCTATTTTGCTATTGCAAAAAATAGCATTTAGGAGTTTTTCTGGAGCAGGTGGGAGTTTAGTTTGAATCGGTTCAAAAGTATTATCTATTAATTTCCAACTCGTGTTCGGGGTTCAGTTGATTGCCTAGGCATGTCTGAACTTTACAGTATACTCTATACAAGTGTTGATGAGCAGAAGCCGATGCTGGAGGAAGACAAGATAGTTGTACTTGTAAAAGTTAAATATCTATACTTGGCAATACAATTAAATTGATTGTATTGACAAGTATAGATATTTAACTTTTGTAAATAACTACACGGAACAAGAAACACTTGTAGCTGTAACACTGAACAGGAGTACGTAGGCGAGATGGACGCAGCCGAGCTGCGGCAGTACATGCGCGCGCTCATGATCGCGCTGCGCCACGTGCACTCCTTCGGCGTCATCCACCGCGACGTCAAGCCCAGCAACTTCCTCTACGACCGCGACAACAAACGGTATGAAAGCACGAGCAATGATCCTACATACACCATGCCACCATGGGTAATTGCGACTGTCTCAAGGTAGCGCGAATTTTGTTTATTTGACCCCATGATCAAAGGCACAGGTGTTGAATAGGCGACCTAAATTGTAATCGCGTTCTATTATGACAATACCTTATTTACTTTACAACTGAAGTTAAAGAAGAAGGAAGACTGTTGTACAAGTATTTTTGGTGGTAATGCTGATATTAATCAGGACCATTTCCGTTCTCTGCTTCGTAGTTACCTGCTGGTCGACTTCGGGCTGGCGCAGCGTCTGTGTCCTGCGCCTGAGGAAGCGCCGGCCGTCCCCGCGCCGCCGCCTGCACACTCCAATGGCTTGCGGAAACGACCCCGTGAGGAGGTAACAAACGCCTGTACTCCCCGTAGGGTTACGCAGAGAGGTGTACTTAATAAATGGTACTCCCACATTTCGCCAGTTGTTTGTCCCGTGTAAGGGGGCGAGCCTATTGCCATGACCGGGCACGAATCCAGACTCCGTGGCTGTTACTAAGAAATTCCTGATGGAAAAACCCAGTAACAATATCCAATAGACTCGGGAATCGAACCCAGGACCACATGGTCAGCAGTCGCGATTCCGACCACTAGATCAACGAAGCTGTCACAAAAAACCGATTAAAATTAAAAGTAAAAAATTATGTAAGAAACAAATTTTTAGGCGGCGCCAAATTCGTGAGAATTATGGTAGCTTGATTGGCCTTCCTATATATTTGTTTGGCGCCGCGCTATGGTTCGCCTAGAACAAGGCTGCTCCACTTATTTCGAAGGTGGGCCAACATTTTGACTCCGTGTCGACCGGCGGGCCATCTCGTAAATAAAACTTGATTATAGCCAGACATTTTTTTTTTGCAATCTTTGCTTCTCAGGGGTTATAGATTACTTCGCTTGTTGGGTCCTTTGCGTTTATAAGCTTTTCTTTCATACACCCACTCATACACCCACACCACACACCCATTCAGAATGAACACGTCCAAGACGAAGATGATGTCAGGCATTCCGGACGACTGTCTCAGTTGTTATGGTTGGAAAAGAGCGTCTGGAAATAGTTGACACACCAAACACAACACAACCGAACTCCCTCAGTGAGTTACCGTAGTAGGGAATACAGCGCGTAAGATGATACATCGACATGCTATCACTTCATAACATAATACGTGAACAAAACCACTAATTTAACTTAGAGTTCTTTATTATAATTCGTAATGTCTACTATTATTTTATTGTCTCTTTATTTATATGTTGACTCGCTACGTACCGAATAAATCTTATTTTACGCACTAGTATACGCACAACGCACTTGATACGCACAAACACTTTTGAATACCGCACAGCAGACAGATGAGTATGATGAACCCTCGGACTTCTACTTCATTGCAAGGTTGACTTGCTCTTCTCCGCGAACAGCTCTGGAACGGTTGAACGATCGTCGCAGGCTGTTTTGCAAAATCTGGTCCCTGATCCAGGAATGGTGACATTTTCTGTATTGCTTCCACGCAAAATATATAATGACCAATAGAACTCACATTACTGTGAGGATTATACTGATCGTCGAAATTTGTGCCTTCAATTCTTCGATGTGTGCATTATTTGAACCCGCAGAATTCTGGTTCACAAAGACAGTCTCCTTTTCTACGTTTGAACGACACAGTTTCACTGACTTTCCGAATGTTCAATTAAGTTATTGAATGTTCTCGATTCATTTTCACGAATTTTTGGCTTATTCATCACGAACTTAGTTCAGTTAATTTACTTTGCTTTGGAGCCGTAACACTACGCCGAGATAGCAACCGCGTCACGCGCCCCAAAAATGGCAAGGGTCGCCATGTGGGGATGTTGTGTTATTGAAACAACTGTTCTCAAGCGATTACCTTTAATTACTGACTAAAGAGTACAAGTGTCTTATATATTAATAGAATACATTACATATATGGATAGGGTCATAGACATTATACTATAGGTAGTACTTACTACATCTCAATAATCTCAATATGTATCTACGTTTAACTGGGACATGTTCTATCTTTTTACAAGGAGCATTCCAACAAGGACACTTCTAGAAGAGTGCAGCTCGGAAGGGCGGCATTTGGTAAACTGGAACATATTGTTCGGTCCAAAAAGATCTCTCAATGCGTAAAAACCCGCCTTTTCAAGGAATGTTGGTGAAAAAGCTCAAATGCTATGAATCAAAGTTAGAATACTTCAGCATGACTACTTTGTGCTGTAGAAGAAAAGCTGCGGATATCGTGTACTTGTACGAATTGGTCAATGCCCATGTACATTGTGAAGGTTTACTGGAGAGAATTCAACTAGCTGGTCCACGCCAGAGCAGTCGTTTATGCAATAGGCGTACTTTTGTGATGCCTCATTGCAGAACTAATTTAAAACAACACGCTCCATTTTAAAGAATGTTTTCCAGCTACAATGGTGTGAGACAGCATTTTGATATTTTCTCCGGCACCTTAGCATCAGCGAAAATTAAAATTAAAACGAATGTGAACCAGGGCCGTTCTAAAGCTCGTTGGGGTGACGATATCGTGAAAGGCGCGGGAAACGTGTGATGAGGGACGCACAGAACCGGGTTGTGGCAGGCCTGCACCCAGCAGCGGGTGATCCCGGGCTGATGTGATGATGACGAGAGCCAACAGTTCGCTAGTCCGGGTTTGTTTGCTTTTAGTTAATGTTTCACAGCAGTCCATAGGCTGACTTTATTATTATTAATGTATTTGAAAACAACCGGCCGTGTGCGAGTCGAACTCGCGCACAAACGTTTCCGTACCATTATGTTAAAAAAAAAACTACGTTTGTTGTATGTTTGCTCCCTTAAATATTTATTTTATTATGTTTTTAGTATTTTTTGTTATAGCGGCAACAGAAATACATCATCTGTGAAAATTTCAACTGTTTGGCTATCACGTATTATGTCGTTCATGAGATACAGCCTGGTGACAGACAGTGGAGTCTTAGTAATAGGGTCTCGTTGTTACCCCTTGCGTACGGAACCCTATAAAGAGTGTCCAAGCTACCACACGTGTCAGTGTTAGGTGTGTGACACGCGTTGGCAATACTTTTCGGGTCCAAAATAGATGATAAAAAGAGGAAAAACTTGTAAAATTGGGTGTTGAACAAATAAACCAATTGTAAGTTGGTAACTTGTTTTGTAAAGTATGACAGTACATACCTTTAACTTCGATGCAATCAATCAATCCATCACTGAATTAAACCACAGTTAAAATCACTTTTATAAGTATTTGCGTCGATCGCAAAATTGTTGATGATAATCAGTTTACTTATCCTTAATGTAATAAATATAACCATTCGACAATGAGTTTGTCCACTAGCATGTGTTGTGCTTCGCACAAATGTCCAACACAAGCATCTCGCATATTGCAAACCAGCTTAAATGAGACTGAAGAATGGTTGGCCAAATGGAGAATTGCCGCCAGCGTATCCAAGTCTGTGCACATCACATTTACTCTCTGCAAGAATGATTGTGACCCAGTCACCCTAAACGACAGTCAACTCCGACACCATGAGTCTGTGAAGTATTTGGGCATGCATCTTGACCGCAGGCTCACATGGAGAAAACATGTCGAAACAAAAAGAGAAGAAATGAACCTGAAATACAGACGTCTTTTGTGGTTCCTAGGAAGAAACTCAAAACTGGCGATAGACAACAAACTCCTCATTTACAAGACTATAATAAAGCCAATCTGGACTTATGACATCCAACTTTGGGGATCAGCCAGTGTCTCCAACATAATGAAAGTGCAAAGGACACAAAATTATATACAAAAACAAATATCCAACGCACTATGGTTTATTAAGACAACAGAGATCCATGAAATCCTCGATATACCTTTGGTCAACGAGGAGATAAGTTCACATGGCGACACCTACAAATCCCGACTGCTAAAGCATCCGAACATGCTTGCGGGGCAGCTAACCATCCCAGAAAGCATCCGTCGATCGAAAAAGCGACGGGATATTTTCGACCAGAACAGTCAGTTTGAAGAATGACTTCGGAATGATAGGGCAGACTATTGGGAGTAGCGCCCAACACGCCGTCTGAACCATCTCATCTGCTCATAGTCTGAAAGACTGATCGCGAGATTAAATTTAAAAAAAAAATGGAGTTAAGTATAGTTTGGATGTAGGGAACTACTGGCTACTCGGGCAAAACCTGATACAGTATTAAATAAATCAGATACAACATAGTAAAGCCGACTGCATGCGAAAGCTAAATCGAAATCTGCTTGAGGTACATTGAGGCGCTCAGCACACGTTACGCCCTGAGTTTAGGCAACTATCAACTTTTGTACAAGTCTTCATCAAGACTCTGTAAACGGTTCCTGCTATTTTAAATCAACGTCGATAAGTCGCTAAAAAAAATGACGCGGGGGGGTCAAAAGTGAAGTCGCTGTACGCATTGTAGTTGCCGGTTGCGGAAACCAACAACTTGACAACAAAATGGTCAATTGCATTGATTTTGTCACCAATTGTAACAGTTCGCAGTTTTTCAATAAAGTGAAAATAGTTAAAACGGGTAGTTGCGGCAATTCGCAACTACCCGTTTTAACTATTATTAACATACAAGTGCGGTTCACAGTACATACTTATCTTGAAAGTATGTATCACCTCTCAGGAGGATGCGTCTGCTGCGAAGCGGCTAGCACTGGACCTGAGCACGGGCGGGCCCGTGGCCACAGCCGCGCCCGCGCCCGCGCCCGCGGCGGGCCCGCGCTGCGCGTGCGCGGGCGCGGCCGGCGTGTGCGGCGCCTGCGCGCTGCGGCCCCCGCCCCGCGCGCCGCGCGCCGGCACGCAGGGCTTCCGGCCGCCCGAGGTGCTGCTGAAGTACCCGCACCAGACCACGGCGGTGGACGTGTGGGCGGCGGGCGTGGTGCTGGCGAGCGCGCTGACGGCGCGGTACCCGTTCTTCCGCGCGGGCGACGACGTGTCGGCGCTGGCGGAGCTGGCCGACCTGCTGGGCACGGAGCCGCTGCAGCGCGCGGCCGAGGCGCTGGGGCGGCGCGTGGTGACGTCGTCGGTGCGGCGCGGCCTGTGCCTGCGCAAGCTGGCGGCGCGGCTGCGCGGCGCGGGGCCGGCGCCGGCCAACGGCGCGGCGGCGTGCGCGCGCTGCCGGCTACCGCGGGATCAGTGCCTGTGCCGGGATGGGATCAAAAAGGTATATAATACGTTTTAGCTTATTACTTGCCCACGGCTGGGAGACCTCATCTCATACAGAGACTGCACGAGCATTGATCACCACGCTTGTTTTTTTGTATGGGCAACATCACAAATAGCTGACAAATATTTCGCAATTTTCGAATGAAATTATGAAATATCACTTTGTGCGGCACTATAATATTGACTAACTATTGCAATAATAACACCTTATCGGTGTTGAAACAATTTTAGATGCAAGAGAAGCATTTTTGAAAGATTTCCAATTATTGTTTTTGCACCTAGAACTAAATATTCAGTGTAACTAAATTAGGCACAAACAATTATTAATTCGCTGCATTTGAGTGCTAAACTTAGTATTACTCCTACGATCTGCTGTCCCATGGTAGACATCACAGATAACCTCCTCCTCCTCTAGGTTCGGCATCATTAACATTTTGTTTGTATTCGCGTTCACCAATCTTAGCGGTGCGCACGCAGTGCGCGGGGGCGTGACAACTGCAATCTGATGGCTATTTCTAGATGACGTCACCTGCCGTAATGATATGACAATGACATTAAACAAAGATTCTAACGTGTCGATATTTTTTTAAGGCATGTCATAAATGATCTTTAATTTTACAAAAACAGCAAGCAAAAACATCTAAACTAAGAGTTGTAATAAGGCGTAGTCGATGTATCCGCTACGCGAGGCTCCTATTTCTGTCTGCAGGGTTTAAAGTAACCTAATATGCAGGCCGAAAAGTTCTGGACTGCGAACCGGAAGACGTTGCGTTGGAAGGCCTCCCACTAGGTAGATCAATAACCTGGTGTAGGGACGCACGGGACCGGTCAATGTAGCGACACTTGGGAGAGCCGATGATGTCCAGCAGTGGACGTCTTTCGGCTGATATGATGATGTTGATGATGATGATGAATACGAAGGGACCCTTCGAGCCTAACCTGTCCGCAGTCGTGGTGCCCCAAGTTCACACAAAAACAGATTCATTATTTCAGAATAAACCATTCATTGTATGTATTTATATTTTAATTGACTATTTTGTCCAAATAAATAACAAAATATCGACAAGCAAGAACGACACTGTCGTGGGAAAAAACAGCAATACAATAGTACCTAATGAGTGAAAGGGAAAGACATGAACGAGAATCACTACCTAGCCACTATAAGTTGAGCTCTTGCTAAAATGGTCAATTTTATAATTTTGCGCGTGCGAGGTATCCAGAGACGCGTCTCCGCGCGGGCTAGCGATCTACGAAATAAAACAAGGAAATTGGCGAAACATTTTTTTTGAATTTTGGTAAAAAAACCTGTTTTTGATTAAAAAAATGTTGGTCGTCGACGAAACTACAGTTTATCTTTAAATGATTGTCAACTTTATACTCTAGAACATTAAGTTGAAAATCGTTTACCATTAAACGCACACGCTCGCGTTTTCGCGATTATCTCGAAAACGGTGCATCGTAGGCAAAAAATAACCAAAATTCTCCCTCCCTGTGATACCAACCCCCCGCAGCATCTTCATATAAATTAGTGGAAATTAAACCGTTTTTTTTACCCATTGCCCTTCTTTTTTTTTCGGATGGGAAATCATCAAATAACCCCTCCTGCCCTGGGCGGAGCAGGAGGGAGTGTCAGACTTTTACTGACTAAAACCCATCCATGTTCCTTCCTTTGCCCTTTGTGTTCCAGGGCCGCGGTATCTCTTTCGAACAGTCCCGCAACCCTGGCAGGCGCCGGTCCTTACGGACCCCTTCCTGTTTGCTGACTCTCTTTGAGGCGCGCGTGGAACACGAACGCGCCGTCGACACGGCCTGTCGTCATAAGACGGACGGACGGCGAGCTAGCCCATAGCTCACCGTCCACAGGCCCGCGCCTACGGTGGCCGGGGGCCACCACGTGGCCCCCGACGCCCGTTGCGTCTCCCGCGGCGGCTGGGACGTGAGGTTCTCTCCCTCTCACGTTCCGCCACCTCCTTCGCTAGCATGACTGCTTCGCAGAAGGAGGTGACGGCGTCCCATTCCGTCTCGCTCCGGACCATGGATTGAACCAAGGCCGGAAGCGAGAGGTCGCCGCCGCCGATCGCCGCTACGAGGACACGGCGGTGCTCCGCCCACGCGGGGCAGATCTCCACCCTGTGCTCCGTGTCCTCCGGTCGATCCTCACAATGGTTTAACCATTGCCCTTAATTTAGAAACGGTGCGTTGGAGGACCATGCGTCTCAGAACCTACATTGTTTCTATGGTCTAGGTCAACCCGATACTGCAACAAAATTGGGAAATCTACGAAAAAAAACAAAAAAAAAAACCTAAGTCGTCTATCCATAGCACCCCAAGGGCTACATTCCAACCGTTATTTCAACTCGATTGTTTGATCACTACACTACAGAAAACAAATGTTCATAAACAAATTTCAATTTCAAAAACATCATGAGTGACAGCCCTAGTTCTGCAATGGAGCGTAGGTAATTATTCTAACAACTAGGCCTAGTTTCCATACTATCCATATTTATACTGTGCCTTAGGGGACTCGTCGATGCGCGTGTTAGTGTGAGTGTGCCGTTTCGAACGTCAGTACTTAGTTTCCGTACTGTCCATATTTATATTGTGCTATTACACTCACTCACTGTCACCCACGTCAATCGATCGAATATGCGTTCGCGCGGATCCCGCGGTGTTCACCGCTGCGTACGAGAAAATAAATGTTGTTCGAATAGATATTTTTATCATTAAATGCCATTGAATCATAAAATTACGGGACAATGTACTGTCCCGTATTGGTTTCGCTCAACTACGGGACAATGAAAAATTCGTGCCTGAAATACGGGACAACCCGTAAAATACGGGCATCTGGTCACCCTAAATACACCACAACTAATACAAACTAGAGTTTTGCTACTTGCCGCTAGCTAGCCAGCGGAGTGCGGCAGAGCGGGGGGGCCCGCGCGCCGCTTACCCGGCCGCGTCTGCTTCATCCCCTCGAAACCTATACGTGACCACGATACCATTTCACCTTCAAAAAAGAATCGGTTAAAATACCTATAAAATAATAAGCCTTCCACTGAGACCTATTATAGAAAAGCCTACAAATGTTGGTCGTTCTATGTTAAGGGTTTGGTTTCAGCACTTAGTCCGTAAAGTGGACCATTGTGCGTGAGTTATGGTGGCCGTTACTCCAACCAGCCCACCTCCCTCCAGAAGTAAATCAACCTTCCCGGTCTTCTCAGGACATCCGCAATGGATCTCGGTGCTCCAAGAGTCTCCTCGCGGATCTGGGAGATGCCAGTGCACTCGAGGAGTACATACGCTACCGTTTCCTCCGCCTCCATGTACGCTCTGCACAGGGGGCTGTCAGTGATACCTAGGGTGTGGAAGTGTTTGTTCAGTGAGCAATGTCCAGTGATGGTCCCCGCCACCAGTCGCAGGCTATCTCTGTCCAGGCGCAGAAGGCGCTTGGTCAGCTTCGTATCCAGGGATGGCATAGCTTCCTTGGATTGCCTGCACCCTGGTGTCGAGGTCCACCATTTTACCACTTGCGTTTGAGTGTGATCCTTTAACCAACTCCTTAGCAGCTTGAAAGGAATGGGCACAATGTTTTCGGGTCCGAAGGCGTTTGTGCTGGATACCTTTCTGGCGAGTTCATCCGCTGCATCGTTTCCAAGTGATCCACTGTGTCCTTGATCCATTATAGTGTCACCGTGTTGCGGTTTAGTACCGTAACACGTTCTAGGGCATTATGGCGTTCTAGTATTAATCTCGACGTGATCTGGTTTCTCTTTAAGGATTGAAGAACTGAGGCACTGTCGGAGAGTATACGAATATGGGTATCCGTAACCTCCCTGACTTCTATGGCGTGTGCCGCTTGGATGATGCCTACACACTCAGCTTGGTCGTACAGCCTAGCTGTTATAATAATTGGTTCTAAGTAGTTGTTCCATTTGAAAAAGATTAAAATGAAATCCGAGAAACTGAATATTTCAGACGTAACATTTTTATTTAAAATTTAAAGGCGTTATTACTTGTTTGATACAACGGTGTTTAAAGCTTTATTCTACTTGTGCAAAACTCAGAAATTCACAGAAAAAAACAAATCGTGTGTGCGGGGACCCCGCCCTTTGACACCCAGTCGTACTTAAATTATTTGAGATGATGCTAAAGTTGCTCTGCCTGCCTATGAACCGGCTTCAAAAGGAGGTTATCAATTCGACCCTTTATTCTTATTTCCAGGAACCACAATATTAAGACGGTATAAAAAATATTTTTTTGGGATAGTCCTTGTTGCAATTCATGATCACTAGTTTTCAAACATTTTTTTTTTGTTTCCGCATAATTGAACTTGTCGCCTTGCCACTGCAAAATTGTAACAATGCTAAGGAATTTTTTTTTAATATCTAGGACATTTCCGCGAAAGACATTTGCGCGCATGGACTTATGCGCGAAAGCACTTAAGCGCGAAAGGACACCAGTGCGAATGGACTTTTGCGCGAACGGACACTTGTGGGTATGGCCACTTGCACGTCTAATAGCCCGTGAGATTCGTTACAGACAAAACATAAGATATTCGTCTATAGCGCCCTCGATTACCATGGACATGACGAAAAATTCGCAACTTTTTGCAGCCGCCATCTTTAATTTTCATTTTGACCTAATATTCGTTAATAGCTCCCTCGATTACCATGAGCATGACACCCGTCATGAAAAATTGAATTTTAGTATCCGCCGTCTTTGATTTTGACTCCATATTTGTTTAGAACATAATTATTTACTTAATGCGAAACATTCCAAGCTGAAAATTTTCACTAAATATTTTTGACTTACACCAGTTTTTGGTTTACACCTACACATATTGGGTTGGGCCCGTTTCTTGTAATTTGCCGTCAAAGTTATGACACCATCGTTTTGAGTTTTAGCAATATTATTCAATAACGCTTGCATGTGCACCTTTGAAATATTTAATGTTTATTATAAGCGTCAAGACGGACCGAATACAGTTTTCAGCGAGCTTCTACGGTTTCTCATTTAGGCGCTACAATATTTTTTCGGGTTTTCAAGAAACCGCGATAACTTGAAAATCATAAATATTTTCTTAAATCTTATTCTGTGTACGCACTAATATAGAGCCACTCGTGTATGTTTATTCTACAGGCGCACATACTCGTACAATGGTTTTAGAGGTACACGATTCTGCAAAACGTAAGCAACAAACTTAAGCTCTCTATCCATGCACAATATTTCTCTCTCCGATCATTCCATTAGAATTTTCCTGCTGGATGAGCGTTACCCTAGCAAGAATCGTTGTTTCCGGTTTTTTTCCAAGACGACAAAGCGCACCAATTTTGTATGTGGTTCACACGCAGAGCAGATTATACACTAATTATTCGTTCCACTCATATCACTCTAGGAGACACTTTCCTGCTGGGGTAACACCGCCCAGCTACTCTTAATAAAACCCGAACACAATGTATTTTAAACGCAGTATTAACCTTTTTTATTTTGACATGCAGGCGGACGAGTTCTCTCCAGCGCGTCTGGTGGCGGGCTTCCCGGACGCCGCGTTCGCGCTGGCGGCGCGGCTGCTGGAGCCCGACCCGCGCGCGCGCATCTCGGCAGCGGACGCGCTGCAGCATCCCTTCCTCGCCGCCTGCGACTGACAACTTCCCTTCTGACTATTCTAAATTGTATTTTTTTTTAAGTAGCTGCCTCTATTTGAGGTTCAATGAAAAACTTATGTTCATGTTGGTTACAGTGATATATTTTTAAGTTAAGTTTTAATGCAATACTGACGTTCTAGCGTTTCTCGTCATTCACGAGATGAGGTGATGTCACCTCGCAGCCTCTTGTGAGGGCCTAACGACGGCTGTGAACCATGCCCCTCGAGGGCTAGCTGAATTATGTTAGTAACGTTATGACCTAATGTGGCGCTATTTATTGTTGTAAACACGAACCGATAACAATAAACCGATTATTATTATACTCTAACATTGTATCGGTATAATACACCAGGTTAGGCATTAACCACACGATAAAGAAGAAGAGTGACTCGTAATTCATGATATATGTTACCGGAAATGTATGAAACCTAGGAATTGATTTACAAATTGCCATGCCTACTTAGGAAATGGCTTAGTTCGCTCGCTCCCAAGATCCCGATCCCCTTCGAACCTGACCTGTCCGGAGTGGGGGCGCCCCAAGCCCCGAGCTCGCTCTTGCATCCTAAGTTATCCTTGTGTATGCTGGCGTGGTGTGTAGTATATTAGGGTAACATAAGGCAGGGCAGGGGGTAGGGTATAATAGGAGTACGATAGACGCTCTCGACTGTGTAGTCGCCCCGCTATTCCCGCTGTACTTAAGAACATCAAGAATGTAATACATTTCCGATCGCTGTTTAGGAAATGTATAGATTTCCTAGGAAAAGTGCATAGTACAAAATATATTATAGAATTCCTATATGTTTAAGGAATGGGGCTATCGCTATCGCGTGTGAATTCACCGCTAGAGGCGCTAGTGTAGCGCGAAGGCACCGAAATGTCAGATGTCATAGAAAGTTCACGCGCTGCGTGCTTTTTTGTCACGTACTTTTACTAATATTCACGATTGTGGTCTAGATTGAGCTATTCCTGATTAATTATGATTTGAAGATTTTAAGTAGCAACTTAGGATCTTATTTGTTAGTACTTGGAGGTAAAATGATTTTTAAATGTTTCAAGCTTGCTAATTTTAGGGAGAATATTGTAAATGAATGATCTTAAGTTTACACTATGCTGATATACGTATTAAAGTAAACTTTTGATGAAGTTATTGGTACAACAAAGTATAAGATAGAATTATTGACATGAACATAAGCGACAGTGGCGCCATCTGGTGAGCTCAAAAACGATAGCCCTCATTGTGCACATTTCCTAGGAATTGTATACAATGACGGATTACATACTTTTCCGTTGACATATATACTTAGCCAAAAGTGGTTATAAAAAAAAGTCACCACTACTAGTTCCAAAAATGTCAACTAAGACAACTAGCTGTCACTCCATTTTGTTTTCTAAACGTGTAATGGCTCAAGTTCATAATGTTGTTGTTATCTAACAGATTAAGGTCATGCCATGAGTCTAATTATTGGTTGATTGTACTTCTATGTCTTGTCATAGTCAGCGTGTACCAGAAAGGTATCACACAGGGTGGGATCTGAACCATTAAACGAAAAAACTCAGCTGTCCTGTACAAAACTTCAATACCCAAAGTCCCATGGAGAAGTTGTCCATCTTGATGGTCTGAACCACACCCTGAAGTATGACCACACTTCTGGTGCAGACGCTAGCAAATCAAGCTACCCGAAACTGTCAAATTTTCCCAGTCAACCTTGAACCTAATACCTCAGCAATAAAGTTGAAAATCTATTAAAGAAATTTGACAGATTGTAGTAAGTTGATGTGCTGGCGTCTGTAGTTCTGTACACGCTGTATATTATAATTTCTGTTACACATAATACTGTACACGCATTCAAGAAACTATTGTCATGTGTGTCGAGTACCATCATTATATTATTAAGCAGATTGCCGCAGTAATTGTTATGTGAACCTTTTAATATGAGTTGGTTTAACGGAAAACCATTTTTACATAACGTAGGTACACAAACAGAGAAGTGCCTTATGTGAAGCGCGCGGCAGGCATCGCGTGTTGTTAGTTACGAATAAGAAGAGTGACGCGACCGAGCGTCGATATAAGTTTTATTGTTGATTAGTTGTAAAGGGGATCTCAGAGTAAACTTTAAGTTTCATATCGAGTACAAAGTAGAGTAATGGTGACGAGGCGCGCAATGACCAGCGATGTTCACGATCTATTTATTAAACGTTTATATAAAAAATTACTACTCATTTCATTTATTGTGTTCAGAAGAATGTTGTTGTTACCTCATTGTAAACAACCGTTAAGTTAAATAATTTGGGTTTTTTTTTATAACGAGTAAGTATCATATTTGGGGAAAAGAAATGTGGGCAGACGACGTAGTTGCTATTGGGGGAAAACCTGGATGAGGCTGGCACAGGAACGTGGAGATTGGCACAAGCAAAGAGAGGCCCTTGCCAAGCAGTGGGTGAATTCAGGCTGTGGATGATGATCATATTTTATTTACATTATACAAAAATAACTTTACGTGAGGCAATTTTTTTTCGACCCGCCCTCCCCCCTTGGTGCGATGTGTGAGATTTTTTGGATTTATTAAAAAAATAAACAATTTGCTTAATTATTTCCATTGAAATATTTATTAAATATTATTGTGAGGGATTTAACTATACTTTAGTAAAACGTTAACTGAAAAGTTTACTTAAACATAGTTTTCATGCAATTTTGTTTCTTGCGGGAAAAAACATATTTACCGAGACTGGGTCTCCCTCTCGTGAGGTTCGGCTCGACATGTAATTAATGGACGTCCCCTAAGTTTGAAATTATCCATGGGGACGTGCTATCGGCTTACAAGTCCACGCAATCCTGTCCTTACCCCCGGTCACCCGCTCGTAGTACTGCCTGCTAACTTTCTTATCGAAATCGTCGTGAATAGCTAACCGAAATACTGAGTTACGTTTGCATGTATGGATGGATTGTCAAATTGCCATGTTTGAAGTATAGTTCTCATAGAATTCCTATAGACTACTTTGTTGGTCTAGTGGTCGCAGAACGCGCTGCTGGTGAGCACGACGTCCTGGGTTTGATTCCCAGGTCAGCGGACTAAATAATATATCCAGTACTATAGTTATACCTCTGCCTTTAAAGAGAAATTCAGGTGAGATATTTTGATGTTATAAAACATACCTAGCATAAAAAGTGCATAACTCTTGCTTACCCCTCCGTGGAATACAGGTGTAATGTTATGTGTAAATGAATGCGCTTTAAATCAAAGTCACTATGAATTAATTAAAAAATACTTTATTATCAAAATTGTTATTCATAAGCAGTCTTCCTGTCTACAGTACATAAACATACAAAAGAGATTTCATTAGGTACTGATGTTACCTTCTGGCTCTCAGGGCAGCAAATGCAACTTATTGCAAATAAAGCAAGCAGAACAGTGTGCATTTAGTTTGTTTCCGTGGGAAACGTGTCGTCAAACAAAAACGGCATTTGTTAGGTGGGTTACACATATAATTAGCTGTCCTTATTCAGGGTTTTACTTAATTACAAAGTTACAAATGGATATACATAAACTATCTCTTCAAATCCAATATGGGTAGACACTGCTGTCACACTTTCATGGGTGTGGTCACTGGCTCAACAAATGCATTTCTCACTGGGGGGGTACACAATTACACATACAAACTGAATGAGCTTATCACCAACAGCTATACACACTGAACCAAAACATATAATCTAAAATTATTCTAGCTCCATTGCATTGAACAGCTTCCATGTTGTTGAATATAATGGCTAAATTAATATTTTCAAATGTGCATTAATTTTTCCAGAAATTGGGGTTTTGTTGCAGCCTTCTCTCGAAGTTCTGGTACCACGTGTGCAGAGTGTTGAGTGGTATATATGACACGCCCGGTGTGGGGGTCATCTGGTCCTGTGTCACAGAGAATGACGCCACGAAGTTCACCAGGTGCTCTAGCATCTTCTGGGCAAATGTTATGTAATTGTTTTGTTGTAGTGACTGAAACAATTATTGTTGTATGTAGTTCAATTCATTCATGATCAGGAATGTCTAATAAAATCTGAGAAAGTCTGGTATCAACCAATGCATACTTACAACTGAGGTAGCTAGAACTTGCACATTTGATTCAGGTTCAATTGCTATACCAATCTGTGCATTATGACATATCTGCTGTTGCCCAAAAGCAGTTATGAATTTATTGTCACCTGTGAACCATAAGGAGAAATGGGGGTAAAGCACCAGTTTACAACAAGCAGAAAAGTTTATAAGATTGTTAATCAAAGAATCTTACTAGATAGTTCATGTAGTTTTTTCAATGTTCCTATTTTGAAAATAGCTGAGGGTTTAGTGTTCGAAATGTGTCCGAGTAGCTGCCAGTTGGGAGGCGCCGCGGGGTCCGGCCAGCTCCAGTACACCATACCCACAGTGCCCGCCGGCAAAGGAGCCACACCGGTTAAGAACACCACCGCATGGTTGATATTGTCCGCCTCTGTGATTGTTATGAGAAACTGAGTCTCTGACAACGTTGCGAAGTCTGTCTGCACCTAAAAAGCCACAAAACATCTTCAATGTGGGGTTTTATTCAATAATAATATATAAAAGCGTGGGTTTTACTTACGAGACGACCCGACACAATCAATCCAAATACATTGGACATCCTTAATGTGTTAATTTAATATTTACGGTTCTTAATTTACTTAATACACAACAGTAACGTTAACAATATTCTACTTTATTCTAGAATTCTATGGTGATCTATACATATTACATAGCTCTTAACTAGCATTTTTTATCTGTACAGAAGGACGCGTTGTGCTTGACAAACATCAAATTGATAACTTCATTTACGTTTAGGAACTTCGATAATAATTTATATTTTTTAAACGTTTCATTAATTAAAAGCTATTAACCGTTGAGGAGTTCTCTCGTGAGGAGACCTTCCTGGCTGCAGGACTAATAATGTTTCTTATAAAAATGTATTGTCACCAGAACCAAAAGTGTGTGCAAAATTTCAGCTCAATCTAAGAGAACTGGTTTAAAATTCAGTTGCAAGATTTGACAAATACTTAGGAAAGGGAACTTAAATAAAAGAAGCATATTTTAATCATATAAAAATCACAATAAAATTTAAAAATAATGTAAAAATAAAATTTAAGGTGGATGTGCAAGGGTAGCCCGCGAAATTTAAATTTTCTTACGTTTATTGCAATTTGCAGGTCAGTGTCAGGTTGTATGTTGATGAAAATATGAATCGCGCCAGTAACAAGTATGGAGTTACAGAATTATAATCATTCAAATTATCAATACAACCCTACAAGTTCATATAATCACAAAGAGTGACTTTTTCATGAAATAGCTATTGAATGGATGATGAATAACAGATAAGCATATTTTTTCGATAGTAATCACACCCTATCACTTGAAATGTTTTCCATCAATACTGGGAAGATTAACAAACACGGATGGAACGAAACATCTTTGAACAAATAAGGTCCAACATAACTTATGACTACGAAGTATTCAGCTCCAACGAAGTGGTGGCAAGTGAAGAACAACTACGTAAAACGAATAACATGGTGACTTTAAGTGATCTGAATGAATTGAGTGCAACTCAGCAAACTTGTGACTTTTTTCGTAACTAAAAGTATAAAGGACTGTAGTTTAAATGACTTTAAGTAGTCGTCGAAGTAATTTTAGCCTACCTAGTTTAACGAATATCAACACAAACAAAAACTCTGTATTATATAGTATCTATCATCAAAATTTATGTGGACTTAATAACAAGAAAGACGACCTAGAAATTTATTTGAATGACTTAAAATCAAAAGTAAATTGTATTTGTATAAGTGAACACTTTTTAAATGAAATCCAAATATCACAATTACAGATGACTAGTTATAAACTGGGTTCCTACAACACAAGAGTAAACAAGAAAAGAGGCGGTACTTTGGTGCTAATAAGCGATGACAGACAAATAGAGAACATAGAAATTTGTAAAAAACTTTATAAACAGTATGTGGACTAAAAGATTTAGAATTTAATATTAATATTGTTTGTTGCTATAGAACTCCTCAGAATAATAATTTTGATAGTTTTCTTGAAAGGCTGGAACAACTATTGAAGCACTTCTTCAAAAAACAGTGTTTGATTTGTGGCGATTTCAATATTAATCTGATGAGATGACAAAAACCGCAAATCATTTTTATCGTTGCTCACATGCTACAATTTTAGATGTTTGTTTGACACTACAACATTCATACGTAATGGCACAGAGTCATGTATTGACAATATATTGACAAATCTGGTAGATACTAATATTAATGATGTCCATATTGACCACAACGGATTATCAGATGGACATGCTGGTCTTTTTTGCGCAATAAATGTAAAAAAAGTAACAAAAGATATAAAAAGAAGTAATTTTAAGTACCTACATTAAAAAAAGAATATATGTATACTTAATAAAAAAAATAAAGCGGAATTTAGGAAAAAGTTGGCAGAGATAGATTGGAATCTCGGTATAAATACATTTATAAGAAAATTTAATGAAGTTCATGATAATTCATTAAAAAAAAAGCAAATTATAGTTGATCCTAATAAGTCTGAAAGAAGTTATTGGTTTAGCAAAGGAGTTAAAGTATCCAGCAAAGTTAAGCGCATGCTGTGCCTTATTGATAAAAAAGTGTGATAAATCAATTTTAAAATATCGCAAAAATTACTTAAGAATATTTAGAAAGGTAGTAAGATGTGCAAAAAAGCTCGACACTAGGAAAAAGATTGATCAGGCACCTCAATCTAGTAAAGCCATGTGGAAAATAGTGAATAGTAGACGTAATTCTAATAAAAAACAAAGCACAGATATTATAATACTTAAACAAGATAATAAGATATATGACAGCCCTATAGACGTAGCTAACTTTTTATCTGACCAATTTGACAACAAAATTACACTCAAGTCTTCTGATCATAGCTTAGCCAAAAAATACTTAATCGAAAATAAGGCTAGAGTAGACGATTACATGTTGTTTGACCTAGTATCCCCGGTAGAAAGCTTTAAAATGGTCAATAACATGTGCAATAAAACTTCTCATGGTCATGACGAAATACCTATAAGCATCATCAAGGATAACATTGACATATTAACTGAGCCAATAGCTGCCTTTTTGAACAAATGTATTGAGCAATGTGTTTTTCCTGAACAATATAAAATTGCTCGTGTTTTGCCCATATTCAAAAAAGGCTCTAAATTAGTTGCGAAAAACTATAGACCCATTTCACTACTACCAGTAATCTCTCAAATATTTGAAAAGGTAATAAAAGATAGGCTTGTCAAACATTTAATTAAACACAATATCATTAGCTGTCAACAGTTCGGGTATCAAAGAAGCATAGGAACCATTGATGCAATAGACTCACTAGTGGATGATGTACTTTGCAAACTAAATAAGAAAAGGAAAGTGGCAGGACTATTCCTGGATCTTAGCTCTGCCTTTGATACTGTTGAACATAAAATCTTTTTAGACAAATTAGAACACTATGGGATAAGAGATAATGTCCTAAAGCTTTTCAGTTCTTACTTAGAGAACAAATCACAGTACGTCGAAATTAAGTCAATTGAAAGCGGACATGAAAAAATTAACAAATGTAAGCTTGTTAGAGTGCAAAAAGGGGTTCCACAGGGCTCAGTCTTAGGTCCAATATTTTTTATAATATTTCTTAACGACTTAGCAAACTATATGATAAGATAGTACCAGACATCAAAATGGTTATTTTTGCTGATGACACAAGTGCCATTATGAACGATACATCTGTAAGGGACTTAGAAAATAAAGTGAATCATGCACCGTCTGCTTTTGAACATTGGTTTTCCACTAACAATTTAAAACTCAATGTGGAGAAAACTAAATGTATGCTATTCAAATCAACCGTGAGGAGTAAGGACAGTATTCAAATAGCTTCATTGGGAAATAAAGTCGAAATTGTACAAAACTTAAGATTTTTAGGGATACAAATTGATGCGCTCTTAAGCTGGAAACAAGAACTGGAAGCAATTGCAAATACTCTCAGCAGTGCATGCTATGCCTTGAGAAGTTTAAGGGACGAACTAACCATTGCTCAATTGCGAAATGTTTATTTTGCCTTAGTAGAGTCCAAGCTGAGGTACAGTATTAAACTATGGGGTAATAGTTATAAATATAATATGGAGGTAGCCTTTGTTATGCAAAAAAGAGCCCTCAGAACTATTCTTCGCATAGACCAGACTGAATCATGTAGAGACCATTTTATGAAATTAAATATTCTACCTGTGCCTTGTCTTTATATTTTGGTTCTACTAAGTAGCTTTATAAAAAACCTAGAGAAATACGAGACAAAGGAAGAAAGGGAAACTAGGGTGGAAACACGCAGGAACGATTTGCCTAATTATTTGCAGCCAAAATTAAATGTTGTCAAACATAGCTCTATAGTTCAGTCTGTACAAATTTTCAATAAATTGCCATTACAACTAAAAATCATTAGTAGTCCAAGAATATTTAAATTTAAATTAAAGTCCTTCCTGTTGACGAAGTGCTACTCTAAATATAGAGGAGTTTCTTGGGGACAAAAATAATGCCACACTGTAACTTGTTTATTACTCTAAGTCAGATAATATGTTATGTTTTGATTAAATTGATTGTTTGTTATTTTTTTCTTCTGACTAGGCAATCTGTGTTCTTATTATTATTATTTTATTTTTTCTAAATTCTTGATTATTAATTATTTTTATTTTGACATTCTATCCGTATTATTGATTGTAATTTTTATTGATTATTATTATTGTATTATTCCTGTATTCGACACAAATGTATTTTTGTTCAGAATAAATAACGACCCAAATGTATGGGACAGCTGATTATTTTTTTACGATTTCGATGGTGGTCCCATAGAGAAAGTTGTTCAGTTTGATGGTCCGTACCACAGTATTCCATATGATTATACCCTTATTGTTACACGTTGTATATCGAATTATGTGTTAAAAAGGAAACAGCGTGGTAGCAATGGTCCAATATTTTTAATCTTTACTGCGTCAGCTGACGGTCTTTCCACCGCTAGCCACGCAGCTGATTGTTGTTTTCGTACTTTCAATAATTTGAACGATCACCTGGTTAAATTTCATTCGGCGTACTATAACTTTATTTTTTACTAGCGACCTGCCCCGGCTTCGCACGGGTGCAATGTTATACATATAAACCTTCCTCTTGAATCACTCTATCTGTTAAAAAAAACGCATCAAAACCCGTTGCTTAGTTTTAAAGATCTAAGCATACATAGGGACAGACAGCGGAAAGCGACTTTGTTTTATACTATGTAGTGTTCCAACGATCGTATTTTTAGGGCTCCGTTGTCATATGGTCGCATTAAACGGAACCCATAAACATAGATTCGTACTCTGTCCGTCCGTATGTCACAGCCATTTATCTCCGAATAATCCGACCGAGACTGTTTGCACCAGACAGTGACAATTTTGAGATTATGTGTCTTCTTTAGACCGCTGCACAAAAGAGATGTGAAAATATGAAAAAATAAATAGGTTAATACGGGTGCCGGAGGCCCTGCTTAAATGTAATTGAAGGTTGAATAGAAGTCTACGTAGGTATAGGTTTACTTTGTGCGGTGTCTATCGACAGCTCTTGAAGAATGACATCGAGGTTCTTTTATTCAGCTTTTGGACATTCATATAAACAGTAATAATGAATTATGTACCCATTAGATTTAGTAGGGATGTATTTATAAAACAATGTCCGCGTCGGTAGTTACTAGGTACCTACTTGTCACTTCGCTTGACCTAGTTTTACTTCCGACTTTCATCGATTCTGTTGGGCTCATGCCTCGAGTCCTGCCTGTGACCTACTTCGTGTTCGCGCTCAAAGTTCACTAGTACCTACTTAAAATCTTTTTGTTTGATTTATATACTTTTTGTTTATTTTTTTTTAAATTAATATTTATTCGGACGGCATGTGGTCACGAGGTGTGCTGCACTTGGCAGTTAACTAGGTATCATTTGTTTAAATTAGGTTTGGAAAGGGAACTTAGTATTTGCAAAACATACCTACCTAAACGAGACAGTAGAATGTGGCATATGAAATCTCCTGTTTACTTATGTAAACAGGAGATTTCATATGCCACATTCTACTGTCTTCCTTAAGGAAACAAAACACTTATTCATATTCATATTTATTGGAATTAAAGATCAAACTTAGTCATACAAACAAGTAACAGGAACTAGCACCTGAAATGACAAACTAATTAACATAACAATAGTTCTTAAAACAAACACGAAATGATGAATTTGAATGCAAGTTAACATAAAGCATAAATGCAATTAATTGAGTCAGAGAGCAGGCAAAAGCTGAAAATCAAACAAATAACAGTTAAACTGATAACAAGTAAAGAGTAAATAATATTGTGATAAGAGACAGTCACAGGGCGATAGCAAGCGAGGAGAGACGCCACTAGTTATTTAACTTAAATCACACAAATAGTTACATCATGTCGCCGTAACAACCATCAAGTCTACATAAACTACTCAGTAAGTGTCTACTGCTTGCAGTAACAGATTAGTCGTGTTGTAGCATGGAGCATACACAAACAAGTACCTTTTACAAATTATACATCCTTTGTTCTTGTGTATACTACCTTCTTGTAAATTGCTACTTTTATTTACTCTAATTATTTTAAATGTTCTCTAATCATTACCTATATAAACAAAAATAATACTTTAAAGTTACATCATGAGAAAAACATTATAACATCTAATAAGCCTAATTATTCAGCAATCTTAACTAGATCGTACTATAAATAATTATTGAATATGTTTGTAGTTATTGTACTGATATCAATTATGTTCATCTTTGCTTTTCTTTGTGTGGCTTTTATTCTAATCTCTCATGTAGGGGTAGTCAATATCGCGTAGCGGCACGAAGGTCTCCTTGATGGACTGCGGCGAAGTCCAGCGCATGATGTAGACAGGCCCGCCCGCTTTGTCGTTGGTGCCCGACATGCGCCCGCCGCCGAATGGTTGCTGGCCCACCACCGAGCCAGTTGACTTGTCATTGAGGTAGAAGTTGCCAGCCGTCATCTTCAGCTCATCCAGAGCTTTTTGCAGGAAACTCTTGTCCATTGAGAATACTGCTCCAGTCAGTGCAAATTTGGTTGACGAACCAATGAGAGACATTGTCTTGTCTACATCACGGTCATCATACACATACATTGAGAGTACAGGTCCAAAGATCTCTTCAACCATAAGCTTGTCATGAGGGTCAGTGGTCTCAATAATAGTGGGCTGGACGAAGTAGCCCTTACTCCCATCAAATTCCCCGCCAGCAATTATTTTATTCTTGGGATTGTTCTTGGCATTTTTGATGTAGCCCGTGATTCTATTGAAAGCCTTGTCATCAATGACAGCAGCGGCAAAGATTTTGAAGTCTATTGGGTCACCTATCTTCAATTTAGCGAGCTCCTGAATCAAACCATTCTTGATAGGTTCAGCAAGAGATTTAGGAACATAAATTCTTGAGCAAGCTGAACATTTTTGACCACAATATTCGAATGATGAGCGAATAGTGGCAGTGACCACAGTCTGGATATCAGCTGAAGGATGCACAAAGTGATAATTTTTGCCTCCACACTCCCCAATCAGCCTAGGATAATTAATATAACAGTTAAGATTTTTTCCAACTTCATTCCACAGCCAGTTGAATGTGGGTACAGATCCAGTGAAGTTGATACCGGCTAGTTTGGAAGAGGAGGTAATGGTCTGTCCAAAAGTGGGTCCATCTGCTGGGACAAAATTAACTATACCATCAGGTAGACCGGCTTCACGCATTATATTAAAGATCCTCCAATTTGAGAGAATAGCTGTGTCAGATGGTTTCCATACTACACCGTTACCCATAAGAGCAGGTGTGTAGGCTAAGTTGCCCCCAATTGCAGTGAAGTTGAAGGGGCTGATTGCTGCAATAAATCCATCAATACCTCGGAATCTAAGAGAGTTTCTAGTCACAGATGGATCCTCAGAAATAGGTTGATATTTAGCACTCTCTTTTAAAAAGAACACATTAAATCTGAAGAAATCAATGAGTTCCGCAGCAGAATCAATTTCAGCTTGAATTACACTCTTAGACTGGCCCAGCATAGTGGCAGCATTGAGTTTCTGTCTGTGCGCGCCAGCCATCAGCTCGGCAGCAGTTTGCCAGATGCGAATACGTTCCTGCAGCGGCGTGCGGTCCCAGCGCACCTGAGCATCTACAGACACTTTGATCGCTTTCTGTATGGTCTTCTCACTCGCGTAGTAGAACTTTGCGATCTTCTTGGAGTGATTGTGCGGCATCACCTGAAAGCGCGGCTCGCCCTCCTTGATGTTCTCGCCGCCGATGACGATGGGCACCTCCTCGGTGACGGCGGCGGTCTGTGCCAGCTCGGCGGCCAGCGCGGCGCGCTCTTTGCTGCCCTCGCGGTACTCTAGCAAGGGCTCGTTCTGCACGCCGAAGTCCTGGAACTTGGGTAGCTCCACGATGCTGGAGAATGAACGCTCGAGCGCGCGGCCCCCGCGGACCGTTCTCGTCCATACGCTCAACATCTTTGCGTAATCGGTTGATTCTTTTCTGGGATTGCAAGCAAAGTACTGTCAAGAGGGCTTGTTACGTAAACCGAATCGTTCGCAAACACGACAACACTTAAACGCGCACGGATCCGGTAACTGACGTCGATATAGTTTCCACAGAATCTGCGACCTTCACCGATCCATCACATTTTGTAACGAAACGGAATGGCACTACCAAAATAATATTGTGTAAGTTTTTACACGATATTCCTCGTACTTTTAAAATATCTATGGGTTTATAATTGTGGGTTTCAGTGTGTTCTATCTGCCATGTTTTTTAATCAATATTTGATTATAATTTTCAAGACTGTTTTTCTTTATAGATCCTGTCCGAACCTCAACCGGTCACACTGGGTCACAGCACACAGCTGACATTTGCGTTTGCGTTTGCGAATACTGCAACGCGCTGACGCGCGTATTATTATCGAATCTAGAGACTATTTATCCAACCCACGCCCACGACTAAACGCGTCATGATAATGTGTTGCTCTTTCGTTTCCTCTAGCTCTTGTCTGCGGATTTTAGAGCAGGACAAAATATCAATAATTTTCATAAATATTCTTGTTTTAGTACCTAATTACCTATCCATTTTAGTAGAATGAAGAAGTCTATCTCCCTCTCTCTCACCAATTTTCTTTGCAAAGTGTCATGCGAGCGTTCATCGTAGTCGCACGCACCCTATATAAAAATGTACTCTGTGCCTTTGTTCACGCGCGTTGTCGACTCGTAAACGTCCGTAGTCCGTCGTAGGTACTTGTGATTCCTCGAGTTTGAGACCGTAGACTAACGATCGTTATTCTGTGTGCTAGAGCCGGCTATTCGTGTTGGACTCAGCTCGCCGAGCAGGCAAGCCATAGATTATTATATATCTAGAGGCAAGCACTTCGGATTAGTTTGTGCCATGCACAACAAAACAAATCAATCGTGGTTGAAACAATAACCAATGGACTACCCCAAAAACACCTTGTAAGAGCTTGCTGCTAGCGCTAAAAGCTCTAACATATTTTTGAATTTTCAAGTTGGCGTGGATTGCCAAATCCGAAACTGACAAATACCGAAAAATGCTCAGCTCAGGAGTCTCGAGCCCGATTTTGATGAAAACTAAAACTGCATCATTAGATTTTTGAAAAATCAATATTCCTGGCCAGGAATGGAACCTGTTGGTTTTGAAAAAAACACTCACTGTATTATTATTTTATTACACCATTCGATAGCGTCGCCATTAAGAATCAAATTCTGTGAAATAATGACATAATGATATACAAACCAAAGGAAGGAGTTAAATACCTAACAGCCTGCAAACAGCTACGTAGTAAAGAATAGGTATATTTATTTTATATTATATATTATTTAAATATATTATATAAAAATAAAGTCAAAAACAAGATGGCGGCTGCGCTAGGACGTTTTGAAATTTTCGACTTTTCTCACTCGACTCTGACGAATTGTTTTGTTCTACCGATTTCCAAAGTCGCCAACTTTGACTTTGCCAAATAGTAATTTCAATTTAAAATTAGGTAATTTCAATGGCAATCAAGAAAAATTATTACATTTTGAAAATCCAAGATGGCGGACGATGTGGCGGCCATTTTGTGAAAAGTTGGAATTTTCGCCTTTTTTCAAATCCATTTTTCGAGTAGTCGGCAACATCCAACGGTTTCGAGTTGTACCGAGCGGTTGTGTGTTTCGCCGAGGAATGTTGCCTGGTGCAAAAAAAATCCCCATTCTTAGGGCATTTTCCCAGATTTTCCCCAAAAACATGATAAGAAGAAAAAACGACAATTCGAAAAGGGACTTTGACTAGCTGGCAACATTGGGGTCACCCAAATGACATTTGACCATTTTGGTTCGTTTTAGTTGGCCACCCCAAAAAACATTGAATATTTTAGTTTTTGGGACTTTTTGACTTTGGCGAATTCTTTTGTTCTACCAAACTCAAAAGTTGGCAGCACCAAGTACACCGGTCAGTGGTCTACATCCTTGAGATTTCAGAAAAAAATTGACTTTTCAAAAAAACAAGATGGCGGACAGTTTAGCGGCTTGTAAAAATGACGAAAAATCACAATTTTCGACACGATAAATGGGACAGCTGGCATCCTCCGACTGGATTGTGTTTTATGAACCGGTTGTGTTTCGTCGAAGAGTGTTGCATGGTGCAAAAATTTTCCCCATTCTTAGGGTATTTTCCCAGATTTGCCCCGAAAACATGAAAGTAGAAATAACGACATATTGAATGGAGACTTTAACTAGCCGGCAACATTGGGGTCCCCCGAATGATATTTGACCATTTTCATCACTTTCAGCTGGCAGCCCCGAGAGCCATTGGGGGTTTGAATTTTCGGGTCAGATCCTGGCGAATTCTTTTGTTCTACCAAAGTCAACGTACAGCCACCGTTTTTTTACTGACAGGTACCTTGTATCCTGGTTACTTTAGAAAAAATGTGACATTTCAGAAATTCAAGATGGCGACCGTGCCATTTCCAGTTTCCGAAACCTTGTCCGATTGGGGTCGTTCAAGCGGTTCATCCCACTGCGGCGGGGTATGAATTTGTATTGAATTTTAGGTTTTTCAGGGCTTTGAGGGATAATTATTTACTTGACTGATGGCTGTGATTCAAAATGGCGGCCGCCTTATTTCCGGTTACCAAATGTTAAACTATTTAGAGCTCGATTGTTGTTGTTGTTGTTCATAGTATGTTTATTAAAAACAAAGTTACTGCTACAGTTTGATGAAAAAGTGCTATACCCATATCTCAAAAACTAAACATCAAATCTTATTCAAAATAATTTTGTTTGAAAATTTTATTTACGTTCTACAATCCTACATTTTTTCAGAATTGTCCTCCTCATACTTTAGAAATTAGATGGGGAAATGAGGGGGGGCACATTTTACCACTTTGGGAGTGTCTATCCTTCAAACGATCTACTTTGAGAAAAAATAGTTTTAGAAACCTCAATCTCATTTTTAAAGGCCTATCTACAGACATTTATACCTATCTACAGCCTATTTATAGACACCCCGCACGTATAGGTTAGATGAAAAAAACACTTTTTAGTTTCAGTGCCATGTATGGGGAGAGACATCCGAAACTATGAGGAATAGCTAGCATAAAAATGCTTATAGGAAGACTCCTCTTTTAGGGTTCTTTAGCCGAATGGCAAAAAACGGAACCCTTATAGATTCGCCATGTCTGTCTGTTTTTCTCTTCGTGTATGTCACAGCCACTTTATTCCGAAACTATTAGGACTACACAGTTGAAACTTAGTAGGTAGATGTATTCTGTGAACCGCTTTACGATTTTTATATAAAAATAAAAATAAAAAAAAAGATTAAGGGGGCTCTCCATGCATGGAACTGAAACAAAAAAAATATTCTTTCATCAAACCTATACATGCGGGGTGTCTTTAAATAGGCTGTAGATAGGTATATGTCTGTAGATGTAGATAGGCCTTTAAAAATGAGGTTGTGGTTCCCAAAACTATTTTTTCTCAAAGTAGATCGTTTGAAGGATAGACACTCCCAAAGTGGTAAAATGTGTCCCCCCCCCCCCTCTAATTTCTAAAGTAAGAAGAGGAAAATTCTGAAAAAAATTAGGATTGTAGATCGTAAATAAAACTTTAAACTAAACTTGGTTTGAATAAGATTTGATGTTTAGTTTTTTGAAAAATGGGACTTATTCATCAAACTGCAGCAGTAACTTTAGAGTAGAGTAGAGTAGGGACTCCATTTTCCGCACTTAGACTCCAATATGGTCCGTTGTGCGTCGGTGTCCGGCTAAGTTAGCCAGCCTAGCTCCGCCCAGAAGCACAGAAGTTTCCTGGGAGCTTCACAGGCTTCGCGGAGCGACCTCACTGTTCCGAGGATTTGTTTGCGTTGGGTAGCCACGGCCTCGCATTCCAGGATGACGTGGGCGGCTGATTCTTCGGCGTCAAAGCAGCCCCTGCAGAGTGGGCTCTCCGTGGCGCCTATGTTAAAGAGATGTTTATTTAGGGGGCAATGGCTCGTTATTGTCCCTATTATTATTCTGAGGTTATTTCTACTTAGGCTGAGCAGTCGTTTTGTTAGTCGCGGATGTAGACTTGGCATCGCCATTTTGGACTGCCTGCAGTCCGTAGACCGTGACCATTTGTTGTTGTGAAGTTCAGTTGATCTCTGGCGAACCCATGTACGGAATTGTGAGAAAGGTAAGGGAAGGAGTGGGTACGGGCCTAGCACTGCCATCTCGGAACCTCTCTTAGCAAGTTCGTCTGCGGCGTCATTGCCTAGGGATCCACTGTGCCCCTTTATCCACTGGAGGGTGATTCTGTTAGACCGCGATATACTCTCCAGGGCGTGGTGACATTCAAATATTAATTTACTGTTAGTTTGTTTGTTTTCTAGGGCTTTAAGCACAGCTAGGCTATCAGATACAAATCTGATTGCGTAGTTGTGAATCCCTAGACGCTTTACGGCTGTTGCAGCTTGTGTTAGGGCGACACACTCGCATTGGAATATCGAGCTGTGTTCGCCTAGTGGTAGGTGAAAGTTGATATTGAGGTCTAGGGAGTGTACGCCAGCCCCCGAGCCATTTTGAGTTTTAGACCCATCTGTATAGATGCGTACTTCATTGACTCCTGCCTGACTGATCCCTTAATTCCTCTGTTGTTTGTATCCTATAGCTTTTGTTGAACATAGGTTTATTAGGTGTCCTATCACACGGGGCAGCGCTGAGAGGTTGATACTCAATCACCCGGTCCAGGATGCCTGCGTGGGGACTGGTGTGGTTCTTGCCCCATATGCCTAAGTGCAAAAGCCTGATAGCTGCTAGTGCTGCCTCCTGCTGTATATGCAATTCAAGGGGAGTTAATTGTAAGGCTATCTCCATTGCTGCAGTTGGGGTTGTCCTCATACAGCCCGTGATAGCGGAACAGGCGTGCCTTTGGAACCGCTGAAGCCTAGAGACAGCGGTCGACAATTCAGTTCTCGTCCACCAAACCAAGGCGCCATATGTCAGCATTGGTCTGATCACCGCTGTGTAGAGCCACAGCGTGATCTTTGGAGACAGGCCCCACGTTTTTCCTAACATTTTTTTGCATTGGTACAGTGCGATTGTGCTTTTGTTAAGTTTGTAGTCAAGATTCCTATTCCAGAGCAATTTGCTATCAAGAATCACTCCTAAGTACTTAACTTCTTCTTTAAGTGTTAGTTCGGTGTTGAATAGTTTAGGAAGTTTGTGTGGTCCAAGGACTCTTTTGTTTGTAAACATTATAAGTTCTGTTTTAGTGGGGTTAACCGATAGTTCGTGTTTTGTACACCAATTCTCGATTATTTTGAAGGCTTTCCTCATGAAAAAAAAAATGAAAAACAAAGCAGTAACTTTGTTTTTCATTATCATACTATGAAAAACAAATTTAGTTTTGCTGTTGAATGTAAAAAAATACAACATGTGAATGAGTCTTCAAAATATTTTATCATAGGTATTATTTGGTGTTACATACGACACGCACATGGCCGGTATTTTAAATAGAGTCTATAGGTAGAGGATGCAGGCTGTGGTCATGTGGCTCAGGTGGAAGCGCCAGGGTAGCACGGGATTGTTTCTGTTTTATTCAATTTGCAGGTCAGTGTCAGGTTGTATGTTGATGAAAATTATGATTCGTGTCCGTAATACGTACGAACGGTAACGGTCCCTGAGTTTAAATATGATTCGTGTCCGTAACACGTACGAACGGTAACGGTCCCTGAGTTTAAATATGATTCGTGTCCGTAACACGTACGAACGGTAACGGTCCCTGAGTTTAAATATGATTCGTGTCCGTAACACGTACGAACGGTAACGGTCCCTGAGTTTAAATATGATTCGTGTCCGTAACACGTACGAACGGTAACGGTCCGAGTTTAAGTATGATTCGTGTCCGTAACACGTACGAACGGTAACGGTCCCTGAGTTTAAGTATGATTCGTGTCCGTAACACGTACGAACGGTAACGGTCCCTGAGTTTAAGTATGATTCGTGTCCGTAACACGTACGAACGGTAACGGTCCCTGAGTTTAAATCCCAAACGGTTCAAAAATATAATTAACATCATCATCTGCCTGCCTTTCCCCAACTATGTTGGGGTCGGCTTCCAGTCTAATCCGATGCAGCTAAATACCAGTATTCTACATGGAGCGATTGGCGATTGTCTATCTGACCTCCACAACCCAGATAGTACCTACTGGGTAATACGATTCCCCTTGGTAAGACTGGTTGTCAGACTTTCGGGCTACTGAATACCTGTAAAGACGGTCAAAGATCTTCAAATGACAGCCGGGACCAAACGGCTAAAACGTGCTTTCCGAGGCACGGAGGAAACTCGGTATGTAATGGGTCCTGGGCAAGCGTGGCTTAAACAGAAGATTGATCCGAGCGGCTGTTATATTTAGCCACGGTAAGCCAAATATTATAAGGTTAATATGTTTACGCCGCTTGAGGTACTCCGCAGCCATCACAGCCATCAGCACGATGAGCTAGGAAGATGGAATGGCGCAAGAGTATCGACACATGTTGGGTCCCATACTAAAAGCCTACCCACCATCCACGGAAACAAAGACGCCCGGTCTTGTACCATCTTCGCGTGCTGAGCCATTGAACGAATGTGATTGGTTGATGCCCGCAAGTCTCCTCCCCGCTTTGCTCGTTTCCTCTTTTGTGGACTCCGGGCCTTAAACTTAACCACAGACTGCAGAATAAACCGAAAAGAAACCAGACCAATTATGTTATTACAACCTTGGCCAGAAATTAAATTTTTGACAGTTTCAATCAATTTCAATTAAAAATTCATAAGTAGGTACAGAAAGATTTATTTACTCAGGATTTCAAAATTTTTGTAAAGTTTTATACAATATGAGAAGTTTACTCCAACCGGTGTGTGTGCTGCGACGCTGGCGACTGAACAGCGCGGTGCTGCCGCGGCGCACGGCGCGCTCTCCGCGGGCGGCAGTGGTGTCGGCGCTGCGGCCGCAGTGCTGCGTGTACACGCACCCGCCGCGTAACGAGCCCGTGATGCAACATTGCGTGGGTACGCGGGAACGCGCCAGCTTGTCACACGAGCTGACCACGCTCACTCGCTCCCTTGAAACAATACCTATTGTAATCGGACCTGAGAAAACTACTGCCGGAGATTTCTGTGTGCAGGCTGCGCCTTTTGACCACCGACTTATCGCCGCATACTATCATCGCGCATGGCCGGGAACTATCGGGCAGGCCATGCAAATAGCCACTGCTTGCCAGCCGAGCTGGGAGCGTACTTCGATAGACGATCGCTGCGGCGTGCTCGAGCGCGCCACCGACCTGCTTGCCGGAGTGTTTCGGCAACGCGTCATCGCGGGTTGTATGTACGGCCAAGGTATGACAGCGATCCAGGCGGAGCTCAACGTGTGTCAACTGATTGATTACTTGCGGTTCGGATGCTACTTCATGAGGGAGCTCACCAAGAACAAGAGCGTCATCGATGGCGGCGAGGAAGTCATCAACCACAGCCAATATCACGGCCTCGAAGGGTTCTGGGCGGCGATCACGCCATACAGTTCTCTTGCTCAAGCCGCGCAACTGGCGATCATGCCAGCGATCATAGGAAACTGCGTGGTGTGGAAACCGAGTGACCAGTCAGTGCTCGCCAGCTACCGCGTGCTCGAGTGTCTACAGTGCGCGGGGCTGAGCCCCGGCGTCATCAACTTTGTGCCATCTGAGGAGAATCGTTTCCTCGAGGCAGTTAGCTCTAATTCGAATCTGGCGGGTATTACATTCGGTGGTACGACTCAGACCCTTGAACATATTTGGCGCACACTCGGTAGGCAAATAGATATATATTCGAGGTTTCCACGTCTCGTTGGCACCGGCAGTGGGAAGAACTTCCACGTGGTGCACTCGTCGGCGAACCTGGCCAATGCAGTGGCGTGCACGGCGCGCGCCGCCTTCGAGATGGCGGGCCAGAAGTCAACGTCGTGCTCGCGCGTGTTCGTGGCCGAGTCGCTGCTGGACCGGTTCCTGCAGGTGCTCGCGGAAGTCGCAGAGTCACTCGTGGTGACCCATCCGCTGGACTACAGGTGTTTTACGTCTGCGCTCGCGACACAGTGTGCATACGACAAGGTTGATATAGTTTTCTCCATTTGGAACTTTTGTTTATGTTTCATTGCCGCGGCATTTAGTACTTAAAATCTTTAATTATTTTCGTAAGGTTTGCCGCTACCTGCAGCGCGCTGAGACGGATAACTCGGTGCGGCGCGTATGTGGCGGGCGCACGGAGCCCGAGGTGGGCTACTTCGTGGAGCCCACGGTGTACCTGGTGCCGGAGCCCACACATGAGCTCATGCGCGAGGAGCTGCGCGGCCCGGTGGTGGCCGTGTGCGGATTTCCTGATGACGACCCCGACGCGCTCCTTTGGGCGGTCTCACGGACCCCCTACGCCATTACAGGCTCTATATTTGCACGTGTAAGAGCTATTTCAGAGCGTGATCGGTGCTGCTCGCGCGTTTCGATGTCTATAGGCTTAGGGTTCACTATTCAAGTTGTGAATCGGGACACGCACCCGCAACCAGTGCAAAGTTCGATGAGCGCTCTCGCGTGATGCGTGGTTTTTGCGAAAGCCATTACGGCTAAAGCCAGGTCCCCATGTATGATCATTTAACAACAATATCCATTTATTTTCAGGCTTCCTTGGCTCATAGATATATACCTTTCATACTAACATACATATGATAAAATACAAATTGTGTCAGTAAATAGAACCTTAAAACTACGTCCTTGCGGCCAAAACTCCTCCTCCAAGACGAGGTGCAGATAACACTTTGGTATTCAATCCACGAACGCCTTAAAGTTGACGTTGCGGCGCGACTCAAGCAGCTGCACTCTCGTCATGTACTTGGTCTTCTGACGCACGTACTCCATTATGTCCTCCGTCGTAGTGCGGGCGGGAGATGTACACCAGAGTGTTCGGCTTCGCGGCACGAATAGGCACGTTGGGCTCCGACGGAGCAGTACCGCAGAGGTTCTTACACCCAACATCACCATCTTTCATTTGCCCGATCCGATCACCGTATCCGTATCGCCATCGCTATGATCGCATCTCTGGGCCTGCAGTCTCTCAAAACAACCGAATTCGATCGCAAACTCATAACGATGCGAATTTAACGCGTGGACGCGAGCCGGACGCGACGCTTCCGTATCGTTATGACTTTGCGACCGAATTCGGTTGTTTTGCGATCGCTATCCATTTCGAGTCGGTTTTAGTATGATCATCAAAGGAGATACGGACACGGCACGGTTTGGCGCGTCCATAACTAGGTACGAAGCTTGACACAGTACGACGAATGATACGGTGATACGGATACAGCGATCGGTCGCGAGTTTGTAGTCATGGCGATCGATACAAACCAGAGCGCGTGTGCACTAGGAACACTAACAGCATCTTACGATCGATCTTCAGCGCAAGCGAGCGACGCCGGTCACGCAATGAAAGAACCCAAGACAACCCAACACTTGTAAGTATCTCTCCCAAATCTGTGGCCTGAGAGGGGTTTAGTAGTACCTAATTAAAGTTGAGAGTTATCCACAGGTAGTTGCACTGCAATTAAACACGAAATCATTTGAAATAAATATTGCTGGACATTACACACAGCGCCATACTAAGCAACGAGGCTTGTGTCGTGGACACCAGATAGTTGATATTACTATATAGATAATTTTTGTTTGTAAATATATACTTGTTATATATATAAACATCCATGACTCGGAAACAAATGTCTATGCTCATCACACAAACATTTGCTCCTACCGGGATTCGAACCCGGGACCCTAAGAACGTAAGGGAGCCTTACTACCGCTGCGCCATTCGGGTCGTCAAAAAAAAATTTTACATTGAGTCAAGTATTGACCTGTTTTGGAACAAATACCAGGATACGGCGTGGGCGCAGTGGGCAGCGAGCGAGCTGCGCGACCTGGCGGCCACGCTGTTCCTCAACGACCGCTGCTCGGAAGAGCGGCCGGGCCAGCAGTCCGTGGGCGGCACACGCAAATCCGGGGCCACCGGGGCCAAGGTCTCACTATATTAATCTCATAAACCCTCTGTCTCTCTTATTAACTCTCGACACCAGGTTAGGCACTGACGACACGAGAAAGAAAGAGAATCTCTTAAAGCTAGTATCATGGCTGTTTTGGCGCTTGAATGACATTGCCAGGATTGCTAGGAGGGCGATTCGTGAAATTGTCTGTGGAAACTGTACTCAATAATCTAGAGTCGGGGTTCACCTGGCGTTACTTCCGTCCATGGCCACGTGCCAAAAGAACCCTGACGTACTATGTCAATATACAGTGCGAGTCTTCATAATGTGCACATATCCACGCCCACTTGAAAAATTCACCTTGTGTGTATTTTGAGTAGAAAAGAGGTATCTGCACAACAAAACATGAACAGTAGCGCGACGACCTTCAACGATGTAAGAGAAAACAAGACCGACGTGTGGCACGTACCGTGCGCTGTTGCAGGCGGGCGCGCAGTCGTACCTGCTGCAGTTCGGCACGGAGCGCTCCATCAAGGAGGCGCTGCGCGGCTGCACTGACGTCACGTACCCCTACATGGACCAAACGCCGCCCATCGCCACGCTCTCCTGATCTAGTGTCTACATGCCTTGTTAATGTTGCACAATAAAACGTCCGTATGTCCATTTCTATATAATTTTATTGCAATTCAGGATCAATACATAATGGATACACAAAACAAGTAACGTAGCACGCAGCGCAGTGACTGGTCCGCGCGGCGACACATTTGTACACGACACGAGCACGTCTCAATGTTACGACTACCTACTGCAGCCTGGTGCCTGCGTGGTCACGTGCCTGCGTGGTCACGTGCCTGCGTGGTCACGTGCCTGCGTGGTCACGTGCCTGCGTGGTCACGTGCCTGCGTGGTCACGTGCCTGCGTGGTCACGTGCCTGCGTGGTCACGTGCCTGCGTGGTCACGTGCCTGCGTGGTCACGTGGCTAGCGTCTCGCGGAGGGCGACTCGGCGGAGGCGTCGCTCACTCGTCGTCGACATCCGACTCCTAACGACTACTAGTAATGATTACATATAACTTCTTTTGTACACGTTTCCTTACAAATCACTATCAAGACCTCACCGATTCGCACCTCAGTTTACAAAAAATAAACGCAACGCAAAATATTGCATTCCTACAAGATAATTAATTATGTCAGTTACTACTATAATAATAATAATTAACCACCTAAATGTCATAATATGCGTAAAGTACGATACAACTAGGCATTGGCAAGTGTCGGCCGGGCGGCCTGCGCCTGCGCCGCACGCGACACGTGCGAGCCAGGCGTATGACACGTGCGTGCCACGCGTGCGACACGAGCGACGCGCGCGTGCTGCGCAGGCGATACATACGAACAATATAATATAATTATGACACTCTTACACTGTGCCCGAACGAAACATTACATCTACGTATATAACAGTAACTAGTGGGGCTCCTCCCGGCGGCTTGCGGCATGCGCTAGTGCGCTAGTGCTGCGCTACGTGAGCGAGCGCCGGCAGCGACACGAGCGGACCCGCGCGAGCTCGGGCGGGTGAAGCGCATTCTAGCGAAGCCACAGCTCCTCTTAGCATGTTTATACAATTAAATACATTTACTACGCAATTGTAAAAACACTTATTTTCAGTTCTCATCAGCCAACGTTCGTAAGAAATTTCATAAAAAAATATACACTTTTCTTTTTAACAATACATTGATCTCGTTTGCTATCGAATTACGTTTCAATATAAACTTGTAAATCTTTATAAATGGATAGTAAAGGTCGGTACAAACATTTTGGAATGCCATGTGGAATGAGTTGAATGTGATCACAATACACCCGTGACAGGCGCCTCACAGTTTGTCCATGCTCCGTCATAGACTAACAACAATAACCCTCCTTTTGGGCTTCGCCGCAGTCGGGTGAAAATATAACTACGTCGTTATTTATTAAATACATAAAATCATTTAAATGCTCCAAATGTCTCAAAACGTTAAGTTGAAGTCGTTATCAGCTAATCAGTCGAGCTCGGTCACTCGGCGACGGCAGTTGATTACGGTAATGTGTCGCCGAGCGCCGACAGATATGACTGGATGCACTTAACCTACGCGGATATACATAGTTGAGCAGTTTGGACAGCGTCGACTGGGCCCAGCGAGCGCGCGTGACGTCACGCACCGGCCCCGCACGCCGCCCTCCTCGGCGACTTCACCTAATCTGGTGTCTCCGCGACCTGTTGACGAAACTTTCATTGCATACATCAATTGAAATACAACAACTTTTCTGTAATTATTGAACTCATAAAATTATCATGGACCATGGAAAGCTATCATAATACGGTTGCTTTTCTGCTTGCAGCGGGCCCTTGCGCAGGAGTTGGACGATACGTGTGAGTGTGAGGTTGGTGGCGTGTGTGCGCGCCTCGCTCCACGAGTACCCCCCCTCGCCCTCCGCCCCCGCACCGGCAGGTGTACGTACCTGTGCGTGTGTTACTAGAACAGCAGGTCGGTGGCGTGTGTGCGCGCCTCTTTCCACGAGCACCCCCCTCGCTCTCCGCCCCCGCCCCCGCAGGTGTACGTACCTGTGCGTGTGTGACTAGAACAGCAGGTCGGTGGCGTGTGTGCGCGCCTCTTTCCACGAGCACCCCCCTCGCTCTCCGCCCCCGCCCCCGCAGGTGTACGTACCTGTGCGTGTGTGACTAGAACAGCAGGTCGGTGGCGTGTGTGCGCGCCTCTTTCCACGAGCACCCCCCTCGCTCTCCGCCCCCGCCCCCGCAGGTGTACGTACCTGTGCGTGTGTGACTAGAACAGCAGGTCGGTGGCGTGTGTGCGCGCCTCTTTCCACGAGCACCCCCCTCGCTCTCCGCCCCCGCCCCCGCAGGTGTACGTACCTGTGCGTGTGTGACTAGAACAGCAGGTCGGTGGCGTGTGTGCGCGCCTCTTTCCACGAGCACCCCCCTCGCTCTCCGCCCCCGCCCCCGCAGGTGTACGTACCTGTGCGTGTGTGACTAGAACAGCAGGTCGGTGGCGTGTGTGCGCGCCTCTTTCCACGAGCACCCCCCTCGCTCTCCGCCCCCGCCCCCGCAGGTGTACGTACCTGTGCGTGTGTGACTAGAACAGCAGGTCGGTGGCGTGTGTGCGCGCCTCTTTCCACGAGCACCCCCCTCGCTCTCCGCCCCCGCCCCCGCAGGTGTACGTACCTGTGCGTGTGTGACTAGAACAGCAGGTCGGTGGCGTGTGTGCGCGCCTCTTTCCACGAGCACCCCCCTCGCTCTCCGCCCCCGCCCCCGCAGGTGTACGTACCTGTGCGTGTGTGACTAGAACAGCAGGTCGGTGGCGTGTGTGCGCGCCTCTTTCCACGAGCACCCCCCTCGCTCTCCGCCCCCGCCCCCGCAGGTGTACGTACCTGTGCGTGTGTGACTAGAACAGCAGGTCGGTGGCGTGTGTGCGCGCCTCGCTCCAGGAGCGCGCCGCGTCCGCGCCGCACGGCCGCGCGTCCCCCTCGCCGTCCGCCTCCCCGACGCCCCCTGCGGCGCCCGCGCCCCCCGCACTGCTTGCAGGCGCTGCGCATCAAACACTATGTCAACTGAGATCTTGCAGCGCGATACATAGTAAAACAACTACACTAGTGTCGAACCAGGCTTTATGAACTAGTCCCAGGTTCTAAAATAAATGTAATGGTAAAAGTACCCATAACGAAGCCGAAAGGCCCTTGTTCTCCCTGTCATTGCGAATTCTCCTTCTTTATAGTTCCGGAGATATTGGGGTCAAAGTTCCAACTTTTTCATGAGTTTTTTTCAAGTACAAGTTTTTAATGTTATAATTTTACTTTGAGTACCTCCACGATGTTTTGAGTGTGTTACATTGAGTCCTACCGTAAAACGTGATTTTTTACCCCAAGAAAAAGTCGATTCACAGCAATAATTTTGGAGTAGAGTCACTTAGTTTGATGTACACAATGCTCGGTTAGCGGCTCCGTGAAGGGTTCGTTTACACGCTGTACAATTTCTTACGTTAATGGGGACTATCGCGCATGAATTCACCACTAGAGGCGTTGGTGTAGAGTAAGGTTCAGATGTCATAGAGTGTTAGCGCGTTGCGTGCTTTTTTATCAAGTATTTTTACTAATATTCGTGATTGTGATTAGTCCAGTCATTATTTACAATTGCAAATGCATGTGAACAGAGAAGGCAAAATTTTTGATATTACGTAGGGGGGGGGGGGGGGTTGTTTCTAAAATTATTTGTAAATCACTAACTCAACGCGAAACGGAATGTACAGTTAATTTCTCTCCCCCATAAATCAGGCTATTTTACAACTCAAAAGCAACAAAAAAGTATTGCATCAAAATTTTCGTATCTCAACAGAGAACCGAGTTTTTTCAAAATGGCGGAAAATGCACATAGGACATCTTGGTCGACAATTTGAAGTTAAGCTTTTCTAGAGCTTCCACGTAATATCCAAAATTTAGCCTTCTCGGTTCACATGCTGACTGACTGGACTAGGTCTAGAATGAGCCATTCCTGATTGTATTATGACTTTAAGTAGCAACATATGATCTTATTTGTTGGTTCTAGGAGGTAGAATGATTTTTAAATGTTTTAGGCTTGTTCATGTTAGAGAGAATATTTGTAAATATGTATCTGAAGTTTACACTATGTTGTTATACGAAATAAAATACACTTTTTATGAAGTTATTGCTACTTTAAAGTATAAAATAGAATTAATGGCCCTTACTCGACAGTGGCGCCACCTCGGGAGTTCAAAAACGATAGCCCTCATTGTCTACTGATATGATTTTACACTCTCGGACATGTTTATCGAGCCACCCTGCATTTTTATGTTTAGCAATCAAAAGTATGACAGGTCAAAATAGTACATTTTGATATAAGTGGGGAAACTTTGTTATTGCATTCGAGCGCGGAATTAACATGTTATATTAGAACGGAAAGTATTTTGTCAGGAATTAGTTGGAAACCAGAAAATATGATTTAATTTCCTTTTTTATCGCGCTTTTCTTCTCTTCTTTTTCTTTCGTCAGGTTTAAGAAGAGGCAACGTTTTGATGCCGCTAAACAGCCTAATATGAAAAATACAAATTAAAATTAATAAAAAAAAATTGAATTTAGAATACAAATAAATGTTAATTTATTAATAAAAGTAAATATTGGTTTTAAATAATCAAGTTTATCTATGATATTCTATTTATAAACACAATTTTAATACTCAAAAAATATTTACGTATTAAAAACGCATATCTCTTACCCGAGATTAAAAAAAAACAATCAACGCCGATAGCTAGTCATTGAACCCATTGTTGTTGATTGTAAAGTTATCTGTGGATTTTTATTATTTCCGCACGTGTGCCGAAAAATATTAAAAATCCACGTGTGTGAAATATATTGCATGTTGAACCTAATCGTAGTGCGATAAGAACCAGTTTTCGAGAAAGTGTATTGAAAAAGATTTTATGCACTTTGAAGCTGACATATTGGACATCATTTTGGTGTGTTCATTTTTATGATTCACAAATGTGAAAAATAGAAAAAAAGCGGTCTTGGTTCGTTTTTTGAGGAAGGAAGGCCTTCATTAGACCATCAAAGGCATTTTTTTTACTACTTTTGTTTTGCATAAAAAGAGTCTTCTAAATTGTTTTGATTTTAAGGGGTACGAAGTGCAAAGTTCTTCATACCCCATAAAGAAGGGAGGATGCTCCGACCAGACGGGTGTTGTGTGACGGGTGGGGGGCTACTGCTACTGCCCGACAGTTGTTGTCGGGTTCTGCTATATACTCTTAAGTCGCGGATAACTTTAACTGCGCGATTTAGATTGTTAACCGACTTCAAAAAAGGAGGAGGTTATATGTATGTACGTATTTTTTTTTTTGATTTATTTCTTCATTGTGACACAGATGATAGATGGCGATGTAGTACTTTTTGTACATGTTTCTGTAATACTTTTTGTGTTGCCGCTACAACCTCATTATGTAACCCATTTTGACGTAAACATTATGGATACTGAGCCTTAAATAGCCGCGCAGGCATTCTTCAGTCTGGTCTTTCAGCTAAATGTGAGCGCACAACTAAGTCATTCCGCCGTTCAATGACTTTATCACGAATACTTGGAAACGGATAAAACCATTGTTTTCTTCAAAAAATCAACTCAAGTTTTTTTCAGCGTTATAAATTCAAAGGAGAATGCCAGGCCGCCATAGTGATTTAAGCCCTGAGTGCCCACATGTAACACCGACTGCTAATATTAAAATTATTGAAAAAACTTTTTTTTAATTTTTGACATTTTTTTTTCGATCGGCGCATTATGTAGATCATTGAATTTATTATATTATGTATTGTAAGTCGATTGTAAATGTATATCTAATACACTCGCGGCACGGTTTTCGATTGAATCATTCAGTTACTACGAACCCTTTAACGCTTGTGGATCTCATATCACACCAGTTGGACAGTGGCCCACAGGTTGATGTTGTCTAATTTGACTTCAAAAAGCTTTTCATTGCACAGATAATGACGTGTTACTATCTAAGCTTAGTGACATTGGGTTTTCACCAAAACTTTTAAAACATTTCGCGTGCTACATGCGTGATCGTCAACAGTATGTTACACATGCTTGTTTTGTTTCACACGCGTAAGCCAAGTAAGCCAAGGATCCATTTCGGGACCATTCTTCAAACACTACAGGTGCTTACTTTACGCTGATGATCTCAAGTTAATATACGGTGTTGAGGAGATGGCAGACACAGTTACTCTTTAGGAGGATATTAACTTAGTGTTCCAATGGAGAATTGAAAACAAGCTCATTTAACACGGCTAAACACGGCACGGCATGCAGTGGCATGTCGTACGGTCGTGCTCAACACCCTCGACTTGTGCAATATTTTTAGGAGCAGAACAGATTGCCCGAGTTAATTCTTTAAGCAATGGTTTACTGTAATTATATTAAACTTTAAAACCCCATAAAACTATTTCTCTGACCTACGATTACTATTATGTTCTAGACCTTTATACACACAAATGCTGGGGGGCTCGTTTCAGTTGTCCATACGAGTGTGGCGTGTATATGGCTATTTCAAAAGAAAGGGATTTGAATTGAATGGTCTGCCTATCTTCCGGCATTTTCCTTTTATTCAAAGTTGCGGCCACGCATTTGACTTGTATTCATCGAGAGTTGTTATCGATGAAACAAGTATTGTATGAGATAAAATCTTCAAAGTTACAATCTTCGCCATCAGTACATCCTTGATAGCTTATATCTCGGAGACGTGACGCTTTAGAACATTTTGTTCCATACAATACTAGTTGGTACTGATGCCAGCTGCTGATTAATACACGATTTATGCGTGGCTAATAAAATCAAAGTTGTACTGAAGATGCGATCATCTCAGTGAATACATTTTATATTTCGGAAAGGGGACGCTAAAGATTTTGTCTCATAAAATACTTGTTTGTATTGATAATAGTTATCGATTATACAGGTGAAATGCGCGGGAGCAGCTTTGAAAAAAAAATTATATTTAAAGTTTTATATTTTGAGCTTAGATGTGGAGTGGCTTTAAGAGTAGGAGAAGACCAAAGAAAGAGAGAAGTATGGAAAAAGAAGTGCAGCGTCGAGCCTAAACAAATAGGGCTTAGGGCAGCAGAATGATGATGTTAGCAGTGGGTTAGTAAGAGTGGCGCTGGTGTTGTCAGTGGTACTCACCGGGCGCGTCGTGCTCGGGCTCGTGGCGCGTGACGCCGAGCGTGAAGGCGCCGGCGAGCGTCTTGTGCGGCGTGTAGCGCGACAGCGCCGCCGACGCTGCGGGCAAGCGAGCCTCAACTACTGCGCTACTGAGCCATAGCCTACTCCAGCCGTGGCTACAGGTACACCTTATTACATTTACCTCGATTCAGACAAGTATTATCGCACTTAGAATCCTACCAAAAAACGAAGCAATATCGGTGCTTGCTGACTGACTACATTGTTCAGAAGGTTCTAATGTGCTTCCCTTACTAAAAGCAAATTAAAGCGACAAGTTTCGGCAAATGTAATAAGGTCTAAGCACAATACTGCCTTTGTACGTAAAAAAGTGGTATCTCAAAAATATTGAATGCTCTTTTATCCATCTGACAACCAGTGACTGGTAATCTCGCATCAGACGGACTAATTACAGTAACTAATTTATTGGAAGTTCAAAATAAAACAAACATATTATTATCTCTTGTTTGGATCAAAACATATATTTGTTGAGATACTACTTTTTAGCTTACGGTGGCATATACCGTTCATTAAATGACATATTCTTATACAACACACAAAAATAAAGTCCGTAAATATCACAATATCTATCAAATGTCAGGTGCGATGTGTCGGTCCACTTCAGAGCGCGCCGCCGCGTGCGCTGAGCACCGGGCGCCTAATGTAAGAGAGGCCGAGATTTATGAACGTGACTTAGAACTTACTGTTGCTAAGCGATGTTCCTGCCACCGTCGCACAGGTGCCAGATTGCAAGTTTAAGACGGAGACAGGAACTTGCCAAAGGCAAAGCGAGAGATAAGTATGGTTTATAGATCTCGGTCGGAGCGTCCGCACGGCCGCCACACGTCACACGTGTGGCCCTGCGCGCGGACACAAGTGCACGGACGGACGTGGCACGCGCGGCCGGCCGAGCTCTGATATAGGCCATTAACGATTGTTGACGATGCTGATGATGCTAATCGTACAGCGACGCCGAGCAAGGCGAGACTCGTCACGACGCTGCACACGGACGTAAGCAGGTGCGTCAGCTGTGACGCGTATCGATATCGATAATCTGCGTCTGCTTTCTGCCCCAGAGGTTCTGTGCTAATTATGTAGTAAAGCTTATTTTGAAGTGTTCCCACAGCACTGCGTGTACCACGTCCGTGGTGTGCCGTCGTGCAGGCGTCGTGTTGTTTTGCGTTCTCATACAGGGTGTAACATAATAAGCGCAAGCCCTCTCGTGTGGTGTCTCAGACCATGAAACTGAACCACTTTTGTTCTACGACTTTCGGAACTTCGTAACTTTTCTTTTCAGTTTTACCATACATGTTGATCAGCTGATCGCGTCAGTTTCTATAGAATGCTCATTTATTTTTTTTGTTAAATTCAAGTACTCGTAGAACAAGTTGTTCTCTAGGTCTATGTATCATGGTCTCGGACCATGATACTTCATGGTCCGAGAGACCACACGAGAGGTGTTGCGTTCATAGTGTTACACCTTGTATAGCGACAATCTGTCTAGCGTACAATCTGTCTAGCTCACCAAACGTTGTTGCTTGCTTAGCTTTGAAAATACTGCTATAATAGGTGTAAGACACTGTTGACGAAGCCGAGAGGCACTCGAGCTCCCCGTGATATTGTGTTGTACTGGGCCCTACCTGGGAACCTTCTAGCTGCGCGACATTGAAGCACTGGAACTGTGCTTGGTTCAACAACCAAGCATTCTGTGCTTTGTGATGGGCTCTTTTACATCCTGTATGGGATGGTTCTGAGGAGCTCGTGGCCAAATAATAAGACCGATCTTTAAGTTAAGCCACACTTGCTCGTGGATGAGTGACCGCCCGTTACCGAGTTTCCTCCGTGCCTCGGAAAGCCGTTGGTCCCGGCTGTCATTTGCAGATCTTTGACAGTCGTTGCAGGTAGTCAGTGGCTCGAAAGTCTGACAACCAGTCTTACCAAGGGATATCGTATTACCCAGTACTAAGTGGGTTGTGGAGGTCAGATAGGCAGCCTCGCTCCATTTAAAATACTGGTATTTACTAAATATGGTATTACTGGTTTTACTACTGCTAACACTATATGGATTTTGCTTATCTGAAATAAAATATTTAAATTTAGCTGCATCGGATAGACTTAGTGCCGCCCGCGGCAGACGATGATGTTGCAGTTTGTGACCGCTTGCCTTACTTCATACTCGTACGAGCTTCTGCAGAATGACTGCTGTCACTAAGACTGTGCACTGATTTGCTGTTGTAATCGCGTATATATTCGAAAACAGTGGATGAAAAATAAGAGTAGGTCAATCGCGTGCGTCAATCAGTATCGATACTCTCGATAAGATATGAGCCGTCACTGCCAAGTGCCAAGATCAAATCTGTTGGTTGACTGCGGCGCGTCCTTCAAGTTTGTCAAACTTATGACTTCATAAAACGACGAAACTAACTACGATTTAGCCGCTTACATAGAATCAAATGACCAAAATAATAATAACTGTGGTTTTATTTGGCAACAATACCGCTTCTCTCACACGGGCTATGAATGTACGCAAAAGCAAAATAAAAGTGTTGCTCGCGGCAACCTAGCTCCATTACAGCACAAGTGGCTAATATGTGCAGTGCGCTGGTCGGTCGGAGGGCGTGGCCAGCGGTGTGACGTCACACGAAGGTCTCGGCGGCGCCGTGACGTCACACGAAGGTCTCGGCGCGCGGCAGGAGGTATACTGTCGCCACCACAACAACTCAGATAACTTGACATCGTAACATTACAACATCGAGGGTCGTGAGGCGATGGACTGCTCGATCGAGAGCGCAAGCGCAGAACAACACTACATGTAACCAGTAATGGTAGTTAGCAGTAGAGTGGAGACAGTCGTCATCATTGCTTCTATTTCAGATGAGTGACATTCAGTTTGTAACATCGGGAGAACGCCTGCGATTATGTCTCGTTAACCGACGTACAGTCGGACCCCGAGCTCAAGTGAGCCCCGACACAGCTCTTGAAGTCATCGCGTGTACCGGCGCACGTGGGAGCCGCGCATATTGCTACACTAGTGTTTAGTTCGGTCAGACACATTTTGCATACATCAAACCATTGGATGTTGGAAAAGACGTCATTATAATGATCGTTTCTCACAACTTATCTCTGGGACTCGAAGCAACGCGTGGCAAGACTGCGCATCGATGGAGTGGCTCAGTCGAGTGCTTCAAGCTTGTCAGCGCCGCCCTGACCGGATCGTTTGGCTCGAGTGGCGAGTGCGTGCAATCACAATTATTCCACCTCCGACGGCTGCACTCCACCAGGAACCTTGTTGTTACGAGCATGGAGATACGAGCCCGGTCATTGTGTCGGCGACGCTAGGTCACAGGTGACGTGAGTGTGGCAGGACTAGGTACATGTGGGATACTTACTGATATGTGTGTTGGCGGCGAGCGTGGCGTGCAGTACGGACTCCGCCAGCTGCGGCGTGCCCTCGGGCGCGGGGGCCGCAGCGACCGGGGCCAAGGGGTCCGCCGGGACCGCGGGGCCCGGGGCCAGGGGGCCCGCCGGCGCCGCGCCCGGGGCCTCCTCGCCGACGGACGTCTCCGAAGGGTACTCGAACGTGCGCGTCAGCGAGTCGTCGAACTGCAGCTTGAGCTGAAAATAACATTTTGGGTGTTATCTTTTAAATATTCAAAACTGTTCCAAGTGACTATGTATTTACCTACTTCTATGCCATTATGTTCAAAGCAACCACAATGACTCTAAAACTCGACTACGCCAAAACGAACTCGGCAAGAAACAAGCAAATAACACGATTCTCTAGATCAAGATCAATACATACAAGGAAATCTCATTAGTTATAAAGACTAGAAAGAAAATACATTTAAACTTAAATCTAAACAAGAAATATAATATTGTGCCTCACGGCTGCGCCAAATAAGCAAAGCTCAGTTGAAATAAAAAATGGTTTAGTTAGCAAACTTAGCCACACACATGCATGGCAAGTGAGTTGCATGAGCCAGCCAAGTGCGGTGTCAGTTAAAAACAGTTGCACGACAACAACAATTCTCATAAAATCGGATTCGTCGAGTCGGTGAATAACGTCAATCAACATGGCCGCATTTCTAGCGAATTTATGCAGTGATTCAGAGTTGTAGGAATGCGGTGTCAGCACTGCGGACATATGCGGTCGCTGGTCACGTTAACCGTGTGCCAGCATCGCTCGCGCGCCGCCGGTCACGTCCCGCGTGTGCCAGTATCGGTCGCGCGCCGCCGCACACACGTGGCGACTCGAGCCCTTCCCCCGTCTCCAGTGGCCCGCTCACAAATTCACAAAATATATTTCTTTCCTAGCACAAAACAATGTTACGTGACGAAATGATGAGACATTTCAAACAGAAATGCCATTTGGTGCTGAGCTATAATGTTATAAATGGGGCATTTCTGGGCATTATTGTCATCGCTGTACGACGGACAAGTTTAAGGAAAGGCTATATGATACGACAACAACAAGATGCGAAGAGAATAAGGTCCAGCTAAGGGGTAGGGAGGGGTGCGGGTGGGTAAGGTACTCGTTCAAATAAACAAGTTGTAAAGGGACACGACAATCCTGCCATGCCCTTACAAGTCGTTGTGTGTTGTGTGTAGCATGCGGTGAGCACTGTTGCAGCAGCGCGCACACTCGCCGCGCAGTCGGCGTCGATGGGACGGCGCGCGGCGTGGTCGTGACCGCGCCGCCGCCGCGCTCACAGCTGGCGCCACGAACACTCAAGGGTCTCTTTGCTGTCATTGCCACATCTAGGTTACACTTCTCATAGTTCACCTGAGTTAACAAGCGCAGCTCCAATGTTAACAGTATTTATGTGGACTAGAATGCAAACTCACCGGGATTTACATATATAATCATTGCTTCTGACAAAGACAGCAACCTTTTTGGGCGTCGACGCCGACGGCAGAAGGTCCGCTGTAGGTAGTCAATGTGTTTTTGCATTGGGTGGCGAACATGCAGGCAGCCCTACCTGATACGAAGTCACCACCACTTATGGGTACTTTCAATATCAGGGGCATCGTAGGTGCGTTCTTAGGAATGTACGGCACAAAGGCCTTTTTCGCTGCTAGCCTATAGCAGCAGCCTGAAAACAAAGAAGTCACATAAAAAGTGCGTATGTTACCTTAGAGATCCGGTCCTTGTTGGGCCTGTCGGGCATGGAGGAGCGGCCGTTGATGAGCACATTGTCGTTGACGAAGCGCACGCGGCACGGCGAGGGCGGCGCGCCGTCGGGCTCCGTGTCCGACTCCGAGTCGGAGCGCGCCAGGGCCTCGGGCCGGAGCACCACCACGCCCGGCTCGCCCGGCTGTGGAGTACATTGTTTGGAAACCTTTTGATTTACATAAATTATGAGTTACACGCCAATATAACCTAATGCAAGATATCGACCGATTATCTGCACGGGGTTAGCATAATAAAATAGTTCGAAATGTAGCCGAAAAGTAAATACAGTGAATTCGGCGTACCAAATAAAGGGAATGAACTTATGCGAGGTGGATGTAGTACGAGATCTGGGAGTTATCTTGGACTCTAAACTCACATTTATACCGCATATTGACAACATAATCAGTCGATTCCAGCGTATGCTTGGATTTGTCATTCGTAATGAAAGGTGTTTCAACGCCCACATACTAGATTAGTTCTCTACAATAGCCTTGTAAGAAGCACTGAGGTGGACCACCGGCAAGAAAAAGTGCCCGTGGTCCACCCAGGTGATCTAAGCAGGTGGACCACGACCGAATCCCAGCATCATGGAATACTGCAGTGTGATATGGGGGCCTCACTACGCAACCCACTCGTTGCGGATAGAACGAGTCCAAAATAAAGGTTTATCCGATACCTAGGGGCACTCAGGGAAGGCAATTTAAATATCTCTCCTACCTTGATAAACTAGGCTGGTACAAAGTGAGTACCCTGGAAGCTCGAAGGGCGCTCTTGGATTTGAGATTCGCACATAAACTGCTCAATAACACCATTGACTGCCCACAATTGGTAAATAAGTTCAATTTCAGAGTAGGTACCCCGTAGACCACGTCGCAAACCTAACACCCCTAGCTCCACCTCTTCGCCGTACAGTGTTTGGTGCTAATTCGCCTATACCCCGCATGTGCAAGCTCATAAACGAACGCAGCGACCTGGTTGACGTCCACGCAGACTCAATATCGACGTTTGTCAGGCGTCATTTCTAGAATTTAAGTACATAAGTCTTTAAAATTAAATTTATAATTGCAAAGAGCATTTTGCATGTGGTGTCAGCCTGTAATTGGTTGTGCAGTTAGATATAAGAAACAATAACTTATATTTTATGTTGAACTGAACTCAAAAACAGATCTTGATATTATGTTTGCGAATGGATGGAAGGTAGTGATAGATACTGTCATAATGTTTGAATTTTTTTGCAAAGAATGCGTGACTGTGTTAAATAAATTATATGTTTAAATTGTGTAATTGGCTTCGGCCGTTCTATTCAAATAAATAAATGTTCCTATCTGTATAATATATGTAACAACTGTCGGTGAACCTTTAATTAAATAAATATCAAGTTAATTAAACTTTCTGCGCAACATGCAACAATACTACAAATAAATAAAATTGAAGTTGTTTGTAATTTCAAAATAACAGCTGAATGCCTATGAAAGTAAATACGGTACTTTTAAGAAAAAAACAAATTTTTGTGTCTATCTGTCTGTTTGTTCCGACTAATCTCCGAAACGACTGAACCGATTGATTATGACGGGACTTTAACTGACAGATAGCTGATGTTATAAGGAGCAACTTAGGGTACTTTATTTTTAGAAAAAGGATTTGGGTTCCGTGCAAAAAAATTAAAACCCTTGAAATTGTTTACAAGATTCGATTGAAATAGGGAAGTAATATTTTTATCATCGCGGCGAAGGTCGCAGGCAACAATATATAAAGGGTGTGTTGTAACAACACCCTTAACGAAGCCGAAAGGTACTTGTTCTCCCCGTCATTGCGATCATTTTTTGTTCTAGACCATACCTGGGAACCTTCTAGTTACGGAGATATTGGACGTCAAAGTTCCTACTTTTTCACAAGTTTTTTATTTAAATCCATGTTTTTAATGTAAAGAACTTTACTTTAAACACATCCACGACTCCCGTACTATTCAATTCATCCATCAGCACAATGTTTTGAATGCGTTACGTTGAGTCCTACAGTAAAACTTGACCTTACTCCCCAAAAAAAAACAGTCTTTTCCCAGCAATAGTTTTTGCGTAAGTATAGTTACTTGTCTTAGTTTGATGTACATAATGCTTGGTTGACAGCTACATGAAAGGTTTGTTTACACCCTGTATTCTATATAGCAAAGAACCTACCTTGAGGTACTTTATAGTTTGTACTAGAAATCTTTGCTGAGGTCATGTAAACATTATTCTGCGCTCTTGCACATACGCTTGTGGATTGCGATAACATCGCCACGCTGGTCCCTCAAACATTGATATATTAAAAGGAGGCTCAAACAAGTTTGTAGCAAGTCAGTCTCGCATTCTCCATCGATTCGCCATGCCTATTACACACGGTACAAGTGAGGTTTGATCGACACTCCAATTAACGCATCAATGTCCGTGAAGATGATGCAACAACTGAGCATCGACCATAGGAAATGCCTTATAAAACCGACCGCGATAAGCCCATTGCCTGGTTCTGTTTTGTCAACATGCGCCTAAAGCGTCTGTTATCGAGCACAAATATAATCGGCGCACTAAACGAGGGCTGTTCTTCCGGCGGCGAGTCCGGCTGGTGCGTGGACATCCACTCGACCACTCGACAGGCGGCTCGCTCGGGAGTGTCGGCCGCGGCACAGTCCCGAGCACACGACAGGACAGCCAGCACTGTTGTATGTTAGCTCATGGACTGGTGAACTGTATTGAGGAAGTAATAAGACAGCTCAAGGAAATAATTAGATAACTTTTAATTTTAATACACGAAAGACCTTTGTTGGACCGATTTAGTAACAGACGGTTGACGGTCACACTAGTGACTACTTCTCGTGGGCATCAATATCAGTAATAAATAAAACCAGTTGCGATAGTTTTCCAACTACTATAGCTGTCGGCTATTGGAATGCTATAAAGGAAACATTTATTTTTCACGGCACAGTTGTCGGAACCAATTTCCCAAAAAGAGTACGAGCGTTTAGCAAGCAGCGGCGGAATCTGGCCGGCGCGGTGCGGCAGCGCGGCGTCCGGTGACCGTGACGGGCAGCCGTGCCGGGTTCAAGGGAATCGTGCCGGACCGGTGTGCCGCCTACCCCGCGCTGGGGACCCAGCGCGCTCACTCGCACGAACATTATGTAAGTACGTGGACTCCAATCAGAAAGCAAAAGCTGGTTGGTGTAGTGGTTGCAAGCGCGACTATTGTGCATAGGGTGCTGAATTTTGTTCAGTATGAATCTCAGTATCGTAGCATCTCAGCGGCGTCTATATTTGGGCGTGTACTTTAGCAGCTAACTTGCCCGCTACTTGTACGAATGCATAGCTAGCGAAATGTGGGTGGCCATATCACAACTACACATTACCTACACTTCTGTCCACCAGGCATGTTAGTAATAAAAGTCAAAGTGTCGCACAAAGGATTGGTCGCAAATTCGCAATAGTTGTGAATCGCTGCGTCCGGCAGATGAAGTGTCTCGACGAGATCAAACACAATATAGCATGCACGGCGCGAGGCAGGACCAGTACCGCGGGGTCCGCGACTCCGCGCGCCGGTAAGGGCGCACCCGCGTCCTCTTGACGCAAGCCTCATGCACAAGCACAAGTGATCACAACCGGTATGTTGCAGGTGATCCTAACATTCCCAACAAGTCGCTACACTGCACCTAGTAACCCGCACGAACGTGTCAGTCATTTTAACTCGCATTTTGTTACGCTGTTGTAAAAATAAATAATGCTGCGCTCTACAGTGATCGATGATTTGTACCTATCTACGTGTTCCACTTTATTAATAATGAAACAAATAATAATGATTTAATATGAAACATGAATATCTAGGAATAAGGTCTAACCACCAGGATACTCGTAACGTTATTGTATATCGAGCGTTCTTTGTTATTCAATATATAGCGAGCACTCAACTCTAATGTACCGACGGCGACGCCAGCACATCAAGCTACCCGAAACTGCCTAATTTTCCTAACCAACCTTGAACTTAATGCTTTAGCGATAAAGTTGAAAATCTGTCGATTGAATTGAGTTGAAGAAATTTAACAGATTGTTGTAGCTTGATGTGCTGGCGTGTGTACCACCTACATAGTATTGTATCGTATGAGTAATGTTGAAACTACTCAGTTGACGTGGACAACTGAACACAAAGCATTACAGTTTACGACGAGTTGTGTTGCCATACTTGCCCCCTATCCGCTTGGCGCTTACAGAGGTTCGCCACTCGTTCACTTTGTTCTGAATCAATTCCCAGCACGCTCTCGCGCTTCTTTTATTTCCTCAATTATTAGGGCTATAGCACACATTCGGCACACGCATACCAAGCCGCGATGAATGAAAAGATGATCAAGTCATAACAAATAACAAAGTCGATGCTAGCCACGTCACGAAAACAAAATGAGTTCCGATTACAAAACACTGGCACTTCACACTGCACACTGCGCTGAACATCCTACCTTGATTAAGAAGATTGGGCCTTCGTCTCGCAAGATATTCTGGAGACTGCTCAGCATGGTGGTAAATAATCAAAACGTTTTACGGGGTACTTAATTCATTTAGCTGGAGCACAGAGAAGATAATGTTCGATTTGATAAAAGAACTGAAGGACCACTTTCGAAGGTGACCAAGACCAGCAAAATTGAATTGATTTGACGGGAACGTGACACTCCAAATAATGTGCGTGAGTTTGGTCAGCAGAGTGGCGCACGCGGCGGCGCACTACGCGCAAGGCGAACCTCGGAGACAGAGCGTGCGATACCATATCTTAATCGCGGATAAAACGCCTGATTATGATTATGACCGAATGAATATGCTACCTTTATCGCACTCTTAAAAGGCATTTTAATCTTTAGCATGTCCCATAAATCACATTGATAGGCAATTTTGTGTTATTTTTCCCTAAGGATTTCATAAGGATAGATATTTATTTAAATGTATTCGTCCACATTATAGACCGCCTGTCCTGCGTATTATTTGAAAACTGTTTACTGAATTATGAGATCATGTGTATTGAGGAGGTAAGTAGGTACTAGGTTTACGGCAATCAGGCTTTATTTCGACACATCACTCTTGTTCTGCGGTCCAATTTGATCAAACGCATGTGTCACAAGTTCACAACATGTCTCAGTCCGCGACACGTGGCAGGTGGCTCTAAATCTGATTGTCTTTGTTTGGTCAGCATGTCGTTCAATTCAAAGTATCATCTGGCGTGTTCATCTATACATTGAAACTTAATTGCGAGCTGATAATTTTGGTGATGATGTATTATGAATTTATGATCTAGGAAACTAACATTGATATGCTCAATGTAATGAAAAGATTTTTACCAGAATGTCTAATAACAAAGGGACCAGCTAAAATGTTGTGATATGAATGAGACAAGACAAGCCCACCAACGTACTAGAGATCTTCCTGTAGAACGAATGAATGAACACTTATCATATATCTGTTTTGAATTGAGTCATCAAGGTCTGCCTCTGCAGTTCCGAATATAATAAACCACATCGATATAAAACTCTTCTAAAAACTGAATATAAAGTGTTATATAATGAAGAACGATTGGTTATTCGAGCCAGGTAATGGGGATATTAAATCGAGGGATAACATTTTGGTTTGGTTTGAAGATTACCCGTTGGAGATATGGACTTGTTCTTTTTGGTATCGCATAAGTAATATTCGTAGTGTATGGTATTATGGTTGAACAGCATCGCTCGTGTGCTCATACGTCCGTGGCGGGCAGGCGGCTGGCGCGCACGTGTCGTAGCCGCACGCCTCCGATAATCTGCGCCGCTTTAATGACACATTTTTACTTTCATGCCGCAGATTACGAGAAAACTTTGCCAAATACTTGGATAAATCTCGCCGAGAAAGTACGTACGCCCATCGGTTCTCTTGAATTGCTCTGAGTCGATGTGCATCAGCCTGTATTTATATCAGACAGCCTTTAGCAATACAGACAGAGACTGTTGGCCCGATAATGATCTAACTACCAGCGAGCATGTGATCGCTGTACCTACTTCATTGTTATTGAATTGAGTTTTTATTCGTTGTCGAGTTTAACAAATCGAGGTGCCCATGGGAGTACCTGCGCCGCGTGCCTGTGTGCATATGCATCTCATCATACAGATGTGTGTTGCCAGCTTCGAGTCTAGACAGCTAACCAAATTACCACGAGGCGAGGATGGGCCTTGTGATTACCAAATAAAGTTGCTTTTTCCAACCCTTTTGAATTGCAATAAGCGAAAGCAGAATCAGTAAGTAGGTATTAGTTTGTACAATCATTCTTCTTTTCATCCGCGGTTGTTGCAATTACCAGAATATGTAAGTACGTGAAATATGAACGCTATTGTTTCAGCGGTCAGTAGCAGCTCGGAACGCGTCGGCAATAAAATGACGTAGTGATTGCAGCCGCCACCCTGCTTTCCATGTTCCTTTCTTTGCCCTTTGTGTTCCAGGACCGCGGTATCTCTTTCGAACAGTCCCGCAACCCTGGCAGGCGTCGGTCCTTACGGACCCCTTCCTGTTTGCTGACTCTCTTTGAGGCGCGCGTGGAACACGAACGCGCCGTCGACACGGCCTGTCGTCATAAGACGGACGGACGGCGAGCTAGCCCATAACTCACCGTCCACAGGCCGCGCCTACGGTGGCCACCACGTGGCCCCCGACGCCCGGTGCGTCTCCCGCGGCGGCTGGGACGTGAGGTTCTCTCCCTCTCACGTTCCGCCACCTCCTTCGATAGCATGACTGCTTCGCAGAAGGAGGTGACGGCGTCCCATTCCGTCTCGCTCCGGACCATGGATTGAACCAAGGCCGGAAGCGAGAGGTCGCCGCCGCCGATCGCCGCTACGAGGACACGGCGGTGCTCTGCCTACGCGGGGCAGATCTCCACCGTGTCCTTCGGTCGATCCTCACAATGGTAGCACCCGGGCGTTTCTTCCCGCCCGGGCAGCCGCCACCATGCCAATTGCTGCCGCGGCTGCCACCTAGTGCCGCCGTCGCCAGTGGCCATTGTTTACTTATCACTGGGATATAGATAGCGCCATTTTATTGGTCCCAATACTTATATATCTAGAGACAAGGTGCTTAAATTTCAGTGCGTAGGAACAAAGCACTAAACGAGCAGTTCGATCTGTAAAATGCATCAGTTCTTAATCAGCCAATTTTAACACCTTTAGCGAATTTTCGTGACTCATTCCAAGTACGGAGTAGTTATAAATGGCGAGCTAGACGTTATATGCGAGGTTGTATGTAGGTATGTCTGGCTGAGTGGCTGTCCCTCTGTCCATAGCTTGGCCGGCGCCCGATCGATCCGAGCCTGTCTGGGAGTCGCGGCGAGCCACAGCACGTTAAACCTGTTTGCTAACTCAAATAAGTGATTTAGGCCTGCTGTAAATTAATAAATCGTCACCGACAACATTCGGATAGCCGTCACGAAAGTAGCGCGACTCATAACCTGACAAGCGAGTGACTGCGAGATGTAAGAATACGTCTTGACGAGTGACATGCCACGCTTTTGTCTGCATCATTATTAATTCAACTATTTTTACTGAAGATAATAACTAAGAATATCCTTTATCATTATTCAGGCAGACGTCTAATGCAGATAAAGCCCTTTCAAGAATGGCCGCAACATCCCGTGGTTTCCGTGCCATCGCTTCCTGGTCCACCTTGCCGATTCCAGAACTGTTTTCTCTATCTGTTACTTTGTCTGCGGGTAATTTTACCTGCCCATTTCTACTTAAGTTTGCCCATTCTTCGGGTTGTCTGTTATTTGGGTCCATTACGATCCTCCTCATTTGTGATTCAATCACGCAAGGAATTCCGAGACCTATGGGATGACTGAGCATTCTAGTCAGCACCATTGACTTTAGTCTTGGGATGCTGCGGTATTTGGGACGAGTTGAAATTGCGAAGATTCCCGAACGTTGTTGAGATTAGAGACACTTGACCCTTTCTCGACAATGGGCAGTTTGTCTACCTAATTGGGCAATTTGTTTGTGGATTTCCACCGAACGGCTCGCATCGCATCGGATCGGAATGGAACGGATTTTACAGTCTTTAAACGATATTATATCGTGTACACAGTATTTAAAGTCTATATTAACAAGCCGCGCACAGCAGTTTGACTGCGGGCATCTCCCGGGACACGCGATCGTAGCCAAAAGTAAGCTGAGATGCGCGATGGGCTCCGTTCACCTGTCGTCGTATCCGATCGAATATTATTTTTGCCATCAATGCAAATTTATCTTTTCCTTGTCTGTGTTTTAAGATTATTTTATTCTTATTCTAATGAAAAAGCCAAAAATACTACGTCAACTACGAACATTTTCAAAAATTAATATGTTAACGCGGTACAAATGAAACTACACACATCAAAAGTGTCTAGGGATCAAGCATTTTTATGTGGATTTCTTGAGATTGAGATGTGGCTTTGTAATAAATTTATGATTTTATAAATTTATATGGATCCTTTTTGGTGCATTTCATAATTTGAATCAGGAACTGTGAATCAAATTCGAGTAAAAGATGAAAATCAGCTGTCAATATTTTCCCTATAAAAACATACAACGCATTGAAGACATTATTAGTGCTACTGTTTCCCTACTACTGATTAAAACCAACGTTATTATGGAGCGGCGACGTCATTTAAGCAGGGAAGAAATGCTCAGAGCCGTGGGAATGATAGAAGCTGGTTCCCGGCAACGTACTGTGGCTTTAGCTCTGAATACAAGTCAGAGTGTTATCAGTCGACTTTGGACACGTTACCGAAGCACTGGTACCGTGGCTGAGCGCCATGGAGGACGGTATCGCTGCACCACACGGAGACAAGACCGATACATTCAAATCTTAACTCGAAGAGCTCCAACAATAACCGCCATGATGTTAGCCGTGAGGCTTCATCACTCTTCAGGGAACTTAATTAGCGACCAAACAGTCAGAAACCGCTTGCATGAAGTGAACCTTCATTCCCGAAGACCGCTACGGGTACCACCTATAGCAATGCACAATCGTAGGATACGATATCAATGGGCTCTTGAACACAGAAATTGGGCAAAAGAACAATGGCGTTTCGTGTGCTTTTCTGATGAGTCTCGTTTTGGTATGAGACCGGATACAAGACGTATACGACACTGGAGAACCCCTGGACGCCAACAGCGATTAAAATCCTGCCAGGAAGTCCATCCTTATAGTGGTGGAACCATCATGGTATGGGCGGGTATTTGGATCGGCGGAAGAACTGAGTTGATTTGGATCAGAGGCAACCTCAACGCTCAAATTTATGCTGAGACGATTGTATCAGACGTCATCGTTCCTCTACAAGTGCAAATCGGTCCCTTATTTCAGTTAATGCATGATAATGCACGACCGCACACCGCAAGAGTTGTAAGACAGACTCTCGCCGCAGCTAACATCAATGTCCTGCCCTGGCCTGCTCAGTCGCCAGACTTGAATCCGATTGAGCATGCATGGGATATGCTACAGTGAAGAGCTCTGCCGAATATGGAGGGTATCCAGTCGCAAGAAGACCTTTTTTTGTTGTTGCAACGAACATGGGCGGCCATTCCACAGCGTGATTTGGATGAACTCATTTTGAGTATGCCAAACCGATGTTCTTGTGTTGTTAGTGTTCGCGGTAGAAACACGGATTATTAATTGTTTAAGTTACCCAATAAAATTTTAAAGAAAACTGTTATTTCAGTCTTTTTTTCGAACTTTTGTGTTAGTGGTTCAAATGTCAAAAATCCCTTTATTAGGAAAATGGCAAATTTCTTTATTAATGCAAAGGTGACTTGGTTTATCGTTACTGTGACAAACGAAAACACTTTATTTGATGAATCCTTAAAGAAAATTTTAATTAATATCAATCAGGAGAAAAGTTATTGCAAAAATATATGTTGATCCCTAGACACTTTTGATGTGTGTATTTGGCTAGGTGCAGAAACGGATACGTTCCTAAGCGACGGTTCGGAGCCGATCGTGTGCGTCGACCTCCTGCCGGATGCTATAGGCTGTCACCGCATCCGTTCGTATCCTTTCCGATCCGATGCGATGGGAGTCGTTTGGTGGAAATCATCCTTTATCGTCGAATACTTCGAGTGCAATTATAATATAGGGTGGAGTATCTTCACAGTAGTGAGTTTATGATAATTTGACACAAATAACCCAATACAGCGACGCACGAGGACACGGTTGGCGCAGTGGCTAAGCGATTTGCTGCTGCGCTGTGTATCGCGGGTTCGATCCCCGCACGGAACAAATATTTGTTTGACCTACAGGTAGTTGTTCCGGGTCTGGCTGTTTGTGTATGTCAGTTTAAATATTTGTAAACGCACCCACGACACAGGTTTAGAATTCAGGGTAAAGAATTCCTAGAGAGGGGCAAAGCTTTAAAAAAAAAAACAAAACAAAAAAGGGACAATCACGGACGAGGTTTGGTTAGGTAAGAGAGGCGACGCGCGACGTGCTTCAATCGTCATTATAACGTGTTTGGTACAAGTGCTTGCCACGTGTGAGAGGCGCCTGCGGCTCTGGCGCGTCGGCCCTCTAACCGCTGAAATACAATACGATCAGTTACGCAACTGCGCATGCGCCACTTGGTCGCGCACACCACACGCACTGCGCGCTTTTCGCGCCTTCAGCTAATGATGAACCTGTGGATCTCGTGGCTTGGCAGATGCATGGACCTGTCGCTCCGCTATGATGCGAAGTCACTGTCTCAGGTTGAATGGGTTCTTTGCATTTCAATTTCGTTCCACGATCTGATCCGTCACATAGATTCATAGCGGCGTGGTTTGCGTTGAGTTGCGGTGCGGCGACTTTATGAAATGTTGGTATCCCCTTATATAATATAAAAGGCCGCATGCTGCATTCTATAGCTGTTCGCGTATTCGCACGCTCGGCGCATGTAGCAGTGTGCGCTGCCCATAATGCATGCGCATGCGCCCATCGAGCGCGTCGTCTCATGGCGGCTGCGTTGATTACCATAAAGCCTTGTTACATACGTCGGCACTTCGGAGAGAAAGTAAACGAGTACTATCCGGCTAGGCGACTACTCGCTGTATTGTCTAACGCTGCTGCTGCCACTGCCAGCACCCTTCAAACCGATCAACATCATCGACTTCCAAGGAATAGTCGATAACAAATCTGTCAGTAATTGACTAAAAGATATTACTTATCAGTAAGTGTCGTATCGAGTAACAATCGTAATGAAACTAGTTTCCGTTCCACTGATAACAGTTGGTACAGCTGAGACTAATATTGATGGCTGGTTCATTTCCGCGTTACACAAAAATGGAAAACAATGTGTAGTTAGTATTTGTATCAATTTGATAATAGATAAATACAGCCGTATTTGGTTTTCCGAATACAAAGAAGAATCTAAGGTTCACTTTTACGTTAAGAAATGCATTCTACACCTGAGATACAACAATTCTTCTTTCTTTCTTTATCGTGTGGTTAGAGCCTAACCTGTCTCAAGAGTATTTATGCCGCCCATGGGCCTCTGACTTGGCTTTACATGCCGTCGATAAGTATCTTTCTAAATAATTCTACAGTTATAAACTCAATATTAGACTTGACTATTGTTCCGAGCGGCTCTTGGTACATCCGGGGCTCCGGGCGCAGGCGGACTCTGCTCGAGCGCTGCACACGCGTCTGTCGGCTGGTGGTTACACGTGTGTTTACCTAACTAACGTCCACCAATTGGAAACAATGTGTCGCCGCAGGTGCGGACGTGGTATACTGTCGGTAATTGGACTAGCACGCTGACGATGACCCACTTATCTCTTTGTCCTTTTGTGAATCGTTTGTAGGTACGAATAAATAGAACCCTGCGTGCTTAATCATAGCAAACTCGACGACACTACGCGACAGATGACTGGCAACATCAAAACACTGAGATAATTACATAATATTGGAATTGTCACTAAATAAAATCATAATGGAACTTTGGTAGAACGCTTGATACATCAGAACCAACAGAGGGACAGCATCGGCATCCAATTGTGATGTGAGGTGTCTTCTATTTATTTGTAGCTGTTACTATCGCAGACGCCGAGTACGTACAACGAAGTAGCCTTACACAGGTCTGCTACTTGCAAGGCTTCATTCTGCCCGTCAATAGTTTGACGAAAAGTCGGGGTGTGACTCGTGACACTGTTCAATTTTATTTCATACAATTTTGCCGCGTATATTTCCTTGAACAAACTAATCGAATGTCACGGAACAACTTCCATTACGCGCTCAAGTGAATAAATAAATAAATAAATATCGCTGGACATTACACACAGCGCCATCTAGGTGCCACACTAAGCAACGAGGCTTGTGTCGTGGACACCAGATAGTTGATACTACTACATAGATACTTTTTTGTTTGTAAATACATACTTATTATACATATAAACATCCATGACTAAAAAGTAATAAGTAATAAAGTAATAAGTAATAGTTCTGTAAATGGCTCTGTTTCATAGCACAGGACCTCACCTTGGTCACGCTACTTACACTACATAACAGTTAATTGCGACATTTTGGGAACGCAATATTGTCATATGCAGAAAGCAAATAATTCGTAAAGGACATTTGGGTAGCGACGCGATCGAGAGTGCAATGCGTCCATTCCGTCGCTCAGATGAGGTCATCCCGTAAGTGATGTTACGAAGCTCCGTATCTCGACATGCGATAGAACAGCCGCGCGCACTAGCACCCACTTCATCCAGTGAGAGTTAAGTAGTGCAACATTTTATAAGTGATGCGGGACCAGCCGACCGGCAGACCACTCGGGCCGACGGGCATGTACCGCCTGTCTGCCACAACTCACGGGCCACGACGCCGGCTCCATCAATATTGTCGTAACAGAGCACGTCACACGTGCTAATTGGGCAATCGAGCCGCTGCGCTGTGTCCCGCACAGTCAGCGCTAATTAGCCAGCTTGCGCCGGACTGCCCACGCTCAAATGTGTTTACCGATATTACCAGTTGAACAGTTCAGCACACACGCATTTGTATTCTCACCATTATGGTAATTCGGAAGCATCCACATGATTGCTTTGCTGTCGCCGGTCATGTATTGAAGAGTATCTTTCTCTATATCCGAAATTCCTGATCAGATCCTGACAATATGTAGGATCAATTCGATAGCATTCGTACGTACGTATCGTGCTTTTGGGATGTTTTTTGGTCATCTCCTCTACCTTTGCATAAAGTTGAAAGCGAACCCTCGTATAATGACTGCGATTAAAATAGACTAGAGGAACGCAAGATAATGTTCATTTGTAGATTCACATACCTCTGAATGTGTGCCAACAGCAGCTGTAAAATGTGAAGAAAAAGGAACAGTAGAGATACCGAAGGATGTCGGATGAGCGAGTGCGGCGGCGGACGGGGGGGGGGTAGAGCATCATACATCACGTAGAGAGCAGCGCGCGCGGCGCTGACACGGCCAACCAGAGCGGAACGTTGATAACCGCACCAGTGTTTTTGTGCCATTATACCATTTCCGATGCTGTGTGGGCGCTGCTTCACGGGCGGCTGTTATATCAGCTCTTACATGCCACCGGTCCTCCCACAACACATGTCAACACATGCACCTATTCGACCACTATGAGTCCAGGATCACCTAAACACAGATGGGGAACTTACGGCTGCCGTAGTTATTAGTACTCAGTCGTATGCAGTGCATGCTGGTAAAAACTGCGTCAAAATTCATCGGTGGCGGATGGAAGGTGCGGTTATTTAATAAGTAGTAAATGTTAAAAAACATTTTTATAATGCGGTAAAATCATGATTGAAAACGTTTTCGAAACCGGAGCCATAACGTCAGTGAAATTGGAACAGTTCCCTAAAGCACTGTATTGATCCATGAGTGACAATACTCCGCATACCAATCAGGCGCTCCACGCTGACGTCATATGGTCATACGCTAACCTTTCGTGGGCAGTGTTTATGACGAGCGGCGAGGGTGCCGTAGCCCTCACGCCGCCGCACCGCGCTGTGAGTAATGCCTCGTCCGAGAGTTTATCGCCGATAGCGCCGTATCCGCCATATCTGATACAGTATCACATAATGTACTGCTGACTAAGCCACTAACTCTCGCAAGGACGCATGATTGATTTGGAATATCTGGGGTATTTTGCACTGGATTAACTTTATAAAATATGTAGAAACCAACTGGGTGATTGAAATGATTGTTTCTGCGCGTGTGAATGCTCTGTGTTTCGATGTGAGGCTGGTCTCGTGTCCGATCGGTTGATATGGAGTAATCTGTGGGTTATCTGTAGTGTTATTACAGGCTAATGAGAGGTGCAGGCGCTGGCGGCCGAGCCTGCGAGCTTGCGTCGTAACGAACGGTTTAATAACACGTTACTAGCGGCGCATTCGCCGGAGAACCTGCATGCATACAGAAGCATCAATTTTTGCGCAACATTTTAAATAACTTTGTGCATCACTGTAGTTTATGTACTTATACAGTTAAGGTCATCACGAGGTAGCTGGCTTAGTAATACAAGGACATGCAACGGTCAACAAGTTGCATATTTGAGTCCAAGTGCTGGATTACCACTGCCTTCGCCTTCTCACAGAGTGGCGGCTTGAGCAGTAAGTCTAGTTCAGGCTCATTCACTTTGATAATGCTAATGTGTTCAAATTTAATGTGAAGCACAATTGCGATCGTTTGGAGTGGGCCGCGTCTCGCTGCTCACTTGACATTGCTTCTCATTGAAAGGTGACTTGCACAGTTTGAGTATAATTTGGTGATGCAGGTTATGCTCGCTCCACTTCATTCGCGATTAAAATATTCATATACCAAAAGGTCAAATCGGTTTAAACATGGTGAGAATTGTCATGAAGCGACAATATAATTATAGCTGCAGTTTCTTGAAATTTTGTGATAGGGTGTGGGTTAACAGTACAGGACATGTTAATTTAATTCCTGCTTGTAGGCGAGAGCTAATTATTTGTTAATGAATCTGTGTTCTCGCTATTACTATAGAGTGAGGACATAACGGCGCGAGTGACGTGGAGAGGACCTCGCCTCCTCGGCGGCGCGCGGCGCCGGCGGGCGCGGCTGCTGACCTCTGCTCTCGCACAGACTCCGCTCGTCACACCGCTACGTCACGCGTCATGGGGATGCCGCGCATTTCACTTTTATCTAACAATCCTCAATTCTAACGCGAATAACATTTAAAAGTAACTGCCGTAGCAGCTTGAACTTTACTCAGATAACTTGTTTGTTTAATTTTGTTTGTATTCGTCGATATTGATGTTGTGAAATAGTTTAGTCAACTAGTATTTGTACACGGCCATCGTTTAGGCATGTAAAGCAACTCAGCTCGACCTTTGTCACCTCAGCAATTTGGTGCCAAGAAATAATGATTGGGCAAAACTATTTGCTAAACAAGATATTTGCAAAACATATTGCTGATGTTTACTCGAACTAGATTGAGTGTTATAATACTTGGGGAACGCGCCAGGACAGCCCGCCAAATTCTAAGTTTCTTACGTTTTTTGCAATTTGAAATCCTAGTTGGTCAAAGTCAGGCTGTAGGTTGAACAAAATATGATTCGCGACCGTAACACGGATGTACCTAAAGAAGTATAATCATTAAAAGTTCATTTAATCCCATTCAATGACTATTTCATGAAAAAGTCATTCAATGCATCGGGTTATTGAACATTTGTATTGATGATTTTAATGATTATAACTTATGATACAGGCTTCACACTGTGGTAACGAGTTGAGGCGCAATCACAGTGTTATCAGCAAGTGCAGCCGTACCTACTAAAGTTTGAGCCCTCCCTATAGATATCATATTAGTTGACTCCTCAATCAATATGATCCCTTGAAGTTGCACTACTGGTCGGCTTGTGTAAGTGACATAATAAGCAGCGACAGCTAGACTGAGACATGCTGCACGATGTCATATCTCAAAGGAATCTCCGCGATTTTGTATTATCTGAGACATGCTGTAGGCCCCAGGCGATCAAATAGTGCGTAGCTCACATAAACAAACAAAAAGCGCACCTTATGTAAAGTGCAGGCGCGCGTCGTTCTCACCGCGCCCGCGCCCGCACCCCGCAGCACTCTGGGATCGCACTTTTTTGGCAGGCCATCGCTATTGTGGAGCGCTCGGAGCGTTCCGCAGATGCGTTTTTGCCAGAGTTAGAAAGCAAAGATATCAGTATAATTAGTAAAATTACTAAACACGTTTCCTTATGCGCCATAGAGAATGTGTCTCGCGACGTGAACTGAAAGTTTTTTGCGGAATAGTATCGCGTTGAAGACGAGTCGCTACAGGAAGTGCCGCCCTGAGCCCCTTCCAATTACTTGTTAATACTTATCGATGTAATCCTGAATGAAATACTCGCTTGTTTGTCACTTATCGTAATATAAATAACACGGTGTCTATCAGATAAGTGAGGCGTGTCGACAGGGATATACAAAATAGATGTACTATAGTAAATCCTGAGACTGCAAGTTAAGGCAATAGAGCCGCAGTTGGAGAACGTCCTCAACTGGTACTGGTATGTTCATTACGCAGCTTTAATTTAATCAATTAGTAGATTATACGCAACGTTATGTTTCCGCTCGAATTCATGGTTCCAAAGGCCTGATGAAGTAGTCAACTTATTTCAACGGCGGGAATTTGGAACCGGAACACATGATAGCGTAACTCTATTAAAAGACCTACTTGAGTTGGTTAGTGTGACCTCAAACACAAAATTTAGACAAGAGTGTTTTGACACAGTACCTCAAAATAATTAGCAGCTGTACCGCGATCTGTGTGCAACTACCGCGTAGCTAGCAGGTGGTCCCGTTAGAGTCGCCGCGCCGCAGCCGCGCACCGCACACTTCCAAACTCAGAAAATACGCCATTTATCGGAATAAGAAAAAGCACATTCCACAACCTAGATGACTAGGGGTTGTGGGACTGGGGACTGTGTGGGGCTGAACAACCACTACACCAAGGGTTTTGAATAGAATATACCCTTGGCTAAAAATAAATATTGCTATCATGAATTCTTATCAACTTCGGTTCCAGTGAGATAGACAAATACACGAGTTGTTGCTGATCATCCCAGCAGTTGCGAGTCGAGCCATAAAACCGATATCTTGGCTTCAGAAGCGTTCAGGAACTAGACTTCTGAGTAGTGGTGTACGTTGGTCACGCAGACCGGAGGAGTGCGAACGGGGCCCTGCGAGGGGCGCGGGGCTGTCATAACAGCGCCGTTACTCCACTCTGATAATGACGGCTCGTCTGCTTGAGGAAGCACTATAGCCGGTTGCCTGTCTATCAAGTGTATCCCTGGACTCGTCCGAAACATTCGCACGATTTAAAGTTTGAGTTGTTCATCATTATAAAATTCAAATATTTATTATGAATGTGTATTGTGTAGTACAAATATTACGAACAAACAGGAAAAATACGTAACCCACTTACTTATACCTATGCGGAAAACAAAATGTCATAATGAATAGTGGGGAGGAACGTGGTGCGGGAGCACAAACACCCCGCGGCCCAGTAGCATCCCATCATCCCAGGTACTTGGGCGATTGGGAGCTTGGGCAAACTTGCTAACTTAAGTGAAGATAGTGTAATCTAAATATTTACGTCGGGTCGACCGCTTGACTCGCTAATATTAGCTTCGCAAATACTTGCCGTGTTTGTGGACACACAGATTACACCCTTCGTACACGTGACGGTGGACGGCTCTGATTCACACCAATTATTTATTTACTCAAACGATAAAATACTTCGGATACGAAACGGTATGGGGTACCTACTCTTGGTCACTTTAGGTATACCTACTCAACAGCTGACTAACGATAGCATGACTATCTCTCATGTCATATAAACTTCTCCTCAAATGGCTTTAATTGATCTAGTTCCAGTCCATAAATTGTCTCTCAGACACAATATTGGTGTACAAGCTAGCAAACCGGTCGGACACACTGGCATGTCAAAAAGAGCAATCTAAGTGCCGCGCAGGACGGCGAGGCGAGGCGAGGGAGGCGACAAGACGAGCAAGACGCGAGTGCCCGCCTGCTCGCCACACTCGCCGCCTGTCGCCACTCGCCGTGGTACTTAATTACAGCGACGTTTGCCACCACTGGCAACTGGCACTGATTTATAACTAGAGAGCTCTCCGTTCAACATTCCTGAGTGAGAGAAGTTAGCTTGAACTTGTTTGTTATGTAAGCTAGCCATCTGCAGAGCTGGTAACACGCGGCACGCCTCTCGACTCATCGTCGTTTTATACTTTCAAGTCATGCATTAATATAGCCGGAGCTAGTTGATAGGAGTGATAGAAAATACTGAAATGCGCTTGGCGTAATCAAAACTTCAATATTGATCATAAGCTCTCAGTGCCGAGATGTATGGACGGAGCTTCGCATTTACGTATGTGAGCAGCGTGTTGTTAGAACATTGGAAAGCAATAAGGTTACGAGCGGTTACGACGCCGCGCGCCGACCGACCGCCTATCCATAGAAACGAGCTTTGTCCGCGTCGGCCTGCAGTGGCCGCAGTGAAAGCAATGTCGCCTTGGGTCAGCGCTCAGGCATGTGCGATTGTGCGCGCTGCTGGGACTTGGGAGGCACAACACGATGACTTATTGTGCGTCAGTCATCAAGTGGATTGCTTCGTTGATACATAACAAAGAGTGCCGCTGGCGAGAGCACAGCGTCGCGCGTCGCGGTCTGGGCTCGTTAACATTCCGCGGCCGTGATGCGGCGCCCGCGCACCGCGCAGGGCACTTTCCAGCGGAAGCGATCTTGACGAAATCGAGAGTGGCATTTGATTCGGGCACGTATCGACCGCGCGCCAAGCGCCGCCGCGCTTGCCGGTTTCACCCGCCAGGCGGCCACACATAGCACCATCTTCCACTATCACTTTCACCGTTTGTAGAAAATTATTTTTATATTTGCATATCGAATGTTGCGTAACGTCGAGCGCTTCATGGTAGTCTCGCGGCGCGGCCAGCTGGCTGGGCGGAGCGCCGAGCCGCTGAGCCGCCGGCTACGACCACTGAACCGCGTAATGGCCGCAGTTCGAGCGTGCGATATTACCCGCACATTACTGGAGACGACAGATTGAATGCGGTCAAATGTGAAATTGCTATTCTTAGCAAAGAGAAGCATGAAGACAGACTTACTTTGTAATTAAACGCAAGTTCACAGTGCACCTCTCACTGACATCTACGCCAGCAGCAGTAATAGCCGAGCTATAGGTGACGACACACCGCTGCACCAGCACCGGTCTGCGACGAGACGTCACTACTAGCTCCCGTCTAGATCCCGGCTAAACTAAGGCGTTATCCTGAATATCTAAGTACTAAACACCTACATCCGCACCACATATCTTCATTGATAACAAACGCTTAAGTTTGATGTATACCTAAGTAATTACACGGCTCAGTATCATCTATAGGCGATAACAACGGTATCGGTATGCGACACTTTAGGAAATATGTTTATATTTGTACCACTCTTAATAAGAGAGCACAGCGTTCTCGGAATACTACAATAAGTCTATACATGACATGTTTCATCGCTGATCGTAGGTACGCACGGACATACCTTCTGAGTAAGTGCACTTGTCTTAGAGTTTCTGTATGTGATGGATAAAAGTATGAGTCGGGTTTACTGACCTTGATCCTGTTCCGGCGGCTGGCGCGCAGCACGATGCCGTCGTTCTCGATGTAGTCGGGCACCTCCTTGCGGTTGGAGAAGTTAAACACCACGGACGTGGTGGCGGGCGGCGGCGCCCGCCCCCGCCGCGCCTGCGCCGGGCTGCCGCGCGCCCAGGCCGCGCCCCCGCCCGCGCCCGTCCTGCTCTCCGCGCTCTTCTTCTCCCCGGAGCCACTCCACGCGCGCTCGATGCCGGCAGCGCCGATCCGTGAAACAGCTGCTTTTGTTGCTGGCGCACGTTCGGCGGCCGCGTGCCCGTTCACTAGAGGCGCAGTGATCGTGTCCGCAACTTTAGGCTTAGGCTGCGGGCTAGGGCTGCGCGCGGGGGACGCGGGCGCGTGCGGCGAGGGCGAGCGCACGGGCTCGGGCGGCGACCGCGGGATGGGCTCCACCAGGGCCGCCGGAAGAGGCTCTCGCCTCTCGGAGCGCGCCGGCGGGGTCTGCTCGCTGTCAGCTGGCGGCGGCGGGGAGGGCGACGCGACTCGAGTGCCGGGCTCGGGACTTTTCTCGTCGACCTCCTCGACGAGTTCGTCAGTCGCGGTGTCGGTGGCGCGCGCTGGCATCGGGCGGATGACGCCTACACGACGAGCACGTCCAACGAGGACTTGGTTAGTAGCCGCTAGCGGTGGTAGGTGCGAAGCCGCGCGAGGGGCTTCGAAAGCGTAGCGTACGGTGCAGCCGGCGCGGGCGATGCCGTCCAGCGCCGCGCGGGACACCGGCCGCGAGCTGGCGGGCTCCGGCGAACTCTCTGCCTCCTCACCAGCGGCGGTGGCCGGCACTGGCGACAGCGCTTCAGCTTGTTGCGACGGACTGGGCGTTCGGGGGCTAAGTGGCGGTGCGTCTGATGAGTCACGAGGGTCTGGCGTGGAGGTCCGCGGGCCTTCGAGGCCTCGTAGCACGGCGGACACGCGGGCTGCGGGCGCGGCGCGACGTGAAGGTGCACTTTCGAACTTGCGTAGGGTCGAGCGGACCACGTCCGGCGGCGGACGTTCGGTCTCCCGCAACAGTGGGGTCGGGCGGCGGGGCGGGCGCGCCGAGCGAGGCTGCGGCGGAGGGCGCGGCGCCAGCGGCGGCGGAGGCGACGGCGACGGAGCGCGGGGCTCCTCGCGCGAGTCTAGGCGGCTCAGCGCGTCCACGGAGCGCGCCCGCTTCACGGAGTCGCGGCGCACGGAAGGCGCAAGGGGCGCGGGATGTACGGCCACGGACGCGGGGCGCGGCGGGCGCAGGGCGAAGCGCGGCGCGGGCGCGGGCGGCGGCCGCTCGTCCAGCAGGTGCTCCAGGGACGCGGCGCGGCGCAGCACGGAGGGGCGGCGGCGCGGCGCGTCTCGCAGCGCTAGGCTGAGGTAGCGCGACTTGAGCCGCTTGACGATGCCGGGCCCGTAGCGCAGCTCTTCGTCCTCCTCGTCGTGCGGCGGCGGCGGGGGCGGCGGCGGCGGCTGCGGGGGCGGCTGCGCAGGCCGGCTGCGGGCGGCGCGCCGCTGAAGCAGCTCGCGCTTCCACTGCGGTAGCGCTCCGTTCGACATGCCTGTGCGGACCGCATCACCATGGTTAGAGACGAATGCAACACGCACCACTATGAGCAATGTTACAAACAGCGAAGTGGTAAAAGGGATCATAACAATGATTTGAACAAATTACAGCTGCAGTTTCAGTTTTGGAAAGAGCACGACAGACTCGCGCGCTGAAGGTGCCGTAACTAGGAACGAACAAAACTTTTCCATTTTACTTTCATTGTTTGGAACTGCATAGTTTGTTCATATGTTTGGCTGATTATGTAATTAAAACCGATTGAAAGTCGTACCATAGGGATTATTTTTTTACCATTTTCATACAGAACCCTAAAAAGCGAATTCCGTGTAAGTAAAATGTTGTCACAAAGAATGTTATTGCAATTCGTTTGCCAGCTTTGGTCTATGGATCATATGCAAGGGGCGTCTATTATATCAGGAATGTACACACGCCAGCACATCAAGCTACCCGAAACTGACAAATTTTCCCAATCGACCTTGAACCTAATGATTTAGCGATAAAGTTGAAAATCTATTAAAGACATTTGTCAGATTGTAGTAGCTTGTACTTAATGAAAACAGGACTAATTCCGGAATGGTTTTCTCAAGCTTTTTGACCTTCTGCTTTTACCTTAATAGTTTGTTCATTTCAAAATTCATTGCCTTTATGAATTTCTGTTGTTTTATTAGGTACTAGTTGTATTTAGGATTTCATCATTTACAAACATTACATTAAGTAGTACAAAGTTGAGAAAGGGTTACATCAAACAGGGTTTTACTTTCGCATTTATAAAATGAGTTTAGATAAATGTGTTACTGGCAACATGTGTCCACTATCTATAATACGCGAGAAAAGTGGCGCTCTCCTTTGTCATACAATTACTAAAAATGAAATGTGTTAAATGAGTATGTGACTAATGACAAATTCACATGTTTACATATTTGAGTTGGACATTGCAGTTATTATCATTGAATGTACTTTTTGTTTGAATGTTTGTCATGTACTGGACATTGAATGCATGCGCATTTACAACGTTTTGACATGTCACTGAGTGATTCATCTCAAACAGGGGGCTCTATTTGACTCACACTATGATATGCTTATGAAAATTTAAAAAGTGTACTAATGTACTCCTTAGGAAACAGCAATAATTTTTTTAAATAAAATTCTGAAGTCATGGATCCCTAAATGGCTAAAATAAGCATATTGTACAAACACCTAGTATTAAGAAGCAAGAAAAAATAATATTAAACAATTAACAGTTATAAAGACTGCATTTACTTACACAACTTAACCAGTTACACACTTTGTAATTCTAAATTGAATTCACTGTGTTTATTAAACAAAAAACGGATTCAAAGTTTACTTCATATTTATAAGGTGGTATTGTTTACATGTAAGAAGTTCATGATGATATAACATAATATGGAACAAGTTTACAAGACATCAACTATGTGAGTGATACTACTCGACCCAAGCACTGTGCTGCTGAGACTAACCAGACGCTCAATCACACAGTTACAGAAGGAAAAGCCGTGACAGCTCACAGGAAATAGATTAATATAATATTATTTATAGCAAGTTATATCAGTCAACACTTTAGTTTTCCTTTATAATACTCCACTCATTTGATAAATTATGTATTTGAGCTCTAGTTACAGAAATATGTATTATTTTGCATTGCACTATCATGAAATTTGCATCAAAAATCAACATTAAGCCTTATCACTGGTGTAACATGCTGTTGTTGAGTTCTCGGCTCAGAACAATGCAGGCTTTATAACTGCTACAAGCACAAATATGATTGCAGTGAGACTTACCAAAGTCCTGCGAGGACTCCAGGATGGTTTCCACCATCATCTTGAATTGGCCGCACCAAACTTAAGCAACTGAATGGAGATGCAAAATAATAAAGTTAAGCTTTGTAACATGCTCAATTGAATGCAACAACTAAATAAAATAAAGGCATATAGTAATTACCTTGCGGGTAAATACCAAAACTACCATTAAGTGTTAACTGGGCTGCTGCGAGGAGGCACGGGAAATGAGCACATGAAAGGAGTTGGAGGAGGCCTTTGCCCAGCAGTGGGACAGTACAGGCTACTAAAAAAAAACAATCTGTAAAAGTGAAGCTGTTTGTTTAACTAGGAATCAATCTCAAGGATGTTAGGAAATAATGCAATGCTGCCTTAAATGCCAGTGGTCGTACACTGCGGCCCGAGGACGATATTTGTGCGGTCCGCGAAACAAACAAATAATTTTAGTAGATAATATCAAAATATGAATTTGCAGAAAAAAATTAAAAATAGATGCGGGTGAGTATAAACCTTGTATAAACTTCCTCCGGTAATCTGTTCGATTGCTCTAAGTGAGACAGGCATTTTGAAAACAATGATATGATTTCATTTAGTCAGTTTGGATTTTGAAAAACTCAGATGGTGAATGAACTCATTGAACTAAAGTACGACGCAGAACTCAAAGGTCATTTCATTGAACATCCTGAAAAGCAGGAACACATTGAATTTTGGAATAAATGTGCCTAATAACGCACAATTTATTTTGACAATATTTTCTTCGACATGTCTGTGTGAAGCTTCATTTTACAAAATGAACTTCTTGAAGAATAAACACCTACTTCAATCGCCTTTCCACTCATTGAGAGACACAATGAGAATTGCATGTAGCCCTAAAGATGCCGCCAATGTAGAAGAAAAAATTAAAAATGTGCAACACCATAACGTGGTCATGTGGTCGCAGGTCGCATCCTTTTGGCAAAGTTTGAGACGCTCCAGTAATAGCAAATTTTAAGTGTTGTCTGGTGCAACCTTACAAGCCCTATATTTGTGCAGTGGATTTCTGTTCATCTAAGCGGGAAGAAAAAATGACAAAAAATGTAATGTTATTTTTTAAAACTACAACATACCTCTATGTTTCAAATTTTTTAATAGATATACCTATATATATTTTTAACTTAGGCTACATTTATTTTAGAAAAAGGATTAGGGTACCGTACAAAATATTAAAACCCTTGAAATTGTTAACAAATCCGATTAAAAAAGGAAAGTAATATTTTTATAATTACATTTTTGATGATATTTATTATTATCTTATGTTACTACAATTATTATTATTATGCTGACAATGCTCAACAGTCTAGTTGAGACCAACCCTGGATTGGACTTGTTTGAAATGAATGGAACACAATAAGGTTAGAATGTTTGCAGTCTTGTGAGCAGGCAGACACACTAGGTCTTTTCTTAATTATTTTTATATTTGTACGAATTAAGAGCTTTTTGTTTTTCTCTTGCTTATTTATTGTTTTGTCTAGTGGTTGCAAGCGCGACTGCTGACTGCTGAGCATGAGGTTCAGGGTTTGATTCTCAGGTCGGGCAAAGTGTTATTGGGTTTTTCATCAGGAATTTCTCAGCAGCTACGAGTCAGGACTTTGTATCCGGTTGGTGGCTCACCCTCGGTTACATGGGACTTAAGCATAACTGACGAAATCTTGGTGTATTAGGTATGCCTCTAACTAACCCTTCAGGGATTACAGGGGTTATGTTATGTATGTGGCTTTGGCCCGAGTATTACCATCTTGGACACTCGCATTGAATAATATTAGGAGCTGTTATAAAATTAATGGACCACTTTCATCTAGCCGAGAACCTGTTTCTGTCTGATTTACACAACGCTTTAGAGAGTTATAAATTGTGATGAATATTATATTTTGTTGCTGAATTGAATGCTCAGCACAATAAAAGTTGCTGAAGTGAAATATTTTAGAAGTCAAGCTTGTTTTCAGGCAACACAAACTAATTTAACAAATTGAAGCATTACTATGTGAAACTATGGTATCATGTCAAAATAATAATAATGTTCCCACCTTTCAACCTACCAATAATTTTGCATACAAACTCAGTAATTTTGAATGTGGCCGGCAAGTTCTAATAGGAAAGCATCACAGATGGTGCACTTGATACAAAAACATTGACATAATAAGAGATCGTTCGCTATGAGCCACAGCAGCGTCGGCAGCGCGGAGCCCGTCGCCGGCGTCGATGACCCCGCGCTCTAACTAGCGTCTCGGTTAACTGTAGTTGTTGCCTCGTTACACTAGGTAAGGCGTTTAATGGTAATGAACGATAGTTGAAACGGGCGCAGGCTCGCTCGCCGTCCGCGCACACTGCACGCCCGAAAACAATAGCCCCGGCGCCCGCACGCCATTGCCCGCCGGTGCATTCCTTTCCCCCATACTTCGCATAACTCGATCGATGGTTTACCTGCTAAATATCCATTGATGTTTCACCGAACTCAAGCTTGCTCACGATTTTAGCTTGCGGATTCTTTAAAGCAATGCCATCTATGTAAATCAATCCTCAGAATTCATACATAGCCAGCCAACCACACGCACTTTTGAATACTTTTATTGTACCCTGGGCCGGATCACCCGCGACGGGTCGACAAACACATCAATAGATTCTGTTCAACACATTTTAGTACTTTTCACATATATATCGACTTAATTCACTTTTTTTTCGATCTAGTAATTCTATTCTATTTAAGTTCAGATAGACAATAATAATAAAATATGATAACACATCACACAACCAATGACAGAAAGTTGATTCACTGAACTGAAAGTGAAGTGAAGTAAATGAACGAAAAGTCGAAAATAAAATGTTTTGACATCTGTCAATTGAAATTGACAAGCACGCTCCTGTGTCAGTGGTCTCTATGGTGGGTGATGTCGTTGGACTTTACAGATCATCTTCAGGGTAAACGATCACAAATAAAGTATTTATTGAATCCATCAATTTGTTTGAGAAAATCAAAATGAATGCATACAATCCATTTTCCCTCTGATTTTGCATCATCGCCAGAACGACCTATATGTTTATTCTCGTTTATTAAATAAAACGGTTGTGTTACAACCAAATACTTACAGTAACTAAAATTATAAAATAGGAGAGACAATCATGAAACATAGTAAATATACAAAATAACAAAGTAAAGCATTTGAAGTGAAAACACAAATAAAAGAAAGATTTTCACAAATTCATCTCACAGTACTTCTGACATACTAATAAAATCTTTGTCCATCCATTCGCAAGCAGATCGTCTGTTGGATTAGAATCCAAGGGATCATTAAGGGCGGCTAGAGTGCGAGGAATGGGGGCGGGCTATCGCGTATGAATTCGCCGCTAGAGGTGCTGTTGTAGCGCGAGTCACTGAAATGTCAGATGTTGTTGTCAAGTGTTCGCGCGTTGCGTGCTTTTTTATCACGTATTTTTATTAATATTTATTTATTTCCTTTATTTATTTATTACGGTTGTGGTCTAGACTAAGCCATTCCTGATTAATATGACTTGAAGATTTAAAGTAGCAACCTAAGATCTTAGTTGTCATCATTTTACCTCCAAGTATTGACAACTTGTCAATACTTGGAGGTAAAATGATTTTTAAATGTCGTGCTTGCTAATTTTTGGGAGAATATTGTAAATATGCACCTATCTGAAGTTTACACAATGTTGTTATTACGTTATAAAATAAACTTTTTAAGATGTTATTGGTACTTTAAAGTATAAAATAGAATTATTGTATTCATTACTCGACAGTGGCGCCATCTGGTGAGCTCAAAAACGATAGCCCTCATTGGCGACTTAGCACATACAACAGTATGACATGGAGGCACGGCAAACAGCCTGTGCTTTCTGCCCCGGCAGTCAGCACATCAAGCACAATCAGATCAGCATAGCTATTCACAAACGCTTTGATTCGATCTATCTTTTCCTTGGCATTTTTTTTTTGGAAAGCCTGCTGGATAGATTTACGGCTTCCCGAATCGAAATCTAATCGAAGCGTTTGTGAATAGTTATGCAGGGGCATCTTACAGGCTATATTGTGAGCTGGGGGCCTAAAATGGCTGCTTTATCAGAATCATAATACGAATCACGTTAAAAATTTGAAACTAATGGACTTTGTGGTCACAACCATAAAGACCATTTTAAGAATTTTAAATTTTTAACGTGATTCTTATTATGATTCTGATAAAGCTTCCATTTTAGGCCCCCTGATCTCGAGCTCGCCTTACCTCTAGCGAGTTGTATCCGAGGTAACCCAGTAAGAATTTTAGCGGATAGAGGTAAGGATAATAGCCGTGTTTCTGCTTAAATAGGTAGGTACTTCTTTTTTTTTACGGATTGGCAATCATCAAATGACCGACGGAAGGGAATGTCAGACTTGTACTGACTAAAACCCATCCATGTTCCTTCTTTTGCCCTTTGAGTTCCAGGGCCGCGGTATCTCTTTCGAACAGTCCCGCAACCCTGGTTATACAGCGTGTAACAGAAAGGGTATAATCATATGGAATACTGTGGTACGGACCATCAAACTGAACAATTTTCTCTATGGGACCACCACCGAAATCGTAAAAAAATAATCAGCTGTCCTATACAAAATTTCAATACCTATCGATCCAAATGTATGGGACAGCTGATTATTTTTTTACGATTTTGATGGTGGTCCCATAGAGAAACTTGTTCAGTTTGATGGTCCGTACCACAGTATTCTATATGATTATACCCTTTCTGTTACATGTTGTATAGGTGCTTATGGAACGCTTTTTGAACCTTTTCTAATAAAAGTGCTTAGGTGGTTTCATGTGGATTCCACATGCAAGAGCTGGTACTGACACGTCTGTCAAAATCACAGTGATCTTTTATTAGAACACGATAAGCTTGTTTTGGCGCGAGGCCATAGTCGGAACTAACGCCACCATCTTGTTTTTTTCATACAATTTCCACATACGCCAAAAGAATGATGATGATCTCTACTTTGCTGTTGGTTTGCAGCTATGAAAGATAACGGCTAGTCCATCAATCTACTCTAAGATCATTTTGATTTATGATTCCCCCACGATGGTGTCACTACTAAGCCTCGCATTGTTTCTAATGTATGTATATAATTTAGTGTTTTAATGAAGAAATTAATATATACGAACGAGCATAACATAGAACACAATAATTAAACAATTAATAGAGAAAACAGCATAAAATTTTTAGGGTTAACATTAGATCAAAATTGTAATTGGGGAATCCATATTGACAACCTGTGTAAAAAAATAAACAGATTTGTATACGCGCTAAAAGAGCTACGCAAAACAGCAAATGAACAAGCCGCACTCAACGCCTACCATGGCTACGTAGCGTCTATACTGAGATACGGCTTATTCTTATGGGGTAATTCGACTCACGTCCAAAGAGCGTTTAAAGCGCAAAAAAAAATGCTTGAGAGCAATTACTGGGACACCTCCTTACGAGAGCTGCAGACCTGTTTTTAAAAAGTTAAAGGTTTTAACTCTAGCTAGTACCTATATCTTAGAAATAGGTATATTTGTTTTAAAAAAATCACACTTCTTCTTCACTGTAGCCGAATACAACAGATTCATAAAAAGGGACCCCACTAAACTTAAAAACCAATTTTGTAATAGTGTGGTGTGTCACGTACGTCACGTTTAGATCTTAGTTTAAGTTAAGGTAGATAAGCTATGTCCATAGTTATATTATGATATATGTCACGCACGGACTAGGTATATATTACACTAATAAAGGGAGTCTAGGGTCTTCAGTCTCCAGTTGACTCATGGACAAGTACACGACATGGTATTTACTTAACCCCTCCTTCCCTCCACATCGCATGGCGACCCTGCCAGGATCAGGATCAGTCAGTTTCTCGACAGTTGGTTAGTCACAGGCCATGGGGACCACGTCATCCAAGGAAGAGGTTATTATAGCCCAGACAGCAGCGGGTGGTTCAAATACCGCGACAGTAACACAAGAGCAGATATCCACCATCAGCGCGATGCTGTTGTTTATCGCCGTGTGTTTGGCGATTGTCATCATTGGCGTGGCAGTCCGGCTGTACAGGAGGTGTCATCAGAATTGGATCGAAGAGAAGATCAATCAGCGTGAGGTGCAGCGAGCTGTGCAGATGGCCTGACCGGGAGCTGGCGGAGCGACAAGAGGAGTAAGTGATGTGATTTGAACTTAAGTGTAGTGGCGAGTATTTTCGGTCATCTATCAGTTAGAGGCATTAATTTTGAATGGAAGTGGGGTTAACGTCACTGTTTGTACAGCTTAAGTTATTGAGGGAATCAATTGTCAAGTTAGGTCCCAGTAGGCGGAAAGGCAAAAATTTTGATGGAAAGATAAGCGAGGTAAAAGCCCTGTATTGTAAATTTAAGTGTGTAGTTTCTAAGTGTAGCAAATTTTCGGAGGAATTAGCACAGCTAGTGAGTAAAATAGAAAATTTGTATGTAGACACTATTAAGTTTGAAAACGGTACCGGAACCGATACAGAGATGGCGTTGGAAAGGTTTTCATTGAAAACGGCGGTTAGCTTACTCCCGAAAATGAATGGGGATGAGCAGGTAACCCAAGATTTGATTGATGCCATAGATTTATACAGCTCTATGTTAGAAGCGGCTGATAGTGCTCATTTAATTAGATTCGTGCTAACTACACGACTTACCCAGGGGGCTAAGATGCGATTGTCCTCTACTTATACGACTGTAGACAGTCTTTTAACGGACATGAAGAAGCATTTGTTGACGGTTAAGTCAGACGTTGCAGTGCAAGCTAAATTTGCTCGCGCTAGGCAAAATGATAGGTCGGTCACGGATTTCGGGGCAGAGATAGAGAAGTTAATGGTGGATTTGACTATTTCTCAAGCCGGGGAAAATTCGGAAGCTTATAAAATTTTGCGGCCTTTAAATGAGAAGTATGCGGTTAAAAAGTTTGCTGACGGACTTCGTAATCAGCGTCTTGGTACAATTATTACGGCACGGAACTTGACTTGTTTGAAAGATGCTATCAGGGTAGCGGAAGACGAAAATTGTGCTTCGTCGGGTCAAGTCATGACGTTCCAGCGGTGGTCCGCGGGTGGTAGTTTTTCTACGGGAAATAGGGGTCGTGGAAATAACTATAGGCGGCACGCTGTAGGTAATGGATACGCGCAGCAAAAAACAGCTGTTGGGCGTACGTACCGAAATGGAAACGTAAGGTATAGTAGTGGAATGCGCGGTCATAGCAATAGTACTCACCGTGGACGGCAGACTCAGCAAGGTCGACAGCGCGTAGCGTGTCTAGAGCACGTGCGGGGCGATGCTGACTCAAGTGCAGTGTCAATGTCACGAAGTAGCGAAGGCAGACAATTGAATGAAACGCAGTTTTTTCGAGGCTAAGCATATTTTAGCTTGCAATAGTGTTAACTGGGTGAATTTTCTAGCAAATAATGTGGATTCGGAATGGTTAGTCGATACGGGTGCGTCGATATCGGCAATAAAAAGTAATTTCTTGAGGAATAACGCTTTGTGCTGTAAAGTAGTTAAGGAAGAATTAGTGATTAATGGTGTAGGGGGTAGTTTACGGGCTATAGGTTATGTATATTTGACGTTGGAATACGAACAATGTTCGTTCGTGCATAAGTTTTATATATTCAATGATTTGCCATGTAGGTCAGTTGGCATATTAGGCCAGGATTTCTTGCAGGCGTATAGTGGTATTATAGACTTTTCGGGGAACAGGTTATCTCTAAAGAACCGTGAGCAGCAGACGGTTTCGATGCCACTTAAATCCTATAATTATTCTTTAACTATTTCTCCGCGTTGTGAAATGGTTAAGTATTTGCCCGTTAATAGAGCAGAAGATTGTGTAGTGTTTAGGAAAGAGTTGCGCGAAGGGGTTTTCTTAGCAAATGTAGTAGCTAGACCTAAGAATGGGATGATGCCCATTAGGATTTTAAACACAACCACGGAGGAAGTTGTGTGTAGTATGTCCGATGTAGAAGTCTATCCGTTAAGTGATTTTAATTGTTGTAGTTTTGCGGAAACAGAAGTAAGTGTTGAACGTGTTAAGAAAATATTTTCTTTGCTTAATCTTGATTATTTAAATGCCGAGGAACGGTTGTCAGTTGAGCAAATATGTGCAAAATATCCAGATATTTTTTATATTCCGGGAGATAAATTGGATGTCACGAATGTGTATGCGCAGTCAATACGTTTGAAAGATAATGTTACTCCAGTTTACAGGAAACAGTATAGAATACCTTATGTACAGAAAAAGGAGGTTGATAGGCAAGTGCAGGAGATGCTGGGTAGTAATATTATTGAGGAGGCGGTTAGTGAGTGGTCTAGTCCTGTTTTGGTTGTACCCAAGAAGGAAGATCGTGATGGGGAGAAAAAATGGCGTGTAGTAATAGACTACAGGCAGTTGAATGAAAAGATACAGGATGATAAATTCCCTTTGCCAAATATTAATGAAATCTTGGATTCATTGTCGGGTGCAGTTTACTTTAGCCACTGTGATCTATCACAATCATATTATCAGTGTGCTTTAGATGGAAGTAGTAGGAAATACACAGCTTTCACGACAGATAAAGGGCAATATCAGATGTGTAGATTACCAATGGGGTTAAAGATAAGTCCAAGTTCTTTTAGCAGGTTAATGACTGTAGCCATGTCAGGATTAAATTATGACAAATGTTTGATATATTTGGATGATTTAATTATTTTCGGGCGGAATTTGGATGAGCACAACCGAAACCTTATGTCAGTGTTTTCTCGCCTGAGAAAGGTCAATCTTAAACTGAATCCATCCAAATGTGAGTTTATGAAAAAACAAATACTTTATTTAGGACACGTAATTTCAGCGGAAGGTATTTCACCAGATCCTGAAAAGGTAGAAGCCATAAAGAAATATCCGCGTCCATCGGCAGTTGATGAAGTAAAGCGGTTTGTGGCGTTTGCAAATTATTATAGGAAATTCATACCAAATTTTGCTAGTATAGTGATACCTATGAATAAGCTATGTAAGAGGGATGTAGTGTTTAGTTGGACCGATGAATGTGAGAGGTCGTTTTTGTTGCTTAAGGAAGCGTTAATGAATCCACCAGTGTTGGATTATCCAAATTTTTCTGAAGACAACACGTTTATATTGCAAACCGATAGTTCGGGTTATGCGGTAGGAAGTGTTTTGTGTAATGGGAACGGTAAACCCGTTGCATACGCTAGTAGGTCTTTGGGGAAAAGTGAGTTAAATTATCCTATTATAGAGAAGGAGTTATTGGCTATAGTATGGTCAGTTAAATATTTTAGACCGTATTTGTATGGACGGAGGTTCGTTGTAAAAACGGATCACCGGCCACTATTATACTTGTTTAACATGACAGATCCATCAAGTAGGTTAACTAAGTTTCGTTTATGTTTGGAAGAGTATGACTTTGAGGTCGAGTATATTAAGGGGAAAGAAAATGTATTAGCTGATGCACTTTCTAGGATAGTAATTTCAAGTGAAGATTTGGAAACCATGCGTGAAAAAACTATATCCGTAATGACGAGAGCGCAGTACAAACAGTTGGAAGAACCAAATGTTTGTGATACGGACCCTGTGGTATCTAGGACTGATCACCCTAGGATCGTGGAAGTTCTTAAAAAACAAGGAAATGACATTGAGATATGTTTGAATGAGTGGGAGAAGATGTTACGTAACACTAATGGTGAAAAAATATTTTCAAAGTCGCGCAATTTAATGTATGTGCCAGAAAACTCGAGTATTTACGTAAACTATGAATATTTATCGGCATCATCGCGAGACGAGTTGTCGAGAGACATAGTCACTTTTTGTATTGAAAAGGGCATAAAAGAAGTTATTATTTTGGAAAATCGTTATAACGTTAAGTTTATTACAAAAATGGCCAAATATTTGAAGGAAAATAGTAATTCGATATGTGGAGATTTTAGAATATGTGTAGTGAAGGGTGTGCGGAAAATAGAAGGGGCAGATGAGAAGAGAATTGTTTTAAATGATTTTCGTATTTTACCTACGAGTGGTCATTCAGGAATACGCAGGATGGTGAATAATATAAAGAAATATTATTATTGGCCGTCAATTGAGAAAGATGTAGCGGAGTACGTTGGTAAATGTGATAAGTGTAAAAAACAAAAGTTTTCCAAACATACTAAAGAACCAATGACAGTTACTACCACTGCATCTTCATCTTTTGAAAAGATTTATTTAGATATAGTGGGGCCACTTGATAGGGACGAAAATGGTAATGTTTACATATTAACTCTTCAATGTGAACTTACGAAGTTTGTGGAGGCTTATCCACTAAAAAATAAATCCGCAAATGAGGTAGCAAAAGCGTTGGCAGAAAATTTTGTGTTGAGATATGGGATACCGGGAACAATTGCTACGGATAGGGGTTCTGAGTTCATTTCGAAAGTAATGGTAGAGCTATGTAATGTCTTGGGCATCAATAAAATCTTATCAACGTCATATCATCATGAAAGTATAGGGTCTTTGGAAAACGTTCATAAAACTTTAGGTGCTTATTTAAGGATACAAACAGATAATAATCCATCATCGTGGAGTTCTTGGATTCCATATTGGTGTTTTTCTTATAACACAACAGTTAATACTGTGACTAAGTATACGCCTTATGAATTAGTTTATGGTAAAATTTGTAGGTTACCAAGTAGTCTTCAAGGTGAAAGTGTAGAACCTTTGTATAATTTTGATGATTATCCTTTAGAATTTAGATACAGGTTACAAAGGGCTCAAAATGATGCAAAAGAAAATTTGGTATCAAGTAAGTTATCAAGGAAACATTGTTATGATAAGAATCTTAATTCTATAACTTGTAAGGAAGGTGACTTGATTTTGATAAAAAACGAAGTAGGCAATAAGTTGGAGTGTATTTATAATGGACCATTTGTAGTTGTAAAGGACGAGTCACCAAATGTAATAGTTAAATATAAAAATAAGATAGATGTAATACATAAAAATAGGACAAAGTTATACTGTAAGACTTAGAATGTAAGTTTAAAAATGTAAAGAGATGAGGGGAAAAAAAAAAACAATGTAACTAAGTTTTTTTTTTTACTTTAGGAAGGGTGATGTGGTGTGTCACGTACGTCACGTTTAGATCTTAGTTTAAGTTAAGGTAGATAAGCTATGTCCATAGTTATATTATGATATATGTCACGCACGGACTAGGTATATATTACACTAATAAAGGGAGTCTAGGGTCTTCAGTCTCCAGTTGACTCATGGACAAGTACACGACATGGTATTTACTTAACCCCTCCTTCCCTCCACATCGCAATAGTACTCTTCACTATAAAAACAGTTACTTAATGTCCATTAAAATTTACAACCACGTTCCGAAAAAAATAAGAGAGTCACCACTTCATTTTTTTAAAAACATGTTGAAATCATGGCTACTTCAAAAGACTTTTTACTCAGTAAAAGAGTTTCTTGAAGATATTAAATATAAATAGATAGATAATGGATATTGTTATACACTTTTTAATGTTTTTTTATTTATTTTTATTTTATCCAAGGTCAATGTTAATGTTGTGTTTTATATTTTATGCATTAGATTATAGAGTTTAGACATTTAGTTTTGTTTTTTTTTTGTTGTTGTTTTATTCTAATAGAGTGTAAGTAAGTTATTAAAGGTATATGTACGAAAAAAGTTAAAATTAAGATATTTCATTTATGTGCTAATATTTTAGTGTTTTCAAGTGTAAATAATGTAAATATTCGCATGCCGCGTCCAGCGGCGGATATGTCCTGAACCATGCTATTTCTATGTAACAACTTTGTGCCTACAGTACCGTATCCTACGAATAAATGTTTTTGTCTTTGAGCATACGGCACTTGAATAGATTGTGTAGCCATCTCGTGGAAATGATGTAAAACTGAAGCAGCGTATTTTGGTCTGAGTCAGAGTTGATATGTAGATGGCGGTAGTAGTCACAATAGCAAATATTATGCCAGCAACACCAGCTACTGGATCACAATTCAATAAAAATACATCCTCTGTTTGTTTCTTATCGTAAAATAATATTAGTAATAGAGATATGGGACTCACGTCGTCTTTTTTCGGGGCAGATGACCTGCGTTGAACGCGCTTTTAGCGAAATTCAGTTGCAGCCAGATCTTGTAATTCAGTGGCCGTAAACACGACCGTAACTTCGATTGTGATTTGCTACACTTTAAAACTGCATCTTTAAAAACAGTTCTTGGCTTTGATAGGAATCGATCCCGAATCTGTATATGTAATCTCGTAAGGGTTAGGCAGACGCGTTTCTAATATACTCAAATGTCACGAGTTATGTATAAGTCATAGTAATAGAAGCGATCTTTTTGCAATCAATCACAAATCCAGACTTCGTGGCTCATGGCTGCTACTGACAAATTCCTGATAGGAAAACCCAACACCTTGCCCGACCTGGATTTCGAACCCAGGACCTCATGCAAAAGGTAGACGATCTCCTCCTAATCCTTCTGCAATAAAATGGAAACTGCCATTTTTAGGGTTCCGTAGCCGAATAGAAAAAAAAGGAACCCTTATAGATTCGCCATATCTGTCTGTCTGTCCGTGTATGTCACAGCCACTTTATTCCGAAACTATTAGGACTACCCGACTACACAGTTGAAACTTAGTAGGTAGATGTATCCTGTGAACCGCTTTACGATTTTATACAAAAATAAAGTTTAAAAACATATTAAGGAAACCCTCCTGATCAGAAAGTCTAAGTAGCAAAATGTCCAATTGTAACACACATCGTGGCTGGCGGGAATACATTGATATCTCGACATACATGTTTTTTTTTATTCGTTTAGACCAGGGATCCCCAAACTATTTTGGACAAGTGACCCCTTTTCCAAAATGAACTGTTACCTCAGACCCCCATGGCCAAATTACCTACTTTTAAGATCAACCCCCTTATTCATAATGGTCCGCTAACTTAAAACAGCTGCTACAGTGTGTTATTTTTCATTCTGACTTAGGTCAATAGAAGAAGACAGAGTGAGAATTAGCAATGCTTTAAGTTAGCAGACTATTATGAATAAGGGGGCCTATCTTTAGTTTTTTCCTATTGACACAAAATACCTAGGTACTAAGGTACCAATTGGAAAACTTTGCACTTGGTTAAGTGAGTAAAATTGACTTCATTTTCGTATCAAAATTTAACAAAATAAAAAGACATAAAATTCAGTAAATATCAAGTTTAATTTATAACGATTATTACAAATTAGGTACTTAAAGAATTTTAAGTAGGTAGGAAATTATATTTAAAAAAGTATTAATTCGCAAAGAGAAAATAAAACATTCAGTGTGATGGATGAACCTGGTGACTATCTACCAATCTAGCTACATCCGGTTCAATATTGGTGAGTTGCAGCCTTAAATCTCCACGTTCGTTGATTTTCAAACGGTTTCTTTGTTTCGTCAAAATGTTTGTTACCACACTGAAGCTTTTTTCAACTAGGTATGATGATGGAAAAGCGATAAGGTATTTTTCAGCAATGTTCCACAATGTAGGATACTGTGTTTCAATGTTGCGTTGCAACCAGAACTTCTGATAGCCTTGGTTGAACTTCTGCTTAAGCTCTTCGTCTGTGCTGATGGTAATCAACTCTTCTTGCATTATCACATTGGCTTCTTCTATGGCTGTGGTATTGTACGGATTTATTATCCATTGAGGAATTTGTAAATTTAAAAGATCCTCAAACCTCTCCGTAAAATCCTTGTGTAATGCGTCCAAGTGAGTGACATATAATAAAATGTCATCATCTTGAAGCGTTTCTGGTAATTTTGACAAATGCAGAAACTGCGAATATTCTTTTCTGCCTAAATTTTGTTTATAAAGGATTAGTTTACCCACGAAATGAAATGGCACCTGTCACCTGGGACAGTCGAGAAAATTTTATTTAAAATCAATAATTTTATTTTTTCACACTAAAGCCCTACTACTGCACTAAATACCTACTGAAATGAATGCCTAATCTCCTGAAGTTTTTTTTTAAACTATTTATATCAATAGTATCAGAAAATTGTGAAAATTTTAAAGTTGACGTGCTTTCTATAGCTTTGTGCCCTGTGATTATATGATAGTGCCTGTGTTTGGCCTTTATATTGGATGACCCGAACTTCAGTTGTATAGTGTCGAAGGCCAATTTAAATCCGGATCTGAGTTCGACGCAGAGCCGAGGCGACACCAGGCTCCAATTCACCTGGCCACGGTGACGAGGGCTGCCCCGACATGCGTTCATCGGGTGTGCGGTGTCCCAGGCCCGCAGTGCGTGTGTGCCGCCGCTCCTGACAGCGTGTCACCATTTAAATTTTTGTCTATTCAGCTTTTTTTTTCTTTTATTTTTATTTTAGTTTAATAAAGTTATTTTTGTTAGGTTTAATTTTTTAAGAATTAGTTTAATGAGTAGTAGCAGCAGCGTTGTGGTGGGGAATAGTAGTAGTCAACCTTCAACTTCGCTGAACACCCTGGAGAGATGCCCGCTTTGTACCCAGGCACGTTTTTTTAAAGGTAAGCGGGGTCTGAATGTGCATATTGGTAAGGTACATAAACCTCCAAATGCCTCAGACCCTGTTTCAAATCTTCCACCTTCAACTTCGGCTACATCAACTTTCGACCCAATCTGGCAAACCCTTTCCAAATTAAAAAACTCAGTTCCTGTTTTAAAGCGAGTTCCCCGCGGTGCTAGGCCGCTAGTTGCACAAAACCTAGCAGGTTGTGTGCGCCTTGCCGTCCGAGAGAACTCGCTAAGTGCTTGGGAACAGTTGCTTACCTTCCCTTACCGAATACTTCATGTTCAAAAGAATTTGGCCACAAAAAAGACTTTAACAGCTCAAATTAAAGATAATTGTAATATTTCGGCTCAAAATTTTTATTTAAATTTAACGTCCCAGGGATATACCTCTCGAGGAGGTATATCCCATCTGGTTGAATCAAAGTTAGGGGAAGGTGACATTAGCGGTGCAGCCAGGATTCTCTTCAGTAGCGATGTGGTGGCACCGTGTTCTCCAGAAACACTCGCAGCTCTGGAGACCAAACATCCCGCCCCCACGGATGGCCTTTCTTTTCCCGAGCCTCCTGATTCAGACATTCACTCCCTCACCATTACAGGTCGAGAGGTGGTCACAGCTGTTTGCTCCTTTCGGAGCGGCTCCGCAGGCGGCCTCGACGGCCTAAGTCCCCAGCACTTAAAGGACCTAATCTGTTCAGGCGCCGGGGAGGCCGGTGAGATGCTCTTGAAGGAGCTTACAGCTCTGATTAACCTTATGCTCTCCGGCAAGGTGAACGAGGCCGTCATCGACGTCTTGTACGGGGCCAATTTATGTGCCCTGCGTAAGAGGGATGGCGGCATTCGTCCCATTGCCGTGGGTACTACTTACCATCGTATGGCAGCCAAGATTTGCTGTAAATTTTATGGTGAGGCTGTTTCGGAAAAATTTAAGCCCCTGCAGCTAGGTTACGGCTCCAAAGGGGGCTGTGAGGCTGCCGTACACGCTTTGTCGACCTACCTAAATTCTGGCAAAGGTGAGGTCATCCTGAAGGTTGATATAAAGAATGCCTTTAATTCAGTTAATAGGGACACCTTGTTAACAGAAATTAAAAAAGAATTACCTCAAATTTATAGTTTTCTTTGGCAGTGTTACAGACATCCGTCTAAATTACTGTATCGGGACAACCTTCTGGAATCTGCTGTTGGCTGTCAACAAGGTGACCCGCTCGGGCCAGTGATATTTAGTTTAGCTATTCACCCAATTGTTCAACAACTAAATTCTAAATTTAACGTTTGGTATCTTGATGATGGAACCTTGGGGGGCGACGTAGATACTGTTTTAAATGATTTAATTTACTTAAAAAATAAACTTCATTCCATTGGCCTTGACCTTAACCTTGCAAAATGCGAACTTTATTTAACGGACTATACCAACAGACAACTGACTATTCCTAAATTTAACGCAATAGCCCCTAACATCAAAATTATTGAAAAAAGTTCTCTTCGTCTCCTTGGGTCTCCAATCTTCGAGATTTCCTTTCCCGATTTTATCGAGGAAAAAATTCAAAATTTCAATGACATTTCGGAAAGATTACTCCAAATTAATATGCATTCGGCCATCACCATAATCCGTTATTGCTGTTTCGGCCCAAAATTAACTTATTTTCTACGTGCTTCCCCTTTATGGAAGCACACTCATCTTTTGGACCAAATGGATCAAATTATCAGAAATACTTTATCATCCATTTTAAATGTGGCCTTGGACGATCGAGCTTGGACACAAGCTACTCTTCCCATTCGTATGGGAGGACTCGGCGTCCGCAAAGTTTCTAGTATTAGTTTACCGGCTTTTATATCCTCGGTCCACGGCACTGAGAAATTAATGAGGAATATCCTGGCTTCCACACTGATTGATTTTGATGTGCCGTGCTTCTCCGAGGCTATCAATGCCTGGAAACTCGCTTGCCCAAATTCTGAAGAACCCGACCATCCATTTTCCCAGAGAAGGTGGGACGAGCCGCTCTGCAGAGTAGTTCAGAACAATTTACTGAACACGTCTGCTACTACTGCTGAGCGCGCTCGTCTGCTAGCTGTGGGTGAGTGGGAGTCGGGTCTTTGGCTTCACGCACTACCGTCGTCGAACACAGGTACGTTGCTCGACGACACTACTTTCCGCCTCGCTGCTTCTCTACGCCTAGGTGCCGCATTATGTTCTCCTCACCGCTGTCACTGTGGTGAAGTTGTCAACAGCCTCGGACATCACGGCCTGTCATGCAGCCGAAGTGCGGGCCGTTTTGCACGGCACGCGAATTTAAATGACATCATCCGACGAGCTCTTGTCACCGTCGGCGTTCCAGCTATATTTTTTTTTTTTTTTTTTTTTAAATGAGTAAAACTACCGCAGACATGGTGGTCCGCGCCCTTTTTTGAAAGATTAATTGTTTGCATTTTGTTTTATAATTAAGGATGACATTCGTGCTCCTACATCGGACACGTTACATTATTCTAGAACTTAAATGTAATAACTTAAAATCTACAGCTATATTAGAACCCAATGGCTTGGCACGCGACGATGGCAAGAGACCGGACGGGATGTCTTTGTTTCCATGGAAGATGGGTAGGCCTTTAGTGTGGGACGCAACATGTGTCGATACTCTTGCGCCATCCCATCTTCCTAGCTCATCGTGCTGTGCTGGGGCTGCCGCTGCGGCTGCAGAGAACCTCAAGCGGCGTAAATATAGTAACCTCATTGGTAACTATATTTTCGAGCCGTTTGGGGTTGAAACTCTAGGACCGTGGGGTCCGAGCGCTCACAGCCTTTTCAAGGATATTTCTAAACGTTTAGTTGACACTTCCCGTGACCCAAGGGCTGGCTTTTACCTTGGCCAAAGGCTTAGCGTTGCCATACAACGTGGCAACGCCGCCAGTCTCTTGGGTACATTACCAGTTGACAGCGTTGAGGAGGAGTTTTTTGACGCCATTTTTTAAGTTTGTTGCTAGGTTATTTACTTTAGGTTATTTTAATTAATAAGTCTGTATATTATGTATATTAATATTCTTAGCAAGTACTTAAAATATTAGTTTACTGTACTGATTAATATTTATTAGATGTTAATTTCCCCACGAAGGCCGATATTATTGATTTTGTTTTAATCAAGTTAAGATCGTCACCCTGCAGCTGCAAATTAACTTTGTTGAACATTCCAAAGATATCAGTCAAGTAATAAATATCTGTTTTACAATTGTTCAGATTTTCTTTCAAATTCGGATCTTTTTCTTGTAAAAACTCCAACACAGATTCAAAAACGGCTGAAAATCTTTCTAAGCAAGAGCCTCTTGATAGCCAGCGAACTTCAGTGTGAAGAAGTAATCGAGTAAAGACTTCGTCGTTTTCCTCACATAGCTGAGCAAATAACCGAGAGTTCAAAGAATTGCTTCGAATCTTGTTGATAGCATTTATTACATATTGTAAAGACTTATGCAATCTAGGACTCAGCTTTTTTGCTACTAAATGCTGCCTGTGAATCACGCAGTGAATGACCAGTACATCAGGCAGTTGTCGCTTTAAGTGAGCTATAAAACCACGATGACGACCAACCATAGACGGTGCACCATCAGTCGCAACAGAAACAATGTTCTTCCATGGAATAGCTTTGTCAGTAAAAAAATGTTCCACGGCCTGAAAAATTGATTCTCCTCTGGTATCAGTCTCTAAATATGTAGCAAAAAGCAGTTCTTGGCACATATTTTCATCTTTGATATATCGAACATATCCTAACAACAGAGCTTCATTGCCGGGTAATGTAGACTCGTCCAACTGGAGAGAGAATCTGTTGGTCTGTAAGAACTTGCATAAAATGTTTTCCACATCGCGTCCCATCTCGTCTATGCGTCTCTGAACGGTGTTATTGCTCAAAGGTATTCTCTTTAAAATATCATGTGCGGGTTTGTGCAATACATTGTTAAGGACCTCCGCAATGGCTGGTAAGATAAGCTGCTCTCCAATTGTGTGGGGTTTCCCCGACTTCGCTATTAGTAAAGATATATTATAGGACGCTCGTAAACCATCATCGTCTTTAATAGATGATGACGCAAACATCGATCTTATGGATGGCCTTTTGTCTAGTTTTTCTTTAAGTGCTTGAAAAAATGTCAAGGGCTTACTTTTTTTGTCAGCATGTACTCTCGATAAGTGGTCATCCATTTTTGAAGGCTTCATGGCATCGTTACTGAATACTTTTTCACATATGAGACACATCGGCAAGTGTTGATTTGATGGAGATGCAATAAATCCGAACTTCAAGTAGTCCAAACTGTATTGTCTGCATTTTTTTTTCGTGTCCGCCATCATAAAACTCTCAGTAATCCTGCAAATAAAAAAATAAGAAACTAAGTACCTAAATTAAAAACAATACCTAATAAACTGTTAAATTTACTGGTAAATTTTTACAATTGAAACAACTGAGGCAACTGCAAACTGTTGCAAACAATCTACAGATAGTTCAACTGATCACTATCACACAGTGTGCAGTGGGGCAATGCTGATGCGCTGTGCCGGATAAAAACTGTTTGGTACTTACCCTGTTAATTTTTCATAAACTGCAGATATTGTGTGGTTACGCTATTAACTCGCGTAGGGAGCTCAGCATTTTGTAAATTCTTTTTCAGTCACTTTACTTCACTTAATTTAGCTATGTAATAACTTTGTAATCTCTTGAAATAAATGAGTACTTATATGAGTTATTATCGTTCAAGCTCCAACGAATTTCAAAACGCAAATGAACTTTCAACCTAAGTGCAACCTCGTTAAATAGTAAAATATCAGGAACATGTTTGGACTTGCAACTTGATCATGAATTCGTTCGTGTTAAATCGCGCAAGCGTCAAATAGAGAGCAAGTCAAAACGCGCCTGAAAGACGTACGCTCGAACTCATTATCTTGCACAAACTTGTCCACACTGACTTGCCGAGTTTTTCATCTTGTACGAACTTGAGGCTTTATATTACTACAACAATGCTATTTCCTACATAAATATTAATTATTCTTAGTACACGTAACACAACATAAACAATACAGTACCTACCTACCTATCTTGAAAGTTTTAAATAAGAACTTGTGTTAATTTAATAGGGGTCGATTTTTAGTCCTCGTCGACCTCCATAATCAGTTTTCGTTTATGTCGACCCCTAGGAAACCAAATAGGACCACTTTGGGAATCCCTGGTTTAGACGCTTCCTACGCCTGTGTTTTTATAGGAAAAAAATTGACAACCCGAAATATTCATAATTTTTTGAGATTTTACTTTCGGTAATAACAGAATATCTCAGTCTTGAGGGTTCACTACTTAACAAAACGATTTGTCAAACTAATGAATCCCGGTTTACTCTGTTCACACATTGATATAACGTTTTATCAAGTTATGCTCGCTAACCAAAACAAACATTATTACTATAAAAAACTTGATAACTCAACTTGTACATTTAACATTTTATTGTTTTAATCATTTATAATTGATATAATGTTTTATCAAGCCCGCCCGCTAACCAAAACACACATTAGTGTTATACAAAACTTGATAGCTCACCTTGTACATTAAACATTTTATTGTTTTAATAATTTGTATGTTAATATCATTACATATTTGAAGTCTTTTGACCCTTATCTAGTGTGTTCTCCATGTTAAGGCAGGCGCGGATTAGCGGGTATGGAGGCGGTATTTCAATAAAATAACACTTGTCACAATCACTAGTTATAATAAATTCTTGATAGTTCAATCACTTGCTTCACAAAATAATTATAGATCACTTAACTTAGAATTGATTAAAATATAACGTCCACCGAGCACGTGGTTGCGTGCGCGCTTCGCCGCGCTCTGCTATGAACTGCCTGTTTTACAAGATGGCCGCCTCACCAGTGCTCGGTGTTCGTTTTTGACGTTGAAGTTTGTACATGAAGTCAATTGACGGTCTAGAAAAGCGGAAGCGCCGACACGGCCAACCCTGACAATCGCACGACCTCGTGCGCGTGGTGTCGTGCATCCAAAGGCTGCGCCATTACTCCTCTTGACCTGTTCATGAGGAAAGATACACGTGTACATGCGTTCGGTCCTTCCTGACCAATAGGAAATTCATCGCCATTGCAGAGTAACGTGGACCGGGCGTGCTAGGCCCCCTCATCCAGTTAATTGACCAAGTCCGGGCGTGCTAGGCCCCTTCGACCCTCTTACGTATCGTGGCCCGGGCGTGCTAGGCCCCTTCGACCAATAACCAAAGCGTGGCCCGGGCGTACGAGGCCCCCTCAACCAGCTTTACACTAAAGCAACGAGGTAGAATTAACTACTCGCTTCGATGTATCTGCGCTTGTTCTACAACCATACTAGAGCCGTCTTCTGAGGCCGAGAGCGTGTCAGAACTGGCAGTCAATGTCTCTTCACTATCAGCGGAAACTGTCTCACTATCGGTGTCCGAAGACTCTATTCGGTCAATGTCAATTCCATCGAACGCCGACACGTCATCCTCGTCATTTATCAAGGTTGTAGATATTTCTACCAGTCCCTCAAACCCCCTAGGTACCGCACGCAAGTTTTCGTGAGAGTACTTAAAAACGCGGTTGGATCTATTGATGCTTTTTAGTTCGTAGCGGTCGTTATATAAAACCTTAGTTATGACGAACGGTCCCTTGAATTTTTTAGCTAACTTGGTCTGATTGCGCTCACTACACTTGATGAAGACATAATCACCCAGTTCGAATGGTTTTATTGCAGCCTTGCCCCTATTGAAAAGTTGTTCTTGTGAACTAGCCGCCTTTAAAATATTTGCTGATGCTTGACTTCTTATGACGTCTAGGTCAGCCCGTGAAGTAGAATTAACGTTGGAAGCTATTTGGGACATTCCTAAGGACTGTGCTCGTATGCCGAACATCAGTTCTGTTGGCGTAAAACCTGTGATCCTGGATTTAGTACTATTTAATGCTAATTATACTTCGTCTAGCTCGTCTCTCCAAACCTTGTTCGAGTCATTTTCGATAATAGTGAGTAGGTTTTTCAAGGTGCGCATTACCCTCTCTACCTGACCGTTGGCTCTGGCAGAGCCTGTTGCTATGAGATGTAGTTCTATGTTATGATCAGTGCAAAATTCTTTAAATTCTGCACTAATATAACACCTACCCTGATCTGCTATTATTCTCTTGGGGGAACCGAAGAGGCATACTGCTTTCTTTAAGGCCTTTACAGCACAGGCTGCGTCTAAAGATTGGGTATACTCTAAGAGGACATATTTTGTGAAAGCATCAATGATAACAGAGGAATATTCTTTTCTGTCACTCTTGCCACTAAATTTTCCAGTGATATCTATATGGATGGTGTGCCACGGTACTGAAACTTTAGGGATAGGATGTAATCTAACTTGTTGTGCGCCTGAGATGCCTTTGGAAGCTTTGCATACTATGCAAGAGTCTATAAACTTGTGAACATTCTTTGACATCTGAGGAAACCAGTACTGTTCGTATAACTTGTCGAGGGTTCTATCGTAACCTAGATGTTTGATCTCTGTATGTACATGATTTATAAGTGTCCACACCAGAGAACGTGGAACTATGGGCAGCCAGCTGCTTACCTTGTTCCTTTCTACTTTACGGTAGAGGGTACCATCGCGAACATCGTAAGTGTGGGCAATTGCTTCGGGTAGTTCACCGTTCTCGTGCTGCCTAATAAGGGTCTGGATTTCTGGATCTCTTTTCTGCTCTATCTGGATCCAGCTATTGTGTAATTCGACAAAATTTATGGATTTACGAATCTCAATGGAGTTGGTCAAATGAGTATCTGGTGTTTTAGTATCTGAAGGGGCAGTTAACGGGTTTCTAGATAGAAAGTCGGCATGTGCCATACTACGCCCTTCCTTATAAATGATGTCGAAATCATATGCTTGGAGAAAGGCCCACCATCTGTGGACACGGGGTGATAAATCAGTCTTAGCTTTGGAAGCTTTTAGAGAATTACAGTCAGTGTAGACTGTGAAGTGCTGGCCGTAAAGATAGTGACGGAAACTTTCAACTGCCCGTACTACTGCTAGAGTTTCCAACTCATATGAGTGGTACCTAGACTCTACCTCAGTCGTACGACGACTGAAATACGCCACGACATGGGGTACGTTTTGCTCTCTTTGAATTAGTACGGCGCCATAGCCGTTTGAGCTGGCATCGGTATGGAGCTCAACGGGTTTGTCTGGATTGAAGATTGTCAATACGGGCTCAGACGATAGAATGTTGATAATTTTCTTATGTGCTTCCGAATGCTCTTGTGTCCAAGTTATGCGGCCTTTGAGTTTGGTCAAGGGGTATAAGGGACTAGCGATGATTGAGAAGTTGGGTATAAAACGTCGGAAGTAAGAAGCCAATCCTAGAAATTGCCTTACTTGCCTTGCTGTTTTAGGAAATGGGACCTCGAGAAGGGCTTTGACTTTTCCGGGGTTGGGTCTCACTTCTCCCGCCCGTATAACATATCCTAGATAACTTACTTCTGTCTTCATGAATTTGCATTTAGCCATTTTAAAAGAGAACCCTGCTTCTGTCAGAGTTCTGAGTACAGCGTCAAGGCGTTGTAACCCTTCGTCCACACTGGATGAATACGATAGAACGTCATCCATATAAGCTAGAGCTACGGTGTCTTTAAGTGATTTGAGCGCCTTATTGATACATCGCTGGTAAACTGATGCAGCATTTCTTAAACCAAATGGCATAGCGAGGTATTCAAACTGGCCATCATAGGTTACGAAGGCAGTACGCTCGATCGACTCGGAACTGACCTTTATTTGATGGTAGCCGGCAGCCATGTCCAGCGAACTGAAGTAATGAGCACCATTTAAACGATCTACCTGCTCTTCTATCCTAGGAAGTGGATAGTGTTCGGGTCTCGTGTTGGCATTCAACTCCCTATAGTCAACGCATAACCTGTCTGTGCCGTCTTTCTTCTTCACCAATACGATAGGACTAGCAAAAGGAGATGAACTTTCACGAATAATATTCGCGTCTAAAAGTGATTGTATCTTTTCTCTTACAATTACCTTTTCGGCTGGTGACATCTGATGAGGACGCCTTTGCACGATTTTATGCGGATCAATAAGATCGATTTTCATCTCGCCAGTAGTGACTCTACGAGTGGGCATGCCCTCTATAAGGAACTCACTGTACTTACGTAGGATTTTGAATAGTTGCTCCTTCTCGTTGCCTTCCAAATCGGTGTCGATTGAGCTAAAATCTAAATGATCATGGCTTTGGCAAGTATTATTGTGTTTACGCGGTGAAAATCTAATTGAATCGCTGTTAATCGCTGTTAATCTCGACATGTATCCCTTGTTCTAAGATGTCCCTACCTATAATGACAGGGTCTACCAAAGTGTTATCTGGGACCACATGAAACAATATACTAACTTGAATACCTTGAATTTGAACTGAACTAAGAATTTGGGTCAAGCATTTTATGTCTTCACCACCTATGCCTGTCAAATAAACACTCTCCTTGCGTACGGAACCAGGGATTTGGTCAACTAAGCTATCTTTGATCAACGAACATGCCGACCCACTGTCGAATAAAAATGACATTGACTTACCAGCCGATGTGGACAGAGTACCTTGGACCAGTCTGCGCTCGCAGATATTTACGGCCTTCTTGGCTGGATGTTCTTTTTCTGCCTTGTTATTAGGACAAGCTTTACTGATGTGTCCGGGTTTTTGACACGTAAAACAAGTAACTGTCTTTTCTCTTTCTTTCTTCGCGACAGTTACACCATCCCGACGTTTGCGACAATCTTCTATCTTGTGCCCTCGGTGACCGCAGTAGTGGCAGGATCCTCCGAATTTCGCATCGGCAACAGTACGTGGTTTCTTTGAGTTAGGTGATTGCTCTTCGTTGTCATCACGGCGCCGCTTAAGCGATATTCAGCGCGGCACAATTGGGCTCTCGTTGTGATGGTGTATGAATTGAGTTCTCTACGTATTAAAGAGTTTCTTTGACTGAGAACTGATATGACGAATCCGGTGATTACCTCTTCAGTCATTTCTACTTTTGGAATACGCTCAATGAGACTCCACAAACGAATGGCTGCTTCGGAAGCCGCTTCTTCAGACCCGATCTCAAATCTCATCACGCTATCGAAGTAGTCCTGCATTAACATAGGTTTTCCAAATCCTGCGAGTAACAATTCCTTAATCTGCGGCCATTGTATTTCCGAACTCTTTAATTTAGTCAGACACGATGCAGCGCGACCCTTCAGTGAGTTGATTAAGGCAAGCAACAACTCGGTCCCGGAAAGATTTCTGCTAGTGACTATAATGTCGGTAATTCTACACCAACCTTCAATATCGGCCTCTGCATCGTCAGGATCAAATTTAACCAACTGAGTCGGATTATGTAGCGGCTGTGGTGTCTTGGTGCTGCTAGTGGTTGCAGCTAGCAATCTTGTCAAAATTGACTCCATTCCGGTGAGCAAATCCTGGGCACTCGCACTAGGGTCCGTATTTCCGGTGTTGGATACAGCCTCCAGTTGATTTGACCCTTCAGATCACACTTCTGATGAAGTCTTTTGACCCTTATCTGGTGTGTTCTCCATGTTAAGGCAGGCGCGGATTAGCGGGTATGGAGGCGGTATTTCAATAAAATAACACTTGTCACAATCACTAGTTATAATTCTTGATAGTTCAATCACTTGCTTCACAAAATAATTATAGATCACTTAACATAGAATTGATTAAAATATAACGTCCACGGAGCACGTGGTTGCGTACGCGCTTCTCCGCGATCTGCTATGAACTGCCTGTTTTACAAGATGGCCGCCTCACCAGTGCTCGGTGTTCGTTTTTGACGTTGAAGTTTGTACATGAAGTCAATTGACGGTCTAGAAAAGCGGAAGCGCCGACATATTATATTGTGTACAATCAACCTGCCAATCTTGAAACATGATAAATAATTAGTATGCAGGTATCAAGATACTTGTTAGCTTTACTTTATTAACATTCAACTGGTAAACCTCATTTCTAGATAATACAATAATAACAAAACATTTAGAGATATCCAGTAAGCATCTATCTAGGTAAGCATAGGCATCTGTAAAAAAATTTTTGCAAATAAATGTGTGATTTATAATTTCACTCGACGCTTAAAAGGTCATTTATAGTCTTATTTTTACTTATGTTCTTCGCACAATTTATTTTTTGTGTCTAAATTAAACCCATGATCGCCAGACAAGCAGTTATCAATATAGGTATAATATCGTAAGTTCAAACATAATTGAACATTTTCAGTTATCCAGTTATGGCCGACTGAAGACAGTTAAATTAATTATGATATCTATAGATATCATAATAGGTAATGTCTACATATTTGAACAGTTTTGAATATATTTAGTTATTAAAATAAATCCGCAAATCCAAATTAGAGTATATTGAGATATCATGAAATCTTCATAAAAAAATAATAAAGTATCTTTAGTTGATGCTATTAGACCATACTTTACGATTTCATATACTATGGTTTATAGTACAATGCGTTGGTAATAGATTATCTGTACTGCTTGATAAGATGCAAGGAAATACAAACGGCGCGAAAAATGACATGTTATTGACATTTCATCGTGAAAATAGCGTCAACGCGCCGAAAGTGTATTTTACAAAGTTTATATTGTTCTGAGTATTTGGTTGAACGTTGGTTCCATTCATCAATAAATTTATTTGTGTGAGTTGTATAGTTCTTTACATGCAATGGAAGACAAGGATAATGTGAATACCTTTTTATTCAGTAAATATGACGTATTAAAATTATACGAAGAAAGAGGTATTTTATTGTTTTCTTAAACTATCTATGATTTTGTTTCAGAATCAGCTTGAGATTGAGAAGTTAATGCTTAGGAAGCGCAAGTTGATAGAACTTCGAGAAGAAATAAAGGTGAAATCATCTTTCAAGGCAATAAAAGTAAATGAAGAAGGTAAGATACCTATAACATTGTTTTGTTATTTAACTAGTGAACGCCCGCTTTATTTACGTATTTCACTGTTAAGGAATTACCGCAAATCCTTTCTTAGTGCTTGCTTACACCCCTTAAACCTAAGATTTTGCACGTGCATGCAAAACTGAATAGTTTAGGTACTTCTAACCATTTAAGTTGGGGGTTCTCTATAAATCATTTAGTAGTTATGTCAATCACCGAATTGTTCTAAGGCATTTTTGCTTGATACAATTGCATGTTTTACCATAGCTCATTAAGTTACCTATTTTGTGAGCTTATGCCCAGAAGTCTGAATTTCGATTCCCTTGCTCTTGTTTGTCTACACATTTACCTCCATGTTGTTTGTAATTGTTTAGATGTACTTTTTTTGCTTTAGATGAATGCAGCCTGGTGCTTTATTCTCTATTGAACAGCCTTCAATTTCTCCACCACCATTTTCACCATTAACTCCTTTAACACTTAAACCAAAACAAAACAAATTACAGTGTAAGTGGTTTATTTGATTTTTAAATACTTATTTAATTTGTCACTACATATTATACTATTGTATAGTATATAGTCTTGTGAATATATATTGTCACTATATATTCACAAGACTGCAGCATTTTTTTTTCATAAATATGTTAGTTTTGGCAGCCAACTGCCTAACCAAATTAAGTTCTATTTTTAAATTGAGTGGGAAGCAATTACTATGAGTCTTTCCCACTCAAAGGTGGGAAGTAGCATCTTCCACCCGCTACTCGGATCAAACAAACACTACTTTCCGAGTACCTAAGAGAAATGAAAAAAATATTTTTTTGGTTTCATTTCCATGTATATAATTCCGTGGCTGGCGTGAATATGTTGACATGTTCAAAATGTCATTTTTACAGGGTCGCAATTTTAAAGTTTGACTTATTATGTTAAATCGTGTTATCTTAAATACTTATGTATCTCACTTGACTTAGGGATAGTGTAATGCTATCTATCGAATTATGATAAGAAATACGCTTAAATTATTTTAATTTTTGTAATATTAGACTTATCAATTTGTTCACCAATGAGTTATCAATGTATTGACCACTTTAGTAGGAAAAAAATAGGTAGTCATATTTACGGAAAAGGTGTTATTTTTTATCATTTGTTTGTATACTAAAGAAAACACTTTTTTTAGGTATTTAAAATTATAGTCACATTCAAAATAAACATTGTTTTAAGAAGAAAAAACGTTTAATTATAGAGAACCTAAATTTTGAAAAAAAAAGAAAAAAGCAACACAAAATACGCAAAAAAAAGCTCCACTTTGGTCCACCACTACGTCTAATATGCAAATTAGCAAAATAATAATAAATTAGCCATTAGCAATCTTCTTTATCTTCTAGATCTGGATCGTCCTCATCTATATCTGGATGGAGTAGGGTTACAATCATTTGTTTTTAACTGTTTATAGAAATTATGGAAAACTTCATCGATTAACTCCAGAAGATCCATTAAATCTTTCTTCTTTTCGGCACTGATTGGTAATGGGTCTTTAGAAATTTGGTTCAATCTAAAAGCTTCACCAGTACACAATCTCCCTCCTTTCTTAAAATTTACAGTGTTAAAAACGGATTCTCGATCAAGATTATCTTTAAAATGAATTATGCCGAAACTCGTTTTATTGTATTGCAACCATTTAATTGGTTGCCCTAAAACTTTTGTCCCGAAGCATCATTCTTCTTTATAAAAAACGGTCCTTTCTTGGATTTTAACTCTGAGAAATCCAAGAAGTCTTTTAAAGTCATTACTACTACTTTAAAGGGATTTTTAAGTTTGCATGTTCTGACTAGCTGTACCCAAACATTTAAGTGATTAATCTTCATTTTTGTCCTTTTCTTTGTTTTTTCTATTATTGCGTGATCAGAGTCGCACTCCATATGGGTATGTCCACTTATAAGAAATTTGTGATGAATTGTTAGCAGCGTAGGGTGATTGTTTAGTAGGTACATAAACATCATGGCAACAATATTATTTTTATTTTGGCCGCCACAAGTATCTGAGTAGAAAATTATCTCCTTCACATTTGGTGGCAATCTATTGCAAAAGTGCCACAAACATGATCCAATTTGATTGGCTCCTCGAGCTCCTATGGTCTCATCCCACATATAGCATGTAGCCTGATTGCGTCGTAGGTCATGGATAGTTAAATTGAAGGACCAAAGCTGTCGTTTATAAAAGGATACCGAGGTTGTTAAATAAGGCGTTGGCAAGCATTGTTGAAGATCAAAAGTAAATGCCCTAATCGAAGAGTCGTTCTTTACTATATCTTTGTCAATCCTTTTTTCACTATAAGCTTGTTCAGCTCGAGATTGATGTTCGGCTAACTCAGCAATCAAATTTATTTTGTGATCAGCGTCTGTTACTTTAATTTTGGCATTGAAGACATCGCATGTATTGCAGGTGTCTTTTGAGGGTTGTTTAAATGAGAGATTTAGGTCATGGAAGTATTTAGCATATAGTTTCAAAGAAACAGGATTTAAAGTAGATTTTTTATATTCCCTATACATTTTTGCAATCGATAAATCGGTAGCAAGGTATTTCTTGCCAGTGGATTTCCTGCAATAGTGACTTTCGTAGCTCGGGAAACTGGAAATGTGTTCTCGGACAGACGTCATTTCCTCCATGGATTTTTATTTTTTGGCGGCTTACAACCTCTCTGATCACTGTCTATGATGCCCGTGGGGGAATGTTTTTTCTTTTCGACTATCACATTTACAAATCCCTTGGTCTCACCAAGTACTCTGCAAAAGCACTCTTTGCAAACCGTTCTCTCCTCATTAGAAATCAAGAGTTTATACACACAATAGCAATCCCTGTTTTTTTCTTTACAACCAGTGGTTTGAAATTTTTTGGGTAGTATCGTAACTGATTTAGATATAAATGCTGCTCTTCTGTCTCTCTGTCCTAATTGCCAATAATCTTCAAAACACTGTTTCCTTTCAGCCTCTGCGAATCTTTCAGCACATTTTAATCTACATACTCCTAAATCTTTAGTTTTTCTCTCAGCGACTACCTTACCCTTTTCTGTAATATAGCTCTTTCCTGTATTTCTTAATATATTGCATTCTTTTCTTTCTTGTCTTGATCTGCCCTTATTTTTCATTATTGTATTAGTAGCTTCTTCGTTGGTATGTGTACAAATTATAGTTTACACAACTTCATTTCTGTTTTCTGTGGGAGAATCCAAATTCACAACTAAGCTTTGTGTGTGGTTTTCATTTAAAGGTAAGCTATCATTTTCTTTGTCTATAGTAATATTTTGAGATGTCATACTTTGTGTTTCAGTTGCAAATCTGTTGCACGTAGATATTGTAATCTCATTTACAGTACTAGTATCAGCTATATTAATTATTTGAGAAGTCATACTTCGTTTCTCCGAGTATGTTGTATCGAGTTCGAGTTCGTTCGTCGAGTCACAGTCAGTTTCTGATTCATCCACTACGCGTTGCTTCATGTTATCCACTGCAAAGTCGGGGTCCTCGACGCTGTCGTCACTAGCCGCATCATAGTAACTTTTTCTTCCATTTACTGAAATATCACTAGTCTTAATCGTGTCTGATAAATTTTCACTTTCTAAGTCTACTTCAGTTAATACATGGAATAGTATTTGGGTTTCTGGTGACATTGCTGGAATAGGAGATGATGTCGGCTCAACATTATTAACACCATTCTTCAATGACGAAGATGAGGCCAATGGCGGCGAAACGGTACGAGGTGTGTCAGAAGTAGGTTCACCTAAAACAAAACGGCAAAAGTTCCAGTAAGCAATCACTATTCTAGCTTCCGCCCGCGACTTCGGCCGCGCAGCGTTTTTGTTGAAAGCTCACTGACGGCTTATTTTTTCCGACACCTCCAACAAATATCGTTATATTTTAGCCAATGTATACAAAAACTTAAGAAATTATATACTAAAATTTTCCTCGTAAACACTCTATCCATTGGTGAAAACAACATGAAAATCGGTGCAGTAGTTTTGAGTTTATCGTGAACAGACAGGCAGCCAGACGCAGAGGAGGACTTGATTGTATAATATGTAGTGACAAATTAAATAAGTATTTAAAAATCAAATAAACCACTTACACTGTAATTTGTTTTGTTTTGGTTTAAGTGTTAAAGGAGTTAATGGTGAAAATGGTGGTGGAGAAATTGAAGGCTGTTCAATAGAGAATAAAGCACCAGGCTGCATTCATCTAAAGCAAAAAAAGTACATCTAAACAATTACAAACAACATGGAGGTAAATGTGTAGACAAACAAGAGCAAGGGAATCGAAATTCAGACTTCTGGGCATAAGCTCACAAAATAGGTAACTTAATGAGCTATGGTAAAACATGCAATTGTATCAAGCAAAAATGCCTTAGAACAATTCGGTGATTGACATAACTACTAAATGATTTATAGAGAACCCCCAACTTAAATGGTTAGAAGTACCTAAACTATTCAGTTTTGCATGCACGTGCAAAATCTTAGGTTTAAGGGGTGTAAGCAAGCACTAAGAAAGGATTTGCGGTAATTCCTTAACAGTGAAATACGTAAATAAAGCGGGCGTTCACTAGTTAAATAACAAAACAATGTTATAGGTATCTTACCTTCTTCATTTACTTTTATTGCCTTGAAAGATGATTTCACCTTTATTTCTTCTCGAAGTTCTATCAACTTGCGCTTCCTAAGCATTAACTTCTCAATCTCAAGCTGATTCTGAAACAAAATCATAGATAGTTTAAGAAAACAATAAAATACCTCTTTCTTCGTATAATTTTAATACGTCATATTTACTGAATAAAAAGGTACTCACATTATCCTTGTCTTCCATTGCATGTAAAGAACTATACAACTCACACAAATAAGTTTATTGATGAATGGAACCAACGTTCAACCAAATACTCAGAACAATATAAACTTTGTAAAATACACTTTCGGCGCGTTGACGCTATTTTCACGATGAAATGTCAATAACATGTCATTTTTCGCGCCGTTTGTATTTCCTTGCATCTCATCAAGCAGTACAGATAATCTATTACCAACGCATTGTACTATAAACCATAGTGTATGAAATCGTAAAGTATGGTCTAATAGCATCAACTAAAGATACTTTATTATTTTTTTATGAAGATTTCATGATATCTCAATATACTCTAATTTGGATTTGCGGATTTATTTTAATAACTAAATATATTCAAAACTGTTCAAATATGTAGACATTACCTATTATGATATCTATAGATATCATAATTAATTTAACTGTCTTCAGTCGGCCATAGCTGGATAACTGAAAATGTTCAATTATGTTTGGACTTACGATATTATACCTATATTGATAACTGCTTGTTTGGCGATCATGGGTTTAATTTAGACACAAAAAATAAATTGTGCGAAGAACATAAGTAAAAATAAGACTATAAATGACCTTTTAAGCGTCGAGTGAAATTATAAATCACACATTTATTTGCAAAAATTTTTTTCAGATGCCTATGCTTACCTAGATAGATGCTTACTGGATATCTCTAAATATTTTGTTATTATTGTATTATCTAGAAATGAGGTTTACCAGTTGAATGTTAATAAAGTAAAGCCAACAAGTATCTTGATACCTGCATACTAATTATTTATCATGTTTCAAGATTGGCAGGTTGATTGTACACAATATAATATGTAATGATATTAACATACAAATTATTAAAACAATAAAATGTTTAATGTACAAGGTGAGCTATCAAGTTTTGTATAACACTAATGTGTGTTTTGGTTAGCGGGCGGGCTTGATAAAACATTATATCAATTATAAATGATTAAAACAATAAAATGTTAAATGTACAAGTTGAGTTATCAAGTTTTTTATAGTAATAATGTTTGTTTTGGTTAGCGAGCATAACTTGATAAAACGTTATATCAATGTGTGAACAGAGTAAACCGGGATTCATTAGTTTGACAAATCGTTTTGTTAAGTAGTGAACCCTCAAGACTGAGATATTCTGTTATTACCGAAAGTAAAATCTCAAAAAATTATGAATATTTCGGGTTGTCAATTTTTTTCCTATAAAAACACAGGCGTAGGAAGCGTCTAAACGAATAAAAAAAAACATGTATGTCGAGATATCAATGTATTCCCGCCAGCCACGATGTGTGTTACAATTGGACATTTTGCTACTTAGACTTTCTGATCAGGAGGGTTCCCTCAATATGTTTTTAAACTTTATTTTTGTATAAAATCGTAAAGCGGTTCACAGGATACATCTACCTACTAAGTTTCAACTGTGTAGTCGGGTAGTCCTAATAGTTTCGGAATAAAGTGGCTGTGACATACACGGACAGACAGACAGATATGGCGAATCTATAAGGGTTCCTTTTTTTTCTATTCGGCTACGGAACCCTAAAAATGGCAGTTTCCATTTTATTGCAGAAGGATTAGGAGGAGATCGTCTACCTTTTGCATGAGGTCCTGGGTTCGAAATCCAGGTCGGGCAAGGTGTTGGGTTTTCCTATCAGGAATTTGTCAGTAGCAGCCATGAGCCACGAAGTCTGGATTTGTGATTGATTGCAAAAAGATCGCTTCTATTACTATGACTTATACATAACTCGTGACATTTGAGTATATTAGAAACGCGTCTGCCTAACCCTTACGAGATTACATATACAGATTCGGGATCGATTCCTATCAAAGCCAAGAACTGTTTTTAAAGATGCAGTTTTAAAGTGTAGCAAATCACAATCGAAGTTACGGTCGTGTTTACGGCCACTGAATTACAAGATCTGGCTGCAACTGAATTTCGCTAAAAGCGCGTTCAACGCAGGTCATCTGCCCCGAAAAAAGACGACGTGAGTCCCATATCTCTATTACTAATATTATTTTACGATAAGAAACAAACAGAGAATGTATTTTTATTGAATTGTGATCCAGTAGGTGTTGCTGGCATAATATTTGCTATTGTGACTACTACCGCCATCTACATATCAACTCTGACTCAGACCAAAATACGCTGCTTCAGTTTTACATCATTTCCACGAGATGGCTACACAATCTATTCAAGTGCCGTATGCTCAAAGACAAAAACATTTATTCGTAGGATACGGTACTGTAGGCACAAATTAATAAATAATTAACTTAAACGAATATGGATACGTAATATGGATATCAAAACATGTTATAAAAATTGTGGGACGAAATATAACAACAATTTAAATACCGTGCCACTTTTGATAGGGTCATTTTTATAGTTAGCCGTTCTCTAAATACGTCCACCGCTTACAACGCCGCGGTCGCAGCTAGTCGAGCTGTGGCTTACCACCGCAAATCGCGCCGCCCGCCGCACCGCGCACCGCGCCGCAAGTAGCTGTGGCCAGGACGTTAGACGCCCGAGCGCAGCGAGGTCGGCTATACGCTATATTTAAATTATTGTTTTATTTCGTCCAACAATTTTTTATAATATGTTTTGATATCATATTACAGGGGGTCTAAAATTACCACTTTATCAGAATCATAATACGAATCACGGTAAAAATTTAAAACTCTTAAAATGGTCTTTGTGGTTATGACCGCAAAGTCCATTTTAAGAGTTTGAAATTCTGAGTTTGAGTTTGAAATTTGTTTGAGTTTCAAATTTTTAACTTGATTCATATTATTATGATTCTGATAAAGCTTCCATTTTAGGCCCCCTGATCTATTTAGTATTTCACTAATAAATTGTTCAGTATCCATTATTTATATAAGCTCAACGCCCGATAAAAACAAAATTATTTGTTTCGATCGTGCGATGTTGAATACGTCCACCGCCACTCTGAGCTGTGGCCTCCTCGATACTCGCTAGTACATTTGTTTCAATCGCACACCGCGCAGCCCGTCGCCGCCGCGTGTCGCGCGGCGCTCACCGCGCCGCAGGTCGCGCCGCAATTCGCGCCGCCGGTAGCTGTGGCTTACTTCATACATTGTCTACCATTTGTTTTCGCCACTCACTCACTTCGCTTGCCGCGCCGCACGCCGCGCCGCAATCCGCGCCGCGCTTGGCTGTGGCCAGAAGGTAAATACCTCGCATATGGGAATCAATTCCTTTCGACCCTCGTGTAACAATCTACTATTTCATCAAACCTATACCTGCGGGGTGTCTATAGATAGGTCTTTAAAAATGACATTGAGGTTCCTACAACCATTTTTTCTCAAAGTCAATCGTTTGAAAGATAGACACTTTCAAAGTGGTAAAATGTGTCCCCCCCCCTCTAATTTCTATAGAGGAGGAAAATTCTGAAATAAATTAGGATTGTAGAACGTAAATAAAACTTTCAACCAAACTTGGTTTGGATAAGACTTTATGTTTAGTTTTTGAGATATGGGACTTTTTCATCAAACTGCACAAGTAACTTTTAACATACTATGAAAAACAAATTTAGTTTTGCTGTTGAATGTAAAACAACACAACATAATGATAGCTTATGAATGAGCCTTCAAAATATTTTAATTAAACTGTTTTGTGCTACGGAACCGTATGTGCGTGTGAGTACGACCCTCACTTGGCCGGTTTTACAGAGTGTTTACGCACAATATTGGAATTTCTTTAGAAAAACTCGTAAAAACAATAAATTGCTGTAGACGCTTAATACATATGTGATGAATTGCTCTGAAACTATGAGCAGGCGCGTACATAAACTCCCCCCGTTGAAGGATGAAGCGGTTCAACCTTGAAAATCTTCACTAGTAGGCAGGGGGCACAGGCGAACTAGAGATCGACGCACGCAGCCTCTTGCTGTGTTGACATCTGCGACTCGAGATATGTTGAATGTTGACCTTCTTTGTGCAGTCACTGTTTGATTTGTGGTTTTGATTATAATACTGTCGTAGTTTTTTGAATTGAAAATGACTTTTGTATTCCTCAATGTTGAATGATGGCTGCGCTCATGTATTTTCTTTTAGAAACTTTATTTTACAAAATATCTATAAGGAAGAAGAAGACATGCTGCGCCGACCCTAAATAAGTTGGGATAAGGGCAGGAGAATGATGATGATTTTTTTATTTTTTGAAATTAGAATCAATATTTACAAAATAAAAATCCAATAAGAATCGGGGAATTTCAACCAACCACGTCACAGCACGGTTGTCGTGTTATTTCCGCGAGGGGCGGTTGTGTGTTCGCGCGGAGGCGCGCGGCGGGCGAGAACGCGCCGAAGGCATAAATATAGGCGGCGTGCGTGTGGTGATATAGAAACTCATTGGAGTTTCTATGGTTTTAAAATAAAACTGTTAATTTGATGTTGTCATTCTGTCAATACGACTGTAATCTTTTTCTTTGTATTTTGCTGATATTTATGAATGAATATTCACGTTTTCCGTTTGCGTTCCCGTGCGCTGATATGAGTTCTACAACGGTTATAAAACATTTAAATGAGATATTTATGTTGTTCGGCATGCCATCTTACCTTCATTCGGATCGAGGAACTTCATTCGTATCGGCAGAAGTAAAGAATTTCTTAAATTCACGAGGCATTGCTTCTAGTGGAACCACTCCATACAATCCAAAAGGAAATGGCCAAGTAGAACGTTTTAATGGAATTCTATGGAAATCAATACAATTGGCTCTACGTTCACGCAATTTAGCAATAGAAAATTGGGAACAAGTTCTTCCTCAAGCTTTACATTCGACACGGTCCATGCTGTGTACAGCTACTCATTGTACGCCACATGAACGGATGTTTACGCATACTAGACGATCATCGAATGGAGTCTCTATACCTACTTGGTTGACAGAATCAGAACATGTGCTAATGCGAAAATTTAACCGTAATAATAAATATCAACCAGTCGTTGAGGAAGTGACGTTACTTCATGTAAATCCGGATTATTCCTATGTGCGTCTTGCAGATGGTCGAGAATTAACTATCTCTAATCGATACTTAGCACCATTAGGACAAGATAGTGAAATAATCCAGGAAACACCTGAAGTACTAAATGAGACCCGAGATTCAGTAGAGACTAATGAAGACAACTTCTACGATTCTCGAAGTATGATCGAAGAAGAAGAACAGCAACAGTTGACAGATCACATAACAGTAGAGACCGATGACACGGCTACTGAAAATCGAGCTACTGTTCAACGAAGGTCCACTAGAAATCGAAGGCCTCCAGACCGCTACGGAGACTACGTTCTAAACTGAATCCTTCTCTTTTAAGCCTGGAAGAATGTGGTGATATAGAAACTCGTTGGAGTTTCTATGGTTTTAAAATAAAACTGTTAATTTGATGTTGTCATTCTGTCAATACGACTGTAATCTTTTTTTTGTATTTTGCTGATTAAAACCGTTTATTCTATATTTATCAGTGCGGTTCGCGCCTCAGTGTCAGGAGTGGCCACCGTCGAGTGAAGATGCAGTGATGTTGTGTTGCGGATCAAGTTGACGGAAGATGAAGACACGCTGACCGAAGACTAGAAGAGTGGCCTCACAGCTCCTGACACTCCCATTTCCTTGCAGAATTCGTCAGAAACGTTAAACTAGTTCTTTTCAGAACTGTTTCTTATCAGAGCGTCAAAACGTGGCTTAGTTCTTATCAGAACTGTGTGCTTCCATATTTCTTATCAGAACGTCGAAAACGCAGTAACGTGCTGTGATCGCTGGTGGCTACAATGATTTTACAATATATCTGGTGTACTAGTTCTTCAAGTCTTTGATTGCATCCACGGAAAACCCTCTACAAGAAGTTAAATTAACAGTGTTATGGGCCCAGAGTGCACAAAGAAGTGTTTTTTTTTCTGCAACTTTTGTCTGCAGTTGGCGGAAGCGTAAGTGGCTTTGTATTGAGAAACTGAAAGGGCGAGACAATTATCTTCTCTGAGCTACTTATCCATGACGACCTTTGGTGTTCTATCGACGGAGGATTGGAGGGCGATAAGTCCAGTCGGGAGCTAAAACGGCGTAAGGATGAAAGGACATTGGCTAAGATCTGCCTGTCAGTGGACGCTTCATGCGTGTCCCACGTGATGACTGCGAAGACAAGTTAGGATGCCTGGCTGAGCCTGGAGAAGGCTTATGACGAAAAGGGCATAGGCAGGAGATCAAAACTGTTGCGGATGCTGTGCTTAGTAAAGTTAGACGACTTTGGTAGTGATATGGACAAATATGTTGGCAAATGTTTGTCGCAACAGTTGGCGGCTGTAAATGAACCGATTAGCGATGAGTTCCTGGCGGCGATTATTCTCCAGGGATTACCTCCTAAGTTTGATCCAATGATCATGGCCTTGGAGAGTAGTTTAAGCGACCTAACCAGTGACTTCGTGAAGGCTAAAGTGCTACAGAATACGAAATGGTTTGATAATTGCAAAGATGGAGATTGCCTGATTGCTGATGTCAGAGAAAAGGTCTGGTAAGAGGCGCCAAGAAAAGAAGCCGAAGTGTTGGAACTGCGGAAAGTCTGGTCACGTTAAGGAGTGTATCCAGAAAGGGGTTGCGATGGTCGCGACTCGGTTCTTGGCTGACACGTGGTACATAGACTCAGGTGCGTCGAGTCACATGACGGTACGGCGAGACAGGTTATACGACTTTTCTACAAGAAGTGTAGAGGTGAACGTGGCGAGCGGACAGACTTTGAAATGCGTCGGTATCGGTAATGTGAGTTTTGAAACTCGGAGATTATGATTAGGCTCTTAAAGAAGTGAGGTACGTTCCGGGAAAGAGTGTTGATTTCTTGTCTATTAATAGTTTAGCAGTTAAAGGGCTTAGAGTGGAGTTTATTGAGATTTTTAGAAATAAATCTTGTATAGCTAGTGTTAGGTCTGTTGGCGGGGTATACAAACTGAATACTAACGCGGTACTTTTAAGTGGAGTAAATAAGGAGGTTTCAAAGAAGTCTTGGCACCGTAAAACATTGGTATCATCGTCATTATTGAGCGAAGATAATACCAAAAAAAATCATGGTCGGAAAATGTTATAAAGGCGGCAAAATAAGATATAGTTGCCCAGCACACACTTCCGAATAGGTGCGACCGTGCGACCCAATCAGTGCGACTCTTATAAGTCCGACTCTAAAGACATCAATCTCCCACAGGTGAAAATGGTTTTTAGTTCGACTGAATTTAATTTAGTATCATGTATAAATATTGATATTTCATTTGTGGTACGAAGTAAATGAGCATTCTATTCTAATCACACATAAATAGCAGGACCAATTTGCATGACATATGGACACGGGCCAATAGTTAAAATCGAATCTGCCAGCCAAGCGTGGAGTTTATGGCAATAACCTCCACTTTTTCGGGAAAGGCCCTCAGTATAGTATGTGACCTTCACCGTTTTCCAGTATACAAGTCATCCTGACTCGCATATCCTCCACCATGTTCCAGCACATTTCGCTGCCTCTTAACTTTTATTTTTAATCATTTGTGCCCAAAGATTCACAATGAGATTTAGATCGGGACTTTTAGCTGGCCATGGATTTGGTGTAAAATTGACGTGCACATTAGGTTGTCGCGATATTTCGCGCAACTCTCATCCCCATTTCTTTCAAAATTACGATGCGTATTGTTTCCGCAGCGGTGAGCCGTGCACGCATTTTATCAAATTATTGTAGATTTTGAAAATTATTTCAAAAGATCTTATGTCAAGTAAGTAGACAGAATTGACATCAAGATTTTACTTTTAAAACATTGCATCTATGATCCATGCAGTTTTTATTAGAAACAATTAGAAACTAGCTGTTGCCATGGCTGTTGCCCGCGACCTTCGTTCGCGTGAAATTATTATAACAAAATATTAGTTCCCTTTTTGAATCGGATTTTGTTATGGTATTTTTTTTGCACGGAACCCGAATCTATCTATCTAATAATAATATAATTTAATAATCTAATAATTGGCGACGAGAAGAAAAAGAAACATTATCAAAATAAAACGAAACACGACAGGAATGTACGAAACTATGCCATAAAACGTCATAAGATGCTGACCAGAGCCCAACCAAACAACAGGCACACCCACCATCTCCGGGTTCGTCGCTCAGCTCCGCCTCGCAGTCGCCGGGACGCGCCACATCCGTGAGCATCGTGTCGCCGGTCGCTGCAGTTGCGTCGAGCTCGAGCGACGAGTTTTTCTCCCCGCCGCCGCCGTCGACACCACCACCACCATCGCCTCGACGACGAGAAAGAGGACGGCCACCAGCGGGCTTGGGACCTCGAGGCCAACCGGCCCCGAACAGGGTCCCCGCTGCCGGTGGAAATGTGTCGCGCATGCGATGGACTCATTCCATAAATGAGAATGTCATGCGCGCATATTATGGGGCTACAGAGGGAGGAAACAACCTGACCGCGTACCGTGTTCGGATGCTCTCTCTGTTTCAGGTGCTTGAGCCAGCTGTCAACGTGTCGGCGCAACGACTGTCGGATCAGGTGCGAGTCATCCAGCGTAATCGTATGTTGGATGACACCGTACTTGATCGCTTGCGGACTGAAATGCAGAGTAGCCATGTCATTACCACGCCGTCGCAGGCTGTGGTTCCACCACAGTCTACCATAATACCAAATCGCGATAACGACGTCAGTGATGACATGGTTACTAATGTAAGTACCCAGTGCAATGAGGAAATGAGGAGTGCTTTGGAAGATGCGATTCGGAAATATCGGTTCATGCCACCCGACCTTAGGCCACGCATACCTCGTTTGCCCATGCATAACAAAAATAGGGCGCTGGTGGCTGTTCTGGATTCGCAGTTGTCAAACTATTTTGATAACTGCGAAGACCTCATCGATGCTCATTCAATCTTGTAATGTGCGGCTGTAGCGGCATGTCGTGTAGCTCACGTCAAATTTTCTGATGACAGAGCTACACGACCTAAGCCAGCCGTACCAGCATGGCAGTACAGGATTGAACGGCGTATTGGTGGGGCCAGAGCACTCATTGGCAAACTGATCTGCTTCAGGGAGGGTAATACTCGCCCTAGAGTGATGCGTTTTGTGAGGCGGGCGTTCTCGGGGACTGATATCAGTCCTCGAGACTGCATGTCCTGTATCACAGAGCGCATCGACTTCCTGAAGCAGAAAGTGTGTGCATGGGCAAACCGTATTCGTAGGTATAAACGGCGGGTGACCGATATACTCAGAATCGCACATTCCAAAGAGATGAAAGGTGGGTTTATAGGGCTTGGGAGCGACCGGACCAAGGTGTGATTGACACGCACCTGCCGGATGATGATGCCATGTGTTCTTTCTGGCGCAGCATCTGGTCGGTGCCTGTTAGCCATACCGAGGATGAATGGACCCGGGAGGTCGAGCGGGCGTGCGATCCAGTACAAGAAATGGGGGCAATCACTATCTGCCCCCAAGACGTAGTTCGTGCAGTCCGTCCGTTGCCTAACTGGAAATCTCCAGGGCCGGATGGGCTGCACAACTTCTGGATTAAATGGTTTACAAGGTCGCACGCTCGCCTGGCGACCCTGTTCCAGTCAGCCTTAGAGTCAGCGTCGCTGCCCGAGTTCCTGACAACAGGTATAACCTACCTGCTCCATAAATCGGGTAGTACTGCGGAACCCAAAAATTATAGACCGATTACCTGTCTTCCGACAGTCTATAAAGTTCTTACATCCATTTTGAGAGCTAAAATTAACGAACACATTGATGATAATTCTATCATGTCCGCTTCTCAAAATGGATGTAGGAACGGGTCCCGCGGTACTAAGGAGCTACTCCTCATTGATATGGCTATTAGTCAACAGGTTCGCCGTTCCCGAAGGGATCTGTCGACATGTTGGATAGATTATAAGAAGGCCTATGACTCCGTGCCACATACATGGCTCATGAGGGTGCTAGAGTTGTATAAAGTAGATGCAACTCTACGCACCTTCCTGATGTTGTGTATGGGGCAATGGAGGACAGTCTTTCGCTATCCAGGATGTCAGCAAATCCAGAGGAATAGTGAACCGATAAGGATAGAGCGAGGTATATTTCAGGGCGACAGTTTGAGTCCACTTTGGTTCTGCTTAGCCTTGAATCCTCTTAGCACGCTGCTGGAGGATTCACGTCTAGGCTATCGGTTGAGGAGAGGTGGTCAAGTTATATCTCACCTCCTTTACATGGATGACCTGAAACTCTTTGCCCCCAACGATTTGCAACTGATGGAGCTACTGAAGGTAACTGAAACTTTCAGTAGCGCCATCAGGATGGAATTTGGTGAGGACAAATGTGCGGTCATGCATGTAAAACGAGGGGAGATTGTGGAATCTGTGGAAACCCAGCTCTCGGATTCCATAAATCTTAGATCCCTCTCAGCAACCGAAACCTATAAGTATTTGGGTATGTCGGAAGCGCTGGGCATCAATGTTGCTGACATGAAGCAATCGTTGAAGGAGCGCTTGTTTGGCCGCCTGAAATAGTATTTAATAGTCTTTTAGCAGGCGGAAATAAGGTGCGTGCCTTCAACGGTTGGGTCATGCCGGTTTTGATGTACTCTTTCGGCATACTCAAATGGACTCAAACAGTACTAGACGCCCTGGACAGGAAGGTCCGTACATTGTTGACGACATATCGAATGCATCACCCACGTTCTTCGGTTATGAGACTGTATATCCCACGGAAGTGTGGGGGTCGAGGCTTTTTAAACGCTAAGACTCTCCACAATCGCGAGATATGCAGTCTCAGGGAATATTTCCTAGAAGCCGACGTGGGGATGCATCGAGATGTGGTCGCGGTGGACAAAGGCCTCACCCCGCTCTCCTTGGCTAAAGAGAACTGGCGCAAACCTGTAATGCTTGATACTAACGACCGCAGGGAGGTATGGCAGAGTAAGGAGCTTCACGGACGCTTTTTCCGGGCCCTGCATGGGCCCGATGTAGACCTGTCAGCGTCCGTAGCCTGGCTACGTTTCGGGGACCTCTTCGGAGAAGCTCTTGCCTGTGCAATTATGGATGAAGTTATGATGAAGAATAACTACCGAAGATTTATTGTGAAGGACGGCACGGTTGACATATGTCGGGCATGCCACCGTCCAGGTGAATCAATCCGTCACATTATCTCCGGGTGTTCTCGTTTAGCTAACGGAGAGTACTTGCATAGACACAACCTTGTAGCCAGGATTATCCATCAGCAACTTGCTCTAAAATATAGCCTTGTGGAATCGGAAGTGAAGTACTATAGGTATGTGCCCGACCCAGTTCTCGAAAATGGCAATATCACATTGTACTGGGATCGATCCATCATCACTGACAGGACTATTCTAGCCAATAAGCCTGATATAGTGGTGGTGGATCGATCAGAGCGGCGCGCATTGATTGTTGTCATAACGGTCCCGCATCATGAGAACCTCGTGAAAGCCGAGAAAGATAAGCAAATAAAATATCTTGACTTGGCTCGCGAGGTTGTCGACATGTAGGATGTGGACTCAGCGATCATTGTGCCGATAGTCGTATCAGCCCATGGCTTAATTGCTAAGAGCCTGGATGAATACCTGAGGAGGCTCTCGTTAGGCAGCTGGATCAAGGGCTTGATTCAGAAAGCAGTACTCCTGGACACGGCTCGTATTGTTAGGAGGTTCCTCTCTCTGGAGCCCTGACCGCCGGTAGCTTGGACCCTGTTCCCGATACCGGTGGGCAACAATTTTTTATATTTTTAAATGTTTTTATATTTTTTTTTTATGAAATATTTAAAATGTAAATAATTTGTATATAAGTTAAATAAAGGAATAATCTAATTCCAATCTAATAATATATAATACATACATAATAAATATATAAAAGCGAAAGTTCACTCACTCACCTATCAACGCACAGCCCAAACCGCTGGGTCTACAGATTCCAAATTTGGCAAGTAGGTTCCTTATGTGGTCTAGGGGTGCACTAAGAAAGGATTTTTCAAAATTCATCCCCTAAGGGCGTTAAACAGGGCTTCAAAGTTTGTATGGGGAAACAAGAGTAGTTAGACTATTTTATTCGAAACTTCACAGGAGTGCTCCTATTGATAAATAAGGAGAAACAGGATTCAGGTTTTTTCAGAATTCAACCCCTAAGAGGGGGAAATGGGGTGACAAAGTCTAAAAATCAATGCACAGCCTAAACCGCTGGGTCTAGAGATTCCAAATTTGGCAAGTAGGTTCCTAATGTGGTATAGGCGTGCACTAAGAAAGGACTTTTCAAAATTCACCCCCTCAGGGGGTTAAACGGGGCTCCAAAGTTTGTTTGGGGAAACAAGATCAGTTACACTAATTTATTCGAAATTTCACAGGAGTGAAACCTATTGATAAATGAGTAGAAACGGTTTCGGTCGGTTTCAATACCTACTCGACCCAAATGTATGGGACAGCTGATTATTTTTTTACGATTTCGATGGTGGTCCCATAGACAAAGTTGTTCAGTTTGATGGTCCGTACCACAGTATTCCATATGATTATACCCTTTCTGTTACACGTTGTAGAAGAGTTGCAATACGACCAAATTAAGAATTATTATTACCCTGGAAAAATTATGACTACATTGAAAATTACTAACATATATTCCTTTTCTTTCGAACAGTGTTAATTTCTCTCAGTTGCGTCTTTAATGGGCAGTTTAGTGTGTTGCTGTTTGTACATTTAAATTGGTAAAGAGAACTTTAGATATTATGTTTTGTTCGCATTCAGTAAAAGATTGTTAGCTGCGAACCATTTTGAGAGAACAGTTAGACTTTCGTTGACATGGACATTCGTATCTTTTCTGTTTATTTTAAAAAATTGCGAAGTGTCATCAGCAAATAGAATCAGTCATAGAATAGTCATATCCGATAAATCCTTTCACTAAGACACTAAGCTGTCTTCGAGGGCGGTCGGTTTCATAGAGCTGGTCAGGTATAGGTATGCAGTTGATTAGCTGTCCCTGACATAGCGAGTGCGTTTATGTGAAATAGAAAATATCTGTTTGCTCGTAGTCACTTCCACAAGGATCACTGTAAATAGATATGTATGTACCGTACCTCGGTTTTAGGGTTCGGTTGCTAAATGGCAAAAACGGGACCCTTTCAGATTCGTTCTGTCCCTCTGTTTGTCGGTCCGTCCGTATGTCCCAGCCATTTTATTCCGAGACTGTTGGTACCACACTGCCGAAGGAGAGCAGATGTCTTCTATGAACCGCTACACAAAACTGAAGCGCAATTACGAATTAAAAAAATTAAAATACCCTAAGTGGGCTTTTTCGGCGCTCCTCACTAACTGAAGGTCGAAATATAAAAAAAAACTACGTATATGTATAGCCGTACTAAAGTCGAACCAAACTTTTTATATCTAGCCTTGTGTAAGACTTGTGATGTATCGAAGTGCGTACGCGTAAGACTCCCAGCCGCAGCCGCCCGACAAAGTTGTGGAAGTTGTTTCTGATCTGCGTAATTATTTGATATTTATTCGTGTTTTATAGTTCTTAATTCCGCCCCTGAGCGGAGTTGGGAACGCTCGTAAAATTTTACAGTTGGATCGATAGCGGAATTTAAACGCTTTTGTTGTTCAATGTTCGTAAATTATAGATATTGATGTTATTAGCTTCGCGGGGCCGTTGTCGTTGTAAAGTAATCTAATTATAATTCGCTTAACTGTTATAAGTTGCTCCCAGATTTGATTTATGGAGTATATCTACGTAGACAGAACATTTTACAACTTAATTTGCATACAGTATTTCTAAATGTTGAATTGTTTTGAAACTTCGTAGAGTACTTCTGTAAGTTATGCGTAGGTCTAATGACAATACAACAACCTAAACTGAAAAGTAAAGTTAATCAAAGTGGCATGTGGTTAACGTAAGTACTGAGTTTAATAATAACTTACGATACCATTGTGTTCCGTGACTGTCACTACAGGTAGGTAGGTAGGTACCCATATAGGTACATTATGATCGAATATGTTGGTCGAAAAGAAATCAACTATTCTTCCTAAACTAGAAAAAGAATCTCTACTTTAGAAGTTCATTAAGACTTTGAGGCATACCTACTCTAGACAAACGGAAAAGCTCATTTAAATATAGTTATACAGAGTGGATAAGTTCAACGGGACAGTAAGGGGAACTACCTTAATCGTTGTAGCTATTACACGGAAATGGTCTTAGGAGACTATCCATATTTTTTGTGAAATTTTGATCACCATTCACAGATTTTCAAAAAAAAAATACAGTTAGCAAGAAAACGGCCATTTTACACAAAACATTTTTTTGATGCCAATCGATCCTGTTTCTAATGGGTGTGTCTCATATCATTTAAAGTTATTTGGTATATTTTAATTTCAATAATAAACGTGAGTTATACCAACTCAACGTTGATATAATTTCTATATAACATTTATGTTACTCTAAAACTTATTTCGTATAACGTTATTGGATATAACGTTTATTTAATCCAAAATTATTAGGCTTATCGTTTAAAATATATATTGGTACCATCTTTATGGTTAACACCCCGATTCAAAGAAATCCAATTAGGTTAGAAGGTTAAGTCGGGAGCGGAGCGGAGTGCCGGATCCCCTCTAGTGTTGGTGAATCATTTGGGTTAGGTTTAGTTAGAACAGTGACTATTATTGCGCGAAGGCGAACGACTGAAGCGAGCGTGCTGCGGGAGCGGCGTGACAGAAACGAATCGCTGCAAAACCAGACTCCACGTGGTCTCGTCTGCCCTACCCCAGAGCCGCGTATGCGCGGAAGGGCGAGGCGGCTAAGCTCGCGTGGGACCGCCGGAGCCCCATAGCGCCGGAGCCGTGACAGAAACCATGCCTCCTGCATGTTGCATGCTTGCTTGCATGCGACATGCTTGCTTGCTTGCGTATGCATACACCACATACATACATAGCATACACCATGTATATGGTGTATGCTTGTTTGCATGTTTCTTAGCGGGCGTTCACATGCCTCTGCCCGGCACGACATTTTACAGTTTAAAGTTGGGATCACGCTCAATAGCTCACAATATTCATACAGTTAAAAACAATTGCAGTATGGACCTGCCATGTGATCTTAAAATTAATGTCCGTAAGGATTGAGGAGCCACTTTTCGAATCTTAATGAAATTAACACACTTCTCAGTCCTCTCAATCTCAATCTAAATGTTTGGATTGAGGAGCCACGTCAGAACTTCGAACATCATGGATCAATATTTATCATAATTTGGTATGATTTTGTAGCATTTGAGAGTAGTTAGTAGACAAAATCTGGGCTCAGTTGTATTAAAATTAAAAAAGTTACCATACATTATATATGTGGCTCCTCAGTCCAGACATACGGCTCGTCATTTTCTAAGAAGCAGTTGTTCAATTAATACGCAATTTCTTCGCCATTTAGTAGTAAGTATATTAGATTTGTAGGACAAGAATCAGTCATTAAAAATGAGTGTTGAGAGATATGGCACATTTTAACTGGCTCCTCAATCCTGACGTTACTGTACCTACCTGAGATCACAACGGAATCAAGAACCAGAGACTAACATTTAGTAGAAATGTCTACTAAATACCTAAGTACAGATCAACATTGTATATATTCGGTATCTGAAAAACCAATAACTTTTCGGTATTCCTTAAGAATTCGCTATTAAGGGTGACCATGGTATATGAATGAAACCAGGGAATTATTCCTCGTAGATACACTTTCCTCGTAGAGACACTTTTGAAAAAATCCCGCTTCTCTTCCTTATAGATTCACTTTCGTTTAGTACAGTAAAACAAAAAATAGTTAGTGTAAATTTTGTCGCGAAAAATAAAAGTAAACTAATGATGACTAGTTTCTTTTTTAAGTTATTTTTTAACAAATCGACAATAGTGTAGTATTGGGAAGACACACAAGTAGTTCGTTCGGTAGACATTTATTGACTAAAGCCCCGCGGGTGGGCCACAGTATTTTATATCGGACACAACTTAGAAATACCCTACATTACACCTCCACCCTTATTAACTAACTTAAAAAAACATACATAATTACTTATAATCTATTCACGTTTATTATGTAATAATACTAACTAATTTAATATAACTATTTATTTCCATTTACAAAACTTAAAACTAGTACTTAATCTAAACTAAACTATGTTTAGGGCTGACCATATCTTTGGGGAGGTTTCCTATTTCTAACGGGACGAGTTTCACCAGCGGTCGAGGCTACACTGTTGGGTCCATCAACCAGCCCTTTAGATAAATCTGGCGCTATCAACCCCGGTTCCGAACGCGCCTCATCCCTACCGCATCCCGAACCTCCGACACCTCCACCTAAGCACACCTGTGTGGTTATTTCGTGACCGGTACAGTAGGAGAAACCAGTGAATTACCTAAAGGCCGTTTAGAGATTTTGGCCGCTATTTTTGTGCTGACTATTACGTCATCAGTCGGTTGTGATTGATTTGCCTTACATTTTAACTTTAACTGACCAATATGCTTATGTATCTCTGTGCCATCTAATAATCTTATTTGATAATCTGCAGTACTCAAGCGCTCGATGACTGTACCACTTACCCACCTCTTTAATGCTTGGTACACCCGGCACCAAACCTCGTCCCCCGTGCCGAGAGCGCGGTGTGTTCCACTTGCTCCATTTTTCTGCCGGAGCTGCGCGTCGGCCACCTGCTTTTCGCGCGACGGTTTCAGCCGATCTAACCGAGTTCCTAATGTTCTACCTTGTAATGTTTGTGACGGACTTTCTTTTGTGGTACTATGTCCAGTGGTCCTATACACTAGTAAAAACCGCTGAAGGGCAAGTTCTACATCCATGTTTTGAATAATTGCTTTTTTTATAACTATTTTGCACTGCCTGACCGCATTCTCCGCCAAACCATTGGAAGCTGGGTGATACGGTGCGGAAAATACATGTTCTACTCCGTTATTTTCTAAAAATATATTAAACTCTTCACTACTAAATGGTGGCCCGTTATCAGAAACTAATTGTTTTGGTATACCAAAACGTGACCAAATTTCTCTAATTTTACATATTATTGCTTTGGCCGTAGTCGAAGCGACCGGACATGCTTCGATCCATTTCGAGGTGGCATCGACCATGATTAAATACTTGTGTCCGTGTATATATGAATGAATAAGCTTTATTTAATTCCATACACATGCATACAAGTAACATTAACAATTAGTAAAAATAAACATAAACACTAGTTAATCGTATATAACAACAATCAATACTTCTCATTAACAATCAACAAATTAATAAATAGTACAATTTAATCAATACTAACAACAATAAGAATTAAATATACCGAATAACTAATAAAAACAATCGTTAACTAACTCGATCATATTAATAACAACAATAAACATTAATAATAACAATCGATAAACTGTTCAATCAACTTAACAATAGTCATTAGCAATCAATTAATAAATAATTCGATCAAATTAATACTTATTAGCAATAAATAAATAAATATTAATAATCGCCAACCAGTTTCATCAGATTGATAACATTAAAAATCATTAATAATAATAACAAACAATTCATAATTCCATCAAATTAACAATAAACAAAATCCAACATAATAATCAATAACAAACAATAAATAATTCGATGAAATTAAAAATAATGGCATTAGGTAATAACTAGCGAATAGTTTTCACTGTTAATTTTGTATGGACCCCCTTCGGGTAAAAGCCTCCTCCAAAGATTTCCACTTCTCCCTGTCTTTAGCCCTCTCAAGCCATTCCCGACCTACTGCCGCCACAATTTCGTGTCCGTGTATAGGCCCTAAAAAATCCACATGTATCCTAGTCCATGGACGAGACGGCCAGTTCCACGGTTGCGGTGCGTGGTGTACTGTCGCCTCGGCCATTTCTGCGTAGATTGTGCAGTTGCGACATAGGTTTTTCAACATTTCATCAATCCCTGGCCACCACACATAACTTCTAGCTATACATTTTGTCTTAATTATCCCCATATGAGTATCATGTAGCTCCATCAACACCCTATCTTGACAAGATCTTGGCACAATTAACCTATGACCCCACATAAGACAACCTAACTCAGTATATATTTCACTACGTCTATTAAAATACGGTCTAAGTTCCTTTATCTCTACTTCCCTAGGCCAACCATCCCTAACATAGCTCAATATACGCGTTAACATTGGATCTCTTTTTGTTTCCTTTCTAAATCTTCATGTTTAAGTAACAAGGCATCCGAGGCAAAGTGAAGGTACGTTTGTTCCGGAACTTCCTCTATGCCTGTTTTGCTAATAGCTTTATAACTTTCTACTAATCGAGACAACACGTCAGCTGTGTTTGAAATTGTATTCACATATTCAATTTTCAAATCATAAGCTGATAATATTAACGCCCATCTCTGTAGCCTACTAGCTGTCATGTTTGGAATTCCTAATTCCGATCCAAATATAAGGAGGTGAGCGTCCTGGATGCGTACGCTATAGGATACTGGCGGCCGTCGGGTGCTCGCTGCGCTAGCACAGCGCCGATGCCCCGTGAGCTCGCATCACACGTCACTATCACGGGCCGTGATTCATCGTAGTGTGATAATATTTCTGAACTAATTAATAGCTTTTTTATTTGATTAAATGCCTGAGAATGTGTATTACCCCATACCCAATGTTTACCGTTTTTCAATAATTCGTAAAATGGAGATAAACAGAAACTTATTTTTTTTATAAATTTTCCGTAAAATTTACCATACCTAAAAATGATTTCAGTTCGGTTACATTAGTCGGAGAAGACAGTTTAATTATGGGTTTAATTTTTTCAGGATCCACTGTGACGCCCTCTCTACTAATTATAAACCCTAAATATTTGGCTTCTTTACTCAAAAAATCACACATTTCCTTTTTTATTTTTAAACCATTTTCTTGCAATATTCTAAGAACCTTGTTTATTGTATCTAAATGTACCTCAATCGTATTTCCCGTGATGAATATGTCATCTAAAAATATTGTCACATTTGGTATATCAAACAACTGTGTCATTATTCTTTGGAAAATTCCTGAACTCGACGCGAGTCCATACACTAATCTATTGTATCTAAAAAGACCCTTATGTGTATTAATAACTGTAAATTCCTTGGATTCATCTAATAGTATTTGATTGTACGCTTGTGATAAATCTAGTTTTGTGAAATACCTACTACCACTTAACTTAGTAAATAAGTCGTCTATTTTAGGCACAGGATACTTATCAACCCTTAAGATACGATTCACTGTAACCTTGTAGTCAGCACATAAACGTAAAGCGCCGTCCGGCTTGTGTACAATTACCAGTGGTGTGGCCCAGTCGGAGGTGTTAACAGCCTCGATGATGCCCGCGCGCAGCATAGCGTCGAGCTCGGCGTCGACGCGCGAGTGCAGTGCATACGGCAGCGGCCGCGCGCGGCAGAATACCGGCAAGGCTCCCTCTCGTAAATGTAACGTGGCCCGACCGCCCGTGAAACACTCCACTCCGCCCGCGCCATCAAATAACTCATAGTACAGTCAGCATCAGAAGTAGATTAACACTACTCAAAGTTTCAAATCAGGTTTTTTAATAAAAACTTGTTAGATATTACTTGTTACTAACAAGGTATTGAAGAGTAAGGAATATTTCAAAGAATAATCTTCTGAAACATTAAAAATAATAGCTGGAGTCCTGTACATCAAATAATTAAAATTACGAAATGATAAGCTACTTCTAATGCTGACCGTACTTAGAATAGATATTACGTACAGTATTATTTTTTTGTTGAACCAATAACTCTTCCTCTGTTAATCTCGCATTATTTATTGTTATGGGGGTACATTAATATTTAATTCCGATAACTATTGCCTTCCTAAAAGTGTAGTACTTCTAGTTTTAAACACATATAGGTCTAACATCTTTTTCTGGTTTTTATAGGTATCAGTTACTTCTAGATACCCCGTAGGCTGAACTTTGCTTCCATTATAAAATTTTACTGATAATTTGCACGGTATATCAGAAAAATATTCTTCATATGTATTACTCGAGATACAAGATAAGGGAGACCCGGTATCAACTTCCATTGTTATAACACATTATTTACTAAAATGTTCATGCTCACCGGCCTATATTGGCTTAACGACATTTGATAAATTGGTTCCTCTTCCTACACAAAATCTTCCGCATCTTCCTCCCAATTGCGCCTCGACGTGTGCATAGCTGGCTGCCCATTTGCACCCGGCCGCGCCTTCCCGGTCTGCCCGTTGACCCGGCTGACCGTACGGGACCCCCAAGAGCTCGCGCCGGCGCCGCACATTGGTTCAAGGGCGGAAAAAAATCCTTTGTTTCAACCTTATTTAAAATGTCTACAATTTGGTACACACATACTAGAATGTTAGTAGAAACAAGTCCTAAAATTAATACGGATAAATAATTATACAGTATTTAATTATATGATGCCAAAGTAGGGTGATCGAGAATTTACAAATTTCGTGCAAAAAATATTGTTATTTCAAGTATGAATAGAACCAAAATACTATAATTATCAACTTTCATTTTTAGTTTAGTCATAAGTTTATTGTGTGTATTAATAAAATAGTAAACATAATGTTATAATATAATGAATAATTACTTGCTATTACATTTTTAGTGAAGAAGGTCATTTGGAACCTTTTGTTTTCAATCATGAGATCATAACTAATCTCCGTTATCGACCGATACGTAATAATATACTTTCGGAGATTAATTAGACCCTATAGATTAAGAATACATTAGTTTTGGCTGCGATAACCTGCGATCTTGGAAATACCAGGTCCTTAACTAATGACGCTCTGTAATTAAGAAAAAGTGCATTATATTAATAAGTGTTTCTAATGAGGGTAATTAACATTTTATCATATCGTGTAAGTATAAATAGCATTGAATGGTAGTTTTAACTTCACTTACAATTATTTTCTCTTACGATAACAGTGTTATTATAGTGATGGATAGCTTTACTATTGTCTATGCCGATTTAGTGGAAATCATAATATCAAGTAATCGTGAGATACATAAATGCCTCGAAAATTTAAAACTTATGTATCCACAGCTTACAGAAAGTGTTTGGAATCAAGTTTATGAAAAGTTAAGCCGTAATTTTCTACCCGTATTTACAAAAAAGTGGCAAACTGCAGCGAGAAATAAAAATGCTTTTATGGCAAAAAATGAACAGTGGCTGAAAAATATTTTTACCGTTGAGACATCTTCGGTGCAGACTGATGTGGTGAATTGTGACAGTAATGTTCCAGGGCCATCAAAACGCTCTCATAGAGGACGACCAGAAAAATCATTTGATGAATGTTGCGATCGAACAAAGCGATATAAAGTTAAAAGATTGTGTGAAAGCGTTCCTGAAGAAATGATTAAGAAAGCTGCCTCTAAGGTACTCGTACAAGAAGAATCATCGGATACTATCAAGTTTACTCCAGAAAAAGCGTTGGCATTATTACTTGATGCTTGAATGCTTGGCATTATTGCTTGATGCTTGATCACTTTCGAAACATCAATATCAAGTACTGAGAAATGCAGCAAAAAGTATTGGTTGTGATATTTTTCCCGATTATCATAAAGTACTTGAAGTAAAAAGGCAATGCTACCCCACGGATATTGATGTAACGGAAAGCTACGCTTGTGTAAGTTTGCAGTCATTACTGGATCACACAACCAGAAGATTATTTGAAGTAATGTCTGAAGACGACCTTACACAGATTAGTGTAAATTCAACGTTTTTACACAAGTGGGGATGTGACGGATCATCAGGTCATGCTGAGTACAAACAGTCATTTATCGACGAAAATGTGTCAGATTCATATATGTTTTTGACATCATTAGTTCCACTGCGTCTGTATGAAAAGGAAAATAAATCTGTTGTGTATTGGACAAATGCAACTCCTTCTTCTACAAGGTGTTGTCGCCCGGTACAATTCCAATTTCAAAAAGAAACTACAGAATCTACGAAAAATGAAATTGCTAGAATGGAGTCTGAAATAGCAAACTTAAATGAAACTGTTATTAGTTTAAAGGAAAAGACTTACAAAGTCTACCATAAACTTGTGTTCACAATGATAGATGGCAAAATAGCGCAGACAGTTACGGACACATCATCATGTGCAGTGTGTTTTATATGCAAGTCAAAGCCATCAGAAATGAATAACTTTGACCAAGTGCGAAATAAAACTGTGGATACGGAGGCTCTCAAGGTCGGTTTATCCCCGCTTCACGCACGGATTAAATTTATGGAATGCATATTACATATTGCGTACAATATGTCATTTACCAGTTGGAGAACGAACGCAACTACCAAACAACAAAAAGATGAAGAGAAGAAAAGAATCCAAAGTGAGCTGTTTCAACGTTTAGGTCTAAAAGTGGATTTTGTAAAGCAAGGAATGGGAACATCTAACGATGGAAATACGTCTAGAAGATTTTTCAATAATGCAGACATTGTAGCTGAAGTCACAAGAGTCGATAAAGAACTTATTCATCGGTTTGGTATAATATTGCAAACAATTAATTCTAGTGCATTAGTTGATTCGGATAAGTTTGGTAGTTATTGTTACGAGACTGCTGAACTATACGTAAGCCTGTACAGCTGGTATAATATGCCAAATACTGTGCATAAAATCTTGCTGCATGGCAAAGAAATAATAAGTATTGCTGCCTTACCTATTGGGATGTTATCTGAGGAAGCTCAAGAAGCGCGAAATAAAGATTACCGCAATTATAGGTTAGGTCATTCAAGAAAATGTTCTCGTCTATCATTTAATGAAGATGTTATGAATATGCTCTTAGCTACCTCAGATCCCCTTATCAACAGTTTACGTGCAGTACCGAATAAAAAATACTATCCTCTTCACGATGATGCCAAAACTTTATTAGTGGATAGCACCCATCTCTCAATCAATGTCTTCTCTATTTAATATTTAGTTTATTAATATTTATTTATTTAAAAATGCTGATTTAATTATATGAAATTCATGTGAAAAAATTTGATGAATATTTTCATATTAATAAAAAAAAAATACGTGTTATATCTTTCTCTTTGTAAACTGGTACATCCATTATATCATTTTAATAAAGTATTATGAAGAAACGCAACGTCTTTTCATTTAAAAATAATATTTTCCGCATGCCCGTACTACCTGCACCACTGTGACCGTGCTAGTTCTCGAACCTTCGAGGCCCGCCGCCGCGATAGCGTTCGCGCCGGCCGCGGCCGGCCCGCTGACGTTACCCCGCCCGTCTACAGCGGCTGCATCCCGCTCCGCCGCACTATGGAAAATCGTAGAACAACTGCTGATTAAAAATGGTTTTTGTCAATGTCGCTACTGCCATGCTTTTTTTATTTTACTCAATAGTTAAAGGACCAAACTAGACTATAACATCAAAAAATTATAAATATTAAATGAAATGATTTTTTTACAACACCACAAAATTCATAGTTTTGACGGACGTCCATGTCAGGCCCGTTCACTTCATCACTTTTAAATTGATTTTATTGTTATACGTTACAGAAAAAGGTATAATGTATTATATATTTCTGGAAACCTCGTCTTTTGAAGAATATGAAACAGCTAATATGTATTTAATGTTATGTTAAGGTTCACCTTAAAATAATTGCAAAATAAAATATGGTGAAAAAAAAGTTTTTTTAAAGTTCAACGAGACTTTTGACAGTTACCCACGTTTACCCCTGCTTTACATTTAATGTTGATTTGTAGCCAAACTATCCATAAACATAATCAAATAATAACAGCTGCGGATATTTGCGGGTTTCGGAGTAATTAATAAAAATGTGATAAGAGTCAGAAAACGGAAAACCGCTCGCTATCTATTGCGGTTTGAAATGTTGCTGTTTACATCAATAGTTTGCGGTAAGTTTTGTAACTTATCATTGATATTAGGGCATTTATCTTTTTTGCACTCATGTTGCGTGTGAAAATATTAATCAACAAAATGCACACTACCCTCATATTTCAAATAGTATATAAACAGTGGTTTCATTCCATTGTAAATAACAAAATAGTGGTGAATTAACAGAAGTGTAATTACATTTTGTTGACTCTTTAAAATGTCTACTTTCAAGTGTTCTAAACGTGAAATAATACTTTCGTATATCGAAGGAGGAAAATCGTTGGAAGCATTATCAACAGTTTTGCAAGAAAAATATCATGTGTCTGAAGACAACTTATGTTTCATCCTCAGTGATTTTCAAAGACATATTATTCCCGCTTTTAATAAACGCTGGATCGAAGCTTCACGGAACAAGGATACATTTTTAATGAAGAACAGTAATTGGTTGGAATCAGAATATTCAATAACTTTACCGGACTCTGAAGACGTTACAACCTTCTTCACACCATCTACTTCTTCTGGGAAACGTGGAAGACCGTGCGTATCTTATCCAGACTTGTCAGAATCCAGTAAAAGAAGAAAAAATACAATGTTACTTAATGAATATGGATTTGAACACGTCTATAATGCATATCTTCAAGGGTTACGTTCGATAGGAGAAGGAACAGAAGCTAAACTTGTGGAAACATTAAGGTTTGCTGACAGTGAAAATAAGACCTTATTTTCGAGTCTCATAGAAGACGCAAGGCAGACCAAAATGTTAACGGATGAAGAAGCATTGAGCGTATTTATTGACTTGGATTTAACGAAAGCACAATTTTTGTTTTTGAGAAATTTAACGAACGAACGAAAATGTTTTGTGCTTCCGCCATATTACAAAGTGCAAGAAGTTAAAACTACCTGTTATACACCGTCTTCAGCCATAGAAACTACAGACACAAGTGCAAAAATAGTAAGACTTCAAGATTTATTAGATCACACTGCAGCTAGAATATTGACAATAGATTCAGTCTATAGGAATGGATTGAATAACTTACTTCTGTATAGTAAATGGGGCTGTGATGGCTCATCCGGTCAAAGCCAGTACAAACAGAAACTGCCAGAAGAGTCTGAACTAATTTCTGATTCGAATTTATTTATCACTTCTTTGGTGCCTATTAAGTTAATTAACGAGCTAACAGGTGATGTTGTCTGGCAAAATCCGGTACCTTCATCTGTTCGTTTTTGCCGGCCTATATTAATAGAATTTTGTAAAGAAACTCCCGAGAAAACTAAAGCCGTTGTGGATGAAATAAAGGGTCAAATAAATTCCTTGAGTCCATCATTAATTAACAAAGAAGGTGAGGGAGTGCAAGTGAAGCATGATCTCTTCCTTACAATGATAGATGGTAAAGTAGCTCAGGTATTAACAGATACGCCTTCGGGTTCCACATCTACAATATGTGGAGCTACTCCAAGCCAAATGAACGATTTGACAAAAGTGACAGCTAGGCCTGAAAATGAAGATTCTTATCAATACGGACTGTCTACTTTGCACGCCTGGATTAGTTGTATGGAAATGATTTTACATATTTCCTATAATCTGTCTTTCCAAACATGGTCAGCCACAAGTGAAGAAAAGAAACGACTAAAGCAAGAGAAGAAAACCCTGGTACAAAGGCGTTTCCGTGAAGAGCTAGGATTGATCATCGACAAACCAAGACAAGTAAGTGGTAATCCTAATGACGGTAATACTGCCAGAAGATTTTTTCACAATGCAAGCTGCTCTGCTGAAATTACAGGAGTGGATATAAATTTGATTAAACGACTTTACATAATTCTGCAAGCTCTTTCATCGGGTGTAATGATAAATGCTGAAAAATTTGGCATTTATGCTATGGAGACTGCTAGGATCTATGTGAGCAATTATGAATGGTATTACATGCCATCTTCAGTTCACAAAATTTTGATTCATGGAGAAAGTGTCATAAAGCATTTTGCAGTACTTCCTATTGGTCAACTTTTGGAAGATGCACAAAAATCTTGCGAGATTCTTAAGATAAGGATTATAAAAAAATTCGTCTTCATCATGCTAGAAAATGCTCAAGATCCGCTACAAACGAAGATGTATTTCATACTCTTCTTTATACTTCAGATCCTTACATTACCAGCATTAGAAAACCGTATACTAAAAACGTGAAGGAACTTGATGAAGACACCTTAGATCTTTTGAAAGTGAACGAATTAATTTTAGATCCCGAAGTTCATCAAGTATAAATAACATAACATTTAGTAAACAATACTATTAATTAATTAATCTGTGTTCGATTTTAGTCTTTAAAAAAATGCTTTTTTTATTTTATTTGATTTTTATTTTGATGTACTATATGATATTTGGTTTTTGTAAACATTAAAATAATAGTATTCATTGTTAAGAAATAAACATTGGAGATTTTTTATAATTTAGAATTTTTTTTTATTTTTTAATTTATTATTTTAAATTTAATCATAATAAATTACATTATATTTGAAGCCATATACACTATTCTATATTTGTGCAAAATTTTAGAATATAATATTCATAAATAAAGAAGTTATTGATTTTTAATCAGAAACAGACCATTATTTTCCACAGTGCGCCGCCTCCAAAGCGCTCGCCACAGATACCGCTTTAACGAACTTTATGTTTCCTTCCGCAAACAATCGTTGTCTAATGAGGTCACTCAAGATACCGCACAAGAATTGGTCTCTCAAATTATCGTCCTTGTACCGAATTCACAATACCGCGTAATTTTTTTCAATTCCGCCACATAATCCGAAATATTTTCACCGGCTTGTTGTCTTCTTTGTCGAAATTTATAACGTTCTGCCAAAATAGACGGATTTGGTTGCAAATGTTCTTGCATGACCTTCACGACCTCGGTAAAGGTCATGTTCGCCGGCTTCGTCGGACTACACAAGTTCACTAATAATTCGTATGCCGCTTCACCCATGAATGCTATTAGCGTCGGTAGTTTTTGGTCTTCTTTCACTGCATTTACCAAAAAATACATGTCCAGCCTATCACAGTATGTCTGCCAGCTTCCGGTCTTCATGTCGAATTCTGTAAATTTCGCCATCCTCGTCGCCAATGTAGTATTGGGAAGTCAAACAAGTAGTTCGTTCGGTAGACATTTATTGACTAAAGCACTGCGGGTGGGCCACAGTATTTTATATCGGACACAACTTAGAAATACCCTACATTACAAATAGGTATAGCATTCTAGGTATGTACAAAACCAAAGCATTTATTTCAAGTATAGTCCAGTCATTATTGTAAAAAAACTGAATTTTACCCTTTTTCAAGATGACGGAAAATACACATAGGAAATCTTGGTCGACAATTTGTGTCGAGAGTTTTTATATCAAGTGATAATTAAGGTCACAGCACACATATCAACTCGGAAAGAGATCGGCATCGTATCAACTCGAGCCGTTCAGTATTCTTTGTATGAAACTCCATACTGCAAAGCACACTAATCGGAATCGTAACGTAATCGCCTCGCCTCGGGACATGCTCACGAACCGCGGTGCGGTGCATGGTCAACTTGCTTACGGCTTGCTTATGAGCTTACGTTTCTTCGTCCACCCTTAAGCACACTACTGTTGCCACACGTGCTGTCATTCACAGGGCAACTTCCTGTCGTGCGCGGCGTTGGCTAGCCGTAGGCGCGGCGTCGGTCGCCTAGCCGTAGCCGAGTCAAGGTATCGGAGCTGCTGATCCGCTTGCTTACGTTAGGTTAACGCCTGTTTGACGGCGCGAGGCGAAAGGCGATACGGTGCCGATCCCTTTCAGAGTTGATATGTGTGCTGTCACCTTCTTACAATACCCACATGAATCTGAAAAATCAGAGGTGAGTGGTGCGGGCTTCGACTCGAGACTTATGACTTGGCAGGTCTGGTTACTAAATAAATACGATTGATAAATTTACAGTTACCCCCAAATAATGAGATGAAATGAACGTTTAAACGGCTTTATGGATTTGGTTGAAATTGGGTATCAAGATAGCTTATATTCTGGATTTACACTAGGCTACTTTCGATCCCGGAAATAGTAGGCAGGCGGTAGGTAGTAGGTAGGTAGGCCAGAAAACGAAAAAAATATAATTATTTACATAACTTATTCATGGACACCCTTCAAAACAATTCGTTAGGAAATTAAAGTATAGCTAATAACTTCGTACATATTTATTTTTTTATGGCAGGATTATACGTACAATTAGTATAAATTTATACGAAATAAACTACTAAATGGCGAAGAGATTGTGCATTAATTGAACAACTGCTTTTTAGAAAATGACGAGTCATATGTTTGGTCTGAGGAGCCACGTATATAATGTATGGATTTTTTTTAAATTTTAATTCAACCGAGCTCAGATTTTGTCTACTAACTACTCTCAAATGCTACAAAATCATACCAAATTATGATAAATATGAATCCATGATGTTCGAAGTTCTGACGCGGGTCATCAATCCAAACATTTAGATTGAGGAGCCACATGTAAGTTCATATAAAATTTGAAGTATTATACTACAAAATCGAGGATCGATCCTACAATTTTTTTAAACTTACTACTAAATAAGTATATTGATTTCTACGAAAAGTGGCTCCTTAATCCTTACGGACATTAAAATTATGCTGCAAAATATCGTACAGATCAACGCCGTGTGAACGGGGCCTTACATGGAAATAAAATCCACAAATATGTTCTTAATCAATTGTTTTATAATGATTCATGCTTTGATTGATCGATTTTCTGTCTTTTAATAACTATTGATATGAAAAATGTATGCCAAAAGACGATTCTGACTAGGCGTTTTATCATTTTGGACTAAATAGGTTTTATGTCTTTTGAGTGGAATATCAATCGATTTTTTATTCAATGTATGTGAAATGTATAAAAATTAGTTATTTTTAAATTGTATCAATTGTTTATCTAACTGTTCATTATATAAAAAAAAAATAGATTCAATTGTTATATGTTGTAAATATTAGAGATTTTGTAGTTATATGATAATTAATATTACTTACCCATTTCTAATAAGTACTGATTATAACTTCTATGGCACCAACCAAGGTTGGAGTACTGAAAAAGGCAAAAATTGCAAAAAAAACTTTTCCCATTCATTTTGTTTGAAAATTTTAAACAATTTTTTTTTTATATTTATCGATCTAATACTGATCAATAGCTTCTATCGGACCGACCATCATTGAATTACTAAAACGTCAGAAATTGCAAAAAACGATAAGTATATATACGTCTTGGTGATCATTTTTAAGGTTCCGTAGTCAACAAGGAATCAAATCAAATCAATCTTTATATGTGAACACAGGTACCTACTACGATTAGGTCTTATGTATACATTTTAGTCGAGCTCTGTGTCCTACCAAAGAAATTGGTGTACAAATATTAGTTTTTTATTTATAAGTCTGAATCTTTGATATATAATGGTCTGAATCCAAAGTCAAGTTCGAGTAAATAATGTGAATTAAATGTATTATAAATAAATAATTCATCAATTATAATTTATTTTTACATGCATATCAGTGGAAAATTATTTAAAAAAGGCTAGTAATATCATATTTTATCATTTAAAAATTCACAATTTACTTTTGAATTTGCGGACATTATCTTTACTCCATATACATTTTGGTAATTTATTATAGACCTTTGGAGCCATTACAAAGATCCTGTTTTTGTATAGTGCGGTACTAGATCCGACTGTTTGTAACAGATCACAACGGCGCTGACTAGTTACTCGGGCAAAGGACGATGACCAAATTTGTATGAGACACCCCCCCCCCCCCTACAACAGATCTTTCGTATGTGTTAATAGGTTCATAAGGCTCTATAGAAATACTATCAACCAGTTTTAACTTAAAAACTTGGTGGATTAAAATTATGTAACACCCCATGTACCACACAATTGAGATTATTTCTGCACAGCTTCCTACAGTTTGATCTCCTATAATAATTGTAAATTAAATTTTGTGTTATATTTTTTTGTTTTTTTTTTTTTTATTTAAATAAAAAAAACGATAATAATATAATTAATGTGCATAGAAATAAATATAGAAAATTATAAAAATACTTGGAAAATCAAAAAATATGGTTTACAATCAGTTATTTTGTGCCAAATGTTAGTATTCAAACATGATTTTTCCCAGAAAGCCCACACTTTTGAGAGATGTCGCCATAATAAAAAAAAATCACCTTACTAAGATGGTTTGACTGAGATACTATACGTTTTAAATCTGTTGGTCGGTGTAAGTGTTGGGGGGACGTTTTGACGCTTCGTTCTTTAAAATAAAAAAGTACATTTATGCACATTGCATAGAAATAAATATAGAAACTAATAAAAATACTTGGAAAATCAAAAAATATGGTTTACAAACAGTTATTTTGTGCCAAATGTTAGTATTCAAATATGATTTTTCCCAGAAAGCCCACACTTTTGAGAGATGTCGCCATAATAAAAAAAAATCACCTTACTAAGATGGTTTGACTGAGATACTATACGTTTTAAATCTGTTGGTCGGTGTAAGTGTTGGGGGGACGTTTTGACGCTTCGTTTTTTAAAAGAAAAAAGTACATTTAGAGGTTTTTTTTTATTGGGATGGAAAGTTATGAGTTTAGTCTTTGTAAAGTTAATTTCAAGATTGTGTTCGTTCATCCAGGTTATTATTTTGCTAAGTATTTCATTAAGGGTACTGTTAAGGTTTGTATTGTCATGACATTGGGTGAGAACAGAGATGTCGTCCGCAAACAAAACGCAAGGGCCGGATTCTGCTATTTTTGGGAGATCATTGATGTAAACGAGAAACAAAAGACATCCAACAACACTTCCTTGATGCGCTAATCGCCTTTCTGTCAGACCGGAACTTTTGAAGTTCGTTTGTATTGTTATTAAAGTATTCTATTTCTACTAGCTGTGCTCTATTATCCAGATAGGATTTGAACCATTCATGTGATTTACCGCGGATCCTCTATATAATTTATCTAATAAAATATGTCAAGCATTAAACCTATTGCGTATTTTTTATTATTTATTATGTTTAGAGCTTCCTGAATAAATTTATAGACTGCTAATAAATGCTGTTGATCGATTTTTCCGAAAGCCGTTTTGGTATTCATCATCAAATACTTTATATTTTTTGCAGAAAGTGTACACGCGATTGCACATTGCTTTCGCGAAAATCTTTGAAACTGTAGGCAGTAAAGCTATTGGACGGTAATTACTTGGCTCTGTTTTGTCATTTTTCTTATGTAATGGTTTCACTAATGCAATTTTCAGTTTAGTAATTTATAAAATGGTAGTTAGTGTAAGCTCATCAGCACATTGTCTGATTAAACAGGGTGGGAGTTCGTCTATGCCGTGACTTTTTTTACTTTTTAGTGTTTTTAGCATAGTATTTATTTCGTAAGGGACTGCCGGAGTGAGAAACATTGTATTTTCGGTATGTGAAAGCACGGATATACTTTTCGAATCATCGTTTGCACGTACAGGACTTCCCTCGCCGATGGATGCAAAAAGTTGTTAAACATATTGGCAACTTAATTTGGCTCCGAGGTTGTTTTGTTGTTATTTGTTTGTAGTTTTATGTTAAATTTGTCTTTTTTTATTGTTTTATTGGTTCGCTCGTTTATTATATTCCACATTGTTTTGACTTTGCTAGTAGATTTTTTTTATTTTGTCTATGAATTGTATTTTTTTTGCAGTTGTAACAGATTTTTTAATTATTTTTTCATATTTATATAGTGTTGTGATAGTATTGGGTTCTTTATTTTCAGTTTAAGTATTTTATATTAATCAATAACCTATTTCGTCAATAACCCTTTGTTCATACGGTTAAAACAAATGCAGCATGGACCGGCGTCCACACGACGCTCATTTTGCAGTATAATGTTGGAATCACATGGCAGGTCCATGCTGCATTTGTTTTTAACCGTATGAACAAAGGGTTATTGACGTATGATCCTTACTTTTTACAGTAAAATGTCGTGCAGGACAGCGCCGTGTGAACGGCCGTTTATAGTCCACTTGTCCAGCGCCAGACTGGCTATATAATGTGATAGCGGGGGTGAATAAATATGGCCTAAATAACGTAATAACGTTCGTCCAGGCATTATGCAGGGTGAATACGTTCAACGGGGCAGTAAGGGGAACTACCTTGACCGTTGCGGCTACACGAAAATGGTCTTAATAATAATAAAACGTTTATTTCAGATACAACCCATATGGCATAATAGTAATAAAATAGTCGGCGTCTTAGGAGACTATCCATCATTTTTCGTGAAATTTTGATCACCATTCACAGATTTAAAAAAAAAAAACAGCAAGAAAAGGCCATTTTACACAAAACATTTTTTACGCCAATCGATCCTGCAGTGCAAGCACGTAGGACTCGATTCGATAAATCTGACAATTATTCTCGATAAAATGAGTTTTTATCGACTCGAATGGATGTCGCAAGTACGTGACTACTATTTTATCGATTGGTAGATAAACTATAAAATTTTAACGAAAATGCAAGTACGAAACGACATTTTGACAGTTGAGATCGCCTATTTACACTGTCGAGCTCGGTAATTTATCGACACCTTGTAAAAGTGCGATAGGCTAATATTAATATATATTAGCCTATCTAACCTATATTAATATATATAATAGGCTAATATATAATCGATAATAATTATAATGGATTCAGGACTTTTGGTTGTATTGCTGGGTGATGAGGAAGAACAGCAGCACCATCACAATGTGATGCGTATTCGGAGGCGACGTCTCAGAGACACGAACAATTCTCTGGAACTTCCAGAAGAAGATTTTGTTCGTCTTTTTCCGGTGACTCCAGAAATGGCAGTCATTTTAGTAGAAGGACTGGACGCCCTGTCCATAATGTGGTATCGTGGTTTTATTCCAGCACAAATTAGGAATTCTAGATTGTCTTGGTTGTGTCGATTGCACCCATGTTTCAATAATTGAAATTGAAATATTGTTATGGTAAACACGACCCACTGACCGTATTTTTATCTTTCTCAAGAAAGTAATGTCAATTATCAACTTTTTTTTTGGCAAAGGTAAACACGACGACGCTAAGAAAATGGAATATTTTCTATATTTTTACCAAAATAAACGGATATTTTGGTAAATACTGATAGTTTCTCTAAAATAAACCATTTTTTTTTTTTTTTTTTTTTGTCGATGCGAAATCATCAAATGACCCCTCCCGCTCTGGGCTGAGCAGGAGGGAGTGTCAGACTTGTACTGACTAAAACCCATCCATGTTCCTTCCTTTGCCCTTTGTGTTCCAGGGCCGCGGTATCTCTTTCGAACAGTCCCGCAACCCTGGCAGGCGTCGGCCCTTACGGACCCCTTCCTGTTTGCTGACTCTCTTTAAGGCGCGCGTGGAACACGAACGCGCCGTCGACACGGCCTGTCGTCATAAGACGGACGGACGGCGAGCTAGCCCATAGCTCACCGTCCACAGGCCCGCGTCTACGGTGGCCGGGGGCCACCACGTGGCCCCCGACGCCCGGTGCGTCTCCCGCGGCGGCTGGGACGTGAGGTTCTCTCCCTCTCACGTTCCGCCACCTCCTTCGCTAGCATGACTGCTTCGCAGAAGGAGGTGACCGTGTCCCATTCCGTCTCGCTCCGGACCATGGATTGAACCAGGGCCGGACGCGAGAGGTCGCCGCCGCCGATCGCCGCTACGAGGACACGGCGTTGCTCCGCTCAAGCGGAGCAGACCTGCACAGTGTGCTCCACCGTGTCCTCCGGTCGATCCTCGCAGTGGTGACACCCGGGCGTTTCCTCCCGCCCGATTAGGTGCAGGAACCTCCCGAAACAACCATGTCCGGTGAGGACCTGCGTCAGGCGGAAGGTGAGGGCGCCGTGGCGCCTCTCCAGCCACTCCTCAAAGAGGGGACTTACCGCCATTATAGTGGCGTGCCCTGCACGGGGTTGCGACAGTCGCTCTCTCCATGTCGCCATGGGATCACGCCGGAAGTCTGTCCGCTGAGCGACAATTTGCCGCGGCAGCGGAGTTTCCCCCCGGCGTAGTGCCTCCACGCGCCACTCGTGCAGGCGCGCGAGGACTATCGCCTCCAGATCCCATGGCGGCAATCCGGCAAGGAGGCTCACCGCCTCGCCGGAGATCGTGCGGTACCCCCGGATTAGCCTTACGGCTACCACCCTTTGGGGCGCGTTCAGATAGTGGGCGGCTCGCCGCCTCAAAGAACGCGCCCACACCGGGGCCCCGTAAAGGGCCATGGACCGCACGACCCCCGCGTAGAGCCTCCGGCAGGAGGCGTTTGGACCCCCCAGGTTGGGCAAGAGCCGCTTGAAGGCAGCCCCGGCCCGTTCCAGTTTGGGGGCCAAACGTCGGAAATGCTCCACGAAGTTCCACCGGCTGTCGAGGACGAGACCTAGGTACTTCAACGTCGGCCAAAATAAACCCTTATACATTGTTTACAATGCCAAACATCTATGAAAAGCAAGAATTTTCTAAATATCTCGGACATTAGTCGATTTAGTCGTGCTACAGAAATATGTTTTGTCTTTGGACGTCCTCAGTGTTGCCATTTGACAAGCGATCCTTAGCGACTCGATTCGGCCCACGATAAATCTTATCGTTGCGTGTTACGTACTTCCAAATTCGTTAACAAGATCGATAAAAATGCAAACGTTAGCGATCTCGATGTCTTATCGATGCAAAGTACGAGTACGTACTTGCACTGCTGTTACTAATACTGATCAAAAACTTGTATGGCACCAACCCAGGTTGGAGTACTAACAAAGTCAGAAATTGCAAAAAAACTCTCCTTCTACCTAATCGAAAGTTTTAACCAATAATTTTTTTTTTATGTTTATCGATCCCATTTCTGATCAAAAACTCACTCGAAATCATTGCAGGTCCTAAGAAAAAGAAAGAAATGACAAGTGCGTGTCGGGCCACGCACACTGAAGGATTCCGTAGTTGCCCATAATAATAAAAATCCACTTTGTCGGCGTAACTAATCTGTATAATCATGCTAAATTACAGCTTCTAGTACTAAGAGTCTTTGAACTAAGCTGCGGACAGACAGACGGACAGACGGACATGGCGAAACTATAACGGTTCCTTTATTTTTAAAAAGTTATAAATCTCACACAGAGAGCCCATAATAATCGTTTTATACATTCAGCTCAGAATCTATGTAAAGCAACATGGAAAGTAATAAATAAACATAAGAATAAACATAATTTGCCAGACGAAACCATAATAAAAATCAAACCAAATGTCAAAACCGTAACTAATCCTCTTGAAATAGCACAAGCTTTTAATGATTACTTTGTAGATCAAGTGAAACCAGTTACTAATTTCGACATTAATAAAAATAAATATAAAATAAGCAGTATAATTACTTACAATATTTATACAATACCTCAAGAAATTCACCAAATTATTATGTCGCTAAAGAATACGTCTAGCACTGGGTATGACGATATAAATACAAATATTGTTAAACGGGTATCCATGATAATTGCTCCTGTGTTGAGTTATCTTATCAATATGTGCATATGCACATAGGTAGGTTGCCCATAGGTTCTCACGCTGCACGGGTTCAGTTAAATAACTCTTTTCCAAGCATACTGTCAAGTATTTTACACCTGTAGCCTCTGGACTAGCTTTACTCAAAAGGCCGTTAATTCGCTTCGCGTCCAGTACAACAATGCATTAAGGATGCTTTTGGGGCTTCTGTAGTGCCTCTGGGATGTTCGCGGACGCCAAGACTGACAGCTTCGCAGCGATCAGACGCAAGCAAGCAGCGTCCTTGTTGCGTAGGGTGCGTGCCAGTACCAACAGTCACATGAGTGTAATTGCCAACAACCTGGATTGTCCTTTTATCTGGTTTCTAAGTCAGCTTCATGCTCCTGTAAATATCAGGAGCATGTAGCTGACTAGTTTATAATAATACTAACATAGTTGTTAAGTTTGAATGTTAGTAATATCGTTGTATTTGTGCTGTACGCTAACATAGTTTTTAAGTGAATATGCACTAACGTAAATTTATGGAATTTTATTCTGAAATGAAGAGATTATTATTATTTTATTTTTATTATAAGCCATGGTTACTTTCCAGAAGAATTAAAAATATCAATTATAAAACCTCTCTTCAAGAAGGACAACATAAAAGATATGTCCTGCTACAGACCTATAGCGTTAGTACCGATTTTTTCAAAAATATTCGAGAAAGCAATATACTATCAACTTACTTCATATTTTGAGAAAAATTGCCTATTCGTTGATAACCAGAAAGGATTCAGGAAAAACAGATCTATTGACATGGCCATCTACGATTTCTAACATTATGGTTAGCAGCAGAGTGGATAAGAGGCTACCAACCCTGGCGCTTTATATGGACAAGTTAAAAGCATTTGATCGCTTAGACCATAAATTACTGATAAATAAACTTACGCGAGGAAATATATCTTATAAATGAATCTTGTCTTTGTGATATGCAAAAAATAACGACAACTAGTATAATTTCTAAAAAAGTAACGAAATAACATATAAATCTAGCCAGAGAACGGTGAATTATGGAGTACCACAAAGTAGTGTACTCGGGCCCCCTCTATTTATTGTTCGTACTAACGATTTTCCGACAGCATCATCATATCCTATGACAATGTTTGCAGATGACAGTACTTTACTTTTTAATAGTGACGAGGTAAGCACATTACAGGCTGAGATTAATTCTACCTTACTATCGGTTGTGAATAGTCTGCAAAATAATAATTTGGTTAAGTATAAATCTAGATTTATTTATTTATTACAATTGGGATAACAAACAGTAGTATATTACGTATAAACAGTAGGCTTAAAACTAAACATAACAAATATACTACCCACAACATTTTCCACAGGTAAATCATTATATAATAAAAATAAACTGTTAGCAAACGTTAACTGTAGCAGGGCTAACTTGATGAATAGGATGAATATAAGTTTAAAGAAAAAAAAAAGGAATGATAAACCATATTATCTAAGATATGTAACAAACAAAATATTAATGCGTGATGTATCATACATTGTGTAAAACCTATGGAGCTTACTGCCGGTCCTTTATAATTTTAATTATATCAATTTTAAATTTATATCTGCTTAGGAATAATATGTCTATTGTACCAAAACGTGTATTGTATGTGTCGACTAAGCGGTACAGCGGCGAGCGCACACCAACATTTGATCTACAAAAGCTGGTAGCGAACAGTCGCCTGGTGCGTACCTCCCGTCCATTTACTGTTCGAGGAACCAGGTAACACAAACGAGTCACCAAGTCAAGGCAATCAAATTTGTTTCAGCATATACTGAATAACGTCAGTGTCTCGAGGAGGATGCGTCTTGACTGTAATGTAAGCAAGTCGTGTTCTTTTAAGAAGCGATTGGTATGATGTTTTCTTCCGAATATAATATATTGCATAATAATATATGCAATATAATACGAAATAATATATTGCATTGCGCGAAGGTACTTACGTTGGACTAGTTCTATAATTTCTATATATTTCGCATAATATGGATTCCAGATCGGTACTGCGTATTCTAATTGCGGCCTAATTATAGACTTATACAAGTGCAAGAAGGGGGAGGGACGACGGAAATCTCTAGATGCTCTTATCACAAAGCCAAACATCTGATATGCCTTATTGGCATTGTTTTCTACATGTTTACGAATATTGCTAACTTTGTTAATAACATTATTAGCAAGTCGGTAATTTAAATGTATGATATTTTTCTTTTTAGGCAAGCTAAGGAACAGTTTATTATTGGAGCAATAGTCTGAGAAACGATCAAGATCACGTTGGAATTCAACACAGTCTTGCTCATTTGAAATTTGTTTAAAAACTTTTAAATCGTATAAGATAAATTTTGAATTTTGAAAACAATGTTTTATGTCATTTATGAACAGTATAAATAATAAAGGTCCTAAAATCGATCCTTGAGGGACTCCGGATGTAACTAATACAGCTGGACTCGAAGCCATTCATCACCACCTTTTGAGTCCTATTGGTTATACATATAGGAGACAAACCAACGCAAGAGATCCCCTCTGGTACCATTGTACGCGATTTTATTGAGCAGCAATCTATGATCCACTTTATCGAATGCCTTTTGAAAATCAGTGTATACCGCATCTGTTTGTTGCCTGTTGTCAATATTTATAAAAAGTTGTTTTGTGCAAATTAAGAGATTGCTTATGCAAGACCTATCTTTGAAGAAGTCATGTTGCTCCTTTATAAGAACATGACGAATAATTGGATAAATCTCAGCATGGACAAGCCTTTCAAAAAGTTTAGACAAGGCTGATAATATGAAAATTGGACGATACATCTCTACATAATTTTTCGAACCACTTTTGTGTACAGGCACGATATTGGCGTGTTTCCATACACCCGGAAAGATTACACACGAAATACATTTGTTAAATAATATAAATAAGGGAAAGCATATTGTATTATAGGTGTTTTTTAAAAATACCGCAGGTATACCGTCCGGACCAGGTCCTTTAGTCGGATCCAGCATTTTTTAGTTCTCTATGAATATTTTGTAAGGGGAAGCATAATTTAGATAAGTTAACATCATAATCAGCACTTGTAGGTGAAGGTACCCATGAATCAGAGTTAAATGTGGAGGGTTCGTACACAGAATGGAAAAAGGAAGAGAATAAATTACACGCTGTAGTAGGATCACTGGCAAAATGTTGTTTGTAGTGTATCGTGCTAGGAATTCTAAAACAGTATTAATGAAATTTCAACTAAGAATGAATTTCAATCTGGACTTAAATATTAAATACAAGGACAAAACTATTTTTGTGTATGCGTGTTCTAAATTGTTCAAGAGTTCTTGTGACTTTGGAGATAGGCGGTGACCGTGAAATTAAATTACTTGTTGCGAATATATATGGAGTTTATTTAGTTATGAACAATACATGTTTTCTGTACCGCGATGGGAGACCGACTGTGGCGACGCAACCTGGTGTGCGGTGGCCTCTTGCCGACTTGCTGACTCGACTTAACGTTGCTAGGTATCGGGTCGCCACACTATTAATGAAGAAAATGTGACCAAATTTCTTGGACTAAACATAGAAAACACTTTATAATGAAATTCAAATATTGACAAAGTATGCAGTAAGCTAAACTAACATTCCTATGCTTTGCACATGTTACGTAAGACGGCCAATCGAGCAACAGTCTTAACGGTGTATCATGGTCTAGTAGCTTCAACATTGAGATACGGAATTATGTTTTGGGGCAATGCCACCGGTAAATTATTTAAGTGCCAAAAAAGGTGCGGAGCTATAAAGGGTGTAACAAGACCCTTAACGAAGCCGAAAAGTACTTGCTCTCCCCGTCATTGCGATAATTTTTTTGTTCTAGATCATACCTGGGGACCTTTTAGTTACGGATATGTTGGGGGTCAAAGTTCCAACTTTTTTTCTAAATACATGTTTTTAACGTAAGATTTGTACTGTAAATACCTCCATGATCCCCGTATTAGTCAATCCATCCATCAGCACAATGTTTTGAGTGCGTTACATTGAGTCCTACCATAAAATGTGATTTTTCACCCCAAAAAAAAAGTAGTTTCCCAGCAATATTTTTTGCGTAAAGTTACTTAGTTTGATGTACATAATGCTTGTTTGACGGCTTCGTGAAGGGTCTTGTTACACCCTGTATACAATTTGTAGACAACAGACATTTTCGTATCGAAAGTATAAACTATGAAACGTCTATGGTCGTCAAAAAGAATTTACATTAAGATTCTTAAATGATAAGTTCCCATCTCCACATATCCTTCTTTTGCTGTGCCCGACAGGGTCCACGATTGTTTCTTTTTAAATGTTTACCACCTAAGCCTACATTTGTAGAATGTAATTGTTTACGCCTGCGTTAACTGTGGAGACGTGCAGTGTGTGTATCGCGCCTTGCTATTCTAAAAGGACTAGGCGCGCCATAATAAAAATAAAAATTACAAAGTTGAACCAGTCAACTTTGTAATTTTTATTTTTTATTCTTCCACCTACATTTTTTTCTTGTGTGTCCAAATTTATCATCGATCGCGTCATCCTCACGCTCCGCATATCTTTATTGTAAAATATAGAAAAACCTAAATTAAATCACCATACCTCAACACGGGAGTTTCATTGAAGCCCCAACATCTGGCGACCGTGGACAAAACCTGCAATTTTGCCGGAAAACAAGTTCGTGAGCACGCGACCACGCGGCGACGGTGACGGTGTATCCATTGCGCCGCAGCCACCTTTCAACCAAATCAAAAATCTTACCTGGGTTTCCTGGAGGAGCACCAGCCATTGCAGCCACCGCTGGTCAGCGATCAGCATTCAGCATCGTACCGCAGCCTCGGCCAATGCAGCTAAGTGCCCATTTTTCCTTGTGAATTCCCTGTTACCTACCTACCTGTTACCTTACCTTTTAAACCCTTATCCTTTATAAATCTATCCAGTACCTATTTGAAATAGCTTCTATAAGTGCATTGGTGTCTGTAGTCATTTTAGTATCGTAAAATATTACATAAATACACCATACGCAGTTAAATAAAGTAAATTCACATTTATCTAATTTTAAAGGTCAGAAATAAGTATGCAGTCCTTCTTCAAATAATCACTTTATTCTACCACACTTTTACACTGCACGTCTTGTCTGCACGAGACATCAGACTCGAACGCCTGTGTTCGCACTGTCAACGCTTGTAGGTGAATGTCGGAATGAACGGCGAAGTGAAGTGTTGGATCGAATGACAAAAAAGGTCAATACACCACCCGTATAACATGCGAACACATACATTTAATAACAATATAGTTATATATGGATAATATTCAGGTAAGTATTTTAATAAAAGCTAACACTAATAATAAACGATTTAACTATCAATAGAAATACAATATAGGCTATCCTCCTATGATATTATCATAGCTCTGTTATTCGTGTTACTTTCCAGGCTTATAAGCTGTAACTATAGGCATATATTTCACCTACATCGCCGAACATTCCAGGTCGAGCTCTCCGTGTAACATAACTTCGGGCCACCTGCCGTGTCACCGTGTGACAACGGGAGCGACACTGCTGCACAGGGCCGGCCTCAGGTGACGTTAGGCGAGGAGCGTGAGCTAAGTTTTCAGTTTATTTCATTCTCATAGTTTGTGTCAGTATATTTCCATAATCAAACCTACTTAGAAACAACTTGTTTATTAAATTCGTTTATTTTATTTTTTATAAGGTTTGAGTTCACAATGGGCAAAGATTATGGAGGTGAAACCAGCAAAAACGATCGTCGTGAATTACAGAATCTCTTAGTGAAACGTAGTTCCATAAAAGGTCAAATAACTAAATTTAGAAACTTTTTATCAAATATTACTTCTAAGGAAACGCTTACTCAGATTGAGTTAGCTGAGTTAACTTTAAAACTAAACAAATTTGAATCTATCTATAGCCGCTTTGATGACTTGCAAAATCAGATACAAGTATTACACTCTGATTTATCTAATGAGATTGATGAGCGTGATACTATCGAACAAGTATTTATATCCAACATAGCAATTGCTCAAAGTGTTACACAACAATGTAACTGGAACCGTCATGATGAAGGTAGGATTTAAATTCAAGTCAGATAACTACAGGTCCGTGTAATCATGATCACCATGACATAGGTTTTAAATTACCTCAAATTCAAATGGCTAAGTTTGACGGGTCTTGCTTTCGCTGGCTTGAGTTTCGTGACACTTTCTTATCTATAGTACGAGTGCATAATAACGACCGCATCGCTCCCATTCATAAAATCCATTATCTTATTTCGTACTTGACTGGCGATGCAGCGAGCATTATTGCTAACTTGGAGGTATCTAGCACAAATTATGCGTGTGCTTGGAATGTATAATGTGACAGATACAATAATAATCGACAATTAGTTACTCATCATATAAATTCATTATTATACATAAAACCAATCACAAGCGAGTCGGATAAATCACTACGATTCTTTGTGGATCATGTTAATAAAAACTTACGCGCTTTGACTAGTCTCGGTAGGTTCACGTGACTGGGATATTTCACTCATTCATATAATGAGCCCCAAGCTTGATAGCTGCACCAAGGCAAAGTGGGAAGAGTACCGGGGCACGTTGGATACCAATGTACCTAATTTGCATACTTTTTTCAAGTTTCTTATTGAGGCGCTGATGTACTTGAGTCAATAAATAGCAGCTATTCATACTCTAAAACCAAGACTCAGACAATGTCAAAGCCTATAGATAGTAATAATAAAATAAAATCTCATCAGTCGTACATTTCTAATAAGGAAGACAGTAATATTTCTGATATATCATGCGGCGTTTGTAATGGTAATCATCGCCTTTATGATTGTCCCACCTTTTTGGCTAAGAGTGTAGATGACCGTATCACTGAAGTAAGCAGATTGAATCTTTGTCATAACTGCTTAAGGTCTGGCCACTCTGCACGCAATTGTCGCATGCATCCGTATCGCATGTGCAATACAAGACACAATAGACTCTTGCATAAACAACAGTCTAGTAACAAAAATATTTCTAGTGTTGTCACCATTTCACCCGACATCACTGATGATACTCTCGTTAATTTTTCTAATCAAAATAATCATCAAGTTCTTCTGTCTATTGCTTTTATTGAGGTAGTTAATCCTACTACCAATCAAACACAGAAGGTTCGTGCTCTTTTGGATTGCGGTAGTCAGTCATCATTTATTACTCAATCTCTTAAAACAAAACTGCTTTTAGAACCGACTACAACTTTGCATGTCAATATAATTGGCATAGGCAATAAAACTACTACTCAAGCTACAGAAACTTGTGTAGTTCAGTTGAAATCTTTAATGAAGCATTTCACTATCACCTCTTCTGATATTGCCAGTATTGACCGGTAATATACCTCGAATACCCGTTGACTTAAAACAAATTAATATTTCGAGTGATTACTTTTTACCGGACCCTCTCTTCCACCAACCAGCACCTGTTGATGTTGTCATCGGTGCCGATATTTTCTGGGACATTATTAGCCGCGATCAACTCTCTCTCGGTCTTAATTCACCTGTATTGAGAAGTTCTCATTTCGGTTGGTTGATAACAGGTCCTATGTATTTTAATCTACCCAAAAACAATAAGTTAAAAGAAATTGATATAGATTCGAATCATTTGTTCGTTTCTTATATGTCATCTGCTGAAGAAATACATCAAGAACTAACAAAATTCTGGGACTTAGAAAATGTTCCCCAAACGCAACCACTTATGAGTCATAGTGAGAAGGCATGCGAAACACATTTCTTATCGCACACCTTCCGTTTAGAAACCGGCAGATTCTCAGTCAGTCTACCTTTAAAGGATACACCTGATTGTCTAGGTGAATCTTATTCACAAGCTAAAAAAACGCTGGAGAGCTAATTGTACGGCCATTCATGTTATTTCTCAAAATGAACCCATAATTCATTTTAAAAACTTTTCTAGCTTAACTAAAATAAGACGAACTTTCGCTTACGTGCTAAGATTTATTAATAATTTAAAAACGAATAAAGATAAAATTCTCGGCAAACTGACTGTTGACGAATTAAATAATTCATTTCATCATTTGTGTTGTCTCGCACAGCAAGAATCATTTCTCTGTGAATATAATTTGTTATGTGGCAATAAGGCTTTAAGTTCTAAATCAAATATTTTATCATTGACTCCATTTTTAAGTGACGACAAGTTATACGAGTTGATGGCCGTCTAGGCTCATCTGATTATAATTATAATAAAAAACACCCTGTTCTCCTGCATGCTGCGCATCATTTTACCAAATTGATTTTCGAGTACGAACATAAACGCGGATTACATGCTGGACCACAATTATTGCTGGCCTTTGTTAGGGAATACGTTTGGCCAATCAACGGCAGAAATTTAGCTAGGTGCAGTTTCCATAACTGCCCCAGGCGCAGACGCTTGCAGGGCAAGACTATTGCGCCAATAATGGGGCATTTGCCCTCACAACGTGTCATGCCAAACTTTCCATTTCAATCAGTGGGAATTGACTTCGCTGGTCCATTCCTAATTGTAAACAGAAAGGGACGTGGTGCTACGTTGGTCAAGTGCTTTCTTTGTTTTTTTATATGCCTTAGATATAAAATCTCTCACCTCGAAGCCGTGAGTGATCTATCGAAGGACGCTTTTGTCATGACATTTCGAAGGTTTGTGTCACGAAGAGGCAGGCCAGCGGAAGTATTCTGCGACAATGGACGCAACTTTGTCGCGGGAGCCAAAGAGCTTAATATTTTTTTTAAGATTCACCAAAACGACATATCTGATTTTGCATGTTCGGAAGGCATTCAGTTTCACTTTTCACCAGCTTACGCTCCTCATTTTGGCGGTATTTTTGAGGCCGGTATCCGTTCAGCAAAGTACCATGTTAGGCGAGTAATGGGTAATTCCCAATTGAGTTATGAAGAACTTCAAACTTTTTTCGCTCAGGTAGAAGCTGTTTTAAATAGTAGACCTCTCTGGCCCTTATCTGCCTCTCCTGACGATTTCCATTGCCTTACTCCTGGGCACTTCCTCATTGGTCGGGCGCTCACCGCTCTGCCTGAACCAGCTTTGGAAGATTGCCAGCCAACCAACTTGCAGCGCTATGCCAGGCTGCAGCAAATATACCAACATTTTTGACAACGCTGGCAACGCGAGTACATTGCCGAGCTGCAACTGCGCCGTAAATGGAAGACTAACGCCGCCGCAGTCAAAATCGGAGACATGGTCCTACTGCAAGAAGATGGCGTTCCAACCCTGAGTTGCAGACTTGGACGCATTGCAAGACTCTTCCCAGGGCAAGATGGAGTGTCACGTGTGGCCGACATCAACACCAATAGAGGCATTATACGACGCCCTCTGGTTCGCCTCTGCCCCTTACCAACCGAAGAGGACCTACTGAAGGGTTGAAACTTTGGGATTTTCAACGGGGGGCGGATGTTTACTTGATGTTTATGTTAACTGTGGAGACGTGCAGTGTGTGTATCGCGCCTTGCTATTGTAAAAGGACTAGGCGCGCCATACTGGTTCAACTTTGTAATTTTTATTTTTTATTCTTCCACCTACATTTTTTTCTTGTTGTCCAAATTTATCATCGATCGCGTCATCCTCACGCTCCGCATATTTTAATTGTATAATATATAAAAAACCTAAATTAAATCACCATATCTCAACACGGGAGTTTCATTGAAGCCCCAACAGTAATAAAGAATTGAGTATACTTTCTGCTTCTATAAAAAGGCAAAAACTCGTTGGTGCGAGGAAAACATTTTTTATATTTAAAATGTTTTTATAAGTATTGTTTTTTCTAAGAAATATTTAAAAATGTAATTGATTTGTAAATATATAAATAAAGGAATAAGAATGTATGTACAAACTGTACCAGACTAGAAATAGGTTTCTAAAAACCTAAATAAATAAACAGTTTTGAGAAAATAGCTCACTTGTCTTTTTCGAGCTAATTGACTACATCTCAAATTTTGTTTGACCAGTAAGGAGTGAATACTCTAATATCCATAACATTTAGTCATAAGGCTCTACTTGACCCTTAGCCTGAGCTTTATTGATAGTAGGTACTACTAGGTACATAATTAATAAAATCAGTTTAATTCCCACTGTAATAAAGTAAAGAGATTTCTTATTTCATTAATGAAATGTAATATTAATAGGAAACAAAGTTTTGAATAGACTCAAGTTCATACTATTGAACAATAGTTGGCCATGGTATCTCTTAGTCAAATTACTGTATATTAAAACTTCTAGATTATATTTTCATAGCTATCTTATGCAATCACCTTTTGACACTACACGTCTATTTTGCCCTCCTAATTGCAAACGCAGTACTTGCAAAATGGCGGACACCCCTACTGCCCTCGTAATAGTAAATGCAGTAATCGACATTTTTACGATTTTCCGTTTTTGTCAAAAATGACATCTGGTGTTTTCTTTTTGTTTTTTTTTGGGGGGCTGGAACTTGGAGAAATAATAAAGAAAAATGCAGCATTTCGTGTGAAATTATCTGGTATTGATAATATGAATGCAGCAATGATCATACACTAGATTAAAATGCAGTAATCACGTAAAAATAATAGTAAGAAACGAAGTTTTAAGGGTCAGAAATAAGTATGCAGTCCTCCTTCAAATAATCACTTTATTCTACCACACTTTTAAACTGCACGTCTTGTCTGCACGAGACATCAGACTGAAATGCCTGTGTTCGCACTGTCAACGCTTGTAGGTGAATGTCGGAATGAAGAAACTGAAACGTTTTACCAACAATCGTTTGGCCCATGAACCGTTGGTCCACATTATCTTTAACCCATTAACTTTTCATCCAAAGCACTTTTCGCCCACGAACGTTTCGCCAACAGAACTTTATGTCAGTGAATGTTTTACCAACAGAATGTTTTGACCAATAACTTTTCACCCAAAGAACAATTGGCCAACAGACACCGGGACAGATGAATGTAAATAAAAGCTTGTAAAAGTAACTGAACCAATACGATAGTTTTTAATTATCACTTGTTAATAACGGAGAAAGTAAACATCGTGAGGAAATCAGCACACCAGCCATGTCAATAAAACCGGCCAAGTGCGGGTCGGAGTCGCGCACGAAAGGCTCGGTACAATTCCCGAAAAAAAACACGGTTGTCGTATGGGAGACCCCTTATATATTTATTTTATTCTGATTTTAGTATTTGTTGTTATAGCGGCAACAAAAATAAATCATCTGTGAAAATTTCAACTATCAAGCTATCACGGTTCATGAGAATATCATCAGAATATATCAGCCTGGTGATAGACAGCCAGACGGACAGTGGAGTCTTAGTAATAGGGTCCCGTTTTTACTCCTAGTGGATGGAACCCTAAAAAAGATTTGGAACATTTTATATGAGATAGGTTAATGAGGTGTAGGTACTGTCAATAATTAAAACCACAATTTGTATATATACTAATATTCATTTAACAAACGAAAATAACACTGAAACCAAGATAATCATAACTCCTAATAGACACATATGATCAGAGGGGTTACTATGACGTCTTAGAGTAGGAGTAATTCCAATGTAGGAAAGTGACAGAGATACAGGTCGTCTAGCGCCATCTCTTTCCCACAATGGAATTATGGTAAGCCATCAGTTATTAAAATATCACCAGTCATATTTATATTGTGACATTACTTCCGTAAATGGCAAATGTATGCCCAGCCGCTTAAATAAGTTTTTAAATCAAGTTCCGCTTTCTTTGACATGTGCTGGGAAATGCGTTCTTGATATTTTACTTCTACCCGTTTCCGTTTCGGCATGGGCTCCGAAGCGTTAATGCGCTCCATTATGCAATCCGTATTCTTCTGCTCTTTAATAATTTCAGATATAGTTGTGAATATGTTACATCTACGTCGGCCCAGCAAAATATTCCACCTGTTATGCCAGGACTCGAGGGCATTTTGAGATAGGGGCACTTGTGAACGGTAACTGTCAATTACTGACCACATAGAAGGTGGGAATTTGGGTTTACTTAGTGACAATGTCATCTTCGAGCTAACATTTTTAGAAATCTTCGTTGTCCCTCTCACATAATATTTTTCAAACCATGTTAGTACTTCTTCTGCTTCTTCTGGTATAACTTCACTCCTTATTAAGTCGAAAGCATCGACGATTTCAGTTGGCTCTAAAAATGCCAATGCCGCGAAGTGTCGCATTTTATGTGCAAAAATTGGGTCTTGACTATAACGTTTTGCTAAGCCGGATCCCTGAATGTGCCGCCATATGTTTTGGTTGAGATGGAAAAAGCACAGTTTGTTTATGCAGCCTGGGAAGGCATGACTGGAAGCATTAATTGCAGCAGTTTCAAAATCCGTAAGGATGAGCTTTGGAGCCAAATTTTTGTTCAATTTGTTAAAAACAAATCTTTTTAATATTTCAAAAAATATTGTATAACATTTTTCAGTTTTGTGGGACAGAAGTCCATATACCAGTGGCACAATCTTATGTATTGCATCTATTGTGCCTACTACTGCATGAATTGTATCGATTTGAGTAAATGGGACGGGGCAGGATTTGAATGTCCCGTCCATAAGCCAGTAAAGTGTCTCAATCAATAATCGGCAATTATTTTTGTTAGTAAACACAATTACGCAAATATTATTTTCAATAAAATGTCCAATCAAAAACTGTTCGTTATTTATTTTTGTATATTCCTCGGGAATATTGACATCTTGTATTGTTTTGGGTAATATGGGTAAGTTTTTTCTTCTCTCACGATGTACTATCATCCGCACGGCGTCCTTGTTAGGTGCATAAGGGGCGGTAGTTGTAGGTATTTCTTGAATACATCTTTGTGCAATCTGTGACGGAGTATCCATTGAGCTGCTAGCTTTTTCTTTAATACTGTTTTTTAATTTAATTACAATAGGTTTTTCTGGATCAGGCAAGTGCATATGTTCATGATTAGATGGAATAGCAGTATGAGTGTTATCAATGAACAAAGTAGTGATACATACATTGCAACCAGATGTTGTTCTACTCACACAACGCCAATAGTATTTAGTATCCCGTTTGCTGTGTAAATGATAACAATAACCATTGTATACCAAGATATCTTTTCCACGTTTAGACTTGACGAACTCACAGGCACTCATTGCACTTTGATTAAATAGGCACTTTTAAGTGACGATGCCAATGACCAATTGACAACTAAACAAACAAATGATAAATCAAGTAGTAAATTTCAATCTACCCACTTATTGGATATCGTGGGTAACAAAAAATACTGATCAAGGAACATCTTACATACATTGAAAATTATTTTCCGTTCTAATATTTTATTTCTTCGAAAGTGTATTGAAAAACGTCGTTTGATACGCGTGGGGATTTGTTATTGCAGTTCTCGGCTCCATAACACCCTCGCTTGCAGCTCGGGTGTTAATTCCGCGCTTGAATGCAATAACAAAGTTTCCCCACTTATATCAAAATGTATATAATTATTTATTTTAACTTTGTAGGTAATATTATTAAAAAACTATCGTATTTGTTTAGTTACTTTTACAAGCTTTTATTTACATTCATCTGTCCCGGTGTCTGTTGGCCAATTGTTCTTTGGGTGAAAAGTTATTTGTCAAAACATTCTGTTGGTAAATCATTCACTGACATAAAGTTCTGTTGGCGAAACGTTCGTGGGCGAAAAGTGCTTTGGATGAAAAGTTAATGGGTTAAAGATAATGTGGACCAACGGTTCATGGGCCAAACGATTGTTGGTAAAACGTTTCAGTTTCCCCGTGGAAAGATTATGAAAGGTAAACAAAATAAATCTAACAATTAATCAAAATCACAAATCAAACAACTCATCACACAAATATAGTTACATAGATATCGTATTGATCTTTTTCTATTACGTCATAATAATTCAATATAACTTTATGATAATTTCGACACAAAAACAAGCATAACTCAGTTATAATTACACTCGGCAGCATTGAAGGAGTTGCGGTGGCCTCTACATATCCACAACAACTCAAGCATGCTGTGGCCCCTTCATGTCCACAGCACACTAGCGACAATACCACAACTACGAGTACAACTATAACATTGGTGGAACTACCGTAGCCTCTACATATCAGCATTACTCAAATATAATTTACACTCGCGGCAGCATTGAAGGAGTTGCGGTGGCCTCTACATATCCACAACAACTCAGGCATGCTGTGGCCCCTTCATGTCCACAACACACTAGTGACAATACCACAACTACGAGTACAACTACAACATTGGAGGAACTACCGTAGCCTCTACATATCTACGGCAATTCCGGTATGCTGTGGCCCCTGCATGTCCACAACACACCGACTAGACAAGTTATTATGGCCTCTTCATATCCATAATAACCACTTATCTGACACCTTAGTAGCCTCTTCATGTATACAGTGTGCTCTGAATTTCTTGTACAAGATAATTTTAGTGTAAAAATTAATTCATAATAATAACTGTATAATATAAAAAAAAAACACAAAAAATAACTATATAATATTAATAATAAAACAATGTAAATTTACTCAATTATTCAAATTAAATTGTACGTACGTGATTGTAACATGGACAAAATTCTGCTGTTAATACACTTACATGCTTTATCTTAATCAATTACGATTAATTATCGCGTACATCAATAACCATCCAATCAAAAGTAGTGCCAATCATTCATCATTAACATTTTCAGACTGCGTATCACTGTCACTAACACTATTTCGTTTAAAAACTAACCACGGATGAATTTTATCCACGGGAAAAACTCCAGTGAAGTTTCTATGGCCCTTGCGTGACAATGGGGTATCTTCTATTTTATATCGGTCATTGTCAAAGACCTCTACAACACGGTAAGGACCACGAAGCTTTGGAATTAATTTCCTACTTTTTCCCGTCGAAGGAATTTCTCGCTCTACCCTGACTAAATCCCCGATTTTGAATGTAACTCTCTTTCTAGATTTATCAAAACGTTTCTTCTGTTCTACTTGATTCTTTTCTATATGTTGTGATATTTCCTCTCTAATCTTTTCTACATTGTTCCCTAAGTCCTCTGTATCGTCTATAATATTAAGGTTTAATAGGGAGTTAGGCGTGCCAACCAAGTCAACGCCAAATAATGCCTGAGCTGGTGTCTTACCGATTCCCTTATTAAGGGTATTATTTAAACCCCATTGTATTTCAGAAATACATTCATCCCATTTATGTTCTGGTTTATTTAAGTTTGTTGCAGTTAGGGCAGCAAAGACGGTCCGGTTGTAGCGTTCCACTTGCCCATTGGCACGTGGTGTCGCTACCGCGTTCATAACGTGTTTAATGCCTAACATACTTAAATATTCCTGAAAGCGCTTGGACGTGAAAGATGTACCTCGATCAGAAATGACTCGTTTAGGAACACCAAAAGTATGGAAGTAGCTTTTTAAAGCGGATATAGAATGTAACGATTTCGTACTTTTGACAGGAACCAATATAACATATTTTGTAAAAGCATCAATTATTAGGAGTAGGTACGCGTTTTTCGTTTTGCTTCTCACAAAAGGACCCAGATGGTCTATATGCAACGTATGAAAGGGGCGATCAACCTTAGGAATCGGATGAAGTTCACCTGCCTTCTTACCAGCAGGGACTTTCGAATGAGCGCATTCTAGGCACGAATCGACATACTTTTTCACGAATCGTCTCATTTTGGCAAACCAGAAACTACTTTTAATTTTATCGAAAGTTTTGTCAAAGCTATAGTGACCAATATCATCATGATGGGCCTTCAATACTTGCCACCTAACACCTTTTGGTACAACCCAGCGATCCCCTGCTTCGATTTTTCGATATAATAGACCTCGTTTGATTATAAAGTTATTTTTAATTTCTATAATACCATCTGTATCCTGATCCTTTAAAATAGAAATAATCCGTTGAAGCTCGGGATCGCTCTGTTGTACCGTTGCTATCCAATTAGTTTCGATACATCTTACTTCGACAGAATTTACTTCTACCGGGTTTCGACTTAATGCATCTACGTGGGACATAGTAGAGCCTGCCTTATAGACAATTTTAAAATCATATTCCTGCATGATATTCCACCATCTGGCTACTCTAGGCAAAACATCTCTTTTCTCAAATGTGGCCCTCAAAGAGTTACAGTCTGTCACTATGGTAAACGGTATGCCTAATAGGTACGTCCTAAATCGTTGTAATGAGCTTGCCACCGCCAGAGTTTCTAGATCGTAAGAAGTAAAACGAGACTCTTCTGGGGACTTGTCTACTATAATAAGCTATAGCATTTAAAGGTGCTTCTTTACTTGATCTTTGTAAAAGGATACCGGCAATACCAATTTTTGAAGCGTCTGTATGAAGTTGAGTTTCAAACGCAGGATTATAGAATGCAAGAATCGGACGTTTGGTTAACTCTATCTTTAAGGTTACAAAAGCATTCTCTTCACAGTCGGACCACTGCCATTTTGAATCTTTCTTTAAAAGTTGGGTAAGTGGTCGAGCTATTGAAGAAAAACCCCTTATAAACCTACGAAAGAAACTGGCAAGTCCTAAAAACTGCCTAACCCTATGCTGATCGGTAGGGCGAGGGAATACGTCTACAGCATTGATTTTAGTTTTTCCTGGTCTTATTCCCTCGGCACACACTTCAAATCCAAGATAGTCAATAGATTCCATTAAAAAATTACACTTGGATAATTTTAAAGTTAAACCGGCGGTACGAAATAATTCCAATGTTGATTTGAGCTTACTGAACCCTTCCTCAATAGTTTTAGACGGTATTATGATGTCGTCCATATAAGCAAACGCCTCTTTAAATCGTGCATTACCCAATATATTGTTAATTGCACGTTGGAAATTAGACGGCGCATTAACAAGTCTAAAGAGCATCCGGTTGAACTCATAATGCCCATCAGGTGTTATGAAAGCAGTTAAATGTTTAGACGTTCCAGACATACATAATTGATAATAACCTGACATTAGGTCTAACGATGTGTAATATTTATAGCCTGACAAATTATCTAATTGATCGTCAATCCTAGGGAGTGGATAATGCTCCTTAATAGTTTTTTTATTGAGAGCCCTATAGTCAATGCATAATCTGTAATCTCCAGATTTCTTTTTGACGAGGAGTACTGGTGATGCATAACTTGAGGTCGATGGCCTAACTATACCAGAGTCCTCAAGTTCTTGTACCATATTACGAACTACTTGTCGCTCTGTAAAAGGCATGCGATACGGCCGGTAAACTACTGGTGTAGTATCACTGAGCCTTATGTCCATTTCGGTGTTGGAAATACAGCCTAACTCTTTAGTGGAAAAAGCAAAACAGTCTCTGTATTCATTTAATAAACGAGTCAACTGCAAAATATTGTTTTCACTGATTTGATCACTCACAGACAACATTTTAGGATCAATCATAATATTAGAAGAGTTATCCGCGCCTTTATCATTTCTATTCACGCTTTGACAGTCAATTTGTGCTAACGGCAGAGCCCGAGACAGAAGGGTACCTTTATTTAAATCGAATCCCGATTTTACCAAACCGTCCAATTGAAGTGTTGCTTTGCCACAAACTAGCTCTAACATACAAGGCATTATACTGTACATCATTTGAAGTTGAGAGCACAAACCAGGTTCCACGACTACCTCACCGTCATATGGTGGAATAGACTCTACAGCCACTTCGGTGCGGCCCATTACTTTAATAGAGTTTCTAACATACAGTTTAACACTTTCAGGGACGTTTATAGTCTTACTCTTAATAATCAGTTTGTCTTCTGTTTTGAGAACTACGACATGGCTTTGTTCCGTAAACGTTTGGCCTACAAGTAATGATACCTTTAAGTAATGATCAGGGACAATGAGTACTTCAACGCGGGCTTTAACTAAGTCTATTTCAATTTCGACATCGAATTTCCCTAAACACTGAACAATTGAATTGCCGAACCCTATCAAAATTGGCAAGTCACTGCAAGACAGAGTTTGATTTAATACTTTTGTATCCGATTCTCGGAGCATAGTAATTTGACTACCGAAGTCAATAAAACAATTCATAGTCTGACCGTTAACTATCGCGACCTTAAAATATTTCACATCATTATCCTGCTCCTTTGAAATATTTAAAACAGTCTTATTGCTTTCATGCTCACGTTTGTTAGGACAATCGCTAACCAAATGGCCTACTTTATGACAGTGATTGCATCTTTTAATTGGATGTTTACATTTGTAGAAAGGGTGCCCTTCCTCCCCACAGTTATAACATTTTGATGACCTAGTATCCGCAGATGCGGATGCATTGTCTTTAGAGGTTTTAAAACGCTTGCTGTCGGAAACGCCCGGCTGCACAGGCACGTTTTGCTTGTCATTCTTTCTAGTTATTTTAACATTGCGAAGGAAAACTAATAACTTATCAGGCTCGCTAAATTGTACAGCCTTAGCACTAGTTCTGACCGATCTATCTTCAATACTAAATAGTATACAATCGATAGCGTTTTTACCTGAAATGTTACATCTATTAAGAAGAACTATCTTTTCGTAATAATAATCTTCTAAACTATCCCCAAAACGTGCCCTACAGGCGAGCATCTCCATCAGCAACCGACCATAGTTATCGTCACTGGGGAATGCAGACTTCAATTTCTGTTGCCACTCCGTCCATGTAAATAACAAAGTGGGTAGACCCTGGTACCATTTCTGGGCCAATCCTACTAACTTAGGCAAAGCGTAGTGAACTATCTGTCGTTCTATCCAAATATAAATCTTCGCACATTCATTTACTTTTGTAATCCAAACGTCTATACTCTGATTTCGCTTTGTTGGGTCGAATTCAAGCACAACGTTCAAAACAGGGTAACGTTCTGCATTGCCGTCTGTACGTAAAGACTTAACGAGTTCTTGGATCACATTAACAAAATTATGAGAGTCTAAAACAGTGGATTGATTACTTGGTAATGATGCACTGTTGCTGGTCCCAGCACTCGGTCGTACTGCTGGTTCGTCCAGCGGCGCCGGCGTATCTGGCGTCCGGGCTCGGCGCTGCCTCGACTTCTCCACACGACGTGAACGCTTTCGTCGTGAATGCTTATGCCGTGATCTGCGACTGCGGTCCGAGGATAATTCTGACTCATTGCTGGAGTCCTCAGAGTGTCGCACCCACTTTCGAGACCGATGCTTTGGCATTTTACTTGCGTAGCTGAAAGTAATTAACACAAACAAGTAAATGTCGCTTATATATATTAATCGTACAATAGAGGTAAGGGGTTAGTGCAAGCTTCTATGCGCTACATTGAGATACTGTATTGTTGCAGGTATATATTATGTTGCTTTACACATCGTTAAAAATCACTAGGAGTAGTTACAGCTCAAAAATATTTATAGAATATATATATATATATATATATTTAAAGCAAAATGCAGCGATAATCCAATGTGATGAATTTGTAGTTAAAATAAAAAAAAATAATGATAGACTAAATAAACTACAAAAATCGAAGGGTATATATAAAAAAACCTTTTAAAAATAACGTATAATGATCTAGTGTGCGTTTTTTTGTTTTTACATCCCTTTAAATTATAGAATGCTTATTTAGGTTCGAATTGATTTCAAATCTAATGTTGTAGAAGTAAGTTTATAACGTAAAATTAAATAAATTTTTGTCCAAAGAAAAATAATAATTTGTTTCTAGATTTTAGCAACACTAGCCTTTAAATTAAATACATCGGTAAACATAAAAGAGATTTAGACAAATATTAAAAATAGAAAATAGCTTTAAATACCTTTAAATATGGGCGTTAAGTATTCCACCAAAACCGTTACTGTTCCGGTGTGATCCCACTTCTGACCTTTTAAGGGTCAGAAATAAGTATGCAGTCCTCCTTCAAATAATCACTTTATTCTACCACACTTTTACACTGCACGTCTTGTCTGCACGAGACATCAGACTGGAATGCCTGTGTTCGCACTGTCAACGCTTGTAGGTGAATGTCGGAATGAACGGCGAAGTGAAGTGTTGGATCGACTGACAAAAAAGGTCAATACACCACCCGTATGACATGCGAACACATACATTTAATTACAATATAGTTATATATGGATAATATTCAGGTAAGTATTTTAATAAAAGCTAACAGAAGTACTCGCATTTTGGCTGCGTTTTAATTTTGTACTTTAGTACATTAGTTTATTACTATGTTGTCTAACGTGAAATGCAGTAATGGTTTATACTGGGATTGGCCCTAGTATCATAAAAGAGAATAATGTAAAATATGATGTGTTGTAACAGCGCATACTGCGTTTTACATTAGTGCCTCAATCTGTGAATTGTCAATTGTAGTTTTTACTACAACACTGTTACAGTGCCATTATTTATTAATATTTTTAGTTTCCTACGGAAGCAGTGTTCCGATTAAATAATTTAAGGCGAAAGCGAAGAATGATCTCATTTATTTTATGTTACTAAATCACAAATACGCTTGATGCTAAGTAGGTACGAGGTTGGGTTAACCCTATAACTTCGTGATTTATAGGGGTTAGAGAGGGTAGAAGGTTTTTTTTTTAACGGTTCTACTCGGTGACTCAATGTAACAATAAATAGTAAGTTTTAGCCCGATCAATTCATTAACCTTTGGGATATCGCAGGATAAACAAAGTCAATCGGGAATAAAACACAAAGCAAAAACAGAAACAGCAGCGTGCCGGGTATTCGCGCGAGTTTTGGAGCTGTGTGTAGTGTGAGAGCAGCGATGAATGTATGAACCAAATTGTGAATAGGTATAAAACTTGGGTCCATCATTATGAACGTGAGTTGAAACAAGAGTCCATGCAACGACACAAAAAAAATGAGAACCGCCTAAGGAGTTGCAGGTGTCAAAAACGGCCGAAAAGATTATGGCTACAGTTTTTTGGGATTCAGAAGGGTTTTTATTGATCGATTACAATGATAAAGATATTAATATCATGGGACAATACTTCACCCACATTACAACAAAAATTAAAAGAAGCAATTAAGGAAAAAGGAAGGGGAAAGTGATCTCGTGATGAGCTTCTCTCGCGCGACAACGCAACCCGTTCACAAGAGACATGTTGCAATGGCTGCCTTACACAAATGCGGATCTGAAACTTTGAACCACACTCCCTATAGTTGAGATTTGACCCCTCCTTATTATTATTTGTTCCCAAAAATTAAAAAAGAGGTTCGTGGAAAAAAATCACTGATGACAAAGAAGTGCAGTCGGAAATTTTGCCTATTTTGAGGGTCTTGACAATTTTTTTTTTTCGCCGGGTAAATAAATTATTCGAAAGGTCTGAGAACTGGATTAACAAAGACTATTGTAAAGGAAAAAAGAAAAAAAAAATAGTTTCAACCCCCTTGACTCGAAAGTCACGAACTTATTGACCCACCCTCGTAATAATAAGTATTTCTAAACAAATAAGATATGACAACAAAAAGTCTGTTAAAATTATAAATAAAAGATTTTCATAATTGATCATGTTTTTCCTTTTTTTTTTCTATTGAAATGTATAACAACTCGTTTTGCAACTGCAATAAGTTTATTCTACATATATTCTGTAACTAACTTTGCTAGCGGTTAGAGCAGTCAATGTATTTCCTAGATACAAATGCAGTAACAAACTAGAGTACTGCATTTCACTTTACTACTTTGATGTATTGTGTAGTGTAGTTTCTAAAGACCTACATAAGAAAAAATACTCCAAACCTAAACTTAATAATACTTTGTATTTTTATGTACCTTTTCAAAAACAAAACATTTGAGTTTTATATCACTTATAGTAGAGATTAAAAAAAAAAACACTTAACCGCGTTTTTCTCGAAACCGCCATTTTGCAAGTACTGCATTTGCTATTATCAGGGCAGCCTAAATGTGCAACGTGCTCGCCGTTTATAAGCCCAACAACCACAAAACGGGAGATGTTGAGTGCCCAGCTAAGAAATTAGCGGAATATAGGTACATGAACTCCATTGACTACGAGGGCGCCTAGAGCGTCATACTCATACTAGGTTAGACTTCCGCGTTTGCCGCATGTTACTGACACTACACATGGAAATAACAGACCACTGCGCTGACATACTTTCCATCGATTGTAGAGTGTCCATGGAGTTTCTTGCCCGTTCTTCTCCATAGAGATCTACGCTAGGGAATGGGTAACTACAGCACTTTCACAGTTTTTATGCCTTGTGAGCTGTACCTACATTTAATTAACATTTAATTATCTGTAGCTACATTTCATTTGTTATCTTTGTTTCGACAGTTCAAAAGTGCCAGTAACTGGCCTACTTGAAATAAATGCTTTGATTTTGATTTTATTTATTGTCTAAGCACATTAATCGCTAGGTGCAAATATCAAATATAAACAAGAGTGCCTCGAATGTGCTTTGCAACCTAGTGTTAAATTCTACTGACGCAAATATATTCGTGTAAGAATTATGTGTTTAGTTCTAAGTTAGTAGACTTTAAGTTAATCAAAATAAGTGTTATGTATGTGGGTAAGTTTAACGACTCAAAACAGTCTGCGTTAAGTAGCCTTGTATCATTGACGTGTCCCGTATTTAACACTGGCGACGAGCGGTGTCACCGATACTATCTATACATACTAGTTACGCGTGTGACCATTTAGTTAAAAATGCCAATTGGACGTATAGAACTGTTTGATTTAGCAAATAACAATTGGGATGCGTATGTTCGACGGGTCAATCAATTTATAACATTAAACAATATTGACAATACGCTAAAGTTAGCAACTTTAGTGACGGTGGTAGGCGCGGAGTGCTACGAATTGATGTGTGATTTGTGTTCACCCGACACCCCTGAATCAAAATCTTTGACCAAGTAGTAGCTCTAGTAAAGGAGCACCTGGAACCAGACAGGTCGGGAATCGCCGAGAGGCACATATTTTAGCAAAGGTTACAAAGGCAAGGTGAAAATAATCGCGAGTACCTACAAGCGCTTAAACACTTAGCTAAAACGTGCAATTTCGGCGCATGTTTGGAAGTGTGCCTATGAGACCAATTTGTATCGGGGCTGAACGATGAAGACATGAGGTCAAGGATCTTCGCAGAACGTGGTATTGGTTACAAGCGCGCCGTAGAGTTGGCGCTGGCGCTGGAGGCGGCGGAGCGGCATGAAACTATGGCGTGTGCTTCGGCTGGCGTGGCAGCCGCGCGGCCCGGCGCCAGCGGTGGCACAACTGTGCCAGCGCAGCAGGAAGACGACGGCTTGCATCGAATAAGCACGAGCGCGGGCGCCTCGCGTGGTGGCAGGGCCGGCGCGGGTCGTGCGCAGGCGCAGCGCACATGTTCGCGATGTGGTAAATCGGGCCATTGCGAGGGCAAGTGTCGGTTCAAGCAATATAGTTGTGATGGGTGTGGTGAAAAAGGCCATTTAAAAGCAGTGTGTGTTAAAAATAAGAACACAAAAAGTTCAAAAGGTCAGTTTTTTTTAAATGACTCAGACTCGGAAGATGACATTTGCAATTTCTATAATTTGGAAGTTAACAGTGATGGTGACGGACCGTACTACGCAAATTTGATCGTTGAAAATGTTAAATGTGGATTCGAAATAGATACAGGACGCAAAATATCTGTTATTATGATAATTATTTTACAAACGTTCCAATCGAAAATAAACTGTTAGTTTTGAAGTCGTATACAAGTGACGTCATCGCGACCATCGGTTACATTCTAGTTAACGTTGGTTGTGGTAAACAACATGCAAAACTTAAGTTATTGATAATGGCGGCCCGCCGTTAATGGGTCGTACAACTTAGATCGAGTATTTAAAGTTGGCTGTTGTGGAATGCTACAATTTGACAGATGACAACTCGTTGGCGGCATCGTTACGAGCAATGTTTCCAGAGGTTTTTGCTGAAGGTTTAGGCACATTAAAACTAAATTTCACTTATATTTAAAGGATGACACACCAGTTTTTGTAAAAGCACGGTCGTTGCCACTAGCCTTACGCCAGCGAGTGGAGCAGGAGCTCGAGCGGCTGCAGCGGGAAGGGGTCATCTATAAAGTGGAGCGATCAGACTATGGCACTCCTATAGTGCCGGTGGTTAAAGCTAACGGCAATATTAGTCTGTGTGGAGACTACAAAATAACAATCAATCCACTTTGAAAGATTACCACTACCCGCTGCCCCGCATTGAGGACTTGTTCGTGGCTTTAGGTGGGGGAGAGGAGTATAGCAAATTAGACTTATCAAACGCTTTCCAACAGTGTATTATAGATGAGGATTCCCAACCGATGACGGCAATCACAACTCACGTTGGCACTTTTGTATACAGAAGAGTACCATTCGGTATTAAATATACACCTGAAAATTTCCAAAAAAATATGGAAGAAACTCTAAGTGGATTGTAAATTTTTATTCTAAGTTTTATGTCAATTTGAGCGATATTTTAAAGAAAAATGTAGAATGGCAATGGACTGACGAGTGTAATAGGGCTTTCATAAAGATGAAAAAGGTGTTAAGCCGCGCTCCTGTTTTAGCACATTATGATGCAACTCTCCCGTTAATCCTATCAGTTGACAGCAGCGCATATGGCGTGGGCGCGGTATTGACACAGCGCCACCCTGACGGCTGCGAGCGCCCGGTGTGTTGTGCTTCAAGGACGCTCAACTCGGCCGATGTCAATTACTCGCAGTTAGACAAGGAGGCGCTAGCTATTATATTTCGTGTAACTAAGCTCCATCAGTATGTTTATGGCAGACATTTCACACTTCGCAGTGATCACCGTCCTTTAAGTTACATTTTTGGTAAAAATAAAGGAATACCAGTGACCGCTGCCAGCCGCTTACAGCGTTATGCTGTAAAGTTGGCTGCTTATGACTTCAATATTTAGAACGCAATGGTATTAAACATTGTAGCCGACGGGCATAGGGTTCGGGCCTCTGAGTGAAAGTCCTTGCTTAATTTCACGTAGATCTTCTTGTGGCAATCTCGATAAAAGCGCTCTTGTTTTTGATATAAATAAATCCGTTGTGTCGGTATTTTGTCGCAATGAAAACAACTCTAAATATATGCGAAATGGCGGACGATGCTCTCCGAATGCACTTTTTAGTTTTAGCATCGCGTCCGACCATGATGTGGTGCTGTTTTTTATGCCTTGCCACCATAATGCCGCTGAGTCTACTAGCAACATGGAGAGTCCTTTGGCAGCGTTATCATCAGATATGTGTAGGCAGCTCTTGTACACTTCTATCGCGTCGATAAACCCGTCGACGTCAGCGGACGATCCGTTAAATTGAGCAGTGCACTTTGAGAAGTTTGCGGCGGGCGCTGTCATAGACACGTCAGGTGCAGGTGTCGAAGTCCTAACCTCCTGGATGAGCCTCGCGAAAATCTCTGCCTGACTCTGCTGCAGTGAGTTCATAAGGGTTGCAAACATTCCTGCCAGGGTTGCGGTCCTGCCAGGGTTGCGGGACTGTTCGAAAGAGATACCGCGGCCCTGGAACACAAAGGGCAAAGGAAGGAACATGGATGGGTTTTAGTCAGTAGAAGTCTGACACTCCCTCCTGCTCAGCCCAGAGCGGGAGGGGTTATTTGATGATTTCCAATCGGTAAAAAAAAAAAAAGGGTTGCAAACTGACCCTGGTCCATAGTGATCGAAGTGGACATCTCTATTTCCTCTTTCGCCTCTTGATCTACTCCCTGATTCTTGGATTTCTTATTTCTTGTTTCCATCGTTGCTTTACTGACAACGGCAACGGAACCACGTGAAACGTATTCTCAAAAAGGCACAATTAGAACGAGAAGATTTTAATACCGCATTAAATCGATTTCTATTTATGTATAGGAATACCGAACAAAGCACCACCGGAATTGAACCGGCGGTCGCCCTTCTAGGCAGGCGATTACGCGGCCGTCTTGATCTGCTACGGTCTGACACAGCGGAGCGTGTGCGCAGCGACCAGTTGCGTCGCGAAGATGGCCACAAACGTCCGTTGCGGACGCTGGCCCAACACGAACTAGTTATCTTACGAGATTACACGAAATCAAATCGTAAGTGGACTGAGGGTGTTGTGACCGAGCGCACGGGGGGGGGGGGGGGGTACGGCGTATCCTATAAGATGAAAACGAGTGCCGGTCAGACTCATGACAGGCATATTGATCAGCTTCACACTCGTAAATCGCGGCATTCTTTGAGCAAGGCAATTGATGTTACATCTTTCGATCAAAATAACAGCAAACAACATGCTGCAGAGCTCTCCGTTACTAAGGGCGATACGGACGACAAAGATGAATTCTTTGATAGTGTGGGAGAGAGCAGCGGGGAACGCGGCGCAGTCACCGCGGTCAACCCCGTCGTTCACGCCACCTGCTGCTGATAGTACTAGTCGCGTGCGCAGGAAAGCGGCTATTCGTTGCCAAGAAATACTTAAAAATATGTAAACAGTAAACACATTGTAACTTGTTATGTTTTTGAATGGTTATTGCTACACTGTTACATTAAAACGATAACGTATTATTTGGTTTTAACTTTATGTTACTTATGTATATTTTTTGCATCTGTGTTTATAATAAATTATTGTGTCTGGTATTATGCGATTAAGATTTCTGTGCGAAATTTGGGAGGGAAAAGTGTTATGTATGTGGTAAGTTTAACGACTCAATAAACAAACTGCGTTGAGTAGCCTAGTATCATTGACGTGTCCCGTATTTATCAATAAGTTTGTCATTATGACGTAATGTTAAATATTAAACTAAAAAATCTACTGTCCTGCTTAGAGCTCATTGTTCGAGGTCCTGCAGCCTGTGGTACAGGAGTATCCTAGTACGGCCGTTGTACATCCACCCTTAACAAACGTCACGTAAGGCCGCAATAGTGACAAGGGTGTGACGGTACATGAAAACATATGATAAGTTAAAGGAACCTACAAAGACCGACAAGCCTAACAGTCCCCAGACCCTAAGCCCTATAAGCCCTACAGCCCTAACCATATAGGTACCTAGTATGTGATAAATAAATATATAAAAAATCTATAAGTTCAGGATGTCTGCACCATGCGACCTAAGGTGACAGACGGATAGTAGCCAGGGTTTCCAGGTTCGGGAAGGGTACACTCACTGCCAGTCCCGCAGGCTCAAGAGGCTGATCAGAGATGGCTAAAGGTGTCTTGGCCACAGTGAGGGGTAATGAGACAAGAGTATAAAATTCAAATCTGATTTATTTACAATATGTTCCGCTTATATAGTACTTTTTCTTAACACACACTATTATACAAATTCTTTGTGTCCTATGCTTATAAGATGCAACCACAGAAATATAAAAAACAGGAGAAGTGGCAAGGGGGCGTGTCGGTGTCGCCACGACGGGCCCATGTTAAGCATGTCATAGGCAAATGGCCGTCTCCGCGAACTAGTGTGATTTCGACCTCGATCTTGACAACATAATAAGAATGCCGTGTTGTTCAGTGGTTTCTTGTAAAAACCGAAGCATAAACCAAAACTTTGTAAATCATAGAATCACTTACTACATGTATGGACAAGTATTTTATTATATTTGTCTTTAAAATCATGAAAAACAACAAATCGTAAAATATTTCTTGCTCTTACTATGTTAGTTTTGTTTTCAAGAATCACTACGACTGTACTATTTTTGCAATAAATACATTGCTCCTTAACCACTACCAAACTTTGTCAAAGAAGTCAAAAGAAATGTAAAAATCACAAAACGATACTTTTTTTAGCGGATGCATCGCGTAGTACAGCCGCTGCTTCATGCGGGAGTTAGTGATGAGCTTGTGCAGATCCACTAACTTATGCTATCAACAATGTCGGTGGACGAATGAAATATAAAATAAAAATAAAATGTCTTTTATTTCAGGCATTGCACAATTTTACAATTTTACAGTCCCATATTAGCCTAGTACATTGTTATTTCCGCCAATAAAGCTTCGTCAAGTAATAAAGTATATAAAGTATAAAAATAGTAATCATTCAATAGGTTCATTCATTAAATACAATCGTTTACTATTTATTAGACCACAGTATAACCTAGACACTCGCAATTATACAATTGTTATAGATATACAAAGTCATAAATACCGCGATTATAATACTATTAGTACATTTTTGTAGTCTTTTATGGAAGAGAGAAGAACCTTTATATTGCGCATATATGTATGAAAGCCATCCACTTTATGTTCATCGAACATACCAGTCGCGCTACACCGCCACGGTAACCCTAGCAAGGCGGGGAACGCGTTATAGTATTACCCGCAATGTGTTATAATTAGCTTAATTATAGCTATACCAGAGGGCGGCGGTGTAGAACGCCTGGCAGTAGGCTTTAAATAATGTTATTTTAACCTGGTTAGAGCTTCTTGAGAAGCGTCTTGAAAGCATGTTGCTTTTTGCTGCCAGAGATCTTCTCTGTCTTTCAAGATCCTGGTGATCATTTAATGTTTCAGTAAGCATGTGACCTAAATACTTAAATTCACTCACAATGTTTATATGTTCACCTAGCAAGGTAATAGGTGGAATTTGGTCAGGACCTTTACCTTTCCTAAATATCATTAATTCAGTTTTCATTACATTATATTTAAGACTAATTTTCACATATTTGAATTAGTTTTCTTAATCCTCTGGCCGAAGGGCTCAGCAGCACCATGTCATCGCATAACTGATATTATTAAGGCATTCGCCACCAATATGACATCCAACTCTGGTGCTGCTGAGCTCCTCGATCAGGTCATTAATATAAAGGTTGAAAAGTACTGGGGATGTTAATCCGCCCTGCCTAACTCCACACCCTAGTTTGTATGAGTCAGACAGCGCGCCGCCCCATCGCACCTGATTATGTTGATTACCATACCAGAATTCTAATAGTTTTATGATACTACCATGCACATTAGTGTTTCGAAGTTTGTCCCACAGGATGCTATAATTTATCGTATCAAATGCTTTACTTATATCAAGGAAACAGGCAAAAACGGATGTGTTATTTTTAGTGTAACTATCAACTGTATTTTTAAGCGCAATAATAGCAAGATCTGTTGACAAACCCTCTCTAAAGCCACTGCATAAAGTTATATTTTGTGTTAAATTTGGATAGATCAAACGCTCAAGAATCTTAGAGAGCACAGTAGCCAGCGAGATAGGCCTGTAATTCGACAAATCAGATACGTCACCTGTTCTATTTTTGATAATAGGTACAACAGTAGTTCTCATTAAGTTATGTGGTAGATATCCGCACGAGATGCACGCATTATACAAAATAGACACTTTTTCAAACAATAGAGGACCTCCATAAAGAACGTGCTCAATACTGAGCCCATCATAGCCCGCAGACTTACCTCGCTTCATTTCTCGAACACACTTAAAAATTTGCTTCGCATCAAAGGTGAGCGGCGGGGGTGACTGCTGCCTCGTCTCCGAGTTATCATGGGCACAGCGAGCACCAGGACATACATTAACATCATTTGTTTTTACCTTGAACTGGTCAGCGAACATATCAGCTATCTGTAGGTGGTCCTGAGTACCTTTTACAGAGACCGGTAGGCTTCGTTTGAACTGCAATTTATTAGTTTCTTTCCAAACACTTTTTTATACCTACAAGTAGCTATTATGTCCATTTTTATCTTATCCTGGTTTTGCTTACACCATTTAAGTTTATTTAAAAAAAAAATTCTACTGTTACACATTTCTTCATAATATAAACCACTATTGGGACACCCATACAGATGCCAGGTTTGAAAAGCCTGCCTTGCCAGCATATGGGCGGCCCTAACATGGTGATTCCATCCTATAATCCGCTTCTTATGCCTTTGTCTACATTGATATGAGTTAGTTGAAGCTTTGGTATGTTTTGGTATTTATTTTTGTAATATAAGTCAATTTTACTACAATTTACCTCATTACTACAGTTATTAGCAATACCAGTACTTATTTCTGGCCAAAATTCCGAAATTAAGTACTGCTGACATAAACTAGCTAAAAGTAACTAAACTGACTAGAGTAAAGTGAAATTTGTTTATTATTTCTTTCACCCCATATTATTTTATTATAGTTCTTAGATTCACAAGGTACTTTTGGCTGTAAAAGTTCAAGATTACAAATTGTAACTAATGGAAGATGATCGGACGAGTAAACACCATACAGTACATACATATCAGTCAGTATATCGCATGCCGCAGACGTAGCCACACCATGATCGAGCCAGCTTCTCGTACCGTGCGCGTCACTAATGTACGTATAAGTATTGGACGACTTACCGAGAATATCATAGTCCGCGCACTTCAATCCGTACTCATTACAATAATTAAATAATTCGTCACCGAACAGTCTATTCTGGTCCGCATTGTAATCTCCGAACGCTAAAACGCACTCAACATCATTGTCTTCGATAATGGCACTGATTTTACTTAAACACTGGGTAAACAAAGGAAGATTATCCGCACACTCCGTGGGCATATACACAGATAGCACTATCAAAGAACGCTCGGCTAGTTGAATACGGACGCCGACGACGCGCGTTGACTCACAGCTGATCTGCGCGACACACGGGAACAGAGATTTACGCCATAAAACTGCCACACCTCCATACGGTCGTCCTTTTAGGGTTCCCGCCGCGGTGTCTACCGCTGAGACCCCAAAGTACTCGAAGTCCGTATTGATTTGTCCAAGGAAATCAATGTCATCTGGCAGCATACAATGTTCTTGCAGCGTAACGATGTCATGATTTTTACATAATTCTCTTACTTCTTCCAATGACTTCTTTATAGATCTGCAGTTAAAACTCACTATCTTGACATTATTACTCGACATTTTGCGTCAAGGCACAACCCGCAAACTGCGTTTTCTTAAATTTATAGTTATACCGACGGGCCAAAAATGTGGACGTAAAAGTTTTTCTTCTTTTTCTTTTAGCACAGTGATTTTAAATGAAGAATAATTGGTGATGTTATATTGTTTAAGCAGCTCAACCTTTGTGACAGTCTCTCCGCTCTCCTCTATGAAGTCTAAGACGTTCTTCTCTGTAGTACAAAGGTCAAATCGCGATACGTAAATATGCGAGTATCTAGGTGCAACTTTTATTTTGACAGAAAGCAGTTTAGCTTTTCCTTGTCTGTATGTCTTACGATATAGGTTACTTTTCTTGTTGACTACTTCAGTGTAGCCTTTTTTGGTCAATTTTAGGCTTGGGACTGCTAGTCTTTAGCGCCGCTCTTGCCGTCTGTGTGTCAGACAAGGCGTTATGGCCTGTAATATTATTTAAATTGCAGTTAGGTATAATTGTGCCGCTATTTTGTTGCTTGCGCTGCTGCCGCTTCCGACGCGATCGCCCGGTTTTGCGTCCGTTATAGTCTTTTTCACTATTACCCTCATTCACATTCGTTGATGTTCTGGATTTTTCTGGATGATTTCGCTCAACAATAGTACTGTTCGGGGATCCAAAATACGATTGGGAATCGCCCCCAACACTAATAAGCTGGTCCTGACTTAGTTTATCAATTGATAATTTGAGCGAATTAACCTGTTCTTTTAGATCTTTTATTTCCTGTTGCTGGTCAGAAGTGGAGGTTAGTAGGTTCGGATTGTTCTTAATTTTCTTAATATCTTCTTTCATAAGAAGTAACTCACGAAGCAACGAAGACGCATCAATATGGTCAAACGTTATAGGCGGTAGGTTGTTCAAATTATGGGCTACGAAAATCGGTAGCTTGTCAGGTTCTTCTTTCAGTATTTTGATTATATCCTGAAGGTTTCTCTTGCTTTATCCCTCTCCTCTGCGAGTCGTTCTTAAATTCAATATATTGCTCAAAATCGATCTTGAAAATTCTATGTCCACCTCCGAAAGATGGCTATCACAGATTTGTATCAAACTTCGTTCGTCCATCACATCACTTTTGCACTGTACAAAAGCTAGGAGTTCGTTTATTAAAACGCGACAGTTTGGGCACTGACTTTTCATGATTAAAAATTTTACAAATTAGGTCACGGAATCAATCGAGTGACCGATCGAACGGACACGCGTAGGTAGATATCGGGAGGCACAGGCGCACGGTGCGGCTGCGTGCGCGCGACTCTATAATATTACTATTATATTATAGTTTGTTTGTCAATTTATCAACTCAATTTATCAATCTGTTAACTGCGGAGTAATTGCATAACACACTTACAGTAGGAATCGATTTCATTATGTCAATACTACAACATATTTACTTTGTTGATCAGACCAATTTTTGGAACACATGAAGATTCGATAACTTTCTGATTTAGTCAATCACTAGCGTAGGTATTTAAATAAATTGCTTTTGCACAGCACAACGATAGTGACCGGTGTTTTTTTGTGGGTAAGTTGTACGGTGCATAGTCAATACATGCTGTGTTTGATAGGATAAGGTTTATAATTGGTTGTGTAGTACGTTCTGTTTTAATAAATGCGAGTGTGTGCGCGACTGCGTATCTATTGCTTTTACTGAACTACATGTGTAGTAGTTGCCGCGTGGTAGGGGCGAACAGAAGACACTCGGTCCCGATACATTTTCGCCTAACGGGCATAATAATATCTCCTTCTTTAATATATCTATGGATGCAACCAAATCATTCTTTTAACAGGGCCGCGGCCGCGCGTGAGCCAGGCCGAGTGCTGACTATGTCCAAAGGTAACATTGAACAGTCATCATACATTATTATATCTACATTGTTCGTTTTAGATTATTTGTATTTTACCTTCTGGGATTCTGAATAGAGATTTATTATTATTTAATATTTACATTTTTAAATATTAAAAAAAAAATGGAAAATAAAAACATTTGAAAATATAAAAAAAGTAGCCCACTGGCCTAACGAGTTATAATCATTTATTATTTCGTTTATTCATTTTTATGGTTCCGTAGCCGAATGGCAAAAACGGAACCCTTATAGATTCGCCATGTCTGTCGGTCTGTTTGTCTGTCTGTCTATCCGTGTATGTCACAGCCACTTTATTCCACTTACACTTTATTCCGAAACTATTTGAACTACACAGTTGAAACTTAGTAGGTAGATGTATTCTGTGAACCGCTTTACGACTTTTATACACAAATAACAAATTAAAAGATGATTTAGTTTCATCAAACCTATACCTGCGGGGTGTCTATAGATAGGTCTTTAAAAATGACATTGAGGTTCCTACAACCATTTTTTCTCAAAGTCAATCGTTGTAAGTTAAACACTTCCAAAGTGGTAAAATGTGGGTTCTATTCCCTTCTAATTTCTAAAGTAAGAGGAGGAAAATTTTGAAAAAATGTAGGATTGTAGAACGTAAATAAAACTTTCAAACAAAATTTGTTTGAATAAGATTTGATGTTTAATTTTTGAGTTAAGGGACTTTTTCATCAAACTGCAGCAGTAACTTTGTTTTTCATTACAATACTATGAAAAACAAATTTAGTTTTCCTGTTGAATGTAAAACAATACAACATATGAATGAGCCCTTAAAATATGTTTTTTTATTGTTTGGTGCTACGGAACCATGTGTGCGTGTGAGTATGACTGGTTTTCTTACCTATTTTTAACATTGTTATATATTTCTATAACATCCATATTAAAAACCTTTAAAAATATGTCGGAGACGGTCATTGGCACGGGCTTAAAATGAATCATAAGTACGCGGTTGTGACATCAAGCGACCTACTTACAAGTCTACCCACACCACCGCGTGCTTGTTACAGAGCCGTGATGGTCACAAACTCTGAGCCAGGACGACGGTCAGTCAGTGTCTGATCACGGCCGAGTTAAGACCTCTTGGAACTGTACCCGATTCATTGTGCCCCGTGTTATTGTGCTAAGTTGTAATCTCAAGTAATTCGTTAGTTTTGCTAGAAACAGTGTATCGCTCTCAGTGTCTTTTCATAGCACGAAACCCATCGTCTGCCCGCATGATGTGGAAGCCTAGCGGAGTAAATCCTGACACTCCAACAAATATAAAAATGTAATCCGCCGGTGTCGGTAGCAGGGTCCAAGCTACCAGTGGTTAGGGCTCCAGAGACAGGAACCGCCTCACAATGCAGGCCTTATCGACGAGTACTGCCTTCTGATTCAGGCCCTTGATCCAACCGCCTATGGAGAGCCTCGAAAAATGGTCGTCAAGGCTTTTGGCCATAAGGCCATTGGCCGTCACGACAATCGGCACAATGATAGCCAAGTTTACATTCCGTATGTCGACAACCTCGTGTGCCAAGTCGATATATTTTGCTTGTTTCTCTTTCTCAGCTTTCACGAGGTACTCGTCATGCGGGATTGTTACATCGATTATTATACGCGGCGCACTGATCGGTCTATTACCACTATGTCAGGCTTATTGGCGAAAATAGTTCTGTCAGTGATGATACACCGATCCCAGTACAGCGTGACATGGTCTTTCTCGAGAACTGGGTCGGGCACATACTTATAGTACGGTACCTCAGATTCCACAAGTTTATATTTCAAGGCAAGTTGCTGGTGAATAATCCTGGCTATTTGGTTGTGCCTGTGCAAGTGGCATGCCCGACACACGTCAACCGTCCCGTCCTTCATAATATATTTCTTCTCTTTGACTTTATTTTGGTTTGGATTATTTTAATTTTATTGATTGTTATTATTATTTCATTTTTGATATCTAAATAATTTTAATTCCTATTTTCTTAATTTATTGTCACTTGTGTCTTGCTGTGCTGTGTCACGCTTACCATTCAATAAGTCAATCTGCATTTTCTGTCTATATTGGGTCACCAAGATAAAGGCTGTGCCTAGTTTGGGGCCCACGTTTACTTAATCTTATGTACTCTGCTAATTATCATTGTTTCTGTTTGTATGTTTTTTTTCTTTAACTTGTGTGTGTCAATAAATTAAATTATTATTATTATTTCCGGTAGTTGTTCGTCAACATAACTTCGTCCATAATCGCATAGACAAACCTTCTGTTTCCTCAAAGAGGTCACCGAAACATAGCCAGGACACGGACGCCAGAAAATCATAAAAAAGAGAATCAGAAAAAAGCCCGGTAGGAGCGCACATGAAGCTCCTTGCCTTGCCATACTTTCTTGCGGTCATCAGTAGTAAGTACTACAGGTTTGCGCCAGTTCTCTTTAGCCATGAACAGCGGGGTGAGTCCCTTGTCCACTGCGACCACATCTCGGTGCTCGGCTTTTAAAAAATATTCTCTGAGACTGCACACCTCGTGGTTGTGGAGTGTCTTCGCGTTTAAAAAGCTTCGACCTCCGCACTTCCGTGGGATGTACAGTCTCATCACCGATGTTCGTAGGCGATGCATACGGTTTGTGGTCAGCAGTGTACGGACTCTCCTATCCACCACCGAGTTCGGTCTGAGTCCATTTGAGTATGCCGAAAGAGTACATTAAAACCGGCATGACCCAACCGTTGCAGTCGCGCACCTTGTTCCCGCCCTTTTTTTTAAACGAACTCCTCCCACTCTGGGCAGAGCGGAAGGGAGTGTCAGACTTGTACTGAATAAAACCCATCCATGTTCATGCTTGTGCCCTTTGTGTTCCAGGGCCGCAGCATCTCTTTCGAACAGTCCCGCAGCCCTGGCAGGCATCGGTCCTTTCCGACCTCTTCCCGTTTGCTGACATCTCTTAGAGGCGTGCGTGGAACTCGAACGCTCTGTCGACCCGGCCTGTCGTCATAAGACGGACGGACGGTGAGCTAACCCATAGCTAACCGTCCACAGGCCCGCACCTACAGTGTGGGTGCGGCACCACGTGGCCCCCAACGCGGGGTGCATCTCCCGCGGCGGCTAGGACGTGATGTTCTCTCCCTCTCACGTTCCGCCACCTCCTTTGCTAGCATGACTGCTTCGCAGAAGGAGACGACGGCGTCTCATTCCGTCTCGCTCCGGACCATGGATTGATCCAAGTCCGGACGCGAGAGGTCGCCGCCGCCGATCGCTGCTACGAGGACATGGCGGTGCTCCGCCCACGCGGGGCAGATCTCCACCGTGTGCTCCACCGTGTCCTCCGGTCGATCCTCACAATGGTGCAGGAACCTCCCGAAACAACCGTGTCCGGTGAGGACCTGCGTCAGGCGGAAGGTGAGGGCGCCGTGGCGCCTCTTTAGCCACTCCTCAAAGAGGGGACTTATCGCCAATATTGTGGCGTGCTCTGCACGGGGTCTCTCTCCATGTCGCCATGAGATCGCGCCGCGTTACGTTAATACCTAATTCTTCCGACATACCCAGCTTATAGCTATACTTATAGCTTACGACATAGCTATGGGATGGAGAGGATCTCAGGTGGATAGAATAATAATATTGTCAATTTAACCTCGTGTTAGCAGTTTACTCCTGAGTTTAGATTTTCGTGCAACGGAGTCAAGTGGCTGAGCCACACACATGTTCCGTCCGCGAATGACATCGACGCACTGATGTTTTAGCACGACTGTACGAAACGCGGCACTATACCTTGCGGCTTCGGTGTATGCGTAGCTCTTTGTTATAATCGCTACGCTCAAACGCAGTACTGTAGAATACTGCGATTGGCCAAATGAAGTTACGTAACGTAAACGTTGCAAGTATTGCACGACCTTTTAGCACATGATGTGGTGCTTGTTTGCTGAGTCTTGTTAGCAAAAGCAATATGTTTGTGAAAGTATTGCGTTTCTTCAGCCGGGCATTGGGCGCTGAAGAACTATAGGCCCATCTCACTTCTAAGCTATGTCTACAAGTTGTTTTCAAGAGTCATCACGAATCGTCTCGCGCGCAGGTTTGACGATTTTCAGCCTCCCGAACAAGCCGGATTCCGAAAAGGCATCAGCACCGTAGATCACATACATACGCTGCGGCAGGTTATACAGAAAACCGAAGAGTATAACCTGTCCCTTTTTTTAGCGTTTGTGGACTACGAGAAAGCCTTCGATTCGATGGAGACTTGGGCTGTACTGCAGTCTCTCCAACGGTGCCAAATCGACTATCGGTACATCGAGGTGTTGAAGTGTTTGTACAAAAACGCCACCATGTCAGTCCGACTTCAGGACCAGACCTCGGAACCTATCCTTCTGCAGCGAGGTGTGAGACAGGGAGACGTCATATCTCCGAAACTGTTCACCACTGCACTGGAGGATGTCTTCAAGGTTCTGGACTGGAGAGGGCTAGGCATCAAAGTTAATGGCGAGTACATCACTCACCTTCGGTTTGCCGACGATATAGTGGTCATGGCTGAGACCATGGAGGACCTCAGTACAATGCTCGATGACCTCACTAGAGCCTCCGAAAGAGTGGGTCTTAAAATGAACATGGACAAAACCAAGGTTATGTTGAATGCCCATCGGAGACTCTATACTCGAAGTTGTAGACGATCTAACTTCGAGAAAGAGGTCAACCGTCGAATCCGACTCGGCTGGGCAGCGTTCGGGAAGCTGCGCGGTATCTTCTCGTCCAACTTACCACAGTGTCTCAAGACGAAAGTCTATGACCAGTGTGTGTTGCCAGTGATTACATACGGGACCGAAACGTGGTCGCTCACAATGGGCCTCATTCGAAGGCCTAAAGTCACCCAAAGGGCAATGGAGAGGGCTATGCTCGGAGTTTCCTTGCGTGATCGAATCAAAAATGAAGACATCCGCAAGAGAACCAAGGTTACCGACGTAGCCCGAAGAATTGCCAAACTGAAGTGGCAGTGGGCAGGGCACATTGCTCACAGAACGGATGGGCGATGGGGCCGAAAAGTTCTGGAGTGCCGACCGCGAACCGGAAGACGTTGCGTTGGAAGGCCTCCCACTAGGTGACCGATGACCTGGTGAAGGTTGCGGGGATCCGCTGGATGCGAGTTGCTCGGGACCGGTCAGTGTGGCGGCACTTGGGGGAGGTCTATGTCCAGCAGTGGACGTCTTTCGGCTGAAATGATGATGACTGCGTTTCTTGTTAAATAAAAAACACGTTTATAATTTTAAACAAAACATGTTTTTTTATGTATAGAATATAATTTTGCAAAAAGTGAAAATCGCAAAAATGACGATTAGTGCAAGTACAATCAGCAAAATTATTATTGCAACTCTAAACATCTACTTTGTTACAATAATTATTTGGAGATTGCCACGAAATAAAATTGGCAATCAAATGAGCTTACCTGTTAAGCGAAGTCTTCATTCTAATTTTATGAGTGGAAATCTGAAATGGTACATTTTGATATAAGTGGGGAAACTTTGTTATTGCATTCGAGGTGGAATCAACATCCGAGTTGCAGGCGAGGGTGTTATGGAGCCGAGAACTGCAGCAACAAATCCCCACGCGTATCAAACGACGTTTTTAATACATTTTCGAAGAAATAAAATATCAGAACAGAAAGTATTTTTGTCAGGAATTATTATGAAACTATGATTTAATTTGCTTTTTTGAAGAAGCAAAGGTATGATGCCGCTAAACTAAAATATGAAAAATAGAAAATTCTAATATTTTTGAATTAAGAAAACAAATAAATTGTTATTTATTCAGAAATGTAAATATTTGTTTTCAATAATCATGTTTATCTATGATATTCTATTTATAAACAGAAATTAAATACAAAAAAAAATATTTATGCCGTAAAGACGCATATCTCTTTGCCGAGATTAAAAAAAAAAACAATCACCGTCGTCTAGTTATTGAACCCATTTGGACTGTGTCTATGTGTAGTTATCTGTGGAAATTTTTATTTCCGCACGTGTGCGGAAAAATATTAAAAATCCATGCATGTGAAATACATTGCATGTTGAACCTAATTTTAGTGCGTTATGAACCAGTTTTCGTGAAAGTGTTTTGAAAATTATTACCCACCCTACATGGATAACAGCCCCATGGCTGCAATAATTAGTCTACCTAATTCAATGTTAACCTTTCAGGAAAACATAGTGAATAGACAGTCAGACAGTGACAAATAGGTATTTGGAACTACCCTGTATACAAAACAGAGGTCGTGCCCAATGATAGGATCTCTAAAATAAGTGACGTTTCTTTCATGTGTTAAAACGGGAAAGGATGACGAATGTTGCAATTCTTAAAAAAATATTCATTTTCCGATCTAAAAAATCGCGATGTCAATACGTTGTAAGGGAAATACTACTTCGTCGTAATAATTATTTTTCAGATTACCATTCATAAAATTAGAATCAAGACTTCGCTTAACAGGTAAGCTCGTTTGATTCCCAATTTTCATTGAATTGCGGCCGGCAGATGTTATTCCTTTGTTGAAACTGGAACTAATGATTGAAAGTACATCAGTGAAAGAGAATAATTATAAAACTGTTAATTAGATAGTAACGTACCAAAATGTTATGGTTTGGAACAGCGGTTTTTGGATCCCAATCAAGAAATTGCGAGCCAAATTATAGTCAATTCGTAAGGAGTCTGGGATCAATTTGCAGTGCTTTCTTTGTGCAAAAAGTTAAGCTTCATAATTTGATTTGAACATCTCGTCTCTTTGCAAACCGGAGGTGCGAGAGAGAGGGATTTATAATATATGTTGTGGCAATTTACATATTTCATGTTTACGTAAAATTAAGTGTTTCTTGGATGCTCGGTTTTACTTATTCATACAAAGACTGCTTAAGAATTTATTTTTTTATTTTCATGCTCTGTTGGGCGTGAAAGAAAAACATAGTGTGTCTCCTCATTTTGGTACGCCATTTGTAACCGGCAATAGCGGGACGCAGACAGTTTGTCATGTGTCGTCGAGGGCTGAGAGTTGTGCCTGCGCCGCGCACACTCTCTAACTCGCCTTTGTATGATACATTCATAAATAATAAGTCAGTGCCCACTGCCTGCCGGCCTGCGGCCCGGCGGCGCTGGCGGCGGCGACGGCTGACGCGGGAGGTTTTTTCAGATCTGATATTCGGAATGATAGGTTGCCTGTTATGTCGTGTTATCCCAGAGGTTATAGCCTTGCTTCTCAAATACGAGGTCGTGGATACAAATCTTGGCAAGTACCAATGTGATTTTTCTAATTCATTACCTACTTACAAATTTATTTTGGACATTTCTGACATCGGTGAAGAAAAACGTTGTGAGGACTTGGACTTGTAATTACTATAGCATAATCAGCCTTTAATGTTACCACTGCTGGGACACTCGGCCTCCTCTCTTTGAGAGGAAATGGGCCATAATCCACCACGCGGGCCCAATGCGGGTTGGTAGATGTCACATGTTTTCGGATTTTTGGTTCTAGGACAAGCCGGTTTCCTCACGGTGTTTTCTTTCACCGTTTTGAGAGCAGTGGTGATGAAATAAATTACACAAAGTAATGCGCCTGCCGTGGTTCGAACCCACGACCTACTGTTCGTAAGTCGGGGCCGCCACCACTGGGCCACCGCTGCTCTCTGTCGGGGCCGCCACCACTGGGCCACCGCTGCTCTCTGTCGGGGCCGCCACCACCAGGCCACCGCTGCTCTCTGTCGGGGCCGCCACCACTAGGCCACCGCTGCTCTCTGTCGGGGCCGCCACCACTGGGCCACCGCTCTCGTAATTACTATAATTGGTCTGAAATCCGCCCATTCCGCTTTGAGCAAGCGTGGTGACGAGCAAAGCGGTGACTGTACGCGAACAGGCCTGGCCACGTGGCCCTGCACTGGGGCAGTAATAGGCTGCATTATTATTATCTATACCAACATCTACACTAATAAATAAAATTGAAGTGTCTAGTTTGTAATTTCTAAATAACAGCTTTATACTGAATGCGTATGAAAGTATAAAGGGTGTAACAAGACCCTTAACGACGCTGAAAGGTACTGGTTCTCCCCGTCATTCCGATAATTTTTGTCTTTTAGACCATACCTGGGAACCTTCTAGTTACGGAGATATTGGGGTCAAAGTTCTTATTCTTATTCTTTATTGCACACAAGCACACACAACATTACAATATATAACTTGTGTACAACGGCGAACTCAGAACTGGGTTAAGCTCCAACTTTTTCACAAGTTTTTTTTTAAATATAAGTTTTTAACGTAAGATTTTTACTTAAAACACCTCCACGACCCCCGTAGCATTCAATGTATCCATCAGCACAGTGATTTAAGTGCGTTACATAGAGATTTACGGAAAAACGTGTTTTTTGACCCCAAAATAAAAAGTCGTTTCCCAGCAATAACTTTGCGTAAAGTTACTTAGTTTGTTGTACATAATGCTTGGTTGACGGCTTCGTGAAGGGTCCTGTTACACCCTGTATACGATACTTGTAACAAAAAAACATTATAGTTGTTCCAGCTAATCTCCGAAACGGCTAGACCAATTTTGAAGGGACCTTTTAGTGTTAGATAGCTAACGTTATAAGGACTAACTTATAACTAACTAACTTAGGCTACTTTTACCTATTAAAATAAAGGATTAGGGTTCCGCGCAAAAAAATTAAAACCCTTGAAATTGGTAACGAAATCAGGAAGTAATGTTTTTATAAGAATTTCACGCGAATGAAGGACGCGGGCAACAGCTAGTCGCGTATACTATAGAAGATTACTATCAACATCTTGGAAGGATTGTAAGATGCAATCCTAATATGTGTATAAATAACGAATGAGCGAGCTCCGCCGTGTTATGTTGCGAACATTTAAACTTGAACCGAGAACTCGAGATCTCTTTGACATATTTCAAGACACACAGTTTCCTCGAGATGCAGCTCAGCGAACTCGTCGCCTCGTTATTGAACCAGATACTGTTCCGCGCTCGGCATTACATTCAGTATTCAAGTATTTATATGTATATGTACTAAACTATACCAACATTACGATGAAGCTTGCACGGCCTGCAGATGTTGCGCGTTTATGGCGCTGTGGCGTGTCTGTGGCGCATGACGTAGCAACAGCGTCCCTTACCCGGTCTGCTGGTCCGGCTGCTGGCTCTGCGATCCCGTCAGTGTTCGCCACGGAAAGTGATTATTTCGTCGGAAGGTCATGAGAATGCTGAATAGACTTTACTGAATTATGTCTCTGTAGTTATTATGTATACGTAATCGTCAATTAATCAGCAGTAACACTATCCGAAGGAGATAAACTACTCGTATGTTACATAAAATAATATCAAATTAAATGAGTTTCAGAACGTGTCTTTCGGCGCGCGCCGTGTAGATGTAGGGACATCAAGAGGAGCCTCCCAGGGGCGCGCGGGTGCGGGCGCGGGGCGCGGCGCGCGGGGCGCGGCGGCTCTCGATACAATACATCTTTGTTTCTTACACACCTTCTACCATTTATCATGGCTTCTCTGCTTCTTTATTTACATTAAAGTAATGAATTACATGCGAGTCACAGTCTGATTAGGTGGTTTTCTTTTAATGTCAAGAGGTAGTAATTTCTGTTTAGAAAAATTAAGCACCGAAGATACTTATTGTTTTGTTCACTAAATTTTGTACCACAAAATTATTTCGCGAAAATAATGCCTACAAAAACGTTTCCAGATTTGGTCGTAAATATAACTGACCTGATCGATTGTACTTGTATACCCACCATACCCAGTACAAACAGTGTAGCAGGTCGGTCACAACTTATGTCAGATTCCATTCATGCTTACAAGCAAGCATCTAGGTATTTAAGTAAGTACAATATGTACGTATAAAGTAAGTACTTCAAATCAGTTTTAGCGCTAACGGTCTTAAAAACTGACGACATAATAGTATGAAGGCTACAGAGTGGCGCCCCGACGCGACGCCGCCGACGCTTTGGTGGCGCATTACCCCATCTCCGGCAGTGTTACGAGCCGCGAAGCTGTTACGAGTGTGCTTTGCCGTCACGTTACGAGCCCGCCGAGAAACTTATAATGTCTCCATGTTGTCAATGCACTCAAACAATTTACTCAAAGACCCTTTAGTGAGTTTAATGTTTACTCGTCAAATGTTATGCATTAATTTATTTATATGAATGCAGTAAATTAATTGAGTAATTAATTGAGAATGGAGTTTGCATTCAATGAAGAGTTAATAGTTAGACGTGACGTCTTCCCACATTTCCCGCACAGCACTTAGTGGGGGCGCGCCGGGCGTCAGGCGTCAGTGCAGCAGTGATTCCAGTTATGCTGGGGCTGCATTAGCGGACGAAGATTCGTGTCGCGTTGGCGCGCCAGAAACATCGTGTACGGGTATACGTGATGTTCTTGTCTACACCATCGCGTAGGTATACCCACACGATGTTTTTGGCGCGCCAACGCGATCACGCGACAGAGATCCATGTCGCAGCTCCTGACTTGATCGATTTCTTAATTTTATCGAGATGGGCTCTGTAGTAATAATACTAATAAAGGGTGTAACAAGAGCCTTAACGAAGCCGAAAGCCACTTGTTCTCCCCGTCATTGCGATCATTTTTTTGTTGTAGACCATACCTGGGAACCTTCTAGTTACGGCGATATTGGGGGTCAAAATTCCAACATTTTCACAAGTTTTTTCTTATAAAAAAAAGACAACACCACAGTAGTGATGTTCTACAACCTTACTAAATACTAGGGATGTGCAGGGAAACAGATTCAGTCAGTGTTACCGTGAGTGATTATTCCCAACAGCCTCTATACCTGTTTTTAATGTTTTTTTTCCCTTGAAACACCTTCATAACCCCCGTACTCTTCAATGCATTCATCAGTACAATGTTTTGAGTGCGTTAGATTGAGCCCTACCGTAAAACGTGATTTTTCACCCAAAAAAAAAAGTCTTTTCCCAGCAATAATTTTTGCGTAAAGTTACTTAGTTTGATGTACAGAATGCTTGGTTGACGGGTCGGGAAGGGTCTTGTTACACCCTATATAATAACAAAGATTTATTTTTCTTAGTTTCTTCTGCCGTTGTAGGCCATCTGAGTTTATTTTTAGTTCTGACCCATCCATCATGTATTAAATATTTCTTTTTGTGGGTTACTAGGATTACATATAATTTCCTCCAGTCCACACTGTACAAAAAATCACAAGCACGTCCTTTGCGCTTCAAAGTCTGGACTGCACTGAAGTAACGGAGGTGTAGCCACGAAAGCGAATATTGTCGCGACAAAACCCTTTGATGCGCGCCTACCGACAGTCCCCCGATTCGCCGTCCCAGCATATGTATGGTATGCGCGATTATGTAGACAAGAACATCGCGTATCGTATACCCGTACACGATGTTGTGGCGCGCTAACGCGACACGAATCTTCATCCGCTAATGTAGCCCCAGCATTAGTGCGTCACTGCGTTCTAACTTCTCATACAATTCTACGTGGACTGGAATTAAAAAACACTCACTACTCATTCTTATAAAACCTTTCCCGCCGCAATCAACTCTTTGAAATAGCAAAGGCCTTTCTGAGCTGCGGACTCATTGAATTGAGAGTAGTGCCTCTTCGCTGCCACTTCCACATCCACGGGTGCTAGTGTGTCCAGTAGTTTCGCAATCACTGAACTTGGCAACTAACTCGCTATAATAATCGCTAATTGTATAGTGTTCACTAATATAAAAAAAAACTAACTAAAATCCTAACTAACATTATAATTGCGAAAGTAAGTTTGTTTGTTACCTTTTCACGCCTAAACCACTGAACCGATCATCCTAAAATTTTGCATATCCCTACGTGACAAGGTATATGCATTTGTCCTATGTCCGTTTCTGTAACATGTTCACAGGGTACCTTTAATTCGGAAAAAAAAAATATTGTTCCCGAGAAAAATAACAATAAAGTTCTTATGATAATAGATGGCGCCACGTGTCTGTAGCACCGTGATTGAATTATATTATTATAGAAACTTTAGTAGTGTGTTAGGAGTCTAATTGTCATATTCTAAATTAACGCGAGCGAAGCTGTGGGCAGAAGTTAGTCGACTATAAAGAGTTCAGAAAGTTAGTAAGGTTGGATGAACGGGTCATCTTCGGAACAACTGATCCGATTCCCAAAAAAATCTTTCACTAATAGGAAGCTACATTATCCCCGAGTGTCTTAGGCATTCCAGCGTGAGCGAAGCCGAGAGCAAAAGCTAGTTTTTATAATAGCTTTGATGATAATTACTGACGATATCAGCGTGTGCTACCGCCTGTCCCACTGCGTGTTATAGCCCCCAGCCTCCAGGTATACATAGAAGACATGTGCGTTGTGCACCACACTTGCCCAAGGCGGATTTTCGATTTCAGACTCATATTCCTTAACACGATGTTTTCCTTCAAGTGTTTATTTTATTAAGCGTCACGAAGAATAGAATACAAATAACTGCGTGTGAAGGTTCCACTCGGCAGGCCACGGATTTGTTCACTTCAGACACCTGTAGCTACAGCAGATAGATGACACTTTCAAAGGGCGAACAGTTTATTTGAACGACACATTAGTTCACGTTGACGTATTAGTTAGCGGCCATCCTTAGTTATTAGATTGAGCGCCAACATTGACATGGCGGCATAAATTAGATTGTGTCGGATGTCGCAAGTTGCTGGAAGTCGCACAAGGCGCCCGGAGCCGATACACAGTGATACGAATGGCCTCGGGAACATTAATCATGGCAGCTGGCCTTCCAGCCCCACGGGAGCGCGCTGGATATAAATAAGTTCGGTGTCTTGTAATAGTTGCCGCTCGGTGCGCGGCGCTCGGAGACACGCGGCCACAAATTAAAGTCGCCAAGAAACAGACACAGCTTATAGTATATGCTATACTTACACTTTATACTATACTTACAATTGTCATACCATATACCATATATCATCCTTTTTTATTGATTTGTTTATTTATACTCAGCGAATCGATCTAAATACGATTCGTTTTCATTATATTTGCTGAAATAAAATATAAATTTTCATAATTTTCAATGTTGTGACATGTACGTCAGATTTGCCAAACTGTCACTTACTTTTTCTTTCTGTCATAGAGTTTCTTACTAGCTTAGTCTATGATGAATACTTTTTGGTTTATCTAATCTAAATTATATGTTTCAATGTTTAGCTGAAATATTGTATTTTGTAGATAATAATGATTGTTTACTAATAACTTAATTTTAAATTATATGTATTTATAAATTCTTTACGCACTCATGGTTTTATGAAGTAAGTCTGCTATGTCCTGGCCGACTACACTTGTCAGAGGAAATGATTATATGGCCGCAAGCAGAAAATCTGAGATTCAAAAAATGGAGGAGACGACGGTGGAGTCGAGACTAGACTAGACGAGAGAGCGTTTCTTGAATGTGAGACTGAAGGAATTCTTAAAATTGGAGACAAGACAGATTCTTGAAGGTGAACCATCTAAAAGATACACCTGGGACTACCATTCCCAATCTTATTATTTAAAACTGTCGTTGTGCCATCCCTGCTGTTCATCTCGCGGAGCTTCCCTGGGTCTAAAAGCTGGTGATCCAACTCAAAGATCCACCAGGACCTCAACTCCTGTTCTTCAGAACGCCGCCTTCCTGTGGAGCAGACCTGATAGAACGTGCATCGTCCTACATCTCCACCTCTACGTTTCATCGTGTTTCACCAACAGTGCTAATAATAATCGTGTGTATATACTCAAAAACTACTTCCAGAGTGCGGGTTTGATAGGTCTTTTTTATAAACACTTGTATTTTTTATTTCATTTGTAAAACCATCCATATCTCTATTAAATTTTTAAATGTACAAGTCTACTTTTATCCTTTAATTTTTAACAGGAACTAGTAGATTTGTTACAAGCTATCAGGTTTTTCTAACAAATGAGTATCGTGTTGTGTTGCTGTACGCGCCCCTGTACGAGCGCTGATCGCGCAGTTATTTCTCATACAATTTATTTTGATATTGATCTAAATTGATGTAAAAATACTGGTGTGTTTGGGTGTTATTTTTCAGTGAGTAAGCTCGAAATCAATCGAGCGTATCGGCTTCACGAGCTGACACGAGTTAGTAATATGTCCCCCTGTACTTCCTGTATGCGCATAACATGAACAAAGCGGTGTGAACCGACGTGTGAAAAGTGAAGAAACAATGCTCGCCTGGCTCACTCGCTCGCTCGCTCGCTGGCGGTGTGGCCTGCGCATAGGAGCGAACAGATACAAAGAAGCTCACGTTGCCACTGGGGCACACCGCCGCGGGGCCACGCCGCCGCCACGGGTTGGATAAGTATGTTAACGCGACGCGACGTGTCAGATTGACACATTTTTCTCACTGAAATATAGAAAATCCCCGCCGCGCCATCCGTGTATTGTCTACTGTCGACTGATATCTCCTTATCTAAATATATAAAAGAAGAGACTGACTGACTGATTGACTCACATATCAACGCACAGCCCAAACCGCTGGGTCTACAGATTTCAAATTTGGCAAGAAGGTTCCTTATGTGGTCATGGGTGCACTAAAAAGGATTTTTCAAAATTCACCCTCTAAGGGGTTAAACGGGGCTCCAAAGTTTGTATGGGGAAACAAGATTAGTTTAGACTATTTTATTCGAAACTTCACAAGAGTGCTCCTATAAAAGTAAACCGATTTATTATTCATATATACATTAAAATTTATAACTTAAAATAACTTAAAGTAACTAACTTATTAATAAAATAAAAAATAGCGTCAAAAAACTTCTCCTCAACGCAGTCAACTGGTAAAGAGCGTGAGGGGTTATTTGATGATTTCCCATCGGAAAAAAAAGGGGGTGAAAACTCAACTCAACAGGATTCAACCCCTAATATGGAGAAATGGGGTGACAAATTCTGAAAATCAACTCATAGCCCAAACCACTGGGTCTAGAGATTCTAAATTTAGCACGCGTATTGAGGTCTATGGGTGCACTAAGAAAGCATTTTTCAAACCCCCTTAGGGGGTCAATGGGAGTCGAGTTTGTATGGGGAATCATGATTAGTTAGACTGTTTTATTCGAAACTGCACACTCCTCTTGATAAATGAGTACAAACAGGTTTCAGGTTTTTTCAGAATTCAACCCCTAAGAGGGGGAAATGGGGTGACAAAGTCTGAAAAAAAAATGAAAAAGTCGGGTGTATTACAAAAACAACGGTTTTAAGATTTATTGTGGCGGACTGTCGGCGGGAGTCGATTCCGAGATTATCAAGGATTTGATTACGAATATGGCATTTATTTTGAGATCCAGAAGATGGCGGATTCGACTTCTATGTAGGTTATTGTTGATTTATTTTGATGATTGTGATAACGATGATTGTGATAATGATGATGATGATTGTGATTACGATGATAATGATTGTGATAACGATGATGGTGAGTGTGATAGTGATTGGGGTAGTCATTGTAATAGTGATGATGATTATGATAGTGATGGTGTTTATGATAGTGATGGTGATAGTGATTGCGATAGTGATTATTATAGTGATGGTGATAGTGACAGTGATAGTGACAGTGATTATGATTGTGATAGTGATTGTGACCGTGTTGGTGATAGTGATAGTGATTGTGACAATGATTGTGATAGTGATGGCGATTGTGATTATCTTTATTTTGAGATCCAGAAGATGGCGGATTCGACTTTAATACAGGGTAAAAGGGAAAAAGCGGTTCAGTAAATCACGAGAAATATTTTGGCCCCACTTTTATATGCAGCTTCCTAGAACGCACGGGCCTTGATATGCTGGATAGTAGTTTTACTTAATTCATCAACGATCAGATCACCCCCCCGAGGGTGATGACAATAGATTTTGCTATTGTGTCTGCCTTCTGTTCGTTGAAGGGTATTAACCCTTTGGATAGGTTATTTTGGTGAACGTAGGGACATGATTTAACATGAAAGGTATGATTGGAATTGTATTGTATCTCGTGTCACATTGTTTGTTATCGAAGTCCTCCGAAACGGTTTGACCGATTTAACCTGGATTAACATGCAGGATACTATTTTAAATTCCTTTAGTATGATCCCTTGGGACAGTTACCGAACTTCACGCGGGCGAAGCCGCCGGACACAGCTAGGCTATAATATGTGTTTCAAAATCACGGACTTGTGTCAAACAATCCAAAATAAATTAAGACAGGTTTCACGTAAATAAACAAAGTTTATCGGGTTTCACAAGTCACGGCTTATTTTGAACATTTGAAACGGATTTTAATATTTGATGTAAGGGGATCAAGTGAGTAGCACAAGTTCCGGCCGATCCCGGCCGGTCGCCCGAAGTATCCACAACCTTGCGACCGAGTAGCGGACGCGGCCCCGGAGCGGCGCGGCGGCGCGCGTCGCTGCGCCGCGCCGCTGTATCGGGCGCCCGCCGCGTGCCGCACCGCACCGCGCCACCGCTGCCCTGCGAACCTTAAATACATTCCAATATAATCCGAGAGCCAGAAACAACTTGTTTTATAATAAAATATTTACTTTTTCTATTATGAAGCCGCCCTGTATGTGGCCGATTGCGGGATTTAATGTTAGCCTGCTTTTATTCACAGCAGGCACACGTGAACGTTTGCTCCGATAAGGCTGTCCGTAGCTAGGACGTACGACAGCGAGCGAGCACACCCGGCGAACAATAGCAGTCGCACGCGGCCTGCACTCAGCTTGATGAGAGTTAGTTCGCAGGCCTAAGTTTACGTTCCACTGAAGTCAGTAGCCGGCCAACTAGCAACTACCAAATATTTACCTGAAGCTTACAAATGTTGAGTAAAAATACAGTTCTATTTACGTCAGATTTGTGTTTGAAATAGAGTGGAAGTGTCGCAGATCGCGGCGCGGCGGCGGGGCGGATGCGGCTCCTCGGCGTGTGGCCGGAAGTGTGCTCCGCTGCATGAGCCGCGACGAGTCCGAGTGGGTGCACAACGTGCCGCGTCATGCCGCGTCGCGCCGGATTGAGCCGCGCCCTCGACCGCGTCATGTCGTACAGCTTTGTGCCTTCACAACTCATATAGAAGTGAACTAAACGTAACGAACAGGTATTTTTTATTCACTATTCTGTGCATTGAATATGTCATAAAACTCTCATGAGGGCGATATTTCAGAACATTGAAAACAGATTGATTGATGGAGATAATCATTTTGTTTTACGTCGGTTCCATTTCCATAACACTTGCTATGATGGATGATACACATTAAAATATCGTAAGTACCGACACAGCGCACCGCGCACTGCTCGCACACTCGTGCCATGTCTTAGATCGCATGACGTTGTCAGTAATAACATAATGGTCTATTCCCAGAAGACTTGCCCAAGTACAGAACTAATGTGTTTAGCGGTGGTAGGCACACGCCGCCGCGCCGGCGCACACATGTGATACTGATGTCTTGATGTTTCCGTTAATTTATTCTGTTAATTTTATTTGGGAGCATATGGCTAATGTGGTCAGCAGAGTGCGAGGTTCCCTAACGAGGTTATCAATTAGCTCTCCAACTATTCCTGTAATCTAATGAGCAGCGGAGACGAACGGCTCAGTTGAGGGATGGGACTGTCAACCGCAGAGACGCGCGGCTCCACACGAACATGTAATCTCGAGAGTAAGGCCTGCCTACTAAAACAATTGCGCCTATTAAATAATTCAAGTTATCTTCGGAGGGTGAAGGCGTAAGAATAGCTTAACATTAAGGCAGGAACTCAACAATGTGCACAGGACACGGCACGTCGGGGGAATGTTATTACTAACGTTTATTACTACAGCGCGGTCGGGCTGTCCTCGGCGCGACAAATGACGCGCGATTAGGCGACGTCCCGGGCCGTCCCGCGCCTTCCCGCGTCTCCCCGCGGCTGCTCGTGGCAGAGATTAATCTGCGCCGCGCCTCATCGAGCTCCCTGCTGCACTCAGTGCTGGCTGCTCGGGCCCCGCACACACACACCGTGGACACAGCACACCATACCTACGAACTACAGGTTTACTCGACGTTGTTCCCTAAAACATTCCCATCACTTATGTAAGCGCCTGCTAATAGTTATAATTTGGGTCCAAGTATGATATTTATGTCGTTAGTTATGACAATTGCATAATCCCGCCTCAAGCAATATTCATGATGCACGGTTGAGTTCGTCGGTGTTCTGGCGAGGCAAGCGGCGAGCAGCAAGCGGCAAGGGTCACCTCCCACCGCGCACTAATATGGAGGATTTCAATAAATCTCGAGAGGTCGGCGAGGCGGATACAATTCGATTTGTGTGTCGACTGGGAGACTACCTGAGGGCACACGTATACACATAAATAGAGAGGCTCGCCAGACGCCACAGTATTATTTATATTTCCAATAAGCCGCCGCCGTGTGGTCCGGATGGGCGGGCGGCGGCGGAGGCCGGGCGGCCACGTCACGCTGACGTAATCAATCTGACGATAAATCCTACGATATGTATGTCTAAAGATGGATGAATAACACAACAGCTTAGTTACACCCAACTAAAGATTATCATCGGCACACGGAGACCGTTTTGTTAGTTACTACGACGACCTTTGTCCTCGTGAAATTATTATAAAAATATTAGTGGGTACCGTATTTGTTTTTGTTTTGCACGGAACCCTAATCCTTTTCTAAAATAAAAGTACCTAGCCGAAGTTACTCATTAGAACATCAGCTATCTGCGACAAAAAATCCCGTCATAATCGGTACAGTTACAGTTCGTATATGTGTATGTACCTACACACAAACCAGTACCGATACATCACAAAGTTGTAACTATGCTTCCGTTAAATAAAATATTGTCAAACATTAATTATTGTTGCCAGTGAATACAGAGTGTCTCCCGCGAGAATCACAACGACAACGCGACACTTTATTGAATTAAACGTGTTTCCACTACCATTTGTACTATTTGCGAATGAATGGTTTTTTTTTTTAAATAGTCTCTGTAATAGCTATTAATTGTTGTAATATTCAGCTGATACCTTCGACGCAACAATTTGGGAACTTTCTGAAGAGAAAAACTTTGTCAACATACGCGGAAACCGTCCGAAGCGACTACGTCTACCTGCAGCGGAGGCAAGGGGCGCGGCGACCCTCTCGTCACATGTGACACTCGCTCGCGGCGTCTTCGGAACTTCCTCCTCATGGGAACCATCTGCGCTTGTTGTGTTGAGAAAAATAACAAATTGAGCCACGACTTTCAATGTTACACACTACTTTGTCGGAGTGGCGTCACTTCGGCTTTCGGCACACAGCTCGACACCGGAACTATCTGTACTTCATTCACGGAACAATTGTTTCTACTTATCATAATAAATTGGTACACATTGCTGGAAATCTTTGGCATTTTTAGTAACTACTTGCTACTTTTTATTATTTTTATACATTCCTCTAATTAGAGTAATGTATAAAAATAATAAAAAGTAGCGAAGTTGTATCTTTAAAGGCTTTATATGATAAATATCATAATCCGTTTGCCCGTGAAGACGTGATGATTCCCAAACCCTTGCGGGCTTATTGTAGACTGTCACATTTATCATATTAAAGAAGTAAGTAAGATACGCTGCAATTGCGAAGGAATTCGAATGAATGATGAAAGAATACTCGTGACTATAGCATAGACGAAATACAAAAGAGCAAAGTGGAGAGGTGGAGTAGTTCGGGTACTTCGTACGACAGAGAGCACGGCATGTACCTCCGTGTGCAGCTGATAACGTGAACATAACACGCGTGCGCGTGCGCGGGCGCTCCCTGGAGCGCAGACCTCGTACGAGGGTGTGCGCTACAGGTTGGCCAGAGCAATGTACAACCGACTGTCACATAAAGGAGCATCGAGAGGTAGATATGCGCTAGTTAATTCTGTAAGTTTTAGCCAATTTCCTGCAGTGGACTCGATGTTTTTGTCTCATTTCCGGATTAGTGCGGGAAGCAGTGTATAACGTGGCTGCGATGCTGGCGCTGGCGCTGGGGAGCGACGCGACGCCGACCGGGAAAGGAGCGCTCAAATCGATCAAAAAGTCCTGATTATTATATATTTATAATATGGTCGGCTAATTCATATTTACTACAGTTCTTCAGTCAGTTATATTTTTGAATAATTTTCATTTATTTATATTTAGTTCATAACTTTGAGTGTTCTTCATATTTTGATGAAACGGCGATACTTCGTTTCCGAACAGTAGGTTCTTATTTAGTGCTTGTTTGATAACAAAGTGAGTGTAAACAGAACTTGAATGGCTATCTATAAAAGCACAACTTGTCCTACTGCGAGCACTCATCAGTCACCGGCCACAGGAAACTGGAGCAATGTCCAGCGTCTGCTAACTCGCACAATACAGTATTAATTGTTAGTCGAGTGCGGCCAACACACGCGACGCGATACACTAGGTACTTGTATGTAGCTGCGCGTCTCTCCGACTGAAGCCACGGCACGACACGAGTCAACAACTTTAATGTTTCGCTTGCTTAGTTCTCAGTTAGTATTGCGGATAATCTACACCGCGGCACTTTTTTATCTACCGGATGTTCAGAGATACCGGCTCTTTTTATTCATTCATTAAAAAAAGGTTCCCTTCAGTAAAAAGACACCGCGATTATATTTTTTACGCATTTTTGTAGGATAGTGAAGACTCTCATTTACTGGAATAAAAGTGAGATTCTTCGAAAGTTTAATTAAATTACTTGGTGGAATAAGGAAAGAATGTGTGGGTGGTGAGACGAGGCGGTGCGGGGAGGGGCTTGGTTCGGGGGTGATTGATGGGCGCCGGTCGCGCCTCAGTGGCTGCTGCGCCGCGTCATAACACTCGCCCTCAAGTCGCCCAGTCATGCCGACCGCTCGTTACTCCCTGATCATCGCTAAAAGTTTCCGATGGGCTTGTTGCGGTAACTTGCTTAGCAACGTGTTGTGGAACAATCTGGCGCAAGTAATAAGTGACAGGGCCCCCGGCCCGCCCCCCCGTACGGCCCGAGCGGCCCGTGCGGCCCGTGCGACGGACGGACCAACGACCGGTTGGTTCGTGCCGGCGCCTCGTCTGTGAACTCCTCACAAGAGGCGCCGCACTTGTCTGTGTGTTTATGCTAATCTGGGGAGTTACTCGCTCAATATTCCAGTAACAGCCCACAGGTCAATATTAGCATTTTGATGTTACTTTAGTAATCTCCGAACTAACAAGCGAGTAGTTCTTGCGGCCGTGACACTTTCGACACCAGGGGACCTAACACTTGGGCTTTTTGTCGCAGTGTGATATAAAATAGTGACAAGAAATCTATTAGTTGTATCGACCCGGCGCGATGTACGAGCTGCACGTGACCGCCGCGGGGCGATGTGTCCGCTCATGGAGCGCGCTGCAGTGGGACGTTATGAGGCGGAGCGCACTCCGCGCAGCTAAATGCTCGGCGAGAGTGCGTTCTTGTGTTCATATCCGAGTGGAGGACATTCAGTATTCCCTCCACGAGCCACGGGCAATCAGTGCGCGTCGCCTTCACGAGCACTGACCGGTCGGTGGCTCCGGCACTCTGCTGTGCCGAGCGCTCGTTATTAATTGGTTCATTACTTACATCTGACCGGTTAGTGACCAATAGCCAGGGCTTGCGAGCGAGTAGTCCCGGCCACCGCGTCGCTATTATGCCTCGGTTTGATATATTTTCGTCGCCCACACACTACCCTACGTCAGAGAAAGATCACAGCTTCAAGTGAATGAACGTTCCGCTGTGAGACGTTATAATGTTCTATACATGGGATCCGTTCATATGACATGCGGGTTCCAGTACACTGTTGTATCACACGCACACGATAACGAGTTGAGTTGGTTAGCGTTCTTATTTCGTAGCAATAGAGTGAGTAGTACGTCCACTCTCATTTATTACTGACGTGACACTGAATATTTATATTTCAAACATATGCCTCTACGTGCTACGAATCTCACCTGGAACGGGCCTCTACACGCAAAGAAACCTCCCACTATCAACGTCCACATGCAACCTGTGTGTCTACTCACTCCGAACCTACAACGCCAATACTTATATGCCTTTACGCGTCACGAAACTACACGCTACGGACCTCTACGCGCTATGTACTTCCACTTGCTACGACCTTCCACTTGCTACGACGCTCTACGCGCTACGAACCTCTACACGCTACGGACTTCTGCGCGCTACGACCTTCCAATTGCTACGACGCTCTACGCGCTACAAACCTCTACACGGTACGAACTTCTACGCGCTACGACCTTCCCCTTGCTACGACGCTCTACGCGCTACGAACCTCTACACGCTACGGACTTCTGCGCGCTACGACCTTCCACTTGCTACGACGCTCTACGCGCTACGAACCTCTACACGCTACGGACTTCTACGCGCTACGACCTTCCATTTGCTACGACCCTCTACGCGCTACGAACCTCTACACGCTACGGACTTCTACGCGCTACGACCTTCCACTTGCTACGACCCTCTACGTGCTACAAAATTCCACTTGCTACGGACCTCTACGCGCTACGAACTTGTTAGAAAATGCATTTCATTTGTATAAGTATTAATATCCACTTAATTATCAAGATTCTTCTTCTTCTTCAAGATTTGACTTGTTATTTACTATGTGTTGTTTTGTATAATGGGCTGGTGTCTGCAACTCCACGTCCAAAGCGCCGTATGTCTGAAACATCTCTAAAAAAAGTATTGTTATTCTTTATTGCACTCAAAAAATTCGACTGAAAAAACTGAACAGCTAAAAATAAGCACTTTTAAAATTAAACAAAAGTTGGAAGCGGGCGGGGTCCATTTGAACGTCATAAAATTATGAAAATGGAATGTCCCCGCTTGCTTGAAAATGTGCTTGTTTCTAGCTGTTCAGTTTTTTCAGTCGGGTTTATTAGTTTTTTCAACTACGTTTTCGGGTTCCGTAGCCGAATGGCGAAAAAACGGACCCCTTATTGATTCGCCAGTCTGTCTGTCTGTCCGTGTATGTCACAGCCACTTTATTCCGAAACTACTAGCTACTACACTTCACACAAAAAAAAAACAGATTAAGGGGAATGTACATACAGCGAACTGAAATTAATAACTATTTTTTTCATCAAACCTATACGTGCGGGGTGTCTATAGGTAGGTCTTTAAAAATGAAATGGAGGTTCTTAAAACCATGTTTTCTCAAAGTCAATCGTTTGAAAGATAGACACTTCCAAAGTGGTAATGAACAAAGAAACAGACCAAATTGGCGTATTTATTGGAACATTTCCTATTTTCTTCAATTATATTTAATATACTTAATTACCGGGTTTCAAGTCTAAGAATTCGTTTGTAATTGGTAAGTGATACTTACTCAAGGACAACAGGACACACTACACTACACCATACTACCCATTGACGGCACGGTTGGCGCAGTGGCTGAGCGCGTGACTGCTGCATTGTGTGGCGCGGGCTCGATCCCCGCACGGAACAAATATTTGTATGGCCTACAGGTAGTTGTTCCGGGTCTGGCTGTTTGTGTATGTGGGTTTAAATGTTTGTAAAACGCACCCACGATACAGGGGAAATTCTTAGGGCGGGGCAAAAAAAAAAAAACATTCATGAGTGTAGTCCCTAAAAATTCATTTGCAAATAGCACAAAATCGTCTGTTAATGAAGGTATAATCCTCGTTTTATTGCTATCTAACCACGACACATTCGCGACATCTCAGTGTGTGCGCATATTTATATCGCTAAGAGGTATAAACGGGAAGGAAAAATATTTAAGGATACTTGTTATACATTAGTTACCTACTGCTGAAAATGTAAAACATGTCAAAAGGCCTCTATCGCTAAGAATTGAGCGGTATCGGTACCGGTATTGAATTATTTTTATTTGTTATATTTTTTACATTTAAGGAAAGCTTACAGACTAATAATATTATAATAACAAAATATAAACCTAAATTGCTAATAACAAGCCTCAGCAAATAGATAAAAAAAAAAAAAAAAATAGTTCCTACTTGGTAAGGTTACTTTCTAAATTATATTTTTATTGCACACGGCTACACACACCAAGCCATACATTTCCAGTGTATGCTGAACTTACATTGTACAGGATATCCGTACGTATCCGTATGTACCACAAACTTTCAATAAATTGTAAAAATACAAAAATCTAACAATAGAATAGTCTTAAATTATTGACTAATTAAAGAAAGAAGTTGGTTCGTTTTATTTAACTGCCAGCTTGAAAAATAAACGGTTCAAGTGCAGGCAGGTGCCTCCTGTACAAAAAATGGCTTCGCTAAGAGTCTCCTTACCGTGCTTGCATTGGTGCAGAATAGGTCAATACCGGGTTCACAAGAAACTTCGTTAAAACTGCGACTGGCTCTCAGAAAGTATGCATTACGCCTATAATTAGTGTTCGCATAAGGTACATGTAAAAGTGGTCGCTGTCGCAGTCCCATCTGATAAGTGCGTAACGTTAATTTTGAAACAAGTTCAGGACAGTCGATTGAACCATTCGCGATACTAAACAAGTAGCATACATCATTAATATGACGTCTACGGTCAAGTGGTAGAAAATGGTACCTTCTGCACCGGTGAATGTAATCAACAGATACTTGCTTTGCCCTGTAATCAAAATACTTAAGAAATTTAAGAAATTTTCTCTGGATGCCCTCAATACGAGATTTGTAGATCCCGTATTGAGGGTTCCAGACTTGTGATGCATACTCAAGGTGGCTGCGTACGAACGAACAATATAATACTTTGATCGGTTTTAGTGATCGGAAACACGCTGATGTTCTCGTTATAAAACCAAGTGCCCTTGACGCCTTATTTACTATACAGTCAATATGCTGATCGAAGAGTAGTTTGCTGTCTTATATAATTCCAAGATCCCTAATACTATTGCCTGTGTTGATATTGTAAAGCTTGTATGTAGAATCGATTATAGACTTCTGACGAGTAAAGGTGATGTGGAAACATTTTGAAACATTCAGTTCGAGCCTGTTTCGTCTACAGTATTCCTCAAATCTATTTAAATCGCTTTGTAACAGGTACGTATCAGACAAGTTTCGGATAATTTTATGAACCTTCATGTCGTCAGCATAAAGTAGAATATAGGAAGTTTCAAAACAGTGTTTCACGTCAGCAATAAAGAGAGTAAATAAAAGGGACCCCAAAATCGAACCCTGAGGGACTCCAGAGGGGACAGAACTCCATCCAGATGTGTACCCCTGAAGCACCACAGCCTGCGATTCAATTTTATCCATATATGTATTCAAACATGTTTTCTCCAAGTTCACTGCTCTATTCCGTAAAAGAGAAAAAGAGTGAAAATCGGACATATTACCGTACGTTTTGAATTTGCGATGATATTTATATTTCTCTCTCAGTACCTTGACCAAAGCAGAATTATACCAAGGGGATAAGACGATTGTCTAACTGATTTAATTGGAATATACTGATCCCTAAGCACATATAATTTATTATAAAAGAGTTCCACAGCATTATCCAACGAATCAGCAAGTAAAATCTCGTTTCAATTGATTTGGTCGAGTTCAGATTTAATGGCCGTATAATCACCCCTGGAAAACATATACTTTGCAGTCAATTTATCAGTCAATTTATGAATCTCAACAAAGTCGGCAGTAATCGTCAATGGTTTGTGATGCAGGTCTACGGTAATGCCAAAGGATCATGACATTCAGTAACATTGACTGAGTCATTAGAAGAAACTAAGTCCAATAATCTACCATTGTTGTTTCTCTCACCGTTATATTGGGACAGGCTAGAAGTGAGAACTCCATCAAGAATCCGAGAACTATAAACTTCGTTCCACCTTTTGAGTATTTTGGGTCTATTGCACTCGGCTAATGCGCTAGGAACCCGACGTTAAGGTGAAATAAATTGGCGTCAGAATGTGTAATATTGCTTTTCAATCATATAAAGCTTTTCTGAACAAAAAATCAATAAAATTATTCTCAAAAGTAACAAAAGATCTGCTGAATATTTCAATTAACCACACAATGCTTAGCATTTCTCGTACTACTTTCATTGGTCACACAATTATTCACGGTTATCCTTTCGTTACGTAATGTTTCAACATGAAAAGTTGATTTGAATATTCATTAAGTACCGTAATTAAACCGACTAAATAATTATTTGGTTGTGCTTCTGTTGAACCCAAACGTTACGTTGACATATAGATAACGAAAAGATCACGCTGTTCCAGCCAACAAGCCCCGCGCGCAAGTTGCGGGTCAACTTAGTTACAAGCTCCAATGGATCACAGCCCTTCCCTGTAATTCAGAGAACGAACAACACACCTTTTAATGTTTATTTGATAATCTTATCTAGCTATCATATAACTTTAAGTTCGATTATAAGCGTGTTGCTATCGGCACAAAATCGCAATCTCTGTAAATGTTATCCCACCTAAAACATTCTGTAAACAACTAGCCAAGTCTCGATGGAGCTGCTTGTTTATCTCTAAAAAGTAATGAAATCTAGACAAAGTCGTGCCAAGTCTAAGGTTCCTTACTGCGATTTCTTTAGTACTAGTAGAAGTACTAGTTCTATTCTGATGATCATGAGTGAGTGAGTGAGTGTCATAAATGCGAAACTTTGCTTTCGCTTAACTTCGGAACTAAATGACCTACAGACTTGAAATTTAGAATTTTAAGTATGTGATTATAGCTTACTGGATGACGAAAATTTCTGCGTTCTGGTCTTATCCAGAGGTTCTCAAATAAGGGCCTGAAAATGCGGCGAAATGGTTCCAGTAAAGGATGGTACGGCAGTGTTTGCTCCGCGCTCGACTTGGCGGGGGCACTGCCGTGCCCCCCGATTTGCTATACATGTGTTACGTGCGTATGAGAACGCTTGAGACGAGAGTCGAGTGTGTGCGTGTACCGACTACGAATCTCATATGATTGCTGCTCGCCGGCACGCGCTGCTTCACTTCCTTCTGCAAGTTGCATGTCGCGCATCAAACACGATGCGTTCGACTTCACGTTGTAGGCGACGGTCCCTGTCCTCCGTCGGTGGTACATATCGCTTGTACGACGCACGACAGGCCTCTCCAACACTTTATTGCTTTATAACTTGTTGCGAGCAATATTCCTGTACGATGAAAGTAGAGACTAGAAACTGAGTTAAATATATCTGTAGGTTGGCTCGTGTGTCAAGTGTCGGTATATTACTTCGGTCACATTTCCTGGTGGAGGCTGAACGTTGTTATTACATGGAAGTCCCACCTGTGCGCCTGCCGCCGCACACTCGGACCCGCACGCTATCTCCGCGCAGACATCGCTTGTTGAGCTTTCTTCCATTCGATACTGTTGGGAGGACGAACACAATCATACATTTGAATAAATAACACAACTGGCTCAGCAGTATTCTATGCGAAACATAAAAGTAAGCGGATTCACATTCGAGTTACTTTACAAATAATATTTTGTACGTCTCGGATCATGGATCACGGATCGGTCGCTCACCAAACAGTGCCCGTTAAATCCATGCGTATGTAGTGATGCGATGTGTCGCGTGAGCCGCGTGCCCCTCCCCAACCCCCGCGGGGTAAGAAGCTGACAAGTGGATTTACTTAGCGAGCCGGACGTTATGCCGGATTACGTCAGAGAGGTACGTCGGCGAGGCCGGCTTTGAGCTGCCACGAAAAATGGCGCAGGTTGCCATTCAATTTTCCTCTTGATTTGTCGTTCATTTCCGTTCTGATCTGCTTCGCTCCGCTCCGTTCGTCAGCGATAACCGAGCAAGGGGCGCAGGTAGTCTTTTTCATCTGAACTCGACTAGCTGGACTCGTCGTGCGCCGGGCGCCGAGCATGGGGCGGCTGCGGGCGACTCATAAAGAAGTACGGAACAAAGTAAAACGTCGACCGCGTTCGCAGCGTCGCTCGGGGGACTTTTATTCCGAATTAATTTAATTGTGGAGAAACGTTGTGCAGAGAGCCGAGTGCGGCTGTCGTTGTTTTGATTAACTGCCTTTTGTGTTTGCCTCTCGTCTCCCGCTGCAGTGCCGGCGGCTAAACGTTGGCTCATGCGAATAGCTATGTTATAAAAAGTGACAATTGTCATTCTAATGACAATTGACAATAATGTCAGTGCTAATGAGTTCAATGTTGATTTTGTTGCTAAAATATTTAACAATATTTTTGGTTCCGAAATATTTCAAGCTTTGTATAAATTGGCTGTAATATAATTCTGAAATATGATTTGCTAACCAGCGCTCGGCTTGGCAGGACCGGTGATTAGCCGGCGCGCCCATAGTGCGCTACATTTGTCAATTGTCATCAATTTAATGTAAATTCAATTCGCCCTTTTATTGCGAAGCTCGCTTCGGTTTGAGACATTTTAAATCTCGTTAAATGGACAGAGTTGGTAGAAATAAGTAGCAATGTGCTCATCTGTATACCTATGTATATGTAGCCTGCAGGCTGCCTGCTCGGATCAGCTGTCTAGACTCTAGACTAGCATGACAAACACTTTTCTATTTTATGAGGTGACGCAAGTGTTTTTGAGTTCTTATCTCGCAATGTTGGGTAAGTATGTACTACCCACACGGGACGTTCCCACTATGTCGTGACGGCAGTTTATCGTGTTGTTTAAAACGTCGTGGCTTGTTTATTTAAATGGAGGTGTTCACATATAGGACGACACGATTAACTGTCGCCCATGACTTTTCCATAATAATATCCAACGATAAATAAATCGTCACGACATAGTGGGAACGCGCCCTTACGTGTGTCGCAGTGGGCGACGGCGACGACACAGTAACGCCTCCGAACGAATGCACGAATAATAAGTGTCGTAAGTATATCCTCTCGGCGTCCGCTCGGCGCCCGGTCGGCTCTCGGCGCCCGCTCGGCTCTCGGCGCCCGGTCGGCTCTCGGCGCCCGCTCGGCTCTCGGCGTTCGACGTTTGACTCTCAGTAATAAAAACGTCAGGTTCAAGTCCCCAGTCATATTGGAATGGAATCAGAGACGGATTGATAAACGATATCTCGTAAGAGCGCAGATATTGGAGGCTACGCGCCCCCGCCGCCGCCGCCGGCGTCCGGGGGGCTGTCGCATCATGTCATCCAGTTAATGTCGATAGTTCACTGATGTCCTTGCCTCGTGAGTTAACTTGAGAGCCGCAGGGAGGTGTGATGTGTTTTGTTGTGGACGAACGCTGATTGGCCTGGCGTGTGACGTTGTGGGTGAACAAACACACGCAGCGTGTCAAGAGTACAACTACTCAATCCGTTAGAATCACATTATCATATATTTAATGGGTAAATAACACTAAATCATTACTTAGTGTGTATACTTATTTAATGTCTATTTTAGAAAGCGCGTCTTATTTTTAAAAACAGAATAAACATTTTTTTATTTTTAGAATCATATAGGTAGTAGCTATATATCAGTTCCTTCAGTTCTCCGGGAGCGGGACGTCCCCGGTACAGACTGTATTTAGTATCACACAAAGACTTATTTAAACAAGGCCCCCGCTCGGGTGCGGTGCAGGGGGCGGGGCGGTGTTCGCGGTAGGCTCTCCTCCACGGCGATATATAATACGCGGACGTGGCGCGACTGCTAACCGCCGCTGATAAAAACACACAAACGATGCCCGCAACCGTTTCACTGTATAATGGCTACAATTTGTAATAGTCGTCACAAAATGATTACATCGACGTTCTGTAATGAGCAGTAAGTACTGCGCTAAACAAGTAAGTCTCCGGGGAGCGTGATTCATTTGGACGCCGTTTTAATGAAGAATATTAGGTAAGTCATGACTGGAATACAGATTGATATTGTTCGTATCAATTGCAAGAACATTTATCTTGCTAGATAACCTGAGACCTGGCACCTGGGGAGCATTAATATTCAGCGGCTCAGCCGGCTCAGGCGGGTCACCTGGCCACACGTACGGACCACCGTCGTCGGCACCTGTAGCTCAAGGACTGTACCACTGTACCGACACCCGACGCCGGCGGCGGCATTGGTCTACTGCGCCGCGTTATATCTGCTTGATTAATGTGCTGTATCGAATCTTTAATCATATTTAGAGGCCTTCACTCTTTTAGAACACATTATTTAAACAGATGTTCCAGTCTAATTCTATAAATCACATTTAGTTCGTGTTGTGATGGATGCTAGTGCGCACTGCTAGCAAGGGCGCTGTTAGTTAGTTGTAGGATTACATGTATAAATAGAGAGTACCGCACGGAGCGAGCATCGTCGAAGTGACGAGTTGAATGCTTTACGGGCTTCAGTGACCGCTCGCCCGAAAATAACTAAAATGATGAAGTAAGTAAATTAAAGCGTCACAAAGGCCGCCGGGAGTTCGTCCCTTTTTGGGGGCCGGCTTACATGCCGCCGCCGTCGCCTCGTCGCTGTCGGCCACGGCCCATACACTCTAATGAAATTATATAAAGGATCTACTTTGTTTAACGGCGCCGAGATTACCTGCGAGGACTATGAGACACCCCCCGAGGAGGGCGAGGGGGAGGGTGCTGTCAGTGGGTGACGCGCTGCTGGGTTAATGTGGCACGCTATATAATAGCAATTTGAGAGTCGCTTTATAACGTGTGTCGCGGCGTATCGGTGACGCGTCACGCGTCACGCGTCACGCGCCACGCGTCGCTCGAGCGCGACATGTGTGTCATCGATACATTACGCTTTTGTAAAAGTGCCCTCTGATCCAGTTACGAGTGACGATGTAATTCCGTACATCGCGGCTAGACCTCGCCGCCGCGATGCGGAACTGACGATCCGTCTTCCAACTTTTAGTTCACGTTTAAATACTCAATTAGTTCACGGAAAATTTGCTTACAAACTTGGGCTTTACTTAGTTTCATTCGGTCAGATTCGGTTCCATTCCCAGTCGTTTAATTAAAAAAATAGGGTTTTGATGTTAAACTGAGCGGGAAGAAATCGTTTTTTTATTGTATTCCGTTTCCAGTCACTAGTACATGATTGTACAAACTGCGTTGTCTGGTAGGACACTTTGTTGGTTTAATTGAGCGGAAATCGCAAGAACTTAGGTATAAACTACTGCAAGCTTAACTTTAACTTTTGCGAACTCATGATATTTAAAGCAGGCAGTAAATGTAATAGCACAATGCCGCCAGCTATGCTGTGTGGCAGACCTCTAAACAGAGTTGCACATTTTAAATATCTGGGTCATTGGGTCTCTGACGATTTAAAAGATAATGCTGATGTAGAACGGGAGCGCAGGTCACTGGCTGTTCGATGTGGGATGTTGGCCCATAGGTTTGCACGTTGTACGGCTCAGGTTAAGGTGACGCTTGACGCCCCAACACCATTCTTAGAACGTTGGCTTATAGGTGGGACTCTCCGATCTTGGGGCGGTGGATACGACGGCACGCAGTCAAGTAGACCAATGCCAGACCAAGAACCATTTTTTTGTATTGTCCTGTGTGCTGTAATAAATACTCTTTCTTTCTTTCTCTAGACATTCCCCAGGACCGGCGAGCCTCACGCAGCTTACAATAAATGTTACTGATAATAGTTTATAAGATTTCATTATTACTAACACATATGGAAGTGATTCCGAAATAAAATGTTTATTTATTTACAATATGTGAGCCTCATAAAACGTGGTATTTGAAGAGCGTTGCTATGTGCACCTCCGACACACGCTTTTCGCTGTTCACAGCTCACCGCTTACTGCTCGCATAGCTCAGCGGAACACGATCGGTTCAGCGCTCACAGCTTTTACGGAACAAGATGGAATAGGCTTTAAGTGAGTTACTGCCGAATCCTCCGATCCTTTGACTCAAGATTGGCGAGTTGCGAGGGTGCGGTACGGAGCGGAGCGGTGCGGGTTAGCGAGTGCCGGCAGAGAGGTGCCTCCACACCGTGACACCGATCATCGCTCTTGTTTCATTACCGCAAACGTGTCGAAACCTTAAGCCCTTTGTGGCGAATTTTTTTGATCCATTTATAAATCGATCTCCCGCTCAAAATGTTTTCAGTAATTTCCTGGCGCCAAACATTCATACACCGTACATTACGTCCAGTACGTTGTATGTGTTACGTGGCGATGAACAATTGTAAGTACCTCAGCTCAGAAAATAATTAACATCTTGCCAATTGGATGGAAAATTTGCAAAAGTCTTTAAAATTTTCTTTAAACTTGTAATTTGATAATGATTTCTTAATGAACTCAAAGTCGAGAGCAGGGCGCGCGGCGGTGAGTGCCGCGGGACTCGCCTGCCAGCCGGGCTGGCGGGCTGGCGGGCTGACTGGGCTAAGCTATCATGTATCTAATCTATCTAATGCTATCAGAGATACTTGCGCTCTAAATGTTCGCAAGGCGACTTCATTTCAGTTCTTCTGTCTCTAGTTTTCCTTCTCCTTGGTTTCGTAAACTTTAATGATCGTAAGTAACCAACGTTTGACTGTGACCATTCATAACATACCGAGTTCCTTCCTTGACTCAAAATCTCATTAAGCAGTTAATCGCCTATCATTCGTAGATCTTTGACAACCGTTCGTGACGAGAAGTCAGGCTTCCGAATGTCTGACAACCAGTATTGGCAAGGGTTATCATGTTACCAGCAACTGTTAATGAGGTGCTCAGTAAGGTTGTTTGATAGGTTGTCTCTGCATCAAGCAAAGGTTGTCTGGTAGAAAATGCCTCCGCCCCTCTACTCTGTACTTGAAGTGTTAAATAAATATAAATAGAAGTTGCTTCATGTTGAATACTGGTATTCAAGTGCATCCGGCTGGTCTGGAAGGCGACCAGCGACATAGTTGGGATGCGCTCGGTAGTGGCGCAAGGCATAACCAAATATTAAAATATAAACAACCGGGAGCGGGACCCATTCCATGTTTTAATAATTTCATATTTCAATGGGGCCCGCCTGTTTCCAAATGCGCTTGTTTTTCAGTCAGGTTTTTAAATTCCTGTAATTTTTTTTTAATTTCCAGCTTGTCTTCTTAGTAATGTGAAATATTTCACAGAAGATTAAACTTCTTGATTTTTCACTTTTATGTGATTTGTCATTTCAAATAACCAACTTTAAATCATTGTAAATCTTAAATAAGCATTCGAAATGAAATGAGAAACATAAATGATTTTCAAATTTCCATTCAATGATACCCCTCCCCCCCCCCCTGACCATAGTTCGTCGACTTTCATGTTTTTATTTTTCCTAATAAGGCGTCAGGTTGTCGCCATATTTAATTTTGATTACTGTCGTGTCTTAAGTGACACTCGCAAGATTAAGAAAAATCGATTGACATAAGAATAATTAAACCGGCCACGCGTTAGGTCTCTAGAGCACTCGACGGCCACAAACGAACAAACAAACATACATATATTCGTATATACGGTTATAAACACATTACCCTCAGTCAGGTGAAACTCAGTCATGTAAATCAGTTAGGTAACAAAAAAAACCGGCCAATATTTCAAGTTCTTTATTTTTAATAAATGTAAAATAAATAAAAATCACAATGCGAGTGAATTGTAGGCGATAGCAGATAAGAGTTATTGTGTTCATTCACTCGTGATGACTCGTGAGGCATGTACTAACGCAACAAAATTAATCTGCTCACTTTTAAAACAAAATCCTGTGCACACGATATCCACATCTGTTCACCACCCTTACTACTATTGGTCAGCACAAAGAGAGTGCGGACCAATAGTAGAAAAACAATAAAAAATATGCGACCTTTTTACATTATCTTTTGTTTTACAAAAATTCTCAGCCTCTGTTAATGATCACAGATGTTTGACCACCCTTTTTTGACGAATAGGAATAACACAAAAAAGGACCAATGAAGAGAAAGTTTTTAACTAAGTGCTTCTATAGCGGCCGGATGCTGCAAGCAAAAATAGTCCGTAAGGTGATCAGATTCATTTTGGGTCGATTGTACCTGACGTCAGAAGCATGTACCTGACGTGCATGTCTATAGGATCATATTGAGGACACATTACACTGTTCCCTACTGGTATTATAAATGCGAAGGTAACTGTTTGTTTGGTACCTTTTCACGACTAAACGGTTTGAAATTAAATTTGGCAAGGAGATATCCTGGGGAAGGACATAGGCTATCATTTTATTTTTATTTTTATCTCACACATACACCAAAATTTCCATGCGAACGAAGTCGCGGGCAGCAGCTAGTATATTATAAATGTAATAGACGGCACAGTAGCTGAGGAGACCGACGCTCTAGTTGTATGATGTATTCTGTGACGACGGCGTGTTACGTGTGCAGTATGTGTTGAAACTGAAGCAAATTTATTACTATTGAGGTAAGACTATGTTTGTATGAAGTGATCGCCGCGCCGCCCGCCGCCGCACGACCCGCGCTCTCCCCGTTCTTCCCGCGATGTTTGTGAGCACTCGGTTCCCGCAAGTTCCCTCTTCTGCACATTTCGCTACATTTCCGTTATCACACAAATTAGAAAAAAAAAAATAGGAACGCGAATAATTTGTGCCGTGCCAAACCGAGCGCCACAAAATCGTCTTATTTCAGGCGGATAAAGACGGGTGAGGAATTTGCTGACGGTATATTTCGTTCGATCTAAATCCGGGTTTATCCAGTTTGTGGGGAAATCGGTGGAAAAAATCCTTTTGTAATACATCGTCCCGGAGCAGCGAGCGTGTAGGGCCACGCTGAGAGATAAGTGTGCGGGCGGAGGGCGCGGGGAGCGCGGGCCGCGATTAGCCACTACAATTGAATGAGGCTGGAATGGGCGCCAGGCAGCGACGCTAAGAATTCGACCCTCCGCGAATGCTTGCCGCCCTCAAAGGGAACGGAAATAAGTAAATTAGACGATATTGTCGCAGCGCAGTAATCTGTGCGCGGCGCGGCGCGGCGCGGCCGTGTCTGCCACACCGCCAGATTTATTAGTCGTTTATCAAACATTCCGGAAACGCGCGTTCTTTCGACACAATGTTTGTGGTTTACTGAACTTAATTTGTTCATTCAGTTTTCTTCCATTATACGAACATGTTTCTGAGTACCTAACGATATATAATAACGACACATTGTTAGGATCGAGTGGAGTGTAGGTGGTTGAGCACCTGGTGGTGTATTCCTGATCGCACATGACGAGCGCTACCCTCAGCTCCACGGATCAATTCCGAAGTCATGCCACGTGTTATATAGATCACAAAATAAATCCAGACATTGTATAATTACGTATGATCAGTTTATTTCACTTTTATATAATTAGTTTCAATTTATCACATGAATATATTTACACTTCAAAATCCGAAAACACAACTAGTCCGAATGTTGAGAAAACACAACTGGCCCGAATGTTGAGAAAAACAAATTAAATCAAATGTTTATTGCTGAACACAGTATATATAAATACATTGCAAGATGTTGAGTGAATGCGTAGTTCACCATGTTCACAACTGGCCCGAATGTTGAGGAAACACAACTAGTCCGAATTTTGAGAAAACACAACGAGATTTAGAAAAATATGAACGTATGAACCGAATTTAATTAATTTTTTTCGTAAGTGTTTTAGATATGTTTCTAATAAATCTGCTCAGCCGTTTGAAGGTCATCACCTCTTATCTAGTTGATGAAGAGATATGTACAAAAATAAATATGAATTCCTGTCAATGATATGAAAAAAGTACGATTATTTGATCTGATGCACAGAAATCACCAGGGTCGTGAGGATACTCAACCCTCAAGAGGAACTCCTAAATGGTGTACGGCATCTACCTTGTTCAATCCCATTAGATGTATGATGAGCACATGCTAATACAAGCTGGGCGGTTAGGGACATAATATTCAGGTAAACTCTAAATTTAAACATTTTTAAATAGGTATCTAAGTTCAACATTAAGCACAAAATTGCTTGCATACTGCTTCTCAGTCTTTGCAATTCTACTAAAGCCGATTTCTCATGAGGACTATTAGCACAGCTTTCTTTGATAGAGTCGACGGAAGCGTGTCTCTACCAGTAATATAAGTTTAAAAGCATGACATGAAAATTAAATTAAAAATGTAAAGAAACCCGGACACAAAAAAATACTCTAAAGGAAAATATGATTCTAAATATTGTCCATTTACGTTTAATACAGAGTGGGGTGATGGGTGACTGATATGTTAAAGCATAATTATCCAATCAGACAGTCACCCATTTCAAGGACTGCACCGAATTATCCTGTATAAGTAGAAGAATATTTTTATCCAAGTGTCGTCGCGTCGGGGGGCCACTTTGTTTGTTACTTTCTGTTCGTATCTCATCTGCTTGTACTTGCTGTGCGTATCTCATCTGCTTGTATTTGCTATGCGTATCTCATCTGCTTGTACTTTCTGTGCGTATCTCATTTGCTTGTACTTGCTGTGCGTATCTCATCTGCTTGTACTTTCTGTACGTATCTCATTTGCTTGTACTTTCTGTGCGTATCTCATTTGCTTGTACTTGCTATGCGTATCTCATCTGCTTGTACTTTCTGTGCGTATCTCATCTGATGTACTAAACGATCTACTCAGCGGTCTAATATTTAGATAACAGGGACAATATTTAGTTTTTAGGGTTCCGTAGCCGAATGGCAAAAACGGAACTTTGGAAATTAGAGGGGGGGGACACACATTTGACCACTTTGGAAGTGTCTACCTTTCAAATGATTGACTTTACATTTTTTGGTAAAGTCAATCGTTTGAAAGACACTTCCAAAGTGGTAAAATGTGTGTCCCCCCCTCTAATTTTTAAAGTAAGAGGAGGAGAGTTCTGAAAAAATGTAGGATTGTAGAACGTAAATAAAACTTTCAACCAAAATTGGTTTGAATTAAATTTGATCATTTGTTTTCGAGATATGGGACTTTTTCATAAAACTGCAGCAGTAACTTTGTTTTTCATTAACATACTATGAAAAACAATTTTAGTTTTGCTGTTGAATGTCATACAATACACCATATGAATGAGCCTTCAAAATATTTTTATTATATTGTTTGGTGCTACGGAACCCTGTGTGCGTGTGAGTACGACTCGCACTTGGCCGGTTCTTTTTTTTCCTTTTTATCGTTTTTTTCGTGTGGAGCGTTTCTACAAGGTCTTTATAGTAAATAACTCCGGATAAAACCTGTACACTATCCAACATAATATTGCGTTTATTTTGCCAAAGACTGCACTCCAGTAAAATATGATGTGCAGATTGTTCGCATTCGCAGTCAGATGTAGAACATTGACAAAAAGGCGAGGCAACAAGCTTGAAGGAAAATAATTTACTCTTAAAGTTACCATGAGCTGTGAGAAATTGGGCAACACAGTGATTCACCTCCAGCCATGTCCTGGCCAGCCGCCCACGAACGGATGGAAAGAACAGGTGGAGGTGTCGGCCCTTGATGGGATTATCCCGCCTACACCGCCATTCAGACAGAAGTTCCTCCCAGACGTCGGTCTGTGGTTTCACTAGTCTAGCACGGTCACGTCCGCCGTCTCTCGTGCGCAGCAGCACTTCATCGTCGCTGCACTTCTAGATCGACTAGAAGTACACCTGCAAGCACCGGTAAGGTTTCACTACTAACTGTCCTATACGCTCTGCATAAGAATATCAAAAAGCCAAAGGCTGGCTTTGAACCAATTTCAAAGAACCCTAACAGGTGCCCCGTAGAACATACACCCCAAGTAAGTAGCCCCATAGGTAGTCTTTAAAGTTAGAAATGACGCTAGATTTGGATATTCTTGTTCGTTAAGTCAGTACGTAACAGGAGGCGTGAGGCTTGCGTCGTGCAGTCGTGAGCGGTGCCATGTCGAGGAGTCCCCGGTTCATTACCCGGGCGGCCTGCGTCCACCGGCGAGCGCCCTTTGTAGCAGTAACGCACAAAATGTTCATTTTAGAAAGTCGCCGCCCGGGGCGCCTCGATAGCGACGCCTCGCGCCAGATAACTGAGCACTATAATCCCGCTCGTTAGGGAATTACGCTAAGACTTTAGTAGACTTACGTATAACGTACTATATCTTAATGTATCTTCAAATTTAAGTCCCTTGCAATTATTTTAACAATGGGCTGAATCATTCGTTAGCAAGTTACGTGTATATATGTATTGTTTTTTTTTTGTGTTGCTGACATCGTGACTAAGTAATTATACGTAATGACTAGATACATTAATAACCATATTTGAATTCATAGTTCGGTTCGGTGGTCGGACCATCTGTCTAGCCCTCTCCCAACTAAGTAGGAGTCGGTTCCTATCTTAACCGAATCCAGCTGATTATCAGTATTTTACATGAAGCTGACGCAGTGGCTGCCAATCAGACCGGACAAGTGACAACTCAGTTAGTACAGGGCAATACAATATACCTTGGTAAGACTAGTTGTCAGACTTTCGGGTCACTGAGTACCTGTAACGACAATCAAAGATCTAGAAATGGCAGTCGGGACCAACGGCTAGTGGAGTAGTATCCGCGGACCGACCTTGGCCAGCGCGGCTTAACCTGAAGGTCGATCCGTGCGGATGTTATTATGAAGGCCCGAGCCCCTTGCAGTTGAGGTTGGATAACGAATGAAAAAAGCGGGCCTCCCTATCCTGTTCCGCTTTGTGCTCGGTCCCTCAGCGCTGAGGGTCGCACTCAACTTGTACGATGTTATAGTCATACAATAACACATAAAAGCCACTCGTAAAGCCCGTAAAGGCGGCGAGGTATAGAATTATCTAGACTAGTCTTTTTGTGATCAATGATAATGGATATTAATGAGACACTTTTAATTTAGAGTGCTCCAATCCAATCAAATCATTTAAGAGTGTGTATTTTACCCTTATATTAATTTATAATAACTTGGAAGAGGTGATGAGATGAGCAGACGCGTACCGCGAGGAAGCGCGTGGCGGTGGTCCGGGCAGGCGCCGTGGTCGGCCAGCTGCCCGGCGGCAGAGCCCCGCGCCGTGAGCTCGGCGCCGCCGTCTGGCCACCGACCGACATCAACGCGCCGTCGCTGCGTCGCCGCCCGTCGTACGCGTCCCCTATACGAATTGCAAATGTATGCATTTATTCAGTTTTGTAATATAATATTAAATTACTGGCTCCAATACCTTCAAATGAATAATATTGTACGTCCTACTTATAATATTTATGATCGTACATTGCAATATGCTAATAGAATATAATGCTTTATTTGCAAATAATGTGCGTATTACAGATAAAGGTGTTACAATGCCTAGAGTGTGATTGATGTTTGTATTGATGTTAGTCCTCGTTCCGCATTCTTTATAAGTCTGACGCAGTTAGGCCGAATTCAATATGAGTTCGAGCTCATGTGGCGAAGGTTAAGTGGGTATTTTATTTTTCATTTCGCTGAGTTAGAGTGGCGTATCATTGAAAAGTTATTTCGGAACGAAATGGACTGTATAACGACGATGCGGTGCCGAATGGTGGCGGTAAATAGACAGGCGCGCGGTAATGAGCGGCGCACCGCGACTAATGAGACGCGAACCGCGCCGCTGCCGCCAGGCCAGGACCGCGCTTGCGGAACGCACTACTGGCCAGTGAGGCAATACCTCCTGCTAGCAAAAAAAATCATTTGATTCATGTGGTTGCTCTAGTCAACTGGCCATAGCGAGCCACAACATTCATATAACTACAGTGCACTGCGCAACTATAATTTTGATTTATGATAAATACAATATGGTATAATATAATTATCATAAAATAATGATAGCAAAGTGTGCTCCCTCGGAGCTACAACATTCAATAGAATGTTCTACTATTATACCTGCGTAGGATGTATTTAATAGAGAACGTAGGTATTCACTCTATCTACGTAAGTAAATTGTTAGCAGATCAGTCGTGTGTCTGATTCAGTAATTACAGCAATTTTTCTAAAAATAATAATGAAAACACACGAACAACTTCCAAAGTAAAAGGCTTGCTAATGTTGCCACAATTTGTCTGTTCTAACTTTCGAACATAAAACAATAAGCTAAACAATTGTTTTAATGTTGTTACTCTTGTCTGCTTCTTTAAATAATGTTCTAAGTTGTGCGCGTTTGTTCGCAAAGGCTCAGTGATTCTGCGAGTCTCTCTGCTGGACGTAAATACTATTTTATTGTTACAGAGTTTAGAGCTGAGTGGAGCCAGCAATTGAACGAAACATCATTACGCTGCATAATTAAACGCGTAAATCAGTGAGGGGAGCTGCGACCGCCGCTTGCCAACCTTCGACGTACCGCCCGAGTGCCGACCGAGTGCCGCCCGCCCGAGTGCCGACCGAGTGCCGCCCGCCCGAGTGCCGACCGAGTGCCGCCGATGAGCAGTCGACGTTAGGTATACACACGCAACTCAAAATTAAGTATAGTATAAAAACGTCGTGAAAGCCGAGAAAGTTGGTTGTGTGAAAGCCAACTTGGTTCGCGAGGTTGTCGACATGTGCGATGTAAGCTCAGCGATCATTGTGCCGATAGTCATTCATTTATTCATTAACAATTTACAGTGTGTTGAAAATGACATTAAATAAAATTATCACATACACAAGTCAACATATAAATACAATGTCAAATTACATGTCAAATTAATAGCAAGTCTAATGTCAAAATCAATCTCGAAATATTAGGAGAACTACTTCGTCAAGATCCTAGTGATGAGCATAGTGCTAAAGTCAAAAGATAATTTATATTGAAGCTATTATTTTAAGTGACTATTTTTATCATTTGACATAAATTCTGATACCGATTAAAAGCATTTTTCCAACAAGAAGGCTTTTAATTTAGTTTTAAATGAATGAAATCTTTAGATTAATATAAATTATAAATCAGTCGGTAACCTATTAACTAACACCACTGCTTGGTATCTGGAGCAATGCTTAGCTATGTTACATGTTGGTGCCATCTTGTGTTTAAATTCGTTCCTTCTTGTGCTCTCTCTTATCTCGCGTCCCTCCTGTGGTTCATACTCATGGATATACTTAGCAAAGTGTTTTAGGATCAATCGTTTCAGCCAATGGCTTAGACGCCAAGAGCCTCGACCAATACCTGAGGAGGCTCTCGTTAGGCAGCTGGATCAAGGGCTTGATTCAGAAAGCGGTACTCCTGGACACGGCTCGTATTGTTAGGGGGTTCCTCTCTTTGGAGCCCTGACTGCCGGTAGATTGGACCCTGTTCCCGATACCGGTGGGCTACATTTTTTAACCCGACTGCGCCAGAAGGAGGGTTATGTTTTTCGAGAGTATGTATGTATGTTTGTAAGTATGTATATACTAGTTTGGCACGCTCTGTGGCCTGAACGGCTCGATGGATTTTAGCTTGAGAGGTCTCGTTAGATTCGTATTTACTGTGAGAGTGACACTGGGTATATCAAAAAAAAAAATCAAAAAAAAAACTAATTTAAAAATATAAAAAACCCGACTGCGTCAAAAAAAAAACATCGCAAAGAACATAGCTACTTAAACAGTCGGGACCCATTATTGGGACGATTTAAGCCGGTTTATATATGTTAATTAATTTTGGTTTTTAAATTTTTTAGATAATGGTACGGAACCCTTCGTGCGCGAGTCCGACTCGCACCAGGCCGGTTTTACTTTAGAATGAAATATTTAAAAATGTAATGAATGTGTATAAAACTATATAAAGGAATATAAAACAAAAATAGTTTTAAAATATAAAAATAGTAGCCCACCGATATCGGGAACAGCGGTTGGACCCTGTTCCCGATACCGGTGGGCTACCGGCGGCGGCTCTTTAGCCAATGAGAGCGGGGAGGCCCTTATCCACCGCGACCACATCTCGATGCATCCCCACGTCGGTTTCTAGGAAATATTCCCTGAGACTGCATATGTCGCGATTGTGGAGAGACTTAGCATTTAAAAAAGCCTCGACCTCCACACCTCCGCGGGCTATAGTCTCTTAACCGAAGAGCGTGGGCAGTGTGCTCAGAGGATTCATTATTCATTCATTTCTGCCATATTATTACCATAGTTGGCTTTACGTCTTTTACTTATAAACCGGCTTCTACCTGCCGCTTCACTCCCGTGCTCCATCTCGCAAATTCGCTCATTTGGTGTGGTCATCTTGGAAGGTGAGATGCGGACCACTGTATCACACCTTTCTGGTACATGCTGTATCGTCTAGGAATCGGAACTGTTCCCTTCTTTTGGTCACTATTATCATCTGCCTAAACATTTCCTATTGTATGATGCACTCGATGCGATCGACTATAGGCTGTACACGAAACGCTGTGGACAATGCAGATGCACCCTGAACTCCATCGGAAGCAATGATCAGCTTGGCCGACTAGTAGGTCTTTGTTGTAACCTATTAGTTGACCAGTCGGCTCGTCGGCCATTGTCATAGTGCGCGTATCTCTAGAATAACTTATGCGTCGTACCATCCGTTAGAATAATATCACGTCGATAATTTTGACAAAAGAGACTTATTTAATGCGCTTGATCGAAATTACATTGAAACAGAAATATTGAAAAATGTACCCGTCACGCCTTCTAGCCTCCGAAGGGACCTCCCAGGGGAGCAGGGTAGGCGCGGGGCGCGGGCGATGTCTGTTACCTACGTCCACAACTCAGTATTACGTCCAATTGATTGAAAAGGGGACAAATCTATAGCACTTTATTGGACTGAGCCCCAATTCCCTGCGTTAATAGTCTATTTACCTGTTCAATAAATTAGGCAGTTACGCCCTGAGCTCGCTATTACCATACAATAACCGTAACCCCTGGAGTACCAGGCTGGCCAGGACTGCGACAGCCCGACAGGTTGCAAGCGGGGCTCAACAGTGAAGTAGCTCAACGAAGCGACTTTCTTATGAGTCAAATGCATAGTGTAAACATGTGACGACACAGTACATCAGCCTCCCAGCTAGACCAGCTAGACCAGGAGTGCAAGGGAGGCGTCCGGTAGATGAACCGGACAGAAACCTAGCAGAAGTCAAGCTGTGTGCCTAGCGTGAATATTTATTTTCTTTTTTTATTCAAAGTAAGGATATGTAACTGTAAAAGCCCGATTAGTCAATCTTAGATTTAACTAGTACTTTTTTTTACATTTACCAATATGAGTCGGTAAAAGTAAAGATTGTATAAAGAAGAGATGATTTTTCGGGCTTTTACCATTAAGTGTTTGGGACTTGCTAGGTTTTACCAATGACAGTAGCTGAGTGTTGCTGTTGGGAATAAACAATGGCTATTTGTTAATATCTGGAGACTGATGACGAGATACTGTAATACTAACCTGAGCGACCAAATGGATTAGGTAAGTTAGATAGCACCATGAGCCACCATGAGTCGGGATGGTCGCAGTGACTAAGTTAGGTCACCCCGAGTAGATGGGTTAGGTAGGTTAGATAGCACCATGAGCCACCATGAGTCGGGATGGTCGCAGTGACTAAGTTAGGTCACCCCGACTAGATGGGTTAGGTAGGTTAGATAGCACCATGAGCCACCATGAGTCGGGATGGTCGCAGTGACTAAGCTAGGTCACCCCGACTAGATGGGTTAGGTAGGTTAGATAGCACCATGAGCCACCATGAGTCGGGATGGTCGCAGTGACTAAGTTAGGTCACCCCGACTAGATGGGTTAGGTAGGTTAGATAGCACCATGAGCCACCATGAGTCGGGATGGTCGCAGTGACTAAGCTAGGTCACCCCGACTAGATGGGTTAGGTAGGTTAGATAGCACCATGAGCCACCATGAGTCGGGATGGTCGCAGTGACTAAGTTAGGTCACCCCGACTAGATGGGTTAGGTAAGTTAGATAGCACCATGAGCCACCATGAGTCGGGATGGTCGCAGTGACTAAGTTAGGTCACCCCGACTAGATGGGTTAGGTAAGTTAGATAGCACCATGAGCCACCATGAGTCGGGATGGTCGCAGTGACTAAGTTAGGTCACCCCGACTAGATGGGTTAGGTAAGTTAGATAGCACCATGAGCCACCATGAGTCGGGATGGTCGCAGTGACTAAGTTAGGTCACCCCGACTAGATGGGTTAGGTAAGTTAGATAGCACCATGAGCCACCATGAGTCGGGATGGTCGCAGTGACTAAGCTAGGTCACCCCGACTAGATGGGTTAGGTAGGTTAGATAGCACCATAAGCCACCATGAGTCGGGATGGTCGCAGTGACTAAGTTAGGTCACCCCGACTAGATGGGTTAGGTAGGTTAGATAGCACCATGAGCCACCATGAGTCGGGATGGTCGCAGTGACTAAGTTAGGTCACCCCGACTAGATGGGTTAGGTAGGTTAGATAGCACCATGAGCCACCATGAGTCGGGATGGTCGCAGTGACTAAGCTAGGTCACCCCGACTAGATGGGTTAGGTAGGTTAGATAGCACCATGAGCCACCATGAGTCGGGATGGTCGCAGTGACTAAGTTAGGTCACCCCGACTAGATGGGTTAGGTAAGTTAGATAGCACCATGAGCCACCATGAGTCGGGATGGTCGCAGTGACTAAGCTAGGTCACCCCGACTAGATGGGTTAGGTAGGTTAGATAGCACCATGAGCCACCATGAGTCGGGATGGTCGCAGTGACTAAGTTAGGTCACCCCGACTAGATGGGTTAGGTAGGTTAGATAGCACCATGAGCCACCATGAGTCGGGATGGTCGCAGTGACTAAGTTAGGTCACCCCGACTAGATGGGTTAGGTAGGTTAGATAGCACCATGAGCCACCATGAGTCGGGATGGTCGCAGTGACTAAGTTAGGTCACCCCGACTAGATGGGTTAGGTAGGTTAGATAGCACCATGAGCCACCATGAGTCGGGATGGTCGCAGTGACTAAGCTAGGTCACCCCGACTAGATGGGTTAGGTAGGTTAGATAGCACCATGAGCCACCATGAGTCGGGATGGTCGCAGTGACTAAGTTAGGTCACCCCGACTAGATGGGTTAGGTAGGTTAGATAGCACCATGAGCCACCATGAGTCGGGATGGTCGCAGTGACTAAGTTAGGTCACCCCGACTAGATGGGTTAGGTAGGTTAGATAGCACCATGAGCCACCATGAGTCGGGATGGTCGCAGTGACTAAGTTAGGTCACCCCGACTAGATGGGTTAGGTAGGTTAGATAGCACCATGAGCCACCATGAGTCGGGATGGTCGCAGTGACTAAGTTAGGTCACCCCGACTAGATGGGTTAGGTAGGTTAGATAGCACCATGAGCCACCATGAGTCGGGATGGTCGCAGTGACTAAGCTAGGTCACCCCGACTAGATGGGTTAGGTAGGTTAGATAGCACCATGAGCCACCATGAGTCGGGATGGTCGCAGTGACTAAGTTAGGTCACCCCGACTAGATGGGTTAGGTAGATTAGATAGAATCACAAAGTTGACAGAGTTCCTCCTAATCTCATTCCTGTATGAATTACCGAAAAAAACCTAATTTATCACAGGAAGCTCTTGCATTCTCCTAGTTCTTAAGATTTTTTTGCATTTGCCATCTAAGTACTTACAACTGAAAAATGAAACTATCCAGCACCAACATTATTTGGTCATTAACCTTTAAAATTAAAAATTCGATAAGGACAACTTAAATAAATTTATTGATTCTGTAGAATCATTTAATATCTCACGATCATATGTGTGTTTGCCAAACCAATGTTTGAAGCATTTAGGCACTACCCAACCAACTTTGAACATATTGCATGTTAACATCCGAAGTCTAAATCGTAACTTTGATGGACTCAATATCTTAATACATTCCATCGATGTTAATTGTGACATAGTAGTCCTCTCTGAGTGCTGGTTGAGTAAAGTGACAGATATTCCTGTATTAACTGGCTTTATCTCGGCTAGATCCTCATTTAACAACCAAAATGATGGGGTGGTAGTTTATGTACGTTCTGATGTGACTCATAAGTTACTTGAACCGGTTTTCCAGGATGCTAACTGTCTTATCTTGAAGCTAGGCCTAGATACAGCTATTGCTGCAATATACCGCTCACCTGCAGTCAGAAATATAGAAAATTTTCTCAACTCTTTACACAATATTTTGGAATCCCTGGGTTCAATAAAAACTGTAGTAGTGATTGGAGATTTAAACATAAATATCCGACCGGATAACAATGACCCAAACTCGGAAGAATATTTAAATACAATGGCTTTTCACGGGCTCCTACCTGCCCACGTTTTCCCCACTCGCATTGAAAACTGCCTGGATCACGTCTTTTTAAAAACAGATAGACCCTCCACAACTTTGGTTCTGGACTCATATTTTACTGATCATGCACCTATTCTGTTTTGCACTGAACGAAACCCTCTCAATGTCAAAAAACCCAAAAGTATGATACGGCATTTAAACTTTCCTGGAATTATTAGCTGCTTAGAAAACTCCGATTTCTCAAATGTTTTAACTAGCACAGATCCAAATGAAAGTGCGGAACAACTCATCTCCATTATATCAGACGCAATAAATCAACACAGTACGCTAAAAAAAGTCCCTAACAGGAAGCTGATTATTAAACCTTGGATGACCACTGGCCTCCTGAGGTGCGTGCGAAATCGGGATCAACTCCATAAAAAAGCAATGCAAAATCCTAAAGATTCTACGGCTAATTTAATATATTCTAGATACCGAAATCACTGTAACAATTTACTGAAGACTATTAAATGTAATTCAGACCAAAAAGAACTCCTGATGGCCAATGGTAACCCCAAAGCAACTTGGGATATCATAAAAACTATCAGCTACAAGAACACCTCACCCATAAGTAAGTCAGGAGAACTACTTAATATGTGCAGCGATCCAAAGTCCTCTGTCAATGCTATAAATAAGTATTTTGCTAACGTTGGAGCGGACCTTGCTAGGCAGGCTGCGCGGGGTCAGCGTGTAACTCGCCCAAACTTTGAATTTGACAGCTTAATAAATCCTCAAGGTAACTCATTCGTATTACTTGAAACGAATTTCTCAGAAATAGAAAATATAATAATAGAATTAAAGCATAATTGTGCAGTAGGTCACGATGGAATACCAGCCTCAGTTATCAAGTCTGCCAGACATGTACTTGTTCCCGCAATAACGCATATCTGTAATTTATGTATCTCAAGAGGTATTTTCCCCGACACTTTTAAGAAGGCGTTAGTCACACCAGTATTTAAGGGTGGGGATGGTGACCGTGTCGAGAACTATAGGCCTATATCTGTACTCACCACACTGTCCAAAATTATGGAGAAGGTTCTCAACAAAAGATTGCTTAGCTATTTTGAATGCAACAACATAATTTCGCCAAACCAATACGGTTTTAGGAGAGGCGTATCAACAGAGGATGCTGTTCTTGAACTGACAAGCCAAATTGTTAAGAATCTTGATTCTAGGACTAAAACTATAGGTATATTTCTTGATTTAGCCAAAGCTTTCGACACGGTTTCTACTCCTATCCTTCTACATGGTTTAGAAAGCATAGGAATAAGAGATATCACTCTAAACCTCTTCCGTGACTATCTCACAAACCGTAACCAACGAGTAAGGGTAGACAACTACATCAGTGACGATGTGAATCTAACCTTTGGCGTACCACAGGGCAGCGTGCTAGGGCCCACACTTTTTCTCCTATTTGTAAACAGATTGTGTCAGCTATCAATCCCACACTGCAAAATACTCGTATATGCAGACGACACTGCGCTTATCATAAGTGGAGAAACATGGGAATCTGCTCATCATGCAGCTGAAAATGCTCTTGGCATAGTCATGGATTGGCTCTCATTAAATTTACTTACGCTAAATGTCTCTAAAACCCACTATGTCCCTTTCTCAGCAAACACTTCTACGCAGCCTAGTATGCCAGACGTTAAAGCCCATAGTTGTCACCCTACACTGACCCCTTGCAGTTGCCCTAGTATACTTAGAAGCTCTTGTGTAAAATACTTGGGCGTGCATATTGATAACACACTGAGTTGGCAAAAACATATCAGTCTGACGGTTACGCGTGTTCGTAAGCTAATGTTCCCTATGAAAAAACTGAGAAGAGTAGTTGCCGACCGTTTGTTAAAAACTATCTATTTCGCCTTGGCTCAGTCACTTCTAACCTATTGTATTGCTGTCTGGGGTGGTACACATAAAACGTATTTACTTCGCCTTGAGAGAGCAAAGAGCTGTCTTGAAAGTCATGCTTCACAAACCTTACCGGTACCCGACAACCCAGCTTTATAAAGACATATCTGTACTTACTGTCCGACAGCTCTGTGCACTTAACATCACTTTACGTGTGCACTCATCATTGACCTATGACCCAAGATTACTAGAACAAAATAAACGACGTAAGGATCCTGTGTGCCCACCTGTGACTACCAAAACTGCTCTGGCGAGACGAAGCTACCCGTGTCTTAGCAGGCACCTTTATAACAAAGTAAACGAAACCTGCAACGTATATTCTTTACCTAAATTTAAATGTAAAACTGTAGTTAGTAGTTTTCTTCAAAAGTTAACGTACGATGAGACTGAACAACTCTTTGCAAAAAAAACTTACTGACATAACTAAAGACAGATTTAAATTACTACTTCATTATCTATTCTATACTGTGACACAAACGAAACACACATACACGCTCATACACCCACACCACACATACCCATACATATACCCACACCACACACACCCATTCCTTGCATACATAAATTATAATAAGTGTTAAGTACTTATATCTAAGTTTTATGCTTACAAAACTCGTACAAAGTGCAGCAAATTGTCAAAGAACTGTAAGAGGAAGGCGCCTGTGTCTGTAACACAGTTTATACTAGCACAGACACAGATGTTCACTCTATCTCAAATAATGCATAGCGTTGTACTTCATATATAATGTTTTGATTGAGATGGACAATTGTATTTGGCTTTTTGGTAATAAATATTTATTATTATTATTATTAACTCAAAGCATTTATTTCAATTAGACCATTGCGGACATTTGAACGTATCAAAAAAGCGAAGCTACAGTCTTAGTCAACAAGAGAAACTCCATGGATACTCTTAACATAGCTCCTGTATGAATGGTGAAATAAAATGTAACCTACTCGATGTAGTGCTAAAATGTTCAGGCTTGCTCTGACAGCCTGCGTTCTTTTCAGTTTATCTTAATAAACTGACACAATTTCTGTATTAATCTTCTATACACATAATATCGTCGTGATGGCCCACAGGTTAAGGCCTCGCCTCTCATGCATGAGGTTGTGGGTTCAAATCCGGGCAAGTACCAACGTGACTTTTTCAATCCATGTGTACTTTCTAAGTTTATCTTGGACATCACAGACATCGGTGAAGGAAAAAATCGTGAGGAAACCTGGACTTAACTCTGAAATCGCCAACCCGTCATGAGCAAGCGTGTTGATCAATGTTCGTGCCTTCTCTGTAGAGAAGAGGCCTTTGCCCAGCAGTGGGACAGTAATAGGCTGGTATCATTTATTTATTATATACATATTATAAAATCGTAAAAATCCAAATCGATGTTCCGGGATGGCGCAAAAACTACTGCATAGATTCTGTACAAATTTTGCACAAATATTTCTTTGCCCGTCTTCAAATGTAAGGTTATGTATTATCACGCTACTTACTTAAGGGGATGAGCAATATTGCATTTATTTATTTAGAAAAAACAAACAATAAGCTCTCCTTGCGCCAGCGAGACGATCGCGGAGTCGTACCATTAGATGAGCAATTATTATGGTTGTCCGTACACTGACTACCATCACTGCACGATAGGTGGTATCGCCCGCGCACCCGTACACACGGCTGTGACTTGCGCGGACGCGCGTGTGTTCGTACTGGATGGCTATCGTATCGCTTATTAAATGAAGGTATTAGCAACAGCTGCCGCGGACCCGCGGGCAACTACTGGAGTGACAAGTGTGTCAAGAGTGACAAGAGTTTGAAATGTATCTACCAATAACCCTGCCTTTTGGCTTTGCCGCAGTCGGCAAGCACATTTTACATTGCGCAGCATTTATTAGACTTTAATCGTTAGATTAAAATTTGAAAAATTTGTCTGCTGCAAAAATGCCCATTTTTGCTTAGAAATTTAAAGTACATTAGCAGGTAGGTATATCATCAATTTATATTTTTTTATTAAATTGTTCAAATAAGAATATGTTGTACCAAATTATCCTTCCAATAATCGACCACGTCTAATGTCTTTGTTCTTTGCCATTGTCTTATGCTGAAAATCTGTAAAACATAAGGTCCCATTAAAATAGATGGACAAATTTTAACACAGCGTTCAGTACGTCTAACCAATGATATCCAAGCAAATAAAAACACTGATTAAAGTGATTTTATTTTGACCTAAAATAATAAATTGCCGGCGGCCCTCTAGCATAAACACATCCATTAGGTCAAAATAAAGTCACTGTATTTTTTTAATTTTTTTGCTTGGTTATCTTTAGTTAACGCTGTGTTAAAAGGAGATTACCCAGATTGGCCTATTTTCAAAAGTCGGCCAACAAAAATAAACTTATTATTTAGATAGAAGCTTATCTTATCGTATTATTATATAGGGGGACTGGTAATTAGTGACCGATACTTAAACACGTGATTGTGCTCATGATTACAAACAACTTTCCCAAGGAAACTTTTTTTATACCTATTCACTTATATCACAATAACACAACAGAACAGCCATATGAAATTCGCGCGCGCGCGCGCCTTTGCTCTATCAGCTGTTAGCCGTGTGACGCCGTTCTGTCTCATTACTATCGTAACATGCAACAGTGGGTAGGCAGAGCACCCGCGCGGCGAATTTCATAAGGCCGTTGTGTTAGTGTGATAAAAGTGAATGCGTATGAAAAAAATGTTTCTTTGGGAAAGTTGTTTGTTATCATGAGTACAATCACGTGTTTAAGTATCGGTCACTAATTACCAGTCACCCTATATACAGCAACTTAAAACATTCAATGGCTCTCGGGGTTGCCAGCTGAAAGTGATGAAAATGGTCAAATGTCATTTGACCATTTTCATCAACAACCCCAATGTTGCCGGCTAGTCAAAGTCTCCATTCAAAATGTCAATATTTCTACTTTTCATATTTTTTGGGAAAATCGGGAAAAATACGCTAGAAACGGGGAACATTTTTACACCAGGCAACACTCCTCGACGAAACACACATCCACTCGGTACAACTCGAACCCGTCGGATGTTGCCGACTTCACGAAAAATCGTTTTGAAAAAAGTCGAAAATTCCAACGAATCATAAAATGGCCGCTACACCGTCCGCCATCTTGGATTTTCAAAATGTCACAATTTTTCTTGATGGCCATCGCAATTACCTACAATTTGGCAACGTCAAAGTTGGCGACTTTGGAAATCGGTAAGACGAAACCATTCGTCAAAGTCGAGTGAAAAAAGTCGAAAATTTCAAAACGTCCAGGCGCAGCCGTCATCTTGTTTTTTTTTTTTCTTTTTACTTAATTTTTAAATCATTCTAAATCTCCTATAGGACCTGTGAGTCGAAACCAGTCCAAGTCTTTTCCTCACCGAAACCGGAAATAGACCCGGCCGCCATCTTGGATTTGAATCTCCTCTATAATTTTCCTCTAGTCACTTGGTGGTGCTACACATTATTGCAAAACTTACCCCTAACCCATCTCTCACCCATTCCGAGAAACGACATGTCAATCATTCAGTGAGTCAGTCAGTGAGTGGTCTTGTAATTTTATATAATACTAGCTGACCCGCGCAACTTCGTCTGCGTGCGTGCGTACATAAAAGAAAGAGAGGTTAGAGAGAGTGTGCGTCAACCTTAAAAGTTAGACATATGGCCATTGCGGATATTTTTTTAGAGCTTTTTAAGAGAGACAATTCCGACATACATGATAATTGCGTAACTTTAACCGTTCACGCACAACGGAAGCTCTCGAAAGGAGTAAATCCCTATTATATACTATTACCGATGGATAATCATCAAATGACCCCTCCCACTCTGGACGGAGCGGAAGGGAGTGTCAGACTTGTACTGACTAAAATCCACCCACGTTTCTTCTGTTGCCCTTTGTATCTCTTTCGAACAGTCCCGCAACCCTGGCAGGCCTCGCTCCTCTCGGATCCCTTCCCGTTTGCTGACATCTCTTTGAGGCGCGTGTGGAACACGAACACGCCGTCACCACGGCCTGTCGTCATAAGACGGACGGATGGCGAGCTAGTCCATTACTCACTGTCCACAGGCCCGCGACCCTCGACAGCCTTACGTCTTCATCTTTAGACACTCGATGACAATCATACACCAGCTAGAACGAAAGTTCTCATCAAAGTTCTTGAAATGGGCCGAGACACGATAAAACTGCTGTAAACTGTTGCGGACCTCTTGCAACTGCCTTCCGTCTCCATCGTCAGACCTTTGATGATAGACATACTCCAGGCAGGTCTAAAGTTCTCATCAAGGTGCATGAAATCAGCCGAAACACGATATAGATGCTGTAAACTCTTGAGGACCTCTTGCAACTACCTTCCGTCTCCATCGTCAGACCTTCGATGACAGTCATACTCCAGCTAGGTCTAAAGTTCTCATCAAGGTGCATGAAATGAGCCCAGACACGATATAGATGCTGTAAACTCTTGAGGACCACTTGCAACTGCTTTCCTTCTCCATCGTCAGACATTCGATGAAAGTCATACTGACAACTCAGTATGGTTTAAAGTTTTCATCAAAGTGAATGAAATGAGCCCAATAACATTATACCTGCTGCAAACTGTTTAGGACCGCTTGCAACTGCCATTTGTCTCTATCGTTTGACCGTCGATGACAGTCATACTTCAGCAAGGCCTAAAGTTCTCATCAAGGTGCATGAATTGAGCCCAAACACGTTATTGTTGCTGCAAACTCTTGAGGACCTCTTGCAAGTGCCTTCCGTCTCCATCGTCAGACCTTCGATGACGTCATACTCCAGCTAGATCTAAAGTTCTCATCAAGGTGCAGGAAATGAGCCCAAACATGATTTCTCAATTTAAAAAACAAAAGATCATGTATATCGGACTTCTCTGTAAAAAGTTATGCGTGGTCAGGTCATACATAAAATAAAAAAATATAGACGCGTCGAATTGAGAACCTCCTCTTTTTGTTACGTTGGTTAATAAACCAAGCTTCAGACATTTGACACGGGCGAGGGTCATTCTTTCACGGAAAAGACTCAGAAAATGGAGTGAAATTAATAGCGCCATCTATCGAGCACGAAATTTAACCGTTAAAATATAATGCATGTAAAGCGATCGAACACACACTCTACAGGGTTATAGCGTCATGTAGACTAATCTAGAGTACTTTTTGCTCTCAGACCCGATTTAAAAGTTATCTTGTGAGCACATTTTTATTAATTAGTACCATTTTGGTGCAATAGATGTCGTTGCATGTATCTTACACAATGATGGTAAGTTCTTCTTGAACACTTTAAATTTATAAATCTTTTGATAGAGAGCACTGACTACAGCATGAAACAAAAACTAAAACCTTCTCTAAGTTCCCCACAATATTTGTGCATTGAATCTAATCACATTGGTTTTCCCAACAACATGAACACCCGCCTCGCAGCGCGCGCGGGTCATTATTTTGATGCGGAGTTATTTTAAAACTGTGATATCTCCTAAGATATTCATCTAAATTGAATAGTGTAAAGGGCAATTTTGGTCACAATTGAATGCTAAAGATGACTAACATATTTATTTTGATAAGGATTAATACTATGTCGGTAAAAACACCTTCGCAAATAAAACATTAATTTTGACCAAATTTTAAAATCATAAAAATGGTTATTGTGAGTCAACCTTAAAAGATAGGCATGTGCCGTCGCGGACTTTTTTTGAGACCTTTTTAAGAGGAATAATTCCCTGCTACATTATATTTGTGCAACTTTAACCGTTTACGCAGCGCACGCGACGGAAGCTATCAAAGAGAATAATTTTTCCCCGTTTTTGCAACATTTGTCATTGATGCTCCGCTCCTATTGGTTGTAGCGTGATGATATATAGCCTATAGCCTTCCTCGATAAATAGACTAACCAACACAAAAAGAATTTTTCAATTCGAACCAGTAGTTCCTGAGATTACCGCGTTCAAACAAACAAACAAACAAACAAACAAACTCTTCAGCTTTATAATATTAGTATAGATAAATAAATAAAATAAAAATAATATAATAATAATACAAATATTTCAGACATGGTCCATACAAAAGAATCAATAAAAAATAAAATTACACACACACATTAGAGTAAAATGTCCCATACAATTAAATTAAATTAAATATAAACTAAAATAATACACTTTTAAAATAATAATCAATCAATCAATAACAACATTCATACACGCATATCAAATAAAACGAGGAGCTGCATCCACCTCTGTATCAGGGACAGGTCCCACCGCTCGGACAAAACTCTCAGGAGACTGTTCGAGCTGCTTCGTAGGCGACTTAATAGTGAAGCGCTCCGCTTCCTCATGATCGCGAAAAAATCATCGGTCCGCGCCTCAGCAAACATAGTCGAAGCACTACAACACCGCGGAAGCCCCAACAGTATCCTGAGAGCATTGTTGTACTGCACGCGCAGTGCGCTGTACGCACGCTGCGTAAGGTTGCTCCACAGGCTGCACGTGTAAAACGACTGACCATATGCCTTAAATAAAGTCACCTTGACAGGTCTAGTACATCGCGCAAACCTACGAGCCAACATAATTTACACCGGACAGACAGCGCCCTGCGCTCCCCCTCTCAATATCCAGATTGTCTTCTTGTTCTTCTGACTTGAAATACTGCACTCTTTTTAAAGGAATGCCGCAGAGAGTGACAGGAGGTACAGATGAGTAACATTTGGTACCGGCTTTAAACATCATGAATTCATTCTTTTTAGCATTGTATATAACTATATAACTCACAAATACGCAAAAGTTTACGTAACGCACCGATCGATGGGCTCAGCAACACCATATCATCGGCGTAACTAACATTGTTTATACACACTCCGTCTATGGAACATCCAATATTAGTGTGCTGAGCTCACCGATCAGCCGGTTCATGTATAGGTTAAAGAGGCGAGGGGAGGTTAAACCCCCTTGTCTCACCCCGCATTGCAACCCATACACGTCCGACCGCGCATCCGCCCATCTAACGGTATTCTGCTGTTTACTGTACCAATACCGCAGCAAGGATATAATCTCATGTGGCACATCTGTTTCACATTTTAGCTTCTGCCACAGCTTGTCATAACACACTAGATCAAAAGCTTTTGAAAGATCTAAAAAACAAGCACACACCGGTGTGTTTCTGTCCGTATAATACTGAACAAAAACAAAACAAAAAATTACAGTTTGCTTGAGACAGAGGACAGCACTTTCAGTTGACAAACCGGGTCTGAACCCAAACTGTGCGTCATGCAAGTTGAGGTGCTTCGCCAACTGTCGGTCAAGCAAACTATCCAGCACCTTAGCTATGACAGTCGCAAGCGAGATCAGTCTGTAATTAGACAAATCCGATAAGTCACCCGTCTTATCTTTCACAATTGGCACTACGACGGTGTGCATTAAATCATCGGGTAAATAACCATGACTAACACACAAGTTAAATAATAGTGCAAGGACTCTTGGCAGGTGTACGCCCGCGTACTTCAAGTGCTCGATGCTAAGACTATCGTGACCTGAGGACTTGCCTCTCACCATCTTCTTTATAATTCGGGCCACATCCTTGGCGGAGAATCTAATGTGAACATGCTCAGGGCGATCCTCAGCAGCGAGCACCTGCGACGCGGACCCGAGCGGTGATACCACACTAAAATGCCGCTGAAAGGCGCAGGCTATATCCCGCGGCACATGCGCACCACCAACACTCGCCGGAGAGCCCGACCTTGGATTCAGTTTATGAGTATTTTACCAAAAATCACCAAACTTTATTCCCATGTTGTTCCGCAATGATGTCCATCTTTATTTGACTTTCATTATTTTGGCAGTACTTTAATTTTTCTTTAAATTGTTTCCTAGACTCATACATATTATTATAATCATGCCCAGACCTAGGACGCCCATAAGACACCCACGTCTGAAAACAAAGCCAGGCCTTTCGGTGAGCGTCACCAACATGCCTGTTCCATCCCGTAACATCCTTAAAATGGTTGCGCTGGGTGCAATGGAGCGGGTTCAGTCAAAATATTTACAATATACATCCCATTTATTGTCATTTTATGGTTCTGATCACTACACATTCCATCTGCGCAATAACAACACTCAAATGGGAAGTCAATCTGTTTTTTTTTTTACCCATGCGAAATCATCAAATAACCCCTCCCGTTCGGGGCTAAGCAGGAGGGAGTGTCAGACTTTTACTGACTAAAACCCATCCATGTTCCTTCCTTTGCCCTTTGTGTTCCAGGGCCGCGGTATCTCTTTCGAACAGTCCCGCAACCTTGGCAGGCATCGGTCCTTTCAGACCCCTTCCTGTTTGCTGATTCTCTTTGAGGCGCGCGTGGAACACGAACGCGCCACCGACACGGCCTGTCGTCATAAGACGGACGGACGGCGAGCTAGCCCATAGCTCACCGTCTACAGGCCCGCGCCTACGGTGGCCGGGGGCCACCAGGTGGCCCCCGACGCCCGGTGCGTATCCCGCGGCGGCTGAGACGTGAGGCTCTCTCCCTCTTATGTCCCGCCACCTCCTTCGCTAGCATGACTGCTTTGCAGAAGGAGGCGACGGCGTCCCATTCCCTCTCGCTCATGGATTGAACCAGGGCCGGACGCGAGAGGTCGCCGCCGCCGATTGCCGCTACGAGGACACGGCGGTGCTCCACCCAAGCGGAGCAGACCTGCACAGTGTGCTCCACCGTGTCCTCCGGTCGATCCTTGCAGTGGTGACACCCGGGCGTTTCCTCCCGCCCGATTAGGTGCAGGAACCTCCCGAAACAACCATGTCCGGTGAGGACCTGCGTCAGGCGGAAGGTGAGGGCGCCGTGGCGCCTCTCTAGCCACTCCTCAAAGAGGGGACTTACCGCCAATATTGTGGCGTGCCCTAAGTCAATCTGCTTAAATCTTAAATTACAGTAACTAGTATAGTCTTGTATTTGATTATTGTTCCTAAGTCCCCATTTTATATGATTAAAATATAATTAATAATTAAAATATAATATAAAATATAAATAAAAAAAAAAGTAAAAGTTAACACAGAAAAAAAAAGCGTTTTAGTAAAAGTTTACACAGATAGATAGACCAACTGAACACAACAATAGATTTAACTATCTTACAAAAACAAGCAGCCATACATACAACCACCATACTCAGTAAGGCTCAGTCCCTGACCTACTGAAAGTATCGATAGTCAAACCAATTCATAAAAAGGGAGACCAGACTGACACTAGTAATTATCGACCGATAGCGTTGCTACCGATCTTCTCAAAAATCTTGGAGACTGTGATGTCAAAACGACTTTATTCTTATTGCGAAAGATATACAATATTTAATGATAGCCAAAATGGGTTCAGGATAAATAGATCCACGACATTAGCAATATTTAAGTACAATCAGGAAGCTTTAAATTTAATCAATAACAAAAATTACGCAGTAGGGATCTTACTGGATATGAGCAAAGCCTACGACAGAGTTTCATACGAAATTTTGCTTGATAAATTATAATTATGCAATTGGTGTTACAGGTACAGCATACAAGTGGTTCTGCTCGTACCTAGAAAATAGGGAACAATTCGTAGAGATAGAACATAGCGACCCACACACTGGCCAAATAACACGAGTAAGATCAAATAAAGCAAAAATATCTATATCAATACCACAAGGCAGTGTTTTGGGATGCTTATTATTTTTACACCAATAAAGAAAACCTAAACTTAAGTCTAGACGATAAGCTCTCCAAAATAATAGCATGGTTAAAAGATCATAACTTAGAAATAAAGGAGGTGTTTTATTTTCGGCCCAAACATGTACCGAGGTACAAATTACTATTTAAATTCTTTCCAATACATAGTGTCATTAGCAGTATTTTAAATCCTTCAATATTCGATAGATTAAGAAATAAAAGAATATGAAAAAACACTACCTCGAATTGTAACTGCGTTTAAAGAAACGTTCATAACAGCGCTGGCGGCTGTCAAACTATTCCATCTGTCAAAATATTAAACTCTTTCGAGATCGGTCGTCTGACAAGGGCTAGAATAATCGGATTGACAATATTGTCACCAACAACAACAAAAAGAATAAAATAGTAAATTAACGGCCCTGGAGCACTGTCTTTTGGCCAGTAGCTAACCAAACGCAAAAAATAATCTGAAATGTGAAATAAATGTATATTTTAAATTCTTGATCCCATAATGTTTCACGAAAAAAGTGTGCCGGGAAAAATAATCTATCTTCAATACAAAACTAAATTCTAAATAGTATATTTTTAGGTTTTCATACGTGTATAAAATGAAGTAACGAAACGCATCATCGGAGAAATTAATCACGAGATTGTCAGATGAAAATTCTTGGGTTGCAAGTTTTAGCATCTTTGATCGACAATTTCAGGTGGTACAAATGCATTAATAAATCCAATATTTATTTTTTCAGAATCTGCGATTTTTTTCCTATAACTTCATACCTTTATAGTTAAGGTACATTGTTGGGCCACGATTGTATGGGGAAAAAAACATCTCCTTTGACAATACAAAGTTAATGCAATATAGCCCATACCAAAAACGCAAATTGGACATAAACTACTCATACAACAACATAAAGCTACAATGCATAAACGAGTTTAAACTGTTAGGTTTGACAGTAGATACCAATATAAACTGGAAAGCCCATGTAGATACTTTGGCAAACAAACTAGCCAGCCTTATATATGCCTTGGGGGAGCTTAAAGCCGGCCATTGACGATCAGTCCAAACATCAATGGTTCATGTGGAACATCAACTCCAAATGGTTTTAGATTTGCCCATTCACTGGCGTCACTCCGGCTCTTCATTTTTCGATCGGCCGTCGGGCAAAGCTGACGAAAAGTGCACCACATAATATATTTGTGTCGAAAAAAAATGAATTCTGATTCTGAAGAAGAAACATTAATTTTAACTGTGGCTACTATTTGTTGCCATGTACTCACCGAGAAACGTGAAAGAAAGCAATGGATGAAAGAATGGCTTAGAAAAAGGAATCAATTCACTCACGTCAATTTGTTGAATGAGTTATCACTAGAACCAAGTGGTAAGGTCTGTCTGTCTGTTCGTTCGATGAGTGGTACGGAGAAGGAGTTTGTGTGGAGGATGGTGGACGGTAAGGTCTGTCTGTCTGTTCGTTCGACGAGTGGTACGGAGAAGGAGTTTGTGTGGAGGATGGTGGACGGTAAGGTCTGTCTGTCTGTTCATTCGGTGAGTGGTACGGAGAAGGAGTTTGTCTGGAGGATGGTGGACGGTAAGGTCTGTCTGTCTGTTCATTCGGTGAGTGGTACGGAGAAGGAGTTTGTGTGGAGGATGGTGGACGGTAAGGTCTGTAATAGGGAGAAGATGTTTGGGATCGTGACCGTGATCTGTCTGATATTTGGTCTGTTACAATCCTAGATGTATCATTAAGTTTGTCAAATTCAGCATAAAATATAGCATCATTAATATTTTTTTGACACTACTGAAGCCTTGGAATGACGATCGCGCATTGACGGTCAGTTTGACGCGACGCGCCGCTTGGATTTATGGTAGTCACGGAAAATTTCCATGGCGCGTCGTCAGTTAAAACTCTGGAGTGATGATTCGCCATTGACGGTCAAATTTTGGAGTGACGCCCTAGTTTTATGCCGCAGTTTTATGTTTGGACTGATCGTCAATGGCCGGCTTAAGAGAGCTACCGATTTTAAAACTGCTCTAACAGCATACTATGCCTACACATACTCGTGGCAAAGTTATGGAATCGCTGTGTGGGGAAATGGTGTAGACAAAGATAGACTTTTTATTCTACAAAAGAGATGTGTGCGAATTCTTGCCAATATAGATAGCACAGAAAGCTGCAAGCCATTCTTTGTAAAATACAAAGTCCTTACACTAACTGGTATCTACATTTTAGAAGTAAGCAAATTCGCAAGAAAGCACCTGTCACTATTCCCACTCACTAAGGACCTTCGCCCACAGCATCGTTGTGTTAGACGACAAAACAAACATGAGTTAGCCTTACCAAGCTCAAAATTAACTATGTTCCATTCAGGACCTTTAGCCATGTGCGTGAAAATTTATAATAAGCTTCCAAATTCAATTAAGGACATAGAATACGAAAATAAATTTAAAAACACTCTCCAAAAATACCTTGTATCAAAATCGTATTACACTCTAAAGGAATTCTTTGACGATAAGTAAATTTTGACATTGAAATTCAACTAAATTTTGACTTACGTGTTATTATGTTATTTTATGATTATTTCCTTTATTCCTTTCTATACAAATTCATTTTTTCGTTATTATTGTTATCGCTATTTGCTTTGTTTAATTTTTATTTTTATTTGTGACCCTATTTATTAATATGACAGATACTTATTAAAATTACAAATGTTGGCACCTGTTAGACATGTTAAAATTAGTATTTTTGTTTAGTGGTTTGTTATTTTTGTGACACTGTAGCACTTTACACTATTTATATTGCTGTGCCCTAGCAGGGTTCATGTATGAAACCTATATAATTATGCTTTGTAACAACTTGTAAACTACATGAATGCAATAAATGATGATTATGATTAAGGTATTGGGAGACACTGTGTTTGTTAATCGTACAGCGAGCTCACAAGGGACCACACCAGACACACAATAAACATCATATTCAGTAGAATCACAGCAATCATCCGTCACACAACATTCATCTACCTCACACACACCTAATACACAAAGTCATCCGTCAACCACACAAAGCACAACTAGCACACGAAGAAGGAGAAGAAGGAGATAGGAGGAAATGAATATTCTTTTTCCTGTGGGATGTGGGACGGGATATTTATTAAACCGACGCAAGGTCGGGTATCGGAAAACGGACAAGTAATAAAGTATAATAAAAATAATATATGTACATACAGGGTGTAACAAGACCCTTCACGAAGCCGTCAACTAAGCATTATGTAGGTACATCAAACTAAGTAACTTTTCGAAAAAAATATTGATATGAAACGACTTTTTTTTTGGGTGAAAAATCACGTTTTACGGTAGGACTCAATGTAACGCACTCAAAACATTGTGCTGATGAATGCATTGAAGAGTACGTCGGTCGTGAAGGTGTTTACAGTACAACTCTTACGTTAAAAACATGTATTTAAAAAAAAACGGAAATGAAAGAACGTGTTTCTCTTGTAGATTAAATAACTATCAGATTAAATTGGAAGACAGTAAAAATATTTATGAAACAGACACTCAGCGCTTACAATCTGAAATTGAGGCACTGAATAAGTCACTAAAATCTTTATATAATAAATATGAAAGCTCTAAAAACCAAATTAAGGAGCATATTCTTGCCACTAATGAGTTGGTAGACAAAGTGGACTTGCTGACTCTCGGCAACACTCATTGTACTTGTCGGAATGAACCCAGTCCTGAAGCCCTCCAGCCTGAGGTAACGGAGGACTCGTCTCAGGCTGTGAGTATTCTGGACTGTACCATTAACCAAGATAAAATACCTGTCATTACAATTCATGATTCACAAGTAGTACAGACTGAGATTAGTCGTTTTGTATCACCTGATAGTAATGATTGTTATCATTCAGTTATGTTCTCTGATAGTATAGGTCGAGGGCTAGGTAAATTTATCAGTAATAACCTGAGTTATTGTACCCAAAATTACTGTATACGGGTCTACCTACAAGCAGGTTATGGCATCAGTAATTCAAAATGTTTGTAATCCTAATACTACTATTACTATATGTGTCGGTATTAGTTCTAATATTAAAAAGCAAGACATCACCGACTATGTATCAAATTTGTTAAAGTTAAGTTGTAGTAAAATCATACTGTGTGCTGGGGCTAACTTCATAGAAACGTTGTGAGCGTTTTCTAACTCGGAAACTTTAAGTGGACCTTGTAATCTGTCCGATTTATTTTGTGACCTACAATTGTTGGCGAACCTAAAAACTCTAGCTAGAACCCGAATAAGAGTAGTTAAATTAGAATATTTTTCTAAATTCACAGATAAATCTGGCATGGAAGATGCATCCTCCCCCCCTAAAGTATGGTGTGTCTTAAGCTCTGGCAATTCTATAATAATAGAGTCCGCAGTGCAGGCGGGCCAGGAATCTTCGGATTCAGAAAGAAATAATGGCCCTTGCCACCATATAGAGAGATCTACCTGGTCTGGATCGACACCACGTGAGACTAAATCAGCGGGGTTGATAGAAGTAGGAACATAGCGCCAATCTGTGGGATTTGTTAGCTCATTTATAGCTGCTACTCTGTGGGCAACAAAAGTTTTAGTTTTATTAGAGTTAAGCTAACCTAATACAACTTTGGAGTCTGTCCAATACACCTGACGTTCAATAGGGCAACGTAATGCGGATAAAACTGTAGCAGTTAGTTGAGCTCCTAATAGGGCAGCGCAGAGTTCGAGCTGTGGTATTGTCGTGGGTTTAATAGGTGCCACCCGTGATTTTGCACATACCAGGCTAACTTGTATGTCGTCGCTAGTAGAGACAGACCTCAAATATATACAGCTGCCGTATGCACGCTGCGAAGCGTCAGAAAAACAATGTATTTCTACAGAGGAATGATTATCAATTAAAATGTATCTTGGAATCCTTAAAGAAGACAAACATGAAGATTTAGTAGAAAACCTTAACCAGGAGGACTTTATTTCTGGAGGGACAGGTTCGTCCCAATCTATTTTGTGACTCCATAGTTCTTGTAGCATAATTTTGGGTTTAATTGTGAAAATAGATCGAAGACCAAGTGGATCAAATATTTTAAATGTTGAGGAATGTATAGTTCTCTTCGTGACATTTTCAGAAGCCGAAACATCATGCTGAAAGTGAAGTTCATCCGAAGACGGCGTCCAACCTACACCTAGCGTACTAGTCGCATTACTAATCATGAGATTGCCGCTTTCCAGGTTAACGGAGTCTGCGAGTAACTCGGGTAAGTTTGAACGGTATTTACGCAGGTGAAAACTTCCCTTCGCTAATTCAGAAGAGACCGAAAGATGGATATGACGCAACTCCTCCTCACTGTTTGCACCGGTAAGTAGATCATCACAATATAGATCATTTTGTATTATAGTTTTGACCTTCTGATCTGAACATTCTTCACCTATCTGCCAAAGAGAACGAGTAGTGAGAAAGGAGGCACTAGCGAACCCGTAAGTAACCGTATTTAAACGAAGTGTCCTTAAAGGCTTATCTTCACTATCACGCCACAGTATTAGCTGAAGATTGCGATCAGATTCCTTGAGAAGCACTGATCGAAACATTTTCTCTATATCTCCTGTCAGAACATACTTATGTTGTCTGAAACGAACTAATATATTAAACAAAGGTTCTTGCACTACTGGTCCCACCATTTGTAGGTCGTTAACAGAAACACCAGAAGAAGTACGGGCCGAGGCGTCAAAAACGACGCGTAATTTAGTCGACTCGCTTTGTTCCCGTATCACGGGGTGGTGGGGCAAGAAATAGGCATTTGATGGCCTAGACTCAGGAGATTCCGATAGGTGGCCTAATGCTTCGTATTCATTTATGAATTGACAATATTGTTGCTTTATTTCTGGTTGTTCCCGGAAACGAGTCTCTAAATTAAAAAACCTCTTTTTGGCTAGATTATAGGAATTGCCCAAACAGTCTATGCTATCACGAAGAGGCAACCCTACACAAAATTGACCATTACTAGTGCGAGTAGTGTTGGTGAGATAATGTTTCTCACACAACTTTTCTTCACTACTCGGGGGCTTTTTTAAAGGAAAATTTTCAAGTTCCCAGAATTTAGACAACTCGTCATGTATATTACTTGAAGTGTCACCATTTGAGACAAAATTGACCATGACTGAGTTACTTTTAATTTCATTAAAACAAGGCAGTGATCCCGTAACGAGCCATCCTAACTTTGACGCCTGAAGTTTAGGATAACCAGGTCCTAACGAATGCTGCTGGGCACTAATTATGTCCCAGAATAAGTCAGCACCAATCAAAATATTTACTGGGGATGGTTCATTTAAAGTGGGATCTGCTAACTGAAATCCATGAATATTTAATTTCTTTAAATCAAAATGTGACTTAGGTAAGTTGCCGGTAATTTGCGGCAAAACTAAACATGAAACTGTCACATTAAAGGAACTTGTTTCAGAATGAATGCGTAGAATACAGCGTTCTGTGTTAATATTTAAGTTGGTGTTACCAATGCCTACTATGGTAGTGTCTGATGGCTGAGGAATCAGGTTTTACGGCGTTTTACTTCCTGTGTAATAATTGTCGACTGACTCCCGCTGTCGAGCAAGGCTCGCACTATCATAGTCGCGTCGGTGGCTGGGTTGGTAACCTTTACTCGAGCAGTACACAAAAGTACTTCTGAAGAACACGTTGAGGACATAATACCGGAATTAACAGAATTGGAATTTTCAGTTTCTTCTGATTTATGAAGAAGAGAATTATGTCGCGATTTGCAATGACGACATGTAGCTGAAAGGCGACAACGTTTAGCAATGTGGCCAGATCTCAAACAATTTTAACACAATTTATTAGAGGAAACAAAGGCTAATCTATCCTCTATTGAGCTCGACTTAAAAGGCGGACACTCATAAAGGCGATGACTGTTCTTACAGAACAAACATTCTGGTATTTTAGAAGTAGAAGTGTTGCCTTCGTTTGGTGTAGTTACTAAAGACTTGGAGCTATTTTGTTTGTTTTGATTACTAAAGGATTGTTTTTGTTTATTGTCTTGATTGTCATGTTTATGGCGATAAACGGTCTCCAATACATCAGCGCGACGTTTAAGAAAACTGAAGAAATCATTAAGCGAAGGTATGTCACTCAAACTATTTCTATGTTCTTCCCACTTGAAATATGTACTACTATTTAATTTACCTGCAATAATATATATAATTAAAATATCCCCCAGCCCAGTCCCTAGCCCTAGTGAATTGAGCGCGCGCAAATTTTTAGTGACATGGTCAATAACATATCTTAAAGACTTATCATTTTCTTGCACGGAATTAATGTTGAGCAAGGACTTGAGATGGTTATTTATTAATTGACGCTTATTATCATAACGTTCGCATAAAAGTTTCCATGCTTCAGGATAATTATTATGGGAAACCTCCAAATTAGCAATAACCCGAGCGGCTTCACCATCAAGATAAGATTGTAAGTAGTGGTATTTATGAATGTTTTCAATCTGGTTATTGTTGTGAACTAAGGAAACAAACGTTTCTTTAAACTCCAACCATTTAAAATAGGTACCGTCGAAGTTTGGAATTTTAATCACTGGTAATTTAAAACCTAACATATTACAACTGTGATCGTTTTGATGACAAGTGGCCATAGAGGATTTAATTTGAGAATTATTCTCATCATGTTGAACTGCAGAATTTTACTTAATTAACTTTTGAACTAACGCAATACAATGGTAGAAATCGTTTTCTATTAAATCTCTAGTAGTCAACTCGCTTATCTACGTTGTTAATTTCTATCTGATTCTGCACCTCATCAAATTCAATGAACAACGTCTCAATTTTTGATAGCTTCAATACGAGTTTATTTACTTCTAATTCTGGAATGGATTCTAATAAGGCTAAATTGTCAAGACTTGACTTAAATTTGGTTACGCGTCCTCTAATAGAACCGCGTTTACTTATTAGTTCCTTTAACTTAGGTTCGGACATTGTAGCAAACTCGTAATGAGCCAACACAAACAGATGTTAATAGATAACAAAATAGGCATATAGCATACGATACGCTCCTCGCTTTGTTGATCAGCTGATGCTCGCGGCTCACGTAGACTGCACGCAATGGTGAGCTGTGCAGGTGGGGCGCGCCGGCAGTCAGGTAACAGCGATGCGTAAGCGATGCCGTGTCACAAGTCACAACGCACGATCACTGGAATAGATCAATTCCATGCGTCTTAGTAAACTGATAACAACAATTCGTATGACGAAAGACGACGGTTCGTAAGTTTACAGTTAAACTTGGAAAGTATTTAATATGTAAGTGATTTATAGGTTGGAATGAGTGATAAAGGGGATAATAAATCGATAATAGTGAAAAAGTTTTATGAAATTTACTTGGTTTGAGTAACGGTAAGAAATGAAGTTGTAACGGTTATATGTGCATTAATTAAAGATGGCGGTAGGTCGTTAAGTGAAATTATAATTAAAGATGGCGGTAGGTCGTTAAGTGAAATTATAATTAAAGATGGCGGTAGGTCGTTAAGTGAAATTATAATTAAAGATGGCGGTAGGTCGTTAAGTGAAATTATAATTAAAGATGGCGGTAGGTCGTTAAGTGAAATTATAATTAAAGATGGCGGTAGGTCGTTAAGTGAAATTATAATTAAAGATGGCGGTAGGTCGTTAAGTGAAATTAAGTTGTAACGGTTATATGTGCATTAATTAAAGATGGCGGTAGGTCGTTAAGTGAAATTAAGTTGTAACGGTTATATGTGCATTAATTAAAGATGGCGGTAGGTCGTTAAGTGAAATTATAATTCGTTGCTTCATTTGAAGATATGATTATAACAACGTAGTTTCCTTAACTTACTTGGTAACTTCGCACATTTTTTAAAGATTTTAATTTTAAAACAGCTAAGTGACGTATGTTCCGTTACGTCTGTGCCTCTGTGTTGACACTGATGTTTAGCTCATTCCTTTTTCGTGCGCGGTAACTATCGCACGCGCCCTTCAAGCAACATGCCAAAACGGAGCGCACAATCAAGAATTCAGCACTATGCAAGAAAAATTCGAAAAATAGAAGAAAAAGCAAAACATCGTCGAAGAATTAGACCGTTATCTTCATCAGACGACGAAGGTAAGCAATAATGCATTAATTAGTGAGTGTTCTTAAAGTGATTAGTGAAAGTAATTAACAGTTTTGTTTATGCTCTGGGATTGACTGCGAGTCAATAACTTTGACATTTTTTCAAAACTAAATGAAAGTTATTCATAATATTGCATCGGGGTTGACTGCGAGTCTTCAACGATGACAAACAAGCACATAAATACGTACAATCTAAAGTAGATGTACCGTTAACGTGCTACTCGCAACTTTATTTTTCCACTACCCTCAAATGATTATCTTCACAACCTGAATTGCAAATCGTAATTACAGGTAACGAAGAGTCCGTCGAGGCCCTGGGTAATGGTAATGAAACCATTATGGAACCAATATCCGTCCTACCCGATATTTCGCGAGAAGTGGAACCGGAACCCGGTGATAACCCCGACCTGTCCTCAAGAGGAAACCTGTTCCAGCGTAGAATCTGAACTAGATCCTGATCTGCTGTCGGCTCTCGGCGAATCCACGTCAGACTCGCCTGACTATGGCGACAACATTCATGGAAATTTATCACAATTGTGGCTTCCTTTGCTGAGGAAGGGCTTGCATAAAGAAAGTAAAGATGCGCTACTGAAAGAGTACCTTGCGCCAGGCAATTGTAGGTTTCTACACGCGCCAAAATTGAACGCAGAAATCTCAGCGGCGGTACCAGACATGGCGTAATCGTGACAAGACACTTACAACGTCTCAACAGCAGCTAGGTACGGGCATCACTGCCATCAACAGAGGCATGGATCTGCTGCTAAAGACCGATAACAAGGTGCAAGCCATGAAACATTTGAGCAATGGTTGCCGCTTACTATGTGACTCACATTACTTGGCAACGCAGACTCGAGTGAAGTTAATCACTCCTAGTTTGGATAAGGCTTTCTTAAATATAATAAATGAGTCCGAAAGGGACGAATCACTGTTTGGCTCTTCCTTATCAGAGAAAATTAAAGCCGCCAAGGCCATTGAAAAACAAGGCCTTTCCATAAAGAAGACTGCGAAGGTGCCAAAACCGCCTCAACAGCCTAACACACCCGGCTTACCAGGGAAACTGGAACCCGCCTCCTCGATATCCGGCGAACAGGGGAGGGGGCGGGGTGCATACAGGAGGCCGGCGACAGCAGGGAATCGCCGCCAATACACGCCGTCAGCACAAACACAACGCCCTGCGTCGCAGGACAAGCCCCGGGCGCCTGCTCAGAGTCACCGTTAACACAGGTACATGACTAGACTTACCAACTTTTATGATCGATGGTTAAAAATAACCAACAACAATGTTGTTCTTGATTGGTTAAAAAATGGATATCCAATACCTTTTCTTATGCCTGTAAGTCAATCAATAATACCTAAAAATAACCTATCATAATATAATGAAAAATCAGACATGATGAAAGCAATTAATAAGTTAAAGCATTAGGGGCCATCTCAGAGTGCGTTGTAACTAAAGATCAATTCGTAACTAAAATATTTCTGACTAGGAAACCTAACGGCGATAACCGTTTCATATTAAATTTGAAATCCCTAAATATGTCAATCAAAAACGAACATTCTAAAATGGAGGATTACCGAACAGCATGCAAACTGATACCACGCAACGGGTATCTAGCTACTATCGACTTGAAAGATGCTAATTTCCTCTTAGCCATTAGGCATGCTGACCGTAAATATTTAAAATTTCAGTTTAAGCCCAATAATTCGCAAAAAACTAAAACTTTTAGTTTTAATTGCATGCCGTCCGGTTTATCCGTAGCCCCACGGGTATTACTAAGATAATAACAGAAGTTATCACTTACCTCAGACATCGCGGCTTCCAGTCAGTATGTTATTAGGACGATATTTTGTGTATAGGAGATACTTATGAGAAGTGTCTTAAAAATGTAAACGAAACTTTGAAACTACTCGAGTTTTTAGGTTTCGTTGTCAATTACAACAAAAGTATGCTAAAACCACGACAATCCTGCAAGTATTTAGGATTTTGTTATGATACCAGAAGCCTCAATATAGAATTGCCAGACGAAAAGCGACGTAATATTGCCGAATTGGTTACTAAGTTTACAAAACTACATTCATGTTCAATTCGCGAACTAGCTCGTTTTATCGGTATATTAGTCGCAGCTTGCCCGGCCGTAAAATACGCTTGGTTATACACAAAGATTTTAGAGCGACAAAAATACCTTGCGCTACTGAAACATAATAATTATTATGAAGTCAAAATTAACTTACCTAATATTGTATTAGATGATCTGTACTGGTGGCTATCAAATATTGGTACAACTCGCAATTTTATGCGACACCCTAATTTCGAAATGGAAATCTATACGGATGCGTCAAGGTCAGGTTGGGGTTCTGTTTGCAAGAACACTCAATTTCATGGTAAATGGAAATCATCAGAAAAGACATGCCATATCAACTACTTAGAGCTAATGGCAGTCTTCTTAGGATTAAAATCATTTACCAGCGACGTAACCAACCGTGCAATATTACTTCGCATGGACAATACGACGGCAATCAGTTACGTGAATCGTATGGGGGGTATTCAATACCCCCACTTAAACGACCTGGCCAGGTCTCTTTGGAAATGGTGTGAGCAGCGTAACCTTTGGGTATATGCGTCATACGTAAATACAAAAGAAAACCGTGCTGATGCCGCATCCAGAGTAGTTAATCCGGATACGGAATGGTCCCTGTCCAATAATGCCTTCCAGGATATAATAAAATATTTTGGACAACCGGACATACATTTATTCGCGTCTCGCGATAATGCAAAGTGTGCCAAATTCGTCTCATGGAGACAAGACCCCGACGCAGTATCAGTCGACGCATTTACATTAGATTGGAACACCTATTACTTCTACGCTTTCCCACCTTTTTCCCTAATATTAAAATGCCTTAGAAAAATTATCGATGATAATGCATGTGGCATATTAATATATCCTAACTGGCCATCACAACCTTGGTTCCCATTGCTACAAAACCTTATAGTTTCTGAAGTTTTTTACTTAAATCCCAATAAATACCTTTTGCAATCTCATTTCAGAGAATTCCACCCCTTGCACAAGAACCTTACCCTGGGTGTCGCGAGGCTCTCCGGCACGCTTACAGCCGACGGGGTGCCTGTGCAGACTCAACTACACTGATGCTATCATCCTTTTCTAACAGTACTATTCAGCAATACAATACTTCACTTAAGCTTTGGTGGCAATATTGTACGGTAAACAAAATTAATGTATTTTTTCCTCCGAAATCTTCTATACTTTCATTCTTAACGTCACAATTTAATAGCGGGTGTGCGTATGGCAGCCTAAATTCTCATCGGTGTGCTTTATCAGCCCTTATAGGCAATAACATTGGCTCAGACGAATCTATTAAGCGTCTCCTTAAAGGGGCGTATAAATTAAGACCTTTAAGACCGAAATATTCCACTACTTGGAATCCCCAACCGGTTTTAAATTTCATTTCAACTTGGTTCCCTAACAAAGAGCTACCTCTAGAGAAAATCACAAAAAAAACTTGTAATTCTTTTAGCAATCTGCACAGCTCACAGGGTACAAACACTCTCATTAATTAAACTCGAGAACATAATTATGTTTCTCAGATAACGGAATAAGAATTGTAATAACGGATATCATCAAGACGTCCGCACCTGGTAGGGACCAGCCAGTCTTGTTCCTCCCATACTTCAGGCAAAATACTTCCATTTGCCCAGCTACAGTTCTCTCAGATTATATTTCTATCACTAAAAATATAAGACCTGAGAGTACATGTAATCTGTTGTTGACGTACAAACGGCCACACAAAGCTGCTAGCACTCAAACCATCAGTAGATGGATAAAACACACGCTGTCAGAGAGTGGCGTCGATATCATCATATTTGGCGCACATAGCACACGACATGCGGCCACGTCTGCCGCGAACTTGGCTGGAATTCATATAGAAACTATTCGCAAAACCCCAGGGTGGACTAGTTCGTCTAATTCATTTGCTCGTTTTTATAACAGGTCTATTATAAACGAAGGCGAATTTGCCAGGTCTGTCTGCTTACCATCAGAAAACTAATCGTGATAATTCAAACGTTAATATTATAATACAGTTAAGAAATGCCTTTGTTTAAGTTAATTAACATTAAGATTTTTGTTAAGTTAATTAAAGTTAATGGGAAATAGTTAAAGATACCTTTACAATAAAGAAGCTGTACACACAATACTGATTTATTGATAAATAAAACGATAATGCTTATAATCTTATTGTTTATTTCTCTCTCCACCCAAAACTTTCTGACTCTTAACATCTACGTTGTTATAATCATATCTGAAAAATGAAGCAACGAATTATAATATATGATCAAACGAACTTACAAGTGAAGTTCGATCTTTATTATGATGAGTTGCTTCATTTGAAGATATGATCTCCCTCCCTCCCTAACACTTTATATTTCCCAGATACAGAGAAAGTTTTGTATCATACCATTTCTTGACTCCAAAAAATGAGCTAAACATCAGTGTCAACACAGAGGCACAGACGTAACGGAACTACGTCACTTAGCTGTTTGCAAATTAAAATCTTTAAAAAATGTGCGAAGTTACCAAGTAAGTTAAGGAAACTACGTTGTTATAATCATATCTTCAAATGAAGCAACTCATCATAATAAAGATCGAACTTCACTTGTAAGTTCGTTTGATCATATATTATTTAGGCTAATTGTGCGTCGCCTATCCTATTTATACTTCTTCCGAAGATTCTTGGAAGATGGTTAGGCAGGATACCTAGACACAAATAGAAACGTATAGAAACTTCACTTGACTTCGAGAAACTAAATCCGCTAGATGCACAGAATGAAGGACAACACAATAGGTGGGTAAGTTAGTAAGATGGAACGAGCTCACTTTAAATAGGCAGACAGCTAATCTCGCAGTCCAATTGTAGGCAGTAGCACGTAGATAGGCACGTAGATAGGATATTAGACTCGTTCTGAGGGCGGACTTGCTCGATCGGAGTTCCGTAGTAGTCCTTGCAGTTTCCCGAATGGCTTGACGAAGGTGAAGTTCGACCCAGGTACAGTAGGATACCAGTACACAGGCACGGCGATCTTTATTTCTAACACGGCCTTCCGTTGGTAGGTTCTGGTAGATTTCGTCCGGTGTCGACACGACGGTGTCCTTCGAGTGCCCTTGACGTGGGCTTCGGGAACAATCTGAGTGGCAGTAGATCCGACGATTGTAGGTCCTGTCACGGTCGCCACTTTTGTTTGCGATAAATCAAACAAAGGTATTTCCGATAAAATAGGTTTAATAAACCTTTACAAATATTATAACTTTTTAAAAATATCGTTACGACGGAGCAGTTTGCAAGAAGATGAATGAACGTATGAGTATAGAGTGAATGCAACATAGATTAAAATATTGAATGAAGATTTCCTTGAGTGATTGAGGGAATGTGTCGTAGACACATCCTCTTAAACAACACTCACGTACACCCCCATCTCACACAAATAAGAGGCACAAACTCTTTTAATTTTTTCGCTTTTTTATGTATTTGTTTTTTCTTTCTCTAATTCACAATTAAAGATATATTGTTAAAATAATATTGTACAAGATACAAATGAAATGTTACTAGCAATTTTATATGTTTAATACTCGAGGGGTTTGGCGCTGATAGTCGAAATACAGGCTCTGCCTAGTTCGACTACAGATGACTACACCACTTATATTGATCTAAATTATCTTGTTAATATATCTTGTAACTTATGTCTAAGTTTCTTTAAATAAACATTATTATTATTATTAGTACCTTGTCAATACATCCATGAAAACATCATGTACGTTAGGAAAAATCTGCATTTATTTAGTAAGAGAGGTGACAGACACCACTATAATACTAGAAATAGGGACCAATTAGTAAAGCCAGGTTTCAGGCTAGCTAAAGTAGACTCATCTTTCATGGGGTACTGTTTAAAATGCTACAATAAAATACCTCCCCACATTCTTCAACTGAATGAGACGAAATTTAAATCTTGTATAAAACGCACACTATGTAGGCAAACATATCATAAGATGGGGGACTATATTGATGATAAAAATGCTTGGCTCAATGCTGGTCCTGCTCCACAACCATAGGAGCAAACTAATTGATTACCAGGTTAAGTTATTGTGGAAGCTGCTCACTCAAATTTCTCGTTGATGGTGGCGCGTGTGTCGGGTCATTTTGGTTCCCTTCAATATGGTTAAGTTGAATGGCGCTGAGCCATGCGTCATGTTCGTGAACGGGCGCTGTCAGTTGGGACTGGTCATCTCTTAGCTGCCACGGTTTATTTTAATTACTTTATTTTGAAAGTGTTGATTATTTTAATATTTTGCTCTGGACGCTCTTAATGTGCACGTCTTTCAAATCAAATCAAATCATTTATTTGCATAGAATGTAGGTAATTGTACAATCAAGTTGTTATAAAATATAATGAGCCGGATACATTCTGCCTGAGTTTTAGCATGCAAAATTTAACAAATAATGTCAGTATTAAATTGTGAAATGTTATAGACAATTACTACAATACTAATAAATTATTTTAACAAGTCTAGATTAAGCACAAAAGTCGATATCAAATAATCATGTCAATAATATTAAATTGCTGGAATATCACACACAGGGTCAAAAAAAAAAAAAAAACAATAATAATCACATAAAGAATAACAACATTTCTGCATCAACAAAAAAAGTACAAATAAGATTATGAGTAAATAATGTCAATACTACAAAACTATTCAAATGTCACACATAGGGTCATTTAAAAAATCACTTAATGAATAATAACATTTCTGTATCAAAAAAGCCTTGAGTTTATTTTTAAATTGCTGAAGAGTATATTTTTTTATGCTGTCTGGTAGTTTATTAAATATTATTGGACCCATGCAAAAAACACTCTTCCTCAGTAGTGCAGTTTTATAACCACCGACAATTAAAAGGTTTTTGTATTGACTTCTCACGGGACCTTTCTTGGCGTCCGAGACCTTAGCAAACAATGTTTTATTTCTTTTTACAAAAATTGCCATTTCTAAAATATACAAGGACGGAAAAGTAAGAATTTTCAAAGACTTAAACAAAGGTTCACAGCTATCTCTAGGTTTAAGACCACACATAGCTCTAACACAACGTTTCTGGGCTTTAAATATGTTATCTCTTAGGCTACAATTACCCCAAAAAATTATTCCAAACCTCAAGACCGATGCGACTAAGCCATGGTATGCAACTAAAGCAGTATTTATGTCAACTTTTTTTTCCAAGATTAAAAAGAACATATGCTGCAGTGCTTAACTTTTTGCAAACCTCTTCTGCTTGCGGTTTCCAAGTTAGTTGATCGTCGATATGAATTCCTAAAAATTTTGCGACCTTGGTTTGACTAACCACTTGTCCATTGTACTGTACATTGACGTTCGGTGGAATTGTAAGTTGGTGAAAATGCATCACATTAGTCTTTGGTAAGTTTATTACCAGGTTGTTATTGTCAAGCCAGTCAATAATATTTACAAGGTTCATGTTAATATCCTGTTCATAATTGGTAATATTTTTACATTTTATCAGTGCTGTGCTATCATCGGCAAATAGAACCATTGGATTTGGTATATGACGGGGCAGATCATTTATGTACAGCAAAAATAGCGGGGGACCCAATACACTACCTTGCGGCACACCGAATTTAACAATTTTACCTTTAGATTTATATTTTTGTTCACATTTCGATTTGGGACAAATTCTGGAAATCTCCGTATATTGTGTGCGGTTATTGAGGTAGGATTTTAACAGATTCAGCACATTTCCTCTTAGACCGTACCTATTAAGCTTGTTTAATAAAATATCGTGATTGACACAGTCAAAAGCTTTAGTCATATCTGTGAAAATGGCACAAATAGGTGTTTTATTATCTACATTTATCATTATTTCGTGTAAAAAATCATATATTGCTGTATTAATATTTTTATTTTTTCTAAAGCCTTATTGTTCAGTACATAATATATTGTATTTTGTCAAAAAGTTGTTAATTAATTCACATAAAATCTTTTCTATCACCTTGGAAAACACAGGAATTAAAGCTATCGGTCTATAGTTAGCAATATCCTCCCTGCAATTATTTTTGTGAAGCGGTTTGACTATGACTGTTTTTAAACCGTCAGGAAATACACCGGTGCTGATGGCTAAGTTAATAATGTGGCTAATATGTACGGTTATGTTATTTGCCACAAATTTTATAACTTTCGTTGCTATTTCATCATATCCTACGCTATTTTTATTTTTCAATGATTTGATTGCCCTGAGTACGTCTTGAGGTACAACTGGACTCATAAACATTGTGTTAGGGTTTTCGTGTAAACCACTCTCTACATCGTTCTCACATATATGTATAATCTCAACGTGAATGATGTAACCAAGATTTAGTAACAATATTTTGATTAAAAAGAGTGTCCATGGAGTTTCTTGCCCATTCTTCTCCATAGAGATCTACGCTTTGGAATGTGCAACTACAGAACTTTCTCAAGTTATTATGCCTTGTGACTGTACAAACAAAAGACATTCAAAAGTGCCTGTAATGGTCTAATTGAAATAAATGCTTTGAGTTTAAAACTAGTGAAAAAGTTGGAACTTTAACCCCCCAGTGTCTCCGTAACTAGAAGGTTCCCAGGTATGGTCTAAAACAAAAAACTGATCGCAATGACGGAGAGAACAAGTGCCTTTCGGCTTCGTTAAGGGTCTTGTTCCACCCTTTGTAATGTTTATGCTCTAGCTCTTTTATAGTGCAGAAATCCCTCGGTGTGCCTCGCCTCGCCATATTCGCCGCGACTCGCTAGACACAGGCGCCCCGGGCGTGCGGCGGCGGCGGCTCTGTGGCCCCAACAATAGCGCCTCACATCACTCGGGTAAACAGTCGCTAATCCTTTGACGAGGCTCCTCAATTCATTTGCTACATTAGGGAACGCCGCACTTTGTGTGACTCTGTGGTTTTATTTAATTAGCGCCTGCTTTGTAGTGTAAAAGCCTATGTTGTGCGGCACAGCTCGCTTGATCACACGCCGCACATAATGTCGCTGTTATATAGGTGCATTATGTGTTTGTTTGACAGAGCTCCGCACTTAATTGGTTCAGCTTGTAATTGGACGTGTTCCAATATGTTTACTAAATTAATTCTCCATCACAATTGACTGATTGGAATCGGATTGTACTCGTAGTTATTAAACCGCCCCGCAAGTATGCGGCGCGGTGGAGTGCAGCCACTGACTCTTCGGTAGGTCACATAAAACGAACATATCGATCATCATGATCAATACGCTCACATACTGATCATGATGATCGATATGTTCAGTGTGCTCGGCTCTCAGCTGGCGCTCGCTTGAAAGTCAACAACGTGATTTATTTCAGAAGTTGACGGGAGTGTTGGGTACGGTACTAACGGTCGATATTTGCATATTAACTGTCCGTTGAAGGGCTCGCATCCGTTCGGCCTTGCTTCAATAACTTTATACACAAATCAAAACCGTATATATAGATATCTCGGTTTTCTCAATTTATTCTAAATACAATCAGACAGAAAGTGCCAGTGAAAGTGCAAAGTGAACAAAAATACAAATAATTATAATAAAAAAGTCAAGTTATTGTGGAAAATGATTAACGTAGGTACTTTAGCAGATTTTGAAAAGAACACATAATAAAAAGGATTTTTATTTTTGATTTCACTCGAAAAGACGAAAGTACCCTCAAGTTTGCCATACAATATTAACAAAAAACAAAACAGGGAAAACTAAACTCATACCGGGCTTAAAATGTAAAATTTTAGTAACTTACGTAATTTAAAATGTGATACTGATACATAATTATTATTTTTATGTTATCTTAAGCTTATATCGAATTATTTATTTTTGAACGAATAGTTTAGTTTCCGAAGTGCTGTTGAGTATACTGTCAGTCTAACTTTGTTAGCGGTTTCTGTACACAAAGTTGCCCATACGAGCGTCTCGTTCGAGATTCGAGTGATGATTTTGAAAAAAGCAAAACTGTTCGGTAAATATATATAATCGTCTGTCTTGCTCATTAAAGTAGTTCGGAATAAAGCAGCGTACAGAGACGTGTCTGTTTCTTTTACGAAGTCCTACAATCAATATTGAACTTATATCACTTCAACAATAGACCGCATTCCTATGCCGTTTTTTTGTGCACCTTTTTTTGCAAGACATAGTGCTACTTACGTGTATTAACTAATAAACAAGTTAAACGATTGACTATAAAAGGTGAACTGTGAGTGCTTGGAAACTATCATAACAAGAAGAATATCTAATAGCTATACATTACAATGAGTTAGCTTTAGTTAGTTAGTTTAGTTAGCTGAGTTAGCGACGTTAGCTAGTGAACAGCAACAGTTAGTTAACTAATAGTGGTGAAGACTAAAAAAAATGTATTTGTTGATGAATTAAACACAAAAACTATGTACATTATATACAGACTACAAATATAACTAAAATAATGCTAAAAAGAAGACTAAACCTAAGTTCCTACATATATACAACGACGACAAAGGACACTTAGGCGTCAAAGAACTCCTCCCCATCGATGTCATCCGGAAACGTGCCCAGAAGACTGGCAGCATTGCCACGTTGAATGGCAATGCTAATTCTTTGACCAAAGAAAGAGCCAGCCCTCTGGTCACGCAAAGTGTCGACCAGTCGGCGAGATATTTCCTTAAAAAGGAGACGTGCACTCGGGCCCCATGACCCGAGCGTTTCGACCCCAAACGGCTCAAAACTGTAGTTACCGATAAGGTTACAGTATTTGCGCCGCTTGAGGATTTCAGCAGCCGCAGCAGCAGCGCCCGCACAGCCCGCCGTGCTTGCAACGTGAGATGGCGCAAGGGTGTCGACACAGGTTGCGTCCCACACCAAAGGCCTACCCACCTTCCAAGGCACCAACGTCATGCCGTCTGGTCTCTTCCCATCGTCACGTACCAAGCCGTTTGGTTCTAATACCGCTGGTACGCCGGCGCTGGCAAGGGCTCGACGAATAATGTCGTTAATGCTTGCGTGCCGTGCAATGCGACCTGCGCTCCTGTAGCAGGACAGGCCATGGTGTCCGAGGCTGTCGACAGGTTCACCGCAGTGACACCGATGCGGTGAAATACAAGGTGCACCTAAGCGTAGACTCATAGCGACACGGAACGATGTGTCGTCCATCATAGTTCCAATGGTGGGTGACGGAAGTGCTTGAAGCCACAAACCCGACTCCCACTCTCCCACGGCCAGCAGACGGGCACGTTCCACAGTATTGATAGACGTATTTAAAAGGGTATTCCGTATAATACTGCAGAGCGGCACGTCCCACTGTCTCTGGGAGGACAGGTTGTCGGGCAAATCCGTATTGGGACAAGCCATTTTCCAAGCATTCAACGCATCGGTCAAATACGGCAACTCAAAATCAACCAGTGAGGATGACAAAATGTCCCTGGTTAATTTTTCGGTACCGTAGACCGAGGAGAGGAAGGCTGGTAAACTTATACTTGAAATTTTCGGACGCCGAGACCACCCAAGCGAATGGGGAGTGTGGCTTGCTGCCAGGCTCGGTCATCCAGGGCCACATTAAATATTGAAGTTAGAGTGTTCCTAATAATTTGGTCTACTTTGTCTAAAAGCTGTTAACTAATTAGAAAATATTTATTTACTGTTACAAAAGACACAATAATTTACAGTAATTTAAAGAAATGTCCGAAGCACCGAAGCAAAGATTATCAAGAGGTTATATTGAAACTAAGTTACAAACCATCGAAGGATTGGTATTGGCGAACGTTTAATACGACACAATATGACTTAGTGAAATGTACACCTAAGTGTAAACGAAATGATGTTCCCTATTTTGAAAACGAAGATTTCTTTGTGGTAGAAGATTAATACTCATATTTATTAGGCGATTTGAAGGATACGTTGTCGTTGCTTTCGAAATCTTAAGACTATCAGATACAAGCATGTGACGCCTCGTCGCCACCACGGGTTAACTTACCACGCATCGAGTTACCTACTTTCAACTGGAGATACGATGACTGGCCTTTTTTTATTTTTTCGGGGGGAAACCTTCAAAAGGCGGCCGGTCTGTGGGGATAAGACCGGGGAGTGTGGGATTTTTGCCGCACTAAAACCACCCCGGTGGTGACCATCTGCACATGAGAGGAGGTACCGTTTCTTCTTAAAATACCTGTCCGGAGCACCCTCTGTGTAACGCCTGAAAAGGCACATCCCTGGGGCGACTATACAGAAGTCTCACCGGCAGCACGTGACCACTGTGCTGCCGGCCATCTCTAAGGTCACTCGGTGAGTACACAGAGTCTCCACTCTGAACGCCTGTGACCCCAAAGTCCCACCTGTTATAAGTAATGCAGGCGGGGTTTCGGCGTGTTAAGCGACGGGGCGGTTGTCTCCCCGACGACTTCTTCTCCTACCAGGATCGGCCCTGTCACGATTCCGCTCGGCAGCCTACTTTTGGACCATTACAGTCTCACAGAACGAGGTCACCTCCCTCCAGTTGTCAGACTCTTCCAGCATAGCCCCAACTATGGCTGGAGAGACAGGTCTTACCCGATCCTGGCTACCAAAACCCGTCGTTCAGAGTCCCATGCAGGGCACTCCTCGAGCGTGTGCTGTGCTGAGTCCAGGCCACTTCCACAATGATGGCAATTGGCTGAGGCTTCTCGACCAATCTTATTCAGGTACTCACCGAAGCAACCGTGCCCGGTAAGTACCTGAGTAAGTCTATAGGAGATGCGCTCCCCTCTTTTCATCCAGGCTTCGAAGTGTGGCAGGACGGCTTCGACAACGCGCTTATGCGAATATTGCGGCTGTTGCAGCCGCTCACGTCACTGCTCGAGCGCGTGTCGCTGTTCCTTGCAAGAGCGACTCCTGGTACACTATTACCACTTTGGCGGATGGTCCGGATTCGGCTATAAACCCTCGTGTCCATATCTGCCAGGATATCCAGCGGTGGAAAACGTGCCAGGAGAGTTGCCGCCTCAAAGGACACAGTACGGTATCCTCGTGCGATACGAATAGCCATTTTCCGCTACAGGCTGTTGATTTTAGTCCTGCAGCGCCGGACGCCTGACAACCTATTTGACCAAACAGGTGCCCCATAAAGGACCATCGATCGCACGATCCCCGCGTAAAGACGGCGAACTTCTTCTCGTGGCCCCCCGAGATTGGGTAACAGTCTGTGCAAGGCGCTCACTGCTTTCCCGACTCGGGGAACTAGGCGCTCGAAGTGCTCTTCGAAGCCCCACCGACCATCCAGGATTAGGCCATGATACTTAATATATCGTCCCACCAGGACTTGCGCATCTCCAACTCTGACTAACGAGCTGGGTGGCTCTCTGCTCCTCGGCAGCTTGTGGAACCATAATGCCTCAGTTTTATGAGATGCTATCTCTAAACTCAGCGCGCGGATCGACGCCACAACTTTTTCCAAACCGAGCTCGGCAAGTTGAATGGTCTCTTCAGTGGTGTCCCCGCCGGCTAACACAAGGATGTCGTCTGCATAGCAAACGACATTAACGCCAACGGGGAGATAAATACGCAGGACAACATCGTAAGCGAAGCTCCATAAGAGAGGCCCTAAAACAGATCCCTGCGGAACCCCACACGTAATCTCCCTGCGATGGACGCTACCGTCCCGACCCACATAGCAAATGTGTCGGTTATGAAGATAAGCCCCGATGATGCACTGCAGGTAAGGTGGCACTTTATGATGTACTAGTGCCGCCCTGATCGCATCCCAGGGCAGAGAGTTAAAGGCGTTAACGATATCCAAACTTACCGCCAGCGCCACCCCACCCCGGGATACTACCTGTTCCGACAGCGATCGGACGCATAGGATCGCAACAACAGTAGAACGCTGCTGTCGGAAGCCATACTGGCAATCGGCGGGGTCTTGACCAACACGTGACAAATGTTCAACGATTCTTTCGGCAATTATTCTTTATTTTAAATTATTAATTAGTTTGGAGACGTCGTCAAGCAGGCAAATTGGTCGGTATGCAGAGGGAGACTCTGAGTCCCTGCCTTCTTTCCTCAACAAGACCAATCTTGTCTCCTTCCAGCTGGAGAGGAACACGCCCGCACGGAAGCAACTGTTGAACAATCGTCTTAGGCGGTCTCCCAGAGCAGCCAAAGCCAGAACCCAAGCCCGGCCACGGCGCGATGCAGTGTTACGAGCCCCCAAACATCTGACGGCTCTGTCCAGCTCACTTTCTGTTACCCCTAATTCGTCAAACTAGTCCACCGATGACAACAGTGGCGAGGGACTGTCCCTAACTACTGGAAAGAGCGTGTTCATGACTCTCTCCAGCAGATTTGGATCCATGGTTTCTGCAATAGGGAGGACCCATGGACGTAATTTAGCCATGACCAACCTATATGGCCTTTCCCAAGGGAACGATGAAAAACTGGCCTATGTTTCGAGATATGTTCACGTCGTTAACATATCTCGAAATCTAAAAACTTAATCTAGATTCTTATAAAAAAAAAGATTACAGAAATCTTCTTACAAATATTTTGTTTTATTTTGTTTAACACTTACACTCCTTTTTTTTTTTTTTTTTTTTTTTACCGATGGGAAATCATCAAATAACCCCTCCCGCTCTGGGCTGAGCAGGAGGGCGTGTCAGACTTCTACTGACTAAAACCCATCCATGTTCCTTCCTTTGCCCTTTGTGTTCCAGGGCCGCGGTATCTCTTTCGAACAGTCCCGCAACCCTGGGCACTTACACTCCTTACAACTTAATTTACGTTTCATTATAGAGTAAAAAAAACTAAAAAAATATGTACCTTACTCAGTACTTAAAAAAAATGTACTCAAAAATGTCAATGACTGCATTTCAAATATCTAGTACAATTACAATTTAATTCGGCAGTATATATTTTTTGAAGGAACCACGGGCAAAAAAATACTCAAGGTCCTTTCCAGGGACTAAGGGACCGGCACCACGGGCGAAAAAGGGTTGAGACATAACAACTCGTCTTTACGTGACGTCGAAAGGTTACATTACCTGAAGTTGAGCCTGGTTGGTGAACCTAAAGAACTGTTGAAGCTTGTTAATATCACTCATATTAATTAAGAACACGCACTTGCACAACGGTATGGAAACAAATGTTTAATAATTCATTCTCTACTCCAGAAGTTATTTACTTACTCAAAAGAAAATTACCACTCCATCGGCTATCCAAATAAAGAATGTATTAGTAGATACAACCCCTCAGTGCTTAAATAACTTGAAGAATCATGAAATACCTATCGAGTCCTGGGATCAGCTGATTATACAGAGTGGAATTTTTTAACGCCACCTGGAGGGAAAGTTCTATAAATACTGGAGATAGAAAATTTTACTCAAAGGAAACATTCCTTTATTTTTAAAAAGAAATAAATCTGTATTCAAAGATTTTCGAAAATTCTCTTGCCACACTCGGGAATAGAACCGGCTAAATTCCAAAAAAACAACACCCGGTACTTTTATGGCATCAATCGATAGGCTCAATAATGAGGATCAAATCTCTCTAACTAATATAAATTAAATGAAAGGAAAACCATGAAAACTTAACTTTTCGAAGTGCAAATCGATTTGATCACTGCAGCTATTTACAAACTTGCATAACCTTGCATAGGGGGAATTGGCGCCTAAAATCGTTCTTCTCTGCAGCGGGCAGAGTGGTGTAATCGCACTGCGAGGAATTCTTGAGGGGGCACGGAAATTAAAGGCAATTTTTGTGGGCAATCAATTTTGTGGTGCATTACTATGCACACAAACATTGCGTCATTAATGCGTCTGCGATTGTCTAGCGAAACCATTTTAAAATGTTGAAGTCGACTGTACGAACGTACTTTTCTAGTTATTCCGCTCGAAAACGCCAGGTGCCATAGAAAACGCTTTTGAACGCGTTCTAGACGCAACGAGTGTGTGGCATAGTGTGACGCCAGATCATGCTACAATATTCTAACGTACTTCGTATTAAGCAATTGTAAAGCAAAATTTTCGTTTTACAGCACCTAAACTGTTTGAAATTCCATGAAACAAATCTCAGCATCTTAGAGGACTTTTTTATTATACAGGGTTAGTTTTCAAAGACCAGCCAAATTCTCAGATATGATGCAGTACAACATTCTGAGCCGGGGTCACATAGAAATTATTCATCGGTTATTAAAAAAAAAAACAGCTGTTCCATACATTTTGACCATGTTGGTATTGCACTTTTTTAGGAAACAGCAGATTTTTTTTTTTAATAACCGAAGAAAAATTTCTGTGGGGGGGCTCAGAATGATGTACTGCATTATATCTGAGAATTTGGCTGGTCTTTGAAAACTAACCCTGTATTGTCAATCTGTGGAATAAAAGTTAGCTTCCGATCGAACATAACACCAAGGTCTCTTATTGTGTTCAGTTCCGCAATCTTTACTCCTTCGATATACAAATTTTAAGTCGTCTGCATACATAAAGATAACCGAGTAATGAAAACAATTGGGAATATCGTTAATGAAGAAATTAAATAAAACGGGCCCCAGATGAGATCCCTGTGGCACGCCAGACGAGATGCATCGTAGGGCAGACTGAAAACCGTTGATAACCACATAGAAAGATCTACCCACGAGATAAGAACTTAACCATGAGAGTAACGACGCGGTGATGCCATATGCTCGTAATTTGTTAATCAATATTCCATGTGACACCTTATTGAAAGCTTTTCTGAAGTCTGTATAAATGGCATTAGCTTGGAAACCCGAGTCTATTGCTTTCGTTAATAATTCAGTAAACAGTATTAGGTTGGTAGTTGTGGATTTAGACTCCACGAAGCCATGTTGCTCCTCGCTTAGTTACAGCTTTAAGTGATTCTAAACGTAGGGGCAGATCAGAGACTCAAAATTTTTAGCAAAGGTAGATAAAATAGATATGGACCTATAATTAGAAACCATGTCGTCTTTATTTGACTTGTGTATGGGAACCACCTTCGCTATTTTTCATTTTGAAGGAAAAACTCCAGAAGCCAAAGACTTATTGAAAATGAGTGATAATGGTATAACCAACTTGGCCGCACACTCGTGTATAAAAATAGTTGGTATTCCATCTGGTCCTGTGCCCTTATTGCAGTCCAGGTTTTTTAAGTTTTTGTATAAAGCCTCAGACTCAATAAACAGATTTGATAAACCCAGGCTATTTATTTTGAAGGTTATGTAAGTACGTATTATTATGGAGATTGTTATCGTCCTGAGCAGGGCTATAAACAGAGGCAACGTAGGATGCAAAAAACTCGCATATTTCTGTTCCTCCAGATGACGTAGTAGTACAATCTGTCATTGACCTAGGGTATGCGCTCGTTTAGCTTTTATGTACGTCCAGAACAATTTGGGGTTTTTTGTGAGTTCGTCTTCCAAGTTCTTTATGTAGTTAATATAGCAAACAGTTGCGAAGTCATCACAGCGTTTACTGATTATTTTTAATTCAATTTTATCTAACGGGTTCTTATAGACGTTACGGTAGGACTCAATGCAACGCACTCAAAACATTGTGCTGATGGATGGATTGAATAGTACGGGGTTCGTGGAGGTGTTTAAAGTAAGAATCTAACTAATTCTATCTATTTTTTTTAATACATGTTTTAAAAAAAACCTTGTGAAAAAGTTGGAATTTTGGCCCCTAATATCTCCGTAACTAGAAGGTTCCCAGGTATGATCTAGAACAAAAAAATGATCGCAATATTGGGGAGAATAAGTGCCTTTCGGCTTCGTGAAGAGTCTTGTTACAACCTTTATACAGGATGAATTTTTCAAGTGGGCCAAATCCGAAACCATGAGGAATAGCTAAAAATACTCAAAGGAGTCCCGTGCCCGATTTTGATTAAAACTAAAACTGCATCATTAGTTTTTTGAAAAATAAATATCCATAGCCAGGAATCGAACCCATTAATTACGGAAAAAATACACACCGTATTATTACACTGTAAGGACATGCCTTTGCTGAACCCCATTAAGACAGTCGTCGGTCCAATAACATGTCACGTTGTGCAAGCAAAGCATTAATATTCTAGTAACTAAGTAAATTAAGTTAGCGATACGATTCATAATTATGTTGTAGTTGAACATTAATAAAAGGAACTTGGGAATGAACAGTTGTTTCCATCTGCCACCTATGCTTATGGATATACTTCATGGCGACCCTGCCTTAAAAGAACAATTGAAGAAATGACGACCAAAAATTAAGACGAAATCAAGAAAGAAAAATTCAAAATTGAAGAAAAAAAAAACGAAAACACCAATACCGAAGAAACAATCAAAATTGAAGAAAGAAGCAACAAAGAAACATCAAGAAAGAAGATGGGAAAAACTTATTCAAAAGAAGAAACAGTAATAGCTCAAAATGCAAACGGGGAAGCCAATGCCAGCCCCAGTCAAAACTTTGGACAACTGATCAGTATTGAGTAAATACTTTTGATAATAATACTGATCGTTCTATTTGTCGGAGCACTTTATTTTATCACCAAAAAGTGCCAAAAGAGCGCAGTAAAAGTCTTAAGAAGAGAACTCAACGCCAGTACTTTTAGTGTTGTCTCCCAACCTCAAGTAACATCAGCCGTATAGAACGAGGAGTCCAGGGTATAGACCGGCCCATCAGCAACGGAGTCCAGGGATTAACCCGGCCCACGGAGTCCAGGGTATAGCCCGGCCCAAAAAACAGCACCATATCCAGCAACACTGCCACCTGAAGCCATCGACATCGTGGGAAAATTATTGCAGTTCCAGTACCAACCCGTCGCCACCGAGTCACCATGTCGAAACAGGTTTCATTGTTTTAGTTAGTAAGCATAGATACTTATGTAACCTATAAATCAGTAATTTAAATATGAGATACGAGAAAAAAAATAAGGATTATCTTATAAAAATCGGTCCTGCGCGGAGACAGACATCCGATACAGCAGAACAAAAAGTTTTATTATCTCAAACAGAATATTGTAAGTTGGAGTCTATTTTGCTCGAAGTACAGACGAAAATTGAAAATTCAGAGCTAAGCACAGATAGTTTAAAAGCAATTAATTTAATCATAAATAGTATACATATTTGTTACAATAAGATCATTAGCATAAGTAATATAACTTCAAAGTCATTAAAAATGGCTGGCGATTCATTTGATTTAAAAACAGCCATTGCACTTTTGCCCATAATGACTGATAAGGAACAAGACACCAAGCGTTTGATAGATGGTATCCAATTATACAGTTCAATGATCAGTGAGTTATCACTGATCATTGAACTGTATAATTGGATACCATACCAAAAATCTACTAATAGAGTTTGTTTTAAAGACTCGATTGTCTGAAGGTGCGAAACTCCGATTAAAAACTACATATGCAACAGTAGACAGTTAGGTCACCGATAAGCGTACATATTTAATACAAAAGAAATCAGCTGCGGCAATTCAAACGCAAATTTTAAATAATAATCAGGAGCCCCGGTCTATAGAGCAGTTTGGCAATTAATTGGAAAAACTATTTGTTGACTTAACAATAGCACAGGCCGATGGCGATGACTCAAAGTTTAACATATTACGACCAATTAATGAAAAATTAGCGATGAAAAGATTTTCTGACGGGCTAAGTAATATGCGACTAAGCACAATAATAGCTTCTCGCCAGTTTTCGTCATTGCCTGAAGCAATTCGCACAGCAATAGATGAGAATACGTTATCACCAAACGAAGATCATATCATGAACATTAGAAATCCTCCAAATCAAACCCGGCCTTACAACAGACGAGGCAATACATATATAAATAGAGGGTATCAACATTTCAGACAAAACAGCCCATCAGATGACAGGCAAGGTCAAAATATTCCACATTCTAATTACAACAATAGGTACATGCGCGTCGCGATTATGCGCGGAAGCAACCGTGGGATACCGCGCGCCCGGGGTTTCGGATTTCCTCGCACACCTGCAGGCAACGCGCAATATTTTCCACGAAGCGGTGAACCCCCACGTGTGCAGGTTATTTCGCAAGAGTTGCGAGAAACTACACTAAATGAACCAAATACGAGCAATGAGTTTTTTCCTGCCCCTAATGAGTAATAATAATGTCTTTAGCTATAGTAAAAGTAATGTAGTTTCTCTAGCGTAATTTCGGGTAATTCCGCGAAATTTCTAATAGATAGCGGTGCTACTATATGTACTTTAAAGTATGAATGGTTAAATGAGTATTTACTAAGTAAACTCAGTAACGATAAAATAATTATAAAAGGCATAGGTGGACAGTTAGTGTCCCAGGGGAACGTATATTTAGATTTAGTTTATAATGGAATAGTATTTAATCAACAGTTTTACGTGTTTAAGAATATACCCTGTCCAACAGATGGTATAATAGGTCATAATTTTTTGAAGCGGTATGGGGCCGTCATTGACTACAATAAGATGACTATGAGCTTATCAAGTTATAATGAGACAATTTGTATTACTTTTGAACCAGATAACAGGTTTCGTCAAATAATTCCACCCCGTTGTGAAATGATAAAGCATATTCGTTGTAGATATCGTGAAGATGTTGTTGTGTTAGCGAAGGAAGTTGACTCGGGAGTATTCGTAGCAGGGTTCATTGCTAAACTGGTTAGTAATTTCATATCTGTGAGAATTTTAAACACGAAAGGAGAAGAGACTCATGTTGATTTATCAAGTTTAAGTGTTTATTCTCTTAACACATTTGACGTTTGTAAATTCACAGAAGAGAATCAGTCTGCGGACCGCGTTAAAACGCTTTTTTCCCTTCTTGATTTAAGTTATATGAATAAAGAAGAACAAATAAGCATGGAGAACATTTGTGCAAAATACGCTGACGTATTTCACTTGCCAGGAAATAAGTTGTCAGTCACAAATTTACTAGAACACTCTATCACTTTAAAAGATAATGTAACTCCGGTTTACGTTAAACCATACAGAATCCCACATTCGCTTAAAAATGAAGTTGAAAAACAAATTCAGGATATGTTATAAAATGATATTATTGAAGAAACCACATCCGTGTGGTCAAGCCCCGTGTTGTTAGTGCCCAAGAAGGCTGATAAAACAAATGAAAAAAAATGAAGGCTTGTAATTGATTACCGCCATCTAAATACCAAAATTCAAGACGACAAATTTCCATTACCCAACATAACTGAGATATTAGATTCCTTATCAGGTAGTATTTATTTTTCAAAATTAGATTTATCTCAAAGTTACTACCAACTTTCACTGAGTGAAAACTCAAGAAAATATACGTCATTCAGCTTAAATAAAATATATCAGCTTTCTTTGGACCAGGACTCGCGAAAATGTACAGCTTTTACGGCTGGTAAACAATATCAAATGAAGCGCTGTCCTTATGACCATAGCAATGGCCGGTCTTAACTATAAGAAGTGTTTTATTTACTTAGATGACTGTGTCGTGATAGGAAGGTCGTTATCAAATCATAATAAAAACCTCATTAGTGTATTAAACCGTTTAAGAGAAGTGAACTTAAAATTGAATCCAATTAAATGTGACTTTTTCAGACATGAAATTATTTACTTAGGGCATAAAATAACATCGGAGGGCATTTTTCCAGATCCAACAAAAATTGAAACGATGCACAAGTATCCGACACCGGCGCCACTTCATTTGCTACTTCATTCACACACACCAAACTTCATTTGGTCACCCGAATGCCAGTCGGCTTTCGAAAAATTAAAATTAGCACTTATAAATCCACCAATTTTAGAGTATCCAGATTTTACAGAAAACAATATTTTTCAGTTGCAAACAGACGCCTCGAAAATAGGTTTAGGCGCCATAGTATCGAATAGCAATGGCAAAGTTGTCGCTTATGCTAGTCGTAATTTAAAACCGGCCGAAACAAGATATCCAGTAATAGAATTAGAATTGCTTGCAATCGTTTGGGCGATAAACCATTTTAGACCTTATTTGTATGGCAGGAAATTTAAAATATGTACCGATCATAGACCTTTAGTCTATTTGTTTAATTTAAAAGACCCTTCCAGTAGGTTAACAAAATTTCGCTTATATCTTGAAGAATATGACTTTTTTTTTTTTTTTTTTTTTTCCCTTTGTTATTAAGAACAGAATTCTTAATAAATTAATTACAATCTAGCCTAAAAAGACTAATAAGTAATTTAACTCTAACTTAATATGCTACGTTATAAATAATGTTAATACTAAGATATAGTGTCTATTTGCACTTTTACACAAGTCCGTAGCACTTTCTTAGAGTCTGATATATTATATTAAAACACTATGTTCATGTGTTATATCTATAGCACAACAATGTTACTATATTCACTCACTTTGTTAGTACTTACTTACACTACATTAATTCAAATGGTTTAGTTCTTTTTAGCCTACGCACTAAGTCTGTGTTGTCTAGCAACTGGATAGCCTCAACATTCACATGTCGGTGTAGTCTGTGTTCGTGGGCTTCAGCAAATTTTTTGATGATTGTGGTGACGAATTCCATTTTAAGGTCACGGTGAAGGTCGTCGTTTCTTATGTACCAGGGTGCATTCACAGCATCCCTGAGTACTTTATTTTGGAATTGTTGGATAATTTTGATGTTGCTTGGTTTAGTACAGCCCCAAAGTTGGATACCATACGTCCAAATTGGCATCAGTATATGCTTGTATATGGTTATTTTATTATGTATTGATAGACAGGATTTCCTTCCAAGTAACCAATACATACTTTTATAACGTATGTCGAGTTCCTGTCTTTTCTTTTTGACATGAGCTTTCCAACGCAACTTGGTATCGAGAGTCATGCCAAGGTATTTGGCTGTATTAGCGTAAGGCACTTGCATGCCATTTTAAATAGATTGGGTGATAGTCCAGGTGTTTGTTTGTGAAGTCAATGTGAATTGATTTAGATTCATTCAGTTTGATCTTCCATTTTTGTGTCCAGTCATAAACTTTGTTCACAGCTAGTTGAACTTTTTCTACTGCTTCTCTGTGGGTTGAACCGGTAGCCATAATTGCAGTATCATCTGCAAAGGTCGCAATGGTGTTGTTTTCCAGTTCTGGAATGTCACATGTGTATAACAAGTACAAAATCGGGCCTAGCACACTTCCTTGTGGTACCCCAGCTTTTATATGTTTTAGTTCGGAATATGCATCCTCTTGCCGTATTCTGAACATTCTATTACTTATATACGACTCTAGTATATCTGCAAATTCTGGGAGCATGCGCCTGAGTTTGAATATTAGACCCTTATGCCAAACTTTATCAAAAGCTTGCGCCACATCTAAAAATACAGTGGCGCAGACTTCTTTATTTTCTAGTGTTTTTTCAATGATGTTAGTTATTCTATGAACCTGGTCTATTGTAGAATGTTTCTCCCTAAAGCCAAATTGATGATTTGGAATAAGGTCTTTATCTTCTATTACTGGTTTTAATCGCTTCAATAATAGTTTTTCGAATAACTTTGATAGCACGGGCAACAGAGAAATAGGTCTGTATGATGATGCTTCATGTGGTGGTTTCCCAGGCTTCGCAATCATAATGACTTCAGCGACCTTCCATGGCGCAGGTACGTGTTTTAAAATAAATGCAGCATTAATAAGTTTGGTCAGCTTAACTACAGCCTTACGCGGGAGGTGTTTTAGAATCTCACCTGTAATGAGGTCGTAACCCGGAGACTTTTTGGCACTAATGTTATTTTGAATTTCTCTCATTACTTCTTTAGGAGTCACAAGCTTAATTCTCTGGTTTTCTGCTAAGTTTTCACTCTCAAGTAATTCTACCAGGTTTTCATTGGGCTTAAAAGTTTCTTCTAGGTGCTGAGCAAACCTTACAGCTTTCTGATCATTGCTTATGGCCCATTTTCCGTCGCTATCTCTGATGGGCGGTATTTGTTTAATTGGCCTTTTTAGATTTTTTGTTGCCTTCCAGAGGGAGTAATCTGTTGATTTGTCATTGGTTAGCTGCAGAAGGTTGGTGTTCAGAGCTGTATCCTCAAATTGTAGAATTTTTCTCTTTAATTTTTTAGATAGATTATTTAGTGATGTTTTATCTCGCGGGCATCGTGTTTGCTGCCACTGTTTCCTTTGTTTCCTTTTCTCAGTAAGTAAATCCACAATTTCCTTAGGATAGGTAAATCCCTTATATTTACGTTTTAATTGTGGTGTGTTGTTCCACGCACATTGTTGTATATTGACAATATACTTGTTTACTTCTGAGTCAAGCTGATCTTGCTTTTTTATCGGAGTTTTAAGGTCGATAATATTTTCTAGATCAAAAGAAAAGCTTTCCCAATCTGTGAACTTATTAACCAGGGTTAAGTGGCTTTCTTTCAGTAGGATTTTTTGACTTAGCATTAGTATAAGCGAAGAGTGGTCCGAGTTCATATGAAAACCTTCGTCCACGCTGACATAATTGGCGGATATGTTTTTGCATATGAAAAAATCTATAAGATCCGGTATTTTCTGGTGGTCAGTGGGCCAGTATGTTGGTTTTCCTGTACTCATAACTTCAGAACCGGTATCTTTTACTGCGCTTAAGAGCTGCCTTCCCTTAGTCGTTGTAAGTCTTGATCCCCAATGCGTATGCTTAGCATTAAAATCGCCGCCTAGGATAAATCTCTGGCCTAACAATTCAAAGAGATGTAAATACCGCTCTTTTCTTATCATGTGCCGTGGGGGACAGTAAATGGCTGCAATGGACATGGAACAAGATTTGTTTTTAACAGATACTGCCACGGCTTGAATGTCTTGTTCTTCATATTTACATTGCACGTAGTGACTTATGGTGTGTTTGATTATAACCGCGCTGCCTCCCCTGGCAGAGTTGTCAGGGTGCAGCGAATTGTATACCATGTATCCTCTAAATTTCACAAAAGATTGTTTAGTGAAGTGCGTTTCGGAGACCAAACACACGTCAATGTTTTCTGTGTCCAGGACCGCCTGCAACTCATTTTGATGTTTGAGGAGCCCATTAGAGTTCCACGCCATTATTTTAAGGGTGTTATTCATTTTTGATGACTTAAAACAGCTGTTTTAGTGCTGGACTCTAGTTTCTCTAATCTCTTGTCAAATGAAGTAATACATTTTAAAATCTGGTTAATCTTATCCTCTAGATTTGCAGGCTGAGATCTTGATTTTGCAGCTTCCGCATAGGAACCAGTTTTGTTTACTTGCATGGGTTTTGCAAATGACTGGAGACTCGTTTTCTGTGCCTGTGTTTGTGTGTTGTTTCTGTCTGAATTTCTTAGTTGCAAAGACTGCTGGGTAGTTGGTGCCACAATTTTCTTTTTAATATTTTTGTTCTTCAAATTCTGCATCTGTTTAGCTACTTCACACCCTCTATAGTTGGCAGGGTGAGGCAGACCACAGTGAACACATTTTGGCTTCTCTTGCGGAGATTTCGTACAGTTGGCTGTAAGGTGTTTGCCAGTGCATTTTACACACCTGGGCTCTTTTCTGCAGTATTTATGAGTATGCCCATATGCCTGGCACCTCTTGCATTGGGGAATTAATTTGGGATGTTTGAGTGGGTGTATTTCAATTTTACACCCTAAAATGTATTTTATGCCATAGATTTTATTTACATCTTCTTCATTATTAAATGATAAAACGAACATGTTGAGTGGTTCTTTACTCTTCCAGCTCAATTTGCTGTCTACTTTTTCAATTTTCAGACCTTGTGTTGTTAGGTCGTCTTTGATTCGATCAGGTTGGCAAGAAGAATGTAACTTCTTCACAACAACTCTAATTGGTCTAGCCTGCTTATCCTCGTACGAGTGCCAATGGTGATCTTTTTCTGCTAAAAGCCGGGAAATTACTCTATATGAGTCCTCTGTTTTGGCGTTAATTTTCACACAATCGCCATTTAACATATTTGCAGTAAATGATTCCGCTGGTGTAGTTTCAATTAGAGAGTCATAGAACTTTTGGTAGTTCTTAACTTCGTCTATTATGATTGGCGGTGGCGGGGGCACTTTTTTTACGGGAGTCTCTTTCTCAGTTTTTCGGAGATTTTCCTGTTGGGCACTTGTTCCGGGTTGTTGTTTTGGAGATTGCGAGGTGTTAAGCTTCCTCTTCTTCCTGCTCTTGGCCCTAATCCACTCAGTCTCTTTAGCGAGCTCATCCTCGTCTGTGCAAAATTCAACGTCACTTTTAGGACGCTGGGCAAAAGATATTGTTTGACTTTCCTGTTCTCTAGGTTCTTTTTTTTCCTTCAAGCAATTCAATTCTCCTTGAAGGGCTAGTACTTGTTCCTGCAAACTATTAATGTGATCATTTAGATTACGTACCATTAGTTGCAGGTTTTCTCTATCGGTTTTCTCCTGGATGTAACCGTCATACAGCCGAGAATATGACTTTGAGGTAGAATACGTTCCAGGTCGAACCAATGTGGCTGCAGATGCATTGAGTCGAATTCCTGTAACGAGGAAGAAATTAAAAGATATGCAAGAACACGTCCTTAATGTTATGACAAGAAATCAACATAAAAATCTAGCATTAACACGTAGTAATGAAGGACTCGAAAAAGAGACACCCTCAGCGTACAGGTCTGATCAACCAGTCGCGGCGGAGATACTCAAAAAGCCTGACGAAATAGTGGAGCTTGTTTTTTTCTGATTTAAAGGAGAAAGTTTTGAGGAATAAGGATAACATTTTATCAAATGCAAAGCTTTGTATTTTTGTTCCATCGCATTCAGCGATATATTTAGACTCCCGATCGTTATCGACCGCAGAGGTGTTAGCGAGGGATCTAGATCAATTTTGTAAAAGATTAGCAATAACAGAGATGTTAATTATTAAAAATAAAAATGCTAATATTATAAAACTTTTGTTGAGTGAAAGCAAAAGGTTGCAACTTACTTTACCTCGTTTTGTGGTAATTAGAGGCATTACGAGAATTTATGATGACGACGATAAAAAAGTTATACTCAACGATTTTCACCTATTACCCAGCAGTGGACATGCGGGGGTGAATCGTATGTTAAATAACATTAAAAGACATTATTTTTGGACAGGCATTTCTACGGACGTAGCAAAGTATGTTAAAAAATGCAAGAGCTGTCAGTTACAGAAATATACTAATAAAAACGTTAAGGAACCAATGGTAATAACGTCAACACCTAGTTCCGCTTTTGATAGAGTTACTTTAGACTTAATGGGCCCTTTAGAATTAGATAATTATAATAATAAGTATATTTTAACAGTGCAATGCAATACAACAAAAAGACACGGTTACAGTGTCAAAAACATTCGTCAATAATTTTGTTTTACGATATGGTATCTCACAAGAGATTTTAACCGATAACGGAACAGAGTTTATGTCGTCCGTATTAAAAGAAACATGCGAATTATTAGGTATTAAGAAATTAAATTCAACTCCTTACCACCATGAAACATTAGGCTCACTTGAAAATACACACAAACATTTGGGAGCATATCTCAGAATTCAATGTAGTAATAATAAAGACAGTTGGAGTGATTGGGTTCCCTTTTGGTGTTTTTCATTTAATACTACGATACATACCGAGACTAAATACACTCCATACGAATTGGTGTTTGGAAAACAGTGTAATTTGCCAAGCAATTTAAAATTAGATGTGTATGCGTATGAACAGTTGTTTCCATCTGCCACCTATCCTTATGGATATACTTCAACACTATTCGGTAGTGTCGCTAATAAGCATCAAATTCTGGTAAATAATTACATACGGCAAACTAAAGGAAAGAGTTTATTTTTGATAAAATATAATAGTATGCAAACAGTTAGTAGGTAATCAACGAAACGTCGAAAAAATTCACTATTGGCGCCAACTCCCTTGTAAGTTCTAATTTCAATTGTTAATGATTTTTTTTCTTTTACTGTGGCTTTTAACCGCGAAGAGTAAACAAAATTGAAATTAGAACATAATGTTGTAAAGATCGACTGCGCTGCGGGTGTCATCAATCAAGGACATTAGTTAAAATACGAAAAAACATAAAATTAAAGATTTTTCTTAAGTTTACCGTATGTCACCGTGTATATTATTGTATATTATTATTATATTACATGTCTTCCCAGAATTTGATCCTTATTAACGACACTATGGAATGGTGAACACAGTGTGTGTTTTTTTCCTAAATCAATGGGTTCGATTCCTAGCTAGGAATACACATTTTTCAAAAATCTAATGAACCAGTTATCGTCGGAATACCGTCAATTGTTTTGCACTTCTTACTCGCATAATCATGTTATGTCATGCACGCTAATTAATTATTTTAACCGACTACAAAGAAAAGAAAGGTTACGTTTTCATCTATGATTTTTTTTTTTTGACACATGCGCGGAAGACAGTAGCGCGAACAGATACTTGCGGGAAATATGATTACTTACGATGAACCGAAATAAAATTCAACGATGGCGGCTGCGAAAAGTTGTGTATTTTTCGTCATGTGTGTCACAGTATCCATGGTAATCGAGGGCGCTCTAAACGAATATGGGGTCTAATCGAGGATGGCGGATACGACAATTATGGAATTTTTCGTCATGGGTGTCATTTCATGGTAATCGAGGGAGCTCTTTTGTAAATGTGAGTGCCATGTAGACTTTCTATTGCGGTTAGTAGGCCTAATCTTAAAGGTTTAAATTGTTTTTTTTTTTCTATTCTATCTCTACATTGTGCTCACATATAGAAGCAACAATATTGTAACCCAAGACTGTTTAATATTTAACTTGATTTGAAAAGAGTGCCCATGGAGTTTCTTGCCCATTCTTCTCCATGAGATCTACTATTTTCGAATGGGCAACTACAGTCCATTCACAGTTATTATGCCTGTGGCTGGACTGTAGGTAGCTTATTTTTGACAATGCAAAAGTGCCTGTCACGGGCCTATTTGAAATAAATGCTTTGAGTGTGCTATAAACGAATATAGGGTCTAAATTAAAATCAAAGAAGGCGGCTGCGAAAAGTAGCGAATTTTTCGTCATGGGTGTCACGTCCATGATAATCGATGGCGCTCTAAACGAATATGAGGTCACAATCAAAATCGAGTTAAAGTAATATCAAGCGGCGATGTTATGTTTTGGCTGTAACGAAGCTCACGGGCTATTAGACGCGCAAGTGTCCTTTCGCACAAGTGTCCGTTCGCGCAAAGGTCCATTTGCATAGGGGTCCTTTCGCGCCAAGTGCTTTCGCGCATAAGTAAATCCGCTCTAATGTCTTTCGGTATTTATTTATTATTATTAATAACAACGGTTACGCACCAGTAACAGTAATTAATTAATTTATTATGTATTATAAACTAAAATTTCATCCGGATACGTGCAGCACTAATAAACATAAAAATAAAAAATACATTTACATCATACTGTTCTGATAATATCAGAACAGTATGATTAAAGTTCAATTTCAATATTAATGAATCGCCCCAAGAACCATCACATGTATCTTCGGGGAACTACGATATATCCACTGTAAAGAAGCTATACTAGCAAGGAAACACTTCATTTCACTCGTTGTCAAATTGCCCACTTTGTTCTTTTGAATCACGTAAATATTTGTATATTTGACCATTAATTCGATAACAGTCATCAAAAATACAGTCAATGTAATATTATGGGCGTTTGAAGGTATCTTGGCCCATGGTTTTCTTGCCATTGTGGTCGGTCGTGAGGATTATGAAGATTTCTCCAAGTATAATTTAGATTTTTTGGAACGGTTGTATCAACAATAGGAACGGCTGACGTGCTGCTAATAACTGGAGCTGAATTAGACGTACATGGCTCAGGTTGACGACCTTCCACAAAGTTGTTCTTCGGTGGTTCGAATTCTTTTTGCTAAAGAAGACAAGGGTACACTGGCGGTTTATTCCCGTCTACCACCACCGGCCTGTCCCTACTGGTGGTAGTTGCAACTATTTGTTGCCACCAACAGTGGTGGTGGATGCGTCTGTTCAGTCGCATTTGCTCCTACTTCTGTCCCCACTGGTTTCAGATGACACTTAAATTAGTGGAATCCTCTACCAGTGGTGGCAGACTCAACGATTAAGTAGCCGTCTGACACCACCAAGTATTTTAACTAACAAATTAGAAAGATGATGGCCTTTCTGGGTCCAGCTAATAACTATTCGAAATATGTACCAAAAAATCCGTCATTTCTTTCTCATGAAATCACTAAATTCAGCAGCATTTTACAATACAGGAGGTGAGAAAAGTTGCATCGATTATTTTGTTTACAAATACTACTACAAATACTTAGTTTTCGAGAATGAATAGATCGGTAAAAACTTTGAATGTGTATGGAAATCGAGTGAACATTGAGAATCGAGTACCTTCAAATTACATCTTAGCTTAGCCTAAATAATTACCTCCGTAATTATTTTACTGTTGTTGTCAACTGCAAAATCTGGTGTCTAGTGATCAACTAACAAATCACAGATAGGTAACAAGTCAAAACATCGGCCAAATGCGGACCACATACAGTGAAGGGTTTCGTAGTTGGAATAAATATTTACGCACGCACAGTATTGATCATCGCAAAAAAACGAGTATAACCTGCCTCTATGTTTAGCGTTTGTGGACTTCGAGAAAGCCTTCGCTTCGATAGAGGCTAGGGCTGTACTGCAGTCTCTCCAACGGTGCCAAATCGACTATCGGTACATCGAGATGTTGAAGTGTTTGTACAAAAACGCCACCATGTCAGTTCGACTTCAGGACCAGACTTCGGAACCTATCTTTTTGCAGTGAGGTGTGAGACAGGGAGACGTCATATCTCCGAAACTGTTCACCGCTACACTGGAGGATGTCTTCAACGTTCTGGACTGGAGAGGGCTAGGCATCAACGTCAATGGCGAGTATATCCCTCACCTTCGGTTTGCCGACGATTTAGTGGTCATGGCTGACACCATGGAGGACCTCAGTACAATGCTCGATGACCTCAGTAGAGCTTCCGAAAGAGTGGGTCTTAGAATGGACATGGACAATACCAAGGTCATGTTGACTGCCCATGTAACACCCACTCCTACCAAAATCGGAGACTACACTCGAAGTTGTAGACGATTATGTCTACTTGGGACAAACGGTCCAGTTAGGTAGGTCTAACTTCGAGAAAGAAGTCAATCGTGGATGGTGAGCTATGGGCTAGCTCGCGCCGTCCATCCGTCTTATGACGACAGGCCGTGTCGACAGCGCGTTCGTGTTCCACGGTGAATGTGGCGACACTTGGGAGAGGCCTATGTCCAGCAGTGGATGTCTTTCGGCTGAAATTATGATGATGAATGATAGACATGTCGTTATTATTTTTAAATTGAGGGTATTCCCCAGTATTTTTTTTTATCTAATGATAAGAAAGATAACATAATTTTATATGTGTTAACTATAAATAATAAATAAAATAAAAACATAAAGAATTAAAGAATTCTGCAAAAATAAAATTGGAATCGGAAGGACCGGCTTTCACCATAAGAAAAGGCGTCAGGCAGGGTGACCCACTCTCACCTAAAATATTTTCGTCGGTTCTAGAGACCATTTTTAGAAACCTAGACTGGGAAAATAAAGGTGTAAAAATCGACGGTGAATATTTAAGTCACCTACGTTTCGCAAACGACATCGTTGTGTTCACAGAAGAATCCTTACAACTAGAGAACATGTTGCAGGAGCTTGCGAAAGAAAGCAGGAAAGTAGGTTTGACGATGAATGCTGTAAAAACTAAAATTTTAACAAACGGTTCGGAAACACAAATAGTCGTAGATGGGCACGGCATAGAATATGTTAAGGAATACATCTATTTAGGACAATCCATTTCATTTCAAGACCTAACCGAAAATGAGATCAATAGAAGAATAGCAATATCATGGAAAAAGTACTGGAGTTTTAAAGAAATCATGAAGAACACTCAGATAAATATGCAGTTGAAAAGTAAGTTATACGAAATAGCGATCCTTCCATGCCTTTTTTTTTTTTTTTTACCGATGGTTAATCATCAAATAACCCCTCCCGCTCTGGGCTGAGCAGGAGGGAGTGTCAGACTTCTACTGACTAAAACCCATCCATGTTCCTTCCTTTGCCTTTTGTGTTCCAGGGCCGCGGTATCTCTTTCGAACAGTCCCGCAACCCTGGCAGGCGTCGGCCCTTACGGACCCCTTCCTGTTTGCTGAGTCTCTTTGAGGCGCGCGTGGAACACGAACGCGCCGTCGACACGGCCTGTCGTCATAGGACGGACGGACGGCGAGCTAGCCCATAGCTCACCGTCCACAGGCCCGCGTCTACGGTGGCCGGGGGCCACCACGTGGCCCCCGACGCCCGGTGCGTCTCCCGCGGCGGCTGGGACGTGAGGTTCTCTCCCTCTCACGTCCCGCCACCTCCTTCGCTAGCATGACTGCTTCGCAGAAGGAGGTGACGGCGTCCCATTCCGTCTCGCTCCGGACCATGGATTGAACCAGGGCCGGACGCGAGAGGTCGCCGCCGCCGATCGCCGCTACGAGGACACGGCGTTGCTCCGCCCAAGCGGAGCAGACCTGCACAGTGTGCTCCACCGTGTTCTCCGGTCGATCCTCGCAGTGGTGACACCCGGGCGTTTCCTCCCGCCCGATTAGGTGCAGGAACCTCCCGAAACAACCATGTCCGGTGAGGACCTGCGTCAGGCGGAAGGTGAGGGCGCCGTGGCGCCTCTCCAGCCACTCCTCAAAGAGGGGACTTACCGCCATTATAGTGGCGTGCCCTGCACGGGGTTGCGACAGTCGCTCTCTCCATGTCGCCATGAGATCACGCCGGAAGTCTGTCCGCTGAGCGACAATTTGCCGCGGCAGCGGAGTTTCATTTAAGAATCTTATATGAGATGAGGACTTATCATTTAAGAATCTTATAATCTAACTTATTCTAAAAACATTTTTGATCATTCTACACGAGTTTCAAGGATTTATCATTTAAATATTCGTTGACACTGTGGTAACACTTGCTTAGTAGTAGCTTTTTTAATTTGTCGTTAACAGGTGGAGTTTTCTTTCTTTTCTTATTGATTCGGGTAACATATTGTATATTTTTATTGACATAACCAGAGGGCTTGTTGAATGTATTTTTAAGCGGGATGTTGGTAGGTTGAGTCGCGTTTTGTATCGGAGTGTGTATCTTGTTTGTATGTCTTCTCGTTTAGTGTAAAAGTCTTGGTTTTTGTGAGCGAATTAGCATATTTCAAGTATATAAATACAAGGCAGAGTTAGTATATTTAGTTTTATAAAATGGGGTTTGCAGCTATCTATCTGTTGCATATTTTCTAGGATACGGATAAATTTCTTTTGAACGGTGAACAGTGTAAGAGCATCAGTACTGTGTCCCCACATTATAATGCCGTAGCTTAGCCAGGCATAGGCATTAATAATGTAATATTAATGCTAATAATGGAATGCTCATATATTAACAATGTAATGATACTATTGAACGTTAATAATGTAATGTTGCTAGTGAATGTTATGGAATTATTGTAATGTTGTTAATGAAACGCTAAATGATTTGTTACACTTACGACGAATCTAGTTCATAATATGACTAGTTGTTGTGTTTTATGGTAGAATAAAAGGCTTTTTATTTTATTTTAATTTTATTTATTTGGAGGCGTGAAATGAATAAATATGTTGGACTTGGTTTCACAAAACTATATCACATTACATTACATTTAGTAGTAAGAACATTCAAAAATCATAACAACAATCATTAAAGCAGCGGGAAGCATAGCGGGAGCGATGAGTCACTCAACACGTGCGTCTACAACTTGTAGACGCTCGTTTCGTTTTGCGGTAAGCACAAACATACTGGGGTTTCACATTTATTAAGTTTAAAATTTTATATTTAATTACATTATTTAAGTATATTGTCTAAGCTTTTTTTTTTCGGATGGGTATTCATCAAATAACCCTCCCGCTCTGGGCTGAGCAGGAGGGAGTGTCAGACTTTTACTGACTAAAACCCATCCATGTTCCTTTCTTTGCCTTTTGTGTTCCAGGGCCGCCGTATCTCTTTCGAACAGTCCCGCAACCCTGGCAGGCATCGGTCCTTTCGGACCCCTTCCTGTTTGCTGACTCTCTTTGAGGCGCTCGTGGAACACGAACGCGCCGTCGACACGGCCTGTCGTCAAAAGACGGACGGACGGCGAGCTAGCCCATAGCTCACCGTCCACAGGCCCGCGCCTACGGTGGCCGGGGGCCACCACGTGGCCCCCGACGCCCGGTGCGTCACCCGCGTCTGGGACGTGAGGTTATCTCCCTCTCACGTTCCGCCACCTCCTTTGCTAGCATGACTGCTTCGCAGAAGGAAGTGACGGCGTCCCATTCCGTCTCGCTCCGGACCATGGATTGAACCAAGGCGCCGCCCACGCGGGGCAGATCTCCACCGTGTCCTCCGGTCGATCCTCACAATGGTAGCACCCGGGCGATTCCTCCCGCCCGATTCGGTGCAGGAACCTCCCGAAACAATATTGTCTACCCTAACAATATATACATTCTGACACAAGGTAGAGTCGATGCTAGCGACATCCATGTTGAGTGTTGACCATGGATGTATAAAACAAGGAGATATGCCCGTTAGACGAAAATGTATCGGTACCGTCTGTCTCCTGTTAGCCCCTACCACGCGGCAACTACTGCACATGCAGTTCAGTAAAAGCAATAGATACGCAGTCGCGCACAAACTCGCATTGCTTAAAACAGAACGTACTACATAATCAATTATAAACCTTATCCCATCAAACACAGTATACATCGGTCGCTATCGTTGTGCTGTGCAAAAGCATACGCTAGTAGACTAAATCGGAAAGTTATCGAATCTTCTTGTGTTCGAAAAATTGGTCTGAGCAACAAAGTAAATATGTAAATCAATGAATGTTGTTGTACTGACATAATGAAATCGATTCCTACTATACGTGTGTTACGCAATTACTACGCGGGTAATAGATTTTTGTTATAAAAAACCCTGGTTAGTTAAAAATTCTTAAATAAATAAAAACAAACCTATGCATATCAAATAAATAGCATGAGTATGTTAACTTATTTTAAGGAAAAGTCACTATTATATTATCGGAACCATGCCGATTACTACAAGGCATTCTAAGGTATAATGTAAGTAAAATACATTAAAAAAAAAAACATTAAAATTAAGGAAATAGCACGAGGATAAGGCATAATATTAATATATTATGCCTTATCCTCGTGCTATTTCCTTAATTTTATATAATATGATAATTCAAAGACAAAAACACTCCACCGATTATTAAACTGAAATTTAATTACCTTACTTTACGAAAGTTAGTTACGCATTTCTGTACTACGCTGTGAAATAATCAAAATATGTAAAAAACATTATTCGACTTCGATCTTCCAGCCGGGTTAAAACGGTTGATAAATTGAAAAACAAACTATAATAGTAATAGTAATATTTCATTCGTCAATCGACATTGTCGATAGCCTACGTTAGATTAGATTAGTGGACAAGTACGTCACTTACTCGTCGCAAGAAGTAGCGACCGTACTACGCGATGCATCTGTTTAAAAGAGTGTCGTTTTGTGATTTTTACATTGCTTGTCCAGTCACTTAGCGATAAACTTTGGTTGTGGTTAAGGAGCAATGTATTTTTTGCAAAATTAGTACAGTCACTGTGATATTTGAAAACAAAAATAACATAGTAAGAGCTAGAAATATTTTACGATTTGTTGTTTTTCATGGTTTTAAAGACAAATATAGTAAAATACTTGTAGAAAGTGATTCTATGATTTACAAAGTGTTGGTTTATGCTTCGGTTTTTACAAGAAACCACTGAACAACACGGCAGTCTTATAAATTGGCACGATTGCGGTCGTAAGCACACTAGTTCGCGGAGACGGCCATTTGCCTATGACATGCTTAACGTGCGCCCGTTGTGGCGACACCGACACGCCCCCTTGCCACTTCTCCTGTTTTTTTATATTTCTATGGTGTTGACTTTTGAGTTTTTCTTCCCATTGAACCAATTTGGACTTAGTTTAGAGCTATCTGTGGACATTTTTATTTCCGCACTAGTTGTGATAAATGAAAAAAAATCCACGAGCGCGAAATGCATTGCTTGTTGAACCTAGTCTTAGTGCGATAAGAGCCAGTTTTCGAGGAAGTGTATTTAAAAAGTCTTTTCCCAGCAATAATTTTTGCGTAGAGTTACTTAGTTTGATGTAAATACATAATTCTGGGTTGAGGGCTTCGTGAAGGGTCGATTATACCTTGTACTAAAGCAATTAATAAAGCGGAAGCCAGTGTTGACTCAATTAATGTAAGGCGGCGAGCCAGCGTGCTGAGGACACAACTTTGCTTCAATGATTACCTAATTATTGTAATTTGTACGCGATAAATGGGTAACTTCACTATCATTTTGTGCCGGACTGATTAAACTATAGACAAAATTAATAGTCCCACACTGTTTAATCTTGAAACTTTAGGTAGGTACTCATAATTTATGTGCGGAGTGTCTCGAGCCCTCGACATTTTCTAATTTACGAGTTTTTCATTTCCAAAAACAATATCTTGGACAAAACTTAAAAAGAAATCATAATTTTCGCTGGGAGTGTGGCAGGAGGCTCACAGTCACGAAGCCGACTGAAGGTCACAGCACACTTTCAACTCGGAAAGGGATCGGCACCGTATCGCCTTTCGCCTTGCCGTCAAACAGGCGTCAACCTTAAGTAAGCAAGCGGATCAGCAGCTCCGATACATCGATTCGGCTACGGCTAGGCGACGCCGCGCTTACGACTCGCCGACGCCGCGCGCTGGTAGTTGCCCTGTAAATGACAGCTCGTGTGGCAACAGTAGTGTGCGTAAGGGTGGACGTAGAGACGAAAGCTCGTGTACGGAGAGACGTAAGTGCGGGGACGACGAGCCGTAAGCGAGTTGACCACGCACCGCACTGCGGCTCGTGAGCTTGTCCCGAGGCGAGACGATTACGTTACGATTCCAATTAGTGTGCGTTGCAGTAGGGAGTTACATACAAGGAATACTAAACGGCTCGACTTGATACGGTGCTAATCCCTTTCCGAGGTGATATGTGTGCTGTGATCTGATTGAACAACACTAGACTGCGCCCGGTTCCCGTCGCCTGTCGCCCACCGGATAATGAAAACAAAGTGGACGAAATATTTTAATTAATTGCAGTTTGTTGTTGACAATTTTGTAATTAATACGAGTCGGCCGGAGCGGGCGGGATTAACAAGCTATAATAATGAATGCTTAGCTTGGATGGAACCGTCTCGTAGAAGAGATGAGTCCACCGCCGGCTGCCAGGAGCCCGGGGCACATGCTTGTATCGAATTGTGTTTCACATAAATAATAATAAGTGTGTATATTGTAATAATTATTTGACATAAATTATAATTCGATCATTAATACATGCTATACACATACATTTGTACATAAAACTATAACATTATTTTTCACCCGAATGCGGCGAAGCCTACAGGAGGGTTATGTTTTTGACCTGTATGTACTAGGGCAGTCCCAAAAGAAACAGCGCGACGCGGCGCCGGCGGCGTGACGTACAATGGCAAAAACCAGGTACATGGTGGAGAGTACCAATCCTAATAAACTAAAATCTAGAGTTTCAAGCCCCAGCATTATTTGTTTTACGCCCATCAAATTGTGAACACTGTCACTGAATTTTTGTTCATGGAGAAAATTGGTCACCGTTACGTGACACAAAGCTTTCATTAATAAAACTTCAGTCCAACCAATATCAAATCCGAGTAAGATTCTACTCCGAAGGAGTCTGCTCCTTCATTTTCAACAATAAAATATTAGTTGGCCGAGATAATTTTATTAAACAAGGCCATAGGAACATCGTGAGGAAACCTGGACTTATAAAAGTCTGAAATCGCCAACCCGTCTTGAGCATGCTCGTGCCTCCTCTGTTGAGAAGAGGCCTTTGCGCAGCAGTGGGACAGTAATAGGCTGGTATTATTATTATAAAGGCCACAGGAGCTGCTAGCAGATGAACATTGCAGTGGTCCACCAAATGAGGTGACTACACCAGAAATAGTGAAAAAATACAAAAAATGTTACTAACCGATTTATTGAAGGTTTATTTTTTATAAACACATGGTGGGTATTATGAAAATATTCGATTATTCATCTCCACTTTCACCACCATATCTAAAATGACTGAGCCGATTTTGATATAACATTTTTGTATTTGATGAAAAATATCTAAGAACCATCGCCAATAATAATAATAGCCTTTATTCAACAATCTTACAACATATTTCCTAAATATTTAACATTAAAATTAGACACCAGTTTCGCGAAGACTGTCCTGCTTCCCAGCATAGGCCTCCCCTAAAGCTTTCCACAGAGTGCGATCATGTGTTTTCCTTCTCCACATAATGCCTTTTTTTTTTTTTTTTTTACAGATGGGAAATCATCAAATAACCCCTCCCGCCCTGGGCTGTGCTGGAGGGAGTGTCAGACTTTTACTGACTAAAACCTATCCATCTTCCTTCCTTTGCCCTTGGTGTTCCAGGCTCGCGGTATCTCTTTCGAACAGTCCCGCAACCCTCCACATAATGCCTACTGTTCTTTTGATGTCATCCTCTCACCTACGACGTTGTCTCCCTTTCTTCCTTTTGTAATGTCTTGGATACCACTCGGTTACGTCCTTAGCCCATTTGTCTTTTTTGTCCCTCATCATGTGACCTGTCCATTTCCATTTCAGTTTTTTAATAGAATACGTCACATCCGTAACTCCAGCTTGTTCACGAATTGTTTCTAGTTTTATTTTATTTCTTAGTTTAATATTGAGCATGTTTCTTTCCATGTTATGTTGGCAGGTCTCTAGTTTGCGTATATTGTGTTCTCTTAAACTCCAGGTTTGGCATCCGTATGTCATACTGGGCAGAATACAGGAATCAAATATTTTCTTCTTAGATTTAAGTGGTACATGGGGATTTTTCACTATTTCCTTCTCTGTTGTTAATTTCTTTTGTTGTGAGGTCTTTTGGAGATATTATTTGACCCAGATACGTGTATTCGTCAACATATTCTATCGTTGTACCATTGACTACGATAGGGATTTTTTCAACGTTTGTCATTAATTTCGTTTTTGAGGTGTTCATTGACAGTCCAACATTTCCACTTTCATATACCAGTTGTTCGAGCATTTCTTGTAGGCAGGTGTTGCTTGAAATAAGTATCAGATCATCTGCGAATCTCAGGTGATGTAGTTGAGCTCCGTTGATATTCGCTCCATTCGAGACGCCTAAATACATATTCAAGAACTGCCGAGAGAAATTTAGGTGACAGCGGGTCACCTTGTCTAACTCCTCTTTTTATAGGAGTAACTTCACCCACTCTTTCTGTTCGTATTCTAGCTTTCATGCTCGTGTATATGTTGATAATGAGACGTATATATTTTCTGTCCACTCCTTGGGTTTCTAACGCTTCCCATATCTTTACGTGTTTAAGTGAGTCGAGCTTTGTTATAATCTACGTATGCCAAATAATAAGTAATTCCATATTCATTATTTTTCTGGATAACGTGTTTTATTGTGTGAATATGATCGAGCGTTGAAAAGTCACTTCGAAAATCCTGCTTGTTCCTTTGGTTGGTTTTCATCCAAAATCCTTGTTAAGCGATCTAGTAGTATCTTAGAAAATATTTTGTAAATGTTGGACATCAGGCTGATGGGTCTGTAATTAGCGATATCATTTTTCTTTCCCTTTTTATATAGAAGTACTATGGTTGACGATGTCCATTGATGAGGTATGTATTCTGTATATAAGATTTCATTGAATAACTGTGTGATGACATTTGTTGTTTTGACAGATGTCCCTATTAGGAGTTCGTTGGATATGCGGTCTTCGCCCGGTGCTTTTCCTCTTTTCTGTGAGTTGATTGTTTTGATAACTTCATCTCGCATATATTTGGAATTTCTTCCTCCTTTTTGTCTTCGTAGACCGTATGTTGGTTTGATTCAGTCAGTAATCCCTCATCACTATATAGTTCGCGATAGTAGTCGGTAGCGATTTTCAGTATTTTGATTCTGTTTGTCTTGTTTCTTTTAGATTCTCTGTGTGTCATGTTTCCGATCCAATCTAAGGTTTCTCTCAATTGCTGCCATGATTTTTTAACTCCACCTGTTTTTTCTATATAATAGTTGATTATTTCTGTTCTTATAAGCTGTCTACGTTTACGTATTTGAAAATTTATATCTTTAGGTTTAGGTTTAAAGATATTTATTCTCAAAAAAGACACAAAGTCACTTACATGAGAAAAATGCTTAAAATTAATTATAATTAAAGTTCGTCACAGACGTCACGGTAGCGATTACATACTAAATATATTGGATATACCCATCCACTGCATTCAGATGTTAGGAAGGTTGTTATTTGTCATTACATATTCAGATAATAGACTTTTGAATGCATTGAATGAGTGCACCCTTCTAATACATGAGGGTATTTTGTTGTATAATTGTGCTCCTTCAAATATTAACATTTTTTTGCCAAACTTAGTTCTCGTCTTCGGTAAAATCAGAAAACTAGCTCGGCGAGAGCTACGTTGGGTTACTTGTTTCACCTTAGTAAATGATAAATTAGTCTGTATACTTTTGTTGAGTGCCTTACGAATGAAAATACATGTATTGTAAATATATAACTGTCTAATGTTCATTATTTTGGTTTCTTCATAAATTTCGAACTATGTTTCGGAGGGATCCAAGTAATGACGTAAGCTTTGTTTTTATATGATCCAAGTGAATAGTCCACGAAAGAGAACTGTCCATTCTTAAGCCAAGATATTTTTCACAAGATTTTTGCTGTAAAGGTATATTATTAATAACTAATGGATTATGTGGAGGTATTATTTTGTTTTTTGCTTTAAACAAGATATAGCAAGTTTTAGTAATATTTATAGTTAATAGATTATATTGAAACCATGAAAAAAGGGTGTTTAAATCGTCTTGAGCCTGGGCAACTAAATCATGAATGGAAGGTCCGAAATAAAATAAGCAAGTGTCATCTGCGTATAGAGTAAGATGGCCATGTAGTTTAATTTCCTGAATATTATTTATATAGATCAAAAAGAGCAGGGGCCCCAGGATTGATCCCTGGGGAACTCCACACGTTATAGGTAATGTGCCACTTTGATGGTTATTATCCGTTCTAACTACCTGCGACCTGTTTTTTAGATAGGACTGGAACATTTTTAGGGCACTGCCGGTAATTTTGATAGTTTCTAGCTTTTTAAGTAGCAATTCGTGACTTACGGTGTCGAACGCTTTTTTGAGATCAATAAAGATACCAAGGACTATGTTTTTCCCATCTACATTTTGCTTAATTTTAGTAACGAGGTCGACTGTAGCCGTTAGTGTGCTGCTTTTTGGTCTAAACCCGTATTGTCTGTCTGAAAGAAAGTTAATAGTAGTTAAATGTTTATACAATCGTTCGTGTAGGATTTTTTCTAATATTTTTGACAATACAGGCAACACTGAAATAGGTCGGTAGTTACCTGGGTCCATTTTTGAACCCGATTTGTATATGGGAGTGACCTTCGCTATTTTCAGAGTATCGGGAAAATTACCTTCAGCTAGCAATTTGTTGAAGCAGTTGCTCAGGTTGTTTGCAATTAAATTGTTTATGCATTTTATTGCTTTGGTACTAATTCCATCTAATCCAGTACTACAGTTAGGGTCTAAATTTGATATCATTTTGGAAATTTCAGTTGCAGAACACGGATCAAGAGTTGATAACACTGGAGTGTCTTCGGGAGGAGTTTTTGGTAAAGCATGTGTATGATCATCGTGAAATGATCTAGGTATTTCATTCGCTAGAAGGGGTCCAATAGTGGCAAAGTATTCGTTAAAAATCTGGCAAATTTCATTTGGGTTCGTAACGTGTTTCGAGTCGATCAATAGTTTTGAAGGAGCACAATTTAGTTTAATTTTATTGTTTGCAAGAATGTTAACCAGATTCCACATTTTCTTAGGTTTATTAATACAATCACTAAACTTTTTATAGTAGAAATTATTCTTTGTATCTTGCATGTGTTTGGCAACATGTTTTCTTTTTGTGATAAATTCTGCTTCCAGGATGGCGTTCTTTGGATTCTCCTTCAGTTCTGTCCATAATGCGTTTCTTTGGTTGATATCGTCAATTATGTTTCTATTTATCCAGTCGTTTTGGGGTAGGTTTTGGATTTTGGTTTTTGTTGTTTTACTATTGTCAATTATTGATTTTATTTTGTTTTCTAGTACTGCGTAATCATCATCTAATTCTTCTAGGTTTGTTGCTTCTAGTATCTCATATAGTTTCGTAAAATCTATGGCTTCGTATTTGGTCCGTATTTTTCGGGGGGATTTAGTTTTTTTGAGTTCAACATATATTTGTTTGTGATCTGACATTGAAGAGTCAGCTATTGCCATGTGAAAGTGATCGTCTTTCAGATTAGAACTAACATGGTCTAAAATAGATTTTCTAGTATTCGATTCTCTTGTACAATATTTCTTAGTGATTTTATTTAGTAATGTATGTCCAGTTCCCTTCAAAAGTTCATGATATTGTTTAGTCTTTTTGTCTTTGTTTAAAAGATCAATATTAAAATCTCCGAACACTATTGCCCGGTTTTTTTGTTGTAGTTGGGACTCATAAACCTCAAGAAAATGCGCGTAGTTAGTATCGCCAGGGTTATATACGACTCCTACTTCTAGTGCATATCGCTCTAGTCGCACCCATAGATAGTTGTTTCCTCCTATGTACTTAGACTCTGATAAGCTATGTTTAAGGTCATTGTGGACATATGCTGAAACTCCACCTCCTCTTGAATCGGTTCTATAGTTGTAGTAGTGTGAGTAGTTGTTTATTTGTAGTTCCAAGGCTTGTGTTTCGGTTCTTATCCAAGTTTCAGTCAGTAAAATAACATGTATCGTATTGGGAAGCGATTGTAGAATGCATTTAAGTTCGTCAAATTTTCCTTTTTTGCGTATACTTCGAGCATTAAGGTAGAAAAATCTGAGCCGTGATTTATTGGTTTCTATATTTTGGTAATTGTTGACAACTTGGTAGGTATTGCTAGCGTTGGTCTTAGGTATGGTTTCGCTTATTGTTCGTAGTTTTTTGCAGGGTTTTTTATTATTGTAGGTGTGCCATTAATATACTTTATAGTTAGTCCATTCTCTCCATCATTTTGACGACGTATTAGTTCTTCTTTTACATCTTTAAAATATTTTTGCTGAGCTGGGGTTTGGTCTGAAAATATTTTAATGTTTTCTGGCAACTTCTCTTTATTGCGTAGGAGTTGCTTTGCGGGTGCTGAAGAGTCGTAACATACTTTGATTCTGCGGCTTTTTCCCGGTGAGTATTTACCTATTCTAAAGACTTTAATCGGTTTCGGGAGGTCTTGGCTCACTAGTAGAGTAATTTTTAAAATGTCAGCGTCATCTTGGGATTTTCGTTCTTCGGCGCTAGCAGCGGACTGTTCGGGCAGGCCTACAAAAATAATATTTTTTTCTCTGCTATTCCGATTTGCTACCTCCTTAATTATTTGTTCGTTCAGACATAGCTGATTTTGAAAGTTTGAAGTCAAACATTCAGAGGTGGGTTTAAACGTGTTAAGTTCTAACTCAAAGGATTTTATTTTATGTTCCCCGAGCGATAATTGTTTTTCCAACTGTGACACAGTTGTTTTTAATTGTTTATGTTCATTTACCATACTAGATGTTGATGATTTACGAATCATATTTGCTGTTTGTTCATTACATGACTTTAATTCAGTGACCTCAGCTTTGACCTCTGCTATACTTTCCTGCATTTTAATAATAATCTGCTCATTAGATCCAACGTATTTTTCTAGCAACGAACCGATACGGGACAATTGTAAGGCTAAGACTTTACTTAGCCTTACTATTTCTTGTCTGTTGGTCTTCCTGTCTTTAAGCAAGATCTTTCTTTGTTCAATTAAACTTCTGGCTTTTGGTCCTAACCTGTCTTTTGTGGATTTGGTGTTTACAATGTTACTTTCTATTTCTTTTAATTATTTTTCTAGGGCCATCATATTTTTCTTGAATTTCATTGAAGTTTTGTATTTTCATCAAATTGTTTTCCAAGGAATCTAAAATGTTTTCGGGAATTGGCAAAGCTATTGGTTTTTTAATTTGCTGAATGTTTCTTCTTAACGTTTTTGGTTCTACTGTGTATTATTGGCCTCTAAGTATTCTGTGATCGGTATTGTAGTTGAATTGGTTAACAACTTCTATGTTAGAGAATAATTTTGGTTTATTTGTAATTATATAATCTATTTCGTTCCTTCTCTTTCCGTCAGGTGGCACCCACGTCCATTTTCTTTTAGTTTTTCTTTTATAGTAGCTGTTTGTAATGTGTAAGTTATTTTCCAAAACAAAGTTTACCAGTTTTTGTCCATTATCATTCCTTTTTCCTGTAGTATAAGGTCCGAGTATTTTGTCTTCTTTTGTTTTTCTCTTTCCAATTTGACCGTTGAAATCTCCCATAGTGATTTTCGTTTTATTCTGATCTGCCATATTTTTTTAAAGTGTGTTGTAAAATTCGTTTTTATGTCTTCTTTGGCAATCTCGGTTGGAGAATATACCTGGATAATTGAAGTTGGTTGTTTGTGACCAGGGAGCCTAATATTTAAAATGGCAATTCTGTCGGATACTCCTTGGAATTCTATTATATTGTTTAAACGATATTTTTTTACAATGAACCCATCTCCGTATAACCCATTTTTGTAGTATAATATGCAGTTTTCATGTTCTTCAATTTTCTCATCCGCTCTCTGTGTCTCACTTAGTCCTATAGTATCCCAGTTTACTGTGTCTAATGCTTGTTCTAGTCCCAATAAAGACTCCTTTGACTTCAGTGATCTTGTGTTAAGTGTAGCTATATTTAGTTTAGTCCTGTGTACTAAGGGTAGTGATTTCTTCGAGGTACCTTCCTTAAGCTTTTGGGGGGTATGGTCTATCACCCCACGGTGACCAACCGTATTGGGGATCTTGTTGTTTCTTATTAGTTTGTTTTTATTGTTACATAATTATATTTTTCGCGTTTCCGGTGTCTAGTAATTCCTATGCCTTATTTTGTTCCGTATGTTTGTCCGACAGTGAAAAAGATGGGGCCCTCATGTATGCAAATGCGTCGGTTTTGTGCAATTTGGAAGGGGCTAAAATATTCTTTCCCTCTGTAGGGCGTGGTGGTGTTTGTATATTATTGGGTGACATAGAAAACTCTCTTTTTCTTCTTTCAGGTTCTGGTTTTTCTTTTATTATAATAAGCTTATTGTTCTTAATTAATGCTATATTTCCAAGTTCTTTCTCTTGCTTTAATTGCTGCTGTAGGTTTTTACGCACTTCTATTGTTTCCTTTGAGAAATCTTCAGTTATGTAAGTTTGTTGTGGCAAAAGTTTTTTATTTAAAAAAAAATCTGCTTTCTTTAGTTGTGACGTAAGAGTGATCAGAATAGGTCTAGTTTTACCATCTTACTTTTGTCCAAGTCTGTGGTATTTATTTATTTTGTTTTTTTCTATCTTAATGGTTAAATTCACCAATATGTTTTTTAATTATGGTGAATTCTTCGTAGGATTTTTCAGTTTCGTTAACAGCATGTATTATTATATTATTTTTCCTATTCATGTCCTCCAAATGATTTACTTTTCTATTCAATGATTCCACTTCTACTTTTAAACTTTTATTTTCTTCTATTATTGGTTGTATTTTGTCGTCTGTAGATCGCAATAAATTATCAGTTTTATTCTGAGTTATTATTGTAGTTTGTTTCTCTAATTCCATTTTCATTAATTGAAATAGTTTCAACATATTCTCTGACATTCCTGTGGTATCCATGATGCAGTAACTAAACGCTCTCAGCGTGAAACGGAACGCAGCGTAATAGTTGTGTCCGTTAAGATGGTAGTTCTGCGGTTGCGTCAACAATCAGTTATATGATGACGCTAACTTCACACTTGTTTACGCTTTGGATGAATTAGCAGAATTTTTCTGACCTTTAACTGTAGTCATTGCAGTAAATAATGCTTCTTTATGGTGGATCCGGTTCAATCTGCTTTCTAGTGTTGATTTTCGATTTACCTTCAGGAGCACGTATAAAACACTGTTACTCGTTTCACAACCGGAAACGTCTCTCCAACGTCAACGTCATCGCCAATAAACTAGCTTTCAAATAAAAAAAACTGCATCCAAATCGGTTCACTCGTTTAAGAGCTACGGTGCTAGAGACAGACACACACTCTCACACACATAGCGGTCAAACTTATTAGGGCACGGCAACATAATAGATTGGACAAACAAGCATCCAGTGAGTAGGTAGCCAGGATTGCAAGTTTGTTGGAAGAAAGAAGAAAGAAATTGTCTGGAGCCATATCTTGTGAATAATGTTCGATGGTATTTGTTGAGTTTTTGGTCAAAAGTTCGTTCACTATATTGGCCTTGTGCAAAGGCGTGTATTATCTTGGTGCATCTAAGAATTTTCTTTCCACAAATTTGGCCTTTTTCGTCAAATTTGCTCTATTAGCTCAAATAATATTCTTTATTTACTGTTTGTCCTTCCGGCAAGAATTCCGAGTGCGCATGTAAGGTCGGAGGTATTTGTGGAGAGAAATGATACACACGACTGCCCAAGTAATACTCTCCTTTATTTTAGGATGCACATGATTAATATAAGATAGATTACATGCACATAGGTACAACATACATTGACGTCACTACATACACACTACACCTCCCATGGCGAAGTAAAATAAAATAAAATTACAATTTTGTTTTATTTGTTCGATATAATCAACTATACAAGAAAGAGATAATTACTGATTATGATAATACATTTTTGTTCTGTTTTTGTGAATGATATCTACTTTACCATGAGTAGGTATAGTCCACATCGCTGTCAACAGGAAAAGTGCCCAGAAGGCTGGCAGCATTGCCACGTTGTATGGCAATGCTGATTCTTTGGCCAAAAAATAGGCCCGCCCTCTGGTCACGTGAAGAGTCGACCAACCGCTTGGCGATTTCCCGAAATACTAGGTGGGCACTCGGACCCCATGGGCCTAGTGTTTCAACCCCAAACGGCTCAAACACGTAACTACCAATTAAATTATTGTATTTGCGCCGTTTGACGTTTTCAGCACCTGCAGCAGCCGCCCCAGCGCAGCTCACTGTGCTAGGAAGATGGGATGGCGCAAGGGTGTCGACGCAAGTTGCATCCCACACCAAAGGCCTACCCATCTTCCAAGGCATTATGGTCATACCATCTGGTCTCTTCCCATCGACGCGTGCCAAGCCAGTCGGTTCTAAGACAGCCGGCACCCCGGCGGTGGCAAGAGCACGACGGATGAGATCATTAATGCTAGCGTGCCGCGCAAGCCGACCTGCACTCTTACTACAAGAAAGCCCATGGTGTCCGAGGCAGTCGACTGCTTCACCACATTGACAGCGATGTGGAGCCCAGCAAGGAGCGCCCTACCTATTCGCTGTTTATTATTATCAGCACAATACTTTGGTCAAAGAACTCGAATAACTAAATTATACGGCTTTTTACACATATGATCCAGGAAATTTGATTCACCTTACTATTGAATCAATTTATTAAAAAAAAAACATTATTGTTTGCCATTAAAAAAGGATTTAGTAACATAATTTGTCCAACTGAACCCAAAACATCATCTTTATGCAACTTATGCATCTCCTAGTAGAAATAAAATCACAGTGGGTTCCGTTCATCATTTTAAAAATAAGGTTACGAAAACTATTACAACAAGTCTATCTGTAGGACTAACCGAAGAATTATCGGAAGTTCACGCTCTGTCGAAAGTTGCTGTTTGAGTGAGTGGTACACACAGCTACACATCAAGCTATACATGTAGTATAAGCTGACCTCGCATTGTATCAATGGAAATCCTATAAAATGCGAGATCAGCATAAACAGGAAATGTATAGCTTGATGTGTAGCCGTGTGTACATGAGTTTTATTGGTTTGAGCACGTTTAGTCTTTATCATAATCCAAATGAAGTCATTAAGGGCATTACATTGCCCAATGACCTTGAGCATGCTGCCCCGTACTAACTTACGACGAAACGACGAGAGAGAGAGAGGGACGAGTGCGGGAGTGACATAGTGCTTTTCGCGAAATTTCGGATTTTTATAAAATATTTTAAAATACTAAAAGAAATAAGAGAAAAAAAATCAAAACACATTGTTAAATACGTCATTACGTATTTTTTGGTATAAAATTCATGCCGAGTTATTGAGCCGTTATAGAGAAAATTTTCAATTTAGGTTGCAAAAGTACCTATTTGTTAGGATTTTTTAATAAAATTTGAGTTAGTTTATTAAAATTTTAACAATACAATGTATTTGTGATGACCTTTAGTTTAACATATATTTTTTATATTGAAAACGCACAAAAGGATTCATCTACAAACTTCTTTAAACACACGGTATTTTCAGGATTTGAGCGAGGTAATCCCCTTAAAATATGTCTCAAAACAGTACTAACTAAAGAAAGAAATTAATAAAAGTACCAGGACCGCATGAGTAACAAGAAGTGTTATTGCCGAATTGAAAATCGTTTGCTCACAGAACCCTGATTTCGTCGTTACACACACATAGTCAATGATCGTTGTGTATGTATGTAACCAGGTTTAGGTTTTAGGGTAGACGTACCAATTGCAGTCCTGTAGTTTGAATTACTCCTGGTAAATTAAACTTCAAAGCATATTATTTGTTATTTTGAAATAAAAGCTCTGGGGGTTCAGATTCTCACGTATATTATGATCGAATGTACAACATTAATGATCTGTAATGGATTGAAATAAATGATTTTTCAATTTTGAATTTGATTTACGTAGTTAACTCTTATTTTTAAAACATTTTTTTTTAAATATTGGTGGACACTAATTGGGACAGCTTACCAGGATAGCAAGGAATAGGAACTTATTTCTTATTTGAACAGGAATTTATTTTACATTATTGTTACCTAATAATTTATTTGCTCGTCAGTCGCCGACTTCTCCGCGTGTGGTGCACATCGTTTCCATCCGTGTGATACGCGCATAAGTTCTAATTATTGTTATTGTTTTCGTTGTGTTTGTTTCGCGCTTTCCGTAATGGATCGAGCGTGGTAGTAGTAGAACTGTCCGCCCGTCCTTCCGGGCTGGAGTGGAGACCACGCATTGGAAAGCGCAGCGTGGGACGGCCACCTGCCAGATGGACCGATGACCTTGCTAAAGTTGCAGGGAGTCGCTGGATGCAGGTGGCATTGGACCGGACGCGTTGGAAATCGATTGGGGAGGCCTATGTTCAGCAGTGGACAACAACGGCCCTTACAACCCCAGACCTTACCCCGCTAGACTTTTATTTTGTGGGGTTACATTAAAACGTAGTGTACGCAATGCCGTGTGATACAATGGACCAAATGAAAGTGCGGATTGAGGCCGCTTTCAGGCCAGTAACACCAGAAATGCTAAGCAATGTTCAAGTGTCCATGAACAAGCGAGCGACCTTTTGCATACAATACCAAGGTCACCACATCGAACCCCACCTTTAAAAATGTAAGTTAATTTACTAAATTATGCAAAGCTTTTAGAAACTAAGTATTGTCAAGCATATGCAATGACAACATGCTCCGCTGAAGAAACGGCACAAACATTCATACTTTTCATTTCTCATCTAGGTATCCCCAGAATGATCGTAACCGATCAAGGAACCAACTTTACGTCCGATATTTTAAAACAGTTAGATAAATTATTCGGCATTAAGCATATCTTCGCTTCTCCTTATCATCCGCAAACATGTGGTGCTCTCGAAAGAAGCCATGCGACTTTAAAAGAGTACTTACGATCATATATCAAAGATAATTCGCATACCTGGAGTTTATATTTACAAACTGCCATGATAGCGTACAATACTAATGTACATTCCACTACCGGCTTTCAACCGATGGAGTTATTGTTCGGATTTAAACCTTACATGCCCCAAAGTGCCGACACCTTAGAGTTAAATACCTATACAGACTATATTCGTGCTCTTAATCATAGGTTATATTATAGCAGACAAAATGCCTTGCAAAATATACAATCGTCCAAAGAAAAGTCTAAATTAATTATTATTAATTCGATGTTCATGCTAAACCCGTGACGTATAAAATAGGTGACATGGTATATTTACGGTGTCATCATCAACAAAACAAAGCGATGTCTCCTATATGGAAAGGGCCTTTCAAAATTGTCAAAGTCAACGGTAACCACACGGTGACCCTTTTAATTAATAGAAAATATGTTCGTCATCACTACGACGAAATAAAAATTGCAACAGATGACTAGCCCAATCTTTTCTATTTCAGGTTATTACTTCAGCCGTCTTCGAGCCACAAATTCGTTACTGCAATCATAGGTAGTCCAGGCCTATACTTTGATCAATTATTGAACGTCAAGTTCACAAACGACCATTGGAATGTTGTAACGTATTTGGACATTAGTCATATAAAACCACATTTAGATAAAGACGAAGCTCTAATCAAAGAAGTTTCCAATTTCTGTGTTACCAGTTCTTCTAGTAAAATTCAACTAGAATGTACTAACCTACTATCGCCTTTACAAAATCAACATCTTAACAATGTTTTTAAGTTTCTATCAATATCTTACCTTGTGCAAGATCAAAAACCGAACCGTTTCAAACGCGGTCTCATTGATGCTGGCGGTTCAGTTTTGAAATCAATCTTTGGAACTTTAGACCCTGAAGATACCTTGAAGTTCTCAGACGCTATCACTAAAGTACAGTCTGACGAAAAACAGCTAGCTCACTTAATGAAAGATAATATTCACGTTATACAATCTACTATATCAAACTTTAATAGCACAATGTCGAAGGAAAACAATAATCAAAACCAATTAAATCAAAATTTAAATACTAATAGTATTTTATAATAATAGTATTTAATAAGAATAGCATTTGAGCAATTATCCAATTCATGTGATAAGTTAGAAATAAAAAATCAGTTAATAATGTTATTGAACTCCTTAGAAAGCATAACTGTAGCCTTGTCCTTTGACTTTGATGACATTAACAACGCTATCCTATTTAGCAAGCTCAACATTCTTCATCCAACTGTACTTAGTCCCTATCAATTATTCCAAGAACTGGACTACATAAAGATAAGCTTCCTAAACACTACGAACTTCCTACAAGTTTATCTCTAGAAAATATACACGTTATTATAGACATATCTGATTTAGTTTGTTATTATCATCTTAATAAGATTATTATTATTACTAAAATTCCGCTCGTCCTTCCACAGACATACAACCTCTACCACAATGATCCTCTTCCAGCTCCTCACGACGTTACCAAACCTGACACTTACATACTTATTGCTCCTGGTAAACCTTATGTGGCTGTAACAATAGATCGTATGTTCCATCACTATTTTTAGAGTCAGTGGATAAGTGTGAAGTGATTCATAACAAGTGCTATGTGTGTTCTTTAGGAAATGTGTACTCTACAAATTGCGAATCCAACGTGTGAAACGATAATCTTAACCGAAGCTATAAGTTCGTGGCCAGATTCGTGTAATACTAAGCTGTTACATGGTTCAATCGATGTATTTTTCAAGTTAAGTTTTAATAAATGGCTATTTGTACAGTCAGAGCCCGGAAAGGCTCATATAACACGTGAAAACGATCCTAGCAGTTACGATGAGATCTTTTTCGGCACAGGCATGTTGGCCGTACCAAAATATTGTGTAGCTTTCTTTAAAACTTTAAAGTTTACGCCTAGTGATAATGTTATGTCTAATGTTATTAACCATATATCTAATTTTAATATAATAAAGGATGATTGCTGCGACAATCAAAGAATAAATAAAACAGTACATCTCTCCTTTGTAAAGTTATCTAATGTTAACGATTTCAATTCTCTGTTACAAGCAAGTGTGCATTTAAATGAATTTGAAAAGGAATTAAATAAAATCGAACAACCATCTCATTTAGATAAATATGGTTCTCACTATCTCTCGTTAAAGTATGTTGTTTCTACGATTGCCCTTGTTTATCTCTTGTATAGATCAAGGAAGTTATTTTGTTCAAATAAAAAAAACACGTTAATGTATCCAAGTGTTCAATCAATGTTATACTAAAAAGAAACACACAGTTCATTCCGTTCAATCTGTAAATAATCAATTTACAGAATCCTCCGACGAAGATGTCCAAGGATCATGCAAATCCTTACCTACTCCACTAAGACGTAATGTTATGACTTAGTTCTGCTATGACCTTATCAATTGAAATACTTATTCTTAGAAAACGGTCAATGTCTCATTTATGGAAACGATTATAGTTGTATTAATACCATTTCCTATGTCCTATTAATTATATATTAGTCCTAAGTTTACTAATAGTTTTAATTACTATGTTTCTTAAGGTTACTTAAAACCTAGTTTGTAACCAATACGAAGTTCAACGTTTTCATCTTAGATTTCTCATCACTCTTAATCGTAATGATCAATCTTATCGGGGGGGTGGTTGTTATAAATTGTAAGACAGCCCTAACCATATAAAATAAAAACTCTGACGCCTCATAGGCGTCAGGTAACGTTTCCCGTAGTTGTTGCTTTTCATGACATATTAGTTTAGGCCAGTCATACCTTGAACTTCGTGGCGGACACATTATAATCATATCTGTGTAAAACCTGCTAATTTTCATTAAATTCTTTCAAGGGCTACAAAAAGGTTTTTTTTTAAAAAGAGACTGACCCTGCCCGGTAACAGTTCCCTCTATCTGGCAGAATCTTGATGCTCCGAAATTTATTTGGCATAACACACTTGGCATAATCTTCTTTAAACGAATATTATTAAGACATAAAAAATATTTATATTAAATATTTTTTGCCAGAATGTATACATGTCCGAATTAACAATGGCATACTTTTAAGATGGCAGAATTTTATTTGGCATAATTACCTTTCTTAAAGTTAGAATTTCGCATAATTTCATTTGGCATAACGTTTATTTAGAGCGACGATTATTTGGTAGAATTTCATTTGGCATACTATGAAGATGGCAGAATTTCATATGGAATAATGTTATACATATTGTCTTTTCTATAAATAAGCATTTTTAACCTTAAATAAATCAAAAATATATCTTCTTTAAAAGTCAATATGTTGTGCTATAAAAGTTAGTGACAGAAACAAATCGCTGCAAAACCGACTCCACGTAGTCTTATCTGCCCTACCCCTAGAGTGTAATTTAATCCCGCGTAGGCGCAGAGGGGCGAAGCGATAGGAAGCGCCCCGCGAGCTGAGGAGCAGGTGGTTTTAACGCTCGCCGCCGTGGCTGAGGCTCGCCGGCGAAGCCGGCCATCAAGCCGAAGCTACATTGGTGAGCGTCAAACTATCTGCGACGATAAGCTCGCGTGGGACCGCCGGAGGCCCGCAACGCCGAAGTCGTAACAGAAACCATGCCTGCTGCATGTTCGCTTGCATGCTGCTTGATTGATTCTACGCTGAATGCTTGCATGCTACATGCTTGCTTGCATACTTGCTTGCATGCATGGTGTTTGCTTGTTTGCATACATGATGAATGCTTGTTTGCATGCATGGTGTATTCTTGTTTGCATGCTTCTTTGTAAGAAATACAAAATTATTCCAACTATGTATTTTCCGTAATGTGTTAGATGAGTTTTTCACTTATTATCGATATGAAATGTATGCCAAATGAAGATTCTGACTGTTAACTTTCTGCGATGTGATGGTTCTACTTTTTAATTCGTATGGATATGAAATTTATGCATGTTTAGTACAATTAAACAAATATTTTTTATCTGTCTTTATCTAGCAACATTTATTTTATCTTTTCTTTTAAATATGTTCATAATCTATTTTTCAGTCAAGATCTGCGATTCTCCCAAGGTCACTGACCTAGGGCTCATGGTCATTGACCTTGAAGTCAAGGTCAACATTTCGAAAGTCAAGATCCGCGATTTTCCCAAGGTAAAAATTCTGAAAGTCAAGTTTCGCGATTCTCAGGAACAGTAACAGGTCAATATTAATGGTTAGTGACCTTGAAGCCAAGGTCCAGTGATTTCGGAGGTCATAATACATTGGAGGTCAAGGTCGAGTGACCTTGGAGATAATGGTCAAGTGACCTTGGGATGACGAATTTGAGGTCAAAGTCATGTGATTTCGGAGGTCATATCAACGGGATCCTACTTCTGGGTGGTTTTAAAAAAAAAATAACCACCGACCAGTTGTTTTATACGATAGAAACACGAAACTAACGATTTGAGAAAAACAAAAAAAAACATTTTTTTCTAAGTCCCTGTCGCCTTTGTAAAAAGATTCCTTCGACATCGTTTTTACGACAAACGGTTGGTCGGAGGCAAAAATCACTAAGGTGCTTTTCGCCTTATTTTTAGGTGTTTTATACGATAGAATCGAGAAAATAAAAGATATTCGAAGTAAAAATTTTTAGCTAAAATTTTCTTTTTTCCTCAGTGCCCCGTTACGTACACTCCAACCCTGCTGCCCCTGACCCTCACTCTTCCAAATTGCCTAATATTGATATACAATCATTAAGATGGTAAAGGTTTTACGAAATTCAAGCCGTTCTATGAGTTGTTTATTGCAGTCATTCATAGTAATAACACGCTGACAGATGTTCAAAAATTATTTTATTTATACTTTACTCATTTTCAATCATTTGAATATAATATTGGATTTACATATCATTCAAAAAGATGCACCAGCTGCAATTAGTAGCTTTGTCTCGCAGGTTAAGCAGCACTTGCACGCGCTCAATCATCTCGAAGAGCCTGTACACTATTGGGATAGCTTATTATTATCTATTTTGTTTAGAAAATTAGATCCTTATACACATAACGCATTCCATTTAGATCGTAATCCAGAGGATAAGCCGACTATTAAAGAATTTTTTGATTGTCTAGAAAAACGCGTAATGACGCTAGAGGATACTGTATCCCAAAAGGTGCAGTCCGGGGGTAGCAAACCAAATGCAAATGCAGAGCGGTCTGCTAATGTAGCCGCAAATACAAAGCTAACTTGTAAGTATTGTGACAAAGATCATGCTTTATTTCGGTGTCCTAAATTTAAAATGGTGCCAGCAGAGACTCGCTTAAGTTTTGTAAAAGATCACAAATTGTGTTCTATTAGTTTAAAGCTACATACAGACAAGGTTTGTAAATTCAAATTTAAGTGTAAGATTTGCAAAGACACGGCACATAATACTCTTTTACACAGTGACAAAGAAAAGGAGAAGGATTCTGTGAATTTATTTACATTAGTACATTATTAAATGTCACCTCAAGTGTTCCTGTGTTGCTACTGTGAAAGTTCATGTCACCGACAAATATGGCCGTGATATTGTTATTAGAGCTTTGTTTGACAGTGGCAGTCAGGCTTCCTTTATTACAGGTTCTTTAACTAAAAAGTTAGATATTACTCCAGTTTTTCAGCCAACCAACATAATTGGAATAGGAAATAAGTCTTCAAAAATAAATCAAACTGTTAATTTACTTATTAATTCATGTTTGCACAAAGAAATTAAATATAATCTTACTTGTTTTGTAGTCGACGTTATTACTACACCACAGCCACAGTATCATATAGACATATCTAAATTGTCATTGCCAGAAAATGTAATCTTGTCAGACAATGATTTTAGTGTTCCTTCTGCTATTTCTATGTTGTAAGAGGCTGACATATATACTTTAATTCAATTCTAGACGGAACCTGTAAGCTATCAAAGGGGCCTGTGCTCCAGAATACTGTATTTGGGTATATAGTTGCCGGAAAATTACAAACATGTAATCAAGAGGTATAACTTTGCTATATCAAATGAAACAAAATTAGAGTCAGTGATAGAAAGATTTTGGCAGTCAGAAAAAAATCCTGAAGCTGTAGCTCCGGTGACAGATGAGTGTCAGAAAGCTGAGGCTATTTTCTAACAGTCTGTAGAACATAAAGATAACTCATGTTGACTTGCCGCTCATTTGCCGCTTTTCTGTTGCATTTCAAAGATTTTTAGCATTAGAAAAAAAGGTTAAACAAGATCCTTCATTACGAGTATTAGAAAAATATAGGTCTTTTAAAACAATATATTGCATTAGGGCATGCCAAGGAGATTGATATGATATTAATTATTGATTATGATGGTTTTACTTATTTTCTAGCTCACCATGTCAGTCTTGAAGGAAGACAGCAAGACCACGAAATTACGAGTGGTTTTCGATGGCAGCATGAAGTCAAGAAACAAAACTTCACTAAATGATGTCTTGCTGAATGTCCCTGTAGTACAAAGCGAGCTGTTTGACATACTTCTGAGGTTTCGTACTTACATATTTACCCTAATATGTGACTAAGAGAAGATGTTTAGATGTATTTTAGTCAACAGTCAGCATACCAGTCTTCAGAATATTCTCTGGCGAGGCGATCCAGGTGAGCCGTGGTCTGTCTGCAACTGCAAACAGTCACATATGGTTTAAAGTCCTCCACCTTCTTGGCCACCCGCTGTTTAATTGAACTAGCTAATAAAAACAAAGAAAAGTTTCCTCTTGCTGCAGAAGCCATGTATTCTAATACTTATGTTGATGATGTTCTTTGTGGTTGTAATAACGTAGAGGAACTTTCTTTATTAAAAAATCAATTAGTCGAACTACTCCAATTGGGTAGCTTTTCTTTGCACAAATGGTGCTTTAATTATCCGCCTGTGTTGGACAATGTTCCGATTGAACACAGGTATTTTGAAGAAGTTGACCTCAATAAAGATAGTTTTCTAAAAGCTTTAGGTTTAAAATATAATGTTGTAGATGATAAGTTTTTTTTTGAAACTCTATCACAATGTGATGAGCAGTTGATAACAAAAAGAAAAGTTCTCAGCTACATAGGGAAAATCTTTGATCCACTAGGTATTATTGGCTCTGTCACATTGGTTGCTAAGATGTTCATGCAGGAACTGTGCTTATAAAGGAAGGTTGGGACGATGTCCTGCCTGTAGATTATTTAATGAAATGGGAAAAGTTTATTGATAACTTAAAATTGATGGGCAAAATTACAATCCCACGCTACATTCAATGTCATAACTTTATCCTTGTAGAGTTGGTAGGTTTCTCTGATGCTTCTCAGAAGGCATATGGGTGCTGTCTGTATGTTAGAATTTTAAAAGCTGATGGGACAATTGAAACCAACTGTTCGGTACCATATTTGCAACCGAACAGCTCAGCAATTTTGCCTTCATGCATTTCCATAAATGCATGTATTGCAAGTACTACCAAGTTAGTGCGTGTTTGGACACCAATAGCGTAACTCAACCAAACCATATCAAACCATATTAGTGCTAATTTAGCTAATATTAACCATATTATAACCAATTTCGTATAATTTAACCAGTCATAAACCGACAACCCGACCATAACAAATCTACCAAATATCAACCAACCCAGGATTTAGAGATAAACCAAGCAAGCGCTAAATTCTACACCAACCTTCTGTGTTCGAAGTCGCGAGTAGCTCCGCCAGCTAAGGCACTTACTATACCTCAGCTGGAATTGAATAGCGCTCTTTTGCTTGCACAGTTAATAAGTACAGTTAGTAAAATACTTTCCTGTAGTTTTCCACATTTACTTTATCTATATAGTGATTCCCAAATTGTACTTGCATGGATACAAGCTGGTAATGTAAAAGGTAACACCTACGTAAACAATAGGGTACACCAAATAAATAATCTCACAAACAAAGCAGGCTGGTACTATGTCAGATCTTGCAACAACCCTTCAGACATTATCTCAAGGGGTAGTGAGCGACAATTATTAAAAAACAATCAACTATGGTGGCAGGGTCCTGAATTTTTAATGCAACTTGATATCTCGCATACAATAATACACAAGTGAGATGAGACAAGTGAGAAGTTTCACTAGAGGAAGCTTCTTGCCTTGTTCATAACACATTGGACTAAAATAATGCTAAAAAGAAGACTAAAACTAAGTTTCTACATATATACAACGACGACAAAGGACACTTAGGCGTCAAAGTACTCCTCCCCATCGATGTCATCCGGAAACGTGCCCAGAAGACTGGCAGCATTGCCACGTTGAATGGCAATGCTAATTCTTTGACCAAAGAAAGAGCCAGCCCTCTGGTCACGCAAAGTGTCGACCAGTCGGCGAGATATTTCCTTAAAAAGGAGCCGTGCACTCGGGCCCCATGATCCGAGCGTTTCGACCCCAAACGGCTCAAAACTGTAGTTACCGATAAGGTTACAGTATTTGCGCCGCTTGAGGATTTCAGCAGCCGCAGCAGAGCATTTCATTGGACTTAAATTATGTATTTGACTTATTCAATAGATTTTCAAGGTTGAATAAATTACAAAGCGTGGTACCATATATTTATAGATTCTATAATAATTCGTTAAAAAAAACAAGTAATTAATGATATCAATTTAAGTCTGAAAGAATTAGTTTCGGCATTACTAATTATCATACGTTGCATACAAAAGAACTTTTTTTCAAAAGAGATAGTAGCTATTCAAAATAATACAAAAATAACATCAGCTCTAGCTGCCTTACATCCATTTATTGACACTAGTGGCTTACTTCGCTTGGGGGGAAGGCTGCAAAATGCAGGTATTCCGCATGATAAAATGCACCCCATCATATTACCAAAAAAATGTTATTTTACTTCATTAATCATTGAAAGGGAACATCTACGATTACTGCATGCAGGTCCCACGTTGGTACTTAGTTCGTTGTCCCAGAGATTCTGGATTATCAGCACAAATGCTTAAGATGCTTCCGCCTAAAGGAGCAGTGTGCGAGGCAGCTCATGGGTGCTCTTCCGGAGGAACGTGTCACTGCTAATAGACCATTTCAGCATGTAGGCATCGATTTTTGTGGTCCATTTCATATTAAGGTTGCCAGAATTCGAAAACCACTCGTAACCAAGAGGCATGTGGCATTATTTGTATGTTTTTCAACAAAGGCTGTAACATGCAGAAGTCGTGTCAGACCTTAAAACTGAAACATTTTTGGTATGTTTTGATCGATTTATATCAAGGCGTGGAACGCCTTCCAAGGTTTTATATGATAATGGTGAAACCTTTAAAATAAGTTAAAGGAATTGTATGATTTGCAATCCTCAAAGGCTCACAGAGACCCGCCGCGGGAGACGCACCGGGCGTCGGGGGCCACGTGGTGGCCCCCGGCCACCGTAGACGCGGGCCTGTGGACGATGAGCTATGGGCTAGCTCGCCGTCCGTCCGTCTTATGACGACAGGCCGTGTCGACGGCGCGTTCGTGTTCCACGCGCGCCTCAAAGAGAGTCAGCAAACAGGAAGGGGTCCGTAAGGGCCGACGCCTGCCAGGGTTGCGGGACTGTTCGAAAGAGATACCGCGGCCCTGGAACACAAAGGGCAAAGGAAGGAACATGGATGGGTTTTAGTCAGTAAAAGTCTGACACTCCCTCCTGCTCAGCCCAGAGCGGGAGGGGTTATTTGACGATTTCCCACCGGTAAAAAAAAAAAAAAAAAAAAAGCTCACAGAGACTCAGTTTATAGCTATTGTAAAACAAAATACATCAAATTCATGTTTATTCCCAGCTACTCTCCTGAATTCGGCGGGCGCTGGGAAGCAGGGGTCAAGAGTGTAAAACACCATCTCAAGCGAGTCGTTGGTAATCTTTCTGTGACTTACGAAGAATGTAACGCCATATTAGTACAAATAAAGGGTGTATTGAACTCTAGACCACTGCTTGCCAACCCTAATGGAAATAGTTATTTAACGCCAGATCATTTTCTAATTGGAAGGGCTCTGTCTACTTATCCTGTGGTGGATTTATTGGAAATTCCAATAAACCGTTTAAAATTTTGGAAAGTTGTATCTAAGCTAAAACAATATTTTTGGAAGGCGTGGTCAGCTGACTACCTTACACAACTCCAGAGTCGTCCCAAATGGAAATACACCTCCCCTAATTTAAAGGAAGGAAATCTTACTTGTTAGGAACTTAAATACACCTCCATTGGAGTGGCCGATGGCCAAAATTAATAAAATATGTTCCGGTAAGGATGGGAGAGTGAGGGTGGCTGAGGTTAAATATAATAATAAGATTTATTTAAGGTCTTTACCTAAGTTATGTCCTCTTCCAACAGAGTGACACGTTGTAATACCTAGTGCTTTTATTAAATTTGTAATACTTATACTCATTTTTGTATGTTGTGACTTGTGACAAACAAAATAAGCTGTATTGCAATGAAAATTATAATTCAGGTATTTTATTTAGATACCAAGACATTATGCTGTAGGTAATAACACAAAAAGTATAAAAAATTGTTTATTTTATTTTCGATCGACAGTTCTGTCTGACTAGAGTGACGAGTTGTATTCAAATACTTACTGGTTGTATTTAGTAATATGTTATGTTTAAGTTACATACTCAATTAATTCACAGTTTTAAACATAAACTTGATTTTTTTTTCTTCACATTCAGTTGTTTTGCCTCTGAATATCAGGTTGTTAACTTTAGGGCAGGCAATTTTTGTACCAAATTCTTTATTGTTGAATACTTTGGTCAGATTGTAAAACCTTTTATTTTTTCTCTGTATAAGTGAATATTCATGAAAATTAGTTTCACTAGTTGGGCAATTATTGTACTTTCTGTATTTGGATATTTATTGTTCTTGCTGGCCCGCCCAACTATGTTTAGTACAATTAAACATAATTATATTTTTTATCTGTCTTTAACTAGCAACATTTATTTTATCTTTTCTTTTAAATATGTTCATAATCTATTTTTCTGCAATAGCAACACTCGCTCTCTTGCTTCCGCCCTTTGCTTCAACCATTACTGCTATTTTTTATATTTATATTAAATTAGGTGGATTTCACTAAATTCATTTTTACAATCAAAAATTGTCGTTTGTATTATACAATGCCTAAAGATGATTCTGACTTACAAAATTATGAGTTTTGAATGTATGATAAATGAGTGTCTGCCAAACGATTTTCTGCGAAATGAAGTTTATGCTATTCGCAAAATTATTATGCAAAATAATATTATGACATAAAAAGTTCTGTTATAAAGGGTAGACCCTTTGGAACAAGCATCTGCCACTTGGTGACATGTCTCCGAAGGTAGCCAGCTCGTTATTTTCTCTGTTACTTTTCACAAAGGTCCGGAATGTTTTTGGGTCACGTTTAATATTTGAATTTAGACTGAATACGGTCAGTGTAAGTAGCATAATCTGCTTCCAAACTCTTCTTTAATAGACGCCTGTATTATGTAAAGAATGCATAATATAGTTGGTTGTTATCATTCAGTTTGTAGAGCTTGTGATTATTTAGTCTACTATAAGCAGGTATAAACCATTTTGGGTAATTCAGTCGCACAGTTTTATTATTTGTTAATTAGAGAAACGGTTTGGCAAATCATATTATTTATTTATTTAAACTTCATGTACAACAGTGGTACATAGGCGGACTTAGTGCCATTAGGCATTCTCTACCAGTCAACCTTTGGGTTAAATAAGAAAAGGCAAAATGGTACAAAATAAATATCTAAAAAAACATTTATCTATGTACTTATAGTGATACTGATACACATAATACCTACATATAAAATAAACTAATAAATATTTTAACAAATACCAAAATATAAAACGAAAACCTAATAAACAATTGTTATTAATTAACCCATAAATGGCGTCAACAGCAGCATTGACATCAACACATGCATATACTGGCTCCCAGTCTATACCAGCTAGTTCAGAATAAAACAATAAATATAAATAAAAATAATATTACTAGGACAATATAGGACACACAGGACAAAAACAAACAAACATATAATTACGCAATACTGTGCTAAATTAAAAAAATATATATATATGCCTAGCAATAGAAGGCACAAAATAACCATCACATAAACATAACACAAAATCAAAAGCAACATGGTCAATTATAAATAACTCTAAATTTAAATTTCCCAGGGAACCAATCAGTGAAATATTGAGAAATAATATGAACATTACAGATCCAACATCGATTCGATTGCGGATAGCATAAAAGTCCTATATCTCGAAAACCAATCATCAAATTTTATTCAAACGAATTTCGGTTGAAAGTTTTTTTTATGTTCTATAATACTACATATTTTCAGAATTTTCCTCCTCTTACTTTAGAAATTATAGGGAGGGGGGGGGGGAAGTGTCTATCTTTCAAACGATTGAGTTTAACCTTTCGTATGCCGAGTATATAGACACAATTAAAAACCTATTGTGTCTCGCGTGGATCTACGTTCCGGCCACACGAAGGGTTAAGAAAAATGTTATCAGGAACTTCAATGTCATTTTTAAAGACCTATCTATAGATACCCGCACGTATAGGTTTGATGAAAAAAATGTTTTAGGTTCAGTTCCATATATGGGAAGCCCCCTTTAATCTTTTTTTTTGTATAAAAATCATAAAGCGGTTCACAGAATACATCTACATACTACGTTTCAACTGTGTAGTCCTAATAGTTTCGGAGTAAAGTGGTTGTGACATACACGGACAGACAGACATACAGACAGACATGGCGAATCTATAATGGTTCCGTTTTTTGCCATTCGGCTACGGAACCCTAAAAAAGGTTAGAGGTAGAAATACCCTATGGTAAAACGGCACTATTAAATAAAAGTATTCCATGCATGATATCGTTTATTTATATTATATTACCTGATGACTTAATATATTTACATACTAGCTTCTGCCCGCGACTTCGTACGCGGATCCTGTTGCTTTTGCCAGCGACAACGGGGTCGTCACGAAAATCGAAGATCTGAAACGTCTGATGTAGAATTCTGAGGCCCAAGGGGCGGGAAAACAACGGGATGAGCGAGACGATTGAAGTCGTTCCAGATCTTTCATTTTCGTAAGTCTACAGGAAATGCCCATCAGATTAAATAACTTTTGCTAAGACGTCATTCCTTATTTATTTATTTTTTACCGATGGGAAATCATCAAGTAACCCCTCCCGCTCTGGGCTGAGCAGGAGGGAGTGTCAGACTTTTACTGACTAAAACCCATCCATGTTCCTTCCTTTGCCCTTTGTGTTCCAGGGCCGCCGTATCTCTTTCGAACAGTCCCGCAACCCTGGCAGGCATCGGTCTTTTCGGTCCCCTTCCTGTTTGCTGACTCTCTTTGAGGCGCGCGTGGAACACGAACGCGCCGTCGACACGGCCTGTCGTCATAAGACGGACGGACGGCGAGCTAGCCCATAGCTCACCGTCCACAGGCCCGCGCCTACGGTGGCCGGGGGCCACCACGTGGCCCCCGACGCCCGGTGCGTCTCCCGCGGCGGCTGGGACGTGAGGTTCTCTCCCTCTCACGTTCCGCCACCTCCTTCGCTAGCATGACTGCTTCGCAGAAGGAGGTGACGGCGTCCCATTCCGTCTCGCTCCGGACCATGGATTGAACCAAGGCCGGAAGCGAGAGGTCGCCGCCGCCGATCGCCGCTACGAGGACACGGCGGTGCTCCGCCCACGCGGGGCAGATCTCCACCGTGTGCTCCACCGTGTCCTCCGGTCGATCCTCACAATGGTAGCACCCGGGCGTTTCCTCCCGTACAGTCGCTCTCTCCACGTCGCCATGAGATCGCGCCGGAGGTCTGTCCGCTGAGCGACAATTTGCCGCGGCAGCAGAGTTCCCCCCGGCGTAGTGCCTCCACGCGCCATTCGTGCAGGCGCGCGAGGGCTATCGCCTCCATATCCCATGGCGGCAATCCGGCAAGGAGGCTCGCCGCCTCGCCGGAGATCGTGCGGTATCCCCGGACCAGCCTTACGGCTACCACCTTTTGGGGCGCGTTCAGGTAATGGGCGGGTCGCCGCCTCAAGGAACGCGCCCAAGACGTCATTCCTTAATATGTTATAGTGTCTGATCTCCAAATTTATTCTCACAGCAGAAAATGCTCTTCACGTGGAATCATTTTTGCTATGACACCATTTTTATATCTCTTATACTTTAGCTGTTCTGTTGCGGTTCTGCATCAGGTGTTCCAATTTCCAAAATAAATTATAGCCTATATGTTGCCCAGACTTAATACCTACAGAACAAATACCTTTTCTTTCCGTTATTCTGCAGCGGATCCCAAGGGGACACTGAATATTAACAATAATATTGCAAATAACTTTTAAAAAATGCGCAATTCTCTATCAGTGAACGTCTGCGACTCGCGAGACAATGCGTGACGTTCACGATCAGCGGACAGTCACGCATCATGTTCCGCACTTATCTCTAGAGACCTAGAAGCAGATGCGTAGATACGCTGAGAACTTAAGCGCAATTCTCTATCCATGAACGTCTGCGACTCACGAGACAATGCCTGACGTTCACGATCAGCGGTCAGTCGTGCATCATTTTCTTCAATGGTCTCTAGAGACCTGGATATAAATGCGTAAATACGCTGAGAACGCAGGTGTGCTTTGCGATCCGAAGAGGTTTCTACGGAGCGAGTTGCAGCAAGTACATCTAGCTTTATACAACACATCCTTGTTCTGTACAAATGTTGGTTTATCTTCAACATTTAATTTGCAGTCGGCAGTGTCCATAAAATCTTCAAATAATTTTGGGATTGGTTCGAGTTTTTTGCATACTAAGTCTTTACATTCGTCTATTAAACTGTCTACTACGTTTTTGGTCAAATCGGGCATGCACATATGACTAGACTCTCTAACAATTCGGTTTAGTTTGTCCAAAGTGATAGAACTGCTGCATTCTGCCTTACACATCGCCAGTTTGTAGTACCACATTTGTTATTTTTTACAAAATTGTATCTGTGTCCAGCATGTAAAACAACGGGTTTTCCCCTTTCACTTTTAATACATTTTAAATCCACTACATGCATCGGTGCTCGAGCCGGCAAGATCCATTTCTTGCAATATTTTTATTCATGTCTCTATGTCACTTCACAACAAACAGGAAAACAAATGCCAGTGGATTATTTGAAGTTGAATAGGTAGGCATAGGCTAAATGACAATAACTTGAGTAGCCTGTTAGATAATTGAGTACCTATTCAAGGAGTTTACATACTCAACCATACGAGTATATTAGTTGTAAATCATAGATTTAGAAAAATTATAAATAAGTAGGTATACCCTGCTAAGGCTGTTTTTTTGTTTAATTTTTTTGTGCACAACTGTTCATTTTCCGTCGTATAGCTCGTAATCCGTCGAACTCTAGAATATGACGAATCCACGAATCAGTCGAGTAACGAATCTGCCGAACTAACTAATCTGTCCAATCCAAGAATCTGTCCAGTACCGAATAAAGGATTTTGCCTATAGGAAAGCTATCAGAAGAGGCATCTGAGGCCCGAAACAAAGATTTTAGAAAACTCAGGGAACATCATACGCGGAAATTTTGTCTTAGAGCGACAAACCAAGACATATTTAATGGTTTCATCGTACAAATACAAGTAGAAATGATTTAACTGAAGAAATGAAGTCTCTTCTTTTAATTGACCCGGATACCATGGATAAGGAACACATTGAATTTGTTGAGGTGCCAAGTATTCTTCTTCTTCTGATTTTGAATTCTTTGATAGCGATGACGAAACTCAGTCGACTTGATTTTAATGCGTGTGTTTTTGTGTAAATTTTATATATTTCTCAATTATACAATTGCCTATTCTTAGTATTTTTCTGTATCAGTTATAACTTTTTGTAGTATTTTTTTTTAATGTTTATTATGAAGTCAAACTTTGTATCTACTAACATAATCTACTAACAACGAATTAAATTATCATAAGAAATATTGCAAAATTGATTTATATTGTAAATGAGTCTATAATTGAGTGTTTTTTTTAAGTATTATAATATTGTATAATTCCATTATTTCTCATTATAATTACTAAAATTAGCACACTAAAGTCAATTACTTTGTATATTTTCAAAATCACACCTAAATCAACGTAAATCTCTCTAACAGAATTTCTCGAAATTTAACACTCTGCTGTGAGTGAAGCGGCGCGCATGGGTGTGCGTGTTATAGCATTTCGGAATCGCCTCATGTGGGACAACACCGCAGCCAGGTAGGCAGGTAAGCCGCAGGCTTTAAGTTTTATTAAGTTGTGAGAAAAAACGACTTTTGTGTTTTTCTTCATACAAATACTATTTAATTATTTTTTTTTTCGGAGATGGTGCTGTCTATATTACCAAATATTATAAATAATACTGAAATACCAAAACCGCTCCGATTTTTATTTCTCGCCTAACGAAATTTTGATTTCAATGTCCACGGAGCGTCGATTTCGAACCACTGTGCGGCAGCCGCGCGACTCGTGCTCTGCACACGAGAGACCACTCGTAGCGTACCGTCATTTATTCGGGAGCTGAAACAGGTCAGAACTGTATAACAAATGTTACACGAACTCTTTATAATCTGATTATGTTTATTACGAGTATAAGCATTATAACAACATAAACATACAACTAAAGAAAAAAAAAACCGGCCAATTGCGAGTCGTACTCACTTGCACATAGGTTTCCGTAGCACCAAACAATATAATAAAAATATTTTATAACACATTTGCTCGTAAAGGGTCTCTTATTTCAAAAATTTCAATATCGTATTGTATCTCATTACGGACTTGTGCGGTAACGTAATGTAAAACGCACGGTTTATCAAGATGCTTCGTCTAAAACGAACGGTATTTTTTTAAATCTTAGCAAAGAGTTTTTATGTCAGAAAAATGGTCAACATTTTATGAATAAAATTAACTTTGGGAGATAAAATAAAATAAATAAACATTTAATTCTATAATTTAATTAATTTTGACAATAAATTATAACCATTTATCTGTAACAAAAACACAAAAATATTAATTTACTTTGTTAGTAATACTGGCTGTTTTTTGTGACTTTTCCTTAAAAAGAAGCGCTGATGCGCGCGCGTCGCTAATATGTGAACAAGTAAAAATAATTCCGCGCGCTTTTTCTTTTCGCTGTATTGTTTTTATTTGAAAATGTCGTAAAATATTTTTTAGTTTCAGTTCCATGTATGGAGACCCCCTTAATCTTATAATTTTTTATTTTTGTATTAAAAACGAAAAGCGGTTCTCAGAATACATCTACCTACTAAGTTTAAGTGATTTGTAATCTTTTGGAAATAAATGAATTCAAACCGTAAGTTTCAACTGTGTAGTCCTAATAGTTTCGGAGTAAAGTGGCTGTGACATACACCGATAGACAGACAGACAGACAGACTTGGCGAATCTATAAGGGTTCCGTTTTTTGCCTGTTTGGAGGAAAGGAGGTGTTTTTGCCCCCATACAATTGTGGCCTAACAATGTACCTTTACAATAAAGGTACGAATTTAAAAAATTGAAATTGAAAAAAATCGCAGATTCTGAAAAAAATAATATTGGATTTATTCATCCATTTGTACCACCTGAAATTGTCAATCAAAGATGCTAAAACTTGCAACCCAAGAATTTTAATCTGGCAATCTCGTAATTCATTTCTCCGATGATGCGATTCGTTACTTTATTTAAACACGTATGAAAACCTAAAATAATACTATTTTGAATTTAGTTTTGTATTAAAGATATTTTAATTTGCCCGGCACACTTTTTTGTGCAATATTATGGGATTAAGAATTAAAAAAATACATTTATTTCACGTTTCAGATTATTTTTTGTTTGGTTAGCTACTGGCCAAAAGACAGTGCTGCAGGGCCGATAATTTACTATTTTATTCCTTTTGTTGGTGTTGGTGTCATTCCGATTATTTTAGCCCTTGTCAGACGATCGATCGATCGACCGATCTCGAAAGAGTTTAATATTTTGACAGATGGAATAGTTTGACAGCCGCCAGCGCTGTTATGAACGTTTCTTTGAACGCAGTTATGATTCGAGGTAGTGTTTTTTCATATTCTTTTATTTCTTAATCTATTGAATATTGAAGGATTTAAAATACTGCTAATAACACAATGTATTGGCAAAAAAATTAAATAAGTAGTAATTTGTACCTCGGTACATGTTTTGGCCGAAAAAAAAACACCTCCTTTGTATTGTACCGTGTTATCTCATTATAAGTATCTCATTATAAGCGGACATACATTTCTTTAAATCGATTATCATTTATTACTTACACGCAATTACAAGCTATGAGTTTTTGAACAGTAATTATTTGATAAGTATTCGTTGCACAATCACTAAGTACAAGAGAAAGGCGCCCATGTTCCGTGTGCTCACCGGTCACCTGGCATCACCTGGGATTACCTGGCGTCACCAGCCGAGACTGTGCCCACAATAGTCACGAGGAGGGCGCACAGTGCGCTCGGCTGACGGGTCACTAGTGCTAAGTGATTAATGTGCTCTCGATGATGTCGGCGCCGCTGTTCCTAGCAATCTTTTTCTTCGCTACCAGTGAGTACTTCATTTATGGTTTAACATTTAGGTAGCATTAATTGCTTAGTATGTTTGCATGCTTATTCCCAACAATTTGGAATGACATGTCAGTCGATTTAGAAAGTAGCTGTACCACAAAAATGTCTTTTAAAAATAGAATGGGGAAGTTTCCTTTTAACACTTTTTGTCAAAGCCTCATAAATGGAAATTCATAGATTATGGCTTCGCCAGTGTGAATTGAAATGCCATTGCGTGGTTAAGGATGTTATTAGCTAATGCTGATAGCATTTTGAATTGCGTAGTGGCGTTCAATTCACTACTAGTCAGCCTTTGTGATATTAAATTATTTGTGATTAGTTATAGTTAATGTTTAACCTTGTTATTGGTGGAAAAGTTAGGAATAGTTGCATAGAACTAAAGGTACCTAATATTGTATATGGGAGCTACATCTGCCAAAACACTGCTTTACAGTGTGGCAGAAGTAACATTTTTTTGTAATGCCTAGAGCCACGAATAAAAGCTTTTTCATGATTTTTTTTTGTCACAAATGCGCTTGTTATATTATCCACGTAAGCCGCATTTAGATTTCGGGGGCCACGTGGTGGCCCCCGGCCACCGTAGACGCGGGCCTGTGGACGGTGAGCTATGGGCTAGCTCGCCGTCCGTCCGTCTTATGACGACAGGCCGTGTCGACGGCGCGTTCGTGTTCCACGCGCGCCTCAAAGAGAGTCAGCAAACAGGAAGGGGTCCGTAAGGGCCGACGCCTGCCAGGGTTGCGGGACTGTTCGAAAGAGATACCGCGGCCCTGGAACACAAAGGGCAAAGGAAGGAACATGGATGGGTTTTAGTCAGTAGAAGTCTGACACTCCCTCCTGCTCAGCCCAGAGCGGGAGGGGTTATTTGATGATTTCCCATCGGTACAAAAAAAAAAAAAAAAAAAAGCCTCATTTAGATACGCATACGCTCGCTATCGTCTATTTGATGTTTCCTTGCATCTTACTAGAAATAAACGAAATAGTGTGTTTAGTATTTTAGTCATTCGGTATAGTGTTTAAATAAATTACAGAATCATCCTCTTCTTACTTTCTTGCAGCAACAATTTACTTAAAGTTAATGTTTCTTTCTATGTATAGATAAAGCCAATTCAATAAAATACAGCCTTGTGGAATCGGAAGTGCCATACTATAGTATGTGTCCGACCCAGTTCTCGAAAATGGCAATATCACATTGTACTGGGTTCAATCCATCATCACTGACAGGACTATTTTAGCCAATAAGCCTGATATAGTGGTAGTGGATCGATCAGAGCGGCGCGCAATGATTGTTGACATAACGGTCCCGCATGATGAGAACCTCGTGAAAGCCTAGAAAGATAAGCAAATAAAATATCTTGACTTGGCTCGCGAGGTTGTCGACATGTGGGATGTGGACTCAGCGATCATAGTGCCGATAGTCGTATCAGCCCATGGCTTAGTTGCTAAGAGCCTCGATGAATACCTGAGGAGGCTCTCGTTAGGCAGCTGGATCAAGGGCTTGATTCAGAAAGCGGTACTCCTGGACACGGCTCGTATTATTAGGAGGTTTCTCTCTCTGGAGCCCTGACCACCGGTAGCTTGGACCCTGTTCCCGATACCGGCGAGCAACGTTTTTTAATATTTTTAAATGTTTTTATATTGTTTTTTATAAGAAATATTTAAAAATGTAAATAATTTGTATGTATATGTGTATGTATATGAATAAAGGAATAATAATAATAAGTAATAATAATAAGTTTATTTTGCTCCATAAAAATATAAACATGTTGAACAGTTTAAATGCAGTTAGAATTAAGCACAAAGAATAAATATGACAACTGCGCCTGAGCTAGGCCGAGCCAGTATTTCAGTTCAATGGTTGGACATTTCAGTTAAGGTGGAAGCGCAAGGGTAGCCCGCGAAATTTTTCTCAAGTTTATTGCAATTTGCAGGTCAGTGTCAAGTTGTATGTTGATGAAAATATGAATCGCGCCAGTAACACGTATGGAGTTACAGAATTATAATCATTCAAATCATCAATACAGCTCTCCAAGTTCATATAATCACATTCAATAGCTATTTCATGAAAAAGTCACTTTTTGAGATTATATGAACTTGGAAGGTTGTATTGATGATTGGAATGATTATAATTCTGTAACTCCGTACGTGTTACTGGCGCGATTCATATCTTCATCAACATACAACTTGACACTGACCTGCAAATTGCAATAAACGTAAGAAAATTTAAATTTCGCGGGCTACCCTTGCGCATCCACCTTAATCGCTTTTTATATACAGAAATAATAAAAATGAATTTCCAAAAAGTTAGTTTGATGTGTATTGTGGGTGTGTGTGTGTGTGCTGTGTGTGTGGTGCAAAAAAATAAAAAATGAAAAAAATAATAATAAAAAAGAATACAAATAAAAAGAATAATAATAAAAAGAAACAGAATAATAATAAAATAATAACAAAAATAAGCTGGCAGCACTTACGTCAAACAAACGTCGTTGTATCTGATTTACCAAATATTCTTAAATTTAAATAGTTAAAAATTATACCGAAAGATTTGAATAATACCATCGTTTTATAATAGCAGTTATAATACAAAAATCAAAAAACAAACACCAATATGGAAATTGAAACAAATAGAACAAGACAGAAAAATCCACAACCATTGATCTGACACACACATTGTGTCATTAATGTCAAAAATAAAAATAAATTTGATAATAAAATGTTATAAAGATTTTAAAGATTGAAGGGTTGACGAGATCAGCTACTCGACGCGCACGCCTATCGCCTCCGGACCCGTCGCTCAGCTCCGCGTCGCCGCCGCCGCCGGAACCCAGCCTCATCTTGAGCGCTGTGACACCGGCCGTGGCAGTTGCGTCGAGCTCGAGCGACGAGTATTTCTCTCCGCCCACGACGCCACCACCAGTTCGTCGACGGGGAGGACTCCGGCCGCCGGACGGTTTAGGACCTCGAGGCCCACCGGCCTTTGATAGGGTCCCAGCTCCCGGCGGAAGTGTGCAGCGCATGCGATGGACGCAATCCATCAATGAAAACGTCATGCGCTCATACTATGGGGGAAACAACCTGACCGCGTACCGTGTTCGGATGCTCTCTCTGTTTCAGGTGCTTGAGCCAGCTGTCAACGTGTCAGCGCAAGGACTGTCGGATCAGGTGCGAGTCATCCAGCGTAATCGTATGTTGGATGACACCGTACTTGATCGCTTGCGGACTGAAATGCAGAGTAGCCATGTCATTGCCACGCCGTCGCAGGCTGTGGTTCCACCACAGTCTACCATAATATCAAATTGCGATAACGACGTGAGTAATGACATAGTTACTAATGTAAGTACCCAGTGCAATGAGGAAATGAGGAGTGCTTTGGAAGGTGCTATTCGAGAATATCGGTTCATGCCTCCCGACCTTAGGCCACGCATACCTCGTTTGCCCAAGCATAATAAAAATAGGGTGCTGGTGGCTGTTCTGGATTCGCAGTTGTCAAACTTTTTTGAGAACTGCGAAGACCTCACCGATGCTCATTCAATCCTATATTGTGCGGCTGTAGCGGCATGTCGTGTAGCGCACGTCAAATTCTCTGATGACAGAGCTACACAGCCTAAACTAGCCGTACCGTACCGTATGGCAGTACAGGATTGAACGACGTATTGATGGGGCCAGAGCACTCATCGGCAAACTGATCCGCTTCAGGGAGGGCAATACTCGCCCTAGAGTGATGCGTTTTGTGAGATGGGCGTTCTCAGGGACTGATACCAGTCCTCGAGATTACATGACCCGTGTCACAGAACCCATCGACTTCCTGAAGCAGAAAGTGTATGCATGGGCAAACCGTATTCGTAGGTATAAACGGCGGGTGGGAGATGAAAGGTGGGTTTATCGGACTTGGGAGCGACCAGACCAAGGTGTGGCTGACACGCACCTGCCGGATGATGATGCCATGTGTTCGTTCTGGCGCAGCATCTGGTCGGTGCCTGTTAGCCATACCGAGGATGAATGGACTCGGGAGGTCGAGCGGGCGTGCGATCCAGTACAAGAAATGGGGGCAATCACTATCTTCCCCCAAGACGTAGTTCGTGCAGTCCGTCCGTTGCCTAACTGGAAATCTCCAGGGCCGGATGGGCTGCACAACTTCTGGATTAAATGGTTCACAAGGTCGCACGCTCGCCTGGTAACCCTGTTCCAGTCAGCCTTAGAGTCAGGGTCGCTGCCCGAGTTCCTGACAACAGGTATAACCCACCTGCTCCATAAATCGGGTAGTACTGCGGAGCCCAAAAACTATAGACCGATTACCTGTCTTCCGACAGTCTATAAAGTTCTTACATCCATTTTGAGAGCTAAAATTAACAAACCCATTGATGATAATTCTATCATGTCCGCTTCTAAAAATGGATGTCAGAAGGAGCTACTCCTCATTGATATGGCCATTAGCCAACAGGTTCGCAGTTCCCGAAGGGATCTGTCGACATGCTGGATAGATTATAAGAAGGTCTATGACTCTGTGCCACATACATGGCTCATGAGGGTGTTAGAGTTGTATAAAGTTGATGCAACTCTACGCACCTTCCTGATGTCGTGTATGGGGCAATGGAGGATAGTCCTTCGCTATCCAGGATGTTGGCAAATCCAGAGGAATAGCGAGCCGATAAGGAAAGAGCGAGGTATATTTCAGGGCGATAGTTTGAGTCCACTTTGGTTCTGCTTAGCCTTGAATCCTCTTAGCACGCTGCTGGAGGATTCAGGTCTAGGCTATCGGTTGAGGAGAGGTGGTCAAGTTATATCTCACCTCCTTTACATGGATGACCTGAAACTATTTGCCCCCAACGATTTGCAACTGATGGAGCTACTGAAGGTAACTGAAACTTTCAGTAGCGCCATCAGGATGGAATTTGGTGAGGACAAATGTGCGGTCATGCATGTAAAGCGAGGGGAGATTGTGGAATCTGTGGGAACCCAGCTCTCGGATTCCATAAATCTTAGATCCCTCTCAGCAACCGAAACCTATAAGTATTTGGGTATGTCGGAAGCGCTGGGGATCAATGTTGCTGACATGAAGCAATCGTTGAATGAGCGTTTCTTTGGCCGCCTGAATAAAGTATGTAATAGTCTTTTATCAGGCGAAAATAAGGTGCGTGCCTTCAACGGTTGGGTCATGCCGGTTTTGATGTACTCTTTCGGTATACTCAAATGGTCTCAAACAGAACTAGACGCCCTGGATAGGAAGGTCCGTACATTGTTGAAGACATATCGAATGCATCACCCACGTTCTTCGGTTATGAGACTATATCCCGCGGAGGTGTGGGGTCGAGGCTTTTTAAACGCTAAGACTCTCCACAATCGCGAGATATGCAGTCTCAGGGAATATTTCTTAGAAACCGACGTCAGGATGCATCGAGATGTGGTCGCAGTGGACAAGGGCCTCACCCCGCTCTCCTTGACTAAAGAGAACTGGCGCAAACCTGTAGTGCTTGACACTAACGACCGCAGGGAGGTATGGCAGAGTAAGGAGCTCCACGGACGCTTTTTCCATGCTCTACATGGGCCCGATGTAGACCTATCCGCGTCCGTAGCCTGGCTACGTTCCGGGGACCTCTTCGGAGAAGGTTTTGTCTGTGCAATTATGGATGAAGTTATGATGACGAATAACTACCGGAGATTTATTGTGAAAGACGGCACGGTGGACATATGTCGGGCATGCCACCGTCCAGGCGAATCAATCCATCGCATTATCTCCGGGTGTTCTCGTCTAGCTAACGGAGAGTACTTGCATAGACACAACCTTGTAGCCAGGATTATCCATCAGCAACTTGCTCTAAAACACAGCCTTGTGGAATCGGAAGTGCCATACTATAGGTATGTGCCCGACCCAGTTCTCGAAAATGGCAATATCACATTGTACTGGGATCGATCCATCATCACTGACAGGACTATTCTAGCCAATAAGCCTGATATAGTGGTGGTGGATCGATCAGAGCGGCGCGCAATGATTGTTGACATAACGGTCCCGCATGATGGGAACCTCGTGAAAGCCGAGAAAGATAAGCAAATCAAGTATCTTGACTTGGCTCACGAGGTTGTCGGCATATGGGATGTGGACTCAGCGATCATTGTGCCGATAGTGGTATCAGCCCATGGCTTAATTGCCAAGAGCCTCGATGAATACCTGAGGAGGCTCTCGCTAGGTAGGCAGCTGGATCAAGGGCTTGATTAAGAAATCGTAACTCCTGGACACGGCTCGTATTGTTAGGAGGTTCCTCTCTCTGGAGCCCTGACCGCCAGTAGCTTGGACCCTGTTCCCGATACCGGTGGGCAACATTTTTTTTATATTTTTAAATGTTTTAATATTGTTTTTATAAGAAATATTTAAAAATGTAAATAAATTTTATAAAAGTTAAACAAACGAAAAAATTATTTAAAAAAAATATTCGTTTAAAGAAAATTATGCCAAGTGTGTTATGCCAAATCAATTTCAGAGCATCAAGATTCTACCAGATAGAGGGAACCCATTCAATCTATCCATCAGCACAATGTTTTGAGTACGTTACATTGAGTCCTACCGTAAAACATGACTTTCCACCCCAAAAAAAAAAGTCGTTTCCCAGCAATATTTTTTGCGTAAAGTTACGTAGTTTCATGTACATAATGCGTGGTTGACGGCTTAATAATATTATAAAGAGATACAGTTTATGAGGTTGTAGGGGTAATCCCTGGATCTTCTGAACCGATTTTGAAAATTCTTTCACTAAAATAGGTAGCTACATTATCCCCGAGTGTCATATACTATATTTACAACGTGTCCTTGGGAAAGTTTCCGACCAAAACGCGAGCGAAGCCGCGGGCAATAGCAAGTATTCAATAAAGAGAAGCTTGAATTCGTATATAAAACGGTTTTCCTGTATATAATTCTCGTAGGTGCGATTCTCTAAGGGAACTGTTTACGGACATTAAGATCATGACGGTACATTGTCAATACATCTACGAAAACATTATGTATTACGTAAGAAAAAATCTGTATCATTTTAATATAAAAGAGGTGTCAGATACAATTACAGTACAAGAAATAAGGAAGAATTAGTGCAGCCAGGCTTCAGACTCGCTAAAGTAGATTCATCTTTCATGGGGTACTGTTTGAGATGCTATAATAAAATTCCACAAAGTAAACTTGAACACAATGAGAAGAAATTTAAAACATGCATTAAACGCACACTATGTAAGCAAGCATACTAAAAGTTAGACAAATAGGCCTCTCGTTTTCACATAGTTTACCATCTCAACATAAATGATGTAACCAAGGTTTTAATAATATTATGCTGATTTAAAAGAGTGTCCATGGAGTTTCTTGCCCGTTCTTCTCCAAAGAGATCTACGCTAGGGAATGGGAGACTACAGTACTTTCACAGTTTTTATGCCTTGTGACTGGGACTGTAGCTACATTTCATTGTTATCTTTGTTTCGACAGTTCAAAAGTACCTTTAACTGGCCTACTTGAAATAAATGCTTTGATTTTAGATTTAGATGATATACCCTCGAGTGAATTGTTACAGCATGGTGGAGTCCTTGTCGCTCGGTGGAGGACGTGTACATCTACCAGTCTCATATTCGGCAGCAGAACAAGCTTAAGGAACTGTGTCGCGAGCTGGTGCTGGACACCGAGATGAAGATGAAGGCGGTGCAGCACTACCGCGACCAGTACTACAAGTCGCTGCAGTACCAGCTCGGAGACATCGTCTATGAGATGCGGGACAGCTTCAAGCGCATGGTCAAGTGGTACCAATACGCTGAGAGGAACGTGTCCTATAATCTTTTAAATCACCGCGAGGTAACGCACGTTTGAAATATTTACAATTTTGTTCTTTTTAGCAGAGTTTTGTTAGTATTTTGAATGTTTTTGGACAGAACATCGAAATCTTCGCTGAAGTACGTCGATTGGGCATAGAAGTTGAAAATAAAGTCATTATGGTACGAGAGTGGCAATACAGAAGAGCGACACCCGAAGAGCATCACGAAACCATGCGGGAACCACTGCGTAGCGGAGCCGGCCGCGACGACGACGAGTCGGAAGAGCTGCTGCGCGAGGGGGCGGCACGTGCGCGGATCGCGCGGGCGTGGGCCGGGCGCCCGCCGCCGCCACGCCGCACCTCGCTCGCACCCGGCGACAGCGCCAAGAGGAAGAACAAGAAGTGGCAGTACGCCAGAGGCTACAAGATTGTGTAGCTTCATAAAGTTCAAACTACGTTTATAAAAAGTGTGGTGGACCTGTAAACCTTAACTAGGTACTACTTGTAACACACTATTCGAAAACGATTCATTAAAATATTTTGCCTTTTTTTTTTGTTTTTCGGATGGTAAATCATCAAATAACCCCTCCCGCTCTGGGCTGAGCAGGAGGGAGTGTCAGACTTTAACTGACTAAAACCCATTCATGTTCCTTCCTTTGCCCTTTGTGTTCCAGGGCCGCGGTATCTCTTTCGAACAGTCCCGCAACCAAAATATTTTGCCTGGAATAATGTTTTGTTGCTGGTTTCTTTCATGTTCAGGACACAACAAGGAGTCTCAAACTATGGAGATTTAGACATAGGTAGGTGCTATACTCTCAGTCTTCTCGCAACGTTCAGTCGATAAAACGGCAGCGTGCAGTTGAGATGCTCGCGCTGGTGACGCGGGTAACGCGCAGTGTCCACGTCCCGCAGCACATAAGAGCCTGCTGCACCTAACGTCTCTTTGTTCCACGCGGGTTCCCTATATGACTTCGAAATACTATTCTGCGAAAATTGTAACATCGATGACTATACACCGATGCCTTGATATTGCGACGTTACGTTTTAACTACGCCTTTTTTGTTCGCTATTTCTTAATATCGATAACCTTACATCGAACACTCGTTTCTTCGAATTTTGTTTGTTCTATGTAACGTTACTTCGAAAACATTTGGTCAACGAGATATTGATTTATAAAGTATGTTTAATGCAGTTTTAATGATTTCTTTTAATAAAAATGTGTGATACTAATTAGGTAAATAGAAAATCTCATATTATGCATCTATTAACATGACGTTGCATGAATCCCGTAACGGTTATTATTCAAATATCGTTCCACTGACGGTGCCATGGGTGCCAAGCTTCGATACTATTTTGTGTTCTAGCAGCCTCAGTTCGTTCTGTCTATCAATTGACCGCTTTTGTCCCTTGGACGTGTGATTGAGGTCTTCCGAGGACATAATACATTTTAAACCAATCCGTTCTAGTCAAAATTATTTTACCATCAGCATATTATTATCTCAGCAGACATTATTTGATTATTAAGAGGTGTTTTATGTAACAGTTTTTTTTTATTGATTGTTTCCATCGTAATCTTGGATGTAACACATTATTTCAAAGAAATTGTTTTGACCAAATGTTTTCGAAGTAACGTTACATAGAACAAACAAAATTCGAAGAAACGAGTGTTCGATGTAAGGTTATCGATATTAAGAAATAGCGAACAAAAAAGGCGTAGTTAAAACGTAACGTCGCATTATCAAGGCATCGGTGTATAGTCATCGATGTTACAATTTTCGCAGAATAGTATTTCGAAGTCATATAGGGAACCCGTTCCACGCAGACGTCTACTACGTTCATGAATAATATTTCCTTTCAGACTGACGAAAAACGCTACAAAAGGTCGCTAAGAATGAGCTAGAAAATGAGCGTCTACCTACTGAACGAAAACTCGAATGGTTTGCTTTCAAGTCCATCCACCACTAAGTCCGATGCGCACTTGTTTGCCAGCCACGGATTCGTGCGTAGCGCGGTCGTGGCTCGAGTGGACGCCGCAAGCTGCCTACACTAGTGAAGTCCTGGGTTTTAGTCATGAGTATTTTAATGTAGATTTCCTCAGGTTATAGGAAGAGATTGTGTGCGGAGGCGCGAGGCGGTACGTGTGACGACTGCGAAGCGTTCGCTCTGCGTGTCGGAGGACACGCGAGCGACAATCCAAAACAAATTAAAGTTGATAATAAGCAATTTGTGTGCAAGTACGCGACCGAAATGGAAAGGGTTCGGAGGACGAACGAAGCGCATTCAATAGGAAGTGGTTCGTTGTCCCCGTTCGTTGCCTGTGTGCCGCCCGCGCCACCTACCCAACGTTCACCGCGAGCACAGTACATTGTCGAGCGCTCCGCACGTGTGTGTATGTGAGTCTCAACACTAACCCGAACTTATTTTGCCTTACTTCCTTAACCCTTAAACCCTACTCATTCCATGAAAAACACTATTACTATTACAGGGGTTTGAAGGAGGGTTCGTCTGCAGCCTTTGTTTTATGGAGATCCTTCTTTTATTTAATCATCCTGCAAAATTACCTGTGGAAGCAAGTCTACAAAGTCTGATGTATCGCCCCCCTGCAAAGGCATACATCTTTCACATACATTCAAAATAAAATAATTTAATTATATTTTATTTATTGTTATGGACTGTTTATTGCTTGTCAAAATAATACAAAAAAATAATCAATTGTTTTTGGATACACATTCTTGACACAGCCTCAGTATGTTCACCGCAATAATTATATAAAACAAGGAGATATGCCCGTTAGACGAAAATGTATCGGTACCGTCTGTCTTCTGTTCGCCCCTTCCACGTGGCAACTACTACGCATGCAGTTCAGTAAAAGCAATAGATACGCAGTCGCGCACACACTCGCATTGCTTAAAACAGAACGTACTACACAATCAATTATAAACCTTATCCCATCAAACACAGCGTGTATTTACCATGCACCGTACAACTTACCCACACAAAAACATCGGTCGCTATCGTTGTGCTGTGCAAAAGCAATTTAATTTAATACCTACGCTAGTGATTGACTAAATCAGAAAGTTATCTAATCTTCATGTGTTCGAAAAATTGGTCTGATCAACAAAGTAAATATGTAAATCAATGAATGTTGTAGTATTGACATAATGAAATCGATTCCTGCTATAAGTGTGTTACGCAATTACTACGCGGGTAATAGATTTTTCTTATGAAAAAACGCTAGTTAGTAAAAAATTGTTAAATAAATAAAAACAAAGCCATGCATAACAAATAAATAGCATGAGTATGTTGACTTATTTTAAGGAAAAGTCACTATTATATTATCTGAACCATGCCGATTAAGGCATTCTAAGTTTTAATGGAAGTAAAATACAAAAAAAAAACATAAAAAGTAAGGAAATAGCACGAGGATAAGGCATCATATATGTTAAGATGGGGAAAGCGCAGAGGAACACTTTCTTCAAATATCGACGCCACTCGCCATATTTTTCGTGCGGCGTCATGATTCATTGTTGGTAGATAGGTAGGTGGGTAGTTTAAATCACACACAATACTTGACTCAAACTCCAAACGTTTATTTCCATTAAGTAAAACATTTACAGGCACTTGTAAACTTTCTAGAGTAGAGCCACCCGTTCGCAAACATGGTTGTTTGTAAGGAGAAGAACGGGCTAAGAAACTCTTTACACACTCTTTTAAATCGCGTTACAGTTCTCATTTGCACAACTTAATATTGTTCACTACAAAAACCACCTTCAATTACTTAATACTTCAATTATTCGCTGACGCGAGCTAACGAGACTCCTCGTTGCCTAGGCGCGTATTCTTAGTGGGCGGAAGTAACACACAAACCCAGTACAGTAATTCATTACATAGTAAGTTTCATAGAACTTACAAACAATAATAAAGTACTTTACAATTAATTACTCTAATAATTAAACAATACCAATATTCACAAATGCAAAGACGCTATTAAGTTAAACTTAATTGGTAGCTTAATTACTTTTCAATACACTTTCTCGAAAACTGGTTCTTATCGCACTACGATTAGGTTCAACATGCAATGTATTTCACACGCGTGTTTTTTTTAATATTTTTTCGCACACGTGCGGAAGTAAAAGTTTCCACAGATAAGTTCAACGACTATAGCTATAATCGGCGGTGATGGTTTTTTTTTTAATCTCGCCAAGGAGATATGCGTCTTTACGGCGTAAATATTTTTTGAGTATTCAAATTGTTTATAAATAGAATATCATAGATAAACATGATTATTTATAACAAATATTTACTTACAAGAACAAATTAATATTTACTGTTCTAAATTCAAAAATATTTGAATTCTTTCTTTCATAATCTATTGTTTTTTTTTCATATTAGGCTGTATAGCGGCATCAGACCTTTGCTTCTTCTTCAACTTGGCGAAAGCAAAGCGCGGAAAAAAAGCAAATTAAATCATAGTTTCCTAATTATTCCTGACAAAAATAATTTCCGTTCTACTATCTTATTTCTTCGAAAGTGTATTGAAAAACGTCGTTTGATACGCGTGGGGATTTGTTACTGCAGTTCTCGGCTCCATAACACCCTCGCCTACAGCTCGGGTGTTAATTCCGCGCTCGAATGCAATAACAAAGTTTCCCCACTTATATCAAAATGTACTATTTTACAATTGCATAAAACCATTTCCGCCAGAAAAAAGGACAGATCTAATTTAATACAAAGAACAGGTCTTCCACTAATCAATTGCTGTGTAAAATAATCTTGTTACTTTTTAGTTTGTAATTAGTTATAGAAACTGTTTTAGTTGTAGCTTCAAGTTATAAATTGAGTTATTGACCATTAAAATCGTATTCGGCGCCATCTTTCACAACATTGTGGAATGTTGCCTCATAAACAAATCTTAGTGTGGACACTAAGATTTGTGCATTGTTAAAATCCCAATTGTCGTTAAATATTTGCTTATCTTAATTTTATCTATAGTTCTAGATAAAGACTTTCGTTTCATAAATTAATCTTGAGAAGATCTAATCACGAACTATCGTAGTACTAGTTAATACAGAGGCCAATAGATGGCGCTTATCTCTTTGTCAACCGATACGGATCATTGTAATATAATTGTACTGCCAACACACAGGTGGCAGGTAAATATTATGGTGGATGAGACGTTATAAATTGGTTATTAATTAGATTAACTAATTTTCTAAGCAGATAGACACTCTTGCGGCGACATATATTATGATAATTCAAAGCCAAAAACACCACCGATTATTAAACAGAAATTTAATTAACTAAATTTACGAAAGTTGGTTACGCATTTCTCTACTACGCTGTAAAATAATCAAAATACGTAAAAAAAAATATTCGTTGTAAAATATACATTGAAAAACAAACTATAATAGTAATATTTCATTCGTCAATAGATATTGTCGATAGCCTACGTTGGTGGATCTGCACAAGCACATCACTTACTCGTCGCAAGAAGCAGCGACCGTACTACGCGATGCATCTGTTTAAAAAAGTGTCGTTTTGTGATTTTTACATTGCTTGTCCAGTCACTTAGCGATAAACTTTGATAGTGGTATAGGAGCAATGTATTTGTTGCAAAATTAGTATAGTCGCTGTGATATTTGAAAACAAAAATAACATAGTAGGAGCTAGAAATATTTTACGATTTGTTGTTTTTCATGGTTTTAAAGACAAATACAGTAAAATACTTGTAGAAAGTGATTCTATGATTTACAAAGTTTTGGTTTATGCCTCGGTTTTTACAAGGAACCACTGAACAACACGGCATTCTTATAAATTGTCACGATCGCGGTCGTAAGCACACTAGTTCGCGGAGTCGGCCATTTGCCTATGACATGCTTAACATGGGCCCGTCGCCGTCGTGGCGACACCGACACGCCCCCTTGCCACTTCTCCTGTTTTTTTATATTTCAATCTTCACTGCAGAGAAGTTTTTGGCACATGCCAAAAACTTGACTTGGTTCTGGCAATGACCGCTTCTTTTGCAAGATTCCACCTAAAAGAACTAGAAGATTCATGGGCAAAGAGGGGCCAAGTAAATCATTCTTCCATTTGAGGGGTATCAGATCTATGGCAAGTTTTTTAAAAAAAGACGTCTTTTTGTAGCTCTTTTTGTGGCCCTTTTTAGCAGGACATAATTATGAACACCTACTATAAAAAAAATGCCATTGGCCACCTTTTTTGATCTCCTAGACACGTTTTGCTTGTGGCATAGCTGATCCATCAAATTCACGCCGCATTTATCCATATATGTCCTTAAAGAAAGAAACACCACTGTTATTATACTTCGGGTCTCAACCGAAGACGATTACAAATTTACTTTCAGCAGTACATGAGAAGGTGCTGTCTTTGCCACACTTTTAAATAGTTTAAAAAAAAAGAAATAAAACCATGACGTAGTGTCATGTCTCGCTCCCACTACTGGCACGAGGCGCTGTCGTTCTCGCTCTTTATTCATTACGTGTTTTCGTGTCGACGGAATCACACTGCTTAAATTTAATTTTTTCTTTCGACAGTTTTTAGTTTGATGTAGGATCATTGAATAGTGATGATTATTATCGTAGTATGCGGAAAAACGTGAAAAAACTCAAAGGGACTCTGCAAAGATATCGACGAACTAGTGCGTCATCTTCGAAACGTTCTTATTTTGAAAGTTTATCGGGTTACGAAGACAGAAATATTGATGTTGAATGTCTGGACGAACAAGGTATGTACTTACCTACAGGTTACCTTATTATTAATCATTACTCTTATTACTTAGACGAAAAAAAAATTTAGTAGAAAGTAGAATGGGTCACCCCATTCTACTTTCTACTTATTTTTTTTTTTGTTTTTTTTTTTATGTACCCTCATTAATAACTTATGTAAAAAGGTATAATTTAAAACCTAATTAATGTAAACCCTGGAGATCCACGTATATCATGTAGAAGATAAGTTATTTAAAACTTTAATGTTGCGAAACAATTTGAATACTTTCTCCACGTAAATCGTGAGGACAATACAAATCTCCACGTAAATCGTGTCGAAGATTTCAAGTACCTACTTGTTTTGGTTTGCGATCTTGGTTAGTGAGGACCTGAAAACTATTATTCCTTTCTCCACGTATATCGTGTTGAGGTAACACAAATTTATTTAACCTCCATGTGAATCATGTTGAGATCCTAATTGTCTTATTCCGCGTAAATCGCGTTGAATTTCGTAGACATAAAAGTCCTTAATTGGGCCTTGTCCGCTTCTAAAGATACGTTACCACAAGCACATGACGGGTAATTATAAAACCATTAAGTGATGCTGGCCGACTCCTGTGTGACAGTTATTACAGAGAGTCACAGTCGAGGCGATATGCCGTCATTAACAATTTGAATAAAGAGACTCGAGAAATCGTGAAAAACACAAAGATCATTACTTAGTCGGTACCAACCTTTCTGAACATCTCAAATCAGCAAAAGCAATATCTAAATCTGGTCTGGAGATGAAGACTACTCAACGCGCTCCTTATAAGCCTCCGACAACACAATACCCAAGGGGGGCTTTAAACGCGAGGGGGATTCCGCGAGCAGCAGCAAGCCATTCGCTTCGGAACCCCGTTCCACGGAGGCCAGCAGCAGCGCCGCGAGATCGCCGCCCAGACTCATACCACCAGAACAGGACCAGCTCGGCGCGTCAGAAGCCCGGGAGATGCTGACCTTACTAGCCCAGGTACCACTCGCTGGTGGTGCAATACTTTTATCATAACTGGTGTCGTATAACTAGTAATCCTATCCTAGATATATAAAACAAGGAAACATGCCCGTTAGACGAAAATGTATCGGTACCGCCTGGCTTCTGTTAGCCCCTACTACGCGGTAACTACTACACATGCAGTTCAGTAAAAGCCATAGATACGCAGTCGCGGACACACTCGCATTATAAACAATCAATTATAAACCTTATCCCATCAAACACAGCGTGTATTTACCATGCACCGTACAACTTACCCACACAAAAACATCGGTCGCTATCGTTGTGGTGTACAAAAGCAGTTTAATTTAATACCTACGCTAGTGGTTGACTAAATCGGAAAGTTATCGAATCTTCATGTGTTCGAAAAATTGGTCTGAACAAGAAAGTAAATATGTAAATCAATGAATGTTGTTGTACTGACATAATGAAAACAAATCCTACTATAAGTGTGTTACGCAATTACTCCGCGGGTAATAGATTTTTGTAATAAAAAACCCTAGTAAGTAAAAAATTGTTAAATAAATAAAAACAAACCCATGCATAACAAATAAATAGCATGAGTATGTTGACTTATTTTAAGGAAAAGTCACTATTATATTATCCGAGCCATGCCGATTACTATAAGGCATTCTAAGCTTTAATGGAAGCCAAAATACAAAAAAAAAAACATAAAAAGTAAGGAAATAGCACGAGGATAAGGCATCATATATTATGATAATTCAAAGCCAAAAAAACTCCACCGATTATTAAACTGAAATTTAATTAACTTACTTTACGAAAATTGGTTTCGCATTTCTCTACTACGCTGTAAAATTATCAAAATATGTAAAAAAAACATTATTCTACTTCGATCTTCCAACCGGGTTAAAACGGTTGATAAATTGAAAAACAAACTATAATAGTAATATTTCATTCGTCTATCGACATTGTCGATAGCCTACGTTAGTGGATATGACATGCTTAACATGGGCCGGTCATGGAGACACCGACACGCCCCCTTGCCACTTCTCCCGTTTTTTATATTTCTCTGGAGTATTATCTTGGGTACGAGGCTATAGTATACCGTTTGGACAATGAATGAATTATACATTTGCAAGAATATAGGTAGTTAACATAAGTTCTTAATATCTATTCGTTTCACTAGATTCGGCATTTCGGCCATACAAATATTGAGATTTTACATTTTGGCATAATGATAGCATGCAGTACACATTTATTAATTAGCAATTATATTCAAATACAATAACATAATTAAAACTAAAATTACAAACCAATTCATAAAATTAATATAAATTCGTTTAAAATAATAATTTTATACGTATTAAAATGGCGATCTCGAATAATTATGTCATGTCAATAAAAATAGTATTTGTTGCATCCAAAAAAAAATACAATCAATAATAGAAAAAGTGTTGTCGAATGATGTCGTGTCAATAAAAAATAGCAAGAATAATTTAAAATATTTCAACCTGTACAAACTAATCCTCCCCGAAATTCCCGTAAATCGATATCGGAATGCAAGATTAATGATAATTGCATCACAGGATTATTAAAATCAAAGTTTATTACGACCTGTGAGCCCTGAGGGACAATTTATATCACCCATATTTATATTACCAAAAGCTAACGCCGAACATCGCATTTATTTATTTTGAACCTTAAAAATCTCTTTTTTTATATAATAATAATCGTTTATTTATAAAAACACACATTTGCTTATTTGCCTGAACTAGGTTGAACCTGTGTTTCAGGCTATTCAACTCGAACATTTTAAAATGGAAGACTACAGAACAGCATTAGGGTTGTTCGATAAAAATTATTTTATGGCAACTTTAGATTTAAAGGACGCCTACTTTTTAATTCCTATAGATACTCATGATGGGAAGAAATTACGTTTTGAATGGAAATCACAACTATAACAATTCAACGTTTTCCTCTTTGGTCTATTTATGACCCGCTTGTGTTCACCAAATTGTTAACCCTGTTCTACAGTATAGTATCTACGAGGTCGACGTTTGATTTCAGTTAATTACTTAGATGACTTTTTTTGTATTGGACAATCATATGATGAATGTGTCTACAATATTAACAAGACACAGAATCTTTTACATTACTTACGTTTCGTAATAAACTCCAATAAAAGTCAAGTAACACCAAGGACAGAATGTAGGATTTCTTTTCAATACCGTAGCTATATGACTATTTATCTTCCAGAAGAGAAGAAATCAAATCATCAACACAATTTTTTTTAAATTAATTTAGCTCTGGATAATTCTTACAACTATAACAGGACAATGACACTGTCAAATTCATTGAAACAGGACCTCCTTTGGTGGAGAAATAATATTAAAAACTCTCTATGTCCTGTTCGTAATAATGATTATTGTATCGAAATATACAACGATGCATCAACCACTGGTTGGGGCATTGCTTGCGGTAACGAAAATTCACACGGGAATTGGACAGAATTAGAACTTAATATGCACATTAACATTGTAGAACTGAAAGCCGTGTTTTATTATTTAATCACCATGCACGACAGAATTTTGACACATAACACATCAGCTAAATCGGCGGGGTGATGCGCATTGTCATGTAACTCTAGAATTTTCGTGAACTTTCAGCATTCGATTTTATAATGAAAAATATGTCGCGGCAGCTGTTTCATACGATAAGTTTGGGTTTATAATCTCCAAAAACGTGTTGATGTCGGTAAAACGGCGTCAGTCTATTGCCAAATATGTGTCAATTACATACCACTACACCCTTCCAAAAATAGGTAACTGAGATGCGCTGGAAATAATGTACATGGACGAGTTTTTCGTTTGCTAAAAAAACTCGAATGGGCAAAATAAAGACCGTAACATTCAATCTGCGTTCTTATTTTTACCATTATTCATACAAAATTTCATAAAAAACACGATCAAAGTCTTGACAAATATTACTAAAAACTCTTAGTGCTGACCGTAAATCCAAGATTCATCATTCAATTAAAAAGTTGCAGTCAGCCTAATCAAGTTTGGAAAAAAAAAAGTTGAAACGGAATAAAAACTCCTTGGTATAATTTCAAATAATTATTTCATTTTAAAATTAACATTTAGGTATGCTATCTTTTAGAATAATCTTATTTAGTAATTATTCGATGCTTATAACTGATTTCAAGAGAAGGAGAATAAATCTCCTCTCCTCCCTAATCTATATATTATAAAGAGGTAAAGTTTGTGAGTTTGTGAGGTTGTAGGGGGTAAACTCTGGATCTAATGAACCGATTTTGAAAATTCTTTCACTAATAAGAAGCTACATTATCCCCGAGTGCTTTAGGCTATATTTACGTGCCCGATCGATAATTTTCGACCAAAGCGCTAGCAAAACCGCGGGCAACAGCTAGTAAATGATAAGAAACACAGAAATGTGAAATATAAAAAAAAAACTTGCTTCAAGTAAACATTCGGATGACATTAATTTATCTTTCTTTTAAAAACTTATAGATAGTCTCCTAACTTTCCGTTGAACTAGCAGCCCGAGTTTTGGCAAGAAATAAAGTCTCACAGTTCAAGCAAATAAAGAATCTGGAAACAGATTGATTTTAAATTGTAGGTACGTACGCACGGTCGCATTATTTTTGTTTCAAAATTCAAATTAGAAATGCACTCGCATTTCACATTTAAAAAGTATTTATTAATTTAATATTATCATTTATTGCGAATTTTGTTTTGTAATATCTGAAGGTTGGATTTAGAATCTTAGTAGGCATAGTAAAAAAAATTGATCAGCCAAAGATAAATTACATTTTATTTCTACAAAATTGTGTATCAGTTGCTAGCGTGTTCTCGGTTGGGTTATTATGTTAGGTTAAGACAATTTTTTTTTAATAAGCCTATTCTTTCCCACTGCTGAGCAAAGGCCTCCTCCATTCCTTTCCAACTCTGTCGGAGATTTGCCTACTCTGGCCAATCATCCAAGAACGAGTCCAAATGGTCACGCCAGCGTTTCTTGGGCCTGCCTCGGTGACGACGACCGACAAACTTATTGTCTTGTATTTCGCAATCGGTAATTCATAAGCCGTATCCTAAAGAAACGTAGTTTACTCTTTGAAAGTGGTTCACTGACCGCTTTAAAAACTTTTTTTACAACTGCAAAGTTCAGGTTACCCATGGGGAGGCCTTTGCTCCACAGTGAGAAAGGACAGGCTCATAAAAGAAGTATTTGTAAATGGTGAATACCACAATAACCAATCCAACCTAACACAATAACTTAAACATACTAAACCCAATTTTGTACACTAAATAAAATTAATCTTGGGAACCAAATCAATTTTTACTAACGCTCCAAGACCCTGGGTATTCTATATCCAACCACAGATAATAATATAATACTTCGTCCAACCGACCAAACAAGAGAAAAAAATTTAGTAAGCACTTAATTTAAAAAAAAAGACTTAGTCTTATTTAAAAAAATGGTTTTGTTGTATTCTGATACCGCATTATTATATTATGCTATTCAGCGTTGAGAATTGTCTTCAAGAAAAGACAATCCTGGCTGTAGGATCAAATACGATTGAAATTATGTCTATTCATCCAAATTGAACGAGTATCTATACAAAGTTTCGTGTTTGGGCTATTAACCATTGAGGAATTCCCTCGTGAGGAGACGATCCCGGTTGCAGGACTAAGTAATGTTTCTCATAAAAATGTATTGTCACCAGAACCAAAAGCGTGTGCAAAATTTCAGCTCGATCGGTATAGGGGAACTGGTTTGAAATTCAGTTGCAAGATTTGACCAATACTTACTAACAAGTGAAGTTAAATAAAACAGCATATTTTAATCATAAAAAAAATCACAATACATTATGTACTTAATTTAAATACAATATAAATTTGAACAGCGAATGCATTCATAATTTAAATTTTGTTATAGAAAAAAAAACGGCGCGAATTTAGGCATAGTTAGTCCGTGCTGTTTGTTGTGTCGGTTTTAGTACAACAATGTACGAAAAACTATTAAAATAACAATTGTAAACTTAAAAAAATATTAGTGTTTATTTATTGTATTTTACGCTCAAAACAAAATTATTTTAATTTCTATCTATCAATTTTTTAAATTCCTTAATTTAATTTCTCGATTTGATCGAAATTCACTACACTTGTTAGTAAGTATTGGTCAAATCTTGCAAATAAATTTCAAACCAGTTCCCTTATACCGATTGAGCTGAAATTTTGCACACGCTTTTGGTTCTGGTGACAATAAATTTTTATGAGAAACATTACTTAGTCCTGCAGCCAGGATCGTCTCCTCACGAGAAAACTCCTCAACGGTTAATAGCGCGGACACAAAACTCTGTTGACGTGTTTAATTTTGATAGATATAGATGATTTCTTTCATGACTTCATCCTGCAAGCAGGATCGTCTTCTCATGAAGGAACTCCTTAACAGTTAATAGCACGGATACGAAAAATTTTATACGCGTTCATATTTGATGAATTAATATGATTTCTATCATGACCTCATCCTGCAGCCAGGATCTTCTTCTCACGAGGGAACTCCTCAACGGTTAAAAGGGCGGACACGAAATTTTGTAAACGCTTTCAATTTTTATAGATAAATATGATTTCTATCATGACCTCATCCTACAGCCACAATCGTCTTCTCACGAGGGAACTCCTCAACGTTAAATAGCACGGATTTAAAATTTCTAGACGCGTTCATATTTTATGGATAACATCATTTTTATCATGACCTCATCCTGCAGCCATAATCGTCTTATCACGAGGGAATTCCTCAATGGTTAATAGCCCGGACACGAAACTTTGTATAGATACTCGTTAAATTTGGATGAATAGACATAATTTCAATCGTATTTGATCCTTCAGCCAGGATTGTCTTTTCATGATGACACTCCTCAACGCTGAATAGCATAATATAATGATGCCGTATCAGAATACGACAAAACTAAAAAAAAAAAATAAGATTGTTTTTTTTTTGTAGGCTTACTTAAAAATAAAAATTCTGTTGTTTGGTCGGTTGGACGGAGTATTATATTATCTGTGGTTGGATACAGAATACCCAGGGTCTAGGACCCTTAGTAAAAATTGATTTGGTTCCCAAGCAAGGCCTCCCCATGGGTAACCTGAACTTTGCAGTTGTAAAAAAAGTTTTTGGAGTGGTCAGTGAACCGCTTTCAAGGAGTAAACTACATTTCTGTAGGATACGGCTTATGAATTGCCGATTGCGAAATAAAAGACAATAAGTTTGTCGGTCGTCGTCACCGAGGCAGGCCCAAGAAATGCTGGCGTGACCATTTGGACTCGTTCTTGGCTGATTGGCCAGAGTAGGCAAATCACCGACAAAGTTGGAAATGAATGTAGGAGGCCTTTACTCAGCAGTGGGAAAGAATAGGCTAAATAAAAAAAAGTTTGTCTTTACCTAACATAATAACCCAACAGACAACACGCTACCAACCAATACACAAAGGAGATTTTAGAATGCTCTAAGTCGTAAGTCCATTCACCGAGAAGTTATTCAACCTCAAAATATCTGAGATCACCCAGGTTGAGCAATTTTTTTTTGCGTCTTTCTTCACGATTTGTGCATTTAGCCAATGTAATGTCCGGCAATTATGTATTGTTAAACTCATTGCGTTTAAAAATTGGGTTAATAAATTGTAACGAATTAAATTCATTTGGGCGTAAGAAAATTATTAAAATCATAGTGATTTTGGCTTCATGCGGCAGAATCGTTGCCTGCACTATTAAAAAAAACGGCGTTCTCTGTGGGCTCGTACATTGTTGCGGGAAATAAAATCATGGCAATTAGGTACCAAGTTCTGTAGGTTCTATTCCGCAGACAAATGGATCTTTTGCATTTATTATATTACTATTTATACTTTTTTTTCGGATTTGAAATCCTCAAATGACCCCTCCCACTTGGGGCGGAGCGGAAGATGTCTGACTAAAACCCTTCCATGTTGCCTGTCGTCATAAGATGGACGGACGGCGAGTTAGCCCATAATTCACCGTCCAATTACTATTTATATGTAGGTTTTTTTAACATTGTAATCTTTATTATTTACTTATAACTTGGGTATAGAACTTGGGTGGTCTAATAAAAAATGTTTATATCCAGAAGCTCTATTTAATTATCAATTTAAAGAACCGGCAAAAAAACTAAATTTAAATTTAATTTAATTTGCTCAAACTACCCAGTTTGAGCAAATTTAATTTAATTTAAATTTAGTTTTTTTGATCTCAGATATTTTGAGGTATTCAACCTCAAAATATCTGAGATCACCCAGTTTGGTGAACTTCTCGGTGAATTGACTTACGACATAGGTGTAATAATAAAATGTGTTTATTATGTTATGTTCTATCTAAATAATATGTTTATTTTCGTTTTTATTTTTATTTGTATTTTTGAAAATAGCCCAAAAATGTATGGAGGCTGGGTGATCTCCTTTGTAGAAATAAAATGTAATTTATCATTGGCTCATCAATTTTTTTTACTATGCCTACTAAGATTCTATCCAACCTTCAGATATTACAAAACAAAATTCGCAATAAATGATAATATTAAATTAATAAATACTTTATAAATGTGAAATGCGAGCACATTCCTAATTGAATTTTGAAACAAAAATAATGGGGCCGTGCGTACGTACAATTGAAAATCAATCTACTTCCAGATGTTTTATTTGCTTGAACTGTGAGACTTTATTTCTTTCCAAATCTCACGCAGCTAGTTCAACGGAAAGTTAAGACACTATCTATAAGTTTAAAAAAAAGATAAATGTCATCAGAATGTTTACTTGAAGCAAGTTTTTTGTTTGAGATTTCACATTTCTGTTTCTTATCATTTACTAGCTGTTGCCCGCGGTTTCGCTAGCGTTTTGGTCGGAAATTACCCAACGGGCACGTTGTAAATATAGCCTATGGCACACGCGGATAATGTAGCTTCTTATTAGTGAAAGAATTTTCAAAATCGGTTCAGCAGATCCAGAGTTTACCCCCTACAACCTCACAAACCTCTTTATAATATTACTGTATAATATATAATACATACATATAATACATAATTACCTCTTTATAATATTAGTATAGATTAAAGGAGGAGGAAAGGAGATTTATTCTCCTTCTCTTGAAATCAGCCAAAAGCATCGAATAATTACTAAAAGATAGCATAAATGTTAATTTTAAAATGAAATAATTATTTGAAATTATACGAAGGAGTTTTTATTCTGTTTCAATTTTTTTTTCCAAACTTGTTTTCTTTGCGAGTAATCGATTAGGCTGACTGCGACTTTTTAATCGAACGATGAATCTTAGGTTTACGGTCAGCACTAAGAGCTTTTAGTAATATTTGTCAAGACTTTGATAGTGTTTTTTTTATGAAATTTTGTATGAATAATGGTAAAAATAAGAACGCAGATAGAATGTTACTGTCTTTATTTTGCACTTTCGAGGTTTTTTTAGCAAACGAGAAACTTGTCCATGTACATTATTTCCAGCGCATCTAAGTTACCTATTTTTGGAAGGGTGTAGTGTTATGTAATTTACACATATTTGGCAATAGACTGACGCCGTTTTACCGACATCAACACGTTTTTGGAGATATTAACCCAAACTTATCGTATGAAACAGCTGCCGCGACATATTTTTCATTATAAAATCGAATGCTGAAAGTTCACGAAAATTCTAGAGTTTCATGACAATGCGCATCACCCCGCCGATTGAGCTGATGTGTCATGTGTCAAAATTCTGTCGTGCATAGTGGTTAAAGAAAAACTAATTGTTTGTACAACACAAAAAAACAAACAGTAAAAATTATTCATATAAAACTTGAACCTATTGTTTGTTTGCACACCCAGGAATATTCTGGCATCGCGGGCCTATGGACGGTGAGTAATGGGCTTACTCGCCGTCCATCCGTCTTATGACGACAAGCCGTATCGACGGCGCGTTCGTGTTCCACGCGCGCCTCAAAGAGAGTCAGCAAACAGGAAGGGGTCCGAAAGGATCGATGCCTGCCAGGGTTGCGGGACTGGAAATGAAACACATCCATGTTCCTTCCTTTGCCCTTTGTGTTCCACCGCGGCCCTGGAACACAAAGGGCAAAGGAAGGAACATGGATGGGTTTTAGTCAGTAAAAGTGTGACACTCCCTCCTGCTCAGCCCAGAGCGGGAGGGGTTATTTGATGATTTCCCATCCGAAAACAAAAAAAAAAGCCTATAGACACAAAAAAAAGGAATGTTCTGGCACAATAACAATAATATTGTTTTTTCTTCATCAGATGAACTACTTGGTCCATTTACCCAATCTTCGTCAGACATCGTGCACAAGAGTTGCAAACATAAAATATGGTTTCCGCAGCGGCTGGGTACGCAAAGGACTGGATGCGTTGCGTGCCTACCACGTATGCGGTACCATAAGCGTACACGTACTAGTCTGACCAGGCCTTTTAAATGAAATAGCTCGGAATATTTGGCAATGGTGTGAACGTAGGAACATTCATGTATTTGCTTCGTATGTTAAATCTTCGGATAGCATTATTGCTGATCGGGAATCACGTAAAATTAATGTGGACACGGAATGGGAATTATCTGAGTATGCGTTCTCGGAAATCACTCATAAATTGGGTGTACCCAACTTTGATCTCTTTGCTAGCTCAAAAAACTATAAATGTCCAAGATACGCCTCATGGAAGCTCGATCCCCGTACTGAAATAGTATATGCTTTCACCTTCAACTGGAAACACCTTTTGGATGTGCGGAAAAGCAAATTATAGCAACAAAATCAACTTGGTGGATAGTGAAGTGGGACGTTGAAAGACCGCGTGGAGACACAGAGTAAAATCGGTCTTTCTTAAGGGTAGCAGGGGTGCACGGTACCTTTATTTCCTCGTCGGCAGCTCCTCAGCTCGATTGCAGCAGTTTTCACGCACAAAACACTAAAGTTTCACCAGTTTCAGGCTTTCTAGGAAAGACAATGTTCTCGACACGAAAGTTCATAGCCAACAACTGCAAAGTCTTGTGTATGTGCTTCAGTCCCGGCGTACGTTTTCCATCTTGCTTGCACGAGTACGATAGGTTCCGTGCAAGGAAGGAATGGAAGATAAGGATGTAATTACCAACCAATCAGCAATATTGCCAAATAATGAAGGTTAATCTGCGACTTTTTATTAGCGCAACCACCTTTCTTTATAGGGTTTTCCCCCGTCCAGTATTATAACCAAAGTTTTGCAAAAAATAATTGGAGATTATGTTATGGGTTAAAATCATTTAAAATGACCATTTTGATTGCAAAATTTGTCCACACCCGATATTTTATGATACAGTTATTTTTACTATGTAAAAACTACCTATTAGTACTCTGATGTATATTATCTAACTATATAACACACACATCTATATCTGTTGAGCATAATAAATTCTTTATATTGCTTTGTTCTCATCAAAGTCGGATAATCTCCATACAAAATAATTTGTCCTCTTCACGGGCTACGTTACAAAAATCATCTGAATAAATTTATTAGCTACAGTATTTACTTATTCATGAACTTTTTGCCAAATCGTTGTTGATGGCCCTTGATTACGGTTAAAAATATTTTTTATTAATTACTTAAAATATTTAAATTTTGGGTTCAAAATAATGTCCATTATTTTGATCATTTTTGTTATTCATTTTTGTAACGCCCAATTTGGTAATATATAGAATTTGTAAAATGGCAACACTCAAACTATAACGAGCCAATCACATGCCAGAATCTAATATGAGTCGGCCATTTTGTCCTCGAGTGAAAATAGTGAATGACGTGTGTTTTTTTGTCGGCGAGAAAAATTCCAATTATAAATTATCTGTTTTGTTTTGTTTCTAACAACGCAGGTAAGTGAACACTTATATTATTAAATTAAGCAATTAGGTACTTTATTGTTGACATTTATTGAAATGCTAGGTGGTTGTAACTCATTGCGATTTCTGTTTGGCTTAACGTATTTGAAATTACTTTCAAAGAACAGCAGTTTTTCATTTTTGTTATGATTTAATTACGTTACAAAAATGAAATAACAAAAGTGAAATAAAGACGCAATCACATTGCTGATAAAATGTTATTAATAGCGCGTGATTTTAATGTTGTATAAAATATGTGAGTGAATTTTCGGTGTATATAATATGGGTCCGTATGTCTTTCTGTTTGTTATGTACAATGTCATTTGTTAGCCCTTATTTATTTTATATTGCACACGAATATTTATATTTCCGTGTTAGAAGCGCCCGTAGTCTTTTTTTTCGTGGTGGTAATCCTCGTGGATGTCTTCCGCCTTGTCCGTCATGTTCTCTGCCCTGAAGTGGGCGGAGGGGTCTGTCAAATTCGTACCCACAAACAGGTGTTCACAGGTGCACACTAACGTCGACAGCTGCGGGTTGTAGTATGACTTCCGCTTCCGCAAAAAGAAATAAACAGTGTTTTATTGTGAAACACCATATGATAAATCAATAAAATAAATAACAGTCAGATAATAATGTGTATTGTAACCGAGCCCTAATATTTCATTTTTGTTATTTTTTGTTACGCGTTTCATTTTTGTTACATTTCCATTTTTGTTTCATTTTTGTCACAATGGTCATTTTAAATGATTTTCACCCTTATTTATTTATCAGAGGGTATATTAATTGTACCCCATTGGCGTTCACAACCATTGGTATCCACTATGGACCAAATTAATAATATCAGAAAATTATTTTTTGGACCTAACCAAAACTTGTTGTATTCTCCTTTCAGAATACACCATCCACCACACGCAGACCTTATCCTAGTGGCAGCGAGATTATCAGGCAATCAATGATAGCTCGAGGCATTCCGGAGACATCTTTGGGTATCGCAATGGCTTCTTTTGCACCAAAAACTTTAGGTCAATATAGCTGTACCCTTAAATCTTGGGTTACTTACTGTCAAGACAATAATTATAAAATTTTTGAATCCACTAGTGTTCAAGTTATTTCCTTTTTAACAGTAAAAAAACTTTCTGCGAAAACAAAACCGACTTCTAAAAAAAAAACACTAAAAAAGTCTAAAATAACTTTATTTTCGGAAGTCGGTTTCTTTGTTTGTATCTTTTTTGCCACCGACTTCCGAAAGTAAAGTTATTTTAAACAGGCGAGAAATAAAAATCGGAACGGCTTTATTTTAGTATTATTTATAATATTTGGTAATATGACAGCTATAGACAGCACCATCTCGGAAAAAAAAATGTATGAAGAAAAACACAAAAGTCGTTTTTTCTCACAACTTAATAAAACTTAAAGCCTGCGGCTTACATGGGGTGTTGTCCCACATGAGGCGATTCCGAAATGCTATAACACGCACACCCATGCGCGCCGCTTCACTCACAGCAGAGTGTTAAATTTCGAAAAATTCTGTTAGAGAGATTTACGTTGATTTAGGTGTGATTTTGAAAATATACAAAGTAATTGACTTTAGTGTGCTAATTTTATTAATTATAATGAGAAATAATGGAAAGTAGATTGTTATCTGGAAGATAACAATCTACTTTCAGATAATTAATTTGGGTTTAGGCCTAAAAAAACAAAAAGCCAAGCAGTAAACAAATTGACTAATTACATTTCTACAAATCTGGATAGTGGAATGCATACACTTGGGATCTTCCTAGACCTGGCCAAGGCCTTCGACACAATTGAAACACTTGGGATAAGAGGAGCGCAGCTTCTACTTTTGTCTGATTATCTAAGCGATAGTCAGCAATCTGTAAAAATTGGTCCGCATACACGTTTTGACCTTTCTAATACTTGTTTTGGAAATCCACAAGGCAGTATTTTAGGTCCTACATTATTTTTAATCTACAGGGTGTAACAGAACCCTTCACGAAGCCGTCAACCAAGCATTATGTATATCAAACTAAGTAACTTTGCGCAAAAATTATTGCTGAGAAGCAACATTTTTTTTTGGGGTGAAAAATCACGTTTTACGATAGGACTCAATGTAACGCACTCAACACATTGTGATGATGGATGGATTGAATAATAAGGGTGTTGAGGAGGTGTTTAAAGATCTGTCATTAAACACACATATTTAAAAAAAACACTTTTAAAAAATTTGGAACTTTGACCCCCAATATCTCCTTAACTTACCAGGTATGGTCTAGAACAAAAAAATGATCGTAATGACGAGGAGAACAAGTTCCTTCGGCTTCGTGAAGGGTCTTGTTACACTCTTTATATTAATGATCTATGCTGCCTGCCACTCCAAAATGGTGTTATTACGTCATATGCGGATGATACCGCTTTGTTGTTTTGCAGCTAAATCAAGAGCTGAGGCCTATGAACATGCTCAGAATGGCTTCAATATTGTTTCTAATTGGCTCCAGAATAATCTTCTAACACTAAATGCTGATAAAACAAAATACGTTTTATTTAAAATGAGAAATAATAACACACCGCTTACTAATTTAAACATTTACGTAGGTACATAACTGTAGCACGTACGCTGACACGGCATGTACTTGCCCTACTTTAGATAAACCTGACCACTTGAAATATCTGGGTGTCACTATTGACTTCAATCTCAATTTCCGTAAACATATCGAGTTACTGTGTACTAGAGTGCGCAAATGAATATATGTTTTTAAGTATTTACGTAATGTAGCAGACTATAATTTAATTAAACAGCATTTATTGAGCGTTATGTCAGTCTATTAAAACATATTGTATAGCATTCTTGGGTGGCGCGGGAATTTCAATTCTTCTCCCTCTAGAACGTGCTCAAAGAGCAATTCTTAAAGTTGCTACCTTCCGTCCTTTTAGATTCCCTACACACGAGCTCTATAAAGCATGTAACGTACTTACAGTACGGCAATTATTCTTCACTTAATACTGCACCAGCACTCTACACTCACCTACGACCCAGTTCCTTCCGATAGGAGAAGGAAGGACCTGGTTTGCACAAAACCTCAAAATGGACATGCGTTTGCGAATAGATTTTATGTGTTTTTAGGACCTTTTCTGTATAATAGACTCAACAAGATATTGAACTTCTATAGCATAAGTTATAAAAAATGTAGGTTTGTAATGTCGGATTATTTAGCGATACTTAATTACACAGACACAGAAGAACTTCTAGAAGTTGTGGTTTGATTTTATGTTATCCCCTTGTATCTATTTGTACACATTTACTTAACTAGTTTTAGTGGTTGTTTTTGTACCAATTTGATTATAATTATGATTAAGGTTCATAGATTAATTTTATTTTATAATTTTATTGGCCTAATTAAATTCTGCTATGTAAAGTGATGGCCTGAAACACAGGTTTAAATAAACCTAGATCGGGCAAGTCGCTAATTACATCTAAATTGAACTATCATTACTTGCAACTTGAATATATTTTAGTTATAATTTATTTGTAAGTGCTAATTTAACCATTGTATGAAAAAGAATACTACTGCGCCTAAATGTACAGTTTTTTGTAATACTAGGTCATACAGGTCTACGCCCCGACCTCGGCACACCCCGACGACGAAGTGGAGACCATGTATGAGGATATCTCTAAAGCCATGCATTTGAAGTGCTGGTTTGGACGCGATCTTGAACGAACGTGCGTGACCTTTGTGCCTCTGGTTTATTCGTGATTGGTTAAAGCGCCCAATTTTGGATTCCTTGTCACTCTTGTGGACTTTTTATGGCTGGGCTCCGCCTTGTGGGTGTGCCGCGAAAGAGACAGCTCTAATTTTGTGAAATCAAAACTCAAAAAGCCCTTGCTGACATAGTGGGGTTTGAACCGCCCACCTCGAGGTTTGAAGTCGATAGCCATACTCATCGGGCCACTGCCACTCTCAGCAACGCTTGGGAAATCAACTGTGCGTGTGCTACGACGAGCGGTATCTGTGCTACGAGTCTGCGCCTACGTCATCGCTGCGTCGAGCCGCTGCTACAGCTCTCGCTTGCTCACTTTATACAGTCTGAGGTATCGGTGTTAAAAACGCTTCTAACAAATTACAATTTTACAAGTAACCAAAGAATTAAAGATGCCAAATAACAGTCGCACGTCTCCACCGAAAGTTAAAAAAGATAAATTATCTAAAGGTCAATTTAAATCTGACCCAGAATTACCAGCAGCTATGGAGGAGGAAGTACAGTTGTCTCAGAATATAACTTCTAGACATAAGCGTCCCCGTATTTTTTGATCTCCCTCAGATGAGCACGATCCCTCGAAAGCCTTTCTTACGACTTTCAAGGAATTATTCCTCGTAGATACACTTTCCTCGTAGAGACACTATTGAAAAAATCCCGCTTCTCTTCCTTATAGATTCACTTTCGTTTAGTACAGTAAAACAAAAAATAGTTGGTGTAAATTTTGTCGCGAATCATAAAAAAATAAAAGTAAACTAATTGTTTTTGTTTAATAAAATAAATAAAACGTTACCTACCAGTGGGACACAAGCTAGACAAAAGAATAATAGCTCCTTTTTATCTAAAAAAATTAATACACAGAAAATTAAAAGAATGGCCTTAAACAAATAAACAACTCTACTCTCTTAAAACTTAAACCCTTACTCTTGTTTTGAAACGTATGAATGAGACGCCTAAGGCACTGCTCCATTCGATTTTTTGTCGTCGTAAGACGGACGGACGGCGAGCTAGCCCATAGCTCACCGTCCACAGGCCCGCGTCTACGGTGGCCGGGGGCCACCACGTGGCCCCCGACGCCCGGTGCGTCTCCCGCGGCGGCTGGGACGTGAGGTTCTCTCCCTCTCACGTCCCGCCACCTCCTTCGCTAGCATGACTGCTTCGCAGAAGGAGGTGACGGCGTCCCATTCCATCTCGCTCCGGACCATGGATTGAACCAGGGCCGGACGCGAGAGGTCGCCGCCGCCGATCGCCGGAGCAGACCTGCACAGTGTGCTCCACCGTGTCCTCCGGTCGATCCTCGCAGTGGTGACCCCCGGGCGTTTCCTCCCGCCCGATTAGGTGCAGGAACCTCCCGAAACAACCATCTCCGGTGAGGACCTGCGTCAGGCGGAAGGTGAGGGCGCCGTGGCGCCTCTCCAGCCACTCCTCAAAGAGGGGACTTACCGCCATTATAGTGGCGTGCCCTGCACGGGGTTGCGACAGTCGCTCTCTCCATGTCGCCATGAGATCACGCCGGAAGTCTGTCCGCTGAGCGACAATTTGCCGCGGCAGCGGAGTTTCCCCCCGGCGTAGTGCCTCCACGCGCCACTCGTGCAGGCGCGCGAGGACTATCGCCTCCAGATCCCATGGCGGCAATCCGGCAAGGAGGCTCGCCGCCTCGCCGGAGATCGTGCGGTACCCCCGGATTAGCCTTACGGCTACCACCCTTTGGGGCGCGTTCAGATAGTGGGCGGCTCGCCGCCTCAAAGAACGCGCCCACACCGGGGCCCCGTAAAGGGCCATGGACCGCACGACCCCCGCGTAGAGCCTCCGGCAGGAGGCGTTTGGACCCCCCAGGTTGGGCAAGAGCCGCTTGAAGGCAGCCTCGGCCCGTTCCAGTTTGGGGGCCAAACGTCGGAAATGCTCCACGAAGTTCCACCGGCTGTCGAGGACGAGACCTAGGTACTTCAACGTCGGCTCGACGCCGATGGGAACCCCTCCCACCGTGAGCATGGATCCCGACGGTGGCGCATTCCGAGGCCGATGAAAGCACATGGCCTCGGACTTGTGCAGTGCCACTTCAAGACCCAATTGCCGGATCCTCTCCGCGACTATCGCAACCCCGCGAGTCATCAGCTCGGCCGCCGCCTCGTGCGACCTCCCTTGCGCCAGCACCAGCGTGTCGTCAGCGTAGCAAACTACGCTGACGCCGGCAGGGAGGTCGGCGCGCAGCACCCAGTCGTAACCGATGTTCCACAAGGGCGGCCCCAGAACCGATCCCTGTGGAACACCGCACGACATCTCTCGCCGGTTCCACTCTCCGCTGCAACCAGGGTAGATGACGTACCTTTCCGTCAGGTAGTCCCCGACCACACGACGAAGGTAGGTCGGCACCCGGTGATACCGGAGTGCCTCCCTAATGCAGCTCCAGGGCATGGAGTTGAAGGCGTTGGCGATGTCGAGAGACACTGCCAAGACCACCCCACCCCGGGTCACCGCATCCCCCGTCGTGAGGGCTCTCACGCGCATGATGGCGTCCACCGTCGAGCGCCCCCTGCGGAAACCAAACTGGTGTTCCGCAAGATCCGGCCCAATCCCCGCCAGGTGCCCGGCGAGGCGGTTGGCAATTACTCTTTCGAAGAGTTTGCCCACCTCGTCGAGCAACACAATGGGCCGGTATGCGGCGGAGAGTCCGCAGGGCGCCCCGGCTTCCGGATGAGGACCAGCTTCCCCGTCTTCCAACGAAGCGGGAACTGGCCTCTCTCCAAGCATGCGCTTAGGAGCCCCTCCAGTCGTGGCCCGAGAGCCTGCAAGGCCAGGACCCAGGCTTTGCCAGGTAAGCCGTCGGGTCCCGGGGCGGCAGTTTTGGCCTTAAGCCTGCCTACCGCCACTCTCAGGTCTGCCCCAGTCACCTCTGGAATGTCGTCATCGTCCTCAGTGTGGTCCGCTTCCGGCACCGCAAGTGGCGGAGCCATGGGCGGGGGAGGATGTTCCCCTCGCGAAGGGAACAGAGCGCTCACCACGTCCTCCACCAGCTCAGGCCGGAGACTCTGCGTCAGCGGAGGGGCCCTGGTGCGGAGTTTATCCCGCACCATCTTATAAGGGCGCCCCCACGGATCTCTGTCGAGAGTCCCCAGCATCTCCTCGCGGGCCACATCCTTGGCCCGCAGGACAGCCTCTTGGAGGGCGGTCTTCGCCGCTCTGTATCCCTCATACAGTTCCGCCTCAATGGCTGCCGCATTCGGAGGGCGAATGCGGAGCCTGCGATGCCTGGCGTACAGGTGTCGTGCGGCGACGCACGCCTCGCGCAGAGACGTCAGCTCTCGCGACCACCAGTACACCTGACGCCGGGCGCTTTCTGACCGAACCCGGGGCATTGCCACGTCACATATATCGGACATGGCCTCCTGGAACCAACCCGCCTCGTTGTTCACGTCGGCAGGCCTGACCGGTGATGTCACCCAGGCCTGCACGATCGAGGCTTCCAGGAGGAACTCCCGGTCCAGCTGCTTCAGCGCCCATCGCGGACCACTCGGGGTCTGTAGGACCGGCGCGCTTGGGGTCTGGGCGGAGACGTCGAACCGGATATACCGGTGGTCGGAATAGGTCTCCACCCCCTCCATGACACGCCAGTCAACGACACGCGGTGACAGAGCGGGGCTAGCGAACGATATGTCCACCACCGACTCGCCCCGCATCCGCACACACGTGGGAACAGAACCCCTATTTAGGACGACCAGGCCTGCCTCCAGAGCCCAGTCCTCCACCATCCTTCCCCGCACGTCTGTGCAACGAGAACCCCAAGCCAAGTTCTTGGCATTGAAGTCTCCGAGCACAAGCACGGGCAGGGAATGGCTTCCGATGACGACACTCAACTCGGCGAGAGTTTGGCTCGGGGAGAAGTAGACACCCGCTACAACGATCTCCCCGAACCGTGCTGCTACGCACCCCTGACCCTTCCTGACACTTTCATGGGTCGGGGTACCGGCGGCGGCCGACGAAATTATGGCCACTGAGCCACTAAGGTCCTCCACCCAGTCGTCCCTGGGCGGGACAAAGTAGGGCTCAGCGACCACGGCGACATTAATCGACCACTGCGCCATGCTCTGGAGCAACAGATCCTGAGCGCAGGCGCAGTGGTTGATGTTCGCCTGGAGGAGCCGTAATGGGGCCGTTATTGACACTCCATTACGGTATCCTCTCGGGCCCCCTGTGAGGGCCCCGCTGCGGAAGGAGCAGCGACGGCGGTGGTGGCGGCAGCGGCGGCGACAGTGGCGGCGGCTGAGGCGGTGGCGACGGTGGCGGTGGCGGCGGGGGGCCTTCCCTTGCCTCTGGAGGCCTTGGTGGGTGGGACGCAGGCCTTGCTCCCAGCCCGGTGATGCATGCAGCGCAGTGCGGCGTCCCGCAGCAAGTCGCGGACACGTGACCGGGCTGACTGCAGCGGAAACGTTATGCCAGCCTTCGACTGAGTTTCCTGCCGGAGGCTCTACGCGGGGGTCGTGCGGTCCATGGCCCTTTACGGGGCCCCGGTATGGGCGCGTTCCTTGAGGCGGCGAGCCGCCCACTACCTGAACGCGCCCCAAAAGGTGGTAGCCGTAAGGCTGGTCCGGGGATACCGCACGATCTCCGGCGAGGCGGCGAGCCTCCTTGCCGGATTGCCGCCATGGGATCTGGAGGCGATAGTCCTCGCGCGCCTACACGAATGGCGCGTGGAGGCACTACGCCGGGGGGTAATTCCGCTGCCGCGGCAAATTGTCGCTCAGCGGACAGACCTCCGGCGCGATCTCATGGCGACATGGAGAGAGCGACTATCGCAACCCCGTGCAGGGCACGCCACAATAGTGGCGATAAGTCCCCTCTTTGAGGAGTGGCTAGAGAGGCGCCACGGCGCCCTCACCTTCCGCCTGACGCAGGTCCTCACCGGACACGGTTGTTTCGGGAGGTTCCTGCACCGAATCGGGCGGGAGGAAACGCCCGGGTGCTACCATTGTGAGGATCGACCGGAGGACACGGTGGAGCACACGGTGGAGATCTGCCCCGCGTGGGCGGAGCACCGCCGTGTCCTCGAAGCGGCGATCGGCGGCGGCGACCTCTCGCTTCCGGCCTTGGTTCAATCCATGGTCCGGAGCGAGACGGAATGGGACGCCGTCACCTCCTTCTGCGAAGCAGTCATGCTAGCGAAGGAGGTGGCGGAACGTGAGAGGGAGAGAACCTCACGTCCCAGCCGCCGCGGGAGACGCACCGGGCGTCGGGGGCCACGTGGGGCCACCGTAGGCGCGGGCCTGTGGACGGTGAGCTATGGGCTAGCTCGCCGTCCGTCCGTCTTATGACGACAGGCCGTGTCGACGGCGCGTTCGTGTTCCACGCGCGCCTCAAGGAGAGTCAGCAAACAGGGAGGGGTCCGTAAGGACCGACGCCTGCCAGGGTTGCGGGACTGTTCGAAAGAGATACCGCGGCCCTGGAACACAAAGGGCAAAGGAAGGAACATGGATGGGTTTTAGTCAGTAAAAGTCTGACACTCCCTCCTGCTCAGCCCAGAGCGGGAGGGGTTATTTGATGATTTCCCATCGAAAAAAAAAAAAAAAAAAAAAAGCCTTCGACTGAGTTTGTCGTGCGATGTCTTTGGCCATAAAAACAAATGGGCACTGTATTTGGCTTCAACCATAGTTTTACAAAGTAGTCGTGAAGTGAGTCAAGATTGCTTCGGGAAAATAATTTAATGGTAAATAAGGAATTGAAGCATATAAAGCAGCTACCTTTTTTTGTGATTTCAGATTTAGTCCCAACCTTTTCGTCTTTTTCCATAATGCTTGGGAGTAATGGAATAAACAGCCTCTCACATCGATTCCAGGGAAAACAACCTTGGCAGCATTCATTACGCCAACTTCATAATCACTTTGGAAGACTTCGGGTTTAAATTCAGGCAAATGTGCCTTCAATTAAGAAAATAATCTTACATACGTTATTTCTTCCTTATTTGGCAAAAAAGCAAAATTTATTGGAACAATTACAGTTTCCTCTATGCTACTTTTTATACACCGTGGACTGTAAAAAGTTGATAAAATTTTGCATTGACAAACTTAAGCCTGGCGTTATACAAACCGGTCTTAACATTCCGGAAATCTGGAACATCGTCCAAAAACTCTTCATGTTATTTAAAATGCAACATGCATTCTTCATACAAAGAAGGAATGGGAGCTAAGGTCCGGCAAACTTGTTGCTTACATTTATTTAGCGCTAATTCTATTTCCATCTTTTTAAAATCTGGTTCACAGCAATGCGGCTTCTCTCTCTGAATAGTTTTTTGGTCGACATCTAAAGTTAGTGTTGCGTTGCACTCTTTATTTTCGCAACGCCATAAACTGGAATCAGTTTTATTATTTCTCTTTAATAGCTAGCGATGTCCGGCTCTTATGATGGCTTGTTTGCCTCTTTTCGTATGCACGAAAACAATCTCTGGCGCACCAGCACTTCCAGAACACCCAGCATTATTCATTTTTAACAGCTTTTTAAATCGTTTAATTTAAATTAAATATGTCAAACCCGAAAACAATGTGACAATCACAATTATGACATAAAATAATACTACGAAAAAATTAAATTATCCTCTTTGATTGCGACAGCGGTAACTATAGAGGTCTGATGTCATAGTCATGTAATAGGAATAAGATTGTCTAGATGCTTTCAATTCATCATCAATAAATATTTAGTGCACAACTGTACCTAAAAGTGTATCTATCTAAGGAATAACTGTTCAGGATTTTCAAAAGTGTATCTTACAGGAACACAAGTGAATGATTTTCAAAAGTGTATCTACGAGGAATAATTCTTTTCAAGAATGATCTTTTGGCTATGCTCGAGGAGTGGAAGGCTGAACAAAATAAGACTTTGTCTGAACTAGTAACAGATGTTGCTCAATTGGAACAACAGTGTTCTAATATTAAGCAAACTAATAATGATATAGAAAAATCAATTGTATTTCTCAACCAAGACTACGAAGATATTCTGGCCAAGGTCTCGAATTTCGAGAAAATACAGGAAGAAAATAATTGCTACATTAACCAACTTGAAAACCAAGTCCAAGAACTACAACAAAAATGGCGTCCTTCTGCGATTGAAATCAGGAATGTTCCAGCAGCACCAAATGAAAATGTCAATGATCTTCTTCAATTAGTCGCGCGCTTAGGACAAGTTGCTCAGATGGAAATTTCAGGCTCCAATATTTGTGATATGTACCGTTTACCTGGTAAACCTCGTTCTGTCAGGTCCATTTATATTGAATTTTCCTCTGTATATTTTAAAAACAATTTGCTGACTGCTCTGCGTAATTACAACAAGAAACGTTGCATTGAAGAAAAGCTGAACACTCAAAATCTTGGCATGGATGGTGAACGCAAACCAGTGCATGTCGAAGAACATCTTCCTCCAGCAACCAAAAAACTGTTTTATCTTGCCCGTGAGTTCGCAAAGCGCAAACACTTTGATGTTTGCTGGGTACTAAATAGTAAAATCCTGCTTCGTAAAGATAGTATTTATTTATTTATTTAACACTTCAAGCACATAGTACAGAGGCGGACTTAATGCCATAGGCATTTCTATATTCTGCAGAAAAGAGCCATCAGATCCATATATGATCAACGTAGGCGTGATTCTCTAAGGGAACTGTTTAAAGAAATTAACATCATGACAGTACCTTGTCAATACATCTATGAAAACATCATGTACGTTAGGAAAAATCTGCATTTGTTTAGTAAAAGAGGTGACAGACACCACTATAATACTAGAAACAGGGACCAACTAGTACAGCCAGGTTTCAGGCTAGCTAAAGTAGACTCATCTTTCATGGGGTACTGTTAAAAATGTTATAATAAAATACCTCCCCACATTCAACAACTGAATGAGACAAAATTTAAATCTTGTATAAAACGCACACTATGTAGGCAAGCATATTATAAGTTAGGGGATTACATCGATGATAAAAATGCTTGGCTCAATGCTGGTCCTGCTCCACAACCATAGGGGCAAACTAATCAGAAGCTCATGTGAAATTATTGTGGAAGCTGCAGAAGATTGTAAAAATATCTTTGCATTGTGTAGATTCAATCTCTTAGTATTATATAACTGCATAGCACATGTGTGAGTACTATGTACTGTAAAGCTACCATTTACATTTAGTTATCCTTCATTGACTCGAATGTGCTCTGGTGGCTGAGAGAATGTCAGGCTCACTCAAATGTCTCGCTGATAGTGGCGGGTGTGTTGGGTCGTTTAGTTCCCTTCAATATGGTTGAGCTGAATGGAGCTGATGCATGCGTCATGTTCGTGAACGGGCGCTGTCAGTTGGGACTGGTCATTAGAGAATAAAAGACGTGCTTCCTTATTAGCGTATAATGCGAGACTGGCGGTTGACAATTACCCTCAACATTCGTTACAGTATACAACACCTTCACCCTTAATTAATACTAAATCTTATAAATAAAAATAACACCAGCATTAACTTAACTTATACTTACTCACTACATATATTACTAATCATACAAATTATCATAAGATATTCTTAATCTATTTCTCCCACACGAAATCGTTGGGTTGGTTTACGATTTCTTAATGCCCATCTGCGTTCCGCGGGTACAGTGATTGGGGATTGCGTAACAATACTACTTGGCACGTTGGGTGACTGTGTCGACACCGATAGCCCAGGCCGGTCCTCCGTCGTGCCCGGTGTACTTAAGTCGGACATATTTTTCGTTCCTGACATCACGGTCGCCTCGACCGCACCGTCCGACCACTCCTCACTTACAACAGGGAACGCCAGTGAACTTCGTGATTTCCTATTCATATTACTAGGCGGTGGATGCACTCTCTCGGGCAACGCCAATCGCCGCCGTAACTGATCGACATGTCGATGTGCCTCGGTTCCAAAGTCAGTTTTAACAGCGTAGTCCGTACTACCTAATTTATCTACTACTTGCCCTGCTACCCATTTGTCTGCGCCACGATAGTTCCTATACCACACCTTATCTCCCGGTACTACTTGTCTGTGTGCCCCGCCAGCCACACGTTCGCTTTGGGTCTGTCGCGCCAGCGTGCGCGCCTCTCGATCCGGTTTCAGTATATCTAATCTCGTGCGCAAATTCCGCCCTTGTAGAATTTTTGCCGGACTATCCCCTAATGTATAATGCTCCGTATTTCTGTAGGTTAAAAGATATCTACTTAGGGCTGTATCTGGATCTAATTTCTGTTTAATAGCTTTCTTAATTACCCGCTTGCATATTTTCACTGCATTCTCTGCGGCCCCGTTAGAAGCAGGATGGTATGGCGCAGTGAAAATTTGTTCGATACCGTTATTTGTTAAAAAGGTTTTAAATTCTGCGCTAGTAAATGGGGGTCCATTGTCGCTCACTACTTGCCTTGGAAGACCGAACTTTGCCCAAATGTCTCGTAGTGTTGCTATAACCGCTTGTGCTGTGGTGCGTTTCATATTAACTGCCTCTATCCATTTAGAACAAGCGTCAACGATAATAAAGTAAGTTGATCCTGAAATCGGCCCTAAAAAGTCAATCTGTAACCTTGACCAAGGTCGATTCGGCCACGGCCACGACATGGGCGTGTGGCGGGGTGGCGCGTCGGCCATCGCAGCACACACGGTGCACGTCTGACACAGCGCCGTCACGTCCTCGTCAATCCCGGGCCACCACACGTAACTTCTTGCTATCGCTTTTGTTTTTACTATTCCCATGTGGGGATCATGTAATTCTTTGAGTACTCTGTTCCTACAGGCTAACGGTATTACTATCCTATGGCCCCACATGATACATCCTAGTTCGGTATATAATTCGTTTTTTCGATTGATGTACGGCTTAAGCTCTTTCCTTTCTACTTCTTGCGGCCAACCGTCACGAATGTAACTTATAACTCGACTAAGTAAGGGGTCTGAAGATGTCTCTTTTTTTAAAATATTATAATCTAATAGAAGTGCCTCCGCGGCAAAATGCAAGTATGTTTGTTCAGGTAACTCTTCATTCACAGTTGAATCTTTATGCGTTTTTATTAGACGGGATAGTGCATCCGCAGTATTTTGATCTGTTTTAACGTACTCAATGTCGAAATCGTATGCTGATAATTTTATGGCCCACCGCTGTAATCTACTGGCCGCTGTACTAGGAATGCCCATATTAGGGCCAAAAATACTCACTAACGGTTTATGATCGGTACGAAGTGTAAATTTCCTACCATACAGATATTGGTGAAATTTATCGGTAGCAAAAATAATACCCAAAGCCTCTTTATGGATCTGACTGTAATGTTTTTCAGCACCGGTTAGTGCTCGCGATGCGTACGCCACCACTTGTTCACCTTTGTCCGTGGTACGTTGCGCCAGCACGGCTCCCAGCCCGTGCGCGCTGGCATCACAAGTAACTATTGTTTCTAGCGACATATCATAATGTGCGAGCACCTCCGTGCTGCACAATAACTTTTTCACTTGATTAAACGCTATGCTATGCTTCCTTGTCCATTTGTAATGTGTTCCCTTTTTAAGTAAGTCGTAAAGTTGCCCTAAATATGTACTCAAGTTCTTTATAAATTTACCATAAAAATTCACCATTCCTAAAAATTACTTTAATTCTGTTGTGTTTTTAGGATGAGGCATGGTAATAATTGGTTTTATTTTATCCATATTCACTTTTACTCCGTCTTTACTGACAATATATCCTAAGTATTTAACTTCGTTCGTCAAAAAGTCACATTTATCCTGCTTGATTTTTAACCCATTGATCTCTAAGATTTTGAACACTTTATTGATAGTTTCCACATGGCTTTTTAAATCTTTATTCTTAATTAAAATATCATCGTAAAATATTACTACATTTGGTACATTTTTGAAAAGTTCTATCATAAATTTTTGAAAAATACCGGGACTGGACGCTAATCCATATACCAGGCGTTTATATTTGAATAATCCGCGATGCGTATTAATGACCGTGTACTCTCTAGAGCGCTCATCCAGTTCTAATTGGTTATAAGCTTGAGATAAGTCTAACTTTGTGAACCAAACATTCCCGCTAAGGTCGCTAAATAAATCGTCAATCTTTGGAACCGGGTACCTATCGACAATTAAGGCACGATTAAGTGTTACCTTATAGTCAGCACATATCCTTATGCCACCGTCCGCCTTACGTGCTATCACTAAAGGAGTGGCCCAGTCGGAGCGGTCAACCGGCTCGATGACGCCCGCGCGCAGCATCGCGTCCAGCTCCGCGTCGACTCTGTCACGCAACGCGTACGGTAACGGCCGGGCTCGACAGAACACCGGCTGAGCTCCCGGTCGCACACAGAGGCTTACTGTGCCCCCGTTGTACCGACCCAACGTGCCATCAAATAAAGATTTATACCTAGAAATAATAGGATTAATGAGTTCATTTTTATTACACTTCTCACTAGTGATACAATTTACGTTGATCTTTGGGATGTCTACCTTCAACTCCGCCAGCCATTGGCGTCCCAATAAGCTCGTAGTTCCATTATCAAAGATATATAAATCCAATGTTTTATTTCGGTTTTTGTATTGAACATCTGTTTTTACATAACCAAGTGGCCTAACAATGGAACCGTCATAAAAACTAAATTTTATACTACATCGTTTTATCTCCAGATTACTGAAACATTTATCATAGGTACTCTTACTGATACAAGACAAAGGAGCACCGGTATCTACTTCCATATCTAATAAACAATTATTTACTAATAGTGTAATACGCACCGCCTTGTACTTTGTCAAAGACATCTGATACATTGGTTCATCGAAATCACTTTCACTGACGTCATCTTCACCTGACTCAGAATCATCTGTTGTTTGCGCTTGTGGCAGCTCATCCATGGATTCCTGCACCCAATATGTACCGGGCCGCTGCTGACCGCTCGCGCGCGAGCCTGCGCCGCTTCCGCCCGCGCCGCCGCCGCCGGTGCCGCCGCGGTAGCTGCGACCGCTGCGCCCCGCGCGCCCCGATCGTTGTCCGCTACCTCCGCGTGTTTGATAATTATCGCCGCCTTTTTCCGCGACCTTTGCCGTCCGTCTCGCTTTTTCTGAAGCACTATCTGACCGTTGGGGACACATTCTCCTTAGGTGGGCAACTCTGTGACAGAAACTACATTCGAAGTTAATGTATCGACAATCCCGCTTGTTATGCTTGGTGTCCCCGCACGCTGTACACGACTTCACTTGTAGCTTATTTACGCTTTCCGTTAATTCCGCAGTGTTATTTACTTCGCTATTCTTACGTTCTACGGAGCCCGCATCTCGTTCCGCCGCTTCAAGTGTAGTGGCCAAAGTTACCGCTTTTGAATAGTTTAAATTTTCTTCTGCAAACAACCGTTGCCTTATGAATTCACTTTGTAAACCACACACGAATTGGTCCTTCAAGTTATCTTCTAAAACCTCTTGAAAGTTACAATATCTTGATAGTTTTTTTAATTCCGCCACGTAAGCTGCAATGGATTCGCCTGCTAACTGTCTCCGCTGTCGAAATCTATATCTTTCTGCCATCTCGGCGGGTTTTGGTTGTAAATGCTCTTGGAGTAAACTCACGGCTTGTGAATATTTTAATACAGATGGTTTTAACGGGCTCGCCAAACTTGATAACAGTTCGTATGTTTCTTCGCCCATTAGTGAAATAAGTGTAGGTAATTTCACATCGTCACTAATTTTATTCGCCAAAAAATACATTTCAATCCTTTCAACGTACGCCAACCAGTTCCCGGATTGCAAACTAAATTCACGAATCTTCCCGATAGACATTTTTGATATTGACTCGTGATACTGAACTGCGTAAATATATTAAATTCCGATTATCCTCGTCGCCAATAGAGGATAAAAGACGTGCTTCCTTATTAGCGTATAATGCGAGACTGGCGGTTGACAATTACCCTCAACATTCGTTACAGTATACAACAGTCATCTCTTAGCTGCCACGGTTTATTTTAACTACTTTGTTTTTAAATTGCTGATAGTTATAATCTTTTACTCTGGACGCTCTTAATGTGCACGTTGTGACTGTCTGTCACATACTCCTATTTATTAAGCAAACATCTTAGCCTCGAATGTTATTTCAAAAGTCACCACACGATGTCGGCCACGTGCAAAACATTAAACCTCTATCTTATGACTTTACAACTTGACAAGTTATCGTAATGAATGGCGAAACGTCTCTCTTCCTTTGAATTGTAAAACAATATTGGATTTCTTGGGAACGCATAAATCCAATAGTCGGCTGACAGGCCAAATGTAATTATCTTAACAAACTCTTAACAAAGCGATAAAATATCCGATTTCTAAAAACATTTCTGGATACAAGTGTTGGTACATGTGTTAGTAATTTACCCTACAGCGAGCGCTCATAGAAACCTCTTAAACAATCAAGACGTACAAAAACAAGGGTGATAAGCGAACTCTGCGGAGGAGGCTGAGAACGGTCGAGGCAGGTACGGGCAAAGAGGACGTTGCGTGGGGATTGGCGAGATGATGCTAGGGGCAGTTGGTTTAAGATGGCGGAAGGGTCCGGACGTTGAGGCGAGTGGAGTTTAGTCAGGGTAGTGAGTCTAACACGTCAAAGTGCTAGGACGTCCTAGGTTAGACTAGTGCAATTAGCGTAGTTTTGGTACAAAGACGCACAAGCGAAGCAAAGAGCGAATTATATTTTAAGTTAAATATAAGTAGTAGTAATAAGTCTAGTTGAAGTAAGTGTCGAGAAGTGGAAGGAGACGAGCTGAGGCGGAGGCGAAACTGGTAAAGTGTGCAGTACTCTGCAAGTGAGTTGTAGACTTCTCTATTTTCAACGAACACGTGGTAAGTGTTAACTATAATGAACTCCTAGCTTAAGTAGCAGTTTGGCGGTAGCGCAGAGGAGCTGTTAATAATCATTTATTTCAGCATGACGGAGCAGCCGCTTTATATCATCACAATGTATACTATTATCTCATGTGTTATGTGTCCACCTCCTAATCCGCACCTCGGCAAATATCCGTCATCTGCGTTTGGTTATAGGGAGCGAGGAACGCCTTTCGCTACACTGTTCACACATTTCATGCATACGACATGTAGACTGCACACTAATACACCCGACTATTGACGAATGTTGACTTATATTCTGACGCACCACAAATGGAAGGCAGAATCGTAATATTAACATTTCGTCTAGAACAATCTATATTGTCTAGACAATCATGGTGAAGGCAAAACCGTATTCAGTTTGATTAAAACAAATTATATTGGCCAGTTCTATAATGCCGACTTGTACTTGTAGTACAAACCAACCAAACGCTGCTGATGGATACTGCTTCCTTATAGAGGTCTTGCTCAGAAACATTGCGTTGAGATTGTTGGCGCACATTTCAGGGAGCGGGGGTAGGCTTCACCAAGTATCTCAAACTGAATTCGATAGCTACGTTCAAAGGAACGCTAGGGACTGTGTCTCGTTAAAACTAACCCCGGCCACTGGTAGGCCTATTTCTGAATCGTCAATATTTGGCGAGACACGCAACCACGACATGGGCAGAGTAAAGAAATGTGAAGTGACGAGAAAATCCCCACTTCGGCGTCCACCAATAACAATCGCAATATGTTCTGCTATAGACTGATTCTACGGTACGTTTGTGCAAATTGTGTTATGATATAGTAATTGGGGTAGACGGTGGTAAGGGTGTAAGTACGCGTGAAAGTAGAAATACTGAAAACCTGTCTTCCTCAATGGCAATGGACTCACAACCCATTGCCTTAGGATTGGGAAAGACATGTAGATAGTGCTTAGGGAACGTGGCCTGTTAGAGTTCGTAGCAGTGTCCTTAGTAGGACTATGCGCTTAGGTCTAACAGTACACGTACGCCGGGCTAACGTTGTAAAACGGTTCCATGTTGAAACATGGAATCGTTTGCGTTTGCGAAACGGCATCTAGTATTTTGGAATCAAATAAATTAACGTAACTGGAAATAATGAGTTTCCTAAGCGCAAACGTAACGCTTCCTTTATAAAACTTTTCACCATATATCATATCTTTGCGCCCTCTTGTCTTATTAGCTTCATACCTTATTGATGTTTGCCTCTTATGATTTGATATTATTCATGTATATGTCTAACTGTGAATTCCCAATAAAAATAACTTCACCTTGTATCCCATCCCTGTCCCTTAGCCTTCAAGGACGGGACAGGGCAGCCCCAAATTGGGAATTCAGTCCTCTTAGTCGGTGGGAAGGCGACCAGTCTGGGACGAACCTTACAGGTGCCGTGCGGTAATGGCGGGGCGCGGCCCTTTCCCCTTCGGGGGAAACCGACAATAATACTAATATAAATATGATTTAGGAAAAACGAAAATGTTATCAGCCTAGGGTAAGTTAGGAACAGTCACAACGTCTTTCTACATCGTTCTCACATATATGTATAATCTCAACATGAATGATGTAACCAAGATCTTGTAACAATATTTTGATTGAAAAGAGTGTCCATGGAGTTTCTTGCCCATTCTTCTCCATAGAGATCTACGCTTTGGAATGGGCAACTACAGTACTTTCACAAGTTATTATGCCTTGTGTCTGTGACTGTAACTTCGCCTTTGTTTTTCTGACTTTCAAAAGTGCCTGCGAAGGTCTAATTGAAATAAACGCGTTGAGTTTGAGTTGAGTATATATGATTATTTTTTATTATTTTATATACATTTTTTTTTTTTTATAGTATCCCAAAGGAATATCACATTCTACAAACTGAACAATGCTTAGTCGACCTCCAATCCAGTAAATGACTATCCTTATCTTTATCTATATATAAATACTTCATAAATTACTGTCTACCATTATATACTTCACTTCATTGTAAAAATACTGTTATACTTTTTAGGAAAAATTGTAGTATTTCGAAACACGGTTTAGTAACTAAATCACAGGTCAATTTATACTTAATATGTATTGTAAGTTCAACTAATCTCACTCAAAAGTGCAAAAACTGTAAAAATGAGATAAACTGATCACCTAGGTCTCACTCACTATACGCTCAAACTTTATAAAAATGGCTAACAACATTCTAACAATATCAAGTGATCTTGACGAAATTAATGTGGCCAATTCCTATAAATGTACGCCAGGTCAATGTACTAAAAATATAAAAAATCCTAGTGATAACCTGTAGAATTTAGCGCTTGCTTGGTTTAGCTCTAAATCCTGGGTTGGTTGATATTTGGTAGATTTGTTATGGTTGGGTTGACGGTTTATGACTGGTTAAATTATACGAAATTATATGGTTTGAAGTTTATATTGAGACTGGGTTATAAAATAGAATAGTATATTTTATATCGAGGGACTAAACGAAGCCATAATATACCAGAGGTGGTTTGACTCCCGAGCGTGCGATGGGAGTCAATGAAACCAAAGGTATATTAAGTTGGCGTTTAGTCTCGAGGTGTAAACTGTACTTTTCACTTTGAGTACGAGAAAAATAGTCAATTTAGTACAAAAACATTTAATAAATGTTCTTATTCCTCCAGCCCATAAAACTTTCGAAAGTTTTTAGGTAAATCTTCCGCGATTTTGGCGGCAATAGATTATCTTTTATGTCTTTTGCTCTTTGCTCGACGTCAAACTCGTCACTTTAACTGGACATTCTTAATAAATGTATTAAAAATAAAACCAAAACCGAACAAATTTACCTTTTAAACCAGTCACATATTAACAATTTAAAACACATGGCGCCACCTTCTTTGCTGAAAAACCATGGAACTAAAACTCCCAGCATTTTCACAATGAAGATGGTCCGCACTCCACATATAATAATATATTTATTTACTGGCTGTTTGAGTTTGTCTATGTCACATAAAGGAAATTATAGAACTAATTACTTTTCACTCCCTAGAGACTGAAGTGGTCACTTTAGTCCCGCTTCCAATTCGTTGTTAGCGACCCCAAAATCCATGAAATTAACACCCATAACGAAAAATGGCCAAATATTCTTCGGTGCCATTGGATTTTGGGTTTTACCCCATATTCGATATAAGCGACCCCAAAAACCATGAAAATGACACCCATTAAGAAAAGATGTAAAATTTTTGTCGGCGCCATCTTGGGTTTTGGTTATGATTATATAACCGATACTAGCGACCACAAAAACCATGAAAATGATATGACACTCACGACAAAAAGTTGTCTAGTTTTGATCGGCACTATCTTGGATTTTGGTTTTGTCTCTTTGGTCATATATATTTATTTTATATACTTACAAACCGGTTAAAATCATAACCCTCCTCTCACCCATCCACTTCCAAACCTCACCACCGACAGCTCGACCTTATCCGTCCAAATCATAACCTTACTAACCCTACTAATCCATTTCGCAACCTTGTCAACAACTGCTTAACCTCACCCATCTAAATCCGGATCTTACCCACCATAATTTAAACCTACTAACTAATAATAAAAGTATGAAACTCGAACTTATTTTTATTGCAGTCCGAAAAAGTATCAACTCCTTTCCATTACGCTATACAACGACGGTGCTCACACGCATGCACACTACAATATTTTCTAGTAATTTTATCGTATTTATTTTTTTCGCGAGAGCGATACACCCGTCCTTCCTCGAGCGCTTCTGAGCGCGGAATGATGAACCGCGAGTGCAAAATGTATGAAGAACTTGGCAAATGTTTTTAATTTAGCTAATAATTGGAAAATGTGTTGTTTTTGATACAAAATATATACCGCAATTTCTTATAATTTTTAAGATAAAATATGCTGTAAATTTACTTAAAATGGTACCTATTCTGACCCTACTTTTAAAGGTTTTTTGCGAATATTGTGATGGAAAAAACGTATTTGCGCGAAAATTTTGTATTACGTCATACCATTTTTCTAATTCCAATCTGGAGATGAATATATTATCTTTAAATTAAGACCATGATAGCTTCACATTTGTGATTGCTTATACATTAAAATGGTACCTGAAAAAGACTGTTATTTGTAGAAAATGTAAAAGCGTCCTTAACCGGACTATCGTGTGAGTGCCTTGAGTGTAAGGCCTCCAGCCAGGGCAAAAAACTTACAAATTAAGCGACTACATGCTAAGGGCAGGGAACCCCCTGAGGGGTACGAGCCTCGGCTTAGGGCGTCGCTGGGAGATCGGAATGGTATCATTATTTAGGGCCTACACGCTCAGCCACGCGCGCTGGCTCGAGCAATGGCCGGGGAGGGCATGGATAGGGGTGTCGCGACTGGCCTCGACAACGAGGACGGAATGACGGTTGTTTGCGTCTTGAGCAACACAAGAAGCATCTTGAGCGTGCTAGTTTCCCTACTGCTCTCCTGGAGGAGGGTGATAGCGTCAACGGAGGTGACGAGGGTATGCCTTCTTTATTTTTTTCTTTTTTTCTGATGAGTTATCATCGAATGCTCCCCCTCTTGGGGGAGCGCAAGTTCTACTGACTAAAACCCATCCATGTTCCTTTTTTTGCCCTTTGTGTTCCAGGGCCGCGGTATCTCTTTCGAACAGTCCCACAGCCAGGGTATGCCTTGGTCGGTTTTACTAATGTGCGAGGGCTCGTATCGGGCGGCCGATGCGATTGGGAAATTACGTTGCCTCATGGCAGAATTGAAGAAGCGCTTAGAAAGACGTTTCATAAACTCAAGGATTCATTCTAAGATCTATGTGTAGACGGTCATAATGCGGACATAGTAAGGGGCTCCGTGACTTTGCGTAAGATCGGTTCTGGAGTACCTACATCCTATAGATATATCTAAGGGTGGTATATGCGAACACAGCACAAGCGTATGTCATGACGGGACGGATCACCGCGGTTTGGAGGCGGAACTTATACCTGAGAGACAACTTACTCTTTTTCGTTAACAGGAAATGAATCCTCTACTCATAGCTAATACCGCTCGGTCACGAGCTGCGCCCTCTCTGATATGCGGCCCGAAGGACAGATGGTGGCCGAGTATGACTCCTTGGTATCCGGTTTGTTTCTCTCAAGGGATAGGCTTACCGTACATAGTGATCGGGCTGGGGGAGTTGAGCTTTATACGCGGTTTAGAATAAAGAACCGCCTGACTCTTATTGAGGTTAACCTCGATTCCCCACTTCCGGAACCAACCGCCTAAGACGTCGGCTTTTTTTTTTTTTTTTTTACCGAGGGATGTCATCAAATAACCCCTCCCGCTCTGGGCCGAGCAGGAGGGAGCGTCAGACTTCCACTGACTAAAACCCATCCATGTTCCTTCCTTTGCCCTTTGTGTTCCAGGGCCGCGGTATCTCTTTCGAACAGTCCCGCAACCCTGGCAGGCTCTCTTTGAGGCGCGCGTGGAACACAAACGCGCCGTCGACACGGCCTGTCGTCATAGGACGGACGGACGGCGAGCTAGCCCATAGCTCACCGTCCACAGGCCCGCGTCTACGGTGGCCGGGGGCCCCCACGTGGCCCCCGACGCCCGGTGCGTCTCCCGCGGCGGCTGGGACGTGAGGTTCTCTCCCTCTCACGTCCCGCCACCTCCTTCGCTAGCATGACTGCTTCGCAGAAGGAGGTGACGGCGTCCCATTCCGTCTCGCTCCGGACCATGGATTGAACCAGGGCCGGACGCGAGAGGTCGGCGCCGAGGTTACGTTGGAGGTTACGAGGACACGGCGTTGCTCCGCCCAAGCGGAGCAGACCTGCACAGTGTGCTCCACCGTGTCCTTCGGTCGATCCTCGCAGTGGTGACACCCGGGCGTTTCCTCCCGCCCAATTAGGTGCAGAAACCTCCCGAAACAACCATGTCCGGTGAGGACCTGCGTCAGGCGGAAGGTGAGGGCGCCGTGGCGCCTCTCTAGCTACTCCTCAAAGAGGGGACTTACCGCCATTATAGAGGCGTGCCCTGCACGGGGTTGCGACAGTCGCTCTCTCCATGTCGCCATGAGATCACGCCGGAAGTCTGTCCGCTGAGCGACAATTTGCCGCGGCAGCGGAGTTTCCCCCCGGCGTAGTGCCTCCACGCGCCACTCGTGCAGGCGCGCGAGGACTATCGCCTCCAGATCCCATGGCGGCAATCCGGCAAGGAGGCTCGCCGCCTCGCCGGAGATCGTGCGGTACCCCCGGATTAGCCTTACGGCTACCACCCTTTGGGGCGCGTTCAGATAATGGGCGGCTCGCCGCCTCAAAGAACGCGCCCACACCGGGGCCCCGTAAAGGGCCATGGACCGCACGACCCCCGCGTAGAGCCTCCGGCAGGAGGCGTTTGGACCCCCCAGGTTGGGCAAGAGCCGCTTGAAGGCAGCCCCGGCCCGTTCTAGTTTGGGGGCCAAACGTCGGAAATGCTCCACGAAGTTCCACCGGCTGTCGAGGACGAGACCTAGGTACTTCAACGTCGGCTCGACGCCGATGGGAACCCCTCCCACCGTGAGCATGGATCCCGACGGTGGCGCATTCCGAGGCCCATGAAAGCACATGGCCTCGGACTTGTGCAACGCCTACTCGAGACCCAATTGCCGGATCCTCTCCGCGACTATCGCAACCCCGCGAGTCATCAGCTCGGCCGCCGCCTCGTGCGACCTCCCTTGCGCCAGCACCAGCGTGTCGTCAGCGTAGCAAACTACGCTGACGCCGTCAGGGAGGTCGGCGCGCAGCACCCAGTCGTAACCGATGTTCCACAAGGGCGGCCCCAGAACCGATCCCTGTGGAACACCGCACGACATCTCTCGCCGATTCCACTCTCCGCTGCAACCAGGGTAGATGACGTACCTATCCGTCAGGTAGTCCCCGACCACACGACGAAGGTAGGTCGGCACCCGGTGATACCGGAGTGCCTCCCTAATGCAGCTCCAGGGCATGGAGTTGAAGGCGTTGACGATGTCGAGAGACACCGCCAAGACCACCCCACCCCGGGACACCGCATCCCCCGTCGTGAGGGCTCTCACGCGCATGATGGCGTCCACCGTCGAGCGCCCCCTGCGGAAACCAAACTGGTGTTCCGCAAGATCCGGCCCAATCCCCGCCAGGTGCCCGGCGAGGCGGTTGGCAATTACTCTTTCGAAGAGTTTGCCCACCTCGTCGAGCAACACAATGGGCCGGTATGCGGACGGAGAGTCCGCAGGGCGCCCCGGTAAGACGTCGGCTGAGGGTTGGAGAGTTTTGGCGATAGCGTCCTTACAACGACCAGTGTAGTAGATGGCCATGTCGTCCGCAAACAGGGCTAATTGAGCCTGTTTGCTCTTGGGAATAGTCGTAGTAGCGATCCGACAGAAAGTCTCGTAAGATGAGCACAAGACGGTCTAGCACTCCCAGTTGATACAGCTTGTATACTCGTAATAAGCTGTTGTGCCAGACTTCGTCGAAGGATTTCGCTATGCTAAAGAACAACACGCCCGACATCGCTCCACGCTGGAAGATAGTGCTCAAGTGCTTGACGATGCGGTGGACCTGTTGGATGCAAGAGGGTTCGGTCTTGAATCCGAATTTACCGTTGGGAATGGCCAGCTGACGTTTCCGTCCAAAGTTCCGGTTAACGTTTCCATCCAAAGTCCCGGTTGGAGTTACCATCCAAAATTCCGGCTAGTATTACCATCCAAGTTCCGGCATTCCAGTTATCTGCGCGCTCCGCGACGGGTACATATTTACCTGCGTGGCCGCGCCGATAATCTGCGAGTTGGCGCGTTAATCTGCCGCCCGTCACCCTTCCTGGCGTCTGCAGCGTGGCACACCGCTACGGTCTTAGTCCACGGGGCTGAGCCTGGAGAGTACCATGCGACTCCTGAGTGAACTTGAAGGAGGAACTCGTGAACATAGACCTACCCCCCCCCCCCTTACTATATAATATACTTTTATGTTGAAGAAGTTCGTAATTTAATTCTCCTGACCTCCACTAAGATAACCCTTTCCGTCACATTGGCGAGTTTTTGAGTCTTATAAATAAAGTCTCTCGTAGGAATACTGATAGGCTGGTAGCTCGAGGGCTCTGCCTTGGGTTTACCAAGTTTGGGGATACCGATAACAGTGGCTTCTTTCCATACCTGGGGAGGGAAGAAGTTGTTGCTCAAGGCGCCATTGCCGATGGCTGCCATTAACACTATTAGCTGGGCGGGGAGGAGTTTGAGCACCTTATTAGGTCCTTAGATTCCATCAGAGCCGGGTACTTTCCGCGGCTGAAGCCTCTTTATGATGTCATGCACTTCATCGGTGTGTCACTGACGGGAGGGGAGGGCGGCTCTACAGACTTTGGCATTCACCATTTCGAGGTGACGTTTGTCTACTGGTTGGGAGCTGGGAGGCCAGGCTGTCGGCTAGACAATTTCCGTTTTCAGAGTAGTTGAATGCGACGCTCTTGTCGGGGCGGGTGAGAGGAGGCATCGAAACCTCGTCGCTGGCACGCATCTTTCTTTCCATTTGCCCGAAAGCTAGGTGGGTGGACTTGAGTTCGCTGAGCTCCTTGTCCAATGGAGTGGAACCATGCTCGCTTAGGCGTTTCCTTACTGCACTATAAGATGCGCCTTGTTCGCGTCGCGAAAGAAAGTTGCTGTAGGCCCGAATGGTCGTGTTCTTCTCGTTTATCAGTTCACGTACGTCAGGGGGTTAGTCTCCTTAACTTCATAACTTTCACAAATTCGCAATTAATGTAGGTAGGTATAGTATATTATATGAAATATTGTATCCTTCATCGATTTGATTGCAAGCTGCTTAGCGACGATTAGTAATGCCTTGTCTAAAAGCTGCATTGTTTCCAATAAATCTATACTAATGAATTTTAATAGTGGTTGCGCCTGCTTTCCTGGCCGTGTAGATACTTAATTTTTGTAGCCTTGTAGGCTTCTCTTTGATTGCCTCACTGTAAATTGTTGTATTGGTTGCTGTAAACCACCCAAACACAATCAAATAAAAATATATAAATTATCAAGTGTTAATATCAACTTCCTCTAATATTGTTATGTTTCTGCCAAACCCAGTAATATGTACTTACTGAATTATTTAATAAAACACGGTATTTGCATCATTATGTTACTGTTAATCTTTTGACAATACACATCGACAAATATTATTGCCATGATACATTACAGTATACACTATCGCTTGGATTTCACCCGAATAATATCATATTATCGGTAGGCTTTCCGGCACCGTATTTTGACGAATAATACCATAATGCATTAATACTAACTACGATATCGTTGAGCTTACACGCGAATAATATCGTAAAGATGTGTTACATACTATTGTTTTGCCCTACAATTTCAGTAACATTATTTTCGTCAATAACTTTATTTTCTTAAACTACTACAAAAACAAAACAAAAAGCTTTGTTCTGATGTATAAAGGGCTACCATAGGATACACCCGTGCTGAGATATACGCATAAAACAGTTTTTTATTTTTCCTGTAAAATTTAGAATTATCCATTACCATATTATTCGATGGGGGAGCGAAATCATCTCGACCAATCAATTCGGCTTTAGAAAAGGTCTATCAACGGAGGACGCTGTAATAACGCTGGACAAGAAGCAGACTTTCGACACGGTCTCTATTCCCACACTTATTACTAAAATGGAACGTATTGGTATACGTGGTCAAGTCTTAAATATTTTCAAAGACTGTCTGACAAATCAAGAATGAACTGTCTTTGAAAATAGATAATCAGACCATTTCTGATAAGCTAGAAGTCGCTGAGACACTAGAAAATTTCTTTACCAACATTCCGTTAGAGGTTACAAAATCTCTCCCCTCTTCATCTAAACTAGCTGAACCTCTTCTTAAAGAGAACTTTACTCGGGACATACCAAACTTTAAATTTAAACCAATATGTATTGCTACAATTATAAACGCATTCAAAAGTCTCAACATAAAAAATACCGAAGACTTATGGGGGATATCCGTCAAGGTTCTTGGAGATATTATTGACTCAATCGCTCCTGTCCTAGCAGGCATATTCAATCAATGTTTGGACAGCGGCAAGTTTCCTGATCTAATGAAACATAGTAAAGTAGTAACAATTTTTAAATCAGGTTGTAAGAGTGATCATTCTAATTATAGACCTATATCTGTGCTTCCAGCACTCAGTAAAATCTATGAAAAAATCATGCTGGACCAGATTCAAATTCAAATTCAAATTCAAATTCTTTATTGCTAACTATGTGTACATAAATAAAGTTCTTAACAGAGGATATCAGTTCTTAGAACATAGTGGCCCTGTTAGGGCATTGCAATTTCATCATGCATATATGCTTATAATTGTAACAGTAACAGTTGAACATGCATTGTTTACATTCATTAATTAAAAAGAAAAAAGTTATTAATATTAAATTTTACATAGGACATCGTTTTAATTACATTATATAATTTTATCATTTACATCATATTAATTATAAATTATTAAAGTCATACCTAAATAAAAATACACATGTCATGAGTTACCTGATTTAAAAATTATCATTATTCATTAATTCAATTATGTCACAGTATTGTAATCATTTAATATTAATTATCATAATCCTTTTAAAAATATTTTACTGAATTATATTCACTTTAGTGATAGGTACTTTATTGAACAAAATTATTTTTCCTCAAGAAATTCTGCTATTGAGTAATAGGCCTTTTTAATTAAGAAAATTTTCAGCATTCTTTTAAAAATAATAATTGAATTTATAATCTTAATGTCCATAGGTAGCTTGTTATAAATCTTTGTGCTCATACAGAAAACACTATTACTGTACGCTCTAGTGTGGGACGTTTTATCTCTTAAGGTATGTTTAAGTCTTCTGCTTTTTAACGTATCATAGCTTGTAATGTTTGATTTAACTAAAATTGAGGCCAGGTAGATAAATAGAGCAGGGAGTGTTAAAATCTTGAGATTTACGAAATGTGGTTTACATGAATCCGTTTGGCGTAACCCACATATAGACCTAATACACTTTTTTTGGGCTTTGAACGCAATTTCTTTATCAGTCGAGTTTCCCCAATATAGTAACCCATACGACAGAGTGGATCCCACATACGCATGGTAAGCTGTAAGAAGCGCGGTCTGGTTGGATACTTTTTTAAGCATGTATAGAGCGTAAGAAAATTGATTCAATTTGGTACATACACTATTTACATGTGTTTTCCATGACATATTCGAATCTATATGGATTCCTAAAAATTTTGCATTTGCTACTTCAGCTACTGTTTCATTATTGTATGCAATACTTAAAGGAATAGATGTCGCGTTTTTATTTTTAAAGTTCATGTAATGTGTTTTTGTGAGATTAATTTGTAAATTATTTATTTGAAGCCAATTTATTAATTTAGATAAGGAATCATTTATTTCTTGTTCATGATTTTTGTTTTTATTATTTGTGAAAAGAACCGTACTGTCATCTGCAAATAAAACCATAGGTTGCTGAATAGCATTAGGTAAATCGTTTATGTAGATGAGAAACAGTAGTGGTCCCAGTATTGACCCTTGAGGTACACCATATTTTATAAATCTAGGACTCGATGTATACTTAATCTCTCTCTTTGTAAATGGACATAACTGTGTTATTTCAGTGAATTGTATTCGGTTACATAGATATGATTTGATTATTTGTAGAGCTTTACCCCGAACTCCGTATATTTCCAGTTTTTGCAAAAGAAGTTCATGATCAACATAATCAAACGCTTTTGTCATGTCCATGTATAGAGCTGTAACTTGGTTTTTTTTATCTAGTTCTGTAAGTATTTTTTCTAAAAACTGATGAATTGCTGAATTTACCGATTTCCCTTTTCTGAATCCTACTTGATTATCTATTATTATTTTATTTTTCTCGAAATATTCAGTAAGTTTATTATTTAGTACTTTTTCAAATATTTTGGCGAATATTGGAATGAGAGCAATCGGCCTGTAACATCGAACATCTTCTGGGTTTCCTTTTTTAAATAGTGGTGTAACCACCGTAGTTTTTAAATATGTTGGGAAAATGCCTTCCTCGAGACACTGATTTATAATATGAGTTATGATTGGGGCAATTATGTACACTACACGTTTTATTATTTGCGTTGAAATTCCATCATAGCCCGTACTTTTGGTGTTTTTTAATGCCATGATTAATTTCACAACATCGTTTAGGGTAACTGGGGTTAAGAAACAGGAGTTTGGTTTATTATAAGTTAGAATCTTTGCGTAATTTATTTTATTATTTGTCAGTTTCGAGATGTCATCAATAAAGAAATTGTTAAATGTTAGTGCTATAGTATCAGGGGCCGTTAGAACTTGATTATTATATCTTAATCTATCAATTTTTTCAGGGGGATTATTGTTTTTATTTTTATTTATTATTTGCCATATTGCTTTAGGTTTGTTTGTGGCTGTTTGTATATAATAATTATTTTGCGACTTTTGAGTAAGTTTTACAATTCTTTTAAACTTTTTTGCATAATTATTAAAGTTACCCTTATCTGACTTTTTACCTGAGAGTCGATATATTTTAAGAAGCATTCTTTTACGAAGAGAACATATTTTTAATCCTTTACTAAGCCATTTGGTTTTGCGAATAATTGGAACTTTAATTTTGATGTTTGGAAAGCAGAGGTCATAAAAAAGTTTAAATACCTTATGGAATTCTTCAAAAGAAGCATTTGCGTCACTTTTCTCGTAGCATTCAGTAAAATTTAGGGCTTTTAGACATTCAATAAATTTCTCAACATTTTCGGTGCTAAAGTCTCTTCTGAATTTATACCAATGGGTTATTGAGTAAGTTTTTCTAACAGGACATGAGAGAATTTGTGCTGTATGGTCAGACAGAGCTAGTTCAATAACGCTTTGTTGACAGCCTCTTATATTGTGTGCAATGTTATCAATGCACGTTTTACTTTGCAAACGGGTTGGCTCATTTATTGCAAGTTTTAAGTTAAAGCTCTGTAACAAGTTTTCAAACTCTCTTGAAACAGGAGTGTCTTTCAGTCGATCAATATTATAATCGCCACAAATAACAATTTTCTTAAATTTACTACATAATTTTGCTAGTAAAGCCGCTAAACGGTCGAAAAATAATTGTAAACAATCTTTTTTTGTCTTTGGAGGTCTATATATACATACGATAATCAATCCATGCTCTAACAATTCAATAGCCGAACACTCTAAAAGGTTGGGTATGCTTACAAGTTTTGCTTCCTGTATAGTCTTAAATTTATGATTATTTCGTACTAGGATACATGACCCACCATTTCTATTTGTTCTTGTGTAGTTTGCCGCTATAGTATAATTTGGAATATGGAGATGTTTTAAATCGTCTGCTATCATATTATGCTCGGTAACACATAGCACATCAATATGGTTATTTATAATATTATTTAGATTTACAGTAAATTCATCAGCTTTGCGTAATAAACCATTGATATTCTGGTGAAGTATATGGATTCTATTATACACGAAAAAAATTATTATTAGACTTATTATTTACTAAGTTTTCCAATATACCATCAGCGTTTGTTACTTGTTTTTCTGTATCTGAACTTATATCTAGGATAAGGTCTTGTAAGTCACTTAAAATAATATTTAGGCCTTTGTTATTTAAACTTCCATTTCTTAAGGTATATGTTTCGTAAGTGAATGGGAGATTTAGGTTGGAATCCAATAGATACGCATATTTATATGTCTCAATATCCATGTATAATAAATTATTAAAGGTATCGATTCTACTGTTGATCATGACATTTTTATTTACCATATACTTAAAAGTCGGCAGACATACTAAAAAGTTCGTATGGGTTAGGGGTTGTAATTTTTCGCGAATGAAAGCAACTAATTCTATATAGTTATGCGTCCTTCTGAAATCCTCTTCCCCAACATAAATGACACAGTAGTCTGAGCCTGTGAAATCTTGCACTTTTTTATCAATATTATCAAGCAGTATCTTCAATCCACAGTTTGGCTTGCGATAGTGACATATATTAAAATTACATAAATTAGTTTTTTGACAAATTGTGTATAGTCTATTCGATGTTTCACTACTTATAATACATAAATTATTCTTTACTAATGACGACAATTGGTTACATTTATCAATATTTTGTGACGTATATTGCGACGCTTCAGTTCTAGAATATTCAGCAGTAGCAGACGTGCAATCAGGAACCTCGAATATCTGAGAGTTATTTGACGGCTTGTTTGAAGGAATAATTTTATTTCTCTTTGGTGTTTGTATTTTCTTCTTTAAAGGACTACTGGTAACTTTTTTATACATCTCATTTTTCTTCACTAAGTCAGCATTAGCTTGTTTTAAAGAGCTATTTTCCACAGAGATAATCTCAATTTCTTGATGCGCGCTTCTTAACTGAGACTTCAGATCCTCAATCTCAGTTTTAAGAATATCTATTTGTTTATCTTCCTCGTCTTCTGACATTACCGGCATACTATTTGTTGTATCATTGAATGTTTGAGAAATAATTTCGCTGGTGTCATTAGTAGGTTCTGATATAGTGCGCGTGCGACGGAATGTGATATTCTCGAGGAAGTTCATGATTATTTTACTCTAAATAATCACAAAAAGTTGACTGCGGTTTACCAGGCTCGAACTTGATTCTCCTAGTTTACGATGATAGCTTTTAAGGTCAAACCATGAGAAATACTTAGGCCTGATCTTGGACAGTAGACTTACATTCAGACCACACATTGATTACGTCAGAAACAAATTGATACCGTTAACTGGAGCTCTGCGAAGTATCGCTAAATGTGTGCCATTTCATTTACGCTATACGATTTATAACACACTCATCAAACCGCACTTAGACTATTTAATACAAGTATGGGGACAAGCCGCTATTACACATCTTCATGACCTACAAGTATCTCAAAATAAAGCAATTAAAACTCTATTCAATTACAATTACTTAACACCTACAAAAGAACTTTATGCTAAAACTAAACTATTTAACCTACAAAAATTATACACATACCACACATGCATACTAATTAAAAAAATTCTAACGAACAAAATACACTCACAAATCACTTTCAAACGTAAAACATACCACTACTACGCTAGGAATAGGGATAGTATAGAACTACCTTCAGTAAGGACTTTATACGGAAGAAGAACTATTCAGTTTGAGGGAGCGCAGATTTATAATAAATTACCAAAGGACATAAGGGATTCTTCATCTATTAATATATTTAAAAATAGGTTAAAGTTGTATTTGGCCAACCAACAATAATATACCACTACCTACATTTTGTACTCGATTGTTCGAACGACAAATAATTTACTATTTAAGTTTTTTTTTATGCTAAGTTTCTCATATTTAAGTGAACTATGTATGTTCTTTTTGAGAAATAAATTTCTTTAAACCGAGCTTCTTAGAACACCACGTACATTTAATGAATGTATCAAATTTTACCAAAAAAAACTTAATCTTTTTATACTGGTATTACAAGTTTTTTTGTGGTAACACTTTTATATTTTTTTATAATGGCAACACTAGCCAGTATGTCAATTTTATTTCTGCTACTCGACACTAGATGGCGCTGTGCGGTATGAAATATTTATTATTTGTAGTAGCAACCCTAATGTTAATGTCAATTTTTATATGTCAATGTCAATATTAGTTTCGCTACTCACTACTAGGGGCGCCACTTAGGGTACAAAGTTCACTTTTTTAAAACAAAACATTCAATTTAACCGTTTTATATACAGTTATTAGTAGTTAATTCACCACTTATTATATTTATAAATGTTCTACTGATGAGAATGTATTTGTATAGTTCCAATACACTTGCATAGTCCGTGATTAGCACTTTTTTGAAGCACAATAATGTTTAAAAGTCCAAATATTAAATACAATGTTTTTATTGCATGTCTTGGTATATAGAAGTCACCAACAATTTCACTTATATAGTTCGATACGTCTATTAAGATTCACTACAATACACGTCACTTGTACTATTGTTTACTATTTATTTCGAGTTTTAAATACGCGGGCGATGTTTACTTAATGCTGTGTTGCCAGCCTCTATGCTGCAGCCTCTATGCCAGATGCTATCGCACTTCAACTCTAATGGGATTCTGCATAGTCAGCAGTTTGGTTTCACGAAGGGTAGGTCGACAACGGACGCGGGAGTAAAACTCATCAGTCACATTTTGGAATCTTGGGAGAAGTCCCAGGATGCCATTGGCATCTTCTGTGATCTCTCAAAAGCATTCGACTGCATCGACCGCAACACACTGATCTGTAAATTACACCACTACGGAATTCGTGAACAAGCTGCTGATCTTGTTCTTTCCTATCTATCAAACAGGCAGCAAAAAGTAAATGTAAATGTGGCGACATCCTCCGGGTTTCTAGTCAAGATGGGCGTGCCCCAAGGTTTGATTCTCGGTCCTTTCCTATTTCTTGTTTACATTAATGATCTCCCTTATTTGATGGCCAAATTATCGGATATAATTCTATTTGCTGATGACACTTCGCTAATTTTTAAAATAAATAGAAAAGATACGGATGTCTTACATGTCAAAGAAAGTCTAACTGTTCTCTCAAAATGGTTCGCAGCTAACAATCTTTTACTGAATGCGAACAAAACAAAATGTCTAAAGTTCTCTTTACCGAATGTACCACAACGGGATCTAAATTTAAATGTTGACGGCAAAAAATTTGATGTCATAGCGGAAACTGTATTCTTAGGGATTACTATCGACTCAAAATTGCAGTGGGGCGCGCACATTAGAACTCTTTCGGGTAGGTTAAGCTCAGCTGCATATGCAATAAGGAAAATAAGGCAGTTAACTGATGTAGCCACAGCTAGGTTAGTATACTATGCTTATTTCCACAGTATTATGTCTTATGGCATTCTGCTGTGGGGATCAGCAGCAGACGTTGACTCAATTTTTATTCTACAAAAGAGGGCAATCCGCGCAATCTATTAAATGGGTCCTCGCGAGTCCCTAAGAGGAAAATTTTAAGAGATCGATATACTGACTCTGCCTTCGCTCTATAGCTTAGAATGTATTTTATATGTCCACAAAAATCTAGGGCTTTTCAAAATTAGAAGCGACTTCCATAATATAAATACACGCAGTAAACACGAAATTGTAATACCTAAATTCAGATTAACTAAAACTAGCAAGTCTTTTCTTATAAACAGTATACGCTTTTATAACAAGTTGCCAAAGTCAGTTATAGAACTGACCGATGGAAAGTTCAAAAATTACATCAAACGTGTCCTTATTAAAAAAGCATATTACAAAATCAAGGACTACGTCGAAGACAAAGAAGTTTGGCTTTAGTTCCTTCTGCGCATGCGGCTTCCCTGGTAGCTCATAAACGGCACAAATATGTGGATGTCTCTAACTATTCTCAATCTCATTTTTTTTCATCTATCTAACCAGATTCTTTACGATAGTTTTCAAATCATTTATACATCTTTTGCTCAGAATAGTTACAGCACTGATGACAATATTTGTGTCACTTGTTTAATTTACTATTTATATATATACTTAAGTACTAATGCTGTAACATGATAATATTGTAACACCACCAAAAGAGTAACCATGGAGTTTCTTGCCAGTTCTTCTCCATAGGAAACGACCAACCCGAACCGTGCACCTTTTTGTCGACGTTTTATAAGTGCCCATCTAGGCCTATGTGAAATAAAAATATTTTGATTGATTTGATTGATTGATTGAATCGTAAACAATCTGTTACGATCGGCACTGTAATGAGCGATGAAGAACAAATTGATTACGGCGTTCCCTAGGGGAGTATACTGGGTCCAACTTTGTTTTTAATATATTATATAAATGACTTGTGTAGTCTCAAAATATCCAATTGTGATATAACTACTTACGCAGATGATACCGTTTTACTAACACATGGAGCAGACAGGAATTCTGCCAAAGAACATGCCGAAAATGGACTGCGTACAATTAAGACATGGCTAACCGATATTAATTACATTAAATATAGAAAAATCTAAATTCATCCGTTTTCATCTAACTTCATACATGTGCCGAGCCTACGGGCTGCGGTTGTTTGTCCTTAACCCGAGTGACTAGCATCAAATACCTTAATAGTGGAATAGTGTTAGACGAGCGACTTCATTGGCGTCCACAGGTTTTTGCTCTCACTAAACGTATTCGAAGGCGTATATTTTTAAGAAGTTCAGATCTACTGCAGATAAATCTACAATCTACATGGTATATACTGCCCTGTGCCAATCTGTACTAACATACTGCATACCCATATGGGGTGGTACCAAACTGTATGCTGAATGCCGCGTATCGACCGTGAGACAGCTATACATACAAAAAACCATTCAAACTCAAGGGTATATTTCATTTAGACCTTAGCAGGCACTTTTGAAAGTCAGAAAAACAAAGGCGAAGCTACAGTCACAGACACAAGGCATAATAATTTGTGAAAGTACTGTAGTTGCCCATTCCAAAGCGTAGATCTCTATGGAGAAGAATGGGCAAGAAACTCCATGGACACTCTTTTCAATCAAAATATTGTTACAAGATCTTGGTTACATCATTCATGTTGAGATTATACATATATGTGAGAACGATGTAGAAAGACGTGCACATTAATTAAGAGCGTCCAGAGTAAAAGATTATAACTATCAGCAATTTAAAAACAAAGTAGTTAAAATAAACCGTGGCAGCTATGATGATGACCAGTCCCAACTGACAGCGCCCGCTCACGAACATGACGTATGCATCAGCCCCATTCAGCTCAACCATATTGAAGAGAACTAAACGACCCAACACACCCGCCACTATCAGCGAGACATTTGAGTGAGCCTGACATTCTCTCAGCCACCAGGGCACATTCGAGTCAATGAAGGATAACTAAATGTAAATGGTAGCTTTACAGTACATAGTACTCACATATGTGCTATGCAGTTATATAATACTAAGAGATTGAATCTATACAATGCAAAGATATTTTTACAATCTTCTGCAGCTTCCACAATAATTTCACATGAGCTTCTGATTAGTTTGCCCCTATGGTTGTGGAGCAGGACCAGCATTGAGCCAAGCATTTTTATCATCGATGTAATCCCCTAACTTATAATATGCTTGCCTACATAGTGTGCGTTTTATACAAGATTTAAATTTTGTCTCATTCAGTTGTTGAATGTGGGGAGGTATATTATTATAACATTTTAAACAGTACCCCATGAAAGATGAGTCTACTTTAGCTAACCTGAAACCTGGCTGTACTAGTTGGTCCCTGTTTCTAGTATTATAGTGGTGTCTGTCACCTCTTTTACTAAATAAATGCAGATTTTTCCTAACGTACATGATGTTTTCATAGATGTATTGACAAGGTACTGTCATGTTGTTAATCCTTAAACAGTTCCCTTAGAAAATCGCGCCTACGTAGATCATATATGGCTCTGATGGCTCTTTTCTGCAGAATAAATATAGACTCAATGTCTGCAGCCCGTCCCCATAGTAAAATACCGTATGACATAATACTATGAAAATAACTAAAATAGACTAGCCTCGCGGTATTTGCATCAGTAAATTGACGGATTTTTCTAACAGCATATGTTGCTGAACTCAGCCGTCCTGCAAGAGATGTTATATGCGGAGCCCGTTGTAGCCTTGAGTCGAGCGTGATCCCCAGGAAAACAGTATTTTCAACGAATTGTAGTTTCTCTTGATTCAATACTATGTCACTATCACTACTTTTAACATTCGGTAGAGCAAACCTTATGCACTTCGTTTTTTTCCCGTTTAATACTAAATTATTAGCGGTGAACCAATTACGGACCTGCATTAAGGCGTTATTTACGTCGTCGAGATTTGTGGCACGTCTGTTTATCTTAAATATTAGAGAAGTATCGTCAGCAAACAATACCATTTGTGGTTGGTTTTTAAATAAATGGGGTAGATCATTAATATATACCAAAAAGAGGAAAGGACCTAATATCGAACCTTGTGGTACACCCATGCTTACTTTTAAACCCATTGAATTGACACCATTTATTTGTACTTGCTGATGTATATCGTTTCAATACGATTTCACTAAACTGAGCGCAAGTTTTCGTAACCCGTAATGTTCAAGTTTTAAGAGTAGGGTTTCATGGTTTACGCAATCAAATGCTTTCGAGAGGTCACAGAAATTTAATATGGCATCCTGTACCTCTACCCACGCAGTAAATATGTGTTTTAATAAGGTGACACCGGCGACAGTCGTACAACGTCCTTTGGTGAAACCATATTGTATGCAAGATTTTATTGGTGTTAAAGTGGTTGAGCATTTGATTAAGCATTACCTTTTCAAACACATTACTGAAAACCGGCAACACGGATACGGGTATATAGTTATTGGTGTCTTTACTGGTACCGGACTTAAAAAGTGGTATTACCTTGCTGTATTTCATATGGTCCGGGAAGACTCCTTGGTCCACACACAAATTAAATATTAAGGCCAAGTACGGTGCTATAGCCTCAATAATGGCTTGACAAACTTTAATTGACATACCCCATAGATCCTCGGTTAATTTGACTTTGATTTCTTTAAAAGCTTTAATGACTGCTATGGGGCATATATGTTTAAATTGAAACTCAATCGGACAGGTTGAAACGTTCGCTCTTAATAAATCAATAGAAAACAAGGGTGAAGAATTTAAGGTTTCAGTAGTTTTAAGTGGGATACTAGTGAAGAAATCTACAAATTCTTGAGCAACTTCATTTTTAGAGCTAAGAAGACCACGTGAAGTCTCTAGAGTGATATCATTATTATATTTTTTATTTCTATTAGTTTCACTATTGATGATTTTCCAAACCGTCTTTATTTTATTATCGGCGGATTTAATCTTGTTGCTAATGAATAAGGCTTTAGCTACCTTACAGGAGTTTTAAAAAAAAAACGAGTAAGTTGTAACATATTTATTAAAAGTTTCCGAGTTGATGTAAGGCTTAAGGCCGTACAGCTCAAACAATCGTTCCCTACTTTTCCTAATACCCTTAGTTGCCCAGTCACTGAACATAAACTTTGGGCAAATAGATTTGGTTTTCATTTTTAATGTATTATTGAACTCTGTGTAAACTACCGAAAAGAATTCCTCATAAAATTGATTAACATTTTCAATAATATGGCTCGGAATGCCTAAATTACTAATTAAGTTATTTTTAAATTTATTCAAATTACTGGGTGTTATTAGTCTAGATTTTATCTGGATTCTTTGTAATGGTGTGTAGGACTCGAAAGCAACGGTTTGCCCGCTGTGATCAGAAGGAAGGTAATTTACAATGGATTTATCTAAATAATCGCAGCAACAAAAAACATTATCAATACATAAAGAAAGAAAGAAGAAAGAAAGAAAGAAAGAATTTTTTTTTTTTTTTTTTTATACACGTAGCTGTATTTGTAGTAATTCGAGTTGGTTCCGAAAACACGTTTGACAAATCAAATGATTTAAAAAGATGTAAGAATCTATTGCTATTCGAATTCTCCGAAGATACCTCCGGCTACCTCTAAATGAGAAAACAAATAAAAAGCGCTCCGGTGCAGTTGTATGTATGCGTTAACTGCAGAATAGCTTTTGCAAGCCACCAATATGAGGTCGCTGGCTCAAGATTGTATAATGAGGTCAATAAATAGGGAACCCCAATAAAATACTGGCAATACATAATTTAACCAACCGTGAGGTAAAGTTGAACAATTGGTTATTAACTTTGACTTATGATCAGACAGAACTCTTAATAGTTAAAAAGTAAGTAGGTATAACAGGTGTCTAGTATTGTTAATAGTTTTGTATAACTTTACAGTAGGTTTATGTTCTTTTTTTTCTTTCCAAGCAATAACTTTATGTTTTACAGTTACACAAGTTCAAGGTTGTGTCTAAGCCAACAGCTCGCTAACTCCTATAATACAAGCTTGACTTTGTCTAGGAGTTAGAGAATTCCATAATTCTATGTGATAGCGTACAACCTCTAAACTAAGATTTAAATTGTTATTGGATCGAGGAGTACTGCCTTCTGAATCAGGCCCTTGATCCAACTGCCTAAGGAGAGCCTCGAAAGATGGTCGTCGAGGCTCTTGGCCATAAGGCCATTGGCCGTCACGACAATCGGTACAATGATAGCCGAGTTCATATTCCACAAGTCAACAACCTCGTGTGCCAAGTCGAGATATTTTATTTGTTTCTCCTTCTCAGCTTTCACGAGGTTCTCGTCATGTGGTAACATCGATTATCATTACGCGGCGCGCTGATCAGTCTATCACCACTATGTCAGGCTTATTGGCGACAATAGTCCTGTCAGTGATGATAGACCGATCCCAGTACAGCGTGACATGGTGTTTCTCGAGAACTGGGTCGGGCACATACTTGTAGTACGGTGCCTCAGATTCCACAACTTTATATTTCAAAGCAAGTTGCTGGTGAATTATCCTGGCTACTTGGTTGTGCCTGTGAAAGTATTCGCCGTTAGCCAGACGAGAACCACTAGAAATAATATGTCTCTTGGACTCACCCGGACGGTGGCATGCCCGACACACATCAACCGTCCCGTCCTTCATAATATATTTCCAATAGTTGTTCGCCAACATAACTTCGTCCATAATAGCACAGACAAAACCTTCAGTTTCCCCAAAGAGGTCACCGAAACGTAGCCAGGACACGGACGCTAGGAAATCTACATCGGGTCCATGAAGAGCCCGTGAAGTTCCTTGCCTTGCCATACTTCCATGCGGTCTTCGGTAGTAAGTGTTGGATTATGTATTTGCTAGAATTTTAAATCTATGGTATTTACATATATATTTGTAGGAGTGGCAGGATTTATTCCGCTAGGCTTCTACATCATGTGGGCAGACGATGGGTTTCGTGCTATGAAAAGACACTGAGCGATACATTGTTTCTAGCAAAACTAACGAATTACTTGAGATTACAACTAAGCAAAATAACACGGGGCACAATGAATCGGGTACAGTTCCAAGAGGTCTTAACTCGGCCGCGATCAGACACTGACTGACCGTCGTCCTGGCTCAGAGTTTACCATCTTGACTCTGTGACAAGTGACATTGTGGTGTGGGTAGCCTTGTAAGTAGATTGCTTGATGTCACCACCGTGTACTTGTGATTCATTTTAAGCCCGTACCAATGACCGTCTCCGACATATTTATTTATTTAGCCTTTATTTTCCTTAACAATTACAATTTGTAGGATACACTTCAGAATTAACATTTCATTTAACATTACCTTTAACATTTCATTGATCATTATATGTAACAATACATTTAACAATTCATCACAGTCATTTACATTTCATTTAGTATTTCATATCTTTAAACAATTTTTTTTTTCATTTCTCCAAACTCTAGTTCATTACATTTATCATTTCATTATATAAATTATTTAAACGTCCGTGTCCGTGTCTCGTCCACGTGTGGTGGTCTCGTCCACGTGTGGTGGTCCGTGTGGTGTGCTGGACTCAAAGAATACCACCACCCCATCTCATCCAGCGGGTGTCGTAAGAGGCGACTAATGGATTATTTAGCATATTTACAATAAACTATATAGATGTGCACAATAGCATTCCCAAGGAGGGTTGACGTCAGGCAGGCGGCCGGTCATAAAATCCTTGCCAAAACCCAAAGCAGCATGATGATAAGTGTAAATGGAAGTAACGTTAGGGCTAGGGCGTACCCTACAGGCGACGCGCAGGGGCAGCACCCGGCCACTGCGGAAAGTGGACAAGGGTTGTCACACCAGAACGGGCGGGTGCGACGTAAGACGTAAGCTCGGAGAGTAAGGGAAGTAAGAATGAGGTGTGCGAGCTGGAATGTCGGTACGATGACTGGAAGAGGAAGAGAGTTAGCAGATGTTCTAAAAAAGCGACGGATAAAAATAGCGTGTCTGCAAGAGACTAAGTGGAAGGGTGAGAAGGCAAGAGAAATTGGAGAAGGATATAAGTTTTATTATTGTGGCAGAGATGGCAAGCGAAACGGGGTGGGAATTGTTTTGGATAGTGAGTTGAAAGAATGTGTGGTGGATGTTAAAAGAGTGAGTGATAGAGTGATAGCTGTAAAACTGATTCTGGATGGTTTGGTGCTAAATATAATTAGTGTGTATGCACCCCAGTCAGGAAGTGACGATAGTGTAAAAGAGAAGTTTTGGGAAGAATTTGATCGAGTGATGTTGGATGTGCAAGAGAGTGAAGAAGTGTATGTGGGGGGTGATTTCAATGGGCATGTAGGAAGAATGAAGGATGGGTATGAGAGAGTGCATGGTGGGTGGGGGTATGGAGACCGTAACACTGACGGCGAGACACTGCTGCAAGCTGCGTCTGCCTTCGACTTGGCAATAACAAATACGTGGTTTAAAAAAAGAGATGAACATCTTATTACCTATAAGAGTGGCCACCACGCGACGCAAATAGACTTTTTCCTGGTCAAACGGAACAGTCTAAAAAGCGTCAAAAACTGTAAAGTGCTGCCAGGCGAAGACTTAGTCTCCCAACACAGATTGGTCATAATGGAGGTAAAAATCAGAGTCTCGTCCAGTAGAAACAAAGAACGGCCCCCCCCCAAAACAAGATGGCGTATGATAGAAAACGAAGAATGTGCAAGTATGTTTAGGAGTCAAGTTGTAGATAAGATGATTGAAATGAAGGATATGGAAGGAAAATCGGTAAATGAATCATGGGAAGAGATGGCGAATTGCATTCGAAAAGTAGCAAAAGATGTGTTTGGAGAATCGAAAGGAAAGGGTATGATAGATAGGGATACATGGTGGTGGAATGAAGAGCAGCAAGAGTGGTAGCAAACGGGAACAACAGTTTAAAAGATGAAAAACAAAAGATTTATAAAGAATGGAAGAGAAAAGCGAAAAAGGCGGTAGCAGTTTCCAGGGCTAAGGCGCAGGATAAGTTGTATGACTCACTGAACAGTCCTAGAGGCCAGAAGGAGCTCTATCGAATAACAAAAGCAAGAGAGAAGAGAACGAGAGATATAATTCATATTAAATGTATAAAAGATGGCGCCGGTAAGGTTTTGTCGAAAGATGATGAAATAAAAGAGAGATGGAAGTTTTATTTTGAAAGTTAATGAATGAAGAGAATGAATGGAACGGTGTGCTCAAAGAGGTACAGGTAAATATGGGTTTGGTGAGGGAAATTAGTATGGATGAAGTAAGGAAGGCAGTTCAAAGTATGAAAAATGGAAAGGCCATGGGGCCATACCAGTAAAAGAAGGGGAAATACCAGTAGAAGTATGGAAGTGTTTAAAAGAGGACGGATGTATGTGGCTGACTTTATTCTTCAATAAGTTGTTGTATGAAGGAGGAATTCCACAAGAATGGTGCAATAGTTCGCTAGTGCCCATTTTCAAGAATAAAGGTGATGTGCAGGACTGCAACAACTATCGGGGGATAAAGCTCATGTCACATAGTATGAAAGTATGGGAGAAAGTGATAGAGAAAAGAATAAGAGAGGAGAGTGAGATCACCCAAAACCAGTTTGGGTTTATGCCAGGTCGAGGAACAATGGACGCCACTTTTGCACTCCGCCAAATGTGTGAGAAGTACAGACGTGCACAAAAGAACTTGCACATGGTGTTCATTGATCTGGAGAAAGCGTATGATAGGGTACCTCGGGATGTGTTGTGGTGGGCCTTGAAAGAGAAAGGTATACCTGGGAAGTATGTAGAGTTAATACGTGCTATGTACAGTCAATCTTGTACCTACGTCCGGTCTGCTGCTGGCAACACCGACGAGTTCAGTGTGGCTGTAGGCTTGCATCAAGGGTCGGCTTTAAGTCCTTACCTCTTCTTGTTGATCATGGACGCTCTGACGTCGGACATACAGGAAGAGGCACCCTGGTGCATGCCGACGACATTGTTCTTGTCGGTGAAGATGGACCTGAGATCCAGAGCAGATTGGAGAAATGGCAACAGAAACTGGAGAATGTTGGCTTGAAAATCAGCAGAAGCAAGACTGAGTACATGTTCTGCGATTTCGGCGGTCTCTCCAGTTCTGCAGCCATAGCGCTAGATGGCGCGCTCCTTCCAGTCTGCTCCGACTTTCGGTATCTCAGTTCACTCATGCAATGCGATGGCGAAATAGATCGGAGTGTTAAGCACAGAATTAACGCTGGATGGATGAAATGGCGGCAGGTCACGGGAACAATATGCGACTCCCGCATTCCCCTTAAACTCAAGGGAAAGATTTATAAAACCATGATTAGACCTGCTGTCTTGTGTGGATCAGAATGTTGGGCCACAAAAGGGATGAATGAAAGGTATTTGCATGTGGCTGAGATGAGAATGCTAAGGGGGATGTGTGGTGTAACGCGAATGGATAAAATAAGGAATGAGTACATAAGAGGAAGTCTGAAAGTGGCACCGGTGACTGAAAAATTGTGTGGTAATCGGTTATCGTGGTATGGACATGTGATGCGGAGGAATGAGGAGAATTTATTGAGGAAAATGTTGAGTATGAATGTAGATGGCTATAAGAGTAGAGGAAGACCAAAGAAACGATGGATGGACTGTGTGAAGGATGATATGGCTAGAAAGGAAGTGACTTCTGAGATGACGAGTAATAGAGAAGTATGGAAGAAGAAGACATGCTGCGCCGATCCCAAGTAATTTGGGATAAGGGCAGGAGAATGATGATATATAAATTATTTAAACATTTAACAAAAGGAACAATTCATTTATATTTTATTACATTTTTATCATTTCATCAAACATTATTTAAAGTTACATTTATCATTTAATTTAACAAATTCATACGATTTAAAACGTTTAATAAAACATTAGTACATTTTTTTTTATACATTTCATGCGATTTATAACATTTCATAAAATATTAGCACTGTACATTTAACATTTCATTTAATTTAGCATTTCTTTAATATTACATTTCGCGATACATTACATTTTTACAAAATTTTCTATTGGTAGGTTTTTTTTTTTTTTTTTTAAAGGCCCTTTTGGGTATAGGCATCCTCCAACTTTTTCCACGAGTTTCTCACCTTCGCTTGCTTTGTCCAGTCCGTTCCGGCAATATGTTTTATTTCATCTGCCCAGCGTTCTCTCGGGCGGCCTCTGGCCCTCTTGCCGCTTGGGCCTTGCCATTGAGTTACCAATTGTGTCCATCTTCCATCTGCCATTCTTGCTACGTGTCCAGCCCACTTCCACTTCAGGAGTTTCGTATGTTGAAGAGAATTAAGAATTCCCTTTAAGTTCGTGAGGTTCTACACCACGCGACAGACAGTCGGCTGGGTTTTCATTCGTTTTTACATAGTTCCACTGAAAAGTTTCACATAACTGTTTAATTTTCTCTACTCTGTTTGCAATATAAACAGTGAGTTTCACAGGTTCTATATTTAGCCAAGACAAAACTATTTTTGAATCGGAGTACAGAAATGTATTCATATTATCATATTTAAGTGACAAAATGTTATATACCTTTTTAGCTAACACAGCCAGCAACATAGCACTATTTAGTTCGAGTCTAGGAATGGTGAGATTTTTGTTTTTTGGATTGATACGAGACTTTGAACATAAAAGTGCTATGTTGTTAGCTATGTTATGCATTCAATGATTTGATCAAACTTGAACAGAGAAAGTATTTTGAAAAGGAATTTAAATTTGGTGAGTTTAAAATGAATGAGAAGTCAAATTTAAGTAGTTTAAATCCGTTTGATGATGGGTTTGGTCTCATAAGAGTGGGTGGTAGATTGCAAAATACAAATCTAACATTCAATCAAAAACATCCTATTATATTGCCCAAAGGTTCAACTTTGACCAAATTATTAATTATTCATGAACATATTAGACTCAAACATGCGGGACAGAGGTTAACTCTGAGTAGCCTACATGAAAGATATTGGTTGATCAACGCTAATAGAGAAGTAAAATCGGTTTTACATAAATGCGTGCTATGTTTCAGGTTAAAGCCAAAAATGCAAATCAACTTATGGGTTCTCTCCCCCTTGATAGAGTCAATATGACACGGCCATTTCAAATTGTAGGTACCGACTATGCCGGTCCCTTAAGTGTAAAACAAACTAGAGTTAGAAAACCGGTTGTAACTAAGGCCAAACTTATGTTTCACACAGGATTAGGGGAAACATAAGTAAAAATGCCGGAATTGATTTAATTCACACACTATAATATGAACGTGCTATAGCCACAGTTGAAGTCTAACATAGAGAAAACAAAATCTAAAAACCCAGTAGTGCCACCACCATAAAGTAACTAACTTATGTTCGGATATGTCTCGAACATGCTCGGGCCTAAGCCAAAAGATTAATTAAGGCCTATTTTTACATAATAAACTTAATACCTAAAAAGGAAAACAAATAACATGTCTTTTTAGTACCTACTAATACTCAAATGCCTAATGAATATAACATAGTTTGACTAAGCAAATAAATCTTCAGGCAAAGATACCTGATTGAAAGGCGAAAATACCTAACTGAAAATAGAAAATAGGTAAGTACAATTTTTTTTTTTACTTTTACATACTTATTTCAAACTTTAGGTTACACATAATCTAATAACATAGCAATAAACCTTAAAATTTTAGTTAGCTTAGTTTAACTTATCTAGAGTGAGAGTCGCCCCACAACAATGGGGTTCGAGAAAAAAAAACAAGTAATAATATTACATTTTATACCATTACTATAAACTAATTATAATCAATAGGGAGTGGACAAACTTTCTTTATACTAGTTCTAATGACAAACCCTTTAGGTGTTTTTACATCAAGTGCGCGAACTAAATTGTCGTTGCCTGGTATTACCTTTACAATTCTACCTACTGGCCACTGAAGAGGAGTAACATTATCAGACTTAATTAGTACCATAGTACCTTCCTGCAGATTAGGCTGGGAGCTCTGCCATTTAGGTCTGCTCTGTAGCATTGTTAAGTATTGCTTGTGCCATTGGGCCCAAAAGGTTTGTTGTAGTTTTGTTTCCAGAAACTAAGTTTTCCTATATTTATATCAGTTAAGTTTAATTCTGGATATGAAATCTCTAATTATTATATTAGTTTTCTTGCCTATGATTTTTGATTTTTGCTTATCTTTTAACTTTATATTCAGAATGCTTCTTTCCATAGCGCGTTGGGTTTTTTGTATTTTGTCTCGTGTATAGACCCAGGTTTACGAACCGTAACATAGGCAGGGTAGCAGACATGAGTCCATGACTTTCTTTTTTTTAATTTAAGGGTAATTTTGACTTTAGTATTTCTTTTAAACTCCAGAACTTATTCCATGTTGAGTTGATTCTCCTATCAATCTCATCTTTGTTTCTCGAATTGCTGAAAGAAATGCGTTTTCCTAGATATACGTAATTTTCCACATACTTTAGTCTATGTGTTTCATTTATTAGTATAGGATTTTGAACAGCGTTAGTCATTACTTTTGTTTTGGCTGTGTTAAGTTGTAATCCTATATTGTTGCTAACCTCGCATAATTCTGCTATCATTTCCTCCAATTGGCTAGATGATTTTGAAAAGAGAACTATGTCATCTGCGAATCGAAGGTTGCTGAGGTATTTTCCGTTAATATTAATCCCTTTTTGTTTCCAGTTTAAGTCTTGCATTATGTGTTGTAGAACAGATATGAAGATTGTAGGTGATAACGGATCTCCCTGTTTTACGCCTCTACATATTCGGATTTTTGACCCCAGCCGGTCTAGCTTTACGCGACTTACGCTTTTGTTATAGATATCGTTTAAGATATCTATATACATTTTTGGTATGCCTTGATTGTTTAGCGCTTGCCATAAACTTTCGTGAGATATGGAGTCAAAGGCCTTCGCGTAGTCGATAAAAGCCAAGTATAAGGGTTGTTGGAGTTCTTGGAATTTTTCGATGACTTGTTCTAGGTACAAAAACCTCTTCGAAAGCCGGCCTGTTCTACTGGTTGGTAGACGGAGATAGACTGGAGATAGACGGCAGAAGGCTGATAGGCCGGTAATTACTTACATCTGACGAGTCTCCTTTCTTGTACAAGAGTATTATTCTGGACTCAGTCTATTTTGTGGGCACTTTCTGTTCTTCGAGGATTTTATTAAAAAGAGTTGTGAGCGGGCTAGCCAGAATAAACTTCCCGAGCTTGAGAGCTTCGTTTGGTATATTGTCGTGTCCAGGGCTTTTTTCTTGTTTAAGTATGTCTTTGTAGAAGTCTGAGGCTATTTTGACAATATCTTCCCTTGTTTACGTTCTTTTTTGAGGAATTTTTGGTCTTAGTTTTGGTATCCATGTTTTGTTGGTGTTAAGTTCTTTGTACGCTCTTTTTTGGCTTCAAGATTTTCTAATCTATGGTATTTACTGGCTGGTATTTAGGAGTAAAAAAGAAATATCTTTTGAATGTTTGAAAATGTTGTCAATGACAGATGTTATAAAGTATTAGTGGAGTTCACTTTGATTTAGAATTTTGGTCTGATTTATTCAGAGGTTTTTAATTTAGAACTGTAATTTATCAGTATTTTTATTAGTATGTGTAAATCAATGTTGGAGATATAATGATGTGGAATTAAAATTGGTAATATGTAGTAGTAGTGTAGTGTAGTATATATTTAATATTTGTTTTTAATTGAAGAAGGATCCCGGCGGAGTGGTAGTTAACTGGGTAAGAAAATTCATCCATAAGAGGTTATGGGCCATCTCCACTGTGCCAAGTAATATAAGCTAAGAAAAGAAAAGCCTGAAAAATATTTTGGAGTACGAGGTAAAATTTTTGGAAAAAAATTAAAATGGAAGAAATTAGATTGTCAAAACTGACAAATGATTTTGAATAATTATGTACTTTGGAAACATAAATTAATTTTACTATTGACAGCGAAAGAACTGGATTTTGTTTTGGAAAAAGGTGCAGAAACAAAGAAAGATTTCGCAAGAAATGATGCTAAAGCTAAATTATTAATTAATAATAAACTTTATTATTGATAAATATACAGTTTACGCAATTAATTGTCAAACAACAAAAAACTTTACTGAACAATTTTACATATACAAGCAAGAAGTCGATAATGTGCTAATAAGGACTTTTTATTGTTATGTTAAATTCGGAACCTGTGGGTTGGGATACATCTTAATAATTTATTTCAGATTTTCCGTACTGATATTTACGAAGATATCATGCAGAACACTTTTATTGTAGGGAAATGAAAAAACGAAAATATGACGAGAAAAGTATCTTTACGTATCAATACAGAAGTATATTTCGTATTTAATTTTGGTAAGTTGCTATTACCGACATAATGGCGGGAATGAATTTCGTGCAGTTTTTGGTAAACGCTAGCACGTTATTGTTGTCGGATTATTATGAGTATGCTCAAACCGTAATGGGAACTAACAAGGTTTTTAAAGTACATAATGTATTAATAAATATGTGTAAAATTGCAATACGTATCTAATTTGAACACGTCTGGTGCCGTTTTCGATATTGTGTTTTGATTTTCGCGCCCAACAGTTTTCAAAACTCCTCCCCTCTCCCCCCTTCACCCCCCATTAGGCGGATCTCAGAAACGAACAGACCAGTGTTCTGTTTTTTTACGGATTCGTATAGAGTAGGCTCGGAAAAGTCAAAAGTCAAAAGTCTTTTTTCAAAACTCCCTCCTCTCCCCCCCTTCACCCCTCCCCCCATCGTATCTCGGAAACTAGGACACGTAGCAGCTTTTAGATTTTTTGCTATTTTTTATTATTGAGGGTGTTGAAATTTGTATACCCTCCCCTCCCCTCCCCAACCTCCCCTAAAACTGAAAGGGCTGTAACTTCGTAACGGTTAGAGATAGCCTTAGTGTAACGAAGGTTGAGTGGGTGAAGTGTCCCCCCGGGTTATGTTTGACATTTTTACTAAATTTAGGGGTTTTAAAAATGAAAGATCTACCACCACCAGCACGCGACGTGCTTGCACCTTGCGCAACGCCCAAATACTAGTTTAAGTATATTTTTTTAACTGTTAATTGATTTTCTGCTCTGGTTCGATCCCTTGTGTAACCATGCAGTGTAGGCATTATTGCTTAAAAGAAGGTAGGTAGGTATCTTAGTAAACAAAATAAAGATTTGTGTTGCCTGCTGAGTCTCAAGGTCTTTTTTTGTTGCATAGGTATAAATCGTAGGTTTAATTAAATACTTACCTAAATTTTTCTTTATCCAGATTCAGAGCCATAGACACATCGTAGAAATTGTGCAGAAATAGATGCAAATACATTTACGAGTACATACATTCAATCTTTGCCGCAAGGTTTGTATAATCTTTTCTCCTTAGTACCGCGGGACCCGTTCCTACATCCATTCTGAGAGGCAGACATAATGGAGTTATTGTCAATGTGTGTATTAATTTTCATTATTATTTCGTCTATTCATTTTCTTTACATATTTTTAACATTTTTAAATATTTCTTAAAAAAAATCATAAAAAAACATTTAGAAATATAAAAAATACTAGTCCACCGGTGACGGGAGCAAGGTCCAAGCTACCGGTGGTTAGGGCTCCAGAGACAGGAACCTCCTCACAATACGAGCCATATCTAGGAGTACTGCCTTCTGACTCAGGCCCTTGATCTAACCGCCTAAGGAGAGCCTCGGCAGATGGTCGTCGAGGCTGACGACATGACGTTATCGTTTATTGATTGAGTCCATTTCATGCGCTGCACACAACCACCGGCAGCGGGGACCCGACTCGGGGCCGGACGGCCCCTTAGTCCCAAGCTTCTCGGGGGCCGGCCTCTCCCCTGCCGACGTACAGGTGTTGGCGACGTCGGCGGAGAGAAATATTCGTCGCTCGGGCTCGACGCGACTGCCGCTGCCGGCGACACATGTGGACCGGAATCCGGCGGCGGCGAGCCGGAGCTGAGCGACGAGTCCGAGGTTGGTTGGAGTCAACGTGCACGCCTACGTTGGGAGGCAGTTCTCGTGATCATTTAGTCCTCATTATAACATCTCATTGTCATACATTTTCTTGCTATTTTCCTATTTGTATTGACAGACGTCATTTTTGATTGTCGTGGTAACAGTTTTTTTAGTATTTCGCTTTTTGGTTTTCTTTCCGCTTTTATTACAATTTTCTAATATTTGTGTTGTTTCTAAAGTCTTTTATAAGAACTATTGTAAAGATGTTTGAATCAAAACCAATATAAATATTAAAATAAGAATGATGATGATTTAACAGATGCTTGACACACGGGTTTGCCATTATTATTATTATTATACACTAAACATTCCCCTATAATCCCATTTAATTCACATTGCTCTCTTATCAATGTTGTAAATGATGCAATTGGAGGAATTTACTTGGCACTTAAATCTTTAGAGGCATTAGATCAAATCATGCAAGATCTGCGGAACAATCAAAACAGATTTGATGTTGCAATGGTTTTGTTAGCTGGAGATTTTCGTCGAACATTACTTGTACTCCATTTTGTGGTCAAAATACGATGTTCAAAAACTCCACAGAATGTCAATAGCAAATACAGTGCATACACATACCTTGGACTGCTACGACACACGCTGAGCCTTCCACCTCTGATAGTTCCAAGGGCAGGAACACAGGAATTCCGGGATGCGAGTCTGAGATTTACGCGCGTAGAAGAAAGAAAACGATGGTTTGTCCATTATCGGGACAGGAGAACATTAAGCGTGAAAGGAGATGTTCTCACACACACGGGCTTATTCTGAAGTGTTTTCGCTCCAACTTCTTAACGAGTCACGGTAATGCACCACAGACTATAGAAGGTCTGTGTTTTGTTATCGCAAACTGATGGAACGTTTAACACCGGTTGAAAATGATTTGTAGAATTAGAATAAATTACGCTTAGTTTTGTACGATGACGGAACACATTCAAAAGGTGTTCCCAAACGTTGGTCAACATTATCGAGATCATATTTGGTTGAGCGAACGAGTTATTTTGGCTGCCAAAAATGTGGAATTAAATTTCGAAATTAAAATAAAATTGCCGGAGAGTCGAAGACATACCAATCAGTTGATTCTGCTACATACCCAACATAATGCCGTCAACAATCCAACCGATTTTTTGAATTCGCTGGATTTGTCAGGATTGCCGCCTCACAGTCTTCAATTAAAGGTTGGATTGCTGATCATAATGTTGCAAAATATCAGCCAACCGCGTCTTTGTAACGGCACACGGCTAGCGGTGAAACATTGTCTCAACAACGTGATCGAAGCAGCCATCCTAAAGAGAACGTATAAAGGAGAAGGCGTTTGATATCTCGTTTCCCAATGATTCCGTATGACATACCATTTGAATTTGAACTACTGCAGCTTCCAGTGCGGCTTGCTTCCACTATATCTATAAACAAATCCCACGCGCAGTCATTGAATGTTTGCGGCATTGATCTTGAAAAGCCATGTTTCTCTCAAGGCCAATTTATACATTGCCTGTTTCCGTGCTGGAAAACCGTCAGCTTTAGGAACCTCAATGTCATTTTTAAAGACGTATCTATAGACACCCCACACGGTTTGATGATGTTTTGTTTTGTTTCAGTTTCATGTATGGGGAGCCCCCCCTTTTTATTTCTAATCTATAAGGGTTCCGTTTTTTTTTCGGCTACGGAACCCTAAAAAACGATAAAAAAGTATATTAGCATTATGTAAGTTTATTGTTGGTTGCTAGGTATAACGGTAATTATTTGATAGTCCATAAATAAAGTGATCACTCTAAATTGTTTTCATTTTTTGTTTCGTTTAATTGACACGTTTGTGTCTGTATAGCACTTTACCGTATTACATCTGTTCTGGTGACCATACCTTAAAACTAAAGATGTCATCACGCATTATACATAAGCGACCCCATCACCAGAACTTGACCAGAACTGATAAGTTTGTAAGACTGCCACAATCCAATAGCTTTTGGCAAAACGGCGTCTGTCGGGTCAGCTAGTTAAACATATTTGTGGTGAATTACGGCGAGCACACATTGTACCGGCCCTAAGTCAACAGTAGCCGCCGCGCCGCGCCGCGGAGCGTCCTCACACGAGTGTAGTGCGCCGCCCCCAGGTGATCGTCTGCCACCGCTCGCACCGCCAGCTCAGCCTCAGCTCGGTCGCTCTGACATCAAACCGATAGGTGTTGACATTTCAAATTATTTTTTAAAAGAAGAAAAATGTTTCAATTTGTACTTCTTTTATCGTTTCGTAAATAGCACTTAGTCGTGTGTTTCCTATAAATACTTTCGTATGTAAGGAGGGCTGATTCACGAACACTGCCCACCCTGCGCCGTTCGCCGTGACGTGTGGCGCACTACGTTGTTGTTACTTTATTACGCAGCGCGTTTATTTTAATTACCTCCTGTACGCGTAGTGCGAGTACCGCGGCACTAAGTGGCAAATAAACAGAGCCGAGGGCGTTATTAACAGTCGCTTCATGTTGTAATAAAAGCAACATTTAACTAAGTAATGTATTTATTTGAGGGAGAATAAAGTCTTGTTTATAAGGTATTCCTGTTTTACGTTCGTTTTAAAAATCAACAAATTGTAGTACACCAGAGCAAGCGGCGGTAGAGGGTCGCGTGCCACCTCCGCCAGCACAGCGCTCCCACACACGCGCCGGAGCCGAAGCACCGCGCCGATCGACGGCCACTGATTGCGTCAATCAACCCCTTGTTTCCAAGAGTTAACTCACTGTTATGACGTTCGCTTACACAGTGAACCTACTTTCTGCAGACTCTTCCGAAAATGAGGAAATTGATATCGAAATTAGATACGAACGCTTGAATGTCGAATAAAAAATAAAAATGAATGAACGATGACTTTTGAATGGCTTCGGTTGTGTAATGTGAATAGAGTTTACAGGATACTCGTATCGGGATAGGGCCACCAGCAGCGGCATTCAGTTTTCCTTAGTTCCGTATTCCATAGTTTCAGGCGCAATCTCTGTAATTTGCTGCTAATACTTATTTTCAAGTTCATTTCAATTGGTACAGCCGACTCACGATGCCAGATATAGCTTCGAATAACTAACGATTTGAAGACTTTGCGATTCGGAATGTCAAAGTAGAAAAAATATGTATTAGAGTGTTAGAGCAGAAGACTTGTCCGCTTCGCTCAGCTCCCGAGCGTCGCGCGTCGCCGAGCTCTCAACGTATAGTGCTATTATTAGCGAGCGAGGCACGTGTGCGGCTGCTCCTTAATAACGCCCATAATCGCTCTAAATCAGGATTAATTAGATAGTTAAAACTGATTACGAGATGAGAGAAGCACCGGCGGTTGTCACCCGTGCCTATTCCCTGAAGCGCCTCAGCCTCTCTCCGTCAGCCCACTGAGATACATTATTATATCCTGGCAAAAAATAAACATATTTACACAATGTATGTTTAAGATCGTTTTCACATGTCGCTCTGAAGCAAAAAGATAATCCTGCTTATCTTCCTGTTTTTGCGTTGTGTGTTGGGTGGCTAAATATTGGAGGTAATGGAAAGGAGCAGTCAGTACCAGCTCGCCGCACTTGTTGTGTACCGACCTCGAGGTGCGGGGCGCGAGGGCGCATTGGAGGTAATGGAAAGGAGCAGTCAGTACTAGCTCGCCGCACTTGTTGTGTCCCGACCTCGAGGTGCGGGGCGTGACGGCGCATTGGAGGTAATGGAAGGGACCAGTTGGTACCAGCTCGCCGCACTTGTTGTGTACCGACCTCGAGGTGCGGGGCGCGAGGGCGCATTGGAGGTAATGGAAAGGAGCAGTCAGTACCAGCTCGCCGCACTTGTTGTGTACCGACCTCGAGGTGCGGGGCGCGAGGGCGCCTTGGAGGTAATGGAAGGGACCAGTTGGTACCAACTCGCCGCACTTGTTGTGTACCGACCTCGAGATGCGGGGCGCGAGGGCGCATTGGAGTAATGGAAGGGACCAGTAAGTACCAGCTCGCCGCACTTGTTGTGTACCGACCTCGAGGTGCGGGGCGCGAGGGCGCATTGGAGGTAATGGAAGGGACCAGTTGGTACCAGCTCGCCGCACTTGTTGTGTACCGACCTCGAGGTGCGGGGCGCGAGGGCGCATTGGAGGTAATGGAAGGGACCAGTTGGTACCAGCTCGCCGCACTTGTTGTGTACCGACCTCGAGGTGCGGGGCGCGAGGGCGCATTGGAGGTAATGGAAGGGACCAGTTGGTACCAGCTCGCCGAACTTGTTGTTTACCGACCTCGAGGTGCGGGGCGCGAGGGCGCATTGGAGGTAATGGAAGGGACCAGTTGGCACCAGCTCGCCGAACTTGTTGTTTACCGACCTCAAGGTGCGGAGCGCGAGGGCGCATTGGAGGTAATGGAAGGGACCAGTTGGTACCAGCTCGCCGCACTTGTTGTTTACCGACCTCGAGGTGCAGGGCGCCAGGGCGCATTGGAGGTGATGGAAGGGACCAGTTGGTACCAGCTCGCCGAACTTGTTGTTTACCGACCTCGAGGTGCAGAGCGCGAGGGCGCATTGGAGGTAATGGAAGGGACCAGTTGGTACCAACTCGCCGAACTTGTTGTTTACCGACCTCGAGGTGCGGGGCGCGGGGGCGCATTGGAGGTAATGGAAGGGACCAGTTGGTACCAGCTCGCCGAACTTGTTGTTTACCGACCTCGAGGTGCGGGGCGCGAGGGCGCATTGGAGGTAATGGAAGGGACCAGTTGGTACCAGCTCGCCGAACTTGTTGTTTACCGACCTCGAGGTGTGGAGCGCGAGGGCGCATTGGAGGTAATGGAAGGGACCAGTTGGTACCAGCTCGCCGAACTTGTTGTTTACCGACCTCGAGGTGCGGAGCGCGAGGGCGCATTGGAGGTAATGGAAGGGACCAGTTGGTACCAGCTCGCCGCACTTGTTGTGTACCGACCTCGAGGTGCGGGGCGCGAGGGCGCATTGGAGGTAATGGAAGGGACCAGTTGGTACCAGCTCGCCGAACTTGTTGTTTACCGACCTCGAGGTGCGGAGCGCGAGGGCGCATTGGAGGTAATGGAAGGGACCAGTTGGTACCAGCTCGCCGAACTTGTTGTTTACCGACCTCAAGGTGCGGAGCGCGAGGGCGCATTGGAGGTAATGGAAGGGACCAGTTGGTACCAACTCGCCGAACTTGTTGTTTACCGACCTCGAGGTGCGGGGCGCGGGGGCGCATTGGAGGTAATGGAAGGGACCAGTTGGTACCAGCTCGCCGAACTTGTTGTTTACCGACCTCGAGGTGCGGAGCGCGAGGGCGCATTGGAGGTAATGGAAGGGACCAGTTGGTACCAGCTCGCCGAACTTGTTGTTTACCGACCTCGAGGTGCGGGGCGCGAGGGCGCATTGGAGGTAATGGAAGGGACCAGTTGGTACCAGCTCGCCGAACTTGTTGTTTACCGACCTCAAGGTGCGGAGCGCGAGGGCGCTTTGGAGGTAATGGAAGGGACCAGTTGGTACCAACTCGCCGCACTTGCTGTGTACCGACCTCGAGGTGCGGGGCGCGAGGGCGCATTGGCTGTCGGATACTTATCCCTGACTAGCTGTTCGCTAGCTTCTCGCTTCGTCCGCCTGAAATTATTCTATGAGCATTTTTTTGCACGAAACTCTAATTCTTTTTCAAAAATAAAAATAGCCTAATTTATTCCTTATAACATCCGTTATCTGTAGTCTAGTATAAAAGTTCCATCAAAATCAGTAGGAGTTCTTCAGAACGGCTCCAGCCGGAACAAGCTAACAAAAATAAAAAAAAACATACATACCGGTCAAAATCATAACCCTCCTTTTTGCTTCGCAGTAGTCGGGTAAAAAGCCAAGAATGGTGCTAAACTCAGTTAGCGACCACGAGCAATGAACTTAGACAATTCACGAATATAGAGTTTTGGTGGGGCCGAAGTTTCGGCCAATAATATGCCGAAACCGAAACAATGGCCCAAACTAGAGTTTTGGCCAAATCTGGCCGAAGCCACAACCGAACCTTAGGTGACACTACAAAAAAGTCAATGAAACTAATAAAACTCACCGATTTCCGAAAGTAAAATTAATTTTCCACTTTTTGGTGTATGAAGTCGGTTTTTTTATTAAAAAAAAGTTTTTATAATTTCACTTTCACTTACAATTTTATATCCCAATGGGTTCCACCTGCTTCCAAATGTGCTTGTTTCTAACTTTTCAATCGGGTTGAATATACGACTCGACGCCATTTTAGTTTTTTATAAGCTTTTAATTCAACTTGTCTTGCTAGCTAGTAAGTGTTGGTCAAATCTTGCAACCAAATTTAAAACCAGTTCTTCCCAACCGCTGATATTTTGTACACACCTTTGGTTTAGGTGACAATTTATTTTTATGATAGACAATACCTAATCCTGAAATCAGTATCGTCTCCTCACGAGGAAACTCCTCAACGGTTAATATATTATAACACGAAACTTTGTATGCGCGTTCAATTTTGATAGACAATTATGATTTTTATCATGACCTCATCCTGCAGCCATGATTATCACGTCAAGAGGGAACTCCTTAACAGTTAATAGCACGGATACGAAAATGTATATACGCGTTCATATCTGATGAATAAATATGATTTCTATCATGACCTCATCCTGCAGCTAGGATCGTCTTCTCACGAGGGAACTCCTCAATGGTAAATAGCACGGATACAAAAAATTGTAGACGCGTTTATATTTATTTGATAAACATGATTTATATCATGACCCGTCCTGCAGCCAGGATCGTCTTCTCACGAGGGAACTCCGCAACAATTAATAGCGCGGACACGAATAAAAGGGTTGAGATAATGATGCGTTATCAGAAATGATTACGACAAAACTAAAAATTTGGAAATAAAATTATTAATTAAAAATATCCTTCTTTTAAAATTGCTTTTACTCGTATAGAAATGCACTTTAAATAATAAAATAAACCTTTCAGTAAATAAAAACGAAAAATAATAGTTTTCATAAAAGGTTGTGGCATCAATAGAAAAGGCAAAAAATACTGTAGGTTGGTACGCGACAATCTTTTATCCTTTCCTTTATCGTGTGGTTAGTGCCTAACCTGGTAGGTAGCCTGGTAGTGGTAGTTTTTCCGCCGCTCATGAGCCTCTGACTTGGCTTTACAAGCTTTTATGAAAACTATTCTTTTTCGTTTTTATTTACTGCAAGGTTTATTTTCTTCTTTTAAGTGCATTTTTATAAACGCTTATTTTTAAAAAGTGTTTTTTTTTTTAATTACTAGCGCGGTAAAATCTACGCTAGGGAGGTACGCACGTACAGCAAAAAGTTTTCAAGCGCACAATAACAGCCTAACTGATCGGTACGAATTGTCCATTAGGGTGGGTCGAAAATATTTGTAATAGTGCGGAAAACATGACCTAAGTAGAGACTTAAAAACGTATATATTTATTTTTTATTAATATTAACATTAATTACCCGCGCATGACGTTTGAAAATTCGGAAAAAATGTTAAAATTGGATTTATTTTATCAGAGTTTATTCTACATGGCGTAAAATTATATTACATTCTTATATTCAGAGATATAATACACGTAATACAAATAATAATCAAACTAAAATATTAGAATAATCGTGCGTATAGTGCGGGGGCAAGGGTAGGGAAAGAGGGCGTAAACTGTCGATCACGCGTCATTGTCTCAGTGCGCCTAATTAGTTTCGGGTGAAAGGTCGCACGCATTTATCTAATTTTTTCGCTATTTTAAGTAGTTTTTGTTAGTTTTGTGACGTTGTGCATCATGGAGATTTCAAATAAGACCCGAAAATCCACAAGTTGTCCCATTTTTGGTGCTCCGGAACAAATTAACGAAAATCAACTACCCACTTACAATCAAGTTATGAAATATTACAATTTAGTAAGACATCAGCTTAAGGTCGATGCGCAAGGGTAGCCCGCGAAATTTAAATTTTCTTACGTTTATTGCAATTTGCAGGCCAGTGTCAGGTTGTACGTAGATGAAAATCTGAATCGCGCCAGTAACACGTATAGAGTTACAGAATTATAATCATCAATACATCCCTCCAAGTTCATAAAATCCCATTCAATAGCTATTTCATGAAATAGTCACTCAATGGGATTATATGAACTTGGAGTGTTGTATTGATGATTTGAATGATTATAATTCTGTAACTCCATACGTGTTATTGGCGTAAGGCTGATCCGGGGGTACCGCACGATCTCCGGCGAGGCGGCGAGCCTCCTTGCCGGATTGCCGCCATGGGATCTGGAGGCGATAGTCCACGCGTCCACGCGCCTGCACGAATGGCGCGTGGAGGCACTACGCCGGGGGGAAACTCCGCTGCCGCGGCAAATTGTCGCTCACCGGACAGACTTCCGGCGTGATCTCATGGCGACATTACAGAATTATAATCATTCAAATCATCAATGCAACTCTCCAAGTTCATATAATCCCATTGAGTGACTTTTTCATGAAATAGCTATTGAATGGGATTTTATGAACTTGGAGGGATGTATTGATGATTTGATGATTATAATTCTGTAACTCTATACGTGTTACTGGCGCGATTCAGATTTTCATCTACGTGCAATAAACGTAAGAAAATTTAAATTTCGCCGGCTACCCTTGCGCATCCACCTTAAACTTGAGAAAAATTAAAAAAAGAGCCATCCATTAAAGAGATATCTGAAATAGTGTCGCATCTAAAGTTGAATATTTGTGGAGAAAAGCGTCTATTCCTACTGTGTCTCATAATCGTGTGATGCAATTGATTAAAAGTTGTTGATCCTGTAATAAAGCGAAATGCTTTTTTTGCGCACCCAGAGAACTTGCTCTTGTCTATGTTATCTGACGAACAAAAACATGTGAAAGAACTTGCCGCTAGACGCATTTTAAAGGCAAGGAAACTATCTGAATCTTTGAAGCTTCGAGTCTTTGAAGTGCATAAGATAAATTTAAACGCTTCGTCTTACATCGATTTGATAGACTAGCAGCAATCTTACTCGCAACCACCTATATTGGCCAATGTTCTGGATGAGACTCTTCATTCCCTAGTTGAGTCAGGTGGTGATGATGAAGTCCTTTTTCTGCGGCTACCATGTCATACTCAAGCTGTGGAGCGGGCTGTCAAAACCGATGCCTGCCAGGGTTGCGGGACTGTTCGAAAGAGATCCGTGGCCCTGGAACACAAAGGGCAAAGGAAGGAACATGGATGGGTTTTAGTCAGTAAAAGTCTGACACTCCCTCCCGCTCAGTCCAGAGCGGGAGGGGTTATTTGATGATTTCCAATCCAAAAAAAAAGGCATCTATGCAGCTTTGCCACAAAACAGCAAGAGAAGCTTTAATTAAGAATAAAATTATTTCACGAAAGCTTATGCCTTAATTCGAAAGTAAGAAAGATTTTATCGTGATTTGAAGATTTTTTATTTTGTCTTATTATATGTTTATTTTTCTTTCTTAATAATAAAATTTAGTCCAAAAGCACTTTATTTTATTAGTTTACGTAGTTGTTTTTCTTATGAGCTACGAGAAATAGATTTCCAAATAATCCACAAAAAAATCAAAAATTTTCCTACCGATTACGACACTAATTTATCTACCGCGCGGGTAGAAGGGGTTAAACAAGAACATTTTTTTTCGTTATTTTTTCATAAATGGATGTGGGTCACGTTTGTTTACTATTACAAAACTTATTGGACAGTTTTATTTTTTTCCATACAAAAGCGACCCACCCTATTGTCCATAATTTGCCAGCTATTGTGTGCAGTGAGCAGTGTGCAGTGTGCAGAGCAGATCGAAGCGTTGTCAGTGGCGGGATGGATAAACGTGAACACAAAGGCGATTAGAGCTAGTTAGCGAGCACAATGGACGAATAGCGAGCACCGCGCAGTGCTGCAGCGCTGGAGAGCGGGCGTGCGATGAGCCCGCAGCGCTGCAGCGCTGCAGCGGAGTCGAGCGCCCTTATCTGTGTGATGTGGTGAAAGTTTCCAATTAAAAAGTTAATGCAGCCGTTCTCCTTGACTATTTTATTATTAACTTGAGCTAACTTAAATAGCCTTGTGGCGAGTCGCGGTCGCACTCAATAAACATTCGAGTTCACTCCACGCTAACTAGTTCGCCAGTGGCAAGTGGCGTCATTGCGTCAGTAGGTATGTAACCACTAAAGCATCTGCCGCACGGACGGCGCGGCGCTGAGGTGCATTTGTTCCATAAAGATTTAGGTTTAGGTATTTGGTACCAATACCAAATATCTATTTTTTGTTGACTTATTAACATACTTCAGATTAAAAACAAACAGTTTCATTTTATTAATGTATTAATACTTCGTCTGCATTTTATTCTTTACTTTCTTTGTTTGTGGTAATTTAGGAATTAACTCTGGCACTGTTCACTAAACGGGTCTACCCTATATATAGCAGAATTTTTTATGTCATAATATTATTTAGTTTACAGCGGATAGCATAAACTTCATTTTGCAGAAAACCGTTAGGCAGTCACTCATTTATCACTTACCTATCATACATTCAAAACTCATAATTTTGTAAGTCAGAATCGTCTTTTGGCATACATTTCATATCTATAGTCATTACAAGGCAGAACTATAATGTCTCAGAAAGTTTACAGTTAGAATCATCTTTTGGCATATATTTCATTGAGGGCTAGCGTTTTTGAGCTCACCAGATGGCGCCACTGTCGAGTAAGGTCATGTCAACAATTGTATTTTATACCTTAAAGTGCCAATAACTTCATAAAAGGTTTATTTTATTACGTATAACAACATAGTGTAAACTTCAGATACATATTTACAAGATTACTCCCCAAAATTTGCAATCATGAAACATTTTAAAATCATTTTACCTCCAAGTACTAACAAATAAGATCCTAAGTTGTTACTTAAAATCTTCAAGTCATAATTAATCAGGAATGGCTCAATCTAGACCACAATCATGAATATTAGTAAAAATACGTGATTAAAAAGCATGCAACACTAAGACATCTGACGTTTCGGAAGCAAGGACAGTAAGGTAAAACGCCTGATGAAATACTTATCACTTCTCAAATCTTATTGACTATGAATTATTGCGCCTAAACAACGGTGGGACTGATGCTTCAACATGCCCTCTTAAGCTCGCCTTTCAACAGCTGTTATCTTCCAGAAACGGGCAAATTTTGGAGAACGCACTTCTGATAGTCCCAGTTGAAGTCCTGATATCGGCAACTCTGCTTATCAGTGCCAGGATGAAGACCAACAACGCGGCCTAACCTCCCCTTTAACGGTGGCTGGTTATCCTCCTTTATGACAACGAGGGAGTCAAGGTTCAGGCTGTCATTGCCGGTACGCCACTTAACATGCTGCTGAAGCTCGGAGACATACTCCTTGCTCCAGCTCGACCAGAAATGCTGCCGCAGCAGCTGAATGCGTTGATGGCTCGTCAAATGATGAGTGGAGTAGTCCCGGATATCCTTAACAGAAAGAGACGTGAGAGGTCGTCCAATTAAGAAGTGCCCTGGAGTGAAGAGGCAACAGGTCTTCCGGATTCGACGATAACGGAGTGCGCGGCCGAGAATTTAAAATGCCTTCAATCTGAACCAAAACGGAGTTAAGCTCCTCGTATGTAAGATGACAATTCCCCAACACTCGGAACAAATGAAAGGAGCTGTTTTTTCCCCCATACAATTGTGGCCAAACAATGTACCTTAACAATAAAGGTACGAAGTTATAGGAAAAAAACCGCAGAATCTGAAAAAAAAAAAAATTGGATTTTTTAATGCATTTGTACCACCTAAAATTGTCGATCAAAGATGCTAAAACTTGCAACCCAAGAATTTTAATCTGGCAATCTCGTGATTAATTTCTCCGATCATGCGTTTCGTTACTTCATTTTATACACGTATGAAAACCTAAAAATATACTATTTAGAATTTAGTTTTGTATTAAAGATAGGTTATTTTTCCCCGGCACATTTATTTTGTGAAACATTATGGGATCAAGAATTTAATAAATACATTTATTTCACATTTCAGATTATTTTTTGCGTTTGGTTAACTACAGGACAAAAGACAGTGCTCCAGGGTCGATAATTTACTATTTTATTCCTTTTGTAGTTGTCGTTGTCAATATTGTCACTCGGATTATTCTAGCCCTTGTCAGACGACCGATCTCGAAAGAGTTTAATATTTTGACAGATGGAATAGTTTGACAGCCGCCAGCGCTGTTAAGAACGTTTCTTTGAACGCAGTTACGATTCGAGGTAGTGTTTTTTCATATTCTTTTATTTCTTAATCTATCGAATATTAAAGGATTTAAAATACTGCTAATAACACAATGTATTGGAAAGAATTTAAATAGTAATTTGTACCTCGTTACATGTTTTGGCCGAAAAAAAAACACCTCCTTTGGTCGATTTGTCACCCGCCTCCCAAAGACCGCCAAAATGTGGAGCGTAAGCAGGAATACAATGAAATTTGATACCATCTTGAGCCGCATCATCAGATAAGGAATCACAATCCCCTTCCTCCCGGACCTCGGTGGCGAGCACACGTCTCATAAATCCACGCAGCTAAATTAGCCATCTTGAAGACTCACCGACACCATCCACCTGCGCACGACCTTCTCGGCAGGACATAGTGCTGCCTCGCTCACGCAACTCCGCCCACCAGCGAAGGACAAAAGGTACACGTACCACTTGAAGGTGACGTCGCCGCTACCGTACTGTCGCCTGTTATGCGCGCCTAGTACTTTAGATTTTAGAACATTAGTTCAAATAGTATACATTTTTTTTTTTGTCAACTTATTTCTATAATATTTAAAACATAATGATTTACAAACTACAAATCTATAATCTATGATAGTAATAAAAATATGTTCAAGTATCAAAAAGGTTACAGGGCGTCAAAAAAATCGTCCACATCGCTGTCAACAGGAAAAGTGACCAGAAGCAAGCAACGTTGTATGGCAATGCTGATTCTTTGGCCAAAAAATAGGCCCGCCCTCTGGTCACGTGAAGAGTCGACCAACCACTTGGCGATTTCCCGAAATACTAGGTGGGCACTCGGACCCCATGGCCTTAGTGTTTCAACCCCAAACGACTCAAACACGTAACAAACCAATCCAATTAACCACCAAATAAATTATTGTATTTGCGCTGTTTGAGGTTTTCAGCACCTGCAGCAGCCGCCCCAGCGTAGCTCACTGTGCTAGGAAGATGGGATTCGACGCAAGTTGCATCCCACACCAAAGGCCTACCCACCTTCCAAGGCATTATGGTCATACCATCTGGTCTCTTCCCTTCGACGCGTGCCAAGCCACTCGGTTCTAAACAGCTGGCACCCCGGCGGTGGCAAGAGCACGACGGATGAGATCATTCATGCTAGCGTGCCGCGCAAGCCGACCTGCACATTTACTACAAGAAAGCCCACGGTGTCCTCCGAGGCAGTGCACTGCTTCACCACATTGACAGCGATGTGGAGCCCCGCAAGCAGCGCCCAATCGCAAACATGTATTATGTGTTGTGTCACCTAACATAGTGCCTATATTAGGTGACGGTAGTGCCTGAAGCCAGAGGCCCGACTCCCACTCACCCACAGCCAGCAGGCGGGCACGCTCAGCAGTATTGGTAGACGTATTAAGAAGTTTATTCCGTACCAACCTGCAGAGCGGCTCATCCCACTTTCTCTGGGAAAATGGATTCTGGGGCCGATCCGTATGCGGGCAAGCCACTTTCCAGGCGTCCTCTGCGTCGGACAAGCACGGCACTTCCGAGACAACCAGAGAGAGATTTAAAATTTGCCTGGGCAGCTTTTCAGTGCTGTGGACAGAATACAGGAACCCGGTAAGCTTACACTAGAAATTTTGCGGACGCCAAGGCCACCAAAACGAATTGGTAGGGTGGCTTGCAGCCACGCTCGGTCGTCCAGGGCCACATTAAGAATGGACGTTAAAGTGTTGAATAAAGACGGTTTGGGAAATCATCAATAGTGAAACTAATAGAAATAAAAAATATAATAATGATATCACTCTAGAGACTTCACGTGGTCTTCTTAGCTCTAAAAATGAAGTTGCTCAAGAATTTGTAGATTTCTTCTCTAGTATCCCACTTAAAACTACTGAAACCTTAAATTCCTCACCCTTGTTTTCTATTGATTTATTAAGAGCGAACGTTTCAGCCTGTCCGGTTGAGTTTCAATTTAAACATATATGCCCCATAGCAGTCATTAAAGCTTTTAAAGAAATCAAAGTCAAATTAACCGAGGATCTATGGGGTATGTCAATTAAAGTTTGTCAAGCCATTATTGAGGCTATAGCACCGTACTTGGCCTTAATATTTAATTTGTGTGTGGACCAAGGAGTCTTCCCGGACCATATGAAATACAGCAAGGTAATACCACTTTTTAAGTCCGGGGACAGTAAAGACACCAATAACTATAGACCCGTATCCGTGTTGCCGGTTTCCAGTAAGGTGTTTGAAAAGGTAATGCTTAATCAAATGCTCAACCACTTTAACACCAATAAATCTTGCATGAGAAACAGTATGGTTTCACCAAAGGACGTTGTACGATTGTCGCCGGTGTCACCTTATTAAAACACATATTTACTGCGTGGGAAGAGGTACAGGATGCCATAGGAATTTCCTGTGACCTCTCGAAAGCATTTGATTGCGTAAACCATGAAACCCTACTCTTAAAACTTGAACATTACGGGTTAGGGAAACTTGCGCTCAGTTTAGTGAAATCGTATTTAAACGATAGACATCAGCAAGTACAAATAAATGGTGTCAATTCAATGGGTTTAAAAGTAAGCATGGGTGTACCACAAGGTTCGATATTAGGTCCTTTCCTCTTTTTGGTATATATTAATGATCTACCCCATTTATTTAAAAATCAACCACAAATGGTGTTGTTTGCTGACGATACTTCTCTAATATTTAAGATAAACAGACGTGCCACAAATCTCGACGGCAATGCCTTAATGCAGGTCCATAATTGGTTCACCGCTAATAATTTAGTATTAAACGGAAAAAAAACGAAGTGCATAAGGTTTGCTCTACTGAATGTTAAAAGTAGTGATAGTGACATAGTATTGAATCAAGAGAAACTACAATTCGTTGAAAATACTGTTTTCCTGGGGATCACGCTCGACTCAAGGCTACAATGGGCTCCGCATATAACATCTCTTGCAGGACGGCTGAGTTCAGCAACATATGCTGTTAGAAAAATCCGTCAATATACTGATGCAGATACCGCGAGGCTAGTCTATTTTAGTTATTTTCATAGTATTATGTCATACGTTATTTTAATATGGGGACGGGCTGCAGACATTGAGTCTATATTTATTCTGCAGAAAAGGGCCATCAGAGCCATATATGATCTACGTAGGCGCGATTCTCTAAGGGAACTGTTTAAGGAAATTAACAACATGACAGTACCTTGTCAATACATCTATGAAAACATCATGAACGTTAGGAAAAATCTGCATTTATTTAGTAAAAGAGGTGACAGACACCACTATAATACAGGGACCAACTAGTACAGCCAGGTTTCAGGTTAGCTAAAGTAGACTCATCTTTCATGGGGTACTGTTTAAAATGTTATAATAAAATACCTCCCCACATTCAACAACTGAATGAGACGAAAGTATGATGCCAGGATTTGTATGAAGTCTGGTCCCACCTTCCAATATCTATGAGTCATACATTGTTGGATAGGTCTTTTCAAGCTGCACAAAAGTTACTATGGCGCCAAGTTTCAAATCTTAGTCCGTTCAGAGTTATGCAGTATTAAACAAGTCAATTTAACAATAGTGAAACGTAATGTTTTTCCCTAATATAATGCACTTTTTGAATGAACACTAGTATTAACTACATAACTACCGTTATCATCAGAGACGAAGGGATAGTATTAACTACATAACTACCGTTATCATCAGAGACGAAGGGATTTAAAAAAAAACTCAATGTTGTGGTATTTTATGTTGTATTTATTTATTAAAAAAAGGTATTGATTCATGGGAAAATCAAACATTTTTATATTATCCTACTCTCTAATATGGCCTCATTTAAAAATAAGGCTGGTCCTACAAACCAGTCATGCCTGGCATACCCCTTAGGGTAGGGAATTGTGTGTATTGGTACAGGTACCTACAGTACGTCGTCCGATCATGCAGGTACAGTATCTTTGAATAATATGATTGTTGTGAAATAATGTAAGAATTGTACCTTCACGCTCTGCACAGGGGACTGTCAGTGATACCTAGAGTGTGGAAGTGTTTGTTCAGGGATGGTCCCCGCTACCAGTCCTAGGCTATTTCTGTCCAGCTTCCTATCCAGGAATGGCTCAGCTTCCTTGGATTGCCTACACCCTGGTGTCGAGGCCCACCATTTCTCCGCTTCTGTTTGAGTGTGATCCTTTAACCAACTCCTTAGCAGCTTGAAAGGAATGGGCACAAATGGGTTCGGGTCCGAAGGCTTTTGGGGTGGATCCCCTTTTGGAGAGTTCATCAGCTGCATCGTTTCCAAGTGATACACTGTGTCCTTTGAACTATTTGCCACCGTGTTGCGGTTTAGTACCGTAACTCGTTCTAGGGCATTATGGCATTCTAGTATTAGTCTCGACGTGATCTGGTTTCTCTTTAAGGATTGAAGAAGAGAGAGAATATACAAATATGGGTATCCGTAACTTCCTTGACCTCTATGGCGCGTGCCCCTAGGTCGTCGGAGAAGACATCGACACCTGCCCCGTCGTCGACGAGGTGTATATGCGGCAGTGCTACCAAACTAAAGAGCCATATGTGATGATTCGTCGGATGACTGTGGTGTATAGCCAGCAGTAGCTGATTTTGGGGCTTAGGTCCTAATACCTGCCCAGCAGTCTTTTGCATTGCCATATTGCTATGCTTGCTTTTGTGGTGATGCAATAGGTGTGTTTTGCGCAGTTCAGCTGTTTGTCCAAATAGATGCTCAGGTATTTGGTTTCAGTCAATAGGCTTAGGGTGGTCCCAAAGAAGCGCAGTAACTGCAGGGTTGTCACTATTGGTCCAGGGGTTCTGACGCCTACCAATTTTATATTCTTTGTGAAAAGAACGAATTCAGTTTTGATAGGGTTCACTACTAGTTTATATTCCTTGCACTAGTCCTCTACCATCTTCAAGGCTTGACGCATAAGGTTGCAAAGTATGTTTTTATATAATTAGAAGCTTGTGCATGGTTACGAATAGGTAAGGGCAGCCCTAAACAGAGCAATGAATACCTGTGCTGATGAGGATTGGGACGTTTATTACGCGGCCAAATCCAGCTACAAAAAATGCATTAGGTTCAGGAGCTCCACCGGATGGCGGAAATACTGTGGCAACATTGAATCCTGCCAACAAGCAAACAGGGTAAGGAAAGTATTGGCACAGCAGAACCCGACTGGGCCCGCTGTTCTTCGAAAACCCGATAACACACTTACCACTTCACCAGAAGAGGCGACGCGCGTCCTTATCGAAACTCACTTCCCAGGTTGCGCTTTCGCACAGGCTACCAACTGGACAGAGGTAACTCAAACACCTTCAGTAAACGACTGGCGCTATGCACAAAAAGTGATAACACTGGAGAAACTCCAGTGGGCGATCCAGTGCTTCCATCCTTTCAAGGCTGCCGGACCGGACGGAGTCTTTCCCGCCTTATTGCAGTGGGGAGGGACCTCTGTCGCCAGCAGACTAGTACCCATAATGAGAGCGTGCCTGGCCTTTAGATACGTTCCTAAAGGTTGGAGGGAAGTGAAAGTTATATTTATTCCTAAGCCAGGTAAGAGTGACTATACTAACGCCAAATCCTACCGACCGATCAGCCTGACCTCCTTTCTCCTCAAAACCATGGAGAGAATCTGCGAGAGAGAGCTGAGGGATGGCGCTTTAAAAACGATCCCACTCCATGCGAACCAGCATGCATACAGCTCGGGTAAGTCCACTGAGTCCGCTCTTCATCTAGTAGTCGGCCGGATAGAAGAAGCGATTCATCAGAAGGGCATCTGCCTGGGCACTTTCATAGATATCGAAGGAGCTTTCGATAAAACAAACTTCTCCAGCATTAGCACCGCCCTCTCCCGGCACGGAGTAGAACAGGTACTGATTGACTGGATTACTAACATGTTAAGCAAACGAGTGGTTCGCCTTGCAGAGGATCAGCTGACGGCCATGATAGCCAGAGGCTGCCCCCAAGGGGGAGTACTATCCCCTCTTCTCTGGAACCTTGTGATAAACGATCTCATCACTAAACTCAACGCGAACCAATTCTATACTATAGGGTACGCCGACGACCTCGCCATCCTCATTTCGGGGAAAGTGACGGGGACAATCTGCAATCTCACTCAACAAGCGCTACGCATCGTTGAACGGTGGTGCAGAGAATTCGACCTCTCAGTGAATCCCACGAAAACTGAACTTGTCATGTTCACCCAAAAACGAACACTAGGCCCCTACCGCCTACCCAAACTTTTTGATACAGAACTCCAATTAGCCGACGACGTCAAATACCTAGGAGTCATCCTGGACAGTAAGTTAAACTGGAGTAGTCATATAGACAACAAAATAAACAGGGCTTGCATCACCTTCTGGCAATGCAGGAGAATGATAGGTAAGAAGTGGGGCCTATCCCCCAAAATTATACTCTGGTTGTACTGCGCGGTGATTCGACCCATGATCACCTACGGGGCAGTGGTCTGGTGGCCACGCACCAAACTAGCTACAGCCTCCATCAAACTGCAACGCATGCAAAGACTTGCCTGTATGGCGATAACAGGCTGCATGAGGACCACTCCGAACGCTGCTCTCGAAGCTATGTTGGAACTCCCTCCGCTCCATCTGTTCATACAGCAGGAAGCGACGATGTCGGCGGTACGCCTTAAAACACTACAACTTTGGGGTAAGAAGGTAACACAGCACACTGCGATACTGGAGGGATTCTACAACGAGTTCCCCCTGGCGAAAGCAACAAACGATCGGATACCCAAGCAGTTCGTATTCGATAAAAAATACAAGATCCAACTCCATGAAGACCACCGCTGCGAGGGACTAAACCCCGCAGAGCTGCGGATCTTCACGGATGGATCCAAAACAGGTACTGGCACTGGAGCTGGAGTCTTCTCTGAGGATCTCAACATCCACATTGCCGCTCCACTAGGGGCCCACAACACGGTATTTCAGGCAGAATGCATGGGCATTACCCTGGCGGCATCAGCTATCTTAGCCAGAGAGGTTGTGGACCACCCTATTCGTATACTCTCAGACAGCATGGCTGTACTGCTAGCACTAAACAACCACATAGTCAACTCTGGGTTAATATACGAGTGTCATCAACGTCTGAACCAGGTTGGTAACCTCAATAATATAACCATCCAATGGATAAAAGGACACAGCGATTCCCGAGGCAACGATGCAGCGGACGATCTCGCTAGAAGGGGATCAAGTATGGCAGCGGTGGGACCCGAACCCATCGTGCCACTCCCTTTCGGATACCTACGCACACTGGTAAGGAAACGAACTAGTGAACAACACCACAAGCTATGGCTGGACCATGGCGAGTGCAGGCAGGCCAAGGAAGCACTTCCTACTATCGACGGCCGCTTCACCAAACGGGCGCTTCGGCTGTCCAAACCACAGCTGCGCACAGTTACAGCCGCCGTCACTGGACACGGCTCTTTTAATAAACACCTCTTTGTCATAGGAGTTACGGACAGCCCCCTATGCCGAGCCTGCATGGAGGTAGACGAGACAGCAGCCCACGTGCTTCTGCACTGCCCAGGGGTTGCAGCATACAGGGCAAAGTACTTCGGTAACCCAGGTACTCTCCGCGAGATTACCAGCAACATCAAGGCGCTGCTGGCCTTTCTCGGGGAGTTAGGGTGGATCGAATAGATTTCCCACCCGCACGCAAAATACGCGCTTAGACGTGGAGTTGCGGACACCAGCCCGCTATACAATACAATACAATACAATGGTTACGAATAACTTACCACCGATCAGGCCACCCAATCTCGACTGGTCACTATTTGCTGCAGGGTAGTAGGACCTCCTACTACCCAGCGGCAAATATAGTGTAATAGGTTAACGGCAGGTTCAAGCGCGATTTTAGGCTTTTATGCCAAAGATATTTTAACAATACACTGCGCTGCCGCTATCACAAACCACTTACATACACCCATCGGTATATGATGATAGCGGCAGTTATGTAGATAATACTAGTTAATTCATCGTTAATTCAAAAAGTGCATTATATTAGGGAAAAACATTACGTTAGACTATTGTTAAACTGACTTGTTTAATACTGCATAACTCTGAACGGACTAAGATTTGAAACTTGGCGCCATAGTAACTTCTGTGCAGCTTGAAAATACCTATCCAACAATGTATCACACATAGCTATTGGAGGGTGGGACCAAAATTTGCATCATTCTGTAAATCTTGTATAAAACGCACACTATGTAGGCAAGCATATTATAAGTTAGGGGACTATATTGATGATAAAAATGCTTGGCTCAATGCTGGTCCTGCTCCGCAACCATAGGAGCAAACTAATTGATTACCAGGTTAAGTTATTGTGGAAGCTGCAGAAGATTGTAATAATATCCTTGCTTTGTATAGATTCCATCTCTTAGTATTATATAATTGCATAGCACATGTGTGAGTACTGTGTACTGTAAAGCAACCATTTACATTTATTTATCTTTCATTGACTTGAATGTAGCCTGGTGGCTGAGAGAATGTCATGCTCACTCAGATTTCTCGCTGATGGTGGCGCGTGTGTCGGGTCATTTGGTTCCCTTCAATATGGTTGAGTTGAATGGCGCTGAGCCATGCGTCATGTTCGTGAACGGGCGCTGTCAGTTGGGACTGGTCATCTCTTAGCTGCCACGGTTTATTTTAACTACTTTGTTTTTAAATTGTTGATAATTATAATCTTTTACTCTGGACGCTCTTAATGTGCACGTCTTTCTACATCGTTCTCACATATATGTATAATCTCAACATGAATGATGTAACCAAGATCTTGTAACAATATTTTGATTGAAAAGAGTGTCCATGGAGTTTCTTGCCCATTCTTCTCCATAGAGATCTACGCTTTGGAATGGGCAACTATAGTACTTTGACAAGTTATTATGCCTTGTGTCTGTGACTGTAGCTTCGCCTTTGTTTTTCTGACTTTCAATAGTGCCTGCTAAGGTCTAATTGAAATAAATGCTTTGAGTTTGAGTTTGCGTTTGAGTTGCGAATAATTTGGTCAATTTTGTTCAAAAGTAGTGGTTTCTTCCAAAGAGGAGAACAACGGAGATAATATTTACAATTTGGACCAAAACAGCAATATCTAATAAGGGTGAATGACGAATGTAAAGTTATTTTGGAGAGGCTATCGGAAATATCATTAAAATGTTTGATTTTGTCAAAGATTGTAGTATATGCTATACTTACACTTTATACTATACTTACAATTATCATACCATATACCATTTATCATCCTTTTTTATTGTTTTCTTTATTTATACTCAGCGAATCGATCTAAATACGATTCGTTTTCATAGTATTTGCTAAACTAAAATATTAATTTTCATAATTTTCAATGTTGTGACATGTACGTCAGATTTGCCAAACTGACGTACATTCTTTCTGTCATAGAGTTTCTTACTAGCTTAGTCTATGATGAATACTTTTTGGTTTATCTAATCTAAATTATATTTTTCAATGTTTAGCTGAAATATTGTATTTTATAGATAATAATGATTGTTTACTAATAACTTAATTTTAAATTATATTTATAAATTATTTACGCATTCATGGTTTTATGAAGTAAGTCTGCTATGTCCTGGCCGACTACACTTGTCAGATGAGATGATTTTATGGCCGCAAGAAGAAAATCTGAGATTCAAAAATGGAAGGAGACTACTGTGGAAAACGAGCTGACGAGGCAGTCGAGACTAGACCAGACTAGACGAGAGAACGTTTTCTTATATGTGAGACTGAAGAATTCTTAAAATTGGAGACAAGACAGATTCTTGAAGGTGATCCATCTAAAGATACACCTGGGACTACTACTCCCAATCTTAGTATTAAAAACTGTCGTTGTGCCATCCCTGCTGTTCATCTCGCGGAGCTGCCCTGGGTCTAAAAGCTGGTGATCCAACGCTAAAGATCTACCAGGACCTCAACTCCTGTTCTTACAAACGCCGCCTTCCTGAGGAGTAGACCTGATTCATCGTCCTACATCTCCACCTCTACATTTCATCGTGCTTCGCCAGTGCTACTAAATCGTGTAAATATACTCAAAAACTGCTTCCAGAGTGCGGGTTTGATACGTCTTTTTTGTAAACACTTGTATTTTTTATCTCATTTGTAAAACCATCCATATCTCTATTAAATTTTTTAATGTACAAGTCTACTCTTATCCTTTAATTCTTAACAGGATCTAGTAGATATGTTACAAGATGAAAAGCTTTCTTCTAAAATATTATATTAAAACTTTATTCTAAAAAAGTTCCCTTCAGCTCCTAGGTTCCCCACCTAGGAGCTCCTAGGTTCCCCACCTAGGAGCTGATGGGAACTTTTTTTTAAAATTTTGATTTGTGGGGCTATTGCTTTAAATTTATCTATAATCGATTGTCTGTCGGTAATGTCAGAGAGGTAAATTTCGCACTTTGAGGGGTTAAGATCCAATAGTTAATAGTATAAATTGAATGAATGAGCGAGCTGGAATGGAGTGGAGACTTGAATTTGACAACAACAGCGTTACATCAGGTACTACATCAACCAAAGATGAAATGTTTGTTTTTCCAGGCCCGTGACTTTGCGAGCACTAACAAGTAGCACTAGTAAATTCCGAGAAAAGAATGGAGCCCAACATATTATGATCAGGGATGAGTCTGACCTTCCAAAAAAATGACTAGGTATCTCAATTAATTATAGTATGTCATAGTAAGGTTGTATTACTTAACCCTTATATTATTGCCGTTACTGCTTAGAATTTAGTTTTCAGAGATTTAAAAATATAAAAGTTCTATTATTAATTATAAAGCATGTTCTGAAATGAGTAAATACGTCATTAACCCTTAATTTGGCAAAGAATAAAATACAATAAAAGCCATATTCTTTTTATAAAAAATATTGTAGACGTTTATAGAATAATATCAGAAAAATCATCAAAAAAATTTCGGAACTTCAGATTTCCTAAAAAACAATGTATGTCACAACATACATTGCCAAATGCACTTAAAAACATTGAGTAAATGTGTTGTATGTCAGGGCTTACATTGCCAATTACAGTTCAAAAGAATACCAAATAAAAACACGGCGACAACGCCTAGAAATTGCTAGCTTTACTAAACACGCATATTGGTAGACTAGTTAACAAGTCCTAGGGCTTTAACCGCTTACGAAGCACCAGTGAAGATGGACTTGGCATTTCACTTATAATACTGGCGTTAGCTTGGAGCACATAGCCTACATCGATCTTGAGTGATCATCGTCATAAAATGGCCAACATTACATTATCATAACGTGATGATTCTACCGGGTTTCTTATGGTATAAGCTTTGTGTGTTCATCAGTCTTTTTACGGGGCGTCCGAACATTTTTAACTCCCCTGCAGTTCAAATCGAAAATCCTTCATCAAAGGACATAAAATTACCTACGTAATGTTAAGGTACCGCAAACTCCAACAATCTGTATACGATGGCATGCTATGCTAACAACACCTATGATAATAATTATGTATGGCTAGAAAATCCCACAACTCATCTTCCACAGTCAATTCTAAGAGAACTTTCGGTTTTGAATATTGCGTGTGCGCTGGTTTGCTCTATAATATCTTTTAAAATGTCTGGGGAAAAGAACTTGTAGAAATAACCAAGTAAAGTTTCATTTTGAACATCGGTGTGATCTGAGTCTTCTTCTACAGTTTCTCTGAGCCGAAAAACTGCTTTTTTCCATTGATAGCTCAAGAGCGAACTTTGTGATTCGTCTTGGTCGTTAAGTAACAGAAACAGTCTGGTATTTCTGCGACGCGACTTTGACCCTCATGCGAGCTGCAGTTAAGCCAGTAGTCATAGAGCTGGTTGCAGTTGGTTCAGGCGGTGCAAGGGTTGCTAGGGTTGCAGAAGTAGCGGGAGTTGATGGGAGTGATGGTATGTCACTCAGTATTGGCATTTTCTTACAATTTGGTTCTAGAGCAACGCTTGAATAGACGCTTTGAATAATTGACGTGAGTCGAACATTCTGGCTGGTGGGAGTCTTCGTCATCGTCTAAAATATTAAGCCTTTCCATAGAATTATTAATAGAAGGTGCAGAAAAAGTTGATATAGCAAGCGGGGTGTGCACTCGTAATTCATCGTCAAGGTCAAAATGTTTACCACCGTCAGTGGATGCATTCTCAGCAGGCACTAGGGCTAAAACACTACCACCACAAGTTTTAAACATTTTTGTTGCCGACTAAGAAAAAAAGCCTACAATAAAACCAAGTAGACCCAAAAAGCAACCTCAAACTGGCAATGTATGCCGTGACGTACAAGCAAAATGGAGGGTGTTCCGTTACAAACTTGGCAGTATATGTCACAGCATACATCATGACAGTAATCAAAATATAACCATTTAATTCAATAAAAACTTCCCTAACTAATTATTATCGCACGCATTACATTACACAATAAAGGATAAATATTGGTCAATACACTTTTAGGAGATGCAGGGATTCACCGTAGATAATAAAACTCAGTACTCCAACTGGGATGAACAACGAATAACGAATAATTTTATTTACAAAAGCTCTACTTTTATATACATCAACTTGATAGCATCTAGGCATAACCGATCAGTTCTCCAACGCTCGACCAATAGCGACGCGCCGCAGGGCGAGCCGCGCGCGGGGCGCGGGGCGCTGTTTCGCCGCGGCACTCAATCGCCGCGAAGGGATAAATAGGAGTGGCGCGCGAAGCGCGGTCCTTTCCATCGCGCGCCGCCGTCGAGTGAAGACCGTCTGCTCTGCTGTTGCTCCGCCGTGTGTCGTCAGCGCCGCGTGTCCATCTGCGTAGTCCCGGAGTGTGAAATGAAGATGGCGAGGGAACTGGTGTTAAGCTTGCTCTGCCTGCTTGCCTCTGCTTACAAAACCGCTTCTTTCGAAGCGAAATGGCCGGCGTGTGCGGTGTTGTGATGACGCCGTACTGTGCCCGTGCTTCCATCCTATTTCTTTATAAACCCGTCTTTTTCAAGATGCTTGCTTCTCTGTTTCTTTGCGGAACGTCATTAACGTGGTAAGGTAACTGGTTCGGTGTTGAGTGGTAATATTTTGGTTTGAAGGTATGTGGTAACTTGCTCAGAGGTATGTGGTAATTGTGTGACGGTACTATGTCACTACACACTTATCCTAAACTATGTAATATACATAATGATCGTAAATACATCTTCGACAACGCAATTGACGTTCGTCAAGAAGCCATTTTTCAAGTAATGTCAAAATAAGGGTTGCTAGATGTGTTTTTTATATATTACATAAAATCTAATTAGTGTTGCAATTTGAAAATGTTAATTTATCACAGGCCAGTTGTTATTTTTATAACAAATCTTTTTTTTAGCGGTCATGTATGTCAGTAAATACAATGCCAAATTGTTATATTACTATCATTGTCATATAACTATAATTGTATATTTTTCTTTAAAAAACATAACCAACAATTGTTTACACTATATACATTTCTGATTTAATGACTAGAGTAACATTTGCAAGTGCAACAAATTATTACAGGTTAACACCACATGCACAGAAAACGGCTTTATTAACATATCGGGGGGCACGGCAGTGCCTGGCCAAGTCGAGTGCGAAGCAAACACCGACCACCCAACGCCCGTCCTTACGGCGCTGGGGTACGCTTCTCGCCCGACAGCGAGGAGGAATTTAGGTTGGTCCAGCGGTACCTGACTGGCCTGGAGAAGGACAGCGGCGTATCCTGGTTCGCCTACTCGCTCCCAGCGGAGCGAAGCGTTAAGGTAGCCATCAGGGGGCTGCCCGTAGACACCACCCCGGAGGAGATCGAGGAGGAGCTCCGGACGTTGGGATACGAGCCGGAATACGTGCGCCACATTAAGGCGCGCGGGGAGAGGCCCGGCTGCGTGTTCCACGCCGTCCTGAAAAGGACTCCGGATGTCCGGAAGATCTTTGACACCTCCGTGTTTTTATACATGAGGGGTGTCAAGGTCGAAGCCTGGCGGGGCAAACGTGGGCCCGCCCAGTGCCACCGGTGTCAAAAGTTTAGGCACTCGTCGCACCATTGCCACCGGCCGCCCGCCTGCGTCCGCTGCGGAGAGGGGCACACCGCACGGGATTGCCCCCGCCCGCGGGAGGAAGCGGCGACGTGCGCCAACTGCGGGGGGGATCACCCTGCTAATAACGTGCGCTGCCCCGTATTCCAGAGGGAGATACGGAACAGGCGGGCTGGCACAGTCGCCGCCACGAGCGCCTCACGCCGACCTCAACAGGTCACCGAGGGGCCGACAGATGTGGCCTCCAACGAGGCCCAAGGCGCGTCGCTGATGGCGGCGGCTAACGGGCCCACCAACAAGGGAGAAGCCCCCACCTCCTCGAAGCGGCGGAGGAAGCGGAGGAAGAGGAGGGGCAAAGGGAAGAAGCCTGAGCCCCCCACCGCACCTGCCGAAGAAGTCAGCAACCGGGGCGACCAAGCATCGACCCAGGCGCAAGCTGTACAACCACCAGCGCCACCGACAACGAAGAAGGCAAGGCCGGCAGCTGGCGCATAGCGCGGCCTACGGCCAAGCCCACTGCCGCCACAACAACCACAACCATAAAGAAGCCCACTACGAGCGCCGGCCCAGCTGCCAGTGCCGAAGAAAAGCAGACCAAGAACAAGGAGTTCACAGCTTGCGCCATTAAACTCCTGATGGACCTGATCAAGGCCATCAGGCAGGGTCAAGACGCGGAGCTGGTCATCCTTGACGGCCTGGCCTCTCTCCTCACCCTCTATCATGGCTAGGCCGTTAAGGGTGGTCCATTGGAACGCCCGCGGCCTCAAAGGCAAGGTCGCCCCCCTCCGCCGCCTCCTCAGGACAGAGGACATCGACGTGGCGCTAATAAGCGAGACGCACCTGGGAGAAGAAGACAAGCTGCGTGTCTCGGGTTATCTCGCTTATAGGAAGGATGAAAGGTCGGCATTCAACGCTCGCTACCGTGGTCTGGCGGTGTTAGTGAAGCGAAGAGTCGTACATCAAGAACTCCCCGTGCCGTCGACCGGCACGTTCTACGCGCTGGGTGTGCAGCTGCATGTCGCCGGCGAGGATCTCGCCATCTACGCCTGCTACAGGGCGCCCTCGGTTCAACTGGACCCATCGGAACTGAGGGCCCTCTTGGAGGCCAGCGGCGGTGCGACGATCCTAGCTGGCGACCTAAACTGTAAGCACCCAGCGTGGAACTCAGCCGTCACCAACACGGGAGGGAGACGGCTCTTCGCGGACGCGGAGGCCTTCGGCTACACGGTGTCCGGCCCAGAGTCGCCTACCCACTACCCGGACTTCAGCAACCACATGCCGGACGTGCTGGACATCGTGGCCTACCGAGGGCTACACTGCCAGATCACGCAGCAAGTGTTGGACGACGAGATGCAGTCGGATCATCACCCTGTTCTCGTCGTTCTCTCGGGGATGCCGACCCGACTGATGCCCGCAGCGCCACGTCGAGAAATCGACTGGGACCGATTTGCAGAAAGGATTGAGACCACCACCCCGTCTCGGCCCATCGTCACTTCCACGGACGTTGACCAGATGGCGGTAGATGTCACTGCTTGCATACGGAGCGCCTTGGAAGCGGCGACGTCAACCGTATCGCAGGAGAGGGCCGCGGAGCGGCAGCCACCTCTACCTGCGTACCTGCAGAAGATGATCGCCGACAAGAGGCGCCTTCGCAAGCAGTGGCAACAGCTGAGATGCCCCACTCTCAAAAGGAAGCTTAACCGTCTCGTGGAACGGATCAAGGCCGAGATGCGGGACCGGGAAGCCGCGAGCTGGGAGGAGAGAATAGAGGCGACGGCCGGCAGCTGGCCATCCGTCCACAAACTCTGCCGCCAGCTCACGAATACCCCAGCTCCGGTGCGCCCGCTACGAGATAGCGGAGGGGCGCTGAAGTACAGAGCAGAGGACCGGGCGGAGGTCTTCGCCCAGCACCTGGAGCGTCAGTTTCGACCGAACCCGACTACCGACGTGGAACATGTCGCGACAGTCGAGAAACACCTTGGGGACTACTTCGCCACGCCGATAGCTCCCGAGGAAGATGCCATCTTTTTCTCGCCTGGGGCAGTCAGACGCGCCATCCTAAGGACGAAGTTGAGGAAGGCCCCTGGTGCCGACGGTATCACCAACACAGCGCTGCGCCGGCTGCCTTTCCGTATGGTAGTGGCGCTGGCGCGCCTGTACACGGCGATACTGCGCACCGGGGCCTTTCCGGCTACGTGGAAGGAAGGGCGCGTCATTATGCTGCCCAAGGCGGGGAAAAATACATTGAAGCCGGAGAGCTATCGGCCCATAACGCTGCTGTCGACCATCTCCAAGGTGTTCGAAGGACTCCTGTTGCGGCATCTCCAGCCGCACATTACTCCTCGGCCGGAACAATTCGGGTTTCGGTCGGAACATAGCACGACGCTCCAGCTGTCGAGGGTACTGCACCACTTGACAGCTGCGTTAAATAAAAAGGAATGCTCGGTCGCAGTACTCCTCGATATGGAGAAGGCCTTCGACCGTGTATGGCATGACGGCCTAATTTATAAGCTGGCCCACTCTGAAGCGCCCCGTCGCGTGGTCAAGGTGGTCCAGTCCTTTCTGTCCCACAGGAGCTTCCGCGTGGTGGTGGAGGGAGCGCTCTCCGGCGCCTACCCGGTGCTGGCCGGCGTCCCGCAGGGCAGCTGCGTGTCGCCAGCGTGTTACTCACGTTTCACCGACGACATCCCCACTACACCTCAGGTGATGCTCGCGCTGTATGCTGACGACGCCGCGTACATCGCTACCTCGCTTAACGCGAGACACGCGGCGGTCAAAATGCAGCGCGCGCTCGATCTTCTCCCCGAGTGGCTGTCAAAATGGCGGCTCTCGGTGAACGTGAGTAAAACGCAGGCGATGGTTACAGGCTCTGCGCACCACCCACCACCACTGACTCTCCAGGACGCCGACGTCGACTGGTTGCCCCACGTCAAGTACTTGGGCGTGACCATCGACCGTCGGCTCACCATGGGTCCACACGTCCGCCAGGTCGCGGGACGGACTAGGGTTGCCCGCGGCCTTCTCCGTCCAGCGCTCTCGTCCCGCCTCCCGGTGCGCGTCAAGTTGAGCGTGTATAAGACGTATATACGCTCAATATTGACGTACGCCGCCCCCGCCTGGTTCGCCCTCACTAGCGAGGGAAACAAGAAAACTCTCCGCGCGCAGCAGAATCTAACGCTGCGGACCATAGTTGGTGCCCCTCGCTATGTGAGGAACGATGTCATCCGGCGGGATCTCGGGATTGAGAGCCTGGACGACTTCATCCGGCGCCTTGCGATGGGAATGTTCGCGCGTGCCGACGCATCTGCTTGGCCTCATGTCAAGCACATAGCGCCCTGGCATGCGCGCCCCCCCGACGCGAGGCGCCGCCTTCCCCGCGACCTGGCTGCGGACGATGACCCCACCACCGGATTGACGCCCGGGTAAGCTGTACCAGGTTACACGCAGCTTACCTGCACATAATGACTCCACACACTACACACGCCCTGCTACGCGACGTGTTCTAAGTTAATATAGGCATGTCACGTAGCAACACCACACATGCACCTCTGCACATGCACCCAGACGCACGCGTGGACACATGGCGCGGGCCTGTGTCTACGCAGCCACGGGGCGGTGTTACACAGCACAATACCGCCCACACACACACGACGGCTCTCTAGTCCGGGTCATCACCGGCTAGTTCTGGTGGTGGGACGGGCGGGAGCCACACACCCACTGTGGGTGCGTCGGAGTCGGCACCTCCGTCGCTGGTTGTCCTCCGCCGGGCCTCCTCCGGGCAACCGGAGGTCTCACCTGGCGGGGACGGACCGCCGAGGTGTCGTGAAGAAATCAGCGCTGTAGTGACAGCGCTGTGGCGCGCCTACAGTTACTCGCATAGCAACCACACACATGGGCGCGCGTTGTACACGCGCGCCCACTAGGCTCTAGCCTACATATGGCTACCAAACGACGGGTCCCGTATTAACGGGCCACGGTATGGCCTCCGCGGCCAGGGGGCATAGCCCCGTGACCGCCTGCCGCGCCCCCTTGCGGGGGCGCAGCGACATCAACGACGCGCGGTCCTTTCCATCGCGCGCCGCCGTCGAGTGAAGACCGTCTGCTCTGCTGTTGCTCCGCCGTGTGTCGTCAGCGCCGCGTGTCCATCTGCGTAGTCCCGGAGTGTGAAATGAAGATGGCGAGGGAACTGGTGTTAAGCTTGCTCTGCCTGCTTGCCTCTGCTTACAAAACCGCTTCTTTCGAAGCGAAATGGCCGGCGTGTGCGGTGTTGTGATGACGCCGTACTGTGCCCGTGCTTCCATCCTATTTCTTTATAAACCCGTCTTTTTCAAGATGCTTGCTTCTCTGTTTCTTTGCGGAACGTCATTAACGTGGTAAGGTAACTGGTTCGGTGTTGAGTGGTAATATTTTGGTTTGAAGGTATGTGGTAACTTGCTCAGAGGTATGTGGTAATTGTGTGACGGTACTATGTCACTACATCACTCCCCCCTAAGCAAAGCGTACGTTGGGTTTCACTGCGCGGCCGGATCGAGTGACGTAGGAGTCGTGCGGTGCGCTTGGGGTCGACGAACGCGGCTCGACGCTCGGTGATGTGTTTTCTGTGCGCGGTACTTGCTGTGTCGCGCCTGTTGTAGTAGATGTAAACCCTTCGTTAAGTAAGTGCGCTGGCTTGAGTCTGTCTATTGAGACGACTGTAGTTCGAAGTGGCATCTGTATGGTAAAATGCTTGCTGTCACGATGAATTACCTTGAACGGGCCGTCGTAAGGTGGGGTCAATGGACTTCGCACAGTATCATTGCGCACAAACACATGGGTACACGTCGCTAGGTCTTTGTGTACGAACGTGCTTCTGTTATTGGCGTGAGACTTGCTGCTCGGGGACATCGTCGACATTGTTTCTGTCAGCTTTCGGACGAATTCTGCGTCTTCATTTTTCGGCTGTGAAGGCACGAAGAAATCTGACGGTATTCTAAGTGTCGATCCGTAGGTAATGAGGGCCGGGCTCAATTGAGTATCTTCCCGTAGGGCGGTACGAAGGCCAAGTAACACAGTCGGTAGTTCCTCGCTCCAGTGCGCACCGGCGCTTCGCGCCATAAGCGCGGACTTCAATGTGCGATGCCAGCGTTCAACTTGACCATTTGCTTGAGGGTGGTAGGCAGTTGTACGTATTCTTGTTATGCCGAATTTCTTCATAAGTAAGTTGAATAACGACGATTCAAACTGTCGCCCTTGATCCGTTGTAATTCGTAAAGGACAACCAAATCGTGATATCCATCCCTCGTAGATTGCTTTGGCGACGGTGTCGGCGGTGACGTCACGCACAGGAATTGCTTCCGGCCATTTAGTGCAGCGGTCGATTATTGTTACTAGGTATCTGTAGTCGTTAGAGGGCGGCAGTGGTCCAACGATGTCGACGTGAATGTGTTCGAAGCGCGACGATTTTTGAAACTCGCCGAGTGGGCTGATAACGTGTCGTTGAACTTTCCCGCGCTGGCAACCGATGCATGATTTCGCCCACAAACCAACTTCTTTATTCATATTCGGCCAGAAAAACTTTGTAGACATTACTCTTCTTGTTGTTCGCACACCCGGGTGACTTAGTTCGTGTTGCGCTTTGAATGCTACTACACGATAAGCCGCTGGTAGGTATGGACGAACGTTGCCGGTTGATGTTTCGCATATGATGGGTCGTTGACCTCCGGGTAATGTGATAGGCGCGAACTTGAGATTTGGGTTCGACATGCAGATCTTCAGTTCTTCATCGTTTTCTTGGTCTTGAGCGAGTTGGTTGTAGTCGATCGTGGAGTGCGACAAGTCGATTTCTTCGATGAGTGATAAGGCGTCAGCTGCTTCGTTCTTATCACCGTGAATGTACTTAATCTTCGCACAGAACTGACTAATGTAGTGAAGCTGGCGTTCTCGTCGTGGTGTGTCGCTGCTACTTGGCGTTCTTGTCAGGGCGTAAGTTAGTGGTTTGTGATCGGTGAATATTGTTAGGTCACTGCCCTCAATCAGTCGTCGTAGGTGTTGCACTGCGGTGTACATTGCTAATAATTCGCGATCGTACACGCTGTAGCGTCGCTGCGTCTCACTCATAGTTTTTGAGTAGAATGCCAGTGGTCTCCACGCGTTGTCCACTTTTTGTTGAAGAACGGCGCCGATGCTAGTGTTCGATGCGTCGGTAAATAAACATAGCGGCGCGTTAGGAATGGGGTGCGTCAGAGTTGTAGCCTCGAGTATGCTTTGTCGGCATTTTTCAAAGGCTTGTTCTGCTACTTGAGACCATTGTATCGGAGTTTTGTCGTTCTTCTTGCTGTTGTGTAGGTATTTGTTCAATTCATGTTGGTACTCGGCTTGATGTGGTAAACAACTACGGTAGAAATTTATCATTCCTAAAAATCTTCTTAGTTCTTGCACTGTTTGTGGTTTGGGATAGTCGACTATGGTTTGAATTCGTTCTTGAGTGGGTTTGATTCCTTCTGATGAAACTTCGTATCCGAGGAACTCGATGGTTTTCTTGTCAAACTCGCATTTATCGATGTTAAGACTGACGCCGTAGGTATTTAGGCGTTCGAGTACTTGTTCTAAGTGGCGGCGGTGTTCTTCCTTGTTTCTCGAGTGTACGAGCAGATCGTCGACGAAACAGAATACGTTGTCGTCGAGTCCTCGCAGAACCTCATGCATGAAACGTTGAAAAGTTTGACCGGAGTTTCTTAAGCCGAACGTCATGCAGTTGAATTCGAAGAGGCCGAATGGAGTTATTATTGCTGTTTTTTGAGCATCTTGTTTTGCGATTGGTATCCAGAAATATGCCATTTTCAAATCGAGTTTCGAGAATATTGTCTTGCCATGAAGTTGGTATGTGAAATCTTGAATTCGTGGAATAGGGTATCGGTCGGGAACGGTGACGGCGTTGAGTCTTCTGTAATCGCCACATACTCGAAGTGATCCGTCTTTCTTTTTCACAATGTGAAGTGGACTCGCCCACGGACTGCTTGACGGCTTGCATATTCCCATCTCAATCATGCGCTCGAACTCGAGTTTTGCCGCTTTATATTTGTCGGGCGGTAGAGGGCGCGGTCGTGAGTAGATCGGCGGCCCAGTCGTCTCGATGTGGTGTGTGACGTCATGCTTGGCTGGAGTTTTTAGTGTCATTGGTCGTAGTACATCTGGATATTTCTTCAGCAGGTCGTGATGAGTGTGGTCGTGGTTGATAATGTGGATTGATTCTTCTTTGTTGTTTATTTTGATGGCGTTCACACTAAGCTCAGTCACACGGTCGATAAGTTTTCTTTGGTGCAAGTCGACTAACAGTTTGTGCTGTACCAGGAAATCGGCACCCAGTATTGAAGTCTTCACATTGGCGACGACGAAAGTCCATTTGAAACTTCTTCGTAATCCTAGGTTGAGCTCGAGTGTGCGCTCTCCGTAGGTACGAATCTCTGTTCCGTTGGCTGCGTAAAGTTTGTAGCCTGCATTGTCCGCCGGTCTTGAGTATTTCTGGTTTCGAGCGGCTAATACCGATATGTCGGCTCCCGTGTCGACAAGAAATTTTTCTCGGTTGTTGATGTCGATCACACATAGGCGGTGGCTTATTTGGTTTACATCGACACCCGCCACTATCGATGCACGTTCTAGTTTTCCCGCTTTTCTCTGGAACACGGCGATTCACATTTCCGTGCCTCGTTGCCGAATCGGTAATGGAAACGGCACAGCCAGTCGGGGTCGCCGGGCTTGCGGGAGTTAACATTACGCTGTCTTGATTGTGAGCGTGAGCGGCTACGATGTGCTGAGTTTTGGCGGGAACGATGATACGATGAATGTTGATGTTTTCGAAGTTCGGTGACTTCCAGTGACAACTTCTCTATTTTTTTCGTAAGCATATTGATTTGTAGGTTTGTTATCGCGTTTAACTGCACCTCATTGACTGCTGAACTTGTTGACGGAGGATTTGCTGTGGAGACTGCGGCGACTGTGGTGGGTCCGAAATGCTCCATCATTTTGTCAGCCATCGCGGCGAGCACTTCGAGCGACGACTCGGTGTTGACGGAGAGCACGGTGCGAACTTGTGGGGGCAGCTGGTTGAGCCACATAACCTTCAGTGCCTCATCGGATAGTAGCTTGCCACTGAGATCTCGCATTTTACGCAGCAGCTGGCTTGGCTTGTTGTCGCCGAGTTCGAGACCGCTGAGTAGCTTCTGTAACTGCCGGTGATCTGACTCTTGGTACGTCGAGATGAGTCTGTCCTTGAGCGTGCTGTACTTGCCGGTGGCCGGTGGATGTAAGATTATGTCTCCGATTTGTTCTAGGTCGCTGTTGCCGAGTAGCGGGACGACGAGGTTGAATTTCTGCTCTTCACCTATCTTGCTGGCAGCAACGGCGGCTTCAAATTGCGCGAACCACAGGCGAGGATTTTGGCGCCAAAATGGTGGTAGACGTGCAGGAAGTGAGATTGTTGCCACGTCACTCTTCACTGTTGTGGCGCCCTCAGCATCGCAAAAATCGTCGGGAGTCTTCGACATGATGGTGTTCTTCTATTTCTCTAGTGGATCTTGCAGGAGTTTGATGATCGAGGAGCTCAGGCTTAGTCTTCCAGGTCGTGTTCTTGTACTTATTGTTCGCGGGGTCACCAATTTAGGAGATGCAGGGATTCACCGTAGATAATAAAACTCAGTACTCCAACTGGGATGAACAACGAATAACGAATAATTTTATTTACAAAAGCTCTACTTTTATATACATCAACTTGATAGCATCTAGGCATAACCGATCAGTTCTCCAACGCTCGACCAATAGCGACGCGCCGCAGGGCGAGCCGCGCGCGGGGCGCGGGGCGCTGTTTCGCCGCGGCACTCAATCGCCGCGAAGGGATAAATAGGAGTGGCGCGCGAAGCGCGGTCCTTTCCATCGCGCGCCGCCGTCGAGTGAAGACCGTCTGCTCTGCTGTTGCTCCGCCGTGTGTCGTCAGCGCCGCGTGTCCATCTGCGTAGTCCCGGAGTGTGAAATGAAGATGGCGAGGGAACTGGTGTTAAGCTTGCTCTGCCTGCTTGCCTCTGCTTACAAAACCGCTTCTTTCGAAGCGAAATGGCCGGCGTGTGCGGTGTTGTGATGACGCCGTACTGTGCCCGTGCTTCCATCCTATTTCTTTATAAACCCGTCTTTTTCAAGATGCTTGCTTCTCTGTTTCTTTGCGGAACGTCATTAACGTGGTAAGGTAACTGGTTCGGTGTTGAGTGGTAATATTTTGGTTTGAAGGTATGTGGTAACTTGCTCAGAGGTATGTGGTAATTGTGTGACGGTACTATGTCACTACACACTTATCCTAAACTATGTAATATACATAATGATCGTAAATACATCTTCGACAACGCAATTGACGTTCGTCAAGAAGCCATTTTTCAAGTAATGTCAAAATAAGGGTTGCTAGATGTGTTTTTTATATATTACATAAAATCTAATTAGTGTTGCAATTTGAAAATGTTAATTTATCACAGGCCAGTTGTTATTTTTATAACAAATCTTTTTTTTAGCGGTCATGTATGTCAGTAAATACAATGCCAAATTGTTATATTACTATCATTGTCATATAACTATAATTGTATATTTTTCTTTAAAAAACATAACCAACAATTGTTTACACTATATACATTTCTGATTTAATGACTAGAGTAACATTTGCAAGTGCAACAAATTATTACAGGTTAACACCACATGCACAGAAAACGGCTTTATTAACATATCGGGGGGCACGGCAGTGCCTGGCCAAGTCGAGTGCGAAGCAAACACTGCCGTACCATCCTTTACTAGAACCATTTTGCCGCATTTTCAGGCCCCTATTTGAGAACCTCTGGACAAGACCAGAACGCAGAAATATATTATCGCTATAATCACATAGTTAAAATCCAAAATTTCAAGTCTGTAGGTCATTTAGTTCCAAAGTAAAGCGAAAGCAAAGTTTCGCATTTATGACACTCGCTCACTCATGATCATAAGAATAGAACTAGTACTTCCCATAAACTCAGAGAGCTGAAATTTGGTACAGAGCCAGCTTTATGTGGCCATTAAACCCTAAGGTTTAATGGCCACATAAAGGGAAAACTATAAAACTAGGATAATCGAAGATCTGGAGTACCTGATGACCCTGATTAGAAAACACAAGAACCCAACCAAACTATTAGAGATCGACATACCGCCTTTACAAAAAAATATTCAACTTGGTGGGCCGCTTCATTTGATCTCAAAAATCGAAGGTTTGAAGTATCTGATGAAGAACCCTCAGCTGGTCTCAGCTGCATTAGAGAATTAGAGATACCTATGGTAATGCCCCCTTCTACTATTGGTACATTAGAAAGAAAATCGACTGTCGTTGCAAAAATCCAGCGTAGTGGGACACATCTTCTAATCTAATTTAATCTAGTCTTCTGCTTTTAATACGTATATAAATAAAATTAAAGGAAAACGCTGGATAAGACTAGACTGGCTTTTATACTTTTACTTACAAGACTAGAAGAAGAAATAGTCGAACGATTAACTTTATTCTACTCGAACATTACACAAATTAAATAATAAACAAACCGGAAAAAAAGAAAAGAAAGATTTGTAATAATAAAAAAACTACTCCTAAAAAGAAAAAAACTGTGTCAATTAAGAAAATCTAATAAAATAAATCAATATCGTATATATACGTTTCTACAAAAAGAAGTGAAATCCCACCAAAAACATTCTGTGAAAACTAGCCAAGTCTCGATGGAGCTGCTTGTTTATCTCTAAAAAGTAATTAAATCTAGACAAAGTCGTGCCAAGTCTAAGGTTCCTTACTGCGATTTCTTTATTATTATAGTTAATGTTGTGTGACTTGGTCGTTGAAGGGTACACAAGGGTCAAAACCAGGTGCTCCATGACACCATTGCACCAATCTGTCGCCAGAACCGCTACCCATTGCCGATGGAAAATTGCCACTTGGAAAACGTTGATTCAATAACCAGTCAATTGTAGGCTTTATAAAGCTGCATATTTCAATAATACTTATGTATAGGCGAGCCTGAAACAAACAGTATATATTTTTTTCCAATACAGACGGACTTCTTATCATTGATAGAGGTCCGTCTGTACGTCTATTTTATGTTAGATCGGTGGTCGATTTGACGCTCCAAAAAGAAGAGAGCAGAAGTCAGCATTGTCAATGCTGAATGCATGTGTTGCACAATCAACAACAGCCTAAAATGAGACACTAGCGTCCAATTACCAATACCAGTATGGGCTATTATCTCGCTTAACAACATAGGTAGTTACAACAGATATAACATTACGTGTAAACAAAATTGACTTGTACCCACTAACGTATAAATAATGTTCAACGGCCAAGTCACACAACATTAACTATAATAGTAAAGAAATCGCAGTAAGGAATCTTAGACTTGGCACGACTTTGTCTAGATTTAATTACTTTTTAGAGATAAACCAGCAGCTCCATCGAGACTTGGCTAGTTTTTACAGGATGTTTTTGGTGGGATTATTGAATTTAGAATTTTTACATACAATGACTAAGTAATTAAAAGCAACAATAAAGAAAAACTATCATAATATTCAATGCTATATACAACATATAAAAACTAAATTTTAAAGGAGATGGTCCGAAAAAAACCCAGAATCGATTGGGACAAACTGGGTACCAATAGGTTCTTTGTAATGCACAATTTACCCCACGGAAAGGGCAATGCCGAAATCAATGGGTTTTAAGAGCTATAGGCTGACAAAGTGAAACGGCAAATATTCGCTGCCTAAATAAACTGACTTACATTAAGTGTTCTATTGTCATTTTTTTTGTCTTAATAATCAGCAAACTCGGGTGACTGCAATAAATCATATGTTTTGCATTGTTGTTATCATCGACCCATATCATTAACTGTTAGTCGTTCGTGGTAAGAGTACCCTCCATCTACAGACCTTCTTTAAAAAGGACTTTTAGCCAAAAGGTGTCGTAGACCGACGTTTCCGAGAACGGTTACACGACACCACGCAGCAGAACTCAACGCCGTCAACATTATGTATTTATTAATAGTTTAATAAGGTTTTAATATGCATTAGTATATTATTGTTTAAGTTTATTTTGTGAATTTCGTTCACAACAATATTTGGTGAGCGAGAGACTAATAGGAGCGTACCATTTTCTATTCCTTTGTTCCTTTTCTTGACTGGAGTTTTCGTTTGATGCCGTTGTGATCTGTTTTTTTTTATTTGTTGGATTTTCGCTTTTTGTATACCTGATACCGATTTACTCTTTTCGATTGGACACTTATTTTGGCGGAGAACAATCGTTGTGTGACCTGCATACGTTGAGTGCTACAAAGGCAGCGTCATATACTGTCCCAACAGATAGTCCTAGGGAGAAAGAGGTCATCTTCGGTCAAGCTATCCTAAGCGCAGCACACCGAGAGAAGATCAATCCCAGCAGGGAAGGTTGGCTGAAGTGACTGCCCAGCCACAGCAGGGAAATAGTAAATGCCAGGACTGGAGGGCGGGTGCTGGCTGGTATTGAAAGAGCCCCGAGGATGTTGATCTCGCAAGTGCATGACGGGAACAGCCTAACCATCAAAGGCGAAGTCAATGGAACACCGTTCAAACTGACGTTGGATACTGGAGCTTCTCACACGGTCGTCAATTCTCACCTAGCAAGTCGGTTTCTTGGGGACTACTTCAATAACCACGACCGTATACAATTACTAACAGCTACCGGTCAGCACATAATCGTAATAAATAGGTGGAGTTAAAATTGGGTGATAGAATGGTTCACCACAAGATTTATACAGGCAAGGAGTTACCTATCCGTCAGCGACCAAGAAGACTGCCGGTTGCACGGGAAAAAGAAGTGGAAACCATGATTTATTTATTTATTTATTATTCACAATATTCACATGAATGAGGGAATGGTGAAGGACGGTGTTATAGAGCCTTCATTCAGTCCATGGTGTTCTCTTGTGGTCCTGGTAAAGAAAAAGGACGGCAGCATGCGCTTTTGTGTGGACTATCGATGATTGAACGATGTCACGAAAAAGGACAGTTACCCACTGCCTAGGGTCGATGACACACTGGATACGCTGACTGGCGTATCCAGTGTGTCATCGATTCTAGGCATGAAGTGGTTTACCACATTGGACCTGAAAAGTGGCTACTGGCAAGTAGAAATAGACACCAAGGGCAAAGAAAAGACTGCATTCTCAACAGGAAAGGGGTTGTGGCAGTTTAAAGTTATGCCATTTGGATTGTGCAACGCTCCTGCAACATTTGAAAGGTTGATGGAGCAAGCAAGTACTTGCCGGATTGATTGAAGACGCATGTCTTGTCTATCTAGATGACATAATCATCGTGGGCCGTACGTTTGAAGATCACCATAAAAATCTCAACCGAGTGCTGTCGAAAATCCAAGCGGCAAATCTTAAGTTAAGTCCGAAAAAGTGCTCGTTTTTCAGACAGCAGGTGAACTTTTTAGGATACATAGTTTCGGGAGAAGGTGTTCAAACAGACCCGGAGAAAGTTGTCGCCGTCAAGGATTGGCCAGTTCCGAAAGACGAGTCACAGGTCAAAGCATTTCTGGGTTTGTGCTCCTACTATCGAAGGTTTGTCAAGAATTTTGCGGACATTGCAAAACCCCTCCAAACCGGAAAGAAATTACTGCGTTACGAGACGGGAGCTACTCGCCGTAGTAAAGACATTGCAGCACTTCAGTAAATATTTGTTGGGACGGAAATTCTATTTGCGAACTGACCATGCTGCATTGAAATGGCTATTACAGTTCAAGAATCCAGAAGGACAAGTTGCGAGATGGATTGAACTACTACAAGAGTTTGGCTTCGTAACCGAACATCGCAGTGGGAGAACTCACGGGAGAACTCACGCCTTGTCAAGAAGACCTTGTCCTAGCTGAAGACTGTAAAGCGTTCGTCATCTCGACTAACTAACCTCATATAATGTATGTAAATTGTAAATTTAATTATGATTAATTTTTATTATTATTAATTTTTATTACTGTTTTATTTTTATGACTCACTGTAACTGAATTGATTCATTTGAATGCATGAATGAATTGAATTAATAATATTGTGTATGTAATGTGACTGTTTGAGTGTATTATTTCTATTATGAGTCAGTGTTACTCGAATTAAAATGTTTTTTTTTTTATAACCCAGTGCGGAGCAAGGGGAAGTCTCCGAAATTGCAAGCAAAATGGGATGGACCATACCGAGTCGTAACTAGAATCTACGATGTCACCTACCGAATACAGAAGGGTCCACGAGGTGCGCCTAAGATTGTCCATGTAGACCGATTGGCGCGATACTGTTTAGACGATAAGAGTCTAGAATGTTCCACTATAGAACTGTCTAGAAGATTCGAGAAACTTGTGGAAGTTTCTCGAAGGACAATGTTCTACTATGGAGCTTTCTGGAAGATTCGAGAAAGCTGTGGAACTTTCTAGAAGGATGATGTTTCACTATGGACTGTGAAGAACGTTCGAGAAGGTTGTAGATCTTTCTCGAAGGATCGGTTGTCATATAAATAGATGTCGTGTTTGCGGGAGCAGTCAGTCTGATTTGGCTACACATCGAAGTGAATCGAAGTGAACTAGAAGTGCGATATCTAAGTGAGTAGTGATCAGTAGTGTATTTGTGAGTAAGTTTTAATTGTTTTGTAATTAATAAAGTTATTTCGTGTTTAATCGGTAGTAATTAATTTATCCCATATCCAGCTCGTAACAATACAGAAACATCTACACCATAAACACATCTAAATATTCGCTGAAACCAAATTTAATACATTATACAGTATAATAAAAAATATTAAAAACATACACAAACACACAATAAAAGGACACTGTAATTATAATGTATAAATTTAAAAGGTAACATTTTTAACCAACCCAGTACTATCATGGAAACAGTCCAAAAAACTACACTAATTGGTGTAATGGGAAGGGAATTAGCAACCTTTTGATATAAACCAAGCACGGCAGCACAGAGCTCAAGTCTCGGTATTGTTAATGGTTTAATAGGAGTTACGCGACTTTTAGCGATTAATAATCGCACGTTGACGTCACCCTGTTCATTGATGCTGCAAACATACAAACAAGCGCCTTAAGCTCGCTCCAAAGCGTCAGTAAAAATATGAAATTCAACCTGTTTATATGTGTTACAGACCACACGACGTGAAACACGTAAATTATGAAGGCAAGGCAAGGCTTTAATTATATTCGCCCATATTGTTCCACCCTCAGATGATAGCTGGTCATCCCATGCCGTCCAGCCAAAGTTTCTGAAGCAACATCTTCATGCTTACGACACACGGTGCTACAAACCCCAGAGAATCAAAAATTTGCGTGATTACTGCTAACATGCCACGCTTAGTATTTTCTATGCATTCAGGAATTTTTATAGGAAAACACAAATCATCTGTGTCAGTTCGCCAACTAAGACCAAGTGTCTTATCGACGACATCACTTTCCTTGTGGAAATCAAAATAAGACTCACCAGATGATTCTGAAATTAAACTGGGTTCGTTAGATTTCCTCTTCCATAATGGCATGCAAGCTGAAGCCAGAGCATCCGTCACCTTATTACGCAACATTTGAGCCTCCTCAAACACGTCTGAACCGATCAAAAGGTCATCCATGTAAAAATCATGAAGGATAACTTCTGCGACCTTTTGATCCTGATATTCTAGACCGACCTGTTTGAGGCACCTAGTAGCGAGAAACGGTGCACTAGCCGTACCGTAAGTAACTGTGTGCAATTGGTAAGCTTTAAGAGGACTAAAAGCATTATCACGCCAAATAATTTGCTGCAGGTGTATATCTGATAAATGAACAGACACCTGCCTGTACCTTTTCTCTACGTCAGCAGAGAGGACGTACTTATGCATTCTAAATCTAAGAATAATAATTGTGGTCAGATCGTCCTGGACGGTAGGCCCCACCATCTGTATTGTATGTATAAAAATACTAGAGCTAGTGGGTGCACTAGCATTCAAAACTACCCGTAATTTGGTTGTACTACTACTCTCGCGCAGTACTTTGTGATGAGGAATAAAATATGACAGCTAATCTTCACGAATATTACACTCTGACATATGGCCTAAAGAAATGTACTCAGTCATAAAATCCTTGTACATTTTATCGAGTGAGGGTTGGCTGAAATTTTTGCGCTCCAGTGACAGAAAACATCGTTTTGCACGATGATATGAATCGCCTAAAATATTCGAAGATTCCTTTATGGGTAATTTAACGCTAAAGCGGCCATCTGATAAGTGCGTTTAGTTTTTTTTTAAAGTGTTCTTCACATATCTTCTCCTCAGCTGAATAAGTCGATGACTCATGACAAACTTCCTCGAGCTGCCAGAAACGCGTCAATTGGTTTCGGATGTCATCTAGCTCAGTGCTCATTTACGGAGACGCGGCGCGTCGGGCGGCGCGTTGAACGTTTTTTCCGTTTACGGAGAGGTGGCGGTACACGCGCTCATAGTCCGGGAGGTAGCGTTGCAAAAGAAAAAGTCGTAGTAAGCCGGCTGAAATTACATCGATAATTGATCTTATATGACTAATACGAGAACCGACCGTCAGCTGTTCAAGTAACTGAGCTGGGTTTGGGTGTGGGAGATTGAGCAGCTGACGGTCGGTTCTCTTATCTATCTATCTTCTATCTAATTATATTATATACTCGTAAAGCTCGATTACCACTCGCTCACTCACTGACTGACATAATTGTTCTCCCTGATGGTGGATGGGGAGGTGGGTATATTTTGACAGATTCGTAAACGAGTAACTCTCGCGAGTAGGGGAAAAGTGCCAAACCCCCCTTTTCGCCCCCCTTCCTCCCCCTCCCTATCGTATCTCGGAAACTAAGAGACCCGTATTCTTTTTTTTTACGGATTCCTTTTTTTTAAGGAGGCTTGGAAAAGTAAAAACCATTTTTCAGAATTGCCCCCCTCCCTCCCCCTCCCTATCAGATCTCGGAAACTAAGAGATCCGTGTTGTGATTTTTTACGGATTCGTATAAAGGAGGCTCGGAAAAGTAAAACCGTCTTTCAAAACTCCCCCCTCTCCCCCCTTCACCCCTCCCCCCATCGTATCTCGGTAACTAGGACACGTAGCAGCTTTTAGATTTTTCGCTATTCTTTATTATTGAGGGTGTTGAAATTTGTATACCCTCCCCTCCCCTCCCCAACCTCCCCTAAAACTGAAAGGGCTGTAACTTCGTAACGGTTGGAGATAGCCTTAGCGAACCTGCGAAACCGAGTGGAGCGTAACGAAGGTTGAGTGGGTGAAGCGTCCGGTTATGTTTGACATTTTTACTAATTTTAGGGGTTCTAAAAGTGAAAGATCTACCACCACAAGCACGCGAGGTGCTTGCACCTCGCGCAACGCCCAAATACTAGTCTAAATATATAAAAGCGGGGGTCTACAGATTCCAAATTTGGCAAGTAGGTTCCTTATGTGGTCTATTAAAGAATACTCAAAGAATTTTTCAAAATTCATCCCCTAAGGGGGTTAACCAGGGCTCCAAAGTTTGTATGGGGAAACAAGATTAGTTAGACTATTTTATTCGAAACTTCACAGGAGTACTCCTATCGATAAATTAGTACACATTTGTGTTTCAGGTTTTTCAGAATTCAACCCCTAAAGGGGGAAATGGGGTGACCAAGTCTGAAAAAAAAGTGAAAAGGTCGGGTGTATTACAAAAACAACGATTTTAAGATTGAATGTGGCGGACTGTCGGCGGGTGTCGATTCCGAGATTATCAGGGATCATTACGAATTTGGCATTTATTTTGAGATCCAGAAGATGGCGGATTCGACTTCTATACAGGATTATTGTTGATTTATTGTGAAGATCGTGATAACGATGGTTATTGTGACAGTGATGGTAATTGTGATAATGATGGTGATTGTGATTATGATGGTGATTGTGATAGTGACTTCTTATTTTGAGATCCAGAAGATGGCGTATTCGACTTCGATACTGGGTAAAGGGAAAAAACGGTTCAGTAAATCACGAGAAACAGCTTGGCCACTCTTTTGTAACACGGCGGTGCCCGCGGCGGCACACGCGCTTATAATGCGGGAGGTACCGTTGCAAATGAAAAAGTCATAGTAAGCCGGCTGAAATGGATGGAATATTAGAATAAATCAATTATTTGATGATTGCCCATCCGAAAAAAAAAAAAAGCGGTTGAATTCTTTACCTGGCAAAGCCTGGGTCCTGGCCTTGCAGGCTCTCGGGCCCCGACTGGAGAGGCTCCTAAGCGCATGCTTGGCGAGAGGCCAGTTCCCGCTTCGTTGGAAGACGGGGAAGCTGGTCCTCATACGGAAGCCGGGGCGCCCTGCGGACTCTCCGTCCGCATACCGGCCCATCGTGTTGCTCGACGAGGTGGGCAAACTCTTTGAAAGATTCATTGCCAACCGCCTCGCCGGGCACCTGGCGGGGATGGGGCCGGATCTTGCGAAACACCAGTTTACGTAGGGGGCGCTCGACGGTGGATGCCATCGTGCGCGTAAGAGCCCTCACGACGGGGGATGCGGTGTCCCGGGGTGGGGTGGTCTTGGCGGTGTCTCTCGACATCGCATACGCCTTCAACTCCATGCCCTGGAGCTGCATTAGGGAGGCACTCCGGTGCCGACCTACCTTCGTCGTGTGGTCGGGGACTACCTGACGGATAGGTACGTCATCTACCCTGGTTGCAGCGGAGAGTGGAACCGGCGAGAGATGTCGTGCGGTGTTCCACAGGGTTCGGTTCTAGAGCCGCCCTTGTGGAACATCGGTTACGACTGGGTGCTGCGCGCCGACCTCCCTGACGGCGTCAGCGTAGTTTGCTACGCTGACGACATGCTGGTGCTGGCGCAAGGGAGGTCGCACGAGGCGGCGGCCGAGCTGATGACAGGCGGGGTTGCGATAGTCGTGGAGAGGATCCGGCAATTGGGTCTCGAGATGGCATTGCACAAGTCCGAGGCCATGTGCTTTCATGGGCCTCGGAATGCGCCACCGTCGGGATCCATGCTGACGGTAGGAGGGGTTCCCATCGGCGTCGAGCCGACGTTGAAGTACCTAGGTCTCGTCTTCGCCAGCCGGTGGAACTTCGTGGAGCATTTTCGACGTTTGGCCCCCAAATTGGAACGGGTCGGGGCTGCCTTCAAGCGGCTCTTGCCCAACCTGGGGGGTCCAAAAGCCTCCTGCCGGAGGCTCTACGTGGGGGTCGTGCGGTCCATGGCCCTTTATGGGGCCCCAGAGTGGGCGCGTTCTTTGAGGCGGCGAGCCGCCCATTGTGCTAGGTCCGACACTCTTTATCATTTACATCAATGCTTTATGCAGAATGAAATTAAAAAATGCAGAAATCATAACTTTTGCAGATGATACTGCTTGCTGAAGAAGGACTAACATCTATTATGAACAATATTTTAACATTAAACTTGGCTAAAACAAAATATATAACCTTCACTATTAAAAAAATACGATCAACCTCTGCAAAATAGTCTTACTTTAAGAGCCCATGTATGTGAATCAAATTTTTTAAACTGTAACTGCCATGTAGTAGATTCTGTCTCTTCAATAAAATATTTGGGTATCTTAATTGATCAAAACCTAAACTGGAAAATCCATATTAATAATCTCACCTCTAGACTACGAAAACTAATAACAGTTTAAAAAAAAATCAGACATATAAATGATAATAGAATAGTAAAGGAAGTTTATTTTGCATAAATGATAAATGATGTTTATTTTGCAAATAGGTTTTTTAAAAACACTTTTACACGTCGCTTTTTTAAACTAGATGGGGCCGGTGTTTCGTACCTGACTACTCTGAGAAGAAACAGCCGAAACAAACTCAGAGGTCATAGTCTCTTTTAAAGTCCAGACATAATCTTGGTTAACTCACATGAGGACTATGCAGATTAGTGTCTGAGATGGTCTCTTGAAGAAAGAACCACACAGATTTGAGTGGACCTGTCCAGTCAGTGCAAGCATTTGTCAGTTATCGTGTAGCTCGACTTATAACTCAAGGAGCTCAACGACACGACGAACAATACCAAAGAAAGGACATTTGGGTAGGTCGCTTATAGTACTCAAACTGCTAGAATTGTCTAGCAGTTTGAGTACTATAAGCGACCGTGTCGTGCCACTATTGAGTGGAAAAAGATACACATGGTCCTCACATTCACAATAATCAAATAAAATTAATACAAAATACTCTACAAAATAAATGTCATTAAATGTGACCATTAACAATAAAAAATAAAAGTAAAATACTTAGCAAAGTAAGTATTCATGTCAAATCATTAAATATAACAATAAGAAAAATATAAAACAAAATAATAATAAAAAAAATAATAAAATAACAAAACGAATTATAAATAACGAAATAATGAAAAAAAAAAGCATTATCCAAATCAAACGAAACACGACAGGAATGTACGAATAACGAAAATATAAGAAAATCAATGCCATAAAACTAAAACGTCATAAATGCTGACCAGAAGCCGAACCAAACAACAGGCACACCCACCATCTCCGGGCTCGTCGCTCAGCTCCGCCTCGCAGCCGCCGGGACGCGCCACATCCGTGAGCATCGTGTCGCCGGTCGCTGTAGTTGCGTCGAGCTCGAGCGACGGGTTTTTCTCCCCGCCGTCGACACCACCACCACCATCGCCTCGACGACGAGCAAGAGGACGGCCACCAGCGGGCTTGGGACCTCGTGGCCAACCGGCCCCGAACAGGGTCCCCGCTGCCGGTGGAAATGTGTCGCGCATGCGATGGACTCATTCCATAAACGAGAATGTCATGCGCGTATATTATGGGGCTACAGAGGGAGGAAACAACCTGACCGCGTACCGTGTTCGGATGCTCTCTCTGTTTCAGGTGCTTGACCAGCTGTCAACGTGTCAGCGCAAGGACTGTCGGATCAGGTGCGAGTCATCCAGCGTAATCGTATGTTGGATGACACCGTACTTGATCGCTTGCGGACTGAAATGCAGAGTAGCCATGTCATTGCCACGCCGTCGCAGGCTGTGGTTCCACCACAGTCTAGCATAATACCAAATCGCAATAACGACGTAAGTGATGACATGGTTACTAATGTAAGTACCCAGTGCAATGAGGAAATGAGGAGTGCTTTGGAAGGTGTGATTCGGGAATATCGGTTCATGCCAGCCGACCTTAGGCCACGCATACCTCGTTTGCCCATGCATAACAAAAATAGGGCGCTGGTGGCTGTTCTGGATTCGCAGTTGTCAAACTATTTTGATAACTGCGAAGACCTCATCGATGCTCATTCGATCCTGTATTGTGCAGCTGTAGCGGCATGTCGTGTAGCTCACGTCAAATTTTCTGATAACAGAGCTACACGACCTAAGCCAGCCGTACCAGCATGGCAGTACAGGATTGAGCGACGTATTGATGGGGCCAGAGCACTCATCGGCAAACTGATCTGTTTCAGGGAGGGCAATACACGCCCTAGAGTAATGCGTTTTGTGAGGCGGGCGTTCTCGGGGACTGATATCAGTCCTCGAGACTACATGTCCCGTGTCACAGAGCGCATCGACTTCCTGAAGCAGAAAGTGTATGCATGGGCAAACCGTATTCGTAGTATAAACGGCGGGTGGACCGATACACTCAGAATCGCACATTCCAAAGAGATGAAAGGTGGGTTTATAGGGCTTGGGAACGACCGGACCAAGGTATGGCTGACACGCGCCTGCCGGATGATGATGCTATGTGTTCGTTCTGGCGCAGCATCTGGTCGGTGCCTGTTAGCCATACCGAGGATGAATGGACCCGGGAGGTCGAGCGAGCGTGCGATCCAGTACAAGAAATGGGGGCAATCACCATCTGCCCCCAAGACGTAGTTCGTGCAGTCCGTCCGTTGCCTAACTGGAAATCTCCAGGGCCGGAAGGGCTGCACAACTTCTGTATTAAATGGTTCACAAGGTCGCACGCTCGCCTGGCAACCCTGTTCCAGTCAGCATTAGAGTCAGGGTCGCTGCCCGAGTTCCTGACAACAGGTATAACCCACCTGCTCCATAAATCGGGTAGTACTGCGGAGCCTAAAAATTATAGAACGATTACCTGTCTTCCGACAGTCTATAAAGTTCTTACATCCATTTTGAGAGCTAAAATTAACAAACACATTGATGATAATTCTATCATGTCCGCTTCTCAAAATGGATGTAGGAACGGGTCCCGCGGTACTAAGGAGCTACTCCTCATTGATATGGCCATTAGCCAACAGGTTCGCCGTTCCCGAAGGGATCTATCGACATGTTGGATAGATTATAAGAAGGCCTATGACTCCGTGCCACATACATGGCTCATGAGGGTGCTAGAGTTGTATAAAGTAGATGCAACTCTGCGCACCTTCCTGATGTCGTGTATGGGACAATGGAGGACAGTCCTTCGCTATCCAGGATGTCGGCAAATCCAGAGGAATAGCGAGCCGATAAGGATAGAGCGAGGTATATTTCAGGGCGACAGTTTGAGTCCACTTTGGTTCTGCTTAGCCTTGAATCCTCTTAGCACGCTGCTGGAGGACTCAGGTCTAGGCTATCGGTTGAGGAAAGGTGGTCAAGTTGTATCTCACCTCCTTTACATGGATGACTTGAAACTCTTTGCCCCCAATGATTTGCAACTGATGGAGCTACTGAAGCTTTCAGTAGTGCCATCAGGATGGAATTTGGTGTGGACAAATGTGCGGTCATGCATGTAAAACGAGGGGAGATTGTGGAATCTGTGGGAACCCAGCTCTCGGATTCCATAAATCTTAGATCCCTCTCAGCAACCGAAACCTATAAGTATTTGGGTATGTCGGAAGCGCTGGGCATCAGTGTTGCTGACATGAAGCAATCGTTGAAGGAACGCTTCTTTGGCCGCCTGAAAAAAGTATTTAATAGTCTTTTAGCAGGCGGAAATAAGGTGCGTGCCTTCAACGGTTGGGTTATGCCGGTTTTGATGTACTCTTTTGGCATACTGAAATGGACTCAAACAGAACTAGACGCCCTGGATAGGAAGGTCCGTACATTGTTGACGGCATATCGAATGCATCACCCACGTTCTTCGGTTATGAGACTGTATATCCCGCGGAAGTGTGGGGGTCTAGGCTTTGTAAACGCTAAGACTCTCCACAATCGCGAGATATGCAGTCTCAGGGAATATTTCCTGGAAGCCGACGTGGGGATGCATCGAGATGTGGTCGCGGTGGACAAGGGCCTCATCCCGCTCTCCTTGGCTAAAGAGAACTGGCGCAAACCTGTAGTGCTTGACACTAACGACCGCAGGGAGGTATGGCAGAGTAAGGAGCTTCACAGACGCTTTTTCCGGGCCCTGCACGGGCCCGATGTAGACCTGTCAGCGTCCGTAGCCTGGCTACGCGCCGGGGACCTCTTCGGAGAAACCGAAGGTTTTGTCTGTGCGATTATGGATGAAGTTATGATGACGAATAACTACCGGAGATTTACTGTGAAGGACGGCACGGTTGACATATGTCGGGCATGCCACCGTCCAGGTGAATCAATCCGTCACATTATCTCTGGGTGTTCTCGTTTGGCTAACGGAGAGTACTTGCATAGACACAACCTTGTAGCCAGGATTATCCATCAGCAACTTGCTCTAAAATACAGACTTGTGGAATCGGAAGTGCCGTACTATAGGTATGTGCCCGACCCAGTTCTCGAAAATGGCAATATCACATTGTACTGGGATCGATCCATCATCACTGACAGGACTATTTTAGCCAATAAGCCTGATATAGTAGTGGTGGATCGATCAGAGCAGCGCGCAATGATTGTTGACATAACGGTTGACTTGGCTCGCGAGGTTGTCGACATGTGGGATGTGGACTCAGCGATCATTGTGCCGATAGTCGTATCAGCCCATGGCTTAATTGCTAAGAGCCTCGATGAATACCTGAGGAGGCTCTCGTTAGGCAGCTGGATCAGGGGCTTGATTCAGAAAGCAGTACTCCTGGACACGGCTCGTATTGTTAGGAGGTTTCTCTCTCTGGAGCCCTGACCACCGGTAGCTTGGACCCTGTTCCCGATACCGGCGGGCCACAATTTTTTATATTTTTAAATGTTTTTTATATTGTTTTTTCTAAGGAATATTTAAAAATGTAATTAGTTTGTAAAAATATGAATAAAGGATAAAATACTAAAAGTATTCATGTCAAATAAATTAAATGTCACAGTGTATATGAGAAAGGAATCAATAAAAAAACAAGCGAAGTCCGAAATTTCGACATTCACAGAGTAAATTTATTTGGAGCAGCTTAATCCCAAGCCTTTTTATCTTCGAGATAGTGATTAATGTTATAGTAGGCTTTCAGACATAGCTTCCGTTTTATAAACGATTTGAATTTATTTAGGCTTAGTAATTGAATACGACTCGGAAGTTTATTGTAAAAACGTATACATTGGCATCTGAACGTACCCCCTATTTTTTTTAGCCTCGTTGCAGGAACAACATATTTGTGTTTATTCCTCGTATTTACGTTGTAGATATCACTGTATTTTTTAAACAAATTAATATTTTTATGTGCGTACAAAAGGTTTTCATAAATAAATTGAGAGGGGACAGTAAGTATATTAATCTCTTTAAATTTTTCTCTGAGGGTATGTCTAGGACTTAATTTATAAATTGAACGAATTGCCCTTTTTTGCAAAACAAATATTGTCTGAATATCGGCGGCATTGCCCCACAAGAGAATACCGTACGACATCACACTGGAAATAACTAAAGTAAACTAAACGGGCTGTCTCTAAATCAGTTAAATCACGAATTTTTCTAACGGCGTATGCTGCAGAGCTAAGCTTTTTTGACAATTTGTCTATATGGGGGCCCCACTGAAGCTTGGCATCCAAAGTTATGCCTAAGAACACTGTGTTATCTTCCGGTTTCAACTCTTCATTCTTGATTAGTACACTAGTTTCCACTTGTCTTACATGGGGTATCGTAAACTTAATACATTTAGTTTTTTTCTCATTTAGGAGTAGATTGTTAACATTAAACCAATTAACGACTTTTGCCAGGGCGCTATTAACATCGTCCGTAACTAGCTGCTGACGTTTGAGTTTAAATAAAAGAGAGGCATCGTCTGCAAACAACACTATGTCATGATTATCCTTTAGGAGGTAAGGCAAGTCATTTATATAAATAAGAAACAAAAATGGGCCAAGAATTGAGCCCTGGGGTACCCCCATTCTTACTACGGATCCGGGGGACCTTTTCCCGTTAACATCAACTCTCTGAATCCTATCGCTCAAATATGACGCAAGAAGATCCAGAGAGGCGTTCCGGATTCCGTAGTGGTGTAGTTTCCTGATTAATGTTTCATGAAGAACGCAATCGAAAGCCTTAGACAAATCGCAAAAAATGCCCAAAGCATCGCATTTAACTTCCCATGCATTATAAATGTGCCCTAAAAGTTCAACAGTTCAATCAGTAGTTGAACAACCCCTTGTAAAACCGAACTGTTTCTTATGCAATAACTTATGTTTATTGAAAAATCTTTGCATTTGTTCTCAAATTAGTTTTTCAAAAATTTTACTGAAGGTGGGTAGTACAGAAATGGGTCTATAATTAGTGGGGTCTGATTTACTACCCGATTTAAACAATGGTATTATTTTACTATTTTTCATTAGATCAGGAAACTCACCACGGTCAATACAATCGTTAAATATTACAGCTAAAGAAGGAGCTACAATGGTTATAATGGACTTAGCAACGTCCACAGAATGACCCCATAGATCGGCGGTCTTCTTAACATTTAACGTGTGAAAAGTTTTAATTATATCTTTACAGGTGACATATTGAAAATTAAATTCGGAATCACAGACTGAAACGTTTTCCCTTAATAAAGACTCGGCAGCAGCAGGTGACGAGTTTAGCAATTTAGTAGTCGATACGGGAATATCCGCAAAGAAATTTTCAAATGCTGTGGCAACTTGAGTGTCTGAATTCAAAATATTATCGCCAATAGCAAGGCTGTAGTCACTATCTCGATTGCAAGACTTTCCCGTTTCGCTATTAATAATGTTCCATGTCATTTTAATTACATTACTACTGTTTTTAATTTTTGAACTCAAATAACGTGACTTTGCTATAAAACAAACTTTTTTAAATACCTTAGAATAATTCTTAACATATAACTTAAATTCTACAGTGTTTATATACGTCCGTTCTTCATACAGCTCATAAAGTCGTTTTCGACTCTTATGAATACCAATGGTGGCCCAGTCGTTGAAAGAAGCGTTACTATTAACCGAGATTGTCTTAGGAACAAACGTGGTTTTAAATTGTGTGCAATACATACTAAAAAAATCGTTATATTGTTGGTTGGGATCACCGTTATTTGACAAAGGTGGTAATTTAGACAAAAGTTTAGTTTTAAAAGTTTCCAGGCGATTTTTAGTTTTTGGATTAACAATGATATCCTTCTTAGTGACTTTCTTGTTTACATTAGGAATTGTGATCAATTGCCCACAATGATCTGAATCTATTAAGTTAATAATTACTGTGTGGGTAGGTATGACATCTGTGTAAATATTATCGAGGCAAGTGGCACTAGTGGGGGTTATTCTAGTGGGCTCCAGCATTGTGTCAATCTATCGCTACTTATGGTATAATGGCATGGGGAGGCGCGGCAAAAACTTACCTAATTAAAGTGGAAAGAGCGCAACGAGCAATTATAAAGATAATTAATTTAAAAAAATTCAGGTACCCTACTGTAGATTTATATAAGGAATACTCAGTTCTTTCCATAAGGCAATTAATCAATAAAACAATTATACTAAAACAACACACGAAACCATTACAAATATCAAATCAAAGACGACAATTTATGGTTTACACTATTCCCTTCTGTAGAACAAGTTTTGCGCAGAAAATCTTTCGTTACCTAGGACCTTTTGTATACAATAGAATTAATCAGTCTGTATCTATATCAAAATGCAGCAACTTTGTGTGCAAAAATATTGTAGATAAATATCTCAAAAATATGGACTACGAATCAACAGAGAAATTATTAATAAGTGTTGTTTGACGGGACTGGAATGTATTTTAAAATGATTGTTATTTTTTCTTTCCCTTCTTTTTTTTTTTTTTAGTTTTACAATTTTAATAACACTTGTAAATTGCTAACAGGCTTTGAGTAATGTTGTGTGGCACCTTAAAATTTTGCTTTCAGTTTTTCATTAAAGCTACAAACAATGTCAAGACTATTTATCACCTAGTTGTATTTTTGATTGAATAAAATTGTAACAAATCAACATTGTCTTAATGTTGAGGAATTATGAGTATAACTGTGTTAGTTAAGTAAGTCAAGTGAACTTGTTGCACTATCTGAGTTTAGTAATATTATTGCAAACATAACATGCAGTTAATCTGTTTAGTTTGCTTATACTATGTAAATCGGAGACAGCAAACTGGCCGCACTACTCTGCCGTCGTACAGTTTATAACTAGTACGGTTAAGTTATCTAATTTGTTTGTCACAAATCTACCCAATAAGTTTCAAATATCTACCATCATTAATTTATTGCACAATTGTTTTTTAGACGTGATATACATGTTGTTATATAATTGTGAAAATAGGCTAAGTTTAACGGAAATAAAGTTTATATTATTATTATATTATTATCTGAACGCGCCCCAAAGGGTGATAGCCGTAAGGCTGATCCGGGGGTACCGCACGATCTCCGGCGAGGCGGCGAGCCTCCTTGCTGGATTGCCGCCATGGGATCTGGAGGCGATAGTCCTCGCGCGCCTGCACGAATGGCGCGTGGAGGCACACGCCGGGGGGAAACTCCGGGAAGCCCTGCTTAACCCCTTTAGGGGATGAATTTTGAAAAATCCTTTCTTAGTGCACCCCTAGACCACATAAGGAACCTACTTACCAAATTTGGAATCTGTAGACCCAGCGGTTTGGGCTGTGCGTTGATAGGTGAGTGTACCTTTCGGTTTTATATATTTAGAAGATTAGTAAAATTACATTGAATTGATGAAAAGTGATATGAATAATTACTACAGCCGCCGTTAATTGGACCGCAAACTAGCCAACCAAGTCTAGTTTGATAAAGTGTTGGTTTCCCATCACCTAGTAAAATGTTATTAGATCCTAATAAACTCCAAATAACGTCTGCTCTTATAATAATATCAAAGAAGCGGGTGTGTCGAAGTACGGATCAGCTAAGTGAATATTTGACGGTATATTCACATGTACCTGTCTGCGGGCGTTCGCTAGTGCCCATTTTCAAGAATAAAGGTGATGTGCAGGACTGCAACAACTATCGGGGGATAAAGCTCATGTCACATAGTATGAAAGTATGGGAGAAAGTGATAGAGAAAAGAATAAGAGAGGAGAGTGAGATCACCCAAAACCAGTTTGGGTTTATGCCAGGTCGAGGAACAATGGACGCCACTTTTGCACTCCGCCAAATGTGTGAGAAGTACAGACGTGCACACAAGAACTTGCACATGGTGTTCATTGATCTGGAGAAAGCGTATGATAGGGTACCTCGGGATGTGTTGTGGTGGGCCTTGACAGAGAAAGGTATACCTGGGAAGTATGTAGAGTTAATACGTGCTATGTACAGTCAATCTTGTACCTACGTCCGGTCTGCTGCTGGCAACACCGACGAGTTCAGTGTGGCTGTAGGCTTGCATCAAGGGTCGGCTTTAAGTCCTTACCTCTTCTTGTTGATCGTGGACGCTCTGACGTCGGACATACAGGAAGAGGCACCCTGGTGCATGTTGTTTGCCGACGACATTGTTCTTGTCGGTGAAGATGGACCTGAGATCCAGAGCAGATTGGAGAAATGGCAACAGAAACTGGAGAATGTTGGCTTGAAAATCAGCAGAAGCAAGACTGAGTACATGTTCTGCGATTTCGGCGGTCTCTCCAGTTCTGCAGCCATAGCGCTAGATGGCGCGCTCCTTCCAGTCTGCTCCGACTTTCGGTATCTCGGTTCACTCATGCAATGCGATGGCGAAATAGATCGGAGTGTTAAGCACAGAATTAACGCTGGATGGATGAAATGGCGGCAGGTCACGGGAACAATATGCGACTCCCGCATTCCCCTTAAACTCAAGGGAAAGATTTATAAAACCATGATTAGACCTGCTGTCTTGTGTGGATCAGAATGTTGGGCCACAAAAGGGATGAATGAAAGGTATTTGCATGTGGCTGAGATGAGAATGCTAAGGGGGATGTGTGGTGTAACGCGAATGGATAAAATAAGGAATGAGTACATAAGAGAAAGTCTGAAAGTGGCGCCGGTGACTGAAAAATTGTGTGGTAATCGGTTATCGTGGTATGGACATATCACATGTCCATACCACGGAGGAATGAGGAGAATGTATTGAGGAAAATGTTGAGTATGAATGTAGATGGCTATAAGAGTAGAGGAAGACCAAAGAAACGATGGATGGACTGTGTGAAGGACGATATGGCTAGAAAGGAAGTGACTGCTGAGATGACGAGTAATAGAGAAGTATGGAAGAAGAAGGCATGCTGCGCCGACCCCAAGTAAGTTAGGATAGCGGGAAAGTTATCAGTGATTGTGGGCAAGACAAAACAGTTTAAATCAGTAGCGTACGATTCATGCAACGATTTAATGTGCACACGACACATCTTCTCCACGTGCGATATGGACTTATTTATGCCTTGTATAGATTTGTCTGTGTTGAAATGGGGTAGATTTAACTTATTAAATAAATTCTCTGTCAAAAAAGACGAGGTACTACCAGAATCGAGAAGAGCTCGAACGATGTGTTCTTTATTATTGAAATCGTAGCACCTAACCAACGCAGTTGACAACAGGATGTCGCCTGTGCCGCTCGTAAGCGAATGCGCACAGATACTAGCTGAGAGCGCAACGTGACTGTTGTTTGCGCCGGCAGTGGAGGATGACTCGACCTTAGCCTTATCGGTCGTACCATCAGCTGATTTGCTTGAAACAGGTTTCGGTTTGAAATCTGTGCTATGAATAAGCGTGTGGTGCTTGCGTTTACATATTTTACACCCTGATTTCTTGCAATTATTGGGATAGTGACCGTGACGCAAACGATTATAACATACCTTATAGCTAGGCAGTAAAGACATTCTGTCGTTGACTCTTAATGATAGAAACTGTGGACATGAATTAAGGTTGTGATCGCTTTCATACTTTGGACAACTATGTGACGACGAACTACCGGTGTTTTCTGTTGTAACAAAGGCTTTTATTTTAGTGTTCTGTTTTACATTAGTTGTAGAATGACGTGACTTTTCCAGTGTTTCTATTAACTCAGCGCGATTTCGCATAAATTTCAATGAGCTGATCAAAAGTGATTCTTCTAGATTTATCAATACGCCCTTTGTATTCCTCCCATTCTCGAAATGTTTTAGTGTCGAGTTTTTGTCGAACTACATGAATAAGTAATGTGTCCCAACTATGAACAGGTTTGTCTAATGTTCTTAACGCTCTATTCTCCTTAGTGATTGACTCGATATTGAACAACGCTGTAACGTGATTCTCAATCAATAATCTTCCATCATTGAATCGCTCACAAAGAAGCTCCCATGCCACAGTGTAATGATTGTATTTTTACATGTAGTATTTGCGACTGGGGAGCACAAAGGAAACACAGCCGATTCGTAACAAGATTTATTCTGAACTGTCTGTCACGACGCTTTTTCAACTACCATCAATATATTAATATTACTAAAGTAGGTACCTACACTATATCCCTCCCCACTTAATTAACAAAAACGATGCTTAATTAAGTACATATTTTTAATAATCTTATTTTTTAACCTCTGTCGTCTTAACTAGGCAACACTTACGAATCGGTCTCTACTGGGACGGTACAGGGGTAGGGGGGGGGTGTAGGAGGCGTTGAAAACTGTTCAGCAGCTGGTGCATCCGGAACTACGTCAGACAGAGACTGTGTCTCAGCCCGCAGACCGTCTGCGCCGCTCGACACCTCGGACTGCCCGGACTCCGCCTCAGCAGGCTCGGTCGGCACACAGACAGGTGGATCCTGATGTGATAGCCTAGCATTATGGGGATTACAAGTGAATCTCTGGATCTACGCTTTAATTGATCGATATGCCTATGAATCATGTTACCCTTGCTATCTAGGATTTTGAAATCATGAGCTCCCATCGCTCCCGCCACTGATCCTGGTTGCCACTTCTCTGTTTTCAGATACTGACGGTACCATACATACTCCCCTATTCCTATCTTCCTATCTACTCCTCCCTTAGTTCTAATCTGTCTCTGTTGTGCTTCCCGAACCCTTGTTTCCCTGTCCGGTTTCAAACCATCTAACTTTGTCCTTAAATGTCTACCCATTAATAACATAGAAGGTCTCTCATAGAATTACTCTTGCTCAGTCTCTTCTTCTTCCTCTTCTAGACTATGCTGATGTCTGTTTTCTTGATGCGACTGAGGATCTTCTTGATAAGCTCGAACGTCTGCAGAATTTGTGTATCCGCTTCATTTTCGGGCTTCGTAAATACGATCATGTGTCAGAATTTCGGAGGCGGCTGAAGTGGCTACCTATTCGGCAGCGTCGAGACTCACACACTCTCTCTTTTCCCTTTTGTGTTCTCCATAATCCTAAAGCTCCTTCGTATCTTCGAGATCGCTTCGAGTATCTGGTTCCTAGAGGGAAACCCTGTCGATCATCATCATCTCTTCTCCTTCGTTTCCCTCCTCACTCCTCAAGTAGGTAAGATGGTCCTTTTACTGTTCGGGCTGTGCGCCTTTGGAATTCGCTTCCACACTCCTTGCGGGATAGCCCTTCGTTAGATGTGTTCAAGAAAAGAATAAGAGAACATTTCCTGTCAACAGGATAATAGTATATATAGTATTTTGTGTATCTATCTATATATATATATACAACCTGTTTTTTTTGATATCCCATAACTCTAGGGTTATATTCTGTAGGTAAACATAATATAAAACTCCTAGAATAGGTGGTCCAAAAATGCATCGTTTCGGAGATATCATCAATCATAATTAAATTCGGTCAAAAATTGTCACCAGTATGACGAATCTTTACTTTTGCGAGGTTGCCAAACTTCGCAGTAGTGTAGTAAAATAAATAGTAAAATAAAATATGTAGGTAAGTAATTCATTTTTATTCAAACCAATCATTCATATTTAAAGCTAAGAAAATGCGACGTTGTCATATTTCACGTAAGGGTGTTTTACATTAATAATCGTGACTTTGCCGAATTATTTTGTATGAAAAATGAAAAAAAAAATAACGAAGGATTGGAACATAACTCACATGCCATTTGATTCTTTGATATGGCCTCAATCATACCCTAGAGTTATGGGATATAAAAAAAAACACGTTGTATATAAATATGTATTACGTTTATTATATTTTATGTATTAGTTTAGTAAAAATAAGTAAATTTAAGTTTTAAAATGTTCGTTTGTGCACATAGGTTTATCCTCATTCGCAAATCTCACAATCAAACGTAAGGTTTGCTGTAAGAAAACCCAATTCTGGGTTAAGCTCGCCGTTGTACATAAGTTATATATTGTAATTTTGTGTGTCCTACTTTTATATTTTGTGTGCAATAAAGAATAAGAATAAGAATAAGGTTTCTCACCGGTCGAACAATGCTCTGTGTTACGATAGTGTAATAAAAAATTATTTAAAGTTAATTTAATGTTTTTATTTTCCGCTAATGCCTTTTTAACCACTTTTTTAAGAGTTTTTACTGCATTTTCTGCCGTCCCATTAGAAGCGGTATGATATGGTGCAGTAAAAATGTGTTCAATACCATCGCTTCCTAGAAAAGTAGCAAATTCGCTACTCGTAAACGGTGGTCCGTTGTCAGTCACGACTTGTAATAGTGCTACGCGCTGCCGTGCTGGGTACTAGAAAAATCTCTAGCCATTTCGACATGGCATCTATGACGACCAAAAATGTTTTCGCCTCTATTGGACCCATAAAATCCAAGTGTAGTCTAGTCCATGGCCTGAGGGGCCAAGGCCAGGGCCGCGGGGGAGCGCGCAGCGGCGCGTCCGCCAGCTTGGCACAGGTGGCACACGCGCGGCACTCTCGCTCGACAGCCTCGTCGATGCCGGCCCACCACACATAATTACGAGCAATGGCTTTAGATTTTACGATCCCCATATGCGGCTCATGTATGAGTTTTAAAACCTTATCCCGGCAACATTCAGGAATCACTACCCGGTGACCCCACATCACACAACCCAGTTCCTCATACAACTCTGATCTCCTATTAAAATAAGGCTGCATACCTACTATTTCACATTTTTCCGGCCAACCGTCTCGCACATAAGTTATCACCTTACTTAAAATTGGATCTTTGAATGTTCGACTTCTAATCTGCTTGTGATCTAATAACAAAGCATCCTGAGCAAAATGTAAATAAGTTTGTTCCGGAATCAAGTCCTTAGTCCGGTCGGTAGTAGAACTCGGTAACCGTGATAACCCGTCAAAAATCAATCAATAAAAAAAAAACAAAATATTTTTATTTCACATAGGCCAAGATGGGCACTTATAAAACGTCGACAAAAAGGTGCACGGTTCGGGTTGGTCGTTTCCTATGGAGAAGAACCGGCAAGAAACTCCATGGTTACTCTTTTCAAATCATTTGGTGTTACAATTATTATCATGTTACAGCATTAGTACTTAAGTATGGGGGAACAGCATAGGCCCGACAATAGGTCGTTGCTTACTACACAAAAAAAATTAAAACAAGATGAAAAGTTAACAAAAGTTAACGAGCATCTGGGAATCTACAAAGCCTATAATGTTCACACATTCACAAACAATCGGTAACAAATAATCTATACAAAGGTAAGAAAATATTGTAAAATAGTAAATTAAACAAGTGACACAAATATTGTCATCAGTGCTGTAACTATTCTGAGCAAAAGATGTATAAATGATTTGAAAACTATCGTTAAGAATCTGGTTAGATAGATGAGAAAAAATGAGATTGAGAATAGTTAGAGACATCCACATATTTGTGCCGTTTATGAGCTACCAGGGAAGCCGCATGCGAAGAAGGAACTAAAGCCAAACTTCTTTGTCTTCGACGTAGTCCTTGATTTTGTAATATGCTTTTTTAATAAGGACACGAATGATGTAATTTTTGAACTTTCCATCGGTCAGTTCTATAACTGACTTTGGCAACTTGTTATAAAAGCGTATACTGTTTATAAGAAAAGACTTGCTAGTTTTAGTTAATCTGAATTTAGGTATTACAATTTCGTATTTACTGCGTGTATTTATATTATGGAAGTCGCTTCTAATTTTGAAAAGCCCTCGATTTTTGCGGACATATAAAATACATTAGTACAAAAGTTGGCAGAGATAGATTGGAATCTCGGTATAAATACATTTATAAGAAAATTTAATGAAGTTCATGATAATTCATTCAAAAAAAAGCAAATTATAATTGATCCTAATAAGTCCGAAAGAAGTTATTGGTTTAGCAAAGGAGTTAATGTATCCAGCAAAGTTAAGCGCATTCTGTGCCTTATTGATAAAAAAGTGTGATAAATCAATTTTAAAATATCGCGAAAATTACTTAAGAATATTTAGAAAGGTAGTAAGATGTGCAAAAAAGCTCGACACTAGGAAAAAGATTGATCAGGCACCTCAATCTAGTAAAGCCATGTGGAAAATAGTGAATAGTAGACGTAATTCTAATAAAAAACAAAGCACAGATAATATAATACTTAAACAAGATAATAAGATATATGACAGCCCTATAGACGTAGCTAACTTTTTATCTGACCAATTTGACAACAAAATTACACTCAAGTCTTCTGATCATAGCTTAGCCAAAAAATACTTAATCGAAAATAAGGCTAGAGTAGACGATTACATGTTGTTTGACCTAGTAACCCCGGTAGAAATCTTTAAAATGGTCAAAAGAAGTTTTATTGCACATGTGTGCAATAAAACTTCTCATGGTCATGACGAAATACCTATAAGCATCATCAAGGATAACATTGACATGAAGCAATCGCAAATACTCTCAGCAGTGCATGCTATGCCTTGAGAAGTTTAAGGGACGAACTAACCATTGCTCAATTGCGAAATGTTTATTTTGCCTTAGTAACGTCCAAGCTGAGGTACAGTATTAAACTATGGGGTAATAGTTATAAATATAATATGGATGTAGCATTTGTTATGCAAAAAAGAGCCCTCAGAACTATTCTTCGCATAGACCAGACTCAATCATGTAGAGACCATTTTATGAAATTAAATATTCTACCTGTGCCTTGTCTTTATATTTTGGTTCTACTAAGTAGCTTTATAAAAAACCTAGAGAAATACGAGACAAAGGAAGAAAGGGAAACTAGGGTGGAAACGCGCAGGAAAGATTTGCCTAATTATTTGCAGCCAAAATTAAATGTTGTCATTCTAAGATATAGAGCGAAGGCAGAGTCAGTATATCGATCTCTTTAAATTTTTCTCTTAGGGACTCGCGAGGACCCATTTTATAGATTGCGCGGACTGCCCTCTTTTGTAGAATAAAAATTGAGTCAACATCTGCTGCTGATCCCCACAGCAGAATGCCATAAGACATAATACTGTGGAAATAAGCATAGTATACTAACCTAGCTGTGGCTACATCAGTTAACTGCCTTATTTTCCTTACTGCATATGCAGCTGAGCTTAACCTACCCGAAAGAGTTCTAATGTGCGCGCCCCACTGCAATTTTGAGTCGATAGTAATCCATAAGAATACAGTTTCCGCTATGACATCAAATTTTTTGCCGTCAACATTTAAATTTAGATCCCGTTGTGTACCACAACGGGATCAAAATTCGGTAAAGAGAACTTTAGACATTTTGTTTTGTTCGCATTCAGTGAAAGATTGTTAGCTGCGAACCATTTTGAGAGAACAGTTAGACTTTCGTTGACATGTAAGACATCCGTATCTTTTCTATTTATTTTAAAAATTAGCGAAGTGTCATCAGCAAATAGAATTATATCCGATAATTTGGCCATCAAATAAGGGAGATCATTAATGTAAACAAGAAATAGGAAAAGACCGAGAATGGAACCTTGGGGCACGCCTCTCTTGACTAGAGACCCGGAGGACGTCGCCCCATTTACATTTACTTTTTGCTGCCTGTTTGATAGATAGGAAAGAACAAGATCAGCATCTTGTCCACGAATTCCGTAGTGGTGTAATTTACAGATCAGTGTGTTGTGGTCGACGCAGTCGAATGCTTTTGAGAGATCACAGAAGATGCCAATGGCATCCTGGGACTTCTCCCAAGATTCCAAAATGTGAGTGATGAGTTTTACTCCCGCGTCCGTTGTCGACCTACCCTTCGTGAAACCAAACTGATGACTATGCAGAATCCCATTAGAGTTGAAGTGCGATAGCACCTGGTCCAGCATGATTTTTTCATCGATTTTACTCAGTGCTGGAAGCACAGATATAGGTCTATAATTAGAGGGATCACTCTTACAACCTGATTTAAAAATTGGTACTACTTTACTATGTTTCATTAGATCAGGAAACTTGCCGCTGTCCAAACATTGATTGAATATGCCTGCTAGGACAGGAGCGATTGAGTCAATAATATCTCCAAGAACCTTGACGGATATCCCCCATAAGTCTTCGGTATTTTTTATGTTGAGAATTTTGAATGCGTTTATAATTGTAGCAATACATATTGGTTTAAATTTAAAGTTTGGTATGTCCCGAGTAAAGTTCTCTTTAAGAAGACGTTCAGCTAGTTTAGATGAAGAGGGGAGAGATTTTGTAACCTCTAACGGAATGTTGGTAAAGAAATTTTCTAGTGTCTCGGCGACTTCTAGCTCATCAGAAATGGTCTGATTATCTATTTTCAAAGACAGTTCATTCTGATCTCGTTGTTGTGCCTTTGCAGTTTCTCTGTTAATTACCTGCCACACAGTTTTTATTTTATTATTAGAAATATCAATTTTGTTAATTACTATTTGTGATTTTGCTTGAGCGCAAATATTTTTGAATAGTTTTCAAAGTCAAAGTCAAAGTATTTTATTTGTTAAACATAGGTAACATGGTACATGGTATAAAATTTGTGTTGTATCACTATGTTTTGCCTTGCAAGGCGTACAAATTAGGCGTAAAAAAAACTACAAACTAGATAAAACTGTTTCAAACAAGTAACGTCGTAAACAAGTGGATCGGACATTTTTTATTTTATTTTATGCTTTTATCATCTAAAAACTCATTGATAGAGTAGTAAGCCTTTTCAATCAAGAATTTCTTAAGTTGCGATTTAAAATTATTTATGTTGTTCATACTTAAAAGTTTTTGGTAGTTTATTGAAAATCTTTGGACCCATGCCGAGACAAATTTTTGAGAAAAGTGCAGTATTGTGTTTTTTTGATTTTAGTGTGCTTTGGTGGCGTCTAGTATTAAGATTATCAAATTTAAACAGATTTTCCTTAACAAATATTGCAATTTCATAAATGTAGAGGGATGGAAGCGTAAGTATTTTTAAACTAACGAAAAATGGTTTGAAACTTTCGGTGGTTTTTAACAGACATACGGCTCTAAGACATTGTTTTTAGGCTTTAAATGCCATTTCTCCGTTGGCAGAGTTGCCCCAAAATATTATGCCGTAACGAAGAGTTGAGGAGACATATGCATGATATGCAGTAAGGACAGTATTACGATTCGCAACCTTATTCAAATTGTGTAGAGCATAACAAAATTGATGAATTTTTTTAATCATAGTCTCTATGTGTATTTTCCATGTCATGTTTTCGTCCAGCCAAATACCTAGAAATTTGGTTCGCTCCGTTTTAATAATCTTATTTTGGTCATAATTAATGTCAAGAATTTTAGGATTAGTTCTTTGTTTAAATGTCATTATTTGAGTTTTATTAAAATTAATCTGTAAGTTGTTATTATTTAGCCATTGAATTATTAGACTTAGGCTACTGTTTATGTCATTTTCATATGAGTCACTATTTTTACCAGAAAATATTATAGTACAGTCATCAGCAAATAGGGTCATAGGATGAGGTATGGTTTTCGGAAGGTCATTTATATAGCATAAAAATAATAAAGGGCCAAGCACACTTCCCTGAGGCACACCATAATAATTTTTTTTCTCTCTTGATTGGTAATTAATTTCAGTTTCAGTTTCTAACATAAGTATGAAAAACTTGATCTGAAGTCAAAGATTTTTCGTGATATAAATTGTATAAAGTATCTCTGCTTTTTCTTAATCCCGCAGTGGCCCATTCACTAAATTTCGATTTAGAAATAACTTTGACTGTTTTCAAAGGGCACGTTTTATTAAATTCTTGGCAAACGGTAGAAAATAATGTGCCGTAGTTTATATTGGGGTCTTTTGAATCAAAACTAGCGTTAAAAAGGCTGTTAAGAACATTATTATTAAAAGATTTTAATTTATTTCTAGTAAGAGGTCTTAATTGAATAGTTTTAAGCTAAGTGTATCTTTTTGTCTAACTCAAAAGATACAAGTTGACCAGTATGGTCTGACCTAACGCCACTTACTAAGAACGAATCTTTTACGTTACAATTGGTAAATACATTATCTATGCATGAAGCTGAAGTTGCCGTTATTCTAGTCGCTTCATGAAATAAATATTTTAAATTGAATGATTTAAATAAAAATGTGTGTACTAATTTCTAACTTACTATTACATACACTTAACTGGTTTTTTTTAATTTCTGGATTCTCTTCTGAGTTTAACATTATATTTATAAACACTTTGAATTTTTAAAAGTTTCTTATACTTCTTTATACTTTAAGTCCGCACAGTTATCGTTGGTCTTAATGTATTCTATATCATAGTCGTAGGCAGACAAAATCACTGCCCACCGCTGCATCCTACTGGCGGTCATAGTTGGTATACCTGCGTGAGGACCAAATATTGACACTAATGGTTTATGGTCGGTTCGCAATATAAACCTACGCCCATATAAGTACTGGTGGAATTTTTTCACGCAGAATATGATCGCTAAAGCCTCGCGGTGTATCTGCGAATAATTTTTCTCAGCGGCGGTCAGAGCACGTGACACGTATGCCACCGGCCGCTCGCCCTGGTGCGTCTCCGGCTGAGCTAGCACGCCGCCGATACCCCGAGCGCTAGCGTCACAAGTTACTATTATGGGTTTCTTGGGGTTATAGTGTGCCAAAACTTCACTACTGACTAACGCTCGTTTAACCGCCTCAAAAGAACGTTTACAGTCACTATCCCATTGCCAGGGAACTTCCTTTCGTAATAGTCCATGCAAAGGAACTAACAAGAAACTAAGATTCCTAACAAATTTCGCAAAGAAATTAACCATCCCTAAAAAAGATCGTAATTCAGAAACGTTTTCAGGGGGTTTAATTTTTAAAATGGCTTCTATTTTTGTTTTGTCTGCTTTAATAACTTCCTTGGAAACTACATACCCTAAATACTTAACATTGTCTACTAGTAATACACATTTACTCTTCTTAAGTTTTAACCCATAATCAGCTATCCGTTTTAAAACAGTCTCCAAAGCTTCTAAATGCTCCGATCGTGTCTTACCTCCTATTATGACGTCATCCAAAAATCTCAAAATTGTGTTATCTATTTCAATAGGCAAATGGTCAAAATTTAAATCGTAAACTGTTTTATTTACACAAGAAATGGCTGTCCCTGTATCCAATTCCATGTTTATCACCATATTATCCACCAGAATAGGTAAACTCACCGCCTTATAACTGTTCAACGATAAAAGATTTAAATCGTCGATGTCCTCGTCTTCATCTGTATCTTCGTTACCGAGATCACCGAAATGGAATTCCCGCCTCACTGCTCGATTCCGATCATCTTTCCCCTGCGGCCTTTGACCCTCACGCTCCGGGCACAACCGCCGCAGATGACCCACTCGCTGACATTTGCTGCACACGAAGTTCCGATAGCGGCAATTAGCTGGGCAAGCACTACTTGCTGCTTCCGATGCTGTTGTTGATCCCTCGACCACTGCTGCGTCCGTCTCCGCCGCCTCCAAAGAACACGCCAATTTAATCGCCTCCGCAAAGGTGATTTTATCCTCCTCTGCGAATAAACGCTGCCGAATAATGTCGCTTCGTAGACCGCACACAAACTGATCGCGCAAGTTTTCATTTAAGTTGGCGTTAAATTTACAATTGCGCGATAGTTTTTTCAATTCAGCCACATAAGCAGCAACATCCTCCGAGGCACCTTGTCGTTTCTGCCTGAACCGGTATCTTTCCGCAAGCGAAGATGCCGCCGGTTGTAGATGCTGACTCATGAGTTCACCGGCTTCTTTGTACAACAATTCCGACGGCTTTTTGGGACTGGCGAGATTGACGAGCAATTCATATGCCTCGTCCCCCATGCTCGCAATCAAAGTTGGTAATTTTAAATCGTCCTCCACTTTGTTCACTTTAAAGTACATCTCAAGTCTGTCCACGTATGACGACCACGAACCCGATCGCACATCAAATTCCTTTATCCGGCCTACTGACATCGTTTTTTCTTATATTCGCGGATTATTATGCACACGACAATACGTATGTAACGTCCAGTTTTGCTCGTCACCAATGTAGTATTTGCGACTGGGGAGCACAAAGGAAACACAGCCGATTCGTAGCAAGATTTATTCTGAACTGTCTGTCACGACGCTTTTCCAACTACCATCAATATATTAATATTACTAAAGTAGGTACCTACACTACAGTTTTCATACTTGCATTTTTATAATATTAACCTTAAAAAGTAACATTCCTGCTCTTCAGGTAGCTGCATGCTCATTACCTGGAGTCTTAGCATACTTTTTACCTTGTAAATCATATTATTTAAGTTTAATAGGGATGGCGACGAAATAGCCAATCTGACGAGTGGTCAACACATCCATTTTTATCACTCTTGAATGTTTGTTTACTTTTCTTATGTCAGGTAATGACAGGCATATGTTTTTATTTTTAAGTCATTGCTGGAGCCTAGTTTTAGGTCGTATAGGTAATTCATATCGACCTCGTTATATTTTTATTTTTATTGTATGTTCTAGAAATTTCTTCATTCAAAAATTGTAAAATGTCAATATCTGGAGATGGCTGTGAAGCGGCAGTCCAGAGCACAGAGCATCTTATATATGGTCCAGAGCTCAAAAGTATCACAAGTCTTCAAATTTATAAGTTTTAAGAGGAAGTCCTCTAAGATTATATTCATGTCGCATTATTAATAATATCATCGCACAGCGCGTACCGCGGTTCTTCATCTGTTGCTTGAGCTATAGACGTACTAACGCCCTCCGTCTATTTCTACTGATGGAAGACGAAGTCTGATGTCCCTCGGCCTCTACTGCAGCCGAGAGGGCTGCCGTACTCCACGTTCCTCGACCACTTCTGCAGCCGAGAGGGCTGCCGTTCTTCGGCCACTTCTGCAGCCGAGAGGGCAGCCGTTCTTCGGCCACTTCTGCAGCCGAGATACCTGCGGTTCTCCGTCCTTCGGCTATTACTACTGCAGCTGTGAGGGCCGCCTTCCTCCGAAGACTGAAGCCTGACGTTCCTCGGCCACTGCTAGTGAGGATAGGTATATAGCTAGCTCCAGCTCCATTTCATTTCATCTTTTAAAATAAGTGGGTGTATTATTTATTAAATTGTTATTGTTTCCCATATTTTCTTTTAACTCGTGCTCTCCTCCAGAAAAGGTAGGTGAGTACCTTAACTGTGACCTCACAGTTTCCCTGCTCTAGGAAACTGTATCGTTACAACGGTCGATTGAGTTTTCTGCTCAAAACTAAAAAGTTTTGAGCAGAAAACTCAATCGACTGCAACACTAGCAGCAGATCCTATTAATGATGACCTCAGGTAATGAAATTTATTAATCTCGTCTATGTCGTCATTGCCATGAATGAGACTTGCGAAGGTATCGCGAAATTCGAGCCAGTTGTCATTTGATCCTGTGAATTTGGGTAATTTTGGATTGTAGGTAACTTGACGAACTGACGCCTACCACTACTGCAATTTTACTTCATCTTGCTCAGGTTTTGAAAAGTTAGTTAACATAATTTTAGCTTGAGCTAGCAACCCATAATATTGAGATTCAACTGTAGTTCTTTCGAGTGTCTCAGTGTCACTATTATCACACATACATTCTAATTTCAATTAATTAATTAATTATTAATTGAAATTAATTATTAATTGAAATTGGGGGATCTTTATAATTAAAGATCCTTTAATTTGGTGATTGGCAGTTGCAACTCCATTACCTGAAAGGAGGTTATATCGGCATCCTTTAAATTACTTAAATAGGTTCCAAATACTGCTAATCTACCTTTTTATCTGCTTCGCTTCTTATTAAGTTCTTTAATATCAGTCATTTCGAAAGGTGAGTGTCGTAAACCTGTAATTACACAAGTTGAATGTTAAATAACGAAACTATTCGTAAAAATAACCTATCGTTATTACTAATGAGACTGTAAGCAAAATTAGGCTGAGTTATTAAGGACGCTTTTACATTTTTCTACAAATAACAGTGTTTTTCAGGTACCATTTTAATGTCTAAGCAATCATAAAGGTGAAGGTGTCATGGTCTTAATTTAAAGATAATATATTCATCTCCAGATTGGCATTACAAAAATTGTATAACTTCATACAAAATTTTCGTACAAATACCTTTTTCCCATCACAATAATCGCAGAAAATCTTAAAAAGTAGGGTCAGATTAGGTACCATTTTAGGAAAATTTACATCATATTTTATCTTAAAAATTATAACAAATTGCGGTATATATAGTCCTTTATACGTTCAGCTAATTATTTTGTATCAAAATCAACATATTTTCCAATTATTAGCTAAAATAAAAACATTTGCCGATTTCTTCATACATCTTGCACTCGCGGTTCATCATTCCGCGCTCAGAAGCGCTCGTGGAAGGACGAGTGTATCGCTTTCGGGAAAAAAAAAAATACGATAAAATTACTAGAAATTATTGTAGTATGCATGCGTGTGAGTACGTCGTTTAGCGTATTCGAAAGGAGTTGATACTTTTTCGGACTGAAAAAAAAATAAGTTCGAGTTTCATACTTTTATTATTAGAATGTGGTTTGCATTACGTTGGGTAAGATCGTGATTTGGGTGGATTAGATTAAGCAGTTGTTGACAAGGTTGCGAAATGGATGGGTGGGGTTAAGCAGCTCTTAAGGTTAAGATTTAGATGGATAAGGTCAAGCTGTCGGTGGTGAGGTTTGGAAGTGGATGGGCGGGAGGAGCGTTATGATTTTAACCGGTTTGTAAGTATGTATGACGAATATGGAGACAAAACTAAAATCCAAGATGGTGCCGATAATAACTTGAAAACTTTTTATCATGGGTGTCATGTCATTTTCATAGTTTTTGGGGTCGCTAGTATCGGTTAAATGATAACTAAAATCCAAGATGGCGCCGACAAAAATTGGACAACTTTTCCTCATGGGTGTCAATTTCATGGTTTTTGGGGTCGCTAACAACGAATATAGGGTCAAAACCAAAATCCAAAATGGCGCCGACGAAATGTCGGCTACTTCTCGTCATAGGTGCCAATTTCAATTTTTTTTGGGGTCTCTGCTTCTGTTTTGCGTGTCGATAGACTCAAATAATACCCAACCAGTAAATTGCCACCTGCACAGCTGCGTCGATGGCTTCGTTTAAATCCTGGAAGGTGCAGGTGGCTGTGCAGGATGGGCGAGAAAGGAGGTGGGGCATTATCCTGCAGAGGAGCTCCACACTGGCATTGTAATTGGGACGGGTCGATAATACCCCATTTGACCACATTATTTCTACAGCGGCTAACCTGGGCCCGCAAACGATTAAGAGATTACCAGATTTTTAGTCATGGGTGTCAATTACATGTTTTTATTGGGGTCGCTAATAATGAATATGAAATCAAAACCAAAACCCAAGCTGGCGCCGACGAAAACTTGACCATTTTTCGTTATTGGTGCCAATTTCATAAATATAGCATTGTTGTTGATAGAACTTTGTAGTTTGTACTTTGTGGGATCTGCCACCAAGTTTAGCATTTAGTTTTCATGTACGTTGTAAGTGTGTAAGGTGTACATCTGTTTGCCCCCTAAATCCGAACAAGCGTGATTTTACGTTATGAAATGGTGAAAACAATTTATGAACATACTAGCTGTTGATTTTCGAAAATTCGCTTGCCTCACTCAGGAATCGAACCGGCTAAATTCCAAGAAAATAACATCCTGTGCTTTTATGGCATCAATAGGTAGGGTCAATCATAAAGATCAAATCTCTCTAACAAACATGATAAATTAAATGAAAGGAAATTAAGTATACAAACGGGTCGAGCACCTTTTTTTTGAAGTTGGTTGAAAATACTAACCTACTTATCACGGCGACGACGGTACTAAGTACCAGTTACAAAATGCATTTTCAAAGATCCAGGTAAATCTTCCGGAATCAATTTCAATAAAATAAAATAAATAATATCTAGGACCAAGATTATTATAAGTGAAGTATAAAATCGAGCGCTCAGAGTGATTCTATGTGTGCGTAGTGTGCGTACGCGTGATTTTGCTGTGTGCGACTTTAGATACTTAAATTTGAGTTCATCGAAAATGTAACAGCGTCCTTAAATGGTACGACTCATCGGGTTTCAATACTATACGTGCGGGGTGTCTATAGATAGGTCTTTAAAAATGAGGTTCTTCAAACCATTTTTTCTCAAAGTCAATCGTTTGAAAGATAGACACTTCCAAAGTGGTAAAATGAGTGTCCACATACTATGAAAAACAAATTTAGTTTTGCTGTTGAATGTAAAACAAAACAACATTATGAAAGAGCCTTCAAAATATTAATATAGTTTGGTGCTACGGAACCCTGTGCGCGTGTGAGTACGACTCGCACTTGGCCGCTTCTTGTAATTATATGGGGTTATGCGCACTACGTCTGTCATGTGAAACTAGCTCGCTTTTCAAATCATCAATTATCAAAAAATAACCCTGTCGCCAGCTGATTGGTATATTGGTCAGTATTGATTTTGAAAGTGAAAAGATGGCTAAGGACGTGGACTTTGTTTTTAAAAGCCGAATTGCTCTTTTCGAATTATATTAAATTTATCACAATAATTAATTATTCTCTAATATTTTTGACAGGATAGGTATTAGTGTTATGGGGCGAAAATTATTTAGTCAACAAGGAACCCTATAGTTTCGCCGTAACCGTCTGTCTGTCCGCAGCTTAGCTCAAAGACTCTTAGTGCTAGAAAGCTGTAATTTGGCATGAATACACAGATCAGTTACGCCGACAAAGTGGTCTTTCTTTCTCTTTCTTCTTTATCGTGTGGTTAGTTTAGGGTTGCCATAACTCCCCAAGGCCCCGTCGGGACATTTACAATTTGGGGTCTTGTTTTCAACCGACTTCCAAAAGGAGGAGGTTCTCAATTCCTCTGTATGTTTTTAAATGTATTTTACGCGATTACTCCGCCAAATTATGAATCGATTTTGAAATTTTTTTCTTTGTTTGGTAGGTCATACTTCAGAGATGGCCCCATTATCATTAGGTTAGGATCTGATGATGGGATCCTGGAGAAATTGAGGGAACTCTTCAATAAATAATAGCAAATCAACCGCGATGGCTGCTATCGTGTATTTATACATTGTTTCTGCAATCACAGAACATAAAATCGCCTGTCAGGATCTGATGATGAGATTCTGGAGTAATCGAGGGAACTCTTCAATAAAAACAAACCTCGATTGTTTGTCGGGACATGTTATAGCTTGTCGGGACGTCGGGACACCACTGTTGATAACGGTGACATGTGTATCGAGACGAATGGCAACCCTGGGTTAGTTCCTACCTACCTAGTGCGCACCATGGGCGGCATACTAACTCTGACACCAGTCAGAGTTTATATGCCGCCCATGGGCCTCTGACTTGGCTTCACATGCCGTCAAGAAATATCTCTCAGGCATGCTGATTTCCTCACGATGTAAAAAGTGGTAAAATAAAACCCCGAAAAGTATTTTTAGGGTATGTATTTCCTGTACATGTAAATTGAGGATTTTTTTTCTCGCGAACCCCATAATGTGGGATGTCGTTGCAAAGGTCTTTAAAAAATATTGCGAGTTAGTTCAAATTAAATTTGTGAAATATTAAGCTTTAAAATGCAAATTTTTATTAGACTCAGTGTCCTCTCCACCAGCCAAGCGGTTGTGTTTGGGTGTGGGAAAGAAATCACGGTGGTTGTTTTTAAAGGTTGTAACAAGACCCTTTACGAAGCCGAAAGGCACTTGTTCTCCCCGTCATTGCGATCATTTTTTTGTTCTAGACCATACCTGGGAACCTTCTAGTTACGGAGATATTGGGGGTCAAAGTTCCAACTTTTTCACAAGTTTTTTTTAAATACGTGTTTTTAATGTAAGATTTATACTTTAAACCCCCAACAACAACCCCCTTACTATTCAATCCATCCATCATCATAATGTTTTAAGGGCGTTACATTGAGTCCTAACGTAAATCGTGATTTTTCACGCAAAAAAAAAATCGTTACCCAGCAATTATTTTTGCGTAAAGTTACTTAGTTTGGTGTACTTATTGCTTAGTTGACGGCTTCGTGAAGGGTCCTGTTACACCCTGTATTATTGGATTATTGTATGGAAAATAATAGTTTAATGTAAGATTTGATAGGATATAATTTAAAGTAGACACACGTTCTAAAAGAAAAAGCAAAGACAAGTAGATCTGTCAATACACATATGCTCTATGCCACATACAAAGCATTGAAACATTGCCCTTTTAGTTTACAATCTACAACACTTGCCCTTAAACTAAAGAGGATGTCTTCATATACAACTGACTAGTCCTTAAATGACATGTTGTACACTTCCAATAAAAATGTTATTTAAAAAACCAACAAAAATAAAAGTATACAACTAACACAATTTTGATAAACCTAAATCCTTTAAAACAAATCATGTTTTTCCTTCGTTAAGGGTTTCGTTAGGATATCAGCTATCATTTCATCAGTTGACAAATACTCAATTTTAATAATGTCTTTGTTAACAATATCTCATAAGAAATGATGCCTTACATCTATGTGTTTTGTTCTGCTATGATATACTGGATTAGTACATAATCTTTGGGCAGACTGACTATCATTATAAATCAATATTTTGTTAAACTTTCCAAGTAGTTCATGCAAGAAATTTCTAACAAATAAAGCTTCTTTACAGGCCATCGGATAAGGACATATATTCAGCCTCCGTGCTAGAGAGAGCCACAGTTTTTTGCTTTCTACTCTCCCATGATATTGTGCTACTGCCAAGTTTGAAAACAAAACCAGTATAAGATCTACGATCGTTTTCGTCACCTGCCCAATCTGCATCTACAAATGCAGTAACGTTCAGCTCACTCTTCTGAAAAACTAAACAATAATCTTTAGTACCTTTGAGATAGCGCAACACACGCTTAGCTGCTTTCCAATGAGTTTCTGAATGAGATTCGTTGAACTGGCTCAGCACACTCACAGCATGAGAAATATCAGGTCTGGTACATACATAAGACAGCCTATTAAATTCCTATAATCATATTTATTATTATTTTCTTGACTTGCAGTTAACTTTGATCCTTTTTCCATTGGAGTTTTCGCAGGTTTAGTCTGTCATGTGAAATCTCTCTAAAACTTTCACTATGTACCCAGACTGATCCAGAGTGATCTTATCTCCCTGTTTACAGATCTTCATCCCCAATATCTGATGGGCTGGTCCCAGATCATGCATGGCAAACTCCTTTTTCAAGTCATTCTTGACTGTTGACCTTAAAGATGAATTACTTGATGAGAACAAAAGGATGTCATCGACGTACAAAGCAATTATTATAAACTCGCTTTGTAATCTTTTGAAATAAACACATGCTTCTGATGATGTCCTACTAAACCCAAACTTCTTCATTAAAACATCATTAATTTTTTCATACCACATTCTAGATGCTTGTTTCAATCCGTAAATGGCTTTGTTTAATCTGTAAACAAATTGTTCTTTGCCATTTATCTTAAAACCTTCCGGTTGCTCCATATAAACTGTTTCTTTTAACTCGCCATTTAAGAATGCAGTCTTTTCGTCCAAATGATCAATATGTAAGTTATATTGAGCAGCAATGGCAATCAGAGCCCTGATAGTAGAGTATCTTACAACTGGAGAAAATGTTTCTTCATAATCTATTCCATATTGTTGCGTGTAGCCCTTTGCCACAAGTCGTGCCTTATATTTTAACAATTCGCCGTTGAGACCCCTTTTCTTCTTAAAAATCCATGGCCTCTGATCACTTGGTTTTTCAGTAAGGGTCCAACAATTGTTTTTCATAAAAGACTTATATTCATCTGTTATTGCCTCTTTCCACTTAGCCGCATCTGGACCATTAAGTGCCTGCTGCACTGTCTCCGGTTTTTCATCATGACTGCTTAATCTACATACTAGTTGTGCAGACTCATTCAACATCATTGAATCTTCATAATCTGATGATGTCAGTGCATCTTCTATTGACGATTCTCCTGGAATGTAAGTTGAATCCAAAGTATCATTCGCATCAGAACTGTTCCCGCTCTCAGAGTCACTTACAGTGATAATACTTGTCTCTCTTGCACGCCTCTTTGTAGAAGAAAGCTCGGAAGACTCATCAGTTCCTGATATCTCATGGCAATCAGTCTGTGCATTAGAATGTATAGTTTGCCCCACACTTGAACTAGTGAGATTTAATGAGGTCATGTTTTTATAAATATCATCATGTGACTTATCTGCTAAGTCGGCAATAAATGTATTTTCCAAGAATTTGACATCTCTTGCCTTGATACACTTAAATGAATCAGGTTCTATCAGCCTGTAACCTTTCGTATCTTCGCAATAACCTACAAATATGTATTGTTTGCTCTTGGAATCCAGTTTCTTTCGATTATGAGAAACAGCATATGCAATACAGCCAAATATAAGTAAATAATTAAGATTCACCTTTTTATTGGTCCATTTCTCCTCTGGAACTAATCCAGTGACAGCTTTGGTTGGACTTCTGTTTTTCAGGTAGACTGCAGGGTTGACCGCTTCTGCCCAGAATTTATTGTCAAGCTTAGCATCTCGCAACATGCACCTCGCTTTCTCCAGAATGGTCCTGTTTGCACGCTCAGCCACTCCATTTTGTTGTGGCGAGTGCGGGACTGTGGTTTGATGCTTGATCTCATTATTCTTCAATAAAATCTGTAATTTGTAATTAACAAACTCACCACCATTATCACTTCGGAGAATCTTTATTTTCTGGTTGGTTTCATTTTCAACCATAGCCTTAAAATGTTTGAAATGCTCAAACACTTCATCTTTTGATCGAAGAAAATACACAAATGTTTTCCTACTATAGTCATCGATGAAACAAAGAAAATACTTGGCACCACTAAAAGACGTGACAGGTAAAGGACCACACAGGTCTGTATGTACCAAACCTAAAACTTCAGAAGCTCTTGTGTATGACTTCTTGGGAAACGGTAATTTACTTTGCTTGCCCTCAATACACGCAATACATGGCTAAAAAACTTTAGAGTCATAATTAATACCTTTGACCATACCTTGTTTAAGAAGCGCCATACTTCTAGAGTTTAAGTGTCCGAGACGACGATGCCAGGTTTCCTGCGATGCTACCGAAATCTTTTCCTTCGAAAGAGCCGAACTAGTAGCCATAAAGACTGCCTCTGGAGCTGATGTCACTGACGTTACTGATGATTTAATAGTACCCCTCTCTGAGCACTGAGTCTGACACATGTCTAATTTGTAGATCCCTGCATCTAAGCTTCCTGAAGCTAAAACATCATTTCCATCATAAACATGACATTTCTGAGCATTAAAAACTACTTTGTACCCTTTACTAACTAAGGTACTGACAGACAATAGGTTGGCAGACAGCTTAGGTACATAATATGCATTACTAATTATCCTGATGCAGTCTTTGAGCTGAACCTTGACATTGCCACGTCCTGCAGTCTCTAATTTTTCACCATTGGCTACTGTTACAATCATAGGCTTACTATGCACAAAGTTAAGTAAGGCACTTTTGTCATTGCACATGTGAGCCGTTGCTCCACTATCGATATACCACTCACTTGACTTGATGCTGACTGACAGTGCTGTCAACAGCAGTTTCGAAGTTTCCTTGTTGACATTCTTACTCTGCTTCGGGCAATCCTTAATAAAATGTCCAGTTTTCTTACATCTGTAACATTTTGGAGGTTTTCTTGATGTATTCCGTGATGCTGATAGTGCGGTTGCACTCTCATCTGGCTTATCACGTCGTTGAGATTCTTGTAACAACTTTACCTTTACTACATCACTGGATAACTTGATATTAGAGTGTCAAGGTGGACTGTATTTCTTCTAAATAAAACTTCAGGTTCAGACTTCTTGTTTCTTATTTATTCCCAGGGCTGGCTTGCTGCTTGACTGTTGAGTGACGACTACGAATTTTGCAACAAGCCACCCGTTTTATATTCATTTTACACAGGGTGCAAGTAGTGGGTAGCGTAATAAGCGCAGAGCACGATTACCCGCTAAGAGTGCGTGTTTGTTTTGATGTGTCGGGCGGTAATCTCGACAGGTTTTGACTTGTCCGGACCTGTCTGGATCGTGCTCTCTGCCTTTACAAATGTCGTGTTTGGCTACCTACATGTTCTAAGGGGTATTGAAACCAACCTAACTATATGGTGTTGTATTATTTCGTAATGATCCCTACTATCAAATCAAGATTTATTGGTACTTATATCTAAACCTTAAATAACATTGTTTCGTAACTTATATACTTAAAATCATATTATATACATCATTTACATAAGCTGCGTCGTCCGTAACATCCTCCCCCCGGCGCAGGGCTACCGTAGCCTAATCTTCCACGCAGAGGACGGCGAGCTTCGTGACTGGACGCCGTAGGATGCCCGCCGTGGTTCTGACGTCAGCTGACCGCACCTTGCCGTCTGGACCCGCGTAGACCGCTTCCACGACGCCTCGGGGCCACGTCCCTCTTGGTAACGTGGAGTCGATGATGATGACCAGGTCACCAACGTGAAGGGGCCGCCGTTGATCATCTGACGCCCCTCGAGGCACCAACGTAGGTAGATACTCGTCCACCCAGCGCCGCCAGAAGTGGTCGGCGAGCGCTTGGGCAGCTCTCCATTGCTTGCGGCTGGCCTCCTCACAAGGCCCAGTGCGGGGAAGGCCTGAGGAGGTCCCGATGAGGAAGTGGTTGGGTGTAAGGGCCTCCGGATCCCTAGGATCGACAGAGACATGGGTGAGAGGCCGGGCGTTTATAGAGTGCTCGGCCTCTGTTAACAGCGTCAGCAATACTTCTTCTTTCAGCGCCTTTTGATGTAATGTCGCCCCCAGCGCCGTCTTGACAGAGCGTACTAGTCGCTCCCACGCTCCCCCCATATGAGGTGCCCCTGGTGGTATGAATTTCCACCTCATTCGATGCTCGAGTCCAAAGTTAGTGAACTCTTTGGCCCATTCCTTGTAGGCCACGCGTAGCTCGGTGTCCGCCCCTCTGAAGTTGGTACCGTTGTCTGAGTACATGATGCTGGGCCAACCTCGCCGTGCCGCCATTCTTCGTACTGCCATCAGCGCCGAGTCGGTTGACAAACTTGATACTAATTCCAGGTGCACTGCCCTTGTGGCAAGGCAGGTAAACAGGGCCCCCCATCTTTTTTCATGTCTTCTTCCTATGACTACCGTCATTGGTCCAAAGTAGTCGATGCCGCAGTGAGTGAAGGGTCGCTGTGTCTTCGTCAGTCGTTCAACAGGTAAGTCTCCCGTAGTTGGTTTCACTGGCGCAGCCTTTCTGATGCGGCAGAGCTGGCATCGCTGTGCAATAGCTCGCACCGTAGGGCGTAGGTTGACCACCCAGTATCGCTGTCTCAAGTTGTTGATCACGCGTTCGTTGTTGGCGTGACCAGCTCGACGATGTGCGTCTTCCACCAGCAGGCGCGTGAATGGGTGTTTGCCGTGTAGAATCACCGGTGTCTTCTGTGTGTCTATGACCATCGCGCGTCCAATCCTTCCTCTAACCTTAAGGACTTGATCTTCAATGTATGGGTCTAACTTGTATAGACTGCTTGATCTGGGTACCGGCTTCCCCTTCTCGAGGAGCTGGATCTCTTCTGCGTAGTCTTCGAGCTGTGCTTGTTTTAGCCATATTTTCTCGGCCCTCTCTATTAGGTCGACGGTCAGCTGGCTGGTCCTGTCCTTACATTTTTCTTTGAAAAGGAAGGGCATAGCTGTCGCTCGTAGCAGTTTCTCATACGAAGAGAATTTTCTTATGTCGGGTAGGTGAGAAGGGTGCTCTCTTGGTTCTTCCACTATGGCGTATGTTGCTTCGTCGTCAGTCGTGTCACCTTTGACCTTTTCTTTCGGCCAAGACTCTACTTTCTTGTACAGGAACATGGGGCCGGTGAACCATCTGTCTTCTGGTTTCATGTGCACGGTGTAGCTAGGGCGCGTGGCGTCGTCTGCCACATTGTGTTCGGTGGGTACCCATCTCCACTGGCTGGCGTTGGTTAGTTCGGCGATCTCACCTAGACGATGCGCTACGAATGGTGTGTATTTCACGGCGTCTTTTTCAATCCATCGTAGGACGGTCTGAGAGTCCGTCCAATACGTTACGCTGCTGGGCTTATCTCGGTGCTCCTTTATTATTGTCTCCGCCAGTCGTGCGCCGATCACTGCTGCCTGTAGTTCGAGTCGTGGAATGGTGACTGGCTTGAGGGGGGCTACTCTTGACTTTGCCGCGACCAGCCTCACGTCCACTCTTCCTTCCGGCTTCTGGATTCTCCAGTAGGCTGTCGCAGCGTAAGCCTGTTCACTCGCGTCGCAGAAGATATGGAGCTCCACGATGTCTTCCGGGCCCCTGTCGTAGCACCTGGGGATGCGCAGCTTCGTTACCTCGTTCAGGCTTTGCATCCATTCTTCGAAGTGCTGCGCGTCTTCTTCAGGGAGCGTCTCGTCCCATCCTATGCCGTGCCTCCACAGGTTCTGAAGCAGGATCTTTCCGGTGACTGTGAAGTGGCTAATGAGTCCCAGAGGGTCATAGACTGCCATGACGGCTCCGAGGGCTTCTCGTTTCGTCGGCGCTCTGTCTCTGGTTTTCACCTCGGGTGACAGTCGACTTAGTCCTGTGTTGAAACCTAGCTCGTCGGAGCCTGTCTGCCATAATAATCCCAATGTCTTGTCTGTGTTTTCTTCCCTTTGTCCGAGTCTTACTTCTGTGTCATGTGCCTGCTTCTCCAGCGTGATGTTCTTGACTACGTCGCGTCTGTTTGAGCACCAACCCCTCAAGTTGAAGTGGGCGTTCTGATGTATCTTCATGACTTGACGCGCTGTCTTGATGGCTTCATTTTCGGTTGCGAAACTGTCTACGTAGTCATCCATGTAGTGGCTTGATGTTATAGCTTGCACGGCGTCGGGATGTTCCTCGGAGTATAGTCTTGCGTTGGCGTCTCGTACGGAGTGTGCGATGAAGGGTGAACATGAGGCTCCGAAGATCATTGACGTCATTTTGTACTTCTTTGGTGGCTCCGCTCGTTCACTTTCTCGCCAGAGGAACATCTGTGCAGCTTGGTCCTGCTCTCTTATTTTCACCTGGAGAAACATTTCTTGTATGTCCGCTGTGACGGCCACCGGTCGCTCTCTGAATCTGAACAAGATCCCAGGCAGTGATTTCAGGAGATCAGGTCCTTCCAGTAGGTAGTCGTTCAGGCACACTCCACTGTATCGATGCGCAGCGTCGAACACCATGCGCATCTTTCCCGGCTTATTTGGATTCACGACCGGGAAGTGTGGCAGGTACCACACCTTCTTGCTCTGTTCTTCCCTTCCGTTGCACTCCTTAGCGTACCCTTTGTCTAGTAGGTTCTTAACCAGAGCGCTGTACTGTGCTGCGAAGTGTGGTGATGAATCCATCTTCTTTTCAATCGTTTTCAATCTTCTAATAGCACAGCTGTAGTTGTTGGGCATTGGAGCATCTTCATCACGCCATGGTAACCCGACTTCGAAGTGATCGTTGACTTTCCTCATGGTACTTTGCACTGCGTCAATCGCCTTTTGATCTTCTGGCTTGACCTTCCTTGCCAAAGAAACTCCTAGGGCATCGATCTTGAAGTGCGACTTCACCAGCTCTTCTACCCGACGCACATCATCTGTCTGTCTTGCCGCAGACACGTCGTGTAGATGTAGCACTAGTTGCCCCTCTTGTTTCTTCAACGTAGCGCGCGGTGCTGTCCCATGGATCACCCATCCCAACTGAGTGTACGAAGCCGCGGGTTCGTTCTTCTTTCCCATGCGTAGTTCGCGTGTGACTATTAAGTGCCAGTTGTCGGCACCTATTAGTACCTTAGGTGTGGCTTCTTCAAAGAATGCGTCTCTTCGCATGTCCTGGAGGTGTGGATAATTCATCAAAGTTGACCTGTCCACCGTCTGTCCATGAAGTCGCAGGTCCTTCATTGTTCGTGCGCGTAGCTCTTGAAAGTCACCGCTTTGGCCTCGTATTTGTAGCTTGACTTCCTGACTGCATTCTTCATGTTGCTGCGAAGTCACGCCTTGTATACGTAGAGTGGAGACCGGGCCGCTCACTTGTATACGGCGAGTCAATTCTTCGTCGACGAGTGATGTTGTTGAGCCTTCATCCATTAGCGCGAACGTTGATACTTGTCCGCCGGGCCCTTTTAATATAACTGGACACATCTTCAACAGTACGCGCTGTGACGTGTTGCTTGGCGCTGAGACGGTCATCACAGATTCTTTGGAGTGTTGTTTCTCGACGTCGACCACCTTGTCTGGTTTCTCACACGGTGATGCTTCCTTTGTGTCTTGTTCCTTGTGCAGCAACGCGTGATGTGGGCGGCTGCATGTTTCCTTGCCGCATCGCTTCGCTCGGCAATGTTCACGTCGATGGCGCCTCGTCACACACTTGAAACACACTCTTCCGTTGCGTGCCCATTCCCATCGTTCGTCGACACTCATCTTCAGGAACTTCGCACATTTAGGTACTTCGTGGTCACCGCCACAACACAAACACTCTTGCTTTCTTTCTTCATCTTTTTCCGATGTTGTGTAGACTATTTCTCGGCCCGCCTTTTTCTTTATGTTGGTTTGCGATGTATTTTTTGTTTCTTTCTTCGGTGCAGGTGCGGGTGTCGTATTTGTGAAGGCGTATCTCATAGCTCGGTCAGCCTCTCGCATCAGGAACCTGGACAGTAGCACGACTTCCGGTTCACGCGACGATTCCACAGCCTCAGAAGCGTAATCGCACCATCTTGATTTAATGTGCGGGCTTAATTTTTCTAACACTTCACGAACTAACATCGGGTTCCATATATATCCGCGGTTATCCATGTTTGATAACACACACACTATATTCTGTAACTTCACTGCGAACGAATTCAAGCCACTGGCCGTGTTCGTGAGTCGAGGTAGTTTCTTTAGATCCTCCATTGCTCGATCCATGAGTATTTCTGGCCTGCCGTAGTACTGTTCTAACGTCTTCATGATTACTTGTGGGTCCGACGCAGTACACAGGAGCGCTCACACTGCTTCTCTTGCTTCACCCTTGATGCAGTTTCGCAGTCTCGCTAAGTTCTCGATCGCGGTGAACTTGTAAACACTTGATGAATCCGTGTACGCTGCCTTAAAAGGCATCCATTCAGTGGCCGCACCTGTAAACGTAGGTAGTTCAGTCACTTGTCGCGGCGGCGGGCGTACACGTATCATTTTGTCCAATGTGTCGGCCAATTGTTCAATTCCTCTACCAACTCGACGTTCCCCTCTGGTTGGCGAGCGTGAGGCCGATCGTTGTCTTCTTTGGTCGTTTCTGGCAGGCGTGATGGCGTCAACACACGTGGCGGGTTCGATGCAGGCGGCGGCGGTAGCGGGGTGCGGGGGTTGCTCCCCCCGTGGCTGCTCCATGACTCGGGGGTGACTTCGGTCAATACTTTGAAGCCACTCGTCCACCCTGTCATCACTGTTGTGCACGGAGCCCTCTTCACGAGCCTCTGCCTCTGCCTCAATTGCCGACACTTCATATTCAAATCGCTTGTTGACGAGCGTCTTTTCAATTTCTAGTTGCTCGTTCCGTATCGCAGCGATCCTCTTCTGTGCTTCATATTCTGCCTTCTTCACTCGAGCCACGTCACTACTAAACGATCTTCTAGAACGTATCGTACTTGCTGTATCCCTAACGGAGACATCGTGTGCAGCTGTCATAGTTCGCGCCGAGTCCTGGGTTCGTAGCGCGGCAGTCGTCGTAGTCGGGTAGATCGACGCGGATGGCGTAGCGAGCGATTCGCCATAGTCGTACGCGGTCGCGGTCGCGGTGGCTCTACTCGCCGGTACGAGGCGTGGAGCCGGCGCAACGGACGCGCCGTCGGACATAGTCGGCGCAACCCTCCCTGCCGCGGCGGTGGCGGGAGGTGCGATCGCGAACGCGGGGGCGGCGGGATCGGTCCCAGCCGCGGGCGCACTATACGGAGTGCGCGGTAACGCGGACGCGATGGTCGACGGCGACCTGGGCGGATCCACGAACGTACGTGGTCGTCGACTATCGTAGCCCGACTCCGATTCACTTTCCTTGGCCGCAACACTTCTAGTTTTCATGCTTGATTCTTGAATTTATCTTGATTTTTCAAACTTGATCCGGCGCTCGGAGGACCAGCTGTCAAGGTGGACTGTATTTCTTCTAAATAAAACTTCAGGTTCAGACTTCTTGTTTCTTATTTATTCCCAGGGCTGGCTTGCTGCTTGACTGTTGAGTGACGACTACGAATTTTGCAACAAGCCACCCGTTTTATATTCATTTTACACAGGGTGCAAGTAGTGGGTAGCGTAATAAGCGCAGAGCACGATTACCCGCTAAGAGTGCGTGTTTGTTTTGATGTGTCGGGCGGTAATCTCGACAGGTTTTGACTTGTCCGGACCTGTCTGGATCGTGCTCTCTGCCTTTACAAATGTCGTGTTTGGCTACCTACATGTTCTAAGGGGTATTGAAACCAACCTAACTATATGGTGTTGTATTATTTCGTAATGATCCCTACTATCAAATCAAGATTTATTGGTACTTATATCTAAACCTTAAATAACATTGTTTCGTAACTTATATACTTAAAATCATATTATATACATCATTTACATAAGCTGCGTCGTCCGTAACATAGAGTTTTCCAGAGCCATTATTAGAGGATCATAGTCAGCCGTCAGTCCGCTTAACATAATTACCGCCATAAAATCATCATCAAGAGGAGAGTTTATATCCTGCAATTGTTGTGATAATTCAACTATCTTACTGAGGTAACTGTCCATACCATCACCGCCGAGTTTTGTACCAAACAGCATTCGTAGTAATGATAATCTTCTACACAGCCCCTTATACTCGAAAGCCTTTTCAAGGTTAGACCACGCTTCTTGCGCGTTCTTGCAATAGCGAATTTGCGGAAATATATTTGAATTTACGGACAGGCATATCCTTGCCAGTGCCTTTTGTGCCTTCTTTTCATCACATTTTCCGTTGCTCTCGACGCAATCCCACAAGTCTTCATGAACCAAAATCATCTTCATAATGAATTTCCATGTTCCATAGTTCTCTAAACCACGTAATTTATCAATTTGATTCAGTGAAGATGATGTACCTGACGAATTAGTTGAAGACGCCATTGCACACAATGGCGTCTTCAACTAATTCGTCAGGTACATGACCCACAGGTCACACGGCACACCGCTCACACCGGCCGGCCTTTCTTACTTTAGCGGATTGCGCAGTTTCGGAAGAAAATCTTACTTTTATTTTTCCTGATAGTGTCCTGCGCCCATAACCTATTGGATTATTGTATGGAAAATAATAGTTTAATGTAAGATTTGATAGGATATAATTTAAAGTAGACACACGTTCTAAAAGAAAAAGCAAAGACAAGTAGATCTGTCAATACACATATGCTCTATGCCACATACAAAGCATTGAAATATTGCCCTTTTAGTTTACAATCTACAACAAGTTAAAAGGATACCTATCACAGCTAAGTAGGCTTTACAACTTGACCAACTTATAAAATGTACTTGGATAACATATTTTCCTAAACGTAATGTACGGGAGCACTGGTTTTTCAACTGCAAATGTCAGTTTGTTTTTATTAATACAATAAAAATCATTCATATTATGATTCTTTATTCTTATTATTTTTAATGTGCACAAAATATAAAAGTAGGACACACAAAATTACAATATATAACTTATGTACAACGGCGAGTTTAACCCAGAATTGGGTTTTCTGACAGCAAACCTTAGTTTGATTGTGAGATTGATTGATTGTTGGATTGATTGAAATTAAAATCATCGTTCCGAGGCACATCGGACAACTACGGAACCCTACATTGTGCGTGGCCCGACGCGCAATTGGCCGTTTCTTTTAAATATTGGTTTAACAATAGATATTTTAATCGTTTAGGAAACACTCCTTGTGAAACTCACTTTTACTCTACTCCTCCGAGAATTCTGTTCCAACTTAAATACGTATACTTTCATTCGTACAAATAAAAGAAGTAAGGATAGCTTAGTAAAATTATGTAACAAATAACAATAGAATGCAATGCCCAACGTGCCGAGATATTTGGTGATAATAACTAGGGAGAATATGGCACATTGCGCACAGTTGCGCATAGCTGCACACAGTTGCACACCGCCGTATAGGTAAACAGTAGTGGTGACATTGTGCGAGCTATAGTGTTTGCAGTGAAGTACCGCCGCCGTCCTGTCAGTCCTGTACCCCCGTGCCGCGCAAGCCGCTTGTACTGCACACAATCGGATACTCGCGCAACAATTGTTAGCTATTCCTGGCACTCAGGCCTCCATGGTCGCCGCGTCGCCGCGGTCGACTCCGGCTCGGATCTAGTCAATATTTGAGCTCATCCCTAAACGGATTTAGTTTAGCTTTGATTCAATAGTCACTACATTTTCTTGATAATTATTCAGACTATTTATTTACCTTAATTTGGATATAATAATATTATCTGCCTCGAGGCGGCCGTTCGACCAAGTTTGTGCGGTCAGAATAATTACTAAAGTAATTAGTTGTCGAGCTCGGCCCGGCCGGGTGGCTGGTGGGTGGCTCGGCTGGTGAGGGGCTCTCGTGGCACGTTTCAATGTTACTGTAGCGCCGCTGATGGAGAGGGCTCATTTGTTGATTGTCAATGTCAGAGCAATAGCCGTCCCGCGCCGCCGCGCCGCTCCGCACAGATCTGACTAATGCGTCCACTCACTGAGGACATTATTTGGACGGCGCGCTCGCAAGATGCGTGTCGCGCCGGCTCTGTCTGCAGATACGCTGCAGTCGTCAGGGACGCTGGCGGCTGAGGCTGGTGAAGCGCGCACGCAATACTTCCGGACTGATGAGTGCGCGCGCGTCGTGACGTCACGCGTCGCCTTGTCGCGCTGCTCGCCCACTCGGCCCGCTGAGTCAGATGAATGTATATTTAAACGTATGATACATGGCGGGAGCGTGCTGCTGCGATTGTTGCTAAAATGTGTTAAAAGTATCATCTATTTTTTGATTATTAGGTAATATTAAATCAGTCATTGAAACCGCTATCGTCTATTATTATCGTTGTAATATCATAATGCAGCGAAATGCTCCGCTGTAACTGTAACTGTCACTCCGCCCACAACCCATGTAGCGCGGCCGAGCGGCTCAGCGGTGCTCAGCGGTCCACAGAGGACACTGGCGGCGGCGCGGCGCGGCACTGCGGGGCTAATGAGCAAAGTTCGTCACTTGCGGCCATCTAATGCGCGCCCGGTGGTGGAGGCCACCGCGCGGTGGAAACATCTCACTAAATGATATTTCTTGTTATTCACGTAGGTGATTAAGTATACGAGTGAGGGAGCGTCCGACATGCATTTCATGAACACAATTTTCACATGGTGCACATTTTCAAATTTTTTTGGTTCGTGGTGCGAATACCAACGTGTTATCTACACCTTGCCTTGGAGGAGGACTTTTGGCCGCAGGGAGTGGTGTTCCGTCGCTTCCACGGGCAAGTGCCACATGATCGCACAGTGACATAGTGCACAAGTGAACTGTTACTAACATAGTTTTAAGGTTTTATTTATTAACAAGTTGTATTTTATTAGTATGTATATTTAGGTTAAGGTATTAAGTTATGGGTCTTTGTTACTTGAAATAAATGGATTATTATTTCCTTTATTTAACTTTTATATTACATGTTTAAATATTTCTTATAAAAAACAACATAAAAACATTTAAAAATGTAAAAAAAAAATGTTGCCCACTGGTATCGCGAACAGGGTCCAAGCTACCGGCGGTCAGGGCTCCAGAGAGAGGAACCTCCTAACAATACGAGCCGTTTCCAGGAGTACCGCTTTCTGAATCAAGCCCTTGATCCAGCTGCTTAACGAGAGCCTCCTCAGGTATTCATCGAGGCTCTTGGCAATTAAGCCATGGGCTGATACGACTATCGGCACAATGATCGCTGAGTCCACTTCCCACATGTCGACAACCTCGCGAGCCAAGTCAAGATGCTTGTTTTGCTTATCTTTCTTGGCTTTCACGAGGTTCCCATCATGCGGGACCGTTATGTCAACAATCATTGCGCGCCGCTCTGATCGATCCACCACCACTTTATCAGGCTTATTGGCTCCAATAGTCCTGTCAGTGATGATGGATCGATCCCAGTACAATGTGATACTGCCTTTTTCGAGGACTGGGTCGGGCACATACTTATACTACGGCACTTCCGATTCCACAAGGCTGTATTTTAGAGCAAGTTGCTGATGGATAATCCTGGCTACAAGGTTGTGTCTATGCAAGTACTCTCCGTTAGCTAGACGAGAACACCCGGAGATAATGTGACGGATTGATTCGCTTGGACGGTGGCATGCCCGACATATGTCCACCGTGCCGTCCTTCACAATAAATCTCCGGTAGTTATTCGTCATCAGAACTTCATCCATAATTGCACAGACAAAACCTTCGTTTTCTCCGAAGAGGGCCCCGGAACGTAGCCATTATTATTATTATTATTTTCCCAGGCGCTGGTAATTTTAAAAACATTTACCAATAAAAACGCTTTTGCAAAAAATTAACTGATGATGACTTTTGATAGTATGATTTTGTTTTTTTGTCATCGGCTTCTGTAGCTAAAGTTATTTTTTAACTTTTTTGTGTTTTTAAACTCGGTTTAATTTTTTGCAAAAAATATATTTTATTATTTTTCACTTTTTAGTGGTTCACATATATGCTTACCCCTTCACAGCGTACCGGCGTGATGTTATGTTATGAACTGGTGTAAACAATAGACAAACATGAGATTTCAGCAATCCACGTCCATTTGATATCATTTATTGAGGAGTTCCTCTCACCAAATTGAAATGGGACCACTCCGAGAAAGTACTCTTCCATAAACTACCCAAATCGCTTCAAGTGTGCCTATAAATATATTTGAAGATTCCTCTCTATTTCTCCAAGATCCCATCATCAGATCCTGAATTGATAATCAAGGGACCACCTAGGAAGTATACTCTTTTAAACTAAAAAAAAAAAATCAAATCGGTCCAGCCATCTTCGAGTAATCGGGAAACATACATAAAAAATAAAAATAATAAAAAGATTCCTCCTTTTTGAAGTCGGTTAATGAACGCTGTAAAGAGAGACCTAAGTGGTAGTGGTGGCGCCCCGCAGTGGGCTAGCTCGGGCGCGGGCGGCGCGCGGCGCCGGTGACGACTGCGTCGAGCGCGCTCCGCCGCATCTCGTTAGCGGAGCCGGATCAGCCGGAGTGGCAGCGGAGGGTGATGTGCGGAACTGCGGACTTGTTACGAGACACACTATCTACGACTGTAAAAGTACCTTGAACAAAGCCGAAAGGCACTCTTTCTCCTGTCATTGTGATATTTGTTTTGATCTAGACCATTCTGGGAACCTTCTGGTTACGGAGATCTTCTTACGTTAGTGGGGGTCAAAGTTCCAACTTTTTCACTAGTTTAAAAAAATACAAGTATTTAATGTTATAAGTTTACTTTAAATACGACCACGACACGATCCCCGTACTATATTGAGTTCCACCGTAAAAGGTGATTTTTCACGCCAAAAAAAGTCGTTTCCCAGAAATAATTTTTGCGTAGAGTTATTTAGCTTGATACAGAATGATTGGGTGACGGCTCCGTGAAGGCTCCGTAGGTACACCTTGCGCGTCTCCAGCTGAATAGGATCATTGATCTGAAACATCTGTAGCCGCAAGTCCGATTAGTGTTCACTAATCTGTCGTGTTGTAAATGGGAGACGCAACTCGCAACTACAGCGAATGTGAATAATAACAAAACCGACTTCTAAAAAAACACTAAAAAAGTCTAAAATAACTTTACTTTCGGAAGTCGGTGTCTTTGTTTGTATCTTTTTAGCCACCGACTTCCGAAAGTAAAGTTATTTTAGACTGTTTTAGTGTTTTTTCTCTCTCCCTCTCTGCACTTACTAAATAATAATAATATACCCCGGACCCGTCGCTCATCTCCGCCTCGCCGCCACCGGAATCCAGCCCCGTCGTGAGTGCTGTGACACCGGCCGTGGCAGTTGAGTCGAGCTGGAGCGACGAGTATTTCTCTCCGCCGACGTTGCCAACACCTGAACGTCGGCCGGGGAGAATCCTGCCACCGAAGAGCTTGGGACTTAAGGGCCAACAGGCCCCGAGCCGGGTCCCCGCTGCCGGTGGTTGTGTGCAGCGCATGAAATGGACTCGATCAATAAACCAGAACGTCATGCGCGCATGGTATGCGTGCATGACGTTCGGGTCTACAGAGGGGGGAACTAACCTCACTGCGTACCGTGTTAGGATGCTGTCTCTGTTCCAGGAACTTGAACCAACCGTCAACGTCTAGGCCCAACGACTGTCGGATCAGGTGCGGGTCATCCAACGCAATCACATGTTGGACGACGCCTCACTTGATAGGCTACGCTCAGAGGTACTGAGCAACCGTATCGTCTTAACTCCGGCACAAAGAGCGGTGCAAGCGTCAGCTATAGACGCAACCCCACAGCGATCCAAACCCTGCTGTTGTAGAGGAGGATGATAGGGTTGCAACGGTATGTAGCCAGTGCAACGACCGATTGAGGAGCGCACTAGAGGATGCGCTTCGCGAGTATCAATCCACTCCTACCGAACTTAGACCCCGATTCAAAAGTCAAAGCATTTATTAGTGTGATTTTTGGTGATACAGTAGGTCTTATAGTTATGGTAATGGTAACTCAAAAAACTACTCGTTAGGGCATACACTATGACTGTCGCAACCCCGTGCAGTGCACGCCACAATAGTGGCGATAAATCCCCTCTTTGAGGAGTGGCTTGAGAGGCGCAGGCGCCACGGCGTCCTCACCTTCCGCCTGACGCAGGTCCTTACCGGACACGGTTGTTTCGGGAGGTACCTGCACCGGATTGGGCGGGAGGAAACGCCCGGGTGTTACTAGTAAATTTCTAGGCTTGACAATTGACTCGAAACTGACTTGGAAGGAACACGCATCAAGTCTTATAACAAAATGAAGTAGGTTCGCCTTTGCACTATATAAACTTAAGAAAATAGTTAATCAAGCAGCTGTTATAGCTGCGTATTATGGTTATGTGGACTCCATATTAAGCTACGGAGTAATTTTTGGGGAAAATTGTTGCGAGAAAAATAACATTTTTAAAGCGCAGAAGAGGTGCATTAGATCGATATGTAGTCTTAAACCAACGGAAAGCTGTAAACCGCATTTTAAATCTCTTAAAATATTAACATTACCCTGTCTTTACTTAAACGAGACAGCATGGTTCGTTAAGAACAATAGTGACCTGTTTAAAAAAGCTTCAGAGCAACGCAAGAATATCGAAGTAAGAAGTCACACGCCAGACTTGGACAGACTGTCTAACTACTATCGTAGAAATAAGTTGCAGCTTAGTTTACATAAATGTAACTCTCTAAGCTTCACAAAAAATAAAAACATCGTAACACATACATACACTCTGTGCGATGTTCCCCTAACAAAAATGAACTTTGTCCGTGATCTCGGCATTATCCTTGACTCCAAACTCTGCTTAGACTTGCATATTAGCAAAATAGTTAATAAAGCGTACCAACTTTATGGATTTGTTATGAGCTCGACTTTAGATTTTAAGAAGCCATCTTCATATATTTGCCTTTATGAGTCTCTCGTACGCTCGCAACTGGAGTATGCCGTGTCCGTCTGGAGTCCATATAATAAAAATAACATTGAGGCGATTGAGAGTTTTCAACAGAAATTCCTACGTGCTATGCATTTCAGATGCTTCGGATATTACTTGCCATATCAGGATTTACTTAATAAGTATAAACTCACAACACTTGAAAGTACACGTAAGTATTTGGAAGCCATGAATCTTTACAACATTGTTAGTAATAGATTTGACTGCATTGAGCTAACCAACATAGGGAAATTTACCACCAATTAAAATCCCACTTATTTGATGAACAACATGGCTTCCGACCAGGTCGCTCAGTCGAAACAAATTTATTGTCACTCGTTGATTACGTCTCGAGTTTTCTGGATAGGGGGGGCCCCTGGGGGCATGAAGTGGATGTTCTCTATTTTGATTTCAGAAAGGCATTCGATGCAGTAGATAACGACATTTTACTGAGCAAATTACAAGCCATAGGTTTCTCACCAAAGCTTCTGCATTTTTTCGCTAATTATCTCTTGAACCGGAAACAATTTGTTGCGCATGGGTGCTTCCTTTCGGGATCTTACCATACGCGATCTGGGGTGAGTCAAGGATCACTTCTTTGTATTGCATTATATAGTATTTATTAATTTCTTAGTAAATGGTACATTGAGATCTTACATTAAATTTTGTTTCACACATACTACCATTGCTGGTGTAGAAATATTAATTAATTAGCTAGGTACATTTCAAGGATATTATATAAAGATATGAAATTTTAATTTATAATTTTAGACTGGTTAAGATTCGTTAAAATGCAATTTAAAAATAACAGAAAAATCAATGGTCAATTCAGGAATGAAAATGTTCAAAATTCAAATCACAATGTCAAAAAATAGAAATCATAATGTCAAAATATAAAAATTGTCAAATTCTAATGTCATTAATAAGATCTTAATAATACAATATCAAAAAGTATGATTTAAAAATTCATTGACTGAATAAAAACACATGTCCCAAGCAAACATTTTACATTTAAACTTATTAATTGGTAACATTTTCAGGGCTGGTGGTAATTTATTATAAATTTTAATTGTCATGCAACCGGCATTTCTACTGTATAATTGCAATCTCTGAGCATGTACCAATAATTTCCCGGCATTTCTTTTGTTCAGTCTTTCGGAGACTTGTTCATTTAATAAATCTTGGCCCATTACTTTTTCTTTTAATGATCAATGATCTCGTCAGTGTGGTACAACATGCTAAATATCTGCTATATGCGGACGATTTAAAGTTAGTACTCGAAATTACCGAGAATTGCAGTCGTGATGATCTTCAAAGCGACATTGACCGAGTCTTACAGTGGAGCCGAACTAATAAATTGTATTTTAACACCAGTAAGTGTTATTTTATGACGTTCAGCCGTAAATCACGACTTAGGCAAGCCGTGTATACATTATATACAGAGATAACCCGCGTATCCAATATCCGTGATCTTGGTGTGACATTCGACTGTCGCCTGACATTTCACGAGCACATCTCCTGGTTGGCCGCCGAGTCATACAGACGACTCGGCTTCGTTTTGCGTAATGCACGTGACTTCCGTAACCCTAACATCCTCAAAATTTTGTATAATTCCCTTGTCAGAAGTAAATTAGAATTTGCAGCTTGTGTTTGGAGTCCATATGAATCAACATACATCCTAATAATTGAAAAAAATCAAAAGGACTTCCTACGCTACTTATACAAGAGAAACCACGGGTACTATTCATTTATGTACCCCACGGATTTTTTGCTAGGTATTCTAGGATACAACTCCCTAGCTGTCCGGCGGTCTCGAACGCAGATCATCACTGCACTGAAAATTTTACGGAACGTAATTGACTCCCCAGAATTGAACAACATACTATGCATATTTTAAGTCCCTGACAATTACCTACGCCACCGGTCCAACCGCCGGCACAGACTATCCGCGACTGCACAGTGCCACACGGTGTCCCGGTGTCACGGTGTGTTTAATTATATAATACATAAGAAATTAATTAATTACTGTTACTGGTGCATAACCGTTGTAATTAATAATAATAAATAAATAAACATGTTATGCTATGTTGTCCCAAGAACAGTGTACCAGCGAAAGGTGCGCGCTGGCAAACTATTTTCCACGCGTACCTGCCATTCTAACACTGGTTTGCGCTCACCTGTTCGCAGAATGATAGATGCCTACAATGGGACTTTTGAACATATTGTCATTTTTGCATGTTCTCCCAGTATGTTCAAAGGTCTTATACTCAAGAAGCTCTTTTGATTGATATATAAAAGTACAGTTAAGCATGTTAGTTAAGTTAGTTTAATTTTTTAATATTATTATGTATTATTACCCTAGCGTTTAATTAATTTGTTTATTATATTCCACAGTTATTCTGTGAACAGCGTTGTGGGCTACAATATTGTTATTGTATGTGTATGTTCTTTTTTATACTATATATTGTGGCTGTTTGGTGTTCCTCTTGTATAAAATAAAATAAATAGCCTTCTCAAATATTTTTGATATTACTGGTGTTAGGGAATGGGTCTGTAGTTATAAATATCAGTTTTGTCATGTTTTTTAAATAATGGTTTATTATAGTTGGTTTTAGTTTATCAGGATAAATTCCAGAGCAGATGACGTTAATGATGTGTCAAATGGGGCCAGATATCACATCGGAAACCAATTTTAATACCTACTCTTGTTGAGATATCATCATACACTACGCAATCTTTATTTTTTAAATCCTGTATTATTTGACATACTTCATTAGGTGTAGTCGGGGCCAAGAATATTGATTCACTACATGTATATGGGGTCTCATAGCTCCCAGATCTTGTGGCCTTTGAAAGTAATTCTGCTTGATTCACAAAGTGATCGTTAAATGCGTTCGCTGTCACTGGGGTTTGATATTGTAACCCCGTCATTTTGTATGTGTGTTATATGTTCATAGGGAGGGCAGTGTTTATTTTCATTTAAGATCCTCCATGTATCTTTTGATCTATTTTTAGATGTCATTATCTTATGGTTATTTTTTGCCTTTAGTGTAAGTTTTATTATTTTCTTAAGTCTTAGTGAGTCATTTTTAAGCTTAGATAAGTTATTGCTATTAGGTTTTGCTCGTAGTTGCCAAAGAAGTTGTCTTTTATTTTTGCTACAGCGCCTTATACCGGGTGTTAACCAATGTGGATTCCTATTTAACTTTATTCTTTTGTTGATCAAGGGGAAGCATAAATCATAAAACAGCTGGAATACTTCTTCAAAACCATCGTACGCTACATTAGGATCATCAGCTTGATAAACATCACAAAACGATAAAGGACATAAACATGATCTAAATTTCATAAGGTTACCGTAACTGTAATCACGCGCTGTAATATTCCAACTGTTTATTGTACAAGTCTGTTTTACAAGGAAACTTAAGATTTGGGCTGTGTGATCTGACATGTCAAGTTCAATCACACGGTGGACACACTTTTGCGTAAAATTGTGCGCAAAATTATCTATACATGACTGTGTTGCTTTGTAATCTGGTGGGCTCGTCAATTTGCAATTTCAGATTATAGCTTAAATTAGGTAGTTGGTAAAATCAAGGGAAGTACTATTTTTTTTTCAAAATATTAATGTTAAAGTCACTACATAATAATGACATTCTTGCGCGATTTGTAACAAATCTTGGGTAAAAGAATATTTAATTTTGAGTAAAAAGTATCAAGATTATTAGATTTAGGTATTCTGTAAATACATACGACGATAATGTTATTACCACGGTTACCCATGCATAAGAAAAATAGGGCGTTGGTATGTGCCCTAGACTCGCTACTTAAGAATCTTTTTGAGAGTAGCGAGAACCTCGTTGATGCACACTCGATCCTGTACTGTGGGACTGTTGCGGCATGTCGTTTAGCTAATGTCCAGTTCCCAAATTGTGAGCTATGTGTAGCTATTCGACTAAAACCAGCCATACCAGCCTGGCAGCGCAGGATCGAGCGCCGTATTGACGGGGCCAGGGTACTCATCGGCAAACTATACTGCTTCAGGGAGGGTAATACACGACCACGTGTGATGCGCTATGTGAGGCGGGCATTCTCGGGGACTGAAATCAGTCCTCAATAATTCATGTCCCGTGTTACAGAGCGCATCGACTTCCTGAAGCAGAAAGTCTATGCATGGGCGAGCCGTATTCGGCGGTATAAGCGGCGGGTTGATCGGTACTAGCAGAATCGCATGTTCCAGAGCGATGAGAGGTGGGTGTACAGAGCTTGGGAGCGACCCAAGCAAAATATGACGGACGTGTACCGCCCGGATGAGGCCACCACGAGTTCTTTCTGGCACAGCATCTGGACGCTACCCGTCCGTCATACTAAGGCTGACTGGATGCGTGATATCGAGCAAGTGTGTGAACCTATCCTTGAAATGGACCCAATTTTAATAACACCTTTGGAGGTAGCCAGAGCAGTTCATCCGTTACGGAACTGGAAATCACCGGGACCGGACGGACTGCACAATTTCTGGCTCAAATGGTTTAGTAGTTCACACATTTGTCTGGCATCTCAATTCCAGTCATTCTTAGAGTCTGGGTCACTGCCGCAGTTTTTAACAACAGGCGTTACACACCTGCTCTATAGTCCCGCGGAACCTAAGAATTATAGACCGATCACGTATTGGTCGACGGTCTATAAGCTTCTTACATCCATTTTGAGAGTGAAAATTAATACACACATTGAGAATAACTCCATTATGTCTGCCTCTCAGAATGGATGTAGGAACGGGTCCCGCGGTACTAAGTAGCTACTCCTCATCGACATGGCCATTAGCCAACAGGTTCGTCGATCCCGCAAGGATCTGTCGACATGCTGGATAGATTATAAGAACGCCTACGAGTCCGTTCCACACACATATATGGCTCATGAGGGTGCTGTAGTTGTACAAGATAGATACAACTCTACGCACCTGCCTTGCGTCATGTATGGGGCAATGGAGGATGGTCTTTCGATATCCAGGATGTCGACAAATCCAGGGGAATTATGAACCTGTATGGATTAAAAGGGGAATATTCGAATATTCCAGGGCGACAGTCTGAGTCCATTTTGATTCTGTCTAGCCCTGAATCCTCTAAGCACATTGCTGGAGGATTCAGGTTTAGGCTATCGGTTGAGAAGAGGTGGTCAGGTCATATCTCACCTTGATGACTCAGACCGAACTCGATACCCTGGATAGGAGAGTCCGTACACTGCTAACCGCAAACCGTATGCATTACCCACGATCATCGGTGATGAGACTATCCCGCGGAAGTGCGGAGGTCAACGCTTTTTAAACGCCAAGACCCTCTAAAACCGCGAGGTGTGCAGTCTTAGAGAATATTTTTTTAAAGCTGAGGTGGGTATGCACCGATATGTGGTCGCAGTGGACAAGGGACTCACCCCGCTGTCCATGGCTAAAGAGAACTGGCGCAAACCTGTAGTACTTACTACCGATGACCACAAGGAAGTATGGCAAGGCAAAGAGCTTCACGGGCGCTTCTACCGGGCTCTTCATGTTCCCGATGTAGATTTTATAGCATCCGTGTCTTGGCTACGTTTCGGTGACCTCTTTGGGAAAACTGATGGTTTTGTCTGTGCGATTATGGACGAAGTTATATCGACGAACAACTATCAAAAATATATTATGAAGGAGGAACCGTTCCGCGGATGACATGCCACCGTCCGGGTGAGTCCATCAGACATATTATTTCTGGTTTTTCTCGTCTGGCTAACGGCGAGTACTTGCCCAGGCACAACCAAGTAGCCAGGATTATTCACCAGCAACTTGCTTTGAAATATAAACTTGTGGAGTCTGAGGTACCGTACTACAAGTATGTGCCAACCAACACAGTTCTCGAGAAAGACCATGTCACGCTGTACTAGGATCGGTCTATCATCACTGACAGGACTATTGTCGCCAATGAGCCTGACATAGTGGTGATAGACCGATCAGCGCGCCGCGTAACGATTATCGATGTTACCATCCCGCATGACAAGAACCTCGTGAAAGCTGAGAAGGAGAAACAAATAGTATCTCGACTTGGCACACGAGGTTGTTGACATGTGGAATGTGAACTCGGCTATCATTCTGCCGATTGTCGTGACGGCCAATAGCCTTATGGCCAAGAGCCTTGACGACCATCTTTCGAAGCTCTCCTTAGGCAGTTGGATCAAGGGCTTGATTCAGAAGGCAGTACTCCTCGATACGTCTCGCATTGTGAGGAGGTTCCTGTCTCTGGAGCCCTGCTCCCGACACCAGCGGGTATTTTTATATGTTTATTTTTATTTTTTGTATTTTTAAATATTTTTTGTATTAATTTCTATAGAAATATTTAAATAATAATAAAAATGTAAATCATGTGTATGAAAATGAATAAAGAGAATAATAATAATAAAAAAATACACGTACTTAAAAAGCCGGTAATCATTCAGCATCTAACAGCAGTGAGTCAGTTAGATCCGGACTCCGGACGTTGGTCAGCTAGCTAAATTCTTGTATTTGTGCGGAACAAACTGTGAGCTCGCCCAACTGAGGTCCTAATTAACGCATGCTCGACTGAGCTTCTAGTTATACCGATATTTTTCACCAGTTTCCTGAATCAATAGCCAATTATAGTTCTGCTTGCGCGGAGTCCGGGGCCACCAAAATTTCACTTACATAATAACTTTTTGTTGATGGTAAATATTTTGTTGTTGCATATGAGTTTAATGAATCGTGTAGTGTAGGTAGTGTAGGTGAATGCCAGTCGCCCACACCACGCGCGACGCACCACGCGCCATGCAACGCATTCAGATCCACTTCTTGAAAGACGAAGGCCTGCCCGTTGCGTCGCACGGTGGGCTGGAATCGTCAAGTGGGGACTTAAGGATTCAAATGAGTAATTTTGAATTTTATGTACTAATACAAATATTTTTTATTATTGTAATTTTTTTTATACCTAGTATTTTTCGAGTTACAGACCCCTAAACTTTGTATGAAAATCGGTTTTTGGTTTAATCTGACATGTTTTAATATTGTATTACAGAAATATAGCAAAAAATCAAATTATTGGTAAATATTCTACACCACCCTTATGACGTCATTTATTTTTCACGATACTCACTCACACCACTCTTTCATTTGTTTTGAACAATACTCAATAGCGCGGTGACCCTCATTAGCGCGTCGTCCATTGAGCGCAGCAAAATGATGACGTGTCATTATGTGATTGGATGATGAATAGCAGGTAAAAAAATGACACGGTTACATTTGAAAAACAACCATCCTCAGTACGTTGTTACACATCGTAATAAACGCACTATCCTATCTCACATTTTCGGTATACTAATACTATTTATTACGTAAAAATGTTCGATTTGGTGTCAAATATTGATATTGTTGTGCTATTAAAGGAAAGTGGAAGTTTTAAAAATAATAGTGTTTTATATAGTGCTATTAAATCTAGATTAGTCCCCACTGTGTTAAGTGATGAAAACGATAAAGCGCTAAAAGCGTTCTGTGCAAAATATTGCTATAATCTGCAAAGGAGATGGCAAAATGCTGAAAACTGGCCTGATTTCATTGTAAGTGCATTTGAAAGAAACCAAGACTCTGTTCCTAGTACATCAACTGAACATGAATCTCCAGCAAAAGTGTCTACTGCCGAACGAACGCCGAAGAACGAATTTGAATCTGATGAAATTGTCTAAGTGATAATTTTGTGAGTGCGTGTGTGAGTAAGAGTGTGCGTATGAGTGGCCTCCTGGGGACACCACTGATAAAAAAACGCGCTTAGTTCTCTACCTCAAGGGTGGTGTGGAAAAGGGAATGAAAAACAATTTTCTCCAAAATCGAAGAAAATCGAAGCAAGTGATGTATCGAATAAATTGGCGGAGGTCCTTAGGTTTTTAAACACAAAAATTAATTTTCTTACCCTAGAGACGAGTGAATTGATTTGCTCACTCCATGTTAACGTGCTGTCGAGCCAGACTCCAAGATATTTTATTGAATTCCTGCGCATAACTTCAGGACAGCCACAGGTGGCAGTCCTCATTGTATGGCATGCTTGAGCTGTCAGACGGAAGAGGGCGGGGGGCTGACTGTGACGCTTTTCTTGGACTGAGAGTGATAAATTTGGTTTTATCCAAGTTGAGCGTGAGCAAATTCTGTGTGAGCCAACACATAGTAACTCGCAAGGCCCACTCTGCCTGAAGCCGAGCTTCGTTCCAGTCACTGCCACGAACCAGGATTACAGTGTCATCAGCGTAGGCAATTAGTTTGGATTTTTTTTCATCAAGTTTGCAAAGCTCGTTTATGTAAACCAGGAAAAGGGTAGGTCCTAAGACACTACCTTGTGGTACTCCGTAGGTGAGGAATGCTTCCTTACTGGTGTGGTTGTTTATCCTGATAATTTGCGAGCGACCACTAAGGTAACTCTTAAACAGACTAAGCGGTAGGCCTCTTATTCCAATTTTCTCTAGTTTACTGAGTAGAAGAGGGACAGAAACAGTGTCAAAAGCTTTAGAAAGATCAAGGCAGATAGCTATTGATTTATCCTTATTGTTAAGATTTTGAGCTAATGAACCTATTAATTCTAATATAGCATCCTCTGTGTTTTTGCCTGATCTGAATCCATACTGGTTATTTGCGAGTATATTTTGTGAGTTAAGGTAATCCAGCAGACGCTTGTTTAATATCCTTTTTCGAGGAGCTTAGACAGAATTGATAATACAGATATGGGTCTGTAGTTATTGACACTGTCTCTGTCTTCATTCTTGTAAATAGGGTGCACTGCGGCCTTTTTGAACACCGCTAGGAACACTCCAGATGTTAGGACAAGGTTGAAGACGTGGCAGATAACTGGGACAAGAGTGCTTCTAGCACTGTAGATTACAGATGAGGGGATACCATCCCAACCCGTTGCACTAGTTATAACTAGGTTGCTAGGTAGTTACTGTTGGACTAGGTTGGGATGGTATAGGTTGGACGTCAATTGGGGTTTAGGTACTGATCCAGGCTCAATTGTCTCAAGCGTAGTCACATCGTACACACTTGGAATAACGGCCGTACTAAGCTGTAAGTCCCAGTGTGTACACTAACCAAACCATTTTTTAAATAATTAACCTACTCTAACTACTTCCATAAATAAACTAATATCAAGTAACACACAAGTCTGAATACTCCGAAATAAAATTGCTAATGTCTATTGTAAAAAAATTCAAATTGTAATGTAAAAATATTTTGCATAATACAAATGATAATATTAAAATAAAATTGCATTTTTAAATTATATAATTCCTAAAATATCTTATTTTTACCTTAATATTTTTTGTCTTTACAAATCATTTCACCAAACGTTTATTGTCTGAAGATTGTTTGCTGTAATAAATCATTTGATTAAAGACCAAATGCCATAATGACATTATACTTGGTAATATTTTGCCAAGTAAAAAATTGACCTAATAAAAATATGCGTACTAAAATTATTAGAAATATTGCAATGGTATAAAAAAGGTTGCTAAAATTTGTTTGGATAATGAAAGTTTGTCAAAATCTTTTCTGCAAAACGGCAGGATCCCGTTTTCTGCACTCGAATTTTTTTATGTACGCTGACGATTTAAAGTTTTTGAGAATTATTAAGTCTGCAGATGATCCATTACAAGTTCAAAGTGACCTCAATCGTCTCGTTCAATGGTGCGACAGTAACAAAATGGAACTGAATCCCAAAAAAATTTACCATGTTAAATTTACAAGAAGGAAAATCGTAATACGCAGTTGTTACAACATAGCAGGAATTGAAATTAAGGAAGTTGAAACAATATAAGACCTTGGTGTACTGTTTGACAAGAAGTTAACTTTCACACCACACCTCGATAGTATTATAAAAAGAGCTTCGAAAATATTAGGGTTCGTCCTAAGAAATTGTAAAACCTTTCGTCTCAACAGAACCAAAATACTGCTGTATAACAGTCTCATTCGTAGCATCCTGGAATACAATAGTGTAGTTTGGCGTCCTCACTACGCCACACATTCTTTGCGACTTGAACGTGTCCAGAAACGTTTCGCTTGGCACCTCGCATTTCCCAATCTTATCACCAAAAAAATACATTCTTACAATAAAAGACTGAAGCATTTTAAACATGACCTCACTAGACAGACGTAGATACCTAACGGATGCAATGTTTGCCTAAAAAATGTTTAAACATAAAATAGACAGTCCAAGCTTTCTTGACCTTTTCAGTCTTTGTGCACCCTCTAGAATCCCGCGTAGTGCCATCACACCTCTTTGTACACCATTTAGAAGAACAGTTTTGGGAGCCAATTCGCCTGTTGCAAGAATGTGTAAGGAAGTGGATGGCTACAGTGATGTTATTGATCTCCACTTTGACTCTCTTGCTTAACAAAAAGCCATCCTTAATCGTTTACCAAGCAACCCCTAATCATAATCAATTATTTCGTTGTGTCCATTTTACCACGGTTATCGATTTTATATTTTTAACTCTTTTATATTTAACAATTTATCAATTTTATTTATCGATTTTATTTATCAATTTTATTCAATGAATTTTAATTTTATGTCGACCTTTATTTATAATGTTCCAATTTTATCAATTCACCAATGTAATATAATTTTTATTTTATTTTATCTATTTACCAATGTTGTTAATGTCAAAAATTCATCAATTTTGTCATAATTCTGTTTTAATTATTTCCAATTTTTATTTAATTGTATTGAATATTGGCGCTTAGTTCTTCCTAAGTTAGCTTATTTTCCTAATTTATTGTTTTGTGCATGCGGTGTTTACCTATAAGTAATTGTTGCGCTGTAAGCCTGTATCTTAATTTTAAGAATGAATTATGTCGCTGTATGTGTGTGTGACCAATTGTTGGTAGACCTAATATAAGAAATAAATTAGCAAAACAACCGATGTTGTAGATAATATTCTGAGTGTACTATGTCTTCCCATGAATGTGTCAAACTCAAACTCAAGGAATTTATTAAAAAAAAAAATTACCATAACAGGCACTTTTGAATGTCAGAAAACGAAGAAGGCGAAGCTACAGTTACAGACACAAAGCTTAATAACTTGTGAAAGTACTGTAGTTGCCCATTCCTAAGCGTAGATCTCTATGGAGAAGAAAGGGCAAGAAACTCCATGGACACTCTTTTCAATCAAAACATTTTTACAAGATCTTGGTAACATAATTCATGTTGAGATTATACATAATATGTGAGAACGATGTAGAAAGACGTGCACATGGGCGTCCAGAGTAAAATATTAAATCTATACATATAATAAAATCGTAAAAGTCCAAATGGATGTTCCGACATGGCGCAAAAACTACTGCATAGATCCTGTTCAAATTTTGCACAAATAATCCTTATAGGGTTTTTCAAATGTTATTATATTACTTGCTAAGGGGGTGAGCAATATTGCATTATGTCAGTATTCTTCAATTGTTGACGTTAGCCATGGCGTGCATTAGAGCAGCTATTTCAAACTTACGTCAACGGTTTAAACATCCTGGCGGATTCATGATCAGGACCGTGTTCGAACCCCAGTAAGAATTTCACTTTTTGTGATTTGTTTTTTTATTTTTTGATGCTGTGAGATTTCCATTTTTTATTGCATTGACATCGTTTGTATATTTCTCATTTTTTTTTCTTCAAATATTTCTCCGAAAATGAATAGAAAAGTATAGAAGAAGAAGACATGCTGCGCCAACCCCAAATAATTTTCAGCAGACAGATTTCAGTATAAGGGGCAGACAAATTATGATGATGATTCCTCCAAAAAGTAGTATAGGGAAACGAACTCTTGCTGTGCTATACCTAGTCCTTTCCCTTCTCTATTGGCAAGTTATCAGTATCTATACGCAGTTTGGATTTAAATATGCCACGGAGAGTTCTTTAATTTATTTTGGAATTTTATTGATTTTTGTTGCTTTCACTTCTAAGCATTTTGAATGTAAATCGTATGCTGCAAACAAATAAGAAGTTTCTTTAAAAAAATAAGCCTCGATTATGAGAAGACGGAGGCATTAATTTTTTAGCGATAGACGAGTACCTGCAAGACGGGTAAGGATTGATAGCGCGAATCGTGTAGACCGTATTGTTGGTACAGTGATCGGGAGCGAGCGCGAGGTCCGGTTAGATTCCCAGGACGGGCAAAGTGTTGTTGAGTTTTTCCCCCAGGAAATTCTCAGTAGCAGCTACAAAGCCCGAATTTGTGCTCGGTTGATGTCTATAGGCTGGCCTCCTATTTCATTGGGCTTAAACATAACTGGCAAAATGTGGGTGTGCTATTAGATACACCTCTGCCTCACCCTTCGGGAATTACGGGCGAGATACGGCCCTTCAATATGGTTGAGTTGAATGGCGCTGAGCCATGCGTGAACGGGCGCTGTCAGTTGGGACTGGTCATCTCTTAGCTGCCACGGTTTATTTTAACTACTTTGTTTTGAAAGTTTTGATTATTTTAATCTTTTACTCTGGACGCTCTTAATGTGCACGTCTTTCTACATCGTTCTCACATATTATGTATAATCTCAACGTGAATGATGTAACCAAGATTTTGTAACAATATTTTGATTAAAAAGAGTGTCCATGGAGTTTCTTGCCCATTCTTCTCCATAGAGATCTACGCTTTGGAATATGCAACTACAGTACTTTCTCAAGTTATTATGCCTTGTGACTGTGACTGTAGCTTAGCTTTTTTTTTTTTTGTTTGACTTTCAAAAGTGCCTGTAATGGTCTAATTTTTTATGTCATTTATTTAGCACTTTATTTAACCAAGAATATTAATATACATAATATACAGACTTATTAATTAAAATAACCTAAAGTAAATAACCAAGCAACAAACTTAAAAAATGGCGTCAAAAAACTCCTCCTCAACGCTGTCAACTGGTAATGTACCTGGTATGTAATGGCTTAGCGTTGCCACGTTGTATGGCAACGCTAAGCCTTTGGCCAAGGTAAAAGCCAGCCCTTGGGTCACGGGAAGTGTCAACTAAACGTTTACAAATATCCTTGAAACGGCTGTGAGCGCTCGGACCCCACGGTCCTAGAGTTTCAACCCCAAACGGCTCGAAAATATAGTTACCAATGAGGTTACTATATTTACGACGCTTGAGGTTTTATGCAGCCGCAGCGGCAGCCCCAGCACAGCACGATGAGCTAGGAAGATGGGATGGCGCAAGAGTATCGACACATGTTGCGTCCCACACTAAAGGCCTACCCATCTTCCATGGAAACAAAGACATCCCGTCTGGTCTCTTGCCATCGTCGCGTGCCAAGCCATTGGGTTCTAATATAGCTGGAACGCCGACGGTGACAAGAGCTCGTCGGATGATGTCATTTAAATTCGCGTGCCGTGCAAAACGGCCCGCACTTCGGCTGCATGACAGGCCGTGATGTCCGAGGCTGTTGACAACTTCACCACAGTGACAGCGATGAGGAGAACATAATGCGGCACCTAGGCGTAGAGAAGCAGCGAGGCGGAAAGTAGTGTCGTCGAGCAACGTACCTGTGTTCGACGACGGTAGTGCGTGAAGACAAAGACCCGATTCCCACTCACCCACAGCCAGCAGACGAGCGCGCTCAGCAGTAGTAGCAGACGTGTTCAGTAAATTGTTCTGAACTACTCTGCAGAGCGGCTCGTCCCACCTTCTCTGGGAAAATGGATGGTCGGGTTCTTCAGAATTTGGGCAAGCGAGTTTCCAGGCATTGATAGCCTCGGAGAAGCACGGCACATCAAAATCAATCAGTGTGGAAGCCAGGATATTCCTCATTAATTTCTCAGTGCCGTGGACCGAGGATATAAAAGCCGGTAAACTAATACTAGAAATTTTGCGGACGCCGAGTCCTCCCATACGAATGGGAAGAGTAGCTTGTGTCCAAGCTCGATCGTCCAAGGCCACATTTAAAATGGATGATAAAGTATTTCTGATAATTTGATCCATTTGGTCCAAAAGATGAGTGTGCTTCCATAAAGGGGAAGCACGTAGAAAATAAGTTAATTTTGGGCCGAAACAGCAATAACGGATTATGGTGATGGCCGAATGCATATTAATTTGGAGTAATCTTTCCGAAATGTCATTGAAATTTTGAATTTTTTCCTCGATAAAATCGGGAAAGGAAATCTCGAAGATTGGAGACCCAAGGAGACGAAGAGAACTTTTTTCAATAATTTTGATGTTAGGGGCTATTGCGTTAAATTTAGGAATAGTCAGTTGTCTGTTGGTACAGTCCGTTAAATAAAGTTCGCATTTTGCAAGGTTAAGGTCAAGGCCAATGGAATGAAGTTTATTTTTTAAGTAAATTAAATCATTTAAAACAGTATCTATATATATATAGTCCTCCTTACCGATTTCGGTAACGGCGACCCCTTAAAGCTATTATTTCCTTGCGTGTGCCCTTATATGACTGGCCAAACCGAATTTGCTTTTGAATACCCGGTCACAACTAAAACAGTAGAGTTCGCCGGCAGCGTTGTAAGTGTATGTATAGGAGGGCTTAGGTCTCTCTTTACGAAACAGTATCTACGTCGCCCCCCAAGGTTTCATCATCAAGATACCAAACGTTAAATTTAGAATTTAGTTGTCGAACAATTGGGTGAATAGCTAAACTAAATGTCACTGGCCCGAGCGGGTCACCTTGTTGACAGCCAACAGCAGATTCCAGAAGGTTGTCCCGATACAGTAATTTAGGCGGATGTCTGTAACACTGCCAAAGAAAACTATAAATTTGGTAAGGTAATTATTTTTTAATTTCACTAGGTGTCCCTATTAACTGAATTAAAGGCATTCTTTATATCAACCTTCAGGATGATTTGCCAGAATTTAGGTAGGTCGACAAAGCGTGTACGGCAGCCTCACAGCCCCCTTTGGAGCCGTAACCTAGCTGCAGGGGCTTAAATTTTTCCAAAACAGCCTCACCATAAAATTTACAGCAAATCTTGGCTGCCATACGACGGTAAGTAGTACCCACGGCAATGGGACGAATGCCGCCATCCCTCTTACGCAGGGCACATAAATTGGCCCCGTACAAGACGTCGATGACGGCCTCGTTCACCTTGCCGGAGAGCATAAGGTTAATCAGAGCTGTAAGCTCCTTCAAGAGCATCTCACCGGCCTCCCCGGTGCCTGAACAGATTAGGTCCTTAAAGTGCTGGGGACTTAGGCCGTCGAGGCCGCCTGCGGAGCCGCTCCGAAAGGAGCAAACAGCTGTGACCACCTCTCGACCTGTAATGGTGAGGGAGTGAATGTCTGAATCAGGAGGCTCGGGAAAAGAAAGGCCATCCGTGGGGACGGGATGTTTGGTCTCCAGAGCTGCGAGTGTTTCTGGAGAACACGGTGCCACCACATCGCTACTGAAGAGAATCCTGGCTGCACCGCTAATGTCACCTTCCCCTAACTTTGATTCAACCAGATGGGATATACCCTCCTCGAGAGGACGTCCCTGGGACGTTAAATTTAAATAAAAATTTTGAGCCGAAATATTACAATTATCTTTAATTTGAGCTGTTAAAGTCTTTTTTGTGGCCAAATTCTTTTGAACATGAAGTATTCGGTAAGGGAAGGTAAGCAACTGTTCCCAAGCACTTAGCGAGTTCTCTCGGACGGCAAGGCGCACACAACCTGCTAGGTTTTGTGCAACTAGCGGCCTAGCACCGCGGGGAACTCGCTTTAAAACAGGAACTGAGTTTTTGAATTTGGAAAGGGTTTGCCAGATTGGGTCGAAAGTTGATGTAGCCGAAGTTGAAGGTGGAAGATTTGAAACAGGGTCTGAGGCATTTGGAGGTTTATGTACCTTACCAATATGCACATTCAGACCCCGCTTACCTTTAAAAAAACGTGCCTGGGTACAAAGCGGGCATCTCTCCAGGGTGTTCAGCGAAGTTGAAGGTTGACTACTACTATTCCCCACCACATCGCTGCTGCTACTACTCATTAAACTAATTCTTAAAAAATAAACCTAACAAAAATAACTTTATTAAACTAAAAAAAAATAAAAGAAAAAAAAGCTGAATAGACAATAAGTCAAATGGTGACACGCTGTCAGGAGCGGCGGCACACACGCACTGCGGGCCTGGGACACCGCACACCCGAAAAACGCATGTCGGGGCAGCCCTCGTCACCGTGGCCAGGTGAATTGGAGCCTGGTGTCGCCTCGGCTCTGCGTCGAACTCAGATCCGGATTTAAATTGGCCTTCGACACTAAAGAACTGAAGTTCGGGTCATCCAATATAAAGGCCAAACACAGGCACTAACATAGAATCACAGGGCACAAAGCTATAGAAAGCACGTCAACTTTAAAATTTTCACAATTTTCTGATACTATTAAAGATCAGCTTGTTATAAATAGTTTAAAAAAACTTCAGGAGATTAGGCATTCATTTCAGTACGTATAACAGGCTTTAGTGTGAAAAAATAATATTATTGATTTTAAATAAAATTTTCTCGACTGTCCCAGGTGACAGGTGTCATTCTTTTTCTAATTGAATTTCATGGTCTAATTGAAATAAATGCTTGAGTTGAGTTTGAGATGTTTTGTTAGTTCAATATCCCGCCAGATCGAGCTTCACTCATGTGGCTATCGAATGAAAACAATATTTTTAAGACTTACATGAACAAATTGAAAATAGGTTGCCTGATAAAACTAAGTAAAGGCTACCTTTTATTAAAATTAACGGAACCAATGTGTTTTAGAAACCAAACGAAATCCAAATTGAATGAAACTTCAAAGCCTAAAGGGCCAAGAATATGTTGCATTGTTTATCTTTTTGTCTCTACCACAGGGTTGGTTGTTGCAAGGTAGACGAGATGATTGTAAGGATTGCGCAGAGGGTTACGCAGAGTTTATAAGGAAACGTCCGTATGTCGTGCGATCCATTTATTGACTACTTTAACATAATACATAATCGCTATTCTACGTAAACTACGTGCAAGCTATTACTGCAAGCTTGCACATCATATTACATACCACACCAAAGGGGTAGTTACAAAAAAAAAGAAAACATATTAATGTTTTTTTTCTTTTTACATTTTTTTTTCCTAGAGCAATTTGTTGTTAAGATCCTTATAATATGCATTACAAACATTAGCTTAATAGGTAGTTACTTTAGTCTTATTCTAAACACATTAACATAAACATTCGCGAATATTTTTGGAAGGTTAATATTAATCTGAACAATATAACTTATCATTAAGTTTAGTGTGTCACTGTCATAACATGATATCACTGTAAACAAACCGATTAGACATAGGTACTCAAGTTACATATCTCTTTGTTCTATTTTTATGAACCGTTTCTAATTTATCGTCTTTATTTATAACGACATTTGGTTCGTTTTCGCTTAATACAGTATATGGTCCTCTAAATAACTTGTCTAATTTTGTACCTGTTTCATTTTTTATAAGTATCAAATCACCTGGTTTATACGAAATAGGATTACATTTTCTGTCATATACTAATTTCCTTTGAGTTTTTCTTAAAATTAAATTATTCCTAACTTCCTTATGAGCTAACTGTAACCTATATTTAAGTTCTAATAAGTAGTTGTCTGGGTTATAAAGCGGTTCTACTACGTCATTGGTAAGATTACTAGGTAAGTTGCATGACTTACCGAAAACTAACTCATACGGAGTGTATTTTGTTTCCGTGTGGACAGCAGTGTTGTATGAAAAACACCAAAAATTCAACCATTGACTCCATGTTTCTGGATGTCCGTCACACTGAGTACGTAAAAATGCCGCAAGGTGCTTATGGGTATTTTCTAAAGCACCTATCGACTGATGATGATATGCTGTCGAATTCAGTTTATTAATTTGCAGCAATTTACAAACCTCTGATATTGTTTCCGACATAAATTCCGTACCTCGATCGGTAGCGATGGTTGTAGGTAAACCATACTTAAGTATAAAGTTGTTTACGAATGATCTAGCTACACTTACCGTATCTTTCCTCTGTAATGGATACGCTTCGATATACTTACTGAGCTCACATTGTAAACTTAAAATATAAACGTTACCTTCTAAATCCTTATCTAATGGGCCGATTAAATCTAAAAATACCTTTTGGAATGCACTTGTTGCCGTTGTAGTTACGACCATTGGTTCTACTATATTTCTAGAATACTTACTAGTTTGGCATTTTTTACACTGAGAAACGTAGCGTCGTACGTCGTTCTCTAAGCCTGGCCAGAAGTACTTACCTTTTATATTATTTATCATACGTCGTACGCCTGCATGCCCACTTGTTGGCAACAAATGATAGTCATGTAGTATATATGTCTTTTCGTCTTTCTCTAAGACTCTTTTTATTCCTCTTAGAATATTTATTTGTGGCCCGGTCCACTGTGGTCTTCTTTTTACTTCATTGATCAATTCTTTAATAAATTCAACATTATTTTTATCTTTTACTATGCATAGTTCTTTTATATTTATTTTTCTACAGTTATCACTCAATCGATCCGCAAATTCGACTCGCGAGAAATGCGACATATAATCGAGATTGATAAATAGAGTTGATTCATTTTTTACGTATGCAAAACATTCGTTTTCGTAATCCATATTCTTCTTATTTAGATCTTTGCCTTTTATAAATTTTAATTCTACAGCTTCATTAGGTTTTTTTAATATCTCTGCTATCCTTGGTTGGCCGAACCTCGGTTCGTCAGCTATATTAAGGGAACCATTGTCACTCGATTGTGGTTTTGCTTTGCACTCTGAGTTTATTTTCGCTCGTTGTGCCCTTGTCATTACTACACTTACAATTTTTTCATTTAAAGACTTTAATTCGTTCGTCGGTCGTTCGTTGGTAACCCTACTCAATGCATCAGCAACATTGTTCTCTGTACCTTTTATGTATTTAATATCGTAATCGTGTTCTTCTAATAGTAATCTAAACTTTAAAAGTCGTGTAGATGGATCCTTCATGCCACATAGATAGATGAGTGGTTTATGATCCGTTAGAATAGTAAATTTTCTTCCATATAAGTAAGGTCTAAAATATTTTATACTCCACACTACTGCCAGAAGTTCTTTTTGTATCGTAGGATAATTTAACTCTGCTTTATTTAGTGGTCTACTGGCGTAAGCTGCTGGTCTTAGATCGCTGTTACATAATACTGATGCTAGTGCTATATTAGATGCGTCCGTTTGTAGTATAAATTCATTTTCTTTAGAAAAATCGGGGTATTGCAAAATTGGTGGATTAATTAACTTCTCTTTGAGAATGTCAAAACTATTTTGACACTCACTTGTCCATACAAAAGTTTCGTTTTTTCTGCATAATTTATTTAGTGGTACTGTAATTTCTGCAAACGATCGAATAAATTTTCTGTAATAGTTGCAAAATGCTACGAATCGCCCAACCTCTTCGGCATTTTTTGGTACTGGGTAATTTTTAACTACATTTATTTTTTGTGGGTCTGATACATACACCATTAGCTGAAACTTCATGACCTAAATAGAGTAGTTGTGTTTTCATAAATTCACACTTTGCTGGGTTGAGCTTAAGGTTCATTTTTCTTAAACGATCGAAAACGTCCTTAAGGTTCTTGTTATGTATAACTACTGTCCTACCGAATACTATAAGATCGTCGCAGTAAACGAAACATTTCTCAAATGTTAGTCCCGACAAGGCAATTGACATGGCTTCTAGAAAACGCATTTGGTGATATTTTGAGACCCATAGGAAGGCGCTTCATACGATATTGACCTTCACTAGTTGAAAAACTGGTGATATCCCTACTCTCTGGTTTTAAATTAACCTGATAAAACCCTTGCTGAAGATCTAAATGACTAAAACAAATACTTCCTGAAAGAGAGTCTAATATTTCGGTAATGTTTGGTAGTGGAAATTTATCGTCTTGGATACAATCATTAAGTTTTCGGTAATCCACTACTAAACGCCATTTCTTTTCTCCATCTGATTTTTTGGGTACTAAAAGAATAGGACTGTTCCACTCACTGCTGGAGGGCTCTATTATGTTGTCCTGTAACATTTTTTCAACTTGCTTATTGATTTCCGATTTCGATGATTGAGGCAAACGATAAGGCTTAGTATACACTGGCATCGTATTTGATTTTATTGTTATTGACTGTTCTACTACATTTGCTGTACCTAGTTTGTCTCCTTGAAGGAAAAATATGTCTGAATATTTTGCACAAATTATTTCCAAATCTTTTCTATCGCTTGAATTTAAATGAGATAAATTTAGTTCCGATAGTAGTTTTCTTACTCGTTCCAGCCCCGTTTTAGATTTATTAAATAAACAAATATTATAGTTATCTAAATACTCCAAATCATCATTACCTATTAATTTTGATTTCGGTATCTTGATTAATTTTTCACTTGTGTTTAAAATTTTTACTGGAACTTTACCTCGTTTTGGCTGAAAAATACAACCTGCTATAAATAAGTTGTCATTTATTTGCTTAGGTTGTAAAACACATTCTTTGTAAACATTTTTGTTTATGTCGACATAGTGGATAGACTCACTTCGACCTGGTATAAGCAAATAATTTTCCAAGTTCGTATGAATAGGTTGACGGTTTTGTATTTCAATGCGATAATGCGGCGCTTTGTCATTTAATTGCAAGCTGAGTACGTTTGTCGGTAAATCAATGTTAGCGTTATAAGTTCTCAGAAAGTCTAAACCGAGTATTCCATCTGATTCACATGGAATATTATCGAACAAATAAAACTTGTGACGAAACTGTACACCCGTTTCTAATTTCAAAGATATGTACGCGTAGTTATATGCCTGTACTTTCCCACCGATTCCTTTTATGCTTGTTTGATCGCTATATAATTTTGTTTCGTGTTTTACCGATTGTCTGTTGATTAATGAAATAGTTGCACCCGTATCGATTATAAATTTTAGTTTTTGTTTGCCAGCGAATAAGTAGATAAAATCGAGACTTTTACATACTATACCATAATTAGTTGCTCCGAAAAAACTGAGCTAAATTTTCTTCTTTATCCTTTTCCTCTTTTGGCACTGTGACAACATTGACGTTGTCCTGCCTGGCACCTCTGTAATGACCCCTGTTACTTCTATAGTAACTTTTATTCGACGGCCTAAAGTAATACGCTGTGGCGCTGTTGGTAATATCTGCCACGGTAAAAACTTCACTGTGCGGGCCCCTGACCCCTGTAATGCTGGGCTGCGTTGTTACCTCGGTAGTGAGAAGGATTTCCACGGTTTTGAGTAATCTGCCCACGATGGTAGTTTCCGCGATTCCGACTGTACCTTGAGTTTCTACCTCGTGTGTAAGACAACACGGCATCCTGACCTGAGGTTCCGGGAAGTGACAGCTCCTCATCCTCAGCTGCTCGTACTGCATCCTTCAGTTGACTGTAATTTCTAGCCGCTAAAATAGTACTTAGTCGGCGATTTCTCAGGCCATCTGCAAATCTTTTAACTACTAACCTTTCGTTTATAGGACTTAATATCTCGGCGGCTGTCTGGTTTCCGTCTGCTTGCGCTATGGTAAGGGAGGTAAACAAATCTCCTAGTTTCTCTCCGCCTATAGTCAAGTTGTTTTGACTTATATTATGAATCTGTGTTATTATAGAGTTGGATGATTTTTTTGTCATGAGATGAGTTTGAATATCTTTTACTAAACCAGAAACAGTTGCGTAACTTTTATTTAGTTTTAATCTCGCTATTTTTGACAGAACGAGTCTTTAACACAAATGAAACTAGCAATTTCTTACAACCTTCTGCTGCCAAGCAACTTTCATACATCTCTATACCTTCGATTATTCTCTCTACTGTTTCTTCCTTTCCGTCCATAACTGGAATCAAAGTACTAGCCGTTTTTAAACTGAAACTCTCCATTTTGTATGTTGTCTTATTTTCCTCTATATCTAAAAATTCGTCGGACGAACTTTCTGAAATATCTGTTACCTCTTTATAACCCAAGATTTTTCTATAAATTTTCTCAATTTCGTTAGGTATTGACGGATCTAAGTGTAATTCCTTTTTACGTATTCGTCCGTATTCAATTAATAATGTAAACTCATTATATAACTTATCAGCGTCCTGAAACTTTCGCTGTCCTACTTTTTCACATCGCCGTTGAGGGCCTAATTTTCTAATACTAACACATAAATCTAGTAAACTTTTATGTATTTCAGTAAGTCTTTCCATGAATAACTAAAGAGTCTATTTTAGCACATAAACACATTTTTACATTTCATGAGTACCGCACTTATACCTTGTATGCGTTGGTCCGTCTCGATGGGCTAGGTTTGTCCTCTGGAAGGGCTGCTTGGTTTGTCCCCTGATGTGACTGCTTGGCTCATCCTCAGGAATGGCAGCTTGGGCCGGGCTATACCCTGGACACCACAGGTAACTGAGCCGGGAATACCCTGACTCCTCCAACAAAATATATTTTCTTTCTTCGTTCTTCTCTTCTTTTTTTTTCTATAATTTTTCTTCTCTCTTCTGTAATTTTTATTTTCTTTCTTCTAAGTTTCTAAGTATTATTGTTCTAAGTTCTTCTATTATTTTATCTTCTTTCTTCTATAATTTTATCTTCTTTCTTCACTTCTTCATTATTTATTTATGTTTCGTTTTATTTACGGCAGGCGCAGTCAACGCAGGTAGGTTCCTCTCCGGATCTAGTGGTCACGCGACGAATGGACCGTCTCAAGTTTTGTGTAATACCTTCACTCGTGATCCAATTCTGATGACACTTTTTGTACAAAACGTATAGTCCGTAAAGTCCTGCAATAGACAGTATTGTGCAGATGACGAACATCACGACGCTTATGTTTGAAAGGTGATATTCCGCGCTGCTGTTTGATCCTCCGGAAGCACTCTGAGTGATAAATACTTCGTCCTTCTTGATATCTGAGTGACACATTTTGATGTAGGTACGTTAATTGTCCATGTACGAGTATATTTAAATAACGCCGAAACGTGGTTGAAATCCTGGCAGGGTCGCCATGTAAGGATTGCGCAGAGGGTTACGCAGAGTTTATAAGGAAACGTCCGTATGTCGTGCGATCCATTTATTGACTACTTTAACATAATACATAATCGCTATTCTACGTAAACTACGTGCAAACTATTACTGCAAGCTTGCACATCATATTACAAAAACAATCATATTAAAAAAAAAAAACAGATAATTTACATCTACTTAATAAAAGACTATAACAAACACGATGGTATAACGTTGTCTAAGTAAAATCAGTGAAGCCTCACTCACGGTTTGCGCAATTTTAAATAGTCTTGATTTAATGCAATAGGCAACCCATTCGTTATAATTATGTTTTTTCATGTAGGTATATTAAAAATATTTGTCACTCGGTAAACAGGAGCCGGATTAGGCATTTATTCAGTAGATAGGCTTTATTTAAAATTGTGGATATATCACCCAGTGAAGAGAAATTGTATCCATAAAAGTAACTGTTTCACTTGCATGTGAACTTCGGACATAAATCTGGAGTATAGAAGAAGGGCTTGCTTCCACAGTATTTGTTACATCGAGCTGCGTATACTCCTCGGGATCCTGCCGTTTTGCCGAAAAGATTTTGCCAAATTTTCATTACCCAAACAAATTTTAGCAACCTTTTTTTATACCAACGTAATATTTGGAATAATTTTAGTACGCACATTTTCATTTGGTCAAATTTTTACTTGGAAAAATATTACCAAGTATAATGTCATTATGGCATTTGGTCTTTAATCAAATGAATTATTACAGCAAACAATCTTCAGACAATAAACTTTTGGTGAATTGATTTGTTTAGACAAAAATAAGATTTTTTGGGAATTATATAATTAAAAACATTAAAAATAAAAATAAAAGAAAGAACTAAAATATATTGTTTTTAGTAGGATACCCGGAACTCAACTATTTGAGTTCCATACTCCTCCTTATGCTCGTTCATCAGAGTCCTTAGAAAAGTTTACGCTTCGGTAATCGAGGTCTACCTTTGGAAATACGAGATCTAATATTATTAGTATCGATGATACGTTTTTATCGGGTCTCCCTTGTTTGACCGAAAGGAATTTGACAAATTTTCACTTCCCAAAAAAATTTTTCGCATAATTTCATTTGCCAAATTATTACTTAGCAAAAAATCTATTCACAAAAAATTGTAACGCAAACCTAATGTTTGGGAAATGAACGTTTAAACTATAACTTGTTTACCAACTAGTACTTTTAATTTTTTTTATTTAGTCAAATATTTCAGTTGGAATAACAGTTTTTACGCAAAATCAAATAAGCCAAATATTTAGTGTCGTCAGTTTTCAATTCACCCTTTCCTATTCAAATGCTTCAATGACAAAAATGTGAACGTTTCGTGCGTAGGAGGTCACAGTTTTAACCTAACCTAACGATTTTTTTTTTAAATAAGTGATCATCCTAATCTAAATAGTTCAGTTCCAGGTAACCAACTAAAAACAATCTCTTTTTTCTATTAATGCAAGTCGATTCTGGCTTAGGAGGTCACAGTTTTAACCTAACCTAACCCACCCATTTTGTTTAGAGAAGAAATTAACCTAATCTAAATAGTTGAGTTCCGGGTATCCTACTAAAAACAATATCTTTTAATTCTTTCTTTTATTTTTTTTTATTATTTTTAATTATATAATTCCCAAAAAATCTTATTTTTGCCTTAATTATTCTGCAGTCTGCAGATTGTTTGCTGTAATAATTCATTTGATTAAAGACCAAATGCCATAATGACATTATACTTGGTAATATTTTGCTAAGTAAAAATTTGGCCAAATAAAACTATGCGTACGAAAATCATTCGAAATATTGCAATGGTATAAAAAAAGGTTGCTAAAATTTGTTTGGGTAAGGAAATTTTGTCAAAATCTTTTCGGCAAAACGGTAGGATCCCGTTTTTATCAAATTATTAACACCCAGTGGATACGTTAATCGCGGCGTCAGTAGCTATTTAACAGTAAGTCCTCTAAAACGCAGATATGGGGATACTTTGGACACTCCAGCAAGTCGGCCATGGTCTGGTCGGGAGCGGCGTAACTATGCACATTGAGCTGCTGCAACCATGAAAGTACATTTTGTCTATTAAGTATCAACATGGTTAGAAAACTACAGATTTACGAGTAAAATCTTTTTATAACTTTTGAGTAACACAAATAAGACGAAGTGTGACCAAAGTGGAGAGATTTCATAAGTGCGCAATGAAACATGAAGATTACCGAATTGTATACTGTTTCTGGTTCCATTAATAAATATATTAACTTCCAGCGTGTACAGTATTTTTCAGTGACGGGGTTTGAAAGGATTTTTAAATGTAATAGGGAGGTGCATTTTCCATTTTGGTAGTTTAGAAAAAAACCGGACAAGTGTGAGTCGTACTTACACGCACACAGGGTTCCGTAGCACTAAACAATATACTAAAATATTTTGAAGGCTCATTCATAATAATGTGTTGTATTGTAAATTTGTTTTTCATAGTATGTTAATATTAATGAAAAACAAAGTTATTGCTGCAGTTTGATGAAAAAGTCCCATATCTCAAAAACGAAACATCAAATCTTATTCAAACTAATTTTGGTTGAAAGTTTTATTTACGTTCTACAATCCTACATTGTTTCAGAATTTTCCTCCTCTTACATTAGAAATTAGAGGGGGCACACATTTTACCACTTTGGAAGTGTCTATCTTTCAAACGATTGACTTTGAGAAAAAATGGTTTTAAGAACCTCAATGTCATTTTTAGGGTTTTAGATTTGCTATGTCTGTATGTCTGTCTGTCCGTGTACGTCACAGTCACTTTATTCCGAAACTATTAGGACTACACAGTTGAAACTTGGTAGGTAGATGTATTCTGTGAACCGCTACGATTTTTATACAAAAATAATAAAAAAAGAAGATACAGGGGGCTCATCATACATGGAACTGAAACTAAAAAATATTTTTTTCATCAAACCTATACGTGCGGGGTGTCTATAGATAGGTCTTTAAAAATGACATTGAGGTTCCTACAACCATTTTTCTCAAAGTTAATAAACCAAAAACGATTTATATAATTTATGACATCGAAACATTGTACATACATTTTGAAACCGAACCACAGCTATTCAAAAACAATCGAATTGAAATCGAATCGATCATCACATGAATCGGAATCGAATCGAACGATTGGCAAAACAGATCCGAATGACGAACTTCTTTTTAGGGTTCCGTAGCCGAATGGCAAAACACGGAACCCTTATAGATTCGCTAGTCTGTCTGTCTGTCCATGTATGTCACAGCCACATTATTCCGAAACTATTAGGACTAAACAGTTGAAACTTCGTAGGATAAAAATCGCAAAGCTGTTCATATAATACAATCTAGTATTATGTGAACAGCTCTGCGATTTTATAAAAAACAAAAGATTAAGGGGTTTCTTCCCATACATGGACCTGAAACTAAAAAATATTTTTCTCATCCAATCAATCTCATCATGAAACCTATGAGCGGGTGTCTATAGATAGGTCTTTAAAAATGACATTGAGCTTCCTAAAACCATTTTTTCTCAAAGTCAATCTTAGTCAATCTATCGTTTGAAAGATAGACACTTCCAAAGTGGCAAAATGTATGGCAATAATGTAATAAATATATACTAACCTCATTGCCCCTCCCCCTCTTATTTATAAAATAAAAGGAGGAAAATTCTGAAAAAAATGTGGGATTGTAGAACGTAAATAAAACTTTCAACCAAAATTGGTTTGAAATGAGATTTGATGTTTAGTTTTTGAGATATGGGTCTTTTTCATCAAACTGCAGCAGTAACTTTGTTTTTCATTAACATACTATGAGTTAGTTTTGCTGTTGAATGTAAAACAATACAACATATGAATGAGCCTTCAAAATATTTGTATTATATTATTTGGTGCTACAGAACCCTATTTGCGTGCGAGTACGACACGCACTTGGGCGGTTTTTTGCGTCTTACTATGTACAAGGCAAATTTATAGCCTGTAACGTGGTGTCACTTTCGACATCGGCCAGTGTAATATTCACCAGTTCTATTCCTCTGCTAGCACCACTTATACCGAAAATCAAGGCAACCTGTAAGTAAACAACGTAAATTTGACAATCGACATTTTATACTGGAATATTTTTTAAGCAGTTTTTGGTGCATAAAATGTTGGTGGTTCGGTATTAGTAATAAATAGAACACATTTCCACTATTTGTTCAAAACTTTTTTTATATTTTTTTATCCGACTTTAAATCAGCAAAATATGGAAACTATCTATTCGTAATAATTTCAATGGGCGCGCGCCATGCGGCGCACGCGGCGATGTTGTGCAGCGGGGGTGAAATCTCTTCCCGGGTGGCAGGGACGGGGCCGACGACCGCGGCCCGACAGTCGCTCATCGCATGCGCTGTCGTTACGTCGCGTCTACCTTTCCCGCGCAGCTCCTGCGCCACACGTGTGTCGTACTCGTACCTACAGGTCACGATGTCGGACTTAAGTAACCGCGAGTTTTATGAAATGGAATGGATGAATGTATTTATTAAGTGGTGAAAGTTTAAGAGCAGCTTGCAGAATGTATGCAACGGAGAGCATACCCCGAATGCGAGCCCAAGGTATCCTTAACCCCGCAGTTTCTAATAAAAGGACCATTTTAGCAGCCACTCAAAGGCTCACGCGCACGGTCAGTATGCTTTATTTTCTGCATTTTGATGGTCCTAAGCCCACGAAAGTATGAAGAAAAATTGGAATTACTCTTCAAATAACTTCAGATCACGGCCAAATCTTAAAAAAGTCTACGTGGAACCAGATAAAATCGGCAATCAGTTCATTGTAACCCACGTAAATGATGCCTGTGCATGATAAAAAAAACGAGCGTGGAGCGCCGTCGCCCGCGAGTTGGTGGCCATACAATCAATTTCAAAGTAAACATTTTTCGTTAACGATAACTTTATTTTTTTGTACTAAGACTTATCAAAATAAAAAAAAAAGTATTTAATTAAACTCATTTAAGTTTAATTTGTCAAAGTTTGCGCACTGAATAAAAATTGATCCTGTATAGGTACCTAAATAAAAAGCATGGTTCTTAGGTACATAAACATACCTTGGTCGCCAAGTATTTTTCATTGGGAGCATTATTTAAAAAAGTTTCTAACTCACATCTGCCGAGCCTTTCCCCAACTATGTTGGGGTCGGCTTCCAGTCTAACCGCATGCAGCTGAATACCAGTATTTTACATGGAGCGACTGCCTATCTTTTTTTTTTCAGATGGGATTTCATCAAATAACTCCTCCCGCTCTGGGCTGAGCAGGAGGGAGTGTCAGACTTTTACTGACTAAAACCCATCCATGTTCCTTCTTTTACCCTTTGCGTTCCAGGACCGCGGTATCTCTTTCGAAGAGTCCTGCAACCCTGGCAGGCATCGGTCCTTTCGGACCCCTTCCTGTTTGCAGACATCTCTAATAAGGCGCGCGTGGAACACGAACGCGCCGTCGACAAGGCCTGTCGTCATAAGACGGACGGACGGCGAGCTAGCCCATAGCTCGCCGTCCACAGGCCCGCGCCTACGGTGGCCGGGGGCCACCATGTGACCCCCGACGCCCGGTGCTTCTCCCGCGGCGGCTGGGACGTGAGGTTCTCTCCCTCTCTCACGTTCCGCCACCTCCTTCGCTAGCATGACTGCTTCGCAGAAGAAGATGACGGCGTCCCATTCCGTCTCGCTCCGGACCATGGATTAAAACAAGGCCGGACGCGAGAGGTCGCCGCCGCCGATCGCGGCGGTGCTCCGCCCACGCGGGGCAAATCTCCACCGTGTCCTCCGGTCGATCCTCACAATGGTAGCACCCGGGCGTTTTCTCCCGCCCGATCCGGTGCAGGTACCTCCCGAAACAACCGTGTCCGGTGAGGACCTGCGTCAGGCGGAAGGTGAGCACGCCGTGGCGCCTCTCAAGCCACTCCTCAAAGAGGGGACTTATCGCCACTATTGTGGCGTTTTTAGGTAAATCTTTCGCGATTTTGCGGCAAAAGATTATCTAATATGTCTTTTGCTTTTTTCTCGATTTCAAACTCTTCACTGTCACTGGACATTCTAAATAAATTTATGTAAAACCGAACTTTACACTCGACAATAGTTACTTATCCAACATGTGAGGAAAGTTCGTTTTTCCTATGAGTTCAGCAAATGAACTTGCTCACATGTTGCATACAAATCTTTTCACCACTCCTAGCAAGAAAGTATTCAGTCATCATAGGTAAATATATATATATTTTTTTAAATATCTTTAAAACTTAACATAAAAAATCAGGCAAGGTTAGTTTCTGAACGGGATCATTACTTTCCTCACTGTTCAAACAGTGAGGAAAAACCAACTTTCATCCCTTTTTTCGTAGAGGAAAGACACTTCTTTCGTGCGGGAGTGGTGAAAAAGTTTTTTCTTCCAAACCAGTCACAGATTAACAATTTAAAACACATGGCGCCACCTTTGCGGAAAAACCATGGAACTAAAACTCTCAACATTTTCGCAATGAAGATGGTCCACACTCCACAGATATTAGTATATTTACTGGCTATTTGAGTTTGTCTATGTCACAGAAAGAAATAAAAAAACTAATTATTTTCGCTCCCTAAAGACTAAAGTGGTTAATTTAGTCCCGCTTGGTAGGGCTATATTGGCGTACTTTTAGAGCATGAGAAGTGAAATAGTAGATTGTATATCAAGTGCATAAAACGCACCATTTTACGCGAGACGTTTATCCATCCTCGCTGGCAAGCCCGCTCGGATGGATACTCGTATAAGTTGTACACTCTACTTTTCACTTCGATTACGAGGAAATGAAATAGCAACATGTAAATATTCTAAATTTAATTCAAATTGAAACTTACATTATTGAGAAATAAGAAATGGATGAAATAAAAAAAAATAGTTTATTTCATGAATTCAGTTTATTATTTCATTGTGTACTTTGGCTGTTGGTATCCTTGCCTTGTTCTTAGAATACTAACGAAACGAATTCAAATAAAGAGGTTATTCTATGAAGTTAAAGTTGTTCGTGTGGCTGTTGGACCGATTGCCTTGGTCTGATCTGACTGGTCCGACTGTCTTGACGACGATTTTGCTTTTTGCTCTAGAGCATAGAGAGAGATAAAGACGAACTTTTAGAGCATGACAAGTGAAAAACATATTTTTACAATCTTCTGCAGCTTCCACAATAACTTCACATGAGCTTCTGATTAGTTTGTCCCTATGGTTGCGGAGCAGGACCAGTATTGAGCCAAGCATTTCTATCACCAATGTAATCCCCCAATTTATAATATGCTGGCTTACATAGTGAGCGTTATAAACAAGATTTAAATTTCGTTTCAGTCAGTTATAGAATGTGGGGAGGTATTTTATTGTAACATTTTAAGCAGTTCCCCATGAAAGATGAGTTTACTTTGTCTAGCCTGAAATAGTTCGAGTTCCTTTCCTTTTCTTTCTATTACAACAAAAATAAACCAACTCAAAGCCAAACAGAATTTTTACAATTAAGTTGAAGTTGCCTTAACATAAATAACAGGCTATAGCGTAAGTAAATGAAATCTGTGCAAAACCGTTTGAAAGGGAAATCAGAGAAATATACCTATGAAGGAGCTTCTGTTGTTGCTGGCTCCGCGTGGATACGGTTGGTTCCTCCTGGTGCATGGTGGTCCGCTGTCGATGTCCCGTGGTAGTGCTGGTGCCGGAGGCGGGACGCGGCATGCGGAGGGCGCGGGGGCGCAGCGCAGCCGCGGCTCACTGTGCGTCCGACCGCCGCCGCGCCTCCACCGCTCTCGCCGCCGCGCGCCGCTCGCCGGCTCCGCGATCAGTGCCACACGCCACCCGTGCTTCCACAGCTCCGACACCGCTCCGCCGCCAGTTCAGCCACCTGTGAAGTGACTACCAAAGCGCAGTGCTATTCTTGTGATCAGTTTAGTGCCAAGGAAAAGTTTTAAGCTTACGCGCGGGAAAACTTTCGAAAAGTGCAGCGCCGACCAGCCTACAGCCAGCTGCGACGCCAGCTGGCCGTCCGCCCTCTGGAGCAGCACCAATACAGGCAGGTACTCACCACATGCTCAATGATACCTACTTATAATGTACCTATGTTTGTGATCAGGAGTCCCTATTGTACTCCAACCTTGGAACTGGAAGTAACCGAATTGATTGAAAATTACGACAACTTTACAAACTTTTCACGCAGTTTGTTAGGCTCAAAAGTACGACGAGACAGTTCGCGTGTGTTTATTATCTACATCGGCTTCATAAATATAAACGACGATATTATTCCACAAGTACCTATAAACGCTCTTTGGCTTATAGTTTGTTCGCTGAGCCCTGAAACTTTCATTCTTGGCCGCATGTCAAGTTTCACGGAGAAAACATGTTACGGTCGTAATATATTAGTGTGAAATTTGGTATAGGTCGAAACTATGAATCTACGATAGGGACCTTTTTGGTCGTTTGTGATATAATACATTACAATGTCTTTATTTTCTATCTTCACAAAGGTTAAAATGCATAATATATGTTCCTTTGTGAGAGACTGGCGTCCATACTAGGATACCCTGTGTGACAGACGCCCAGGCTCACACCTCGAATTAAATGTAGTATAAATACAATGCAATAGCTAATGTACATACTCAGACATACTCAGACAAATGATTATTGTAGAAGGGAAAAAAGCAGACATATTTAAACTTAACGTAAAAAAAAAAGTTATAGAAATGGTGTCGTATTTAATGCGTGTGAAGTAACGTGTCCGCTGAACAGGTGAAGTGGTACGAGTAGGCTGCTGGTGTAATGTGTCGGATGATACAGTCAATATTACGAGGGTACGAGAAGTAACTGCACTGTAGTGTCATAGTCTATTTTTTGCAACCAGGTTGAGACTTTAATTTTACAATATAAATAAATAATACAATCTTATTTGTTAGTGAATAAATTGACAAACTTCTATTAATTTTGTTGTACAAAAAGTTTGCAAGAAAACCAAAATGCCGTCGGGAGAAAACGGTGTGGAACTGAGTAGTAGGACAAACTGCTTGTTTACGTCGCTTTCCATCAAAAAGACTAAGATTATAGGGAAGAGAAGAATGCCTGCGCAATATGGTATTTAAAATGAACAGTTGCCGTAGTACAGTTAATACTCCTATTCGCTCATAAAGTTCTTTGGTGGGAAATAAGAAAGGCAAGAAATTACTGATCTTTGAAACGGCCCTTTGCAAACATTCAATCCGGAGCATAGAGGTATTTGTTGCACTACCTCATACCGTTATGCAGTAAGAGATCAGCGATTGGCACAACGCAAAATAAACTGTTTTCATTACGCCAGTGTCCGCATAATGACGAAGATTTTTAAAAAACAAATATTAATTTCCGGATTCTGGAGGTGGGGACATAAGCAGTGAGTATTACGAGAAGAAATACATGAGGATGTATGAGCGGTAATTTTGAAAGTATCGAGTAGGTTTTTTTATGTAAAAAGACATATATATCAGATTTTCGAGCGGCCGAGACACCACGTGTCGCTGTTTATTCGTTATTAATTGTTGGTTCTCCATTATGGGCGCGTATATGCAGGTGGTTGAAAAATAATACGTGCAAAACAATTCACGTGATATAATTACAAAGATTTCAATGGAACATTATCAAAATAATTTGAGAATACAATGATAGATACTGATTAAATCCAAATCACAATAATTAATAGACTTGAGTTTTAGAGCCAATGGATTTGTGCGTGATTTATTTATTCATTTATTGCACAATGTACACAACCAATTTTACACTGTGGGCTTTAAACTAGTGAGTAGATGACCCCGCAGCAAGAAACTTAAAACTAATAATATTAGTGTCAGTATTATCTATTTATCTGTGAAAGTTCGCAATGCTTTATGTAATATTCACTTAAATCATTGCAAACTTTCACATTCAAAATATTATAATAATTGAACATAAACTACCTCCAAAACTCCAAAACTATATTATTTAAGATTAACACATTCGTATATATTTAAACTCTATTTTAACATTTTATTTTCTATAAATTCTTTCCTTGCTAAACTTAGGACATGAACTAATTTTATGATTCGCTGCGCAATATGCGCATGTTGCCTTTTTGTTTTCAATTGCACTTCATGTGCCTGAGCAGCCTTTGTGAGAGACTGTAACCACTCTGCAAAAATTGTAGACTCGGTGCCAGGTGTGTAAACACCGCCACCATGCATTGTTACACCCGCCGGGTGGTGTAGGGTCGGATATTGGTGAAGGTGCTGCTCGCGCGGAAACCTCATCAGTAGAAAATGAGAGGATCGAGGCCGCCAATCAGGCGGAGGATGAACCACTAGTTTCATGTCTTGCGACAGGACACAGTAGGAAAACTGTATTATTAACTACATCTTTAGTAAAGGCTGAGTCGAAGATTGGGACTTACCGTTTGGTTAGGGCTTTACTGGATCAGGGATCCCAGGGTTCATTTGTTACAGAATCCATGGTTCAGTACTTAGGTTTAAATAAAATACCGTCAAAAAATACGGTGTTGGTGTGGGTGGAAATAAAAATACAACTTCGACATCCATAGTGGTTATCAAGCTTCGTTCGAGAGTTAATCCTTCTTTTCAAATAAAGGTCAATGCTCACGTTCTGAAGTCGGTTACAGGTCTTCTCCCATGTTCAAGGGTAAGCCGGGTAGAATGGGTAGACTTGAGCGATAATGATTTAGTAGATTAAAATTGACATTTTATTGGGTGCTGATGTATACAGCCAAGTCATTAAGAACGGAGTTAAGAAGAATACAAGCGGTACTCCTTAGCGCAAGGAACCACTCTAGGTTGGATATTGTCGGGTGCATTCGAAGTTGATAATAGGACACATACTCACTCACAAATTACCGTGATGCATGCTAGCGTCCAAGACGATGAATTGTTGAGAAAATTCTGGTAATCAGAGGAATCTTCTGGTGCAAAAAGGATGCTAACGGAAGAGGAAACAAAATGTGAAAGGTTATTTACTACTTCCACTACAAGAAATAAAGATGGCAGGTAGGTACATCGTAAGATTACCGCTACGCGAACCAAACCTGTTCGGCAGGTGCAGTGAATCCAAGGCGATTGCTGAAAAAAGGTTAAAGGGGTTAGAAGCAAGGTTAGGTAAAAACATTAAATTAAAAGCAGACTACGCGAATGTCATGCAAGAATATTTAAGGCTTAACCACATGGTAGAAGTAACAGAGCAAGAAAAATATAATTTACTTACCTCATCACGCAGTAGTCCGTGAGGATAAAGACACTACAAGGTGCGTGTTGTGTTTGATGCTTTCCTTTTGGTGTTAACCGCTCTAAAATAACTTTTAAACCACAGATTAAAAATATCCAATTACAACTTATAAAAAGTGTTGCAATAAATCAACTAAATCATCGCTCGCCGTTATACAGGGTGCAATTTAAGTCATAGGCAATGTTTTAATCTAAGGCTCTACTCACGATACTGATTGCATTAGGGCGGCCGGCCGCAAACTATTTATTATTATTATTTGATGTTTGTTTACTTTTCGTTGCGCGTTGTACTGCGGTTTAACATTTTGATACTTCAAGACTTATTGGGGTTTAGTTTAAGAACTATTTTTTTATTACTTATAGTGTTTATTTGCAACACTAAGCCTTTGCAATGAGATTACTACATTTTTAAAGTTTTCCAAACTTGCATTAATAATATTTTTGATTTGCGAATTAGTAGCCCTAATGCAATCAGTATCGTGAGTAGAGCCTTAGATTAAAATATTGCCTATGACTTAAATTGCACCCTGTATACTTAGTCTTATCCATATTGAGAGCGAGTTTATTCCTAGCTGGCCATGACAACACTAAATCAAAGTCCGTCTGCGTGTAGCAGTATATTTCGGGCCAGGTATCAGCTTCAAACAAAAGCGCTGTATCATCGGCGAAAGTTATGATCTTTTCGCTGGGATACCTTGAGCTCACAGAGGTCGCTGATGTAAGTCAGAAATAAAGGAGGACCGAGAATGCTGCCTTGTGGCATGCCATGCACGACGGAAAGGTCACTACTAGTCCATTCATCCACCCTAATTCTCTGGAATCTGTTGGTGAGGTCGTCTGAAAAAAACTCAAGTTGTGTATCCCTTACACCAATGTTCCCAAGTCCATGAAAATTACAATGACTTTTTTGCTCACATCTAGTTTATCAGAAACAAACTTAGTAAAATCGTGAATGGCGTCGCTGGTCAACAGGCCAGATCGAAAGCCGTACAGAGGAGGAGATAGCAGTGAATTGTTTTCCAGGTAGTTGACCAGGCGCTTTTTCATGATCTTTACCAGAATCTTAGACAAAGCCGGAACGATGGAAATTGATCTATAGTTGTTGACACAGGCTCCATCGTCACTTTTGAAGATGGGGCGAATCTCCGCTATTTTCCAGGCATTTGGCAATTTTTCGTAGTCAATGGCGAGGTTGCAGATAAATAAGATTGGAAAAATGAGAACATGTCCATATCTCTTCAAAATGCTAGTAGAAATATTGTCATAGCCAACAGCGGAACTAGATTTCAGACCATGAATTATATTTTCGATATCTTCAAAGTCCGTGGGCAAAAACACCAACGAGTTGGAATGAGGCTGGAGCGGAAGCGACGGGATATTGTTACCAGAATAGCAGCGGTCAGCAATATTATTGCCGATATTAACAAAAAATTCGTTGATAGTATTGATTAGCTGTGTGGCTTCGTTTCTAGATTTTTTTGTGTGGGTAATGTCTTTTGTTTTGTTCCATAGAACTTCGTTATTAGTTTTAGCTGCAATCTTAAGTTCTGATTTGTCATGTTCCCTTTTTATCTTTTTTAAAAGTTCGTTACAAAAATTTCTATATTTTAATCAGGTTGTCAATATACTTTGGTCGTTAGGATACTTCTTTGCTTTTTGGTGCAGTTTGTCACGATTCCTCATACACCGCAACAATCTGGTCGCTATCCAAGGCTTAGTAATTTTCTTACGGTTGGAGGTTTTAAAAAATAGCGTGTTAGATTTTGTAACACAATTAATTGAATTAGCGAGATCACCATCCGTCATTCAGTACAATTCATGAAAGTTTGCATTTGTAATTTCAGTGTAAATTTTTTCATAATTTAGGCGTTTAATAATTGTATTGGTTATGTTTTTGCGTTTACTTAAATCTAGGATAAGGAAAACCGCATCATGATCAGTGATGGACGTTTCAGCCACGTAACACGAAGCAGGTAGTCGAGTTTTTAATATAATGTGATCTAAGGATGTTTAATATGTGTAGGGAAGGTATAAGCCGGCAACATGCCATGGGATGATGCTAAAAGGTTCAGGTAATGAGCAGAATTAGGGTGTGTGTTGGTCTCTGATATGTCCACATTAAAGTCAGCTATAAGAATAAAGTTTTGCATATGGGAGGTAGTTGTGAGAAAATAGTCAAGAGAAGTAAAAAAGTTATTAAGGTTTTTGTAACCAGCAGGTCGGTAAACTGCTAGCATGGCCGTAGTTTGATTCATTTTGTAACCAGCAGGTCGGTAAACTGCTAGCATGGCCGTAGTTTGATTCATTTTGTAACCAGCAGGTCGGTAAACTGCTAGCATGGCCGTAGTTTGATTCATTTTGTAACCAGCAGGTCGGTAAACTGCTAGCATGGCCGTAGTTTGATTCATTTTGTAACCAGCAGGTCGGTAAACTGCTAGCATGGCCGTAGTTTGATTCATTTTGATCAATCAACAGTTACAATCAGAAATGGTTGGTTCTTATAAGCAAACGCCAATGTAAATAGCATTGGCGTTTGCAGTAAATAACAACCCCTTCGTTTTGAGTTAGAATATTATTAGTTTGGTAGTTGTGGTATTCTGTTATAAAATCATATATTTACTGATTTAAAATAAATGTACATAAAGCGGTCGGTGAGGGCAACCCCGACAAGGTGAGTGGGGGGCACTACGCTATCATCCGCCGTAGAGGACGGTCGTTGCGATCACTAAGCGTTGGATGTACCCAAAATAAAAACCTTGTGTTTTATTTCGAATATACAAACTTGTGTTATTTGTGGGGTTTGGAGTACTCCACTATTGGCGACGAGGAAATCTGGTGAGTGCTGAAAGATTATTTCAAATCTAATTGCATGCAAATCGGCAGTCAACAGGTTGTTATGATGTGTTAATTTCCTACCTACATGGAATACGATTACATTTTGCTAGACAATATTTAATCGTACTTTGATCATCAGTCAATTATAAAATATACAAGTACTCTAAAGAAGAAGGCAAATTAGATAGCACGGATTTATAAGTGTGAGCCGTCAATCTTAGTGTCAACCTACTGATAAACTAATAACAACATTACAGTGCCTTGTTACAAATAATTAATCAATAAAAAGTTAAATTAAGAAAAGGAAGTAGTTACCTACCTACCCCCATTATAATGTATGACGTAGGCATTACTTATTTCATTGCCAAATTATTATTTATGTTAATTTTAGGTAGATTATATCTATGCGCGATTATAAGTACTTGTTATTTAAGCATAACTCAGGCAATTAGCATTATTCGTAATGGCCGAAACCGAGATAATCTTTTGTTGCAACTTTGTTGATAGAATATTTTATATACTTCTTGTAGGTCTATGATTAAAGGGGGTTGATAGCCGATTGCATGTTAATTGGGTAAAGATGTTATTATGAGACAAGTAACTTGTTTTACTAAATATGTGTTGAGGCATAAATAGTCAGCAGCGAAAGTACTATTAGTGAGGAAAATTGTCCTGACAACAAGTTTAATGTGAGTGTGAACTGTCAAAATTGTGCCTAAATATGCTAATATTTAGCAGCCGAGTACTAAATTGAATAACTGTAATAAAACTTTAAAATAACCACAGTTTGCTCTTTCTCAATACATTTTTTTTAATGGTTTTGGTTCAATCAACAAAAAATAATTTTATTTGCCAGAAAACCCTATTATGTCTCAAAATATACCTACTCTTGAGCAGTTCGACTGTGAAGGCGAACCGAATTCCCTCTGTACTCGATGGGAAAAGTGGAAACGCGGATTAGAAATTTATTTACAAGCTGCGAATATCGATACATCGGTTAAGAAACGGGCATCTCTTTTGCATATCGAAGGGTTAGAATTACAAGAGTTTACTTTAACATCCATGGCGCTCACGTAGAGGAGAACGAATCGGTTGATGTTTTTAAGATAGCAACAGAGAAACTGAATGAATATTTGGCGCCGAAACAAAGTAATCTGTTTGAGCGACATTTATTTCGATTAATGAGACAAGAACCGGGTGAAAATTTTGAAAAGTTTTTAGTAAGGTTGCGCCGTCAAAGTGCCAAATGTTATTTTTCTAATGAGAATGAGAGTTTAATTGATCAGATAACCGAAAAATGTTTATCGACTGAGCTGAGAAAGAAGATTCTGGTGTTGGGAGATACAGTTACAGTGGATAAAATTATTGCGGAGGCTAATGCGCTCGAAACTGCCGAAAGACAAATGATTGATTTCCAAGATAAACAAAATGTTAACGTGAACAAAATAGACACTGTGAAAAACAGATCGAGCAATGAGGACAAAATAGAATGTACTAGGTGTGGAAGTAAAAATCATAAATTTGATAGCGATCTATGTGTGGCCAAAGATAAAATATGCGCCAAATGTGGTTATAAGGGCCATTTCCTTAAAATGTGCAGAACAAGAGCCAATAAACGTAAACGTAAGTTTTTCTTGTCTCTGGGATTGGCCCAGAGACAAGAAAAATAATTTAAAAAGGCGTCGTTTTGATAAAAACGATATCGAGGGCCTATCGGAAAAAAAGAACAAGTCTGGTGCGGTAATTGACTACATATTTCACATCGATGAGGATGCTGCTATTTCATGTCAAATTAGTGGGGTCGACGTAGAGCTGCTCATTGACTCGAGGAGTAAATGTAACATCATCAGCGAAGTCCTGGAATCTTATGAAGGCAAAAAATGTGATTGTTACTAATCAAGAAAAAAACCCAGATAAAACATTTATGTCCTACGGTTCTAAGGATCCCCTGACATTACTGGGATCGTTTGAGGCTGAAATTCGTGCAGGTCCAGAAACTGAGGACACTTCTTTAATTTTTAAGATAAATAGACAGGCCCAAAATCTAGATGACGTGAATAATGCCCTACTTCAGGTTCAAAATTGGTTTACAGCAAACAATTTAGTATTAAACGAAAAAAAGACTAAATGCATTAAATTTGCTTTACCGAATGTTAAAAGTAGTGATTGCAATATAATATTGAATAAAGAGAAACTTGAATTCGTAGATAAAACGATTGACTCAAGAATTTGAACTTGAAATTTGACATTGAACGCTTGATTCAAGGCTACAATGGAGTTCTCATTTAACATCTCTTGCGGGGCAGCTAAGTTCAGCAGCATATGCTATTAGAAAAATCCGTCAATTTACAGATGTTGATACCGCTAGACTGGTCTATTTTAGTTACTTTCATAGTATAATGTCTTACGGCATTTTGTTATGGGGACGAGCTGGAGACATTCAGTCACTATTTATTCTGCAAAAAAGAGCCATCAGAGCTATATATAATCTTCGTAGGTGCGATTCTCTAAGGGAACTGTTTACATTAACATCATGACGGTACATTTGTCAATACATCTACGAAAACATAATGTACGTAAGAAAAAATCTGCATCTTTTTAGTAAAAGAGGTGACAGACACAATTACAGTACTAGAAATAGATACCAATTAGTTCAACCAGGCTTCAGACTCGCTAAAGTAGATTCATCTTTCATGGGGTACTGTTTGAGATGCTATAATAAAAATCCACAAAGTATTCTTGAACTCAATGAGACAAAATTTAAAACATGCATTAAACGCACACTATGTAAACAAACATATTACAAGTTGGACGATTATATCGCTGAAAAAAATGCTTGGCTTAATGCCGGTCCTGCTCCACAAGGACAGGGACGCATAAGTTGATAAAATTAAATTGTATTGTTGGAGCTGCTGAAGATTGTACAACTATCTTTGCACTGTATAGATTAAATCTCTTTAGTATTATATAAAGCCCATATTGTGTGAGTACTTTGTACTAAAAAGCTATCGTTCACTGGAAACCTACGTCCTTTCTCGACTTGAAGTACCCTGGCGGTTGAGAGTATGTCATGCTCACTCAATGTCTCGCTGATGGTGGCGCGTGTGTCGGATCATTTAGTTCCCTTCAAAATGGTTGAGTTGAATGGTGCTGATCCATAGGTCATGTTCGTGAACGGGCGCTGTCAGTTGTGACTGGTCATCTCTTAGTTGCCACGGCTTATTTGAATTCTTCTTTTTTTTTGGAATTGTCTTTTTTGTTTTTATTATGGACACTTTTAACTTGCACATCTTGCTACATCGTTCTCACATAATGTATCATCTCAATATGAATTAAAAGAGTATCCATGGAGTTTCTTGCTCGTTCTTCTCCATAGAGATCTACGCTAGGGAATTGGCAACTACAGTACTTACACAGTTTTTATGCCTTGTGACTGAGACTGTAGCTACATTTCATTGTTATCTTTGTTTCGACAGTTCAAAAGTGCCTGTAACTGGCCTACATGAAATAAATGCTTTGATTTTGAATTTGAACCGGTCCTTACTTTTTGTGATTTATTTAGATTTTTTAATGGTGTCAGATTTTAATTCGCAATTTCGATGCCCAACCGGTTTTTACTTTTTGTGTTTGTTGTTTGTTTTTGTGTGTTTTTTTTTTTAATATTGTAAGATTTTAAAAATACTTGCAAAACATTGTATTCAAGTATTATTAAAATCTTCATTATCTAAATTTTCACTGTCTAAAGTTTGCTTATCCACACATTTTGTAAAAATCTAAGCAGTTGAACATGGATGACGCTTCAACATGATGGTCACGTGGTAGCGTGTCAGCGTAACCTATCGTTCGATATTTTGCCGAGGAGAGGATGGCTATCATTAGGGTTCCGTACCCTAAAAGGAAAAAACTAAACCTTTATAAGATTACTCTCTTGTCCGTCTATCCGTGTGTCACCACCACAATACGTTTTTGTTTAGAATATGGTTCGGTACCCTTCGTTCCAGCGCGAGTTTGACTCGCACTTGGCCGGTTTTTTTAAATCAAAATGATAATTTATGATTAAACGAACTTACCTGTATGTGAAGTTCGATCGTAATTATACGTGTGACGTCACGGTCACAACTACGGACACACAATACATAATAGGTACACTTCTATTATAGAGTTTCATAAAAACCCGAGACAACTCCATCCCGCGGTTTTTCTAATTGCTTCTAAGTTATTTCCTAATTTGTGGGCTCTAGACGTGGCAGCATGTCGGGTGCTGTGAGCTGTAAAGATAGATATATCTATACCACATTTCCTAGCGTCGTCTTCACCCACCGACTCAATGTTTGTGCTGAAACTAATTTATGTGGTTTCCTCACACCGATAAAAAGGCTATTTACATTACCACGAAGTAAACTCGTCAAATCGAGATACGCTAAAAGTGTCAGGACCGGACAGATTTCCGGTTTTTCGCTGAAAAAGGGTAAAATGAGATTTGGTTGCACAGTTCCTATCTTTGATGCTTTTATAATATCAGGTATTTTAATAGTGATCTTATCTACATGAATTTGATTGTTTTTTTTTTTAATTTGTCTGCTCCGACTTTCGGTATCTCGGTTCACTCATGCATTGCGATGGCGAAATAGATCGGAGTGTTAAGCACAGAATTAACGCTGGATGGATGAAATGGCGGCAGGTCACGAGAACAATATGCGACTCCCGCATTCCCCTTAAACTCAAGGGAAAGATTTATAAAACCATGATTAGACCTGCTGTCTTGTATGGATCAGAATGTTGGGCCACAAAAGGGATGAATGAATTTGCATGTGGCTGAGATGAGAATGCTAAGGGGGATGTGTGGTGTAACGCGAGTGGATAAAATAAGGAATGAGTACATAAGAGGAAGTCTGAAAGTTACGCTGGTGACTGAAAAATTGTGTGGTAATCGGTTATCGTGGTATGGACATATCACATGTCCATACCACGGAGGAATGAGGAGAATGTATTGAGGAAAATGTTGAGTATGAATGTAGATGGCTATAAGAGTAGAGGAAGACCAAAGAAACGATGGATGGACTGTGTGAAGGACGATATGGCTAGAAAGGAAGTGACTGCTGAGATGACGAGTAATAGAGAAGTATGGAAGAAGAAGACATGCTGCGCCGACCCCAAGTAAGTTGGGATAAGGGCAGGAGAATGATGATGATGATCTACATGAATTTGAATGTTATTTATATTAATTTTTGCTAACGTCTGCATTCGGTGTGCAGTAACTAAAGATAATAAAGTGACTAATTTACGTGAAAGTTTACCTAAACCCAAGCTATCGTTAGGATACCAAGAAGACAAAATATTTAGAACTTTAGACGTATCCCAAGTTGTGTTATACTTGGGTAAGGGTGGTCGAACTCTGAAGAAACCTTTAAAGAAACGTTTTACAGCTTCACTATCACTGACTTTTTCAATCAGAATTAAAGTTAAAGCCGATCGACAACTGTTTAAAGTCCCTATTGGGCACCTGAATCAAAAAATGTTGTTAGAAATAAAATTGCATCATTAATCGATGCTCCGTAAATGTCGGTATTTTTAGATATACAAAAATTATACCATTTCTTAAGACATGACGTGTCGTATTGTTTTATCGCTGTATCGGAGAGGGAAGCCAACATTATGCCAATTGCAGGTGATGGAACATTTGTTCTCAACAACGAGTCCCGAACAAGAGACCGGCAGCCAGGGTAAACCAAGGGTGTGCATTGTTGTTGCTGGAAGGTGATAAAATTATTTGTTTATTTGGATCAAAATACAATACAGGTGATACAAGAAGTTTTTTGAATAGAGGGCTACCATGGTAATGGTTGGGTGGGCCATAATGGAGCCACTACAATACCAGTAGCTTTGGCTTTAATAATTTTTCGGAGCGTTTTTAAGACCATTGAAAAAGGAGGGAATGCGTAAAAGTAAAGGAGAATGAACAAATGTGTATGAAGCTTGGTCCAAATGTCCACCACTAACGAACGACTAAGCGACCTATGTTATAAAATAGCCTACTAAATACTGAGACATTATAACCAGACCGCAACCAAAAATATGCAGTCAGTAAAAAGTTATGAGGAATGAAAAGTCATGTATTTTGACCTTTTTATGCGAAAAATATCCTTAATATCATTCTGTCCTTCGCACATTTTGAACTAATCTACGCATGTTATGTCATGCCGCTTGGTGTCGCGCGTTAGGGTGACTTTCCACCAGAGATGTGATATGCAGCTATGCTGCGAGAATGTGAAAGCTAAGCTACGAAACTATGTGACCGTTCCCACTGATGCTAAGCTATGTAGAGAAGCGACTAAGATGTGTTATGAAAATGCGCCTCCGCAAGGTCCCGCACAGCTGTGCGGGAAAGATGCACAGCTCGATCTATGCTACGTATTGGTGATAGGAAAGGCACGGACTTAGCTCGTATCCATAGAACGCATCCACAGCTCGCATCCATAGCACGCATCGATAGCTCATCCATAGCACGCATCCTTCCATATAACAATCGTAGCTTAGTTGAATTAGTTCTCATCAGTGCTATGCTATGTGGTCCAATGAATATGATTGGTGGATATCAAACGCATCCATAGCAACGTTGCATAGCACATCTCTGGTGGAAAAGCAGCCTTAGGTTAAAGCTGAAATAGATCTTGATCAATGGTCCAGAAGAAAGAAAACACAAGAATGCTACACAATAGTCTGTTTTATTCATGTTTTGCTGACCTACACTTAACATAAAACTGATATAATTAAAAATGAACATTAGTTATGCATCTACATCTAGAGTAGAGTAGAGTAGAGTAGGGACTCCATTTTCCGCACTTAGACTCTCATTCGGTCCGTTGTGCGTCGGTGTCCGGCTAAGTTAGCCAGCCTAGCTCCGCCCAGAAACACAGAAGTTTCCTGGGAGCTTCACAGGCTTCGCGGAGCGACCTCACCGTTCCGAGGATTTGTTTGCTTTGGGTAGCCACGGCCTTGCATTCCAGGATGACGTGGGCGGCTGATTCTTTGGCGTCAAAGCAGCCCTGCAGAGTGGGCTGTCCGTGGCGCCTATGTTAAAGAAATGTTTGTTTAGGGGGCAATGGCCCGTTATTGTCCCTATTATTATTCTGAGGTTATTTCTACTTAGGCTGAGCAGTCGTATTGTTAGTCGCGGATGTAGACTTGGCATCGCCATTTTTGACTGCCTGCAGTCTGTAGACCGTGACCATTTGTTGTTATGAAGTTCAGTTGCTCTCTGGCGAATCCATGTACGGAATTGTGAGAAAGGTAAGAGAAGGAGTGGATACGGGTAGGGCTTGCTATATCCGTTCATTTTTACTATCCGGATAATGCGGATAATACGGATACTTTTCAGTTTTCATTATAAATAAAATATAATAAGCTTTTGTAACACGTTTTAATCAGGCTCAAGCAAAACGACAAAGAAATAATAAACTTTACCAAAGTTTCAAGTAACAATCACATAAAAAACTAGTTCACTTCTCAAATCTTAGATCCGTATCAGCAACCGAAACGTATTTGGGTGTGTCCGGAGCGCTGGGCATGAATGTTGCTGACGTGACGCAATCGTTGAAGGAGCGCTTCTTTTGGGCTTCTTTGGCCTGAAAAAAGTATTTAATTGTCTTTTATCAGGCGGAAATAAGGTCCATGCCTTCAACAGTTGGGTCTTGCCGGTTTTGATGTACTCTTTCGGCATACTCAAATGGACTCAAACAGAACTAGGCGCCCTGGGTAGGAGGGTCCGTACATTGTTGATAGCATATCAAATGCATCACCCACGTTCTTCGGTTATGAGACTGTATATCCCGCGGAGGTGTGGGGGTCGAGGCTTTTTAAACGTAAGACTCTCCACAATCGCGAAGTATGCAGTCTCAGGGAATATTTAATAGAAACCGACGTCGGTATGCATCGAGATGTGGCCGCGGTGGACAAGGGCCTCACCCCGCTCTCCTTGGCTAAAGAGAACTGGCACAAACCTGTAGTGCTTGACACAAAGGACCGCAAGGATGTATGGCAGAGTAAGGAGCTTCACGGACGCTTTTTCCGGGCCCTGAATAGATCCGATGTAGACCTATCAGCGTCCGTAGCTTGGCTATGTTCCGGAGACCTATTCGGAGAAACCAAAGATTTTGTCTGTGCAATTATGGATGAAGTTATGATGACGAATTACTACCGGAGATTTATTGTGAAGGACGGTATGGTTGACATATGTCGGGCATGCCACTATCCAGGCTAATCAATCCGACACATTATCTCTGGATGTTCTCGTCTGGCTAATAGAGAGTACTTACATAGACACAACCTTGTAGCCAGGATTATCCATCAGCAACTTGCTCTAAAATACAACCTTATGGAATCGGAAGTGCCGTTCTATAGGTATGTGCCCGACCCAGTTCTCGAAAATGGCAATATCACATTGTACTGGGATCAATCCGTAGAAAATAAGCTTGATATAGTGGTAGTGGATCGATCAGAGCGGCGTGCAATGATTGTTGGCATCCCCGTTGACGGTCCCGCATGATGGGAGCCTCGTAAAAGCCGAAAAAGTTAAGCAAATCATGTATCTTGACTTAGCTCGCGAGGTTGTCGACATGTGGAATGTGGACTCAGCGATCATTATGCCGATACTCGTATCAAACCATGGTTTAATTGCCAAGAGCCTTGATCAATACCTGAGGAGGCTCTCGTTATGCAGCTCAAGCATCAAGGGCTAGATTCAGAAAGCGGTCCTCCTAGACATGGCTCGTATTGTTAGGAGGTTCGTTTCTCTGGAGCCCTGACCGCCGCCGGTAGCTTGAACCCTGTTCCCAATACCGGTGGGCTATAAATCTTTAATGTTTTATATTTTTTAATGTTTTTCAATTATTATTTTTTTTTTTGAAATATTTAAAGTGTAATTAATTTGTAAAGAAATAATAAAGAATAATTCTAATTAAAAATGAGATCTTAATGTTGTATATCATAAAACAAAGATCTTACATTTATCACAAATCACAACATCTAAATCAAATCAACCTATTTAAAACAATAATTAAATAAAAATATCAGTTTCCCTGGCAAATCAGATCAATTTTACAACAAGAGTATAAATCAAATTTAATAAAAAAGAAATGAACAAAATATCTCTTAATAATCAAATAACCCTCTACAATATTACGTAATTCCTAAATAATTTTTTATCCAAATTCTGGTAATGTGATCTTAAAATCTTAAACCATCTTTTGAATCTTCTTTCATGGAAGTTCTTAAATGGTGACATAAATATCCTATAGCAGAGAACACTTTTTCTGCTGCAACGCTGGTCGGTGGTATTGATAAAAGTAGATGTAAACCCTTTCTAAATTCTTGCTTCTCTGACCGTCCTCATCAAATAGTGCCATCTCTACTCGAAATGTGGTATCTAAATAATTTGTTGAAGAAGTCGGTTACTGCGCAGAAGACAGCTGACTCATAAACCGGATGATTTCTTCTCGTATTTGTGTTTTAATTGATACTGTTACAGTTGAAGAAGAGCAACCTTCTGTATCTTGTGTATTGTCCGCTGAAGTTATGGCTGGATGATCTGGTTGTTGTGTGTCAAAAAATGTAGAAATAGTTTTGTGAGAGTGATTAACTATATTAAAATAATAAATACGTTACGTACTTGACAGATGACAGCTTTTTATTTAATATTTGAAAACCGGTGGATATCCGGATAATACGGATATCCGGATATCCGGATTGCAAGCCCTAGATACGGGCCTAGCACTGCCATCTCGAAACCTCTCTTAGCAAGTTCGTCTGCGGAAAAAAACTGAAGTGTCTGTTTGTAATTTCAAAATAACAGATTTTTGCTGAATGAATATGAAAGTATAAGTAGTATTTATTTATTTATAAAATATGTATTTACGTCTTGGTTTTGTCTTGGTTTTTTGCGATCGACTGCATACCGCACAGTCAACCAGCAATTGTGGCAGACATAGTGCTTGCTGTTGGGATATTATTGCGTGGACTGTGTAGGTTTTTCTTGGCTTTTGTTGGCGTCGGTGGTAGGGAATGTGTGATGACTGTAAATGACTGCAAACTCTTCACTTCTCAAAATAATATAATATTTGATTTTTGTACAAACAACTCGCGTGCATTACTGTTACAGATCTTTTCTTGACAACCTAATTCAAATGTTGCAAGTTTATGAAAACATATATACTTTGTTGGTGTTGCCAACATGCTGCGCAACCACACAAAAAAAAACAACCTGTATCTACTTAGTAACAAAAACCTAAACAAACTCTGTTTACAAGCGAACATCTTAATCTAGTTTAATTAACCAATGTTTCAAATTGTCTGAGGAAATATAACAGAAAACAAGAACCTTATAAATAACTATATGTCTATAGACATTGAAAATAGCTATTATACTTAAACATTATCATCCCTTATGGGCTAAACACGTGTACTTGACAAAAAGCAAGTATAAATGAAAAAGAACTAAAAACAACTCTAGTTTTATGAGAATATCTTACACTAGTTATCTTAAGCAATACCTAAAATTATCTAAGGAAATGTAACTTGACAAAAAGCAAGTATATAAATGAAAAAGAGCTAAAACAACTCTGGTTACATGAGAGTATCTTACACTAGTTATCCTAAGCAATACTTAACATTATTTAAGGAAATGTAACTAAAATTAAACACCTTATAAACAAATTCTATGTATAAGACATTGGATAAACACACTGTTACACTTAAACATTATTATCCTTGATGGGCAAAATACATATACTAGACAAAGAGCGAGTATAGACCTTTCCATTGGGAACTTTAACCTTTATGACTCTGACTTTGTTGTCTTTACCAGGAAAGATCTGTACTACCCTTGCCATTGGCCAAAATAAACGAGGAGAGGTTGGATCTTTTAAAATAACTAACATGCCTTCAGTTACATTAGGCAAATCATCCCGCCACTTTGGTCTACACTGTAAGGTATTTAAATAATATTTGTGCCAAACATTCCAAAATTGTTGTGTTAATTTATTGCAGACTTGCCAATACTTAAGTCCAATAATAGAAGTATCAGTAAGATTAGGTTCAGGATAAGCAACTAGAGAATTTCCTATTAAAAAATGACCTGGAGTGAGATAACTAAAGTCTGCACTATCAGAAGACATAGGCATTAAAGGCCTAGAGTTTAACACAGCTTCAATTTGTGCTAAAACAGTGTTTAATTGTTCGTATGTTAATAAAGCCTTTAAAACAATTCTTTTTAAATGAAATTTCATACTTTTTACGGCTGCCTCTGCGAGCCCAGCAAACACTGGCGAGTAACTCGGCACAAAATGAAATTGTATGCCTTGTTGAGCCGCATAGTTTTGCACCAATGTTTGATGACTCGAAGAGGCGCTCAGCTTGTACAATTCAGCTAACTGGTTACTTGCCCCTCTAAAACACCCGCCGTTATCGCAAAAGACTTCACTGGGCAACCCGCGGCGAGAGATAAATCTTTTAAAGCAGGCTAAAAATGTGTCAGTTGTCAAATCTGATGTAAGCTCTAAATGAATGGCCTTTGTAACGAAACAAACAAAAACACAAACATAACCTTTAGAGACTATGGTTCGTCTTAATCTTGAATTTTTTACATCTACGGGGCCAGCGAAGTCTATGCCAACCTTTGCAAAGGGTCGGGCGGCAGTTATTCGTTGTTGAGGCAAGGAACCCATCAACTGCTTTGCGGTGCTGGCCTTCAACCTGAAACACGTTATACATTTATGTGTTAACTTTTTAATTTCTCTTACACCATTTACAATCCAATATTGTTGATTTAAATGAGCCAACATCAATTTAGGTGCTGCATGTAATAGTCTTAAGTGTTCATGGTTGATTATGAGTTCCGTTATATATGACCTTTTAGGTAATATAATGGGATGCTTTTGAGCATAAGAAAAATCTGTATTTTGAAGTCGACCCCCTACTCTAACTAAACCCTGGCTATCTATAAAGGGATGTAACGGTTTTAAAGGGCCATTGACCTTTGTACTACATTGTAATGCATTTATTTCCTCCTTGAAATGAATAGCTTGCTCATTTTTAATAATTAACGTTAAAGATTGTTTTAACTCAAAACTATATAGAAAAGAATCTTGAACTTTGTCGTTGCTTGGTTTGGCATTGCGTATGAACCTTAGTACGTACGCCATTGTCCTAATAATTTTATTAAGATTAGAATTTTTGCTTAGAGCTTGGAAACAGTCATGCTCTCTTTGAATGCTCAAAGACACCGCTGCATCAGAGGGAGCTAAGCTCACTCTCAGCTCAGGTAAGTCAGCAGGCAATATAACATTCGCATCAGGCGTGAATGTGTACTTGCTAGAATGTAAAAATGATGGCCCGTTCCACCATAGGGAACATGAGGACAGTTCACGTGCATCTACTCCTTTACTAATTAAATCAGCAGGGTTTTCTAGTGACTTGACATACTGCCAATTCCAATTTAAAGTTTTTTCTTTGATTATTATTACTCTGTTCGCAACATATGATAGCAATCTAGTTGATTCAGTTTTAAGCCAAGCTAAAACAATTTTCGAATCTGAATATAATATAACATTATCAATTTTGATTTTCATTTTTAATGTATAAAAAACTCTGTCTATTAATAAGGAAAGTAAAAGAGCAGCGTTTAATTCTAGACGCGGTACAGTGTTTTTTTTACTTAGTGGATTGATTCGCGACTTTGAGCAGATTAAAGAAACCGTTACCTTACCCGCTCCATCAACCATGCGTAGGTATATACAACACCCATAGCCGACGGTGCTGGAGGCATCAGCGAAACCAATCAACTGTACTACAACAGCAGACTCAGGAACTGGAATGTTTCTAGCCAATTCAATTGGATGCATTTTAGACACACCTTCAAGAAATTTAAGCCAATCAATCTTTATGCTTTCAGGTGCAGTGTCATGCCAGCCTACCTTTTGTGACCAAAGCTGTTGCATAATTGCCTTAGCCTTAATTATTATAGGACTGATAAAACCCATGGGATCATAGAAACTTGCTATATAACTTAAAATATCCCTTTTAGTTGGGCAATCATTGCTAGAGAATTTAGGACACTTAATTAAGAAGCAATCCTTTTCCATATTAATTGTTAACCCTAAGGCTTTCATGCTACACTCTTGATTTTTTAGTTCAAGCCCATCAAACTGCTTTTGAGACACTGGAATACCATCTAATATTCTAGGAGAATTTGATGCCCATTTATGAGTTGTAAAGTTTCCCAAACTAAGCAATTGTTGTAGCTGCTTTCTTGCACTTAACATATTTTGTAAGTTAGAATCTGCATATAATACATCATCAACATAACAGTTATTATCTAATATGACAGCTCCTAGAGGGAACATTGTACCAAATTGCTGAGAAAGCTCATTCAGGCAACGAGTAGCAAGGTAAGCCGAACTTTTCAAACCATATGTGACAGTTTTCAAGCGTAAGCATTTGATTTCTTCATTTGGGTCATTGCGGAAAAGAATGTTTTGAAGCGGTGTGAATTGTGGGTTAACCCTTATACATCGATACATTTTCTGCAAATCAGTTGAAAATGTGTAATCACCAAAGCGAAATAAAAGAACGACATCAAAAAGTTCTTTTTGAACTGGAGGACCATTTAACATCAAATCATTAAGTGAAATTTTATTTTTTGTTTTCATAGATGCATCAAATACTGCTCGGACCTTTGTGGTTTTACTATTTTCATTTATTACAGCATGATGTGGCAAAAAGTATACTGAATCTATATTTAAATTGTAAGATTTGAGATCTACATATTCAGCATGATCTAGTGTTATAAACTCATTAATAAATCTGCTATATTCACTTTGTAATTTGGGATCTTTCAGTAACTTTTTTTCTAAATTAAGAAATCTATGATATGCTGAATCAAAGGAATTACCAAGGGTATTATTTACTTCCTCTATTGGCACTTTTAATGGTATGTCAACATAAAATGTATTGTTTTCAAGTTTAACTGATTTTTGAAAAATACTTTCAGCGAGCTCATGCTCAGTCAAATTTTCATTAAAAGTCTCCGGGACATCTTCAGCTTTCCAAAATCGCGTTAATGTTTCATTAACATTAGAATTACATTTTAAGCAAAGCAAAGAGGTAACCTTATTTTTGAATGCAGGCTGCGTAGGCAATGTCCCCGCTATAATGTGTCCAAACCTTGTGTTTGCTATATTTGGTTGGTAGTTGCTAGGTTCCTCAGGCGGCAGCAGGACCTGAAAGAAGACATCCGCACCAATCAATACATCTATTTCAGATGGCGTATGGTACTGCTCATCTGCCAACACAATGTTTGGTGGTATTTTTATTTTAGATATATCCACCCTAGTATGGGGGAGTTTACATGTTATCTGCTCAACAACCTGACAACTTAGTGAGGTTTTATAATTTGATGTCAATGAATAAACATCTACAGGAACAGAAAAACTGGAAAAATGTTTGGAATTTGTGACCCCTATGATGCTCAAATTATTTTGCACAGGTGCTAATTTTAATTGTTTGACAACCTTAGTTGTGATCATGGAGGTCTGTGATGCTGAATCCAGAATAGCCTTCACATGAACTTCAAGGTTGTCTTTACCCACAAGTTTGACCCTTGCTGTGGGAAGTAAAACTTCATTTAAATTGTTGCCGGACATCAAAGTCACCGGCGATGGTACTGGTTCGTAGTGGATGAGCGAGTTATGCTGTTTATTGCACTCATTGCACTTGAAATGATACCGACATTTCTTTTCATGTTCATTTAAACATATTGTACATAATTTCTTTGCCAGAACAAACTCATATCGTTCTTTAGCTGGCAAACATTTAAAAGTTTTACAATTAAAAATCTTATGATCATTAGCTTTGCAGTAAGTACATGACTTGTTACCTGATGTTGTGGATGCTACATTGACGACTGCCTTTTTTGCCGGAGCTGCAGGTTCAGAGCTCTCTAGAGCCAATGCTCGTTTCTCAAGGAACTCCAAAAACTGCTGGACGGAAGGTGCTATCTCGGCATTTCGATCCAACTGGTAGGCGCGCGCAGTGTAGCTATCTAGTTTACGTAATAAAATACACAACACAATGTCATCCCAAGCATCAACTTTGGTACCTAAATTCTTTAATGCAGCTAGCCCTTGTTTTATTTTAGAAACAAAATCTCGAATGTTCTGTGGTGTTGATTTTGACAGAACACTGATATCTAACAAGGAATAAATATGATCACTAACTATTCTATATTTGTTATTGTAACGTTCGTCTAATAGCCTTAGTGCTTCTAGGTAGCTGTCACTAGTAAGTGGAAGATTCTTTATTAAATCCAAAGGTTCATTCTTAAGAAATGTTCTTAGATAATACAATTTCGCAACGTTATCTAGATTGCTGTCCTTGTTTATAACTGACTTGAATAAATTAACAAAGGGTGTATATTCACTGTACTTACCAGTAAAGGGCGGAATTTGTATGGCTGGTAAACGCATTTTAGAATTCGCAGGTTGAGCATCAGCCTTTACAGAAACATGAGATTGAGTGGCACTACACCTATCCATCTCTGCGTTAATTGAAGCGAGAGTATTGTAATATTTGTCCTCTACGTCTCCATAATCCTCCTTATCTTCGGGGTCTAATGCTAGTATTGACATGTTATAGGCTTCATAGTCTGAAAATGCTTTTACCAAGCGCTCCTTTTTAGTTATAAGAGCTTGGTATGTATCATCCCTAAACCTTTGCACTGAAAGTCTAGTTATGTTTCCTTTCACGTATCCTCTGGACGCTATTAGATTTTTGAGCTCTGCCATAGTGAACACTTAAACCTTTACACGCAGCTATTGCCTATTATAAGTAACTTAATATGATAACACTTAATAATTAGTTTATATCTACTATTATTACAGCAAAATATGGCGGACTCCGCATACTTTACGCTGACCGAACAAATAAAAACGCTTCGGTATTAAGTTGCTGACGAGTTACAAGAAGGATGAACCAATCGAATCGTACCACAGAATCGTACGCACACAATGTTGCAGTACTGCCAACTTCCGAATCTTCTTGCTTCTATAGTGGTTTGTTCAAGTGCGAGTGGGATCAAAGATATTGCACTTCACTCGCGGCCGCGCTCGGTTGGCTGCTGGTCTTGCGTGGTTAGGTTGCCGACAGTAGAATCCTCCGTCCCGCAGCTAGCTTCGCTCTGCTCTTCAGCCAATCAGAAATTAGATAATTCGTGCAGCTAAAATGGCTCCAAATTTCCAATGGCGGACGGAAATATGAACTTCCTGTCTTGATTTTTATGACGACTCAAAACTCACGTGATGATTATGATGAATTGCGTAATTTCTTTTATAGTTAGAAATTTAAACGCTTGCAGTTGTCGCTGTATGTTGCTCGTAGTCCTTTCATGGAATTTGCACACGTTGCTCACACACGCAGTTAGGCACCTCTTACCAACCACGCCAATCCGGTGAGATGGACCAAAATGTTGGGATATTATTGCGTGGACTGTGTAGGTTTTTCTTGGCTTTTGTTGGCGTCGGTGGTAGGGAATGTGTGATGACTGTAAATGACTGCAAACTCTTCACTTCTCAAAATAATATAATATTTGATTTTTGTACAAACAACTCGCGTGCATTACTGTTACAGATCTTTTCTTGACAACCTAATTCAAATGTTGCAAGTTTATGAAAACATATATACTTTGTTGGTGTTGCCAACACTTGCCATTTAGTATAAAAAATTGATATTAATCTATTTGTTGAACTATTCATACGTATTCTTGTCACTCTTCTAATTGCCAACCGATTAGCGTGTCCGACATACGCTTTTAATCTAATAAGCATAAGCGGTTTCTCTGTTTAGTACGTTTATCTCAGGATATCATTTCATTGCTTTAAAACATTTCAATACGAATATAGTCATTACTCTCATATGCGTTTCGGGCACCGGCTTTACATAAGTGATGAATTAACCGAAATAATAGAAAGATATAAGTAAATAAAAATGAAAAAACATGTATAAATGTACTCACTTGTCGAGGTGCCAAAAGTCCTTGAATATGCTCAGCGGTTCCCGGGTGGTTATCCAGAAACGAAGTTGAAGTAACTGATAATTCCTTCGTCGTAACAATGAATAATTGCAACAAACGCAGTTTCTTCTTTCCACTTGCAATGTCACAAAAAAATCGAATCACTTAGCAAAAACAGAAAGTCCGAAATGATATAGCTTAGGTCGTAAGTAAAGACTCATAAAGAATGTGTGTGGTATACTACCACTAAAAATTCGACTACTGAAAAATCACGCTCTAATTAAAAGCGGCGATTTTTTTTATTGTTTGTAGCCTATGTTACCCGGGGCATAATAACGAATCGATTGACACCTTATTCATCAAAATCGGATAAATAGTTTAGGCGCTACGGAGAAACATACGTAAATACAAACATACATAATACATAGACTGCTAAAATCATAACCCTACCTTTTGGCTTCGCCGTAGTTGGGTAAAAAGTCCAGTAAACGATACTCAAAGTAGCAAGGCTAGCCAAAAAAATATAAACTATTATTATTTTTCTTAATGTCATAACTTTTTACTGACAGCTTATATTTTTTTTGTCTCATACTGAAAGTTACTCTCTGTTTAGTGGACTATAAGGTAAAAGAGGTCTCATTAGTGGTGGATATTTGGACCACTTCTGTTCATTCTCCTTTGTGACCATGAAATGGTAAATGCATTTATGGCCATAGCGTCAGGATCTCTGAACCAGGATATATAGTCACAACATTTTTATTAACACGACTTGCAAAAATGTCTACCTCAGGAAAACCAAACGTGTTTGTTATCTTGTAAAAAACTGAGTCGGTCAATTCCCACTCAACATCTGGATGATTCTACGTGATTCCGCGTCGGCTATTGTAAAAAAAAAAAATGTGTTGTTTAATTTAATTTCTATACTTATACCTAAATGTTTTCTAGAAAAGAAATATCCATATTTGGAAAAGCATATTTCGGTTTATAACTTTGGTTGCAACTTTTAAGCAGTTGTCTAATAAAACATTCCTGGATTTATTTTCTGCCATTGCCATGCTATTTTCGCTAATACTACTTTCCAGTTTCCGTTCGGCATTGTAACGCTCCGTTTCAAATACTGGGCATTCTATGAGGACGTGTGCGATCGATTCTACCTCTTCTGGTCACAGATGCACGCTGGGATCTCCTTACACTTGAAACGGTGCAGGTATTCGGAGAACCCACCGTGCCCCGTGAAGATCTGTGTCATGACTGAGGTTGGTTGCAGCTTCTTCACAATTTTGTAGGCGTCGATCGCATCCGGGAAAAACATTTTCGTGATTCCAGAGACCGGTCGACATGCAGTTCTCAGGGGCAAAACATCAGGACTGACAGGAGCAGTGTAGTTCACAGTCAGACGTCAAAGGCTCTGCGAGACAAAACCAGGGCAGGCACGAAGATAGTTTCGAAGTACGGGAGTAGGGGTCCCGGGTGAATCTTTCAGTAAGATCAGCAGCCTGTAGCCTCAGGGCAGCTCCGCGAGACTAACACCAGGGCAGGCACCAAGACAGTTTTTGAAGATTGGCAGTAGGTAGTGGTCCCAGGTGAATCTTTAGTTGATCACCTCTCACATTGAAGAATCTCTCTAGTCTGACCGGTTCGTCAGCTCGTTTCCACAGTAGTGTTCCTTTCGAATTTTCGAATATTAGTTTTCTTCTTGCGGCCTTATAATCATCTCATCTGACAAGTGTAGTTGGCCAGGACATAACAGACTTCCTTCATAGAACCATGAGTGCGTAAAGAATTTTATAAATATAATTTAATAAGTTTTTAGTTAGTAAACAATCGTTATTGTCCATATAATACGATATTTCAGCTAAACATATTAATAAATATTATTTAAATTAGACCCATTAAGAAACTCTATGAGAGAAAGAAAAAGTAACCGACAGTTTGGCAAATCTGACACACACACACACACACACATGAACATTAATAAGTACATTTTATTTAAGCTAATTCCCTCATTGGCTAATTCTATGAAAACGAGTCGCATTTAGATCGATTCGCTGAGTATAAATAAACAAACCGATAAAAAAGGATAATAAATGATATATGGTATGACAAGTGTAGATAAGTATAGCATATACTATACGGTATGGAATCGTTTACAAGCAGCTATAGGAATTAAAGTGTTTTCCTCAGTAAATTATACAAACTCGTAGTAGTAACGCGGAGGCGGGTAGTGTGGGCTCATTCACGAGCGCGCCGCGGTGCTGAGCTACTTGCACTAGCGGCGCGGCGCGGCGGCGCGCGGCGGCGGCGCGGACAACGCGACGTCACGCTTGCATCACACGCTACAGCAGTATGTAGCATGCCGCTTGTTATATTTTACGGCCGCTTGGCCCCTAACCAGCGTTATTTGTATTCGCGTTCGTTTGCCAAATATACCTATCGCGACGGTCGAAAAAGCAGCTATATATATATATATGTATGATTGCGTGTCATTTTCTTCCTACATAACATAGATGTTGAGTCTAACGAGATAAAATATAATAATTTGAATTAACATTAGGTCTGTATGTCACAAAAGTTTCAAAAGAAGAAGCAAACAGTTGATCTGAAGCCGATCTCCAGGTCGCGCGCTGATGCGTCGGACTTTCTTTGGCCGCCGTGTTTCTATATAAGAAGTATGTAGGTAGTCCCGGAGCCGGGCCCCGTGTCCGACCCTCTGCGACACTGTTCGCATCACTGCGCTAATATTACTCTTTCAACTCGCACATTACTCTATCCGCGAGATCATTCTCTCCTCCTAAACGCCACGTCCGCGTGCAAATATGCGCGTGACGAGCGAGTGCGAACCCGGACAGAACCTCCCCTCCCCCTTCCCGCACACGGACTGTCACGACGCCAATCAAACAGTTCGGAGCCGAGCTCGGAACAACACCTCCGTGGGGCCTAAGGGCGCTGAATGTTGAGTTAAGCACTCGCCTTATAGCTGACATAATAGTATCCGCAATAAATCCGGCAACAGTTGGAGGGCGCCGCTGCACAATCTCGTGAAAACTATGCTAAGCGCAGTCACTCAGCAATCAAAGTTTACTACAGAATGAAGAGCTTCGCGTAACGAGACACGACCGTCCTCAGCATGCGAACATTCGCATTTAGAACGAAGAAGAAGTGTAACGGACTACCGGTCGCTTACAATCCTTTTAAAATTAAAATGAGTGACAGGCGCGAGTATTGTACCTATCGTATTGTTGCGTACCCATGCAGTGTGTCCATTAACAGTGTGCTTAGTCATGGGTACAATATGAGTTTTTTTAAGTTTATGATCTTTCGTAATCCTGCGCACTTCCGTACTGCGGCGCAGCGGTGTTCAGGCTTTCGACGCTGGGCATCGTCATCATCACTACATTTGTTGAAACTGGTTCTTAAGATAATCTATCAATATAAAAGGACGCAACTAATGTAATCGGACCTGCAGAGCTATTGCTTATCTCTGTTGATAGTTCATAGTGATGATCACTTGGCTGAGTGTTCATCGATCAGCTGTCAAATGGTTAGTTTCGTGTTGGCTATAGGCAGCGTGCAGAAACTATAGAGGGCAGCACAAAACGACAAAGACAACAACAACACACAACACGACAACGACGAACAACGACGACACACCACACACACGACAATGTGAAAGTTCCCAATGATCTATTATATTTACTGCAATATTATTGTTAAGTTATCTTGGGTTAAGTTAACAGGGTAATGTACTCACTAGTTTTAAGCTTTTGCATGTAAAATTAGCTGTGTACATTGTGCATTATAGTAATAAATAAATAATAACAAAAGAGACACGATACGGATTTTAAAGGAAACTTACCAGTCCTGTCAGAAGTGTCAGTTGTTACCTGTGTATGTTACCCGCTATTGCGATATGATTATAATTAACTTCAAAATATGGTTGAAGTCAATTATAATCATACCGCAATAGCTTGATTGTAACAGAACAAGTACAAGTGCAATTTGTAAATGAAAGGCAAGTCTGTCCGGGAAGTGTATATAAGCATGTCGACTCCTTACTATATAATACGTGAATTCTCCCGAAAATGCTGAATCGAAAACTAGTCATCCACAACAATGGGGCAGGCCATCCTACTCGAACCGACAGTTCCTGGGTTACGACAGGGCTCTGACAATGGATGAGTTATTTCCAGCACCAGTACCAAGTACAAAACTTGCTAAGATGAAACAGTTACAATCTAAGGATATATCTATGCTTTTATCTATATTTTTCTCGTTTATCTTTAAGTGCATGTAAGTGCTATCATTGGGAAAATAGTAAAATCTTACACCATCGTATTTATGTTCCTTATTCTTGGATGTGTTGGAGCATCCAGAAATACAACAATACATTTTAATGACTTTTTTCTAACAAAAAAATGTATTTTAATTTAATTCACAACATTCACATAATTGACATAAAGTAAAAATTTCAATTAAAAGTCACTAGAGGGCAAAGGTATCGCCAAGCATTCTGCCTCGTCATTGGTGCTTATCGTCACTGATGGTCACCGTAACTCACTTTGACAGCTTTTAAATCGATACTTATATTATTGCGATTGTGTAAGCATAGTGGATATCGAATTGATGATCACTTAGTTGAAGTGCTTTTCGTAAAAGACACTACTCATAGGTAGTGTTTTTCAAGTTCAGTGATGAACACCGAAACCGGCAGCAAATACTTACTAATAATACTTACGTCTTTTGTTGTTCTATTGTTATTTGTTTTCGTGGTGAATGGCACGTATATTAATGCTGGGTTTTGCTGAAGAAGAGCGGAAACGAAGTCGTCTACGAATTTAGAGTTAAGTGCTCGGACGAAGACCACCGTACCCGTTCTGTTAGTCACCGTACGTGATATTCACTCAATGTGATACGCAATACCAATGTTATGACATTCTCAGTTGTCATGAAAGTTCGGTGTACAACTGAAGCCTGATAGTCACTGACAATCAAGAAGACACCCAATAGCCCTGCTGGGTATGTGTTAAGGTAACTACGATACAAAACGTTAATGTGTCATTGAACCAGCATGATTGGATCAATGTCGGCGGCTGGGCGCCACTTGGAGCGGGCGTGCGTTTCGCTGGCGATGTCCTCGGCGGGGCGGTGGTAACGCGGAGCTGTTGATTACAGCGCAGTGAACAAATTAGGAAGTGTCCGGCGTTTCGCCGCGCGGCGCGCGCCTCTCCCACCGACACGGTGCGTGTTTGACTCGTGACCCGCCCCGCGCCTCGTCAGTCATCACCCCGTTGCGCCGGGCATGCGTAAGCGCCGCTCTGTCCACCACATTTGCCAACGATTACGCGACTGGCTTTATAGCGCATTGTTCCGAACACTTCCACCGGCAACCTTGCCCTGCGCCTTGTTGACGTTGTGTACGTGTTGGCACGCCTCGCCGACAACTACTTCAGTGACCTCATTAAGTATGCAGATGCTTGCTAATGACCGTGTTAGCCCATATCCGACGACGTTCGACATCAACCGCGACGTGATTTATTAAGTGGGATTATCATGTACTGACTGTAAGTGATAAATGTCCCACATCCGTGCATGTACACAAGAAGGCATATTATGTAAGTGTGTTAGTATGGCGTGAGCATGTGACAGTGTGACCAGTCCAGACCCTCGGCTAATTGATATCAAGTGAACAATGACAGTGAGGGGCTCGCGAGAGCCGGCTGCCGGAGATCTTCCTTCGGCAATCGGTCGCATGCGCCGCGGCGCTCAAGGCTGATATAAAAAAAAACTTGACGTTGTTGTTAACGTATTTGGTCCCTCGTTAGTGATTGAGTTCCCGTAGGTACCGGACGCATGCGTTTTTATAGTTCTCTAGTTCTCGTAGGTATAGTGAAAGATTATGAAATGCAAAATACCAAACTTTAAATTTAAACCAATATGTATTGCTACAATTATAAACGCATTCAAAAGTCTCAACATAAAAAATACCGAAGACTTATGGGGGATATCCGTCAAGGTTCTTGGAGATATTATTGACTCAATCGCTCCTGTCCTAGCAGGCATATTCAATCAATGTTTGGACAGCGGCAAGTTTCCTGATCTAATGAAACATAGTAAAGTAGTACCAATTTTTAAATCAGGTTGTAAGAGTGATCCCTCTAATTATAGACCTATATCTGTGCTTCCAGCACTGAGTAAAATCGATGAAAAAATCATGCTGGACCAGATGCTATCGCACTTCAACTCTAATGGGATTCTGCATAGTCAGCAGTTTGGTTTCACGAAGGGTAGGTCGACAACGGACGCGGGAGTAAAACTCATCAGTCACATTTTGGAATCTTGGGAGAAGTCCCAGGATGCCATTGGCATCTTCTGTGATCTCTCAAAAGCATTCGACTGCGTCGACCACAACACACTGATCTGTAAATTACACCACTACGGAATGGACAAGCCGCTGATCTTGTTCTTTCCTATCTATCAAACAGGCAGCAAAAAGTAAATGTAAATGGGGCGACGTCCTCCGGGTCTCTAGTCAAGATGGGCGTGCCCCAAGGTTCGATTCTCGGTCCTTTCCTATTTCTTGTTTACATTAATGATCTTCCTTATTTGATGGCCAAATTATCGGATATAATTCTATTTGCTGATGACACTTCGCTAATTTTTAAAATAAATAGAAAAGATACGGATGTCTTACATGTCAACGAAAGTCTAACTGTTCTCTCAAAATGGTTCGCAGCTAACAATCTTTTACTGAATGCGAACCAAACAAAATGTCTAAAGTTCTCTTTACCGAATGTACCACAACGGGATCTAAATTTAAATCTTGACGGCAAAAAACTTGATGTCATAGCGGAAACTGTATTCTTAGGGATTACTATCGACTCAAAATTGCAGTGGGGCGCGCACATTAGAACTCTTTCGGGTAGGGTAAGCTCAGCTGCATATGCAGTAAGGAAAATAAGGCAGTTAACTGATGTAGCCACAGCTAGGTTAGTATACTATGCTTATTTCCACAGTATTATCTTATGGCATTCTGCTGTGGGGATCAGCAGCAGACGTTGACTCAATTTTTATTCTATAAAAGAGGGCAGTCCGCGCAATCTATAAAATGGGTCCTCGCGAGTCCCTAAGAGAAAAATTTAAAGAGATCGATATACTGACTCTGCCTTCGTTCTATATCTTAGAATGTATTTTATATGTCCGCAAAAAACGAGGGCTTTTCAAAATTAGAAGCGACTTCCATAATATAAATACACGCAGTAAACACGAAATTGTAATACCTAAATTCAGATTAACTAAAACTAGCAAGTCTTTTCTTATAAACAGTATACGCTTTTATAACAAGTTGCCAAAGTCAGTTATAGAACTGACCGATGGAAAGTTCAAAAATTACATCAAACGTGTCCTTATTAAAAAAAGCATATTACAAAATCAAGGACTACGTCGAATACAAAGAAGTTTGGCTTTAATTCCTTCTGCGCATGCGGCTTCCCTGGTAGCTCATAAACGGCACAAATATGTGCCTCTAACTATTCTCAATCTCATTTTTACTCATCTATCTAACCAGATTCTTTACGATAGTTTTCAAATCATTTATACATCTTTTGCTCAGAATAGTTACAGCACTGATGACAATATTTGTGTCACTTGTTTAATTTACTATTTTACAATATTTTCTTACCTTTGTATAGATTATTTGTTACCGATTGTTTGTGAATGTGTGAACATTATAGGCTTTGTAGATTCCCAGATGCTCGTTAACTTTTGTTAACTTTTCATCTTGTTTTAATTTTTTTTGTGTAGTAAGCAACGACCTATTGTCGGGCCTATGCTGTTCCCCCATACTTAAGTACTAATGCTATAACATGATAATATTGTAACACCAAATGATTTGAAAAGAGTAACCATGGAGTTTCTTGAGGGTTCTTCTCCATAGGAAACGACCAACCCGAACCGTGCACCTTTTTGTCGACGTTTTTTAAGTGCCCATCTAGGCCTATGTGAAATAAAAATATTTTGATTTGATTTTATTTGAAATTAATAATGAGAATTATAACGTGGGCAGTTGCTTTAATCGAAAATCAATGCTGCGGGGAAGTTCATTAATTTTAATTAAAAGTGTTTTAAATCAAACCCCCGTAAATACATAGTTGAACTCTCAGTTGAGCAAAGCATTGAATTGTTATGTGTTGAGCTGGATCAGCATGTTATAGTGTGCGTATATACAGACCCCCTAATTATCAAAACTACTCTATTTTTGAGTCAGTTATGGAAGATGTTTTGGGTAAACTTTCAAGTGGTAATAAATTAGTAATTATCTGCGGTGATTTTAATATTAATATTTTAGAAAATAACTCTAATAGCAGTCGACTATTAAGCGTTTGTTGCCCGTGGTACTACCAGTGATACTACCAGTAGTACCACGGATAAAAAAAAATACCCAGAGAACTACCAAGCGATCCAATTGTACCACGGGAAGTTTTTTTTACCCGTAGTACTACTGGTAGTCGACATTTCATAGTTTCACACTTGTCACTTTGACACCTGTCAAAGTGACATTTCTCACTTCAAGTTTTTCTATTTAGAATTTCCCTACCATAACGCTGCACTGGTGTGAAGGGTCAAAGTGAAGGTGGATCAACCACGACCATTTTGAATAATGCATTTAGGTCTTTCAAGTACATAATTATGTAATGTATAATAGTCAGTAAAAGTCTGACACTCCCTCCTGCTCAGCCCAGAGCGGGAGGAGTTATTTGATGATGTCCCATCCGAAAAGAAAAAAAAAAAGAAAAAGGGTCTAAATATGAAGTATGTTAACACTATGTATGAATCTTTTCATTAGTGCAAACTGAATTCAATAATACTTTTAATAAGAAAGTTAAATATATCTGCCCGAACTTTTTATTTAGTGACTGGGCAACTAAAGGCATCAGGAAAAGTCGAGAAAGACTTTTTGGGCTCTTAAGCCTTATATTAATACGGAAACTTTTAATTAGTATGTTGCTACTTATTCCAAAATTTTCAAAAATACCTGCAAAACAGCTACAGCCTTATTAATTAGCAACAAGTTGAGATCTGCAGACAACAAGATTAAGACAGTTTGGAAAATTATAAATAATGAAACGAATAGAAACAAAAGACACACCACCGAACACACAGAAACGCTAGATTCTTCGCCATCCCTTGCCATTGATTTATTGTGAGAGAATGTTTCAGCCGGTCCTGTTGAATTTAAATTTAAACATATAAACCCTGTGGTCGTTTTGAAGGCTTTTAAGAAACTTCTAATAAAAACTACTGAAGACCTTTGGGGCATGTCTACTAAAGTCTGTCAATCAATTGTAGAGACAGTAGCTCCCTATTTAGCTTTGATATTTAATTTATGTGTAGAGCAGATTTAATGAAGTATTTTAAAGTTATACCCTAGCCTCGAGCCTAGAGCCTAGGCCTAGCGCCTAGACCTACAGTGTAAAATTGGTAGTGTACATTGTGCATAAATAAATAAATACCACTTTTTAAATCGGGAGACAGCAAAGACACAAATAATTATAGACCCGTATGTATTTTGCCGGGTTTTCAGCAAATTAATTTAAAAAGTAATGCTAAATCAAATGCTCAGTCATTTTAATCGGAACGACATCCTACACGATCAAGAATATGGTTTCACCAAAGGTCGTTGCACTACTGACGCCGGTGTCACTTTACTAAAGCACCAGGTCGCAAAAGTTGCAATAGCCATCTTTTGCGACCTATCCAAGGCATTTGATTGCGTGAATCACCTTGCTTAATGACACCCTTAAAACTTACGACGATTTACACGATGCCCAATTCGGCTTTATAAGTGGATTTTCTACGGAAAGTGCTATCTTGTGTGTTAAACAGGCTGTCAAGTGTTACACTGAGAGGATTTATCTAGATTTAGAGAGAGAGAGTCTTCAATACTGTTTTGTACGATAGACTGTGGATGAAGCTGGAGAACGCTGGTGTGGCGGCAGAGGTTGTCTCAGTGTTAAGGCATTGGTATCGGTGCCTGCAAAACAAGGTACGATGGGCTGGGGCTCTGTCCCAAGAATATGGCATGGAGTGTGGCGTGAGGCAGGGGGGCATTACTTCTCCTCTGTTGAAAACAAAACCTATATTATGCTAATGACCTCATCTGTGAGCTCAGCAGTTCTCATGTGGGTTGTTTCGTGGATGGAGTTAGCGTCAATAACATCAGCTATGCAGACGACACGGTACTGCTGGGTCCATCGGTGGGGGCAGTCGGTATACTTGTGGCGATCTGTGAGGCGTACGCGGCGGAACATGGACTGAAATATAACTGTAAACCGAGTGAAGTTCTTGTTTTCAAAAGTGGAAAACGTGGTCGCCTAGATGTTCCTATTATGCAACCTATTATGCTTAATGGCGCTGCTCTGGCAGTGGTGAGCAGTCTCATGTATCTGAGGGCATATTGTGACAGACAAATTTTAGGATGACGCTGACATTTAGATAGAGCGCAGAGCATTAGCAGTCAGGGGAACATGGTTGCGCGTAGGTTTGCTAGCTGCTCGAGGCAAGTTAAGATAACTCTTTTTAAAGCGTATTGCCAGTCTTTTTACTCGAGCAGTTTGTGAGTAAATTACACTCAGCGGGCTGCTAATGCTCTGTGTGTCCAATATAACAACGTTTTCAGAATACTGATGCAGCTGCCTCGCAATATCGTTGTGCATCTGGTAAGTTAGCGGAGGCGCGAACGGACAGGTTCCATGCGATTGTGCACAAAAGGGTAGCTTCTTTGCCACAACGTGTCTGAGGCAGTGGGCAATGGCATCCTGGCATCCATCATGGCAGATGATTGTATCTCGCACGGATTGCCTTATCCAAAATAAATGGATAAGCATTGTTTTGGGCGCTCACTAACACATTGTTTATGTTTGTTACCGTAAAATTGTAAATACCGTTAGATTATAATCTACCTCGAGATTATAAACTGTCGAAAGATTGTGAACCGTAACATACTGCTTACAATTTAACGCATTATTTTTCAGTAGATTATAATCTATTGAATTGAAATTACTGTTAAATCATAATCTGTCGCGCGTTAAATTGTCAATTGTCCGAAGGCTGCCCCTGATTGGTAGGTCTTACAGTAGGTCGTACTGTGTCCATAGAGTTAGGAATCAAACACAGGTGTCAGTCAAATAAATTAAATGCACTTCAAGAATTATTGTGACATCAAGAGTATGTATTTATTTTTTAGTAATCAATAATTCTGACATCATAATTATGGTAGGTTTATCCTCATTCGCAAATCTCACAATCAAACTAAGGTTTGCTGTAAGAAAACCCAATTCTGGGTTAAGCTCGCCGTTGTACATAAGTTATAAATTGTAATTTTGCGTGTCCTATTTTTATATTTTGTGTGCATTATAGAATAAGAATAAGAATGGTAAGATCAATTTACTATAACCAAAACATTTTTTCAAAACATTCGACAACAAACAAATATGGCGGCACGGGACAAATGACGTTCAAACAATCAGCGTGCGAGGTGAGTTTCGTCGCATGCCATTTTACAATTTGACGGTTTCACTTCGATAAAATATAATCTACCGAAAAATAATGCGTTAAATTGTAGGCGGTATGTTACGGTTCACAATCTTTTGACAGTTGACAATCTCGCGAGATAGATTATAATCTAACGGTAGGATTAAGAAAAAAAGCGCGGGAAACTTCCAACTTGGCGGACGCGTCCTTTTGGAAATTTTCATATAAAAATATTTCTTAAGTGTATTATAGTATCAGTAGTCGTAGTTTTAGTGTCGTAGTTTCTTTATTTTCTATTTAAATTAATTTGTGCATATTCTTCGGTAGGGGTAAGTGTTTTTTTACTATTAGTTGAGTGGCTCAATGAACGATCCGCCTGATCCGGGGGGCTTTGTCCCCCCGGTAGGCAGTTATGTTACAATCTCAAATGAATCGGGAATGGATACCGATGGGTCTTCTACGACCCGATCATTAAAAAGAAGCCGTGTGCATGTGTGTAAGCACTGCAACAAACGTCGTCGTACCCGCAAAGGCCATGGATCCGAATCTTCGGGTTGTGGTTGTACTGACTCAATTCTAAGTGCGGAACAAAATACACCCACCACTGTTAACTTATCACCGATTGATCCAGCTCCTCCAGTTCTTAATCAAATTGCTCCAGCTCCTACTCAAATTGGGCGAAAACTTTACGAAAAATCAGACGTCGCGCCATTTGTTATACATGTTCAAAAAAATGTTAGTTCTGAAAATGATGGAACCACACTGCATCCCATCACATTTGGGAAGTTTTTAAAACAAAATGCCTTCCAAAACATTATCAACGGCAGTGTAAAGAAAATCGGGCGTAACAAAATTAATAAAATAATTAATAATAATAAATAATAATAATAATAAAAATATATATAATTATTAATAATTAATTAGCATCTCATTCTCTAATTTCCTAGACGCAAATTCTTTTATTAATAGTACTAGCATTGATAAATATAATTATAAAGCATACATACCCACTTTTAATGTTACCAGAATGGGCTTAGTGCGTGGAGTTCCTGCGGAATGGTCTCCGGAGGAAATTATTGATAATATTTCGGTACCAGTTGGCTGCGGGCCTATTTTAAAGGTGAGACGCCTTAACTTCAAAACCGTTGTGGATGGCAGTACCACATGGAAACCTTCCCAGTCGATTGTGATTACTTTCGATGGGCAGATTTCGCCAAAAAGAATTTTCATGTGCTACAATGCACTACCTGTAGAGCTATATATTATTTTCCCCACAGTACAGTGTTTTAACTGCTGCCGTTTTGGACACACACGACTCCAATGTAGATCGAAGCCTAAATGTTACAAATGTGGCCAGGGACACACTGGGGATAGCTGTGAAACCGATCCAGAAAATGCATCATGCTGCCTTTATTCTGGGCAAGACTTAGTTGTCGCAAAATGGTACCCACCATTTTGCGACAACTAAGTCTTGCCCAGAATTTTCAAGGCAAAAATTAATTAAAACATATATGGCGCAAAGCGCTGTATCATATGCTGAAGCAGCTAAAATCCATCCTCCAGTCTCAAGATCCTATGCAGATACACTCTTATCTCCACCATCCAAAAACTTGCCTGATACTCCATCAATCTCTTTACAAACTAATAAGATATCAACAAGTTATAAAAAGACTGTCTTCACCAAACCACGTTCCCCTCCCAAATATGTGCCAGGTTATAATAAAGAAGCTCACAATGCTATTATTAAAGATTTTAATATTCCTCAACCATCAGATGGTTGTGCTTTTTCTAACAAACACAATATTCAAGATAAAGACACAAACTTTTCCATAAATGACTTTCTTTCTGCATTACACAATCTTCTTTCTCAGTTCAACATTTCACCGTCCAACGTTGCCCCTTCTTTCAATGTACCTCAATCCAATCATAATGGACCATACTTCCAAAATAATCCAGTGGAACTGCCGCAGTCTAATAAACAAAAAGACTGGTATTATTTATTTGTGAAACAAATTTGAACCTATTGTCTTTGCTTTAGCAGAGACATGGCTCAAAGCTAATCATATTTTTAAAATCAATGGTTATTTAACCATTAGAGAGGATAGATCTGATGGGTATGGTGGAGTAGCTATACTCATCAAGAATTCTATCCCTTTTTCCATCATTACATTACCACCTCATAGTGAGGAAATTTCTATTCTAGCTATAAAAGTATATAATACTTGTATAGTCTCTATATACATTCCTCACCCTTCTTCTTCTGTACTTCAAGAGATGAATAATCTCTTTTCTTTTCTTCCAAAGCCATTCTTAATACTGGGGGACTTCAATTGCCATCACCAATCATGGGGTTGTTCAATTTCGAATTGTTATGGAGATGAATTACTCGACATAATAGATGTTCATAACTTATGCATCTTGAATTCAGGAGCGGCCCACTCGACGTTCAGATCCTAACCAAAACCAAAGTGCAATTGACCTTTCTATCTGTTCTCCAAACCTAGCCTCTTCCTTATCTTGGTACACTCTGTCCTCTACTTTTGGTAGTGACCATTTTCCAATAGTCATCTCTTATCCTCTTTCTAAACCAAATGCGCCAATTAGGAGATCAAATCTAAAACATAAATTACCCCATAGTAATAGTAGTGACTGGGATAAATTTAAGTTCATTGTTAACAGTAAGCTTTGTTCTTTGCCTGTTATTTCTGATGGTAATGAAAACAGTTGTGCTGAGGCATTAGCACGCTTATTAATTGTAGCGGCGGATGAAGTTTTTCCTATAAAAAAGAACAATATTAGTTTTATTCCATCGCCTCCTTGGTGGGACTCAGAGTGCACAGAAGTGATTAATAGACGTAATGAGGCTGAATACAATTATAACCTTGAAATGACAGATATTAACTTTGAAATTCTTAGTAACCTAATTTTAGAAACTCGCAAACTATTTAAAATGAAAAAATTTGAATCTTGGCGTAACTTTTGTTTATCTATTTCACCGAATACTCACCCTACGTTGGTCTGGCGCTATATTCGTAGATTTAGATCCATTTATAATAACCATTCTCCTATCCCTGATTCGTTAGCCAGCGACTTTCTAGATAAATTAGCTCCTCCATGGGTTCCTGAGGCGAACCTACCTCTCATACCTGTCATTCCCAATACCCAAAATATACATTCGTCGCTAGATCGTCCATTCACTCTCACTGAATTGAAGGGTGTTATTAATAAAACGCAGGATTCAGCCCCAGGCACTGATGGCATACCGTATTCCTTCTTTGCTCATTTAAATGACGATGTTCTCAGTTACTATTTAGAGCTTATTAATTCTACTATGATTACAGGTAACGTTCCGGTTGAATGGAAACGTCAAATGGTGTTGCCATTCCTTAAACCTAATAAAACTCCTTCAGATGTTTCTTCATACCGTCCCATTGTTTTGTCTTCAATTCTGATAAAGTTAGCGGAACATTTAATTAAAAATCGCCTAGAATGGTTTGTTGAAAGTAAGGGTCTTCTGGCAGAATCACAATATGGCTTTAGAAAAGGTAAAAGTACCACTGACTGTTTAAGCATTTTAACATCGGATATTCGGATTTCATTTTCCAATAATCATTCCACAATAGCGGTGTTCCTCGATATTAATTCAGCTTACGATAATGTTTTATTATCAGTTTTAAAAAACAAATTAAAAGCCTTAGAAGTTCCTATGAACTTGTTGAATTTCATCATTAATATCCTGACTGAACGCTCTGTTAACATGATAATAGGGGATCAGGAGGTATCACATATTGTATGGAGAGGTCTCCCACAGGGTTCTGTGCTCAGCCCCCTTTTATACAATATCTACACTTTTGATTTAGATTCGTCCTTGTCCGATTGTGTTAAAGTTCTTCAATATGCCGATGATTTATTATTATATGCTACAAGTCAGTCTATCGAGCAAGCTAGCTGTTCTATTAATTCAGCTTTATCTGCGTTGGGTTCATGGTTACATTTGAACGGTTTGGAGTTACGAGTATCGACATCTAAAAGCGCGGCTGTTTTATTCACCCGGAAGAGAAACATTCCCGGAGTAAAACTTTAAAGGTACACCTATTCCAGTCAAAGACAGTTTCCGATATTTGGGGGTAATTTTAGATTCTAAATTAAGTAGTGTTCCCCATTGCGAATTTATCGTCAATAAATGCGAAAATCATCTAAACATGCTTAGATGCCTGTCAGGTGTGTGGTGGGGTGCACATCCTTTTTCTTTAAAATTAATCTACAATGCTATAATCAGAAGCACATTAGACTATGGATCATTTATTCTTGAACCGGGTAGTGTTATGGCGTTTAAAAAATTGGACCGCATCCAGTCTAAAGCATTACGAATTATTGCGGGTGCTATGAAGTCGAGTCCCATAAATGCCTTACAGGTTGAATGCGGGGAAGCTCCTCTAAATCTTCGAAGACAGTTCCTTTCCGATAAATATTTATTCCGAATTATTCAGTTCTCAACACATCCTCTCATTTCTAAATTGGACACTTTAGTGACACTGATTGATTCTTCAGATTATTGGTCCCATAAACGTGCCCCTTGTTTAGCTATAAGCTATAAAAAATACCTTTCTCTATCTTCTCCAACTCACCGTTCCAACAAACTTCCCATGTTCAGCAGTAGTTATGATAGTTTACATTTCAATCCCATCATTAAATTTAACTGTACTAGTAAATCTGACCCTGTTTGTCATTTAAGTTTCAACAATTTTCTGGCCGACCACTCGGAATATCACCACATTTTTACGGATGCTTCCAAACGTTCTCCAACGGGTTGTGTGGGAGTTGGCACGTACCACTCGCAATACAAAATCGTACAAAAAATAAAACTTCCTCCGGAGACTTCCGTTTTTACAGGTGAATGTTTTGGTATTTTAAAAGCCATTGAATATAGTCGGGTTTTTAAGCTCAAAAAAGTAATAATTTTCTCAGATTGTCAAAGCGCTCTTCTAGCCATCAACAAATCTGCACTGACACATAAATTCCAGTGTCCTATAATCTATCTAATAAGAGAATTTGCGTACAGAACATTATCTGAGGGCAATACCTTGCAATTCGCGTGGGTTCCAGCTCATGCTGGAATCGAGGGTAATGAAGTGGCGAATTCTCTCGCCGGTGAAGCGGTGCAGTGTGGGGACATAGTTCCATACATAAATTTCAACTCAGATATTGTAAATTTACCTAAAACTTTTCTTTTGGACACCTGGAAGGTGGCCTGGGAAATCAGCAGTAGAGAAAAGGGTCGTTACTTTTCTTTGATCCACCCCGACGTTTCGGAAAAACCGTGGTTTGGCAGGGCTAGGTTTGGCAAGATGGAGACCTCCGTTCTCATACGGATGAGACTTGGTCACGTTTGCTCTCCAGCTCATCCTGCCAAACTTAAAATCATAGACGATCCCAGTTGTTCGTGTGGTACAGATGTAGGCGACTTGAACCATATTCTTTTTTCCTGTCCTCTATATGACCGTTCTTCCTTTCTTAGTGATCTACTATCTCTCCGTATTCCTTTTCCTACTTCAGTTCTTTCTTTATTTTGTACAAATAGTTTACCTGTATTTAGATGTATAGCTTCATTCATTACCATTAATAATATTTAATTGTAATTTATATATATATATATTTTTTTTTTCTTCTCATCTCTTCATTTTATGTACCTATAGTTTTTATTTTTATTAATTATTAACATAGTAATCCTACTGATCCTATATCCCAAATTCCGTGTTAAATTATACATATTGATAAATCCTAGTTTCCCTACCTTTGTCTCTAATAACATCTGTAATAACACTAATAACATGACATTGGCTAAATACACAAACCGTGCGAAACCAGAAAAAAAAAAAAAATCTATCGGTATTTAAAATTTTACGGTGACATGTCTATTACTAACACAATTTAGATTTGTTGTGTGTCTGTGTTACTGATATAAATGTGCAAATTGATTTCAATACCAATACAAACAATTTTGATTTAATTGTAAACGATTTAAGTTTATGTAATGGTATACAAATAATGCAAAAAAGAAGACTAAAAGTAAGTTCCTACATATATACAACGACAACAATAGGACACTTAGGCGTCAAAGTACTCCTCCCCATCGATGTCATCCGGAAACGCCCAGAAGACTGGCGGCATTGCCATGTTGAATGGCAATGCCGCCAAAAATAGGGTTAATTAATAAAACTAAATATGATTTAGATGGTTCATTGATTAATAAATTGTAACGAATTAAATTCATTTGGGCGTAAGAAAATTATTAAAATCATAGTGATTTTGGCTACATGCGGCAGGATCGTTGTCTGCACTATTAAAAAATAACGGCGTTCTCTATGGGCGTACATTGTTGCGAGAAATAAAATCATGGCAATTAGGTACCAAGTTCTGTAGGTTCTATTCCGCAGACAAAATGGATCTTTTGCATTTATTATATTACTATTTATACTTTTTTTTTCGGATTGGAAATCCTCAAATGACCCCTCTCACTTGGGGTGGAGCGGAAGGTGTCTGACTAAAACCCTTCCATGTTGCCTGTCGTCATAAGATGGACGGACGGCGAGCTAGCCCATAATTCACCGTCCATTACTATTTATATGTAGTTTTTTTAACATTGTAATCTTTATTATTTACTTATAGCTTGGGTATAGAACTTGGATGGTATAATAAAATTTATATACAGAAGCTCTATTTAATTATTGCGTTTAATTTAAAGAACCGGCAAAAAAAATTTTGCTAAACCTGGGTGATCTCAGATATTTTGAGGTTGAATAACTTCTCGGTGAATTGACTTACGACTTAGGTGTAAAAATAAAAAGTGTTTATTATGTTATGTTCTATCTAAATAATATGTTTATTTTCGTTGACTTTTGAAAATAGACCAAAAATGTATGGAGGCTGGGTGATCTCCTTTATTGGCTTCCCATAACGTTACTGAAATAATTTCTTGTACCGGTCATCTTAGTATGATATATTGAATTAACCCCATCAGTCTGCGGAGGGCTTTACACCCTGTATAACGCGTACAAATAATCGTCACCATACGAGTGTTTATTAGTATTAGCTAAAATGTTTCTCGGCACGCGGTGTTTGTTGTCAACGTCGTGTGAAACGGTGATCAATAACAACATTTGTGATGTAACACTGTGCGGTGGCGGCGCGCGGCGGCCACGGTGCGGCGATGCGGTGCGGTGGCGAGGCGCGGACAATAACATGTGGCTCGTCGATTTGTTGTTGTTGATCGCTGGATTGGCTTCCTGTGCCTGGTATAATATACGTCTGTTTATAAGTCGCTTGATGTTTACTCATAGATACACTTCCACGGCTTCGAACATCATGCATCATTTTAGTTTTCCGTGCTATACATTTATACACTACTAGGTGTTACCCGCGATTTCGAAAGCGTTTGGCTCGCAATTTGCTTATGTTTTTGTCTATAGTCTTAATTGCCTGATTTCAAGTTTATAGGTTTAATAGTTCTTGAGATTTCGTGATTGGCCAGCGATTAAATATAATTTAATGTATATGGTTTCATGGAACTAAAAGTGTCTACGTCCTCACCCAGATCACGATCTGTGGAGTGGCTTTCATCCGAATCCGTTCAGCTGATAAGAGAAAAAATACAAATAGACAGAATTACTTTCGCACTGTTAATATTCCTATTGCTAGTATGGCTGTAAAAAGTATCGGATTATGGATTCGTATATTTCTGTTTTAAAGCGTTTAAAAGAGAGGTAGAGGAAACCTCTCTTTTCAGAGGACAGCTCCAACAGTTGCACTTAAATTACGCCAAAATATGCCTAAATTCATTTTGTAACTTAAGGACATATAACGTAGCGAGGATCGACCGGGCACGGTGGAGCACACTGTGGAGGTCTGCTCCGCTTGGGCGGAGCACCGGCCGTGTCCTCGTAGCGGCGATCGGCAGCAGCGACCTCTCGCGTCCGGCCCTGGTTGAATCCATGGTCCGTAGTGAGAGGGAATGGGACGTCGTCGCCTACGTCTGCGAAGCAGTCATCCTAGCGAAGGAGGTGGTGACACGTGAGAGGGAGAGAACCTCACGTCCCAGTCGCCGTGGGAGACGCCCTGGGCAACAGGGGCCACGTGGTGGCTCCCGGCCATCTCAGGCGCGGGCCTGTGGACGGTGAGTAATGGGCCAGCTCGCCGTCCGTCCGTCTTATGACGACAGGCCGTGTCGACGGCGCGTTCGTGTTTCACGCGTGCATCTAAAAGATGTCAGCAAACGAGTAGGGGTCCGCAAGGACCGATGCCTGCCAGGGCTGCGGGACTGTTCGAAAGAGATACCGCGGCCCTGGAACACAAAGGGCAAAGGAAGGAACATGGATGGGTTTTAATCAGTACAAGTCTGAACTCCCTTCCGCTCCGCCCAGAGTGAGAGAGGTCATGTGATGATATACCGTCAGAAAATAATTTAAAAGTAATGCACTAAAAACCCGAAACAAAACTGCGAAAGAAAGAGCAAAAAAACTACACGGGTACGGCTACGGGTTACTGCTTGAAAAAACTGTATAATGCTGAAATACATTTTAATATTTTACAATCTTACCTTAATGTTAAATTAATCTTAATCGTCCGAATTGAATTGACTCTAAATTTTGACATAAAATGAAAAATGATGGATATGATTATGAATAATAAAATTTAAATTGTTTTCATGTGTTAATACAATCATTAGAATAGAATAGAATAGAATATCATTTATTTCTGAGTATATGGTAGGTACCTACATAAAGGTCTTACAATTTATATATAGTTCACATATACTACCGTTGCCGGTGTAGAAATATTATAATTTTAATGTGACTCTAATACACCAATGTTAATTTATATAGCGAAATAATAAAATAAAAAAAAATTATACATTTACAGTACTTTACGTAATTTAGACTATTAATGGAATTATAAATGAATTATTAAAACTTATGATCAATGAATTCGCTAACAGAGTAGAAACACATGTCCAGAAGCCAAGGAAATATTGCACGTTTAAATTTATTTATAGGAAGCTGTCTGATATGTGATGGCAGCTTATTGAAAATCTTTATCGCCATGCAGTAGGCATTTCGACTATACAAACGAAGTCTTTGGGCCGGTACTTGTAGTTGTTTTGGGTTTCTTTCTTCGATTCTTTTGGAAACGTGTTCGGTGATGGGGAATAGATAAGAATATCTTTTTACAAATAAGCACATATCATATATGTACAGACATGGTAATGATCTTTAATTTTTTAAATAACGATTTACAATGATCTAAATAATCAGCTCCACATATGGCTCTAATACATTTTTTTTGAACAATGAAAGCCAGGCCTACATCCACTGAATTGCCCCATACAACTAAACCATATCGCAACACTGAGCAGACGTATCCGTGATACACGTTAAGGACTGTTTCTTTATTGGCTATACGTCTTAATTTACGAAGAGCGAATACAAATCTGTCCAGTTTACTACATACTTTGTCGACATGTTCTTTCCAGTTTAATTTGTTATCAATGTAGATACCTAAAAATGAAGTTGATTGTACTGGCTGTAAAACGATATTGTCATAAAGTATTGAAATCGGATCAAGTGTAGTATTATGTGTTTGAAACTGTACAATTTTAGTTTTGTTTCGATTGACATGTAAATTATTCTCCTGTAGCCATTGCACTGCATTTTGTAGTTCATTATTAGTTTCTGCTTCTATGTCAGTCTTGTTTAAACATTGAATGGTTAATGTCGTATCGTCAGCAAATAATGTGCATTTGTGTTTTAGGGTCTTGCAGAGATCATTAATGTAGATCAAGATTATAGGAGGCCCCAAAATGCTCCCCTGTGGTACACCGCAACTGTTAGTTTTAAGTTCAGATTTGTATGTAATCTTCGTGTTATTTGAAATTTTTGATATTAATGTTCTTTGCTAGCGATTCGACAAATAACTTTTAAACCAATCAAGCGCTTTACCCCTTATGCCATATCTCTCAAGTTTGCAAAGTTATGGTACTGAAATACGTTTATAATTGTATTTTAATTTAATAGTAGGTACCCACTTGTATAATCGTTCTTTTTTTTTATTATTTGGATGTCAATTGGCTAAACATAGCGCAGAACCTAACTTTTAAGATCTTGTTATACCTATAACTATGTTTATGAATAAATGATTCTGATTCTAATACAATAGTTAAATAAAGAAAAAAAATATAAACGAATAAAGTAAAAACTATGTGGAATTTAATAAAGAAGAAGAACAAAATAAACCAAAAATGCGAAAAAAATTACATAAAAATGATAACTTGAAAACTGAACCTAAGCAAATAGCAAATATTTTTAATGACTTCTTTGCTTCTATTGGGGAAAAAAAAACAGCAAAAGGGGCCCCTGTGATGTGCCCCACAGAAAACACCATGTTTCTCAGTCCTGTCGATCCCTATGAAGTATACAAAATATGTACTGCCATTATTGCAATTATCGGTATCGATTGACAGAAGTGATCAGCGCTATCTATTGGCTTGTGTATTAACTAGCTTAGAAGGTTCTTGATTCGAAGAGTAATTTACTACACAAGTATTTTATGACAAATAGTATTTCAATAATTGCTCATTTGAGACTAAGATTTGTTTATAATAATAATAATAATAATAACAGGACTATTTTAGCCAATAAGCCTGATATAGTGGTGGTGGATCGATCAGAGCGGCGCGCAATGATTGTTGACATAACGGTCCCGCATGATGAGAACCTCGTGAAAGCCGAGAAAGATAAGCAAATAAAATATCTTGACTTGGCTCGCGAGGTTGTCGACATGTGGGATGTGGACGCAGCGATCATTGTGCCGATAGTCGTATCAGTCCATGGCTTAATTGCTAAGAGCCTCGATGAATACCTGAGGAGGCTCTCGTTAGGCAGCTGGATCAAGGGCTTGATTCAGAAAGCAGTACTCCTGGACACGGCTCGTATTGTTAGGAGGTTTCTCTCTCTGGAGCCCTGACCACCGGTAGCTTGGACCCTGTTCCCGATACCGGCGGGCAACAATTTTTTATATTTTTAAATGTTTTTTATATTGTTTTTTCTAAGGAATATTTAAAAATGTAATTAGTTTGTAAAAATATGAATAAAGGAAATAATAATAATAATATATCATTTATTGCAGGTTACAAAGACCCATAACATAAATACCTTAAAGACTATCATACATATATATAAAAACCAGAAAATATAACTATTGTACACGAAGTGACGGCATCGTGTTGCGCTGCGTGGTGTCACGTAGCCTTCCGCGGAAACGTCGATACATGACACCCTTCGGCCAAAACTCTTCCTTGAGGAAGGTCTCAATATGATGAGTCGGAACTCGCACCACGAACGACTTGAAATTCGTGTTATGGCGCGACTCCAACTTCTCAACCCTCAAGGTCCAGCTGGTCTTCGATCGGACATACTCCACGATCTCCTCAACCTTCGTGGTGTGATGTAGCCGGGATACATAAAGCTGCGTCGTTGGTATTGCCGGACGCAGCCCATTGGGTCCTGCCAGTGCGGTCCCGCACTGGTTCCGACTAGGGGGCTTCTTCCTCTTCTTCCTCTCTACCTTCACGAAGCCCTCCTTGTCACACGTGCCCGTAGCTGGGCCTTGCTGTTTCGAACGCCTGGCAGGTTCACAGCAACTCTTCTTTTCCCCCTTCTTGGCCTGCGACACAGGTTTGTGCGTGGCGACGATATCAGCGTAGGCACGTTTAGGGGTCAACGTACCCACACAAGTCACTGTTTCGACCGGCATAGAGTCAGCGACGGCGGCGGCGCAAGTTGCAACGCGTGCAGTATCAGCAGCGGGTGACGTAGTAGAGCTCGCCGACTCGAAACTGCCGACGCTAGCGTTACTTGCTTCGCGACGCGTGTTCACGTTGGAGGCATCAGGTGACCTATTTACCGAAACGGCGCTGCGCAACAACTCCACTTCGGCACGTAGCTCACCAATGGTGTTATTCGACATCTCCAACGTGGACTGCACCTCGGCCAGGCTTGCCTTGAGAGTTGTGATGTCCTTCAGCAACCTGGTGACGTCGACGTGGTCAAACGTGACGGGGGGCAGCTTATGAAGCTCCTTCGCCACAAAAGCGGGCACGTCGTCCGGGTCGGTGCTCTTCATCAACGTGATGATGTCCTGCACACACTTCTGGCCACCATTCCTCCGGCGGGACTGCATCTGCTCGACTTTGCCAAGCGACTGGAACAGCAGCAGCTTGGCACTGCTGATCTCCTCCTCCTTGAAACTGGACTTGCAGATCTGCAAGATGCTGACTTCGTCCATGTAGTCGATGGCATGTTTGATAAACGCCAAGACTTCGTTGGCTATGAGTGGTTGTGAACTCATAACGACGACAACCGGGCAACGGCTAAAGCCGCGCGACACGTGAATATAATATTCGTATCGAGCAGCGCAAACACGTCCGTACTCGGTTGCGCGTTGCGTTGTTTATGAGGCAACATTCCACAATGTTGTGGAAGATGGCGCCGTTGCTAGCTGGGTTATTGTTAAATTATGTAAGATTACAAAAAATTTAAAAACAATGTTGGTAAAGATTATCTAATCAATAATATTGAGAGTTTGAGACTAAAAATCTACTGTTCCTTTTTTATTGATATCTTAACGTAACTTTTAAATTATAATTTTGTAATGCAGAGAATGCGTAACTCTAGTAGAGTCATGTTGATTTAAAGAATTTGTTTGTAAATATTTTCAATAAATGTTTCTGTTATATATATATTGTAGGATTAAGTACGAAAATGTTTGAATGTTAACAAAAGTTGCGTAGAATGTGATTATTTACCAGTAAAAATATACTAAATAAGACTGATTTAGTGTCTTTAAAACAAGAAATAAAACTTTTATTTAATTTGATTTAAATGTTTTTATTTTGTCCTGTCATTTCGTCTTTTTCTCACTTTCTCCGTTTCAATATTTTCGACTGGACCCGCGGGTCCACAGAGCTGTGCAGGTGGCCATATCCAGTATATTCGGGTATTATTTGAGTTTATCGACACGCTAAGAAGAAGAAGAAGTTGAATAAAGAGCCAAATACCACAAAACTATTAGAAGCGAGAAACACCTAATCAGCGCTACAGAAACACAGGACAGAAGAAAACATTTAGCAAAGATTAGTAAACAAACTAAAGATAGCATACGAAAGGATAGAAAACAAAACAGAATGACAATTATAGAAAATTATAAAAGTTAAATGAGTGGAGCTAAAACAGCGTACAGAGAAATGACGAGTTCAAAAGATTGGATCGTTAAAATGAAAAAGTACAGTGGAAAATAGAACCATCGTAGAACAGGAATATAATGGTTTTACGAAAAAAACTGCCCATATCAAATTATATTTAACTCTTTACAACCTCTATGAAATGTCTTTATTATAAATTTACGTTCTACAATCTATATAGCCTCGCTGCTTCTCTACGCCTAGGTGCCCCATGTTGTTCTCCTCATCGCAGTCACTGTGGTGAAGTTGTCAACAGCCTCGGACATCACGGCCTGTCATGCAGCCGAAGTGCGGGCCGTTTTGCACGGCACGCGAACTTAAATGACATCATCCGACGAGCTCTTGTCACCGTCGGCGTTCCAGCTATTTTAGAACCCAATGGCTTCGCACGCGACGATGGCAAGAGACCGGACAGCATATCTTTGTTTCCTTGGAAGATGGGTAGGCCTTTAGTGTGGGACGCAACTTGCGTCGATACTCTTGCGCCGTCCCATCTTCCAAGCTCATCGTGCTGTGCTGGCGCCGCCGCTGCGGCTGCAGGGAACCTCAAGCGGCGTAAATATTGGTAACTATATTTTCGAGCCGTTTGGGGTTGAAACTCTAGGTCCGTGGGGTCCAAGTGCTCACAGCCTTTTCAAGGACATTTCCAAACGCTTAGTTGACACTTCCCGTGACCCAAGGGCTGGCTTTTACCTTGGCCAAAGGCTTAGCATTGCCATACAACGTGGCAACGCCGCCAGTCTCTTGGGTACATTATCAGTTGACTGCGTTGAGGAGGAGTTTTTTGACGCCATTTTTTATTTTATTAATAAGTTAGTTACTTTAGGTTATTTTAATTTATACATTAATGTATATATAGATTGTACAGGAATATTGGGTATAGCAACATCTTATTACAAGAGATCGTACGAAAGAGGTCGTAGCTCCGTAGCTTCGTAGCACGTCTACGAGAGCTACGACACTCTTAGATGTGTAATAAAATGATGCGTACCAAGTGGCAAGTATCAACTTAAAGGACATTGCCCAGATTCGTCCTGTGCAAAAAAAAATTCGGACAATTACGATAATTAATTGTGTATTATATTATATTAGTTGCTAATACTTTTGTAACATGGACTAGCTGCATGCTAAAATTAACATTTTAAAGTATTGTACGCGACTAATATCATTAATCGCCGCCATCTTCGCCAAACGTCATGTAGTATCGAAAAAGAATAGGGATGCCCAATAAAAATATAGCAACGTACAATATCTAGAGTTAGATTATGAAGAACATCTGCCAAGGGGTATACACTTTAGTCTTAATTTGTGCAGGTCCTGGCTAAGAGAGATATTGCGAAAACATTACGAATCAAAATTCACTACATATCATAACATAAGAGTAACCGAAACACCCAAACATATGGTGAGTACTGCCACACAAACAGTAAACAGCTGCAAACACAAACAAGAGCAACACCAATCAACCCAAAATACTGTAAACACCTTGACTGAATCTCCATCGATATCACCAAAACACAATAAGCTTTTTCGTGACTAATCAAATCCAGATACTACATCAGAACATCAATGGTCTTATCGGTAAATCTGATGAACTTTCACTGTACTTGGACGAGTTAGATCATGACAATAAACATGTTGATGTTCTCTGTATCACTGAACATAATATGCTTAACGAGGATACTCATTTGCTTAAAATTCCCAATTATTCACTGATTTCATCTTACTCTAGGCACAATAGAAACGGAGGAGCGTGCATACTGGTACATAATAATCAAAAGGCTAAGATAGTTGACATTAAGGAATATGCTATGAGAAATATTGTGGAATGCAGTGCTATTGAACTTGTAGAGCATAATATAACTGTTGTCAACATATACAGACCCCCCAGCAATAAACTAGAAAAGGTAAATATATTTTTCTCAAAGCTTAACGAAATACTCAACAAAATCTGTCTAAAAAATAAAAAGGTTATCATATGTGGTGATTTTAACATAAATGTGCTTAAAAGGGATAAAATGGTTCTAGAATTCAAGCAACTATTGGCTAGTTATCACCTTAAACTTATGATTAATGAGCCCACGCGTTTGGGTAGTAAAACATGTATTGACAACTTCATTTGCAATAAAAAAGGGTCCAGGTACGAGATACTAGAACTAGCTCTGTCAGATCACACTGCTCAACTGCTACAATACCCAGTGAAAGAAATTTGTAATATCTTATATTTTTATAAACAAAAACGAGATTATAGCTCTTCTAACATAGATAAGTTCGCTGAATGTGTCAAAAACCTCGCCTTCTGTGAAGTCTACAATGCTGGAACCGCGGAAGACGCGTTTAACAGGTTTCACGATGAATTTAAATTATTCTATGACCTTTGTTTTCCCTTAATTAAAGTTAAAATCCCAGTACACAGGCGACCTAAATGGATATCAAAAGGTATTAGAGTCTGTTCTAAAAGAAAACGACAATTACTTTGGAAATATCGGAAATCATCAGATGTACAACATAAAGATTCATACAAAATATACAATAAAAGATTAAAAACAATAATTAAATTAACACAAAAATCTCAAAACGACTAATACATTAAAACGTCAGTTAATAAAGCTAAAGCAACATGGAATATCATTAATAACTATAAAACAAATGTTCACCAGATCAAAAAAATTGATAAGATAAAGGTAAAAGAAACACCAATCACAGATCCGACTTCTATAGCTAATGAATTCAATAATTTTTTCACAGCTCCAATACCAAATAAGCAATCTACTAACATTAATCACCACTGTAAAATTAAATGTAACAGTTTAAACTCACTCTTTATGAGACCATGCACTGCAGAGAGTATTGTAAAAATAATAAAATCATTAAAAAACACTCATAGTACAGGGCATGATGGAATAACTACGCAAATACTTAAGGCAGTGGCGGAATTAGTAGCCCCAGTGCTCTCCCACATTATCAATAAATGTATCGAAGATGGTGTGTTCCCAACAAAACTAAAACTGTCCATAGTTATTCCCATATTTAAAAAACAGGACAGGGAAGATATGAATTGTTACAGACCGATATCACTAATACCTGTTTTATTAAAAGTTTTCGAAAAAGTAATTTACAACAACCTTTACACTTATATCGAAAAACACAACATTCTATCAAAAGAGCAAATGGGTTTTAGAAAAAATAAATCAATACACGATGCACTATACACCTTTCTAAAAACAGTACTGAAAGGTATAGATGGCAAAAAAGAAGTCACAGCGCTCTACATGGATATGACAAAAGCCTTTGACTGCGTCAACCATGACCTGTTATTAGCTAAATTGGAAGCATACGGGATGCGAGGAAAGGCTAGAGATATCATAGAATCTTACTTAAGAAACAGGGAACAATGGACTGAAATATCTAACATTTCACATGTAACAAAAATGGAAACGAAACACCTATCAACTCCGATAAGAGTTTGCAAAGGTGTACCACAAGGGAGCATCTTGGGACCTTTGCTCTTTATAATGTATATCAATGATCTCTCGCTATCAATCGAATCCCCCATGGTTTTGTATGCTGATGATAGTACTGCAATATTTGTATCTGATGACTCTAAGACATATTATGAGAATGTGATAAACTCTACGCTAGCATCAATTGTTAACTGGTTAAAACTGAATGAACTCCAAATTAATCTAACAAAAACATATACATTTAAATATAGAAACTCAAAAGATAGTACCTTAAATATAAATTATGAACAAACAAACATAAGCAAAATATATACCACAAAATTTCTAGGACTACACATAGACTCAGACATGACATGGAAGACACATATTGAACAAGTGTGTTTAAAACTAAGCCGTTACTCTTATGCTATTTATATGCTTCGTAAAGTTGTAAATCAAAATGCTCTCCTGTCAGCGTATCATGCGTATGTGGGTTCTACACTTAGATATGGTATAATGTTCTGGGGGAATGCCACTGGCAGAGATATCGTTTTCAAAGCTCAGAAGAAATGTATTCGAGCAATTTGTGCACTACAATCAACTGACTCCTGTAAACCGCACTTTATTAGTTTAAAAATATTGACGTTTCCATCATTATACATAATATATGAACTAGCATTTGACATAAGAAAAAATTTAGGTAAATATCCAACCTTAAAAAGTACCAGACTTGCAAGTACACTTCGTGCAGTAAGTCACAGAACGGTTATGTTTGACAAGAGTCCCTTCTGTATGGGCCCTAAAATATATAACAAACTGCCCAAGGATAAAAGAATCCAAGAATTTAAATGTATTTAAAAACCAGTTAAAAAAAATCCTTATTGATAAATGTTATTATTCTGTTCTTGATTATTTAAATGATAAATGTAAATGACTAGTTAATAATATTTAATTAATTGATAATGTAATGGAATTTGTATTGAAATTTGAGAATGTAATAGGTATTTTGTTTGTATTGATATTTGAGAATGTAATATTTTGTTTGTATTGAAATTTATAACTAATATTTTAAAATTGGTAAGATTGGTAAGAGAAGAATTTAATTTGTATTTATACCTAATGTTTGCACACCTGTCATGGTAGGATATGGTCTAAAGCTCTTATATAAAAATGTCACCTCTTGAACTACCCATATTTCGCAAATAAATGATTCTGATTCTGATTCTTTATTATTTTATCTTTCTTCTTATCCCGTAACCAATGATGCGAAACCTATTTGTAATAGTGTGGAATGTACAGTCAGCCAAGCTAATTAGTTTACATCACGCACACATCGATAGCTATCATTGTCTGTGTCAAGTCTGTGTGAATTTGAACCTTATCGCTTTGGAATACTCGTTTGAGTATTCGATAAATCATGTTCACAAGCGATTTTAATCATTATCTTGTTGTCGTTAAGGTTGGAAGACTAATGAGTATTAATAAGCAACACGACAACTAAAAATAACCAAGGCGAGGGTGGATTAATAAAAAAATATAGCGCATCAGTAACCTGGTTACCAGCTAATTCCGTGATACAATTCAACAGTTGCTTGTGATTGTGCGATAGTGAACTTTATGTATTATACGACATAGTTCAAATTCTTTAAAATATGAAGTTCAGCATTAGAACTAAGATTTAATTTCAAATACTTTTTAAGAGTTACATTGGTCACTATGGCAGATCGGTATTCATCGATAGCTGGATTCGAATGCAGGATAACTTAAATACAACTTTTTGTTCACAATGTTTTGGTTTTAGTTATTATCTTTTTATAACATTTCGCTAACGAAAGAATTCGGTAAATGTGTTTCTAAATGGGAATTTTGTATCGGAATGAAACAACATCAGTGAAGTAATGAAAATATTTATTAAATAATTCATTAAAATAAATATATTTAGGTAAATAAATTAATATGTAAATGCTCATAGTTTAAAATTAATATACATTTAATAATTTTTTCAAACCTAACCATTTATTAAACATTTTAAAAAGCATGTTACCTAATGCTTGGAAGTTTGCTACTTAACGAGAAAATGTATCAAAATTCGGTCTATTTATGGAGTGAATCAACATGTTATTTAAATAGAAAAATTGATTTCCATTTATAACAATAATATCACCACAGAACCTGCAACATTTTAATGGTTTTGCATTCATTGAATTGAGCATTTACTTACGTAATGTGTTTAAAAATTATACTTTTAAAAGTAAATTAATTAGTAGCGAAGTGGCGCATAGTCTGCTTCTATAACTTGCTGTATGCGTATACGCATACCACACACCATGTTCCAACACCAATCTTTTCCTCTCATGTGCTCCCATGTCGATGACATGATCTCAGCCAAATTGTTTCCACTAGACCTACAAGGCAGAAGGTTACATTCTTTAAACCACCTTTTTCCACCTTTTCTCTACAATATTTTACGCCTATCCTTATCCGACTTAAACGTCTTTTCGTCGCTAAAAATCACCACATTGTTCTCCCAATCGAAATCGATGTATAACCTAGCAAACTAGTGCGCAGTTGACAAAGAAATCTTCCTCGCTGGCTTGCTGCAACGTAAACCAGCAGAATGCAGGCGATTTCTCACAGTTTATAAGCACACATTGTGTGCTGTTGCTGTTTCGCGGGTAGACAAGAAGGGTTCAGCCTTGTGCCTTGCCATGATGTCGTGGTATCGAGTCTATGAATTGGCCTTTGGTCTGAGCCCACGTCAAAGATGTTCTACATCTCCAGAATTCGCATATCGGCGGACCTATAACTGCACGGTTCTCCTCTGTGGATACAAAACAAAACAGTTATTAAAACACTTATAATAATAGCTTTTATTATAATAAATATATATACCATATTTACACTTTATATAATATACTGTATATACCTAGTGAGAATTACATTTAAACAATACATATATGTATAAACAAGTTACAATAATTATAGATATGTATTAAATATACACTGACATTAGAAAATATAATAATCTATTTACGTTATTTGAAGGCTTTTCTTTAATCCGTCTAATGGCCCGTGCTATATTAAGACACACCATGGGCACAATGAAAAAATTATCATAATCATCAATAAGATAAAAAAAAAACAATAATAAAGTATAATTATTATGCAAAGCACATATGTTAAATCAATTATTTATTCGTAAGTAAACATTAAAAGGTGAATCGTGAGGTTCGAATCGTTATATATTCTTCTTTAAGTCATGTTTTAACAAAATAATGAATACAAAAAGAAATTATTGCTGCACCCATGGTTTGAACTTGCGACTCCTCGTTCACTGACTAAAGACGAGAGCCCTTGTGCCATGACTACTACAGTTATATCACGTGAAATATTATATCGCCTTCAATAACATAAGTGAATGATGACTATGTTATAGTCGCAGTAGTGTGTGTGTTGTAGTGCAGTATGGCACATCAATTACCATGTACCAATATATTATATTTGTATATGGTTATTGATGTGCCATACGCACACTAATAGAAACCTAGCTCGCTCGTATTATTTAGTGTTTGTATGCATTACTATGACTTCACCCACAGACAGACTGTACAATGACAGTTACCGTGCACGCACACATGCGTGATGTAAACTAATTAGCTTGGCCGACTGTACTTGTTTTGTCTATTCACATAATTTGTAAAAATGCCACCTGTATTTTGATTGGTTCTGTTATCACTTGATAATATTTACTTTGCAAATTCTAAGCCTGCCCGGTGGGCCGGCGCAACACCCTGCTGGCTGGCGCGATGTGGCGAATATGCACTACACATATGGACAAACCCTCACACCCCCCATTTCATTTTATTTGGAAAAACCCAATTTTATCCTAAGCAGCCTGAGATGCTATGGTACGATCCCGCAGGAAAGTGCTTTGTACTCGGCGCGTACACGGAACAGAAGCTTTGTATTGCATTGTTTAGATATCATCGCAGTGATAGCGCCTGCTGGACTGATGGGCGGCAAACAGTGGTTAGGTAGCAGAGCCTTGCGGGGGCGCGGGTGGGCGGGGGCGAATGCTTCGCAGTAATTACTTGTGCGTCATGGAGACAATGACGGACCGCTCTAATGAAAAAATAATGACGTCAACGCGCGCTCTCTTCGTGCTGTCAATTAGTGGAGGTCGTGCTGCGCTGCCGCCGGCGACACTGGGAGGGTTAGGTTAGGACACGGTAGGGATTAATTCCCAGTGTTAAAAACAGGTTACATCACGTAAAATCAGTAGTCGCGAGACGTAATATGGAAACCCTGCGTCAAGTTCGTGAACGGGCGCTGTCAGTTGGAACTGGTCATCTCTTAGCTGCCACGGTTTAGATTAATTATTAGGTGTGCCCGCGACGTCCGAGTGGACTTAGATTTTTCTCAGCCTGTTATTATAAAACGCAAAACGACTTTGTCTGTTCCATAGAATGACAATTATATATTATATATATAAGCATATAATTCAAACAGATCCCTAACAAATTGCCTGTGCAAGTAACAGGCTGAGAAAGATCTAAGTCTACGCGGACGAAGTCGCGGACACATCTAGTTTTATTAACCGACTTCAAAAAAGGAGGAGGTTATATGTTCGTGTGTATGTATATTTTATGTACGAGTATGTCACCTGATTTCTCCCCCATTTGTGAACCGATTCTCAAAATTCTTTTTTTATTTGATAGATTATACTTCTGAGGTGGTTCCATTTAAATATGGTGAAGATCTGATGCTGATCTTCGTATATATACTATGGAACTCTCAAAAAATAGACGGCAAATCTGTCGTGATTGCTACAATCGCTTGGATGTTTATTGTTTATACAACATCATGACGTAACATCACGCCTGTATGCTCTGAGGGGGTACGCAGATGTGTACAATACACCCAGATTTGCATTTATTGGGGATAAGCATGGGCATAAGGGCTTACAATACATGTCATGGTAATGGTACCATGACATGTATCGTTCATCATCTGCGTCATTTTACCAACTATTTTGTGGTCGGCTTCCAGTCTTACCGGATGCAGCTGAATACCAGTATTTTGTACACAACACAATAGCCACGACATAAATATTAGTAAAAAATATTTTCTAAAGCTATTGAGACATTTGCGTATGGTCATCATCATCTCATGACGCTGAGCTGATGAAGGAAGGTACAACTCTTAAACGGTTAGGAGTTAGGTGATTTCTTGTTCTAGAATAATGTATAGATAATGCGATTTGTTAAATCGATAGTTGATTTCTCTAGAGACAACAGAGTGAGTGCTAGAAACTAGAAGTATTAATCATTTTAGCCGACTTTAAGAAAAGAACTGTTGTCATTTAGACGCGTATTTAATAATGTAAAATAGATTCATGGCGAACAACTAAAAATGGAAAAATAAAAACGTTTTTTGCAAAAAATAAAACCGACCTAAAAAAACACAATACAAAAAAAAAACAAAAATAACAAACCAAAACACAAAAAAGTGAAAAATAACTTTAGCTTCAGAAGCCGGTGACAAAAACACCAAATCAATCGAACAATGGTCAAGCTTCAGAAGTCGGTGACAACAACACCAAATGAATCAAACAAAGGTCAAGCTTCGAAGTCGGTGACCTTTGATTGATTTTGTGTTTTTGTCATCATCTCTATAACTGTATACTTAATGCTGAAATACATTTTAATATTTTAATCTTAATCTTCCGAATTGAATTGACTCTAATTTTTGACATGAAATGAAATGTGATGGATATGATTATGAATAATAAAAATTAAATTGTTTTCATGTGTTAATACAATCTTATCATGGTACTGAAATACGTTTATAATTGTATTTAAATTTAATAGTAGGTACCCACTTGTATAATCGTTCTTTTTTTTTATTATTTGGATGTCAATTGGCAAAACATATCGCACAATGAAATACGTTTATAATTGTATTTAAATTTAATAGTAGGTACCCACTTGTATAATCGTTCTTTTTTTTTATTATTTGGATGTCAATTGGCAAAACATATCGCACAACCTAATTTTTAAGATCTTGTTATTCCTACACCTATTTTTATGAATAAATGATTCTGATTCTGAAAAAAATCAAAATCACTATCACCATCACCATCACCATAACAATCAACATCTATATCACAATCACTATCACTATCACAGTCACTATCACAGTCACTATCACAGTCACTATCACAGTCACTATCACAGTCACTATCACAGTCACTATCACAGTCACTATCACAATCACTATCACAATCACTATCACCATCACCATCACTATCCCAATCGCAATCATTATCGATACACCAGCTCTATTACAATCACAATCACTATCACCATCAACATCACCAGCTCTATCAAAATCACAATCACTATCACCATCAATATCACAATCACTTTCACAATCACTATCACCATCACCATCACCATCACTCGGAATCACCATCATCGTTTTCACAATCATTATCATCGTAATCACAACCATCATCACCATTATCACAATTATCATCATAATTATCACAATCATCACAATTAATCAACAATAACCCTGAATAGAAGTCGAATTCGCCATCTTCTGGATCTCAAAATAAATGCCATATTTGTAATCAGCAACCGTTTTTTTTTTTCCATGGGCAATTATCAAATAACCCCTCCCACTCTGGGCTGAGCAGGAGGGAGTGTTAGACTTTTACTGACTAAAACCCATGTTCCTTCCTTTGCCCTTTATGTTCCAGGGCCGCGGTATCTCTTTCAAACAGTCCCGCAACCCTGGCAGGCATCGGTCCTATCGGACCCCTTCCTGTTTGCTGACTCTCTTTGAGGCGCGCGTGGAACACGAACGCGCCTTCGACACGGCCTGTCATCATAAGACGGATGGACGGCGAGTAAGCCCATTACTAACCGTCCACAGGCCCGCGCCTACGGTGGCCGGGAGCCACCACGTGGCCCCCGACGCCCAGGGCGTCTCCCGCGGCGGCTGAGACGTGAGGCTCTCTCCTTCTCACGTCCTGCCACCTCCTTCGCCTGCATGACTGCTTCGCAGAAGGAGGTGACAGCGTCCCACTCCCTCTCGCTCCGGACCATGGATTGAACCAGGGCCGGACGCGAGAGGTCGTCGCCGCCAATTGCCGCTACGAGGACACGGCGGTGATCCGCCCAAGCGGAGCAGACCTTCACAGTGTGCTCCACCGTGTCCTCCGGTCGATCCTCGCAGTGGTGACACCCGGGCGTTCCCTCCCGCCCGATTAGGTGCAGGAACCCCCCGAAACAACCATGTCCGGTGAGGACCTGCGTCAGGCGGAAGGTGAGGGCGCCGTGGCGCCTCTCTAGCCACTCCTCAAAGAGGGGACTTACCACCACTATTGTGCCGTGCCCTGCACGGGGTTGCGACAGTCGCTCTCTCCATGTCGCTATGAGATCACGCCGGAAGTCTGTCCGCTGAGTGACAATTTACCGCGGCAGTTGAGATTCCCCCCGGCGTAGTACTTCCACGCGCCACGCATGCAGGCGCGCGAGAACTATCGCCTCCAGATCCCATGGCGGCAATCCGGCAAGGAGGCTCGCCGCCTCGCCGGAGATCGTGCGGTACCCCCGGATCAGCCTTATGGCTATCACCCTTTGGGGCGCGTTCAGATAGTGGGCGGCTCGCCGCCTCAAAGAACGCGCCCGCACCGGGGCCCCGCAAAGGGCCATGGACCACACGACCCCCGCGTAGAGCCTCCAGCAGGAAGCGTTTGGACCCCCCAAGTTGGGTAAGAGCCGCTTGAAGGCAGCCCCGGCCCGTTCCAGTTTGGGGGCGAAATCAGCACCCTGATAATCTCAGAATCGACACCCGCTGACAATCCACCACATTCAATATTAAAATATTTGTTTTTGTAATACACCCGATTTTTCCCTTTTAGGGGTTGAATTCTGAAAATCCTGAAACACAAATGTTTACTCATTTATCGATAGGAGTACCAGGAGTACTCCTCAAGTTTCGAATAAAACAGTCTAACTAATCTTGTTTCCCCATACAAACTCGAGTCCCGTTTCACCCCCTTATGGGGTGAATTTTGAAAAATCCTTTCTTAGTCAGAAACATACAACACCTAAGAGGGGGAAACGGGGTGACAAACTCTAAAGGGGTTCAGCTCAACTACAGGGTTCATGTACAAAAACCGACAGTTATATTGTAAAATGTGTGATGTGCATGAGGGCAAATAAATAAATAAATAAATAAAAATCAATGCACAGCCTAAACCGCTGGGTCTACAGATTCTAAATTTGGCGAGTAGGTTCCTTATAAGGGCACCCTTATCAACGCACAGCCCAAACCACTTGGTCTACAGATTCTAAATTTGGCGAGTAGGTTCCTTATAAGGGTGCCCTTATAAGGAACCTACTCGCCAAATTTAGAATCTGTAGACCCAGCGGTTTAGGCTGTGCATTGATTTTTAGACTTTGTCACCCCGTTTCCCCCTCTTAGGTGTTGTATGTTTCTGAAAAAACCTGAAACCCGTTTCTACTCATTTATTAATAGGAACACTCCTGTGAAGTTTCGAATAAAATAGTCTAACTATCTTATTTCCCCATACAAACTTTGGAGCCCCGTTTCACCCCTCTAGGGGGTGAATGTTGAAAAATCCTTTCTTATTGTACCCTTATAGTACATAAGGAACCTACTTGCCAAATTCGGAATCTGTAGACCAAGCGGTTTGGGCTGTGCGTTGATATGTGAGTCAGTCAGTCAGTCAGTTTCTTTTTTTAAATAGATAATATCAACATGAATGATGTAACCAAAATCAAAATTAAAGGATTTATTTCAAGTAGGCCAGTTACAGGAACTTTTGAACTGTCGAAACAAAGATAACAATGAAATGTAGCTACAGTCCCAGTCACAAGGCATAAAAACTGTGAAAGTACAGTAGTTGCCCATTCTCTAGCGTAGATCTCTATGGAGAAGAACGGGCAAGAAACTCCATGGACACTCTTTTAAATCAGCATATTGTTACAAAACCTTGGTTACTTCATTCATGTTGAGTATGGTACACTATGTGAGAACGATGTAGCAAGATGTGCACATTAACAGTGTCCATATTAAAAACAAAATGGCAATTCAAAAACTAAAAATAATTAATTCAAATAAGCCGTGGCAACTTAGAGATGACCAGTCACAGTTCAGTGGCAGCGCCCGTTCACGAACATGACGCATGGATCAGCACCATTCAACTCAACCATTTTGAAGGGAACTAAATGATCCGACACACGCGTCACCATTAGCAAGACATATGAACCAAGATTCTGTAAAATAAAAATGATATAAAATAGTCCCCATGGAGTTTTTTGCCCATTCTAGTCCATAGATATCTGCGCTTCACAAGTTTATTATACCTTGTGACTGGGATTGCTGCTTCATCCTTTTGTTTTTGACATTCAAAAGTGCCTGTAATGGTCGAATTGAAATAAATGCTATGAGTTTGAGCTTCCAGTATTCAGAACCAGTACTGAGCTGCGGAAGGCTTACTAGTATTCATTAACTGAAAGTTACCTTAAACCATTCCGCTATTCAGAGTTGCGTATGATCAGGACTCGAGCATTGTATCCCGCGTAGTACTCAACACTTCGCAATTGAAACGCATCCTCTATCCCTAGAAAGCATAAAAGTACCTTGAAGTACCGTCTAGTATAAATTTGCGATTTTTGAGAGAGAGTTATATCAGGCGCATCGCTTTGCTGTTTGTTTTGATTTATTCGTTTCGTCAACGTAGCCCCGGTACCGGGGCTCTTATTTCTGTTTGCAGGGTTTAAAGTAATCTAACACGCCGGGGTGCCACAAGTTCCGAGCTCGCATCGCTCGCTCTTGCATCCTTAGTTTTTGCGGTAAAAATTCATATCCAGAACGCTAGAAGTAGGTTAGGCTAATCTGAGTAGCAGTAGAAATTAATATCCATAATGTTAGTATTGCGTTTGCAAGCCTCCTGCATTACAAAACTACAGGGTAGCAGTTAATCCAACAAACTGCGCGATAAATCGCTAGGAAGTACGGGGTTCTGAATACTGGAAGGGTTTCCATAAACGCAGTCGTAACGCAAGAGACGCCGCGCGACGGGCTCACCACCTCCACTTTAGATGTTGTTCCGCACTGCGAGGGGCTCTCGAACTTAAGTGCCTAAAATACAAGGGTGGATATCCGGGCTTGGCACCGACAACGTGTTCGGTGTCAGGCGTCCGGCTCAACCGCCGGCCGCGGACGCCGGACGGGCGGGCCGGCCAGGCGCCGCGCGACAGATAGAACTCGTCGTCCGCTAAGCGACCTCGTAAAAATATTAGATTCGCGTTTCATAACAAGTCGTTAAAATAATATGTCAACTCGTAAATAAGCTTCATATTCCTATATAAAATTTATTTCATGATAAAATTTACAATACTGGTCCTTAATCCGCATTTTTTACGATTTATATGTACTACGAGTACATACAAGTAGTACTTATTTTGAAGACTAGTTAATGTTTCTTAGCTATACGGAACTGCAATCTAAATAGTATTACAATCGTTTACTCTGACTGACTGACAAGTGCGAGTTCAGCTCGCGTGGAGAGGGTTCCGTACGATAATTATCTCAATTCCGTAAGTTGTTTTAAATCTGACCCAAATTTGTATAGGGTAACTAAATAGGTTTTCCTATAGAGGCAAAGAACTATTTTGTTCAAAATTTCGGCCCTGAAGTTTCGGAGTTAAGGGTACACTAGGCGGTCGTATCTTCCACACAAAACAAACAAACGTAGTATGGCAATTAACCTAACCTACTCCACTGTTTGATGGTGTACGTTCAAAAAAAAAAAAACATCGATTTGTTTCATGATTAGCTTGCTAGCTAGCTAGCTGGCCAGCTGGCTAGATAATGAAAGTATGGAAGTATGACCGGCTAGTATACCCTTAAGTGGTCAATTTTCGCTTATTTTCTTAACTTCAAAACTATTTATCATAGAAATATTAAAAAAAATGGGATGCTAACAATGAGTCCTTTTTACCCGACTACGGCAAATCCAAAAGGAAGGGTAATAATTTTAGCATTCTATGTATGTATGTTTGTATGTTTCATCGTAGCGCCAAAACTACTCAACCGATTTTAATAAATGAGATGTCAATAGATTCGTAATAATGACCCGGGTAACTTATGCATTTTATATGATGGTATTGAACCTAAGACGCTAACCTCGAAAAACTTAAACTAATATAATCATCACGTGTTTGGTATCAAAAGAAAGGTCTTGGCGGCACATTACAAATATGTATTCGTAATAACGTCCAACTAGTTAGCGGATTGTAACATAGCACAATCCGCTAACTAGTTGGACGTTGAGTGACGCTTGTTCAATCAGCGTTCAGCCTAGTCATTCAATTGAATGTTGTCATTCAAGGAACGCGCAAGTCATTCAATCAAATAGCAGATTCAACCAGATGCCTGCGACATATACAGCAGGTATGTTACAAAAACCCTGTTGTTCCAAGTAAGGACATTTTCAGAATCGATATCCGATGGTAATTACGTAAGTCAATTAAAAAATATTCAAGAAAAAAAAAGCAAAATATATATTTTAACCACTATGCACGACAGAATTTTGACACATGACCCATCAGCTGAATCGGCGGGGTGATGCACATTGTTATGAAACTCAAGAATTTTCGTGAACTTTCAGCATTCGATTTTATAATGAAAAATATGTCGCGGCAGCTGTTTCATACGATAAGTTTGGGTTAATATCTCCAAAAACGTGTTGATGTCGGTAAAACGGCGTCAGTCTATTGCCAAATATTTATGTGTAAATTACATAACACTACACCCTTCCAAAAATAGGTAACTGAGATGCGCTGGAAATAATGTACATGGACAAGATTTTCGTTTGCTAAAAAAACTCGAAAGGGCAAAATAAAGACCGTAACATTCTATCTGCGTTCTTATTTTTATCATTATTCATACAAAATTTCATAAAAAACACGATCAAAGTCTTGACAAATATTACTAAAAACTCTTAGTGCTGACCGTAAACCCAAGATTCATCATTCGATTATAAAATTGAAGTCAGCCTAATCCTCCAGCCTCCAGCCTGATTACTCGCAATGAAATCAAGTTTGAAAAAAAAAAGTTGAAACGGAATAAAAACTCCTTGGTATAATTACAAATAATTATTTCATTTTAAAATTAACATTTATGCTATCTTTTAGAATAATCTTATTTAGTAATTATTCGATGCTTTTGGCTGATATCAAGAGAAGGAGAATAAATCTCCTCTCCTCCTCCTCTAATCTATACTAATATTTTAAAGAGGTAAAGTTTGTGAGTTTGTGGGGGTAAACTCTGGATCTAATGAACCGATTTTGAAAATTCTTTCACTAATAGGAAGCTACATTATCCTCGAGTGCCCTTTTTTTTTTTTTTTTTTTTTTTTTACCGTTGGGAAATCATCAAATAACCCCTCCCGCTCTGGGCTGAGCAGGAGGGAGTGTCAGACTTCTACTGACTAAAACCCATCCATGTTCCTTCCTTTGCCCTTTGTGTTCCAGGGCCGCGGTATCTCTTTCGAACAGTCCCGCAACCCTGGCAGGCGTCGGCCCTTACGGACCCCTTCCTGTTTGCTGACTCTCTTTGAGGCGCGCGTGGAACACGAACGCGCCGTCGACACGGCCTGTCGTCATAAGACGGACGGACGGCGAGCTAGAGTGCCTTAGGCTACATTTACAACGTGCCCGAGCGATAATTTCCGACCAAAACGCTAGCGAAACCGCGGGCAATAGCTAGTAAATGATAAGAAATGTGAAATCTCAAAAAAAAACTTGCTTCAAGTAAACATTCTGATGACATTAATTTATCTTTCTTTTAAAAACTTATAGATAGTCTCCTAACTTTCCGTTGAACTAGCAGCGCGAGATTTGGCAAAAAAATAAAGTCTCACAGTTCAAGCAAATAAAGAATCTGGAAATAGATTGATTTTCAATTGTACGTACGCGCGGTCGCATTATTTTTGTTTCAAAATTCAAATTGCACTCTCAGTATTCAGTCTCTTGGGTACATTACCAGTTGACAGCGTTGAGGAGGAGTTTTTTGACGCAAATTTTTTAAGTTTGTTGCTAGGTTATTTACTTTAGGTTATTTTAATTAATAAGTCTGTATATTATGTATATTAATATTCTTAGCAAGTACTTAAAATGTTAAAAAAAACATTTATTAATTGCACTCGCATTTCACATTTAAAAAGTATTTATTAATTTAGTATTATCATTTATTGCGAATTTTGTTTTGTAATATCTGAAGGTTGGATATAGAATCTTAGTAGGCATAGTAAAAAAAATTGATCAGCCATAGATAAATTACATTTTATTTCTACAAAATTGTGTATCAGTTTGGTAGCATGTTGTCGGTTGCGTTATTATGTTAGGTTATGACAAACTTTTTTATTTATTTAGCCTCTTATTTCCCACTGCTGAGCAAAGGCTTCCTCCATTCCTTTCCAACTCTGTCGGTGATTTGCCTACTCTGGCCAATCAGCCAAGAACGAGTCCAAATGGTCACGCCAGCGTTTCTTGGGCCTGCCTCGGTGACGACGACCGACAAACTTATTGTCTTTTATTTCGCAATCGGTAATTCATAAGCCGTATCCTAAAGAAACGTAGTTTACTCTTTGAAAGTGGTTCACTGACCGCTCTAAAAACTTTTTTTACAACTGCAAAGTTCAGGTTACCCATGGGGAGGCCTTTGCTCCACAGTGAGAAAGGACAGGCTCATAAAAGAAGTATTTGTAAATGGTGAATACCACATTATCCAATCCAACCTAACACAATAACTTAAACATACTAAACCCAATTTTGTACACTAAATAAAATTAATCTTGGGAACCAAATCAATTTTTTAGTAAGGCTCCAAGACCCTGGGTACTCTATATCCAACCACAGATAATATAATACTTCGTCCAACTGACCAAACAATAGAAAAAATATTTTTAGTAAGGAATTAAAAAAAATTGTCTTATTAAAAAAAAAATGGTTTTGTTGTATTCTGATACCGCATCATTATATTATGCTAGTCAGCGTTGAGGAGTGTCCTCAAGAAAAGACAATCCTGGCTGTAGGATCAAATACGATCGAAATTATGTCTAAATTGAACGAGTATCTAAACAAAGTTTCGTGTCTGGACTATTAACCATTGAGGAATTCCCTCGTGATAAGACGATTATGGCTGCAGGACGAGGTCATGATAAAAATGATGTTATCCATCAAATATGAACGCGTCTAGAAATTTTTGTATCCGTGCTATTTAACGTTGAGGAGTTCCGTCGTGAGAAGATGATTTGGCTGTAGGATGAGGTCATGATAGAAATCATATTTATCTATAAAAATTGAAAGCGTATACAAAATTTTGTGTCCGCACTTTTAACCGTTGAGGAGTTCTCTCGTGAGAAGAAGATCCTGGCTGCAGGATGAGGTCATGATAGAAATCATATTTTTTAATCAAATATGAACGCGTATAAAATTTTCGTATACGTGCTATTAACTGTTAAGGATTTCCCTCATGAGAAGACGATCCTGCTTGCAGGATGAAGTTATGAAAGAAATCATCTATATCTATCAAAATTAAACGCTTCGACAGAGTTTTGTGTCCGCGCTATTAACCGTTGAGGAGTTCTCACGTGAGGAGACGAACCTGGCTGCAGGACTAAGTAATGTTTCTCATAAAAATGTATTGTCACCAGAACCAAAAGTGTGTGCAAAATTTCAGCTCAATCGGTATAGGGGAACTGGTTAGAAATTCAGTTGCAAGATTTGACCTATACTTACTAACAAGTGAAGTTAAATAAAAGACGCATATTTTAATCATGAAAAAAAAAAATCACAATAAATGATGTACTTAATTTAAACACAATATACATTTGAACAGCGAATGCATTCATAATTTAAATTTTGTTATAGAAAAAAACGGCGCGAATTTAGGCATAGTTAGTCTGTGCTGTTTGTTGTGTCGGTTTTAGTACAACAATGTACGAAAAACTATTAAAATTACTATTACAACTTAAACAAATATTAGTGTTTATTTATTGTATTTTACGCACAAAACAAAATTATTTTAATTTTCATCTATCAATTTTTTTAATTCCTTAATTTAATTTCTCGATTTGATCGAAATTTGCAAAAAAGGAATCGATTGAAATAATTGCTTCCACACAAAACGATACTTAAAAAAAAAAAATGGCCGTCAATTTCGAATACAAGTTGAGGAGTGGTAATGAATATTACGAGTTATTGGTCCCGTATTAGTAAATTACGCTAAGATCAGGGTGTTTTCATGTCGTTTATAATAATTGGAATGATATTTGTATTATTTGTTATCGAATCTATACGCGTCTGTGTGATGTAATGTGAAAAATAAAAATGTAAACACGCACGATTGGCGCGAAACCTCGTCTTTTAATATCAAAATTCATAATTACCACAACTTATTTAAATTGAACCATGGATTAATTCGTCACATAATTTAATGACGATTTAATCACTCTCAACATTCTGGAGCTTAGATGTCCGTAAACCACTATTTTCATGATTTTTAGCCTCGGCCAGCACTGCCGTCAAAATGGCGATGACCGTATTTACGCACTTGGATTTTAGAAGGGTAAATTAAGAAACTTGCGCGCTAAAGACAAAAGTTTTAATAGCGATGACATATGAACTTTTTATCCAACTCTCTTAATTAGCGCACACTCATAGTATTTGATAATCGGAATTTTAAATATTTACATAAATAATGAGGATGACGTATGACTTAAACGCTTGCCCCTTTCGGGGCCGGTACCAACTCAGCGGAGGTTTGTGTGTCGCGCCCCCAAAGGTACCCGTACCGAACTTTATGGTTAATATTAATATTTGAAAAGTAACACTGATTGCTCACCTCTGCAAATAGAAATAGCTAGCAACTTGCTTTTCAACAAAAGCGCCTCCGCGCCGCGCCGCTGTCACTTTGTCGCCGCCCGCCGCGCCACACACTACCATACCATTAACTAAGGTCATGAACTCGTCACGTGTCGATCATATCACTCAGCTGTTTAACTGATAACACTTAAAATATTCCTCATTTCAATAAGACATTTTAAATAAAACGCACACACACAGAATTCACTCACAAAATCACAATAATTTGGTTCTTTTTCCAATTTTGTCAACGTAGATCAACGATACATCCATCCGGAAGTAAGTTGCGCAGGCGACTGAAGGGCAGTGAGCACGTGCCATCAAACGCGGCGGCGGCGGCACAGGCGGCATGCTTTGTGTTTTGGCGCCAACCTGGCTAGCTATCGCGAATCGAACGCGCCGCCGCCGGCGGCTAATGTTTACGTACCGTAGGCTAGATCGATTTTACGGGGCCCCGGTGTGGGCGCGTTCCTTGAGACGACGAGCCGCCCACTACCTGAACGCGCCCCAAAAGGTGGTAGCCGTAAGGCTGATCCGGGGATACCGCACGATCTCCGGCGAGACGGCGAGCCTCCTTGCCGGATTGCCGCCATGGGATCTGGAGGCGATAGTCCTCGCACGCCTGCACGAATGGCGCGTGAAGGCACTACGCCGGGGGGTAACTCCGCTGCCGCGGCAAATTGTCGCTCAGCGGACAGACCTCCGGCGCGATCTCATGGCGACATGGAGAGAGCGACTGTCGCAACCCCGTGCAGGGCACGCCACAATAGTGGCGATAAGTCCCCTCTTTGAGGAGTGGCTAGAGGGGCGCCACGGCGCCCTCACCTTCCGCCTGACGCAGGTCCTCACCGGACACGGCTGTTTTGGCAGGTTCCTGCACCGAATCGAGCGGGAGGAAACGCCCGGGTGCTACCATTCTGAGGATCGACCGGAGGACACGGTAGAGCACACGGTGAAGATCTGCCCCGCGTGGGCAGAGCACCGCCATGTCCACGTAGCGGCGATCGGCGGCGGCGACCTCTCGCTTCCGGCCTTGGTTCAACCCATGGTCCGGAGCGAGGCGGAATGGGACGCCGTCACCTCCTTCTGCGAAGCAGTCATGCTAGCGAAGGAGGTGGCGGAACGTGAGAGGGAGAGAACCTCACGTCCCAGCCGCCGCGGGAGACGCAACGGGCGTCGGGGGCCACGTGGTGGCCCCGGGCCACCGTAGGCGCGGGCCTGTGGACGGTGAGCTATGGGCTAGCTCGCCGTCCGTCCGTCTTATGACGACAGGCCGTGTCGACAGCGCGTTCGTGTTCCACGCGCGCCTCAAAGAGAGTCAGCAAACAGGAAGGGGTCCGTATGGACCGATGCCTGCCAGGGTTGCGGGACTGTTCGAAAGAGATACCGCGGCCCTGGAACACAAAGGGCAAAGGAAGGAACATGGATGGGTTTTAGTCAAAAAGTCTGACACTCCCTCCTGCTCAGCCCAGAGCGGGAGGGGTTATTTGATGATTTCCCGTCGGTAAAAAAAAAGGCTAGATCGATTAGTACTTACAAGTACAGATGTTGTAACAATGTATCGAATTTAAAAAGTAGGTATCTGATTATGGACAATATTCGACCACCACTTGTTTATTTTTTAATTTATAACTTCATGAATGGTAAGCCCATAGGTATATATACGCTGCTACAAGGAACTCTCTCTCTCTCTTTGGTTTGCGATAGCTAGACAGGTTGGCGCCAAAACACAAAGCATGCCGCCTGCGCCGCGCCGCGTTTGATGGCACCCTATGTACGACCGCCACTAGCCGATTATCCCCCTCACGCTCTTCAGTCACCTGCGCAACTTACTTCCAGACGATTGTATCGTTGATCTACGTTGACAACAATGGAAAAAGAACCAAATTATAGTGATTTAGTGAGTGAATAAGTGTTATCAGTTAAACAGCTGAGTGATATGATCGACACGTGACGAGTTTAATAGCAAGTAGGTGAGAGACTAAATGTATTATGTATTAATATCCACTAATTATGAATCTTTGAGTGTCCGGATCGTTACTTGTTATTTACTGTGTCTAAAAGTACCTCTAAACAGGTGTGTAGGGAAAAGGGTTTTTGTAAAGAAAAGCACAGAAAGACGACTATTTATTTATTTCAATTAGGCTTGTCAGTTATTAATAGATAACGTTTAATACCTATCAAGCTACGTCCATTCGCAAACCTAGGTCTTCGTGGAGAAGTATGGACAAGAAACTCCACGGTAACATCTTTTAAAGTATTAAGCCAGGACAATTATCCGTTGTGTTGGACCATTCTCAAGTAATAGTAGTTTATCAGTGTAGATGTGAAGTACGTGGCGAGAGTGCAGCTGCTTGAGTCGCGCCGCAACGTCAACTTTAAGGCGTTCGTGGTGCGTATACCAACGTGTTATCTGCACCTCGTCTTGGAGGAGGACTTTTGGCCGCAAGGAGTGGTGTTCCGTCGCTTCCACGGACAAGTGCCACCTGAACGCACAAAGTCATAATGCACAAGTGAAGTGTTACTAACATAGTTTTAAGGTTCTATTTACTGACACAATTTGTATTTTATCATATGTACGTTAGTATGTAAGGTATATATCTATGAGCCAAAGAAGCCTGAAAATAAATGGATGTTGTTGTTGTCGTTGTAGATAAACACTAAGCAATACAAGCCAATCATAACACACTGGCACATAGTTATCAGTAATCATTCATAGTATAATATCAATTTAAATTTGTACTGAATATTACCGAACTATTTATGTAAATAATGGTACATAATCATTATTATATCTAACACAGTAGCAATCAAACATAATAACAACATTAAAGCAACAAACGTTTAAAAATAGTATCATCATAACACAATAATAAAAGCAATAGAATAACTTAACTTTTACCTTTAGGCCAGAGCTCCGTTCTGGTAGATGTTTCCAACAAGAATGGCTTCTGCCATTGTTTTTTTTTTTGGATGTGGCATCTCGCAGTTCAGCCTTTGAAGCTGGCTACTGCTTAACCGGGCAAATCCTGTGGATGTGTGGATGCCTTAAAAATGAATCTAAGGCCTCCAGCCAGGGGCTTAAAACTATACTTAAAAACTAAGCGACCACTCGCTAAGGGCACCCCCTATGAGATACGAGCCTCGGCTTAGGGCGTCGCTGGAGAGGACAGCAAAGGGACAGGCTGGATCTGAATGATATTAGTTAGGGGCTGGTTTAAAACTACCGGCTCAGCATCGTGGGCTGGCTCTGGCAAGGGTCGGGGGAACGGGGGCGTCGCGACGGGCCTCGACGGCGAGGACGGAAACTCGGCGGTCTGTGTTTGTGTGGTTTACGAAGTGTGCTGGTTTCCCTATTGCTCTCCTGGGGGAGGGTGATGAATCATGCTAATACGCGAGGGTTCGTACCGGGCGGCCGAGGCGATCAGGGGGTTCCTATGCTTGATAGCGGAATCGAAGAAACGCTTGGAAAGGCGTTTCATAAACTGAGCTAAGGTGGGGATCCTAAGGTCTACGTGGAGACTGTCGTTACGGACATAATAGGGGGCACCGGTAATCTTACGGAGATAACGGTTCTGAAGGGTCTGCATACGGTGAAGGTGACGCAGGGCATGGGCAAAAGTGACACAATTGTATGATTTTATGGGACGGATAACTGCGGTATAGAGTCACAACTTGCACTTGAGTGACAATTTGCTCTTTGCCGTGATCATAAAGTGGAGCCTAGCCATGGCAAAGGCAGCCCGGTCGCGGGCTGCTGTTACCTGCGCTGCAAAGGACAAGTGGTTGTCGCGAATGACTCCTAAGTACTTGGCTCGCTTCTCCCAAGGGATCGGCCTGCCGAACTTAGTGATCGGAGAGGGGGGGGGGGCGATTGAGACGCGCCTTATGGAAAAGAACTGCCTGGCTTTTATCGGGATTAACCTCGATTCGCCACTTACGGAACCAGGCTCCTAGAGCATTGGCTGCTCTTTGGAGCTGACGGGCGATGGCGTCTTGGCCGTGCCCAGTATAATAGATTGCCGTGTTGTCGGCGAATATGGCTAAGTGAGCCTTTTTGCACTTGGGGATGTCACTAGTGAAGAGAGTGAAAATGAGGGGGGAAACGACAGAGCCCTGGGGGACTCCCGCGCGAATGGGGAGGGGGGTTGAAAGGGTATTCTCTATGCGGTAGCGGAAAGTGCGATTCGCCAAAAAGTCTCGCAAGATGAGCACGAGACGATCTGGGACACCGCGCTGATACAGCTTGTATATCAGCCCGTTGTGCCAAACTTTGTAGAAAGCTTTCGCTATATCGAAAAATAACACACCTGTCATCGCTCCACGCTGGAAGCTAGCGCTGAAGTAGTTGGTTGCACGAGTGTTCGGTCTTGAAGCCGAATTGCTCGTTGCGAATGAAGCTCTTAGCCTCGGCAAAGTCTTTGAGGCGCTTATAAATAAGCCTCCATAGATTTTGCCAAGTGCGCTCAGAAGACTGATCGGCCGATAGCTCGGTTTTGGGTTTGCCTGGTTTGGGTATACCTATGGCCTCTTTCCACACTCGGGGGAAGATGTTATTGCTCAGGGCGCCATTGAAGATGGCCGCCAACAAGACTATGAGCTGCGAGGGGAGGACTTTGAAAACCCTATTGGTGAGGCCGTCGGCGCCAGGGGCTATCCGCGGCTGTAGCCTATCTAATATATCTTTCACTTCGTTGGGTGTGACTGAAGGAAGAGGACAGTCAGGGTCTTCTACTGGGGGGAAGGCGGCTCTACGTTCGACTTCGGCGTCCACCTCAGCGAGATGTCGCATGTCTACTGGTTGAGAGCTGGGCGTGCACTGAGATTCCAGGCTGTCGGCCAAGCATTCTGCCTTCTCAGAGTCGTCAAAAGCGACGCTCTTATCTGGACGAATGAGAGGAGGCATAGTAACCTCGTCGCTGCTAGCACGCAACTTTCGTTGCAATTGCCGGAAAGCTAAGTGAGTGGGCTCGAGTTCACTAAGCTCCTTGTCCCAACGATTCGAACGAAACTCACTCGTGCGCTGCTTTACAGCAAGCTGCAAGCTGCGCATGTCGGACGAGATAATAAGGGAAACACTTAATACTGAGAACTGTGCTGTGTGTGTTGCAGAGAGACACAAAGTGAGATTTAAACTAACTATTCGTATTGTGAACTAATAAAACAGTGCTTGGCGAATATTCAAATAACATTTGGTAGCAAGAATTGGCATGGTGAAGTGATATTATTCGGAAAATCTGGAATAAGAGGTTTGGAGAATCCGTTTTTTTTATTTAAATTCACTAACAACTTACCATGCTGTTAAATAGCCAATTAAAATCAATACAAACCTTTGCACTAGCTGGAGGAGTACAGTAAATGAGTAAAAGTCGTGACACATTAATTATCGTTCGGAAACATAATCTACAATCTTAGATACGAGTCTTTACAGACAGAAGAATAATCGACTATTTTGGTGAAATCGACTAATTAGAAGAATAATTTTTAAATACAGAGCTGTATTTAAAAATTATACTATACAAAGCTCGATTACCACTCACTGACTGACTGACATAATTGTTCTCCCAGATGGTGGATGGGGAGGTGGGTATATTTTGACATATTCGTAAACAAGTAACTCTCGCGAGTAGGGGAAAAGTCCAATCCCCCCGTTTTCGCCCCCCTTCTCCCCCCTCCCTATCGTATCTCGGAAACTAAGAGACCCGTGTTCTTTTTTTTTACGTCGTGATTCGTATAGAGGGGGCTCCGAAAAGTAAAAACCATTTTCAACCATCAAAACTCCCCCTCTCCCCCCTTCACTCCTCCCCCATCGTCTAGGACACGTAGCAGCTTTTTGTTTTTTTTTTACTATTCTTTATTATTGAGGGGCGTTGAAATTTGTGTACCCTCCCTTCCCCTCCCCAACCTCTCCTAAAACTGAAAGGGCTGTAACTTCGTAACGGTTAGAGATAGCCATTATGTGTTTGAACAAATATTCTAGTAGGCGTCGGAACCTGAGTAGAGCGAATTGGGTGAAGCGTAACGTTTTTTTACGGATTCGTATAGAGGAAGCTCGGAAAAGTAAAAATCTTGTTTCAAAACTCCCCCCTCTCCCGCCCCCCATCGTATCTCGGAAACTAGGACACGTAGCGGCTTTTAGATTTTTCGCTATTCTTTATTATTGAGGGTGTTGATATTTGTATACCCTCCCCTCCCCTCCCCAACCTCACCAAAAACTGGGAAAGGGCTGTAACTTCGTAAAGGTTAGAGATAGCCTTAGTGAACCTGCGAGACCGAGTGGAGCGAAGGGGGGAGGTGGCGCGCAAAGCGAGCCGGCGACCGTCGTAGCGTAACGAAGGTTGAGTCGGGTTATGTTTGACATTTTTACTAAATTTAGGGGTTTTAAAAGTGCAAAATCTACCCCACAAACACGCGAGGTGCTTGCACCTCGCGCAACGCCCAAATACTAGTCTTAATATAAACACAAAAGCACACGAACATATACCAGGAAAAAAAAATGACCTCACCCAACGACAATATCACCTATCGCAAACCATATAGGTCATGTTCCTTAACTAACTTGTCCAACACAACAAATAGCAGCGAGAAAGCAATTTTCGATACCACAATGATGAATATTCCAGATAGCCTACACGATAACAGCGACATAAGTGATCTACATGACCAAATAAAAAAACTCACGATGCAATTATCGAGCGCCCATAACTTGTCACAGAGCCCAGATGGTAAACTCTGAGCCAGGACGACGGTCAGTCAGTGTCTGATCGCGGCCGAGTTAAGACCTCTTGGAACTGTACCCGATTCATTGTGCCCCGCGTTATTGTGCTAAGTTGTAATCTCAAGTAATTCGTTCCTTTTGCTAGAAACAGTGTATCGCTCAGTGTCTTTTCATAGCATGAAACCCATCGTCTTCCCACATGATGTAGAAGCCTAGCGGAGTAAATCCTGACACCCCGACAAATATATAAATTGATAACGCGCATCACGAGCATCGCAGTGTTTGGGTTGCCACTTCAATGGCCGCTGCGGATGTGTTGATAAATAAACAAATCAAAACTATCAGAAGGTTAAGGTGGCCGTACATTCTCGCCGTGGCACTCCGAGAGAGGACGGAGTACGAGAGTCAATCAAGGAACACCGAGGCTTGGCTGCACACTCACGCACTCGCCCTGCATCGGAGTGAGTAGTACACTCGAGTCGAGCTATAGCTCGACAGATGTGAGCGTACGGAGTATTCGGGAGTGTTCGGGACATCGCTCGGAAGCATTTGGGACATGTGCGGTTGTACGAGGTGACGAAACCAGCGTGTAATTATTTCCGCGCAACTTTCGCTGGCTATAAATACATCGCGGCGTACAAACAGACTCACGGGCGCGGTATTAATAGACGTCGGAACTGTTGCCAAGCGCGCGGCCCTAGCCACTAGGTACCAACCACGAGACAAACAGAGGACATGCCGCTGCCGGACAACAGACCATTTTTAGAAATCAGCGTGCTCATTATAAAACAGAAAGAAGGACGAATAAATAGAAGAGCGGAGGAAGGTTCGAGAATAGACTTTCTGGAGCGTTTGTTTTCGCCTCGTACAAACTGAATTTGATTACCTACTGATCGAACCTAACTTAGATATCTACTACAATCTGTAGATTTTATGAATGATGTATGACAGTATACTTTAAATAAAATAAATAATCTTTTTATTAGCCGTGCCGTCACGCTACCGTTGGATATCGTCGAGGGTACCAACGAGAGTCGATGCTAATGATAGATATCATCGCAGCAAATGTTTTGATCGAACAGATCATGCCCTTCTAATGCTTGTACAGAAAGTTTGTATCATAATTATCTTGAAAATAGATGCCAGACTAGTCCTCGACGGTCTTACCTCGAGAGCGATGAACCCTTTTATTGAATATTTTTGTAATAGACATTGCCTCTTGTTTCCTAAATGTTAAAATTGTATACTACGCGGATGACATGAAAATTCTGGGTCAAGTGTCAACCACTGAGGATGCACACATGTTACAGGAGGATCTTGACCGGTTCCATGATTACTGCGGTCGAATTATATGTATGTATTTCAAAATGTTAAGAGTGTACATTACAAATTATCGAATATCTCATTGACTATAGTTTTTGAGCTCACCAGATGGCACCACTGTTGAGTAAGGTCATGTCAATAATTCTATTTTATACTTTAAAGTACCAATAAAGTCATAAAAAGTTTATTTTATTACGTATAACAACATAGTGTAAACTTCAGATACATATTTACAATATTCTCCCTGATATTAGCAAGCATGAAACATTTGGATGTGGCACACCTAGCTGCGGGACTGTTCGAAAGAGATACCGTGGCCCTGGAACACGAAAGACGATCAAGGAACATGGATGGGTTTTAGTCAGTAAAAGTCTGACACACCCTCCTGCTCAGCCCAGAGTGGGAGGAGTTATTTGATGATTTCCGATCAGAAACAAAAAAAAAAGGGGGCACACCTACCATCTCAGTGCCCCAAGTAAATCTCACCTGCTCGTGGTGCATCCTGCTGACCAACAAACGTGGGTCTGACGACCGATAAATGGTGGTATAACCATTTCGAAATAAATATTCGTAGCTAAATAGCGTAGACTAGCGACGGGCAGCAGCGTCAGCAGTGCGAGGAGTTGTGATCTTCGAACGCAACCCGCATGCGCAGTGGCGATTATGGGCAAACCCCTCAAATAGCAAGCCAGAATAAACCACGGCCCCCAATTCGCGGCGGCCTTGTTATTCCTGATTTTGGCGGCGGTCACGGTAAAGGCAAGGTAGGGGGTGCTAAGAATCCCCGGGATACGAATGGCCACCAAACCCAACTGACCTGGGCGACGTACAATGGACGCACGTTACGGGTCGACGAACACCTGGTGCAGCTAGAGGAAGAACTCCAAAGAGTAAAAAGAGTAAAGGAACAACACCGACCGTGGCAACACCGGCAACTGTTTACATACATGTCCTACGTATTTTAAAATGTATTATTTATGAATAAACCTTCTGAATTGACCAAAAGTAGTGGAACTCAGAGCAACAACAACAATCTGCAAGTGATATTATTTGTGACTATCAATGACAAGTGTATATGAAACTAAATTCCAGATTATGTTCCAGTTCAAAATGCATCATAAACAGTAAATCAGTGATAATAATAACAATTAACCACAACCTTACTCTAATTAATATCAAATAGTGAACATAAGTGCAGTTTTATCATAAAAATAGTTTAATAATTACGAAATACAATAATATAAACAACGTTACGAAAAAATCCTTTAAAATTGACCTTCGGACTGTGATCAATGTTCGACAACTAGCGCCAGCAAGTCACCAAGCGGTGAATAGACTTACCAAAATAGTACCGCTAGTTGTCACCAGCGGCGCAAGACTAACGACGGGGATACCAGTGCAAGAAATATTTTAGTATTTGGTAGAAAGTTATTGCTTTTTTAAGGACTTCGAGAGCACATAGGGATTCGGATTCCAGAAAGTGATATTCTTTGTACATTAATTTTGGAAATCTATTTTAAATTTACAATATGAATTTCTTAGAAAATATCACTTTCCGAAGAACACGCACGCGGTCGGAACCTGATACCAGTGATATAATCTCGCAAACGTTGGATTGTACCTCTAATTCCTTGCAAGGTATTTCTGAAGATGAAAACCAAATTAACATCTTTAAGAAAGAGGCTCAGCTACAAAGCGCACACAAGGAAATAGAATTATTATCATTAGAAAATAGTAACCAGAAGAAAACGAATGCTTATTTAATAGAAAAAAAAAAAATTTACAAAGTAACAGCGTGTAGACCCCTTAAGACCAAAGCCCAAACACCGAAGAAAGCACCTGCTCGTACAAACACAACAAAGACGCTGTCACTAGAAAGTATGAAAATTACACACAGCGCACAGCAAGAAGACATTGATTCTGGAAATTATCAAGACGTCGTCGCCCCGCCGAACAGTAGTAACGCAAACGCACGACATCCTCCGCCCCCACTTGTAAAAGGTAACATATGTGTTCTGAGCAGTGAAACATCAAACAGAATACATACAATGAGGGAGAGATCTCATTTAAAGAACTATAGTATGTGTCACTATCGTACTCCTAAATGTGGAATAAAATATTTGTTAAATAATATCGATCGAAAAGTTCAAAACTTCACTCGTGCAGATTATTGCATTATTTTTATTGGCGAAGAGGACTTCAGGAAAACCCATAATTATATAGAACTTGTAACCTATATCCGTGACATGTTAATAACTCTAAATCATACTAACTTTGTAATATGTCTGCCTACATTTAAGTACATGGACAATACTAATATTATGTTTAACAGTCGAGTAGATAGTTTTAAGAATTTAATTTATATGAATGCTCGACGTATAATTATTACGCGTTGATCTTGGATTCAAATTTAAGAGGGCCCTTCCCGGCGCGTCTATCGTCAACGAGAGCATGGTTAGCTGCGTGTTATGCAAGGCGAGAAAAGAAGCGTGGAGGATCTTGCATTCTAGTTAAAATGGGCCTAGACTATAAGGAATTATCAGAGATCGCACGCCATTCTATTACGAACACGTTTGAATGTTGCGGAATCGAACTAGTCCGGCAAAAATTAATCGTTATTTGTATATACAGGCCACCGAAAACTAACAACCTAAATATGTTTTATGAGAAACTCGAAATAGTTATGAAAACTTATTGTATTAACTCGAGTAAAACAGTTGTTCTATGCGGGGACTTCAACATTGATACCTTAAAAAATAATAGAATGTCCCTTGACTTTGAATGTTTTCTTTTGGGTTACAATCTTAAGCTGGAACTGAGGCAACCAACTAGATTGTGCAGTAATAGTTGCATTGATAACTTTGCTCACAACTCTCGTCAAAAATGTAAATGTGAAGTAATCGAATTGGCTCTTTCAGATCATACAGCACAAACTCTGCAAATTAAAGTTAATAAAACATATACATTAAAATCTTGGCGAATCAAGAAACGAGATTTGTCGTTAGAAAACCTAGTTAAATTTAATAATCATCTTAGCTGCATCGCGTTCTCCGAAATATACAATATGGAGAATGTAAATATAGCATATGATATTTTCTTGGAAGATTTCCGTTTATTGTATGACCTGTGCTTTCCCTATATATTTGTTACTATACAACCGTATAAAAAAGTTAAATGGGTCTCTCGAGGAATACGTGTATGCAGTAAAAAGCAACGTCACCTACTATGGCGATACAGAATTAGGCCAACTAATGAAAATAAAAATAAATTTAAAACCTACTCAAAAAAATTTCGAAAAATTATCAAATTAACTCAAAAACCACCGAATAACTATTTCATACGAACTTCAGGTAATAAGTCAAAAGCATCTTGGCAAGTCATACATAACAAAACACACAATTACGACCCAATTTCCCAAATCAAACTACATGATACAACAATTACAGATCCTCAAAAAATTGCTAATGTCTTTAATAACTACTTCATTGACCAGATTCAACAGTCATCCCAATTGTCATATGAAACTAATAATATTACGAAAAACCTAAACTCAATGTTTATGGCACCAGTTTTACCCCAAGATGTAATTAGAGCAATTAAATCTTTAAAAAACAAAAACAGCGCTAGGTATGACGGCATAGCAACGAAAGTTGTTAAATTTGTGGCGAACAATATAGCTGTACATCTTAGCCATATTATTAATCTAAGCTTTGACTCTGGTGTGTTCCCTAATAGCTTAAAAACTGTGATAGTTAAACCAATTTACAAGAAGAATAAAAAGGAAGAAATAACCAATTACAGACCAATAGCCTTAATTCCGGTACTGTCCAAAGTAGTAGAAAAGTTAATCTACGAATCACTAAACAATTTGTTATCTAAATATAATATTTTGTGTAATGAACAAAAAGGTTTTAGGAAAGACAAAAGCATTAATACAGCTATTTTCGATTTATTCAATATTATCATAAAAAACGTTGATCGCAAAGTACCTATTTGCGCAATCTTCACAGATATGTCAAAAGCTTTTGATTGCGTTGACCACGACATTCTACGAAGCAAGTTAAGCGCTTATGGAATAAGGGGAATTGTGCTCAAACTTATTAAATCATACCTTAGCGATCGTAAACAGTACACGGAAATTACTAGGATTTGCCCTAAGACGAAGAGTGAAACAAAATACCGATCCGAAGGACGAACAATAAAATATGGTGTACCACAGGGCAGCGTCCTTGGGCCACCCCTTTTCTTAACTTATATCAACGATTTGCCACGTCATGTTGATAATCCAATGGTGTTATATGCCGATGATAGCACCGCGGTAATAAAATGTAAACATTCGGAAAGCTATGAACAGGACATAAATAAGACCCTGGAAAATATCGTACATTGGCTTGACAAAAACAACTTGGTAATAAACTTACAAAAAACTAACTTAATGCACTTCCATTAACGCACAACTTTAAAAGAAGTATATGTAGACTACAATAAACGGAAAATTAACCAAGTTAAAGTAGCAAAATTTTTAGGGATTTACATTGACAGGCAACTAAATTGGCAACCGCAAGCAGAGGAAATTTGCAAAAGGATGAATACAGCAGCATATGTCCTTTCAAAGTTGTCCAAGAAAGTTGTCATTCAAACTACATTAGTAGCTTATCATGGTCTGGTTGCATCAGTTCTAAGATTTGGTATTATTTTCTGGGGAAATTGCAGCTCAAGGGAGTACATATTCAAGGCGCAAAAACGTTGCATTAGAGCGATGTGTGGTTTGAAGCCTACAGACAGTTGCGAACCAAAGTTTAAGTCCCTAAAAGTGCTTACATTTCCGTCATTGTATATTCTGGAAATGGCCATGTTTGTAAAGACCAATAAAAACCTATTCCCCACGATGACAGAAACTAGAAAACGACCTGTCAGAAATCAATACAAAAATTTATTACAAATCGAGTCCTGTAACACAGCATTATTGAGAAAAAGTATTATTTGTATGGGTATATGTATATACAACAAATTGTACTCATATACAATAAATTGCCAGATTTAATGAAAAGTGATACAGTTAAAAACTTTAAAAGGAAATTAGTGGCCTTCTTAGTAGAAAAATGTTATTATTCGATTAATGATTTTTTAATGGACAAAACTTTTTAATCAGCAATGTGTATTATAAATATAATTAATATTATTTTGAACATAATTATGTACCTTATATGCATTAATTTTTAATTTTATTCTAATTAACTATATTATGATTTCATTTTTATTTGACATTTTTCAATATTAATTAATGTATGTACAATTGCAATTATTCTAACTGTGACATCTTAATTTGTAACTCTATTTTTAGGTTTTAACAATTTTATTTTAATTTTTAAATTTGCGCGCCTATTTTAAGGCAGAATGTACATGGCTCACCTTTCTACTCCACCTGTATTTCAATGTAACCTACATTCATTGCAAATAAATGATTTGATTGATTGATTGATTAAAGTGGCACATTCTTGGGTTAAGCGAAGTCCGAAGAGAGGGTGAGGGCACAATCACCCTTGAATCGGGCCACCTGATGTATTTTCGAGAGGGAGACCAGGTATCCCAAAGCGGAGTCGGGTTCCTGCAGGGCTATTGCGTATCTCTGTTGACAGTTCATAGTGATCATCACTTGGCGAGTTTTCATATACAATGACAGTTCTGCACGGGTAGCGTCAGTTGAAACCAACAAGAACGGTCAATGTATATCAAAACTTGCCAAGTGATGATCACTATGAACTGTCAACAGAGATACGCAATAGCCCTGCTGTTGCACAAATCCCTTTGTAACAATGTGGTAGAAGTGTCTAGTGTCTCGAACAGGGAGCGTACCTCATAGTGAAGCTAACCGAGATGTAAAGCCTCAAGGTGGTTCAGGTCTACGCACCGGCCTCGGCACACACGGACGTCGTGGTGGAGGGAATGTTTGAGGACATCTCCAAGGCTTTGTACTCCACTACTGCGGCCCACTTCAACGTTGTCACGGGGGATTTTAACGCTAAAGTGGGAGTACAGAATTGCAGTGAATGAGTAGTAGGATCGTACGGGTTTGGCAGCAGATATAGATATCATAGGGGGCAAATGTTTGTCAACTTCCTTGAGAAGGAGGGGCTTTTCGTGATGAATTCCTTCTTTAGGAAACAGCCCCAAAGGAAGTGGACGTGACGAAGCCCCGACACTATGACGAAAAATGAGATAGACTTCATCATAGCGGATAAAAAGCATATATTCAGAGATGGCTCGGTGATCAACAGGTTCAACACCGGTAGTGATCACAGACTTGTTCGTGGCTCTCTGAATATTAACTTCAAACTGGAGCGAACTCGTTTGATGAAGTCTAGGCTCCGTCCAAATATGCTCCAAACCATGTTAGGGTCTGAAGCATTCCAGTCAGATGTGGAGAACCGATTCGTGGCCGTGAAAACCACAAATGACGTTGAGCAGGCGCTCGGCCAAATGGTGGAAATCCTCAGGGAGGAAGGGACGCGTTTTACTTATTTATTAGGTAAGGCACACCAACGACATATTTACAATATTGGTTCCATAATTATGGTGATTGTAAGTCTACAAAGTGTGTAAATACGTAACATATAGGTATGCACAACATTCACAACATACAATTAAATTAAAGCGATCCTTACGTAATTCATATATTTCCTGGTACGTATATTTTTTTGTCTGATCTTAAATCTCTGGTAATAGGTCTTTTTCTCATCTGGATCCTCAGTCCTTTGAAAACTGTGTAAGTAAAACCGTAGTTTTGTCATCTTTTTAGGTTGAACAAACCAGTTAAAAAGGGTCCAGTTTATTTGGGCTCTTTTTATGGGTTTACTCTCTCTCTCTACTCCGTGTATTGAGTCCCGCTGGATGACTACAATGAAACTTCAGGCGATTGTCCAGAACCGACCGCGGCTACCATTGGCCGCGTGTTTCCTTCTTCTCGGTGTGGACGTTTGCAGCAATCTGCTGTGGAGCGTCGACACGTCATTTCCCTCTTGAACCACGATATCTGGTTTCTTTATTTATATAATATTCGTCGGAACCCAGGTACAACTTAGTTACTATTTTTTTGGAATCCTCATGGATATACGTGTTGGACTATCATTAGATCTGTAATTTTCAGATGTATTTCTTTTGAACAATTATTCTAAATTCATATTGTCGGAGACGGTCATTGGTACGGGCTTAAAATGAATCACAAGTAGGTACGCGGTTGTGACATCACGCGATCTACTTACAAGTCTACCCAAAGAAAGTAAGAAAGTACTGTATTTGCACATTCCAAAGCGTCGATCTCTATGGAGAAGAATGGGCTCTTTATTATAATGTTAATCACTACATATTCGGTTTGCATATTTACTTACAAAGATGTTACTTACATTATTTCAACTAGAATCTGTGTTAATAGAAGTACCAAACCATTCACATGACTAAACACATTACCTTCTTTCCTTAATATATTATGTATAAATAGAAGTGCTTTGGTTATTATGATAGTATTAATGAATAAATTGTTAAATTAAATGTTAATACGGTACCATTTTGTATTCCAGTGATACGGTCTTGCTTGATAGTTGGTTAACTTGGGTATTTTTAACTAATAAGTTATATTATCGTCAAATCACAACTCGTTTTATACTTGTTTCGCATTAAACAACTATAATACGAATATGTTTTTTTTTTTATGTAAAAGTTTAAGAGTTACATTTAAATAATAGTTTCGTTACGTAACTGTTATATAATTGTTTTACGAACGACGGCATTGTCTGTCAAAAACCTCTTATACTACTAACATGTGACGTTTATACGACCAAAAGTGTTGTCGAGTAAACGTCGTACAATTTTATTGTGTACACGTTAATTCGAGGTATACAACATGACTTAATAGTCACACGACTAAAACGTAGTATGATCGTCACATTATAACCAAATCGTCGTATACATGTGTCAAGTTAAACTACTATAAAACAAAACATATTTGTCATAACACGTCTGCTACTACTGCTGAGTGCGCTCGTCTGCTGGCTGTGGGTGAGTGGGAGTCGGGTCTTTGGCTTCACGCACTACCGTCGTCGAACACAGGTACGTTGCTCGACGACACTACTTTCCGCCTCGCTGCTTCTCTACGCCTAGGTGCCGCATTATGTTCTCCTCATCGCTGTCACTGTGGTGAAGTTGTCAACAGCCTCGGACATCACGGCCTGTCATGCAGCCGAAGTGCAGGCCGTTTTGCACGGCACGCGAATTTAAATGACATCATCCGACGAGCTCTTGTCACCGTCGGCGTTCCAGCTATATTAGAACCCAATAGCTTGGCACGCGACGATGGCAAGAGACCAGACGGGATGTCTTTGTTTCCATGGAAGATGGGTAGGCCTTTAGTGTGGGACGCAACATGTGTCGATACTCTTGCGCCATCCCATCTTCCTAGCTCATCGTGCTGTGCTGGGGCTGCCGCTGCGGCTGCAGAGAACCTCAAGCGGCGTAAATATAGTAACCTCATTGGTAACTATATTTTCGAGCCGTTTGGGGTTGAAATTCTAGGTCCGTGGGGTCCGAGCGCTCACAGCCTTTTCAAGGATATTTCAAAACGTTTAGTTGACACTTCCCGTGACCCAAGGGCTGGCTTTTACCTTGGCCAAAGGCTTAGCGTTGCCATACAACGTGGCAACGCCGCCAGTCTCTTGGGTACATTACCAGTTGACAGCGTTGAGGAGGAGTTTTTTGACGCCATTTTTTAAGTTTGTTGCTAGGTTATTTACTTTAGGTTAATTTAATAAAACTCATTTAAGTTTAATTTGTCAAAGTTTGCGCACTGAATAAAAATTAATAGGAATTTGTCATGTAAATGTTATAATACGTAATGGTTTTCAAACTACTATATTGTTTTCCAAAAACCTCCTATGCGACTGCAACGACCAAAAGTGATGGCCGAAACCATTTAATAACGTCGCATAATTGAGTTGTGTAGACGTTTATTAGACGCTTACAGTATGGCTTATTAGTCACATGACTAAACTGACCCAAGTAGTTAGCTCAGTAAGTACCACTATAAAACTGCTATACAACTAAAAGTCTTATAAATTTCGGACTATAATTATGACGTTTATGCTTGTTGGAATGGATCTTGTGATATCTGAATTAAATGAATTTATTTATTTTCTTTTAATACAAAATTGTAATGCATACTATTAAATACACATATTCATTAAATATTAATATAATGTTCTTATTTTACAATGAATGATGTATGTCACACACCGTCAACCAGACAGGTGAGGATTCTAGGTGGCCAGTATATAACAGTCCTCCGCCGTGATTCCTAGCTGCCGCACTCCGGGGGCCGGCAGCAGTTGCTCCAGGTGTCTGCGCCATATAACGCCACCGTCAGTTCGCACTTCATACTGCAGATTGCCAAGACGACGTATAATCGTGCCGAACTCCCATCTTTGTCTCTGGTCGGAGTAGGCTCTGGCCTGCACCCGATCACCTACGGAATAAGCTCTGATGAGAGGCTGATCTGATCTGAACGCTATCGTGGCAATTGTGTCTCTGAACATCACGTGCAGCTTTGTTCTAACGTCCCGACTGAACATCAGTCCATAGTGAGTATGTCCATTCTGGTTTGGTGTTCGTCTGAGTCGAGTTTTTAGCACAAGGAGCTTATCCGTAATTCAGAATTCCTCCACGTGTGCCTGATGGCTGCCAGTCCCTTTAGATACGTCTGGAGGGAACGGCAGCTGCTAGGCCGGTGCACCCTGGGCGCGGGCAGTATCCTTCCCCGAGGAATGGGAAGAGATTCTTATTCTTTGGGGAATGTTACTGTCCGTGGCTAATATTCTGACATGGTGGGGTCCAACCTGGACCAACGGGGCGTTCTTCTGCGTGTCCCTCTGGATAGCAGAGGGCACAGTGGAAGAGCAAGGGCGGCCTCGGTGTGCACTTACCCTGCCTCCGAGCAGACAGGGAAGGACGCAGACCCTCCCTGTCCCCGTCGTATATCGTAATCCCACCGTCGAAGTGTCGTGGACACGTCTCGCGGCTTCGATAGGGACCGAGGGTCTTGGCTTAACCGCCTGGACCGCGAGGTAGAAAACCTCTATAAAAAGTTACCCCGAATCCCAAGTGGCGGAGCACCGCGAGGGGATGTATGGCTGACGGGAACGTTCTTGGAACAATCAGTCGCTAGTGCTTTCCACCGCCAGGGTACCAGCCGACCCTCTGGCGAGTTATAAATGTCAAATGGCTTATCTGGGTACAGGGGGTACGCCCAGATGGACATTTTATATCCCCCATACTCGTGGGAACAGTATGGATACTCAAAAACAAACCACCAAAAAGACGGCCGATACCGGCAAAGATAGGGAGAGGAAGGATGCGGGGTCGGAGTCCGACGCCGCATCCAGTGTGAGCGCGGGAGGCTCAGAGAGCTCCCGCAGCGAGAGGACTGGGGCTGATGCTGCGGAGAACAGCAAGTTCTTCCGCAAGCGGACTAGACCGGTGGGCGACCTGGGGTCGACATCGGAAGGGGAGCTGGCGTCGGCTCGCAAGATCCCCACCAGTAAGCGTGGCGGGATCCGGAGCAAGGGGAGGGGGCCCCCAGCCTCCGAGAGATCGGCAAAACCAGCTGAGGGGGGTCACAACCTTGGGGTGGCAAGTCACGGGGCAGCCTGTCCGGGCCCCTCTGGTGACGAGGCGGGTGCAACTGGCGGCTCCGATGCGGAGCGTAAGGCCAGATTTGCTAAGGAGGTGGAGGCCGCTATAAGGGCCGTAGCCATGAAGAAGTTGCCATCTTCGAAGCTGCGGGCCATACCTGCGGCTTCCGCCTCCATCTTGGCAGCAGCGGAGGCCAACTATGCGGGACCTCCGCCAGGCGAAGTTGCCAAACTGCGGGCGGAGGTCGCCCGCTTGACGGCCGCCACGGAGCTTCTCCATGAGGAGAATGGGAAGCTCCGAGCAGACCTGGCCGGTCTGCGTGAGTCTGGCCCCCGCGAGGCACCCCAAAATGGGCGACCAAGCCAGCCCGCGGCGGTGGAGAATCAGGTCCTTAACCTGATCCGGCAGGAGCTGGCTGCCTTCCAGGCGCGGTTCTCCGTCCTGGAGGGCATCGTGTTGCGCCCCCCCCTGGCGGCAAACAAGGCGGCCCCGGGCTCGGGCCCGAGGGTAGCCTCATATGCGACTGCTGCGGGTGCCACCTCCAGACCGGGGCCGCCCATTCAACCCTCCAGCAGGGTGTTATCGGCCCCCGAAAAGCCGGCTCCGGTAAAATCGGCGCCGGCTAAGGCGGTGGCCCAAAAAAAGAAGAAGGGTAAGGCAGTGCAGCCACCTTGCCCCTCGGAGGTGATCCCCCCGCCCCCTAAGCCTCCCGTGGCCGAAGCCGGGTGGCAGGTGGTCGGGGAAATGAAGAAGGGGCGGAAGGCGGCCAAAAAGGCCCGCAATGATGAGCGGAGGCGCCAGCACAAGGCGAGAAGCGTCGCGGCTAGGCTCCGCGCCCCAAAGACCGCAGCTGTAGTGATCACACTACAGCCGGACGCGGAAAAAAGGGGCGTGTCTTACCGCGACGTGCTCGCGAAGGCCAAGGCGTCGATAAACCTCGGGGAGCTTGGAATCACCGGGGGCCTCCGGCTTAAAGTCACCGCGACAGGGGCTCGAGTGCTGGAGATCCCCGGTGAAACCAGTGGCTCGTCCGCTGACGCTCTAGCTGAAAAGCTCAGAGCGTCCCTGGATGCGGACGAGGCCCGAGTGTCCAGGCCCGTCAGGTGCGCAGACCTGCGCATCCTGGGTCCACGTGTGCCCTGTAGTGCATTCTTGTATTTCATTGATGCGATTTAGGACAAAGGGTTTTAATAAATTAGGTGTCATAGAAAGCCAACTCAACACTATTACAATAACATTTACTAACAGGTTTGGTGAAGGAATTCCGTACATTAGCACACAGCCTTGCTCCTAATAAAGCCCCACATAACTCAAGTCTAGGGATGGTTGTTGGCTTGATTGGTGCAACACGATTTTAAGAAACCAACAGCTGTTCTTTTACGAACCCAACCTTAGTACTAGACTTTATATAAATACGAGTACATGCTCCATAAGCCTTTTCGGATGCGTCTGTAAACACATGAATCTCATTTGTAGTTGAATTGTCACATGAAATCCACCGGGGTACTTTAAGGGTGTTTAAACATGGTAGACTGTTCACGAACATTAACCAGGAGGTATGTATGTTACCTGGTATTTGCTCGTCCCAGTCACACTTAGCCGTCCATAGACTTTGGATGATAATTTTAGCCTCGGACCTAGCAAGGACCTACCAAGCCTAATGGGTCAAATATTTGACTAATCACAGATAAAATTTGGCGCTTTGTGATTGGTTTGCTGGTATCGACCGATATTGAATACTCAAGTGAATCAGATTTACATAGCCAATATAGGCCTAACGTTTTAGATGACACGTTTCTATCCTCAGACAAGTTCAACCTATCAGAATGCCCTGAAACACCGGCTATTTCTGTTAAAATATCTAAACTATTTTTTGATTGCCACTTTCTCAAATGAAAGTTAGCTGACGCTAAAATGGATGCAACTTCTTTACCCATCTGGACCACCTCGGAAACCGAGTCACCACCACTCAGATAGTCGTCGACGTAAAAATCCCGTTCAATGGACGTCCTTACAACGTCATTAGAGGCGGCTGTTGCTAGACTGACTAAGCTCTTAGTGGCTAAATAAGGGGCGGAAGCTGTACCATAGGTAACAGTATTAAGACTGTATGTTTGAAGTGGTAGCTTGGGGTCAGCACGAAAGATAATTTGCTGTAATTGACGTTGCGATGGTGTTACCTGAATGGCCCTATACATCTTCTCGATGTCACCAGAATAACAAACTTGTGCTGACGAAAACGTAGCAATATAGTTAAAAAACATAATAAACGGTATTGATAATAATTATGACTAACCCTTTTAGGCAAAAATGTTATTTCATTACAGATCAGATGATTACGTTCGCCGCAGCTACCAAACTCCGCGTTCCGCCGACTAGTGGCCGAGCGGCGCTGGCACGCTCTCCCCGCGCCCGCGCACTTCACTACTCGCGAGGAAAGAGGGCGCGACGGCGATTATGGCTTTATTCTTCGTTGAAAACGTAATGCTTACAATTGTGGCTTTATAAAAAACCTAATTATTTGAAAACCTGTACCGTTTTTAACTGTTTTGTTGAACTGGTTATATGGGGTATGATGAGCTGAATTTAATTATGCAATAAAAAAAGAAATCCCTTCTGTTCGTTAGGGCACTATTCGTAGGATACAACGATTTGTTCCGCAACGAACATATATAAGTCTGACAGAATGGTTTTGATTCCTACTTTTAATTATCTGACAAATCAACAGCATTCATAAAAACATCAAATAACACACTAGACTGTGAAAAACAACTGTTGTTTGCCACAAACATGAAAATGTCCAAAGTAGTACAAAATCTTCCATCATAACACATTAACAAACAGAACGTAATAAGTTAGCGCGCACAAGTACAGAGAGCTACTCATAAAATTAAGTTTTTTTTTTTATTTGAGTGGCATCTCTCAGTTCAACCTAGGAGGGTGTCGACTGTTTAACCGGACTATAAAATTAAGCTCAAACGTCCTATTTTTATACAACTACCCTCATTGACGTTCGCTATTCTCTAAAACGCAAAACTTTTTTTTCTCAGGCGTGGAGCTTCCAATACCATCCATACATTTAGGGATAGCATTTGTTGCGCTCATCGCATACAGACGTGCACATCAATGCAGTATAAAAATAAATAAATTAACACTTGCAATAAATTTTGACCCAGTTTAAGTGTATTAGCTTGATATAAAAATTCAACGTAGTAAGCAATTTTAACTAAAAATAATGGAGTAACTGGATTATACATAGTTATTATAATCTAAAAAAATGGAAAGCAGCCCCTTTAATCGGAGTGGGATGACGCCACGCAGCCCTCCGTCGACACCAACAGCGAGACCAACTCAACAACCAAAGCAGTACCAAGAAGAAGCCGTTGAACCAATCTCTACACCGGAGATTCAGAACTGGTTGGGGACCATTGAGCAGCACCTGAATGAGGTCTGTTTTATTGCTTCTGAGGGAAAACTCAATTCGGATCAGAAGCAAAGAATTAGCAATCTCTGCCGAAAAGTTGGACATGGTATTTCGCAATTGGCTGTTCAATACCAGTCGCTGAAATCAAGAGCCATACAAACACATACCGCTTTGAAAACGATGACCGAAGCACGATACCTAGCGGACTGTCTTACTGAGATGAATCGCACGATTCAGGAGTCCTGTACAAGGCAGGGTGCAACTCCCACATCTTTTGCCGATATGGTGAAGAAGGGGACCAGCAGTTTTATTCGCCCCAATAATCTTAGCTCCGTGGCGATTTTTCCATGCGACAATACAAAGACCAGTGATGATACCAAGAACATGGTACAAAAAATCATATGCCCTGGTGAAATAAAGCTAAAAGTACGAGGCGTACGTAAAATAGGAAAAGGAGGGCTTATCATCAGCACTGAAACCAAAGATGACGTAGACAAGCTCAAACAAACAGTCCAAATCGCTTCGTCAGGCCTTACCGTTGACGAACCTCGGAAACGCAAACCTCGCATTATTGTAATAGGAGTTCCCGCTTCGATGACTGAAAAGGAGGTCTTTAAATGCATTTACGACCAGAACATAACGGAAAAACTGCCTATGACCCTAGATACATTTCTGACCTCAATTAAACTTAGCCACAAATCTGGCAGAAAAGATGTTGAAAGCTGTAATTATATAATAGAAGTTTCAGCCGTCATTCGCAAGGCCCTCATCACGCAGGACAGATTATTTATAAATTGGACCTCCTGCCCGGTACGAGACTTCACACTAGTAACGAGATGTTACAGCTGCCATCAGTACGGTCATGCAGCTAAGACGTGCAAGGTCGCTGTCCCGGTTTGTGGACATTGCGGGGAAAAAGGACACTCTAGCCAAGACTGCGCGAAAAAAGCTGATGATCCAAAATGTGCCACATGTATGCGCTTTAAAAAACAAGCCAACCACAAGACGGGAGACGCTGTTTGTCCGGCTAAACTGGCTGCCGAATACAGGTACATTAACTCGATTGACTATGAAGGCGCCTAAGAGTGCCACATATTTGTTTAAATCTTAGACTTAATTTATTGTTGTTAGTTTAAATAGAATGGATATTAATTTAATTACTGACATAGATAACTCATTTTTAACTGGGTCAAAGTCATGTGAGGTTGAGGACTGCAAACAATATCTTTCCCAGTATCAAAAGTCACTAACCATACTAACCCAAAACATACGTAGTGTTTATAAGAACATAGATAGCTTTAACATTTTTCTTCATAGACTTAACTTTAATTGTGATATTATGGTGGTAACTGAATGCTGGCTATCAAAGCGCCACGATAACCTCCCGAAAATACCAGGATACAACTTATTGTACACTAAAATCAACCACAATCAAAATGATGGTGTCGTTGTTTTTGCCAAGGAATCCTTAAAGGCCACAGTCGATGAACCTGATCTACAAGAATGTATTAGTAACTGCCTTATCATCAAAATTGGTACATCTACAGCGATAATTGCTTTGTATAGATCCCCTTCCGCTAGAAACTTAACACATTCGAGTCCACCCCAGTTTCATAGTGCGCATGTGCCATCCCACCATACATATTGCAAGTGGACCCTCCAGGTGGGTCACTGGCATTACGTTTGCGGTAAAGTGAACCCACTTGGAGGGCTCTCGGCATTAGGTTTGAGATTAAGATTTAAAACCCTAAAATAAGTGGTAAAATAGAATTTTCAGGGGGTATTATCGCTATATTTGCTATCTGTGGGGGTAATTTCATGCCCTAGTAGGGTAGGGGAAGTGCAATAATCAAGAAATAACAAAAAATTGAAAAAGTAAAATCGTCCGCTTTGATCCCGTGACACCCACGGGATCAAAGCGGACGATTTTACTTTTTCAATTTTTTGTTATTTCTTGATTATTGCACTTCAACCTTTTGTGAGATTTTCATGCATTTTTTTTTAAATTTAATTTACGTAGTCTCAATTATTGTTACTTTTAGATTTTAATAAATAACATTTTAAAACTTTTGAATGATTACAAACATTGCATTTGCATTTGTAGGTAGTTTATTTGACAGTTAGTTTTGTGTGAACCACCCAGTAACTCTTGTAATACCGGATTATATTAGCTAGCGATACTCCGCAGCTGTGATGGATATCGATATCTTAACATAATAAACCAAACAAAAAACGGATTTGATGACATTTTGTTAGGTTAACGACCATAAGTAGTGCAGTTATTTTAAATACAACATCGATTTAAATCATAGATGTGCCCTTGCCGTACTTCGCGCGACCGTGTTCACACTGAGATGAGCTTGCTCGTTTAAACTTCACGGCATATAAATACGATATACTAATAAAATGTTGCAAAAAAAAAAACGAATTAAAAACAGAATACAAAAAAGTTAAAATTACTTTCGGAAGTCGGTGCTTTTGCTTGTTTTATCGACATTTTGTATGTTTGAGGTTTAAAGAAACCTAACACGAAGGGGATCGTAGTCTAGGCAATTTAATTGAAAAATGCTAAGCATTATTTATTCCCAATGTCAAGTCTGTAGCGATAATGGTTTCTGAAATATGTAGTTGTGAGTGCCTGTGAGAGATAAACGGGCAGGCAGACTAAATCTCACAGTAATAAGTATTAGTTTTTGTCTATTTTTATGCCGAACACTAAAAAGCCTCGATTGTGAACTCATTTTCGTGTCCTAAAATGGAAAAATAATTATTTTTAGAAAATATTAAAATCGTGCCTATGGTTTTTCATCCCTGAAATAGGACCCACCACGTGGGTTCGCGGCATCTAGGAAGAGGTCGAAAATTGATTGAAAATAAAAATGCTTGTAATTTGAAACCACGGCGTATTCTTATTAATCTTGTTAAAATATACAACTGTTTTTATTTTTACGTTATTTGATGCTGTATTCGCTAAGAAAAACGTACATTAAAAATGAGCCCACGAGGTGGGTTCTCGGCATCCCAAGTGCGACTTGAGTGAACCCACCAGGTGGGTTCCCGGCACTGAATGTGTTAACCTCTTTCCACAGTTCCCTAAACCTGATGTTTCAAGCACTTAGCCCATTTAAGAATGTAATACTAACAGGCGACATTAACATTAATATTGGCTCCGAAAACTGCGATGCAGGGACTCAAGATTACCTTAACATCTGCTCATACCATGGGTTTCTGCCTGCTCACACATTGCCTACTCATCAGAGCGGTTCTTGCCTCGATCATATGATGATCAAATCCTCATATGATCGATATCATCATAATTATATTACGCTTGTTGCTAACTCAACAATAACCAACCACCATTCTGTCTTACTAGCCGTAAATTTAACGCTGCCTAAGCAAAATCGCCCCCAGACAAAGACTAAATTAAACACAAACCAACTCGAATATGATTTACGCCACATTGATTATAGCCTAGTTTACAATACTGCTGACGCTAATTTAGCTTTATCGTACCTAATAAAACATGTCCAACAAGCAATATTACGTAATACGACAGTGGTGACAGTAAATAATCGTCTTCATAATATTAAACCTTGGATTACTCCTGGACTAATTCGGTGTATAAGACACAGAGATAAACTTCATCAGAGAACTAAGAAATACCCTGATAATTTAATCATTCTAAACACCTATAAAAGATACAGAAATTTCTGCAACAATCTCTTAAAGAAACTTAAAAATAACTATGATCAAAATGAATTAAATAAAGCAGGCAACAATAGCAAGCAAATTTGGAAGCATATTAAAAACGTCACCTATATGACTAAACAACGTGAATCAAATTCGAGGTTACTACTTACTAATCCTTCACCGCTCATATCCGCTAACAAAGTAAATAACTTTTTTGCTTATGTTGGGAAAACTTTGGCCGAACAGATTCCAAAACATTGCGCAACACCATCTTTCCAAAAATGAAACAATACCTGTAACCTGAAATCTTTTGCTATGATGGATACTGACGAAAATGAAATATCCCGAATCATTTCTGGCCTTAAAGATGACTGTGCAGTTGGATGGGATAATATAAGCAACAAGGTCCTTAAACTCTTTAAGCATGTATTGGCACCTCCCTTAACGCATATATTTCGAATCTGTCTTTCCAAAGGAATTTTCCCTAACTGTCTAAAAAAGCAGTTGTTATCCCTATCTATAAATCTGGAGACAGGGACTTGGTTAATAATTATAGGCCAATATCATTACTCCCCTCAATCTCAAAAATACTTGAGAAAATTATAAACAGCAGACTAGTTAGCTACCTAGCAAAAAACAACTTCTTGTCACCTGCGCAATTTGGCTTCAGAGCCAAATTATCCACAGCCGATGCGGTGCATAGCCTGACCAATTATGTCTCAGAAGAGCTAGCTAAAGGGAACCAGGTCCTAGGAGTCTTCCTTGATTTAGCGAAAGCCTTTGACACTGTCTCTGTTTCTGTGCTTTTAAGAAAATTAGAGGCCATGGGAATAAGGGGAACGCCACTAACATTACTTGCTGACTACTTAACCGACCGATACCAATGTGTTAGAATTGACAATTTTACGAGCGATGAGGAGAAAAATACTGGATTTGGTGTTCCCCAGGGAAGTATTTTGGGCCCTACCTTATTCCTGGTTTATATTAACGACCTGTGTAATTTAGATATCAAGCACGGCAAGATTATATCATATGCTGACGACACGGCACTATTTTTTTCTGCTAAAAACAGTAGCGAAGTCTTTGAAAACGCTCAACTCGGTTTTAACACTGTGACTAATTGGCTTCAAAGCAATCTACTAACATTAAATGCTGACAAGACAAAATATATTCAGTTCTCCATGCGTAAGCCTCAATTTAACACTGCTAACTTCCATATATGTGCCCATCAATGTGGTAACCTGTCAGTCAACATGTGCAACTGTCCTTCTATCCTCAAAACCAGTAACATTAAATACCTCGGGATTATAATAGACGACACACTCTCTTTTAGGCATCATATTGAAAGTCTGGTTAAAAGAGTGCGCAAATTAATATATGTATTTAAAAAAATACGAAACTTTGCAGATTCAAAATTAATCACACAAGTTTATTTCGCCCTATGTCAATCTATAACTCAATACTGTATCATTTCATGGGGTGGCGCATCAAAAACTATCTTGCTTCCCCTTGAAAAAGCTCAAAGAGCAATTTTAAAGGTAGCAACCTTCCATCCCTTTTTCTTTCCCACAGATCAGCTGTATAAATCCTGCAACGTGCTGACTGTGCGTCAGCTTTTCATTAACCACTTAGTATTAAAACAGCACACCATGCTCACGTACAATGCTGACACTACTAACAAAAGGCGGAATGACATAGTTTGCATTTCTAATATAACCTCCAAACATGTCTTTATCGAAAGATTCTTTTCTTTTTTAGGCCCATTTCTGTACAATAGATTAAATAGAAAACTAAGTATATATAAGTTAAATTATTTTAGCTGTAAAAAATGCATAATTGCATTTTTACAACCAATGTCATATGCACAGACAGAAGATCTACTTGTTGTTTGCAAATAAAGTGCTAACACGCCGTTTTTAATTAATTTTACTTTATATAAGTTTACTTTACTTTTCTTGTAACGTTAATTTATTTATTTTAAGGTTTTAAGGTTTATGCACCTTGTAGCCTGAAACACAGGTTCAACCTAGTTCAGGCAAATAAGCTAATGTGCTCTATTTTATTGATAAGACATGTTATTGTAAATGTGCCCCTTTTTATAAATAAACGATTATTATTATTTCCTTTATTCATATTTTTACAAACTAATTACATTTTTAAATATTCCTTAGAAAAAACAATATAAAAAACATTTAAAAATATAAAAAATTGCTGCCCGCCGGTATCGGGAACAGGATCCAAGCTACCGGTGGTCAGGGCTCCAGAGAGAGAAACCTCCTAACAATACGAGCCGTGTCCAGGAGTACTGCTTTCTGAATCAAGCCCTTGATCCAACTGCCTAACGAGAGCCTCCTCAGGTATTCATCGAGGCTCTTAGCAATTAAGCCATGGGCTGATACGACTATCGGCACAATGATCGCTGAGTCCACATCCCACATGTCGACAACCTCGCGAGCCAAGTCAAGATATTTTATTTGCTTATCTTTCTCGGCTTTCACGAGGTTCTCATCATGCGGGACCGTTATGTCAACAATCATTGCGCGCCGCTCTGATCGATCCACCACCACTATATCAAGCTTATTGGCTAAAATAGTCCTGTCAGTGATGATGGATTGATCCCAGTACAATGTGATATTGCCATTTTCGAGAACTGGGTCGGGCACATACCTATAGTACGGCACTTCCGATTCCACAAGTCTGTATTTTAGAGAAAGTTGCTGATGGATAATCCTGGCTACAAGGTTGTGTCTATGCAAGTACTCTCCGTTAGCCAAACGAGAACACATTTTTAAATATTTTTAGTAACAAAGATTATATAAAAAACATTTAAAAATATAGAAAATAGTAGCCCACCGGCATCGGGAACAGGGTCCGAGATACCGATGGTCAGGGCTCTTGAGTGAGGAACCTCCTAACAATACGCGCCGTGTCCAGAAGTACTGCTTTCTGAATCAAGCCCTTGATCCAACTGCCTAGCGAGAGCTTCCTCAGATGTTCGTCGAGGCTATTGGCTATTAAGCCATTGGCCGACACGACTATCGGCACAATGACTGCTGTACTCACGCCCCACATGTCGACAACCTCGCGAGCCAAATCTAGATATTTGAATTGTTTATCTTTCTCTGCTTTCACGAGGTTCTCGTCATGCGGAACCGTTATATCAACAATCATTGCGCGACGCACCAATCGATCTATCACCACAATGTCTGGCTTATTGGCAACAATAGTCCTGTCAGTGATGATAGGTCGATCCCAATACAACGTGATATTACCATTATCGAGAACTGGGTCGGGCGCATACTTATAGTATGGCACTTCTGATTCCACAAGGTTGTACTTCAAAGCAAGTTGCTGGTGGATAATCCTGGCAACGAGGTTGTGTCTATGCAAGTACTCTCCGTTAGCCAGACGAGAACACCCAGAAATAATAATATGTCGGATCGATTCTCCCGGACGGTGGCATGCCCGACATATGTCAACCGTGCCATCCTTCACAATGTATCTCCGGTAGTTATTCGTCATCATAACTTCGTCCATTATTGCACAGACAAAACCTTCGGTTTCCCCAAATAGGTCACCGAAGCGCAGCCAAGATACGGACGCTAAGAAGTCTACATCGGGCCCATGTAGGGCCCGGTAAAAGCGTCCGTGAAGTTCCTTGCCCTGCCATACCTCCTTGCGGTCATTAGTGTCTAATACTCTAGGCTTGCGCCAGTTCTCATTAGCCGGGGAGAGCGGGGTGAGGCCCTTGTCCACTGAGACCACATCTCGGTGCATCCCCACGTCGGCTTCTAGGAAATATTCCCTGAGACTGCATACCTCACGGTTGTGCAGGGTCTTAGCATTTAAGAAGCCACGACCCCCACACTTCCGCGGGATATACAGTCTCATCACCGACGACCGTGGGTGATGCATTCGATTTGCGGTCAGCAGTGCGCGGACCCTCCTATCCAGGGCATCAAGTTCCGTCTGAGTCCATTTGATTATGCCGAAAGAATACATCAAAACCGGCATGACCCAACCGTTGAAGGCGCGCACCTTGTTTCCGCCTGACAAAAGACTGTTTAGCACCTTATTCAGGCGGCCAAAAAAGCGTTCCCTCAACGATTCTCAATTCTCAATTCTCAATTCTTTATTGCGTACCATAATGTATAAAGGTGAAAGGAACATAAATTTAGTCACAATTATGGACCCTGTCGGGCACAGCATAGATTAAGTAGGAGAGAGGAGGAAGACTACTGGCTGTTTATTGCAGTTAGTACTGATATATTTATATAGATACTGTTTTATTAATGCATTTAGTTTTATTTTATAAAATTATATAGATTTATTTATTTGAACATTGTAATAACGTTTATTTTTTAATTATTCATTATTTATTATTATTGTTTTATTGTTTTATTAATTTATTCTTATTTTTATTTATGTAATACGTAATTAATTTATTTTTATTATCCCTAAGGTTTATAATTATATTATTTTCCATATTATAAGTAGGTGTGCATGTCATTAACGAGTATTTTTAGGAACAATTAGATAGTTACTTATAATTTATCATTTAAGTATTCGCTTATACTATAGTAGCATTTGCTCAAAAGGAAAAGCTTCAATTTGTTGATATAAGTGTTATATATATTTAGATTCTTTATTACTTCGGGTAACTTATTATAAATTTTTATGCACATGACCAAGGTACTAGTGGAGTGCATTTTTAGTCTCGATGTTGGTAAGTTTAGCCTATTTTTATGCCTTAAAAGAATTTTTGATTGTATGTCCTCTCTTTTTGTAAAGAATTCTGGATACTTTCGTACGAACTTACAAACTTCAAATATATAGAGACAGGGTAGGGATAAAATCTTTAGTTCCTGGAAGTGAGGTTTACAGCTATCGGTGGCTTCAATATTTACTAAGATTCTAATAAGTTTTTTTTGTAGGGTAAATAACGTGGGCGCGTCAGTGCTATTGCCCCATAGGATGACACCGTATTTAAACCATGCGTAGGCGTACGCGTAGTACGTTACTATTGCAGTTTTAAGGTCTGTTGTTTTTTTAATCTCGCGGAGGGCATATGAAAATTTTGATATTTTTGCTCTTATTCGATTGCTTCATGTCAGCGGTATTGATACCTAATGCTTCCGACATACCCAAATACTTGTAGGATTCTGTTAAGGAGAGGGATCTAAGGTGTATGGAATCCGAGAGTTGAGTTCCCACGGACTCCATAATCTCCCCTCGCTTTACATGCATGACTGCACATTTGTCCACACCAAATTCCATCCTGATGGCGCTACTGAAGGTTTCTGTTACCTTCAGTAGATCCATCAGTTGCAAATTGTTGGGGGCAAAGAGTTTCAGATCATCCATGTAAAGAAGGTGAGATATGACCTGACCACCTCTCCTCAACCTATAGCCTAGACTTGAACCCTCCAGCAGTGTGCTGAGAGGGTTCAAGGCTAGACAAAACCACAATAAATAAATAAAATAAATAAATATCGCTGGACATTACACACAGCACCATCTAGGTGCCACACTAAGCAACGACGCTTGTGTCGTGGACACCAGATGGTTGATAATACTACATAGATACTTTTACAATGGACTCAGACTATCACCCTGGAATATACCGCGTTCGATCCTTATCGGTTCGCTATTCCCCTGGATCTGTCGACATCCTGGATAGCGAAGAACCGTTCTCCAGTGCCCCATACATGACACCAGGAAGGTACGCAGAGTTGCATCTACTTTATACAACTCCAGCACCCTCATGAGCCATGTATGAGGCACAGAATCATAGGCTTTCTTGTAATCTATCCAACATGTAGACAGATCCCTTCGGGAGCGGCGAACCTGTTGGCTAATGGCCATATCAATGAGGAGCAGCTCCTTAGTACCGCGGGACCCATTCCTACATCCATTCTGAGAGGCAGACATGATAGAATTAGTCTCAATATGTTGATTGATTTTAGCTCTCAAAATGGATGTAAGAACTTTATAGACCGTTGGAAGACAAGTGATTGGTCTATAATTTTTGGGCTCCGCAGTACTACCTGATTTATGGAGCAGATGGGTAATTCCTGTCGTCAAGAACTGGGGCAGCGACCCTGACTCTAAGGCTGATTGAAACTGGGACGCCAAGCAAGTGTGCGATCTTTGGAACCACTTAATCCAGAAGTTGTGCAGTCCGTCCGGCCCTGGAGACTTCCAGTTAGGTAACGGACGGACTGCACGAGCTACGTCTTGGGGGCTGACCAGATGCTGCGCCAGAATGAACACATGGCGTCATCATCCGGCAGACGCGTGTCAGTCACACCTTGGTCTGGTCGCTCCCAAGCCTGATATACCCACCTTTCATCGCTTTGGAATGTGCGATTCTGAGTGTATCGCTCCACTCGCCGTTTGTACCGACGAATACGGCTTGCCCATGCACAGATCTTCTGCTTCAGGAAGTCGATACGCTCTGTGACGCAGGCTAAGTAATCTCGAGAACTAATATCAGTTCCCGAGAATGCCCGCCTCACAAAGCGCATCACTCTAGGACGAGTATTGCCCTCCCTGAAGCAGATTAACTTGCCGATGAGTGCTCTAGCCCCACCGATACGCCTCTCAATCCTGCACTGCCAAGCTGGAACAGCTAATTTTGGTCGTGTAGCTCCGTCGTTGTTGGGAAATTTAACGTGAGCTACACGACATGCCGCTACAGCTCCACAGTACAATATTGAGTGGGTATCGGCGAGGTCTTTGCTGCTGTCAAAGCAGGTTGACAGCTGCGAATCTAGAGCACACACCAGCGCCTTATTTTTCTTGTGCATTGGCAAACGAGGTAGACGTGGTCTAAGTTCAGGTGGTGTGGAACGGTACTCCCGGAACGCATCCTCCAAAGCGCTCCTCAATTGTACGTTGCATTGGCTACTCACGGATATAACTTCGTCATCCTCTTCACCACCGCGGTCGGATCGCGGCAAAGCACTGGGTACATTTTGTTGCTGTACCGCGATCATTGGCGAAGCAGGCGGAACTGGGTCACTCCGTGAATCGAGGCGTAGTCGATCAAGTACGGTGCCATCTAACATATGGTTACGCTGGATGACCCGCACCTGATCCGACAGTCGTTGTGCTGACACGCTGATAGCTGGCTCAAGCACCTGAAACAGAGAGAGCATCCGACTACGGTATGCAGTCAAGTTGCTTCCCCCCTCAGTAGCCCCATAATATGCGCGCATGACGTTCTCATTAATGGACAGAGTCCATCGCATGCGCGACACATTTCCACCGGCAGCGGGGACCCTGTTCGGGGCCGGTTGGCCTCGAGGTCCCAAGCCCGCTGGTGGCCGTCCTCTTCCTTGTCGTCGTGGTGGAGGTGGTGGTGTCGACGGCGGGGAGAAAAACTCGTCGCTCGAGCTCGACGCAACTGCAGCGACCGGTGACACGATGCTCACGGATGTGGCGCGTCCCGGCGGCTGCGAGGCGGAGCTGAGCGACGAGCCCGGAGATGGTGGGTGTGCCTGTTGCTTTGCCCGGCTTCTAGTCAGCATTCCTGGGTATTTGACGTTTCTTCAATATTCCTGCATTATTATTTATGTTCGAATTTCGTAGGTGCTCGTTCCAAATTATTTAATTCCATTTTCGTTCTTTTTTTTCTTGTATTCTGATTGTCCAAAACATATATAAAACATTTAAATTTGTCGAAAAATATATAAAATTATTGAATTGCAGAAAAAAGATTGCGTCACTTTGACACCCGGGCCACAGATTATTATATTATTATTATTTCCTTTATTCAATTATATACATATAAATTACATTTTTAAATATTTCTAAACAAATTAATATTAAAAAAAACATTTAAAAATATATTATTATTATATTATTAATATGACGATGATGTAAAGGGAGATACCAGATACCAGAGTCATTGCATTTTTTTTTGAATTCCTTTGTTTTAGTTTCTGAGTACGGAGCTCAATTTCCAGACGCGAGACGGCGTGTGGCGGTTGACGTGTGTAAACAGGGTCGAGAGTCGTGCAGCCCGGAGGGCAGACATTATGCGATTTATCTCCCGACGACATTTAATATGGGACATATTGAAGATTGATGATCAGATACCTGAGGCAGGTGGCGCGGCGGCGGCGAGCACCAACATGCACGCCCGCATAATAAACACTATTCGTTTCGATATCATTCCAAAAATCTTTTTCGCAAAAGTGGTCTGTGATCAGTCACATAATTATAGTGATTACCGAAAACATCGGAAGTGTCACGAGCGGGACTCGACCGTCGTCAATAAAATAATGCGGTATTTGTTATACTGTATCTATGCATACAATAGGTACATACAAATAAACAAAATTGAAGCGTCTGTTTATAATTTCTAAATAACGGCTTTTAATGAATGCATAATATATGAAAGTACATAACGTTACTTTTGTCTGTCTGGTTATTCTGACTAATTTCCGAAACGGCTGCACCGTTTCTGGCGGGACGTCTACTCACGGCTAGCTGATTTTACAAGGAGTTACTTAGGCAACTTTTGCTTTAAAGTGGATGCGCAAGGGTAGCCCGCGAAATTTAAATTTTCTTAAGTTTATTGCAATTTGCAGGCTAGTGTCAGGTTGTATGTTGATGAAAATATGAATCGCGCCAGTAACACGTATGGAGTTATAGAATTATAATCATTCAAATAATCAACACAGCCCTCCAAGCTCATATAACCCCATTCAATAGCTATTTCATGAAAAAGTCACTCAATGAGATTAAAGAGTTCCGCAGGAGAAGTCTGAAGATCATCTTTAAAAGCGCTCCGGATACCCAATAGAACCCAGGGCAGACATTCTGTCCAGTTATGGTCAGCGTGGCACATTATCACCGTTTTGAGTTGTCTGTGGAATCTTCCCACTAGGCCATTGCATACTCGAGGGTAGGCTGTGGTCTTTCGATGTTTGAATCCGACTATTTTGGCTAGATGTTGGAACAGTACGGATTCAAATTGCCGTCCTCTGTCTGTGTCATTATCCGTTGGACAACCAAAGCGAGAGATCCAGTTGGTCAGCAATGCTTTACCGACTGTTTCAGCGGTAATGTCTACAATCGTTGCAACTTCTGGCCACCTAGTGAAACGATCCAAGGCCGTCAAGCAGTATCGGTAGCTCTGTGAATCACAGTTTGATGGAGGAAGAGGACCTATTAGATCAATGTGGACGAAGGCAAATCTAGCACGGAGTTGCGTGGGCTTCGCGTCGCGATAGCGAGATCGTACTAAGGGTCAACCAAGGTGGCCAACCGTGCACTGAGACCGGCAACCGCACTCATGCGCAGCCTCTACGTCACCGCGTGACGACCGACACCGTGACAAATTGTGTAGTGTAAATGTTGTTGTGTAGGATTGAATGTTAAGGATCGCCACATGTTCATTGGCTTATAATCTATACTAATATTATAAAGCTGAAGAGTTTGTTTGTTTGTTTGTTTGTTTGTTTGAACGCGCTAATCTCAGGAACTACTGGTTCGAATTGAAAAATTCTTTTAGTGTTGGATAGCTCATTTATCGAGGAAGGCTATAGGCTATATATCATCACGCTACAATCAATAGGAGCGGAGCATCAATGAAAAATGTTGCAAAAACGGGGAAAAGTTATTATTTTTGAGAGCTTCCTTTGCGTGCGCTGGTTAAACGGTTAAAGTTGCACAAAAATAATGTAAGAGAGAATTATTCCTCTTAAAAATGTCTAAAAAAAAGTCCGCGACAGCACATGCCTATCTTTTAAGGTTGACTAACAATAACCATTTTTATTATTTTAAAATTTGGTCAAAAATAATGCTTTATTTGCAAAGGTATTTTTACCGACATAGTATTAATCCTTATCAAAATAAATATGTTAGTCATCTTTAGAATTCAATTGTGACCAAAATTGCCCTTTACACCATTCAATTTAGATGAATATCTTAGGAGATATCACAGTTTTAAAATAACTCCGCATCAAAATAAAGACGCGCGCGCTGTGAGGCGGGGCGTTTATGTTGTCGGGAAAACCAATGTGGTTAGATTCAATGCACAAATATTGTGCGTAACTTAGAGAAGGTTTTAGTTTTGGTTTCATTGTAATCAGTGCTCTCTATCAAAAGATTTATGAATTTAAAGTGTTCAAGAAGAACTTATGATCATTGTGTAAGCTGTAAGATACATGCAACGACATCTATTGCACCAAAATGGTACTAATTAATAAAAATGTGCTCACAAGATAACTTTTAAATCGGCTGACCGGCTTTACAAAAAAGTTCTGGTGGCACAAAAGTACTCTAGATTAGTCTACATGACGCTATAACCCTGTAGAGTGTGTGTTCAATCGCTTTCCATGCAGTATATTCTATCGGTCTAACTTGATGCTCGATAGGTGGCGCTGTTCATTTCACGCCCGTGTAAAATGTCGGAAGCTTGGTTTTTTAACCGACGAAACAAAAATAGGAGCTTCTCAATTCGACGTTTCTATATTTATTTTATTTTATGTATAACCTGACCACGCATAACTTTTTACAGAGAAGTCCGGTATGCATGATCCTTTTTTTTAAATTGAGAAATCGTGTTTCGGCCCATTTCCTGCACCTTGATGAGAACTTTAGATCTAGCTGGAGTATGACGTCATTGAAGTTCTAACGATGGAGACGGAAGGCAGTTGCTAGAGGTCCTTAAGAGTTTGCAGCAAGAATAACGTGTTTGGGCTCATTTCATGCACCTTGATGAGAACTTTAGGCCTTGCTGAAGTATGACTGTCATCGGAGGTCTGACGATGGAGACGGAAGGCAGTTGCAAGACGTCCTCAAGAGTTTGCAGCAACAATAACGTTTTTGGGCTCATTTTATGCACCTTGATGAGAACTTTAGGCCTTGCTGGAGTATGACTGTCATCGACGGTCAAACGATAGAGACAAATGGCAGTTGCAAGCGGTCCTAAACAGTTTGCAGCAGGTATAATGTTATTGGGCTCATTTCATGCACTTTGATGAAAACTTTAAACCTAACTCAGTATGACTTTCATCGAATGTCTGACGATGGAGGCGAATGGTAGTTGCAAGAGGTTCTCAAGAGTTTACAGCATCTATAACGTGTTTGGGCTCATTTCATGCACCTTGATGAGAACTTTAGACCTGCCTGGAGTATGGTCGGTTAAGGTTGTCGAGGGTCGCGGGCCTGTGGACGTTGAGTAATGGGCTAGCTCGCCATCCGTCCGTCTAATAACGACAGGCCGTGTCGACGGCGCATTCGTGTTCCACGCGCGCCTCAAAGAGATGTCAGCAAACGGGAAGGGGTCCGAGAAGACCGAGGCAGGCCTGGATTGCGGGACTGTTCGAAAGAGATACCGCGGCCCTAGAACACAAAGGGCAAAAGAAGGAACATGGATGGGTTTTAGTCAGTACAAGTCTGACACTCCCTTCCGCTCCGCCCAGAGTGGGATATTTGATTATTTCCCATCATTTGATTATTTCCCATCGGTAAAAAAAACGTAGGCCTTATTTGGAAAAGTAGAATATGTTTGCGATTAATGTAAATATTTCCGAGAAATTAAATTGTTAACTACTTGAATCTGTACTAATATTATAAAGCTGAAGGGTTTGTTTGTTTCGTTGATTGAACGCGCTAATTTCAGGAAGTGCTGGTATAAATTAGTTAAGTGTTGGATAGCCCATTTATCGAGGAGCGGAACATCAATGAAAAATGTTTCAAAAACAGGGATTTATTCCTTTTGACAGCTTCTGTTGTACGTGAACGGTTAAAAATACGCAATTATCATGAATGTCGGAATTGTCCCTCTTAAAAAGCTCAAAAAAAATGTCCATATATGTCTAACTTTTAAGGTTGAGGCACACTCTCTCTAACCCTCTCTTTCTTTGATGTACGCACGCACGCAGACGAAGTTGCGCGGGTCAGCTAGTCTATACTAATATTATAAAGCTGAAGAGTTTGTTTGTTTGTTTGTTTGAACGCGCTAATCTCAGGAACTACTGGTTCCAATTGAAAAAATCTTTTAGTGTTGGATAGCTCATTTATCGAGGAAAGCTATAGGCTATACATATTCACGCTACAATCAATAGGAGCAGAGCATCAATGAAAAATGTTGCAAAAACGGGGAAAAAATATTATTTTTGAGAGCTTCCTTTGCGTGCGCTGGTTAAACGGTTAAAGTTGCACAAAAATAATGTATTAGGGAATTATTGCTCTTAAAAATGTCTAAAAAAAAGTCCGCGACAGCACATGCCTATCTTTTATGGTTGACTCACAATAACCATTATTATGATTTTAAAATTTGGTCAAAAATAATGCTTTATTTGCAAAGGTATTTTTACCGACATATTATTAATCCTTATCGAAATAAATATGTTAGTCGTCTTTAGCGTTCAATTGTGACCAAAATTGCCCGTTACACCATTCAATTTAGATGAATATCTTAGGAGATATCACAGTTTTAAAATAACTCCGAATCAAAATTAAACAAAAAGAAGAGCAACACCAATCAACCCAAAATACTGTAAACACCTTGACTGAATCTCCATCGATATCACCAAAACACAATAAGCTTTTTCGTGACTAATCAAATCCAGATACTACATCAGAACATCAATGGTCTTATCGGTAAATCTGATGAACTTTCACTGTACTTGGACGAGTTAGATCATGACAATAAACATGTTGATGTTCTCTGTATCACTGAACATAATATGCTTAACGAGGATACTCATTTGCTTAAAATTCCCAATTATCAACTGATTTCATCTTACTCTAGGCACAATAGAAACGGAGGAGCGTGCATACTGGTACATAATAATCAAAAGGCTAAGTTAGTTGACATTAAGGAATATGCTATGAGAAATGTTGTGGAATGCAGTGCTATTGAACTTGTAGAGCATAATATAACTGTTGTCAACATATACAGACCCCCCAGCAATAAACTAGAAAAGGTAAATATATTTTTCTCAAAGCTTAACGAAATACTCAAAAAAATCTGTCTAAAAAATAAAAAGGTTATCATATGTGGTGATTTTAACATAAATGTGCTTAAAAGGGATAAAATGGTTCTAGAATTCGAGCAACTACTGGCTAGCTATCACCTTAAACTTATGATTAATGAGCCCACGCGCTTGGGTAGTAAAACATGTATTGACAACTTCATTTGCAATAAAAAAGGGTCCAGGTACGAGATACTAGAACTAGCTCTGTCAGATCACACTGCTCAACTGCTACAATACCCAGTGAAAGAAATTTGTAATATCTTATATTTTTATAAACAAAAACGAGATTATAGCTCTTCTAACATAGATAAGTTCGCTGAATGTGTCAAAAACCTCGCCTTCTGTGAAGTCTACAATGCTGGAACCGCGGAAGACGCGTTTAACAGGTTTCACGATGAATTTAAATTATTCTATGACCTTTGTTTTCCCTTAATTAAAGTTAAAATCCCAGTACACAGGCGACCTAAATGGATATCAAAAGGTATTAGAGTCTGTTCTAAAAGAAAACGACAATTACTTTGGAAATATCGGAAATCATCAGATGTACAACATAAAGATTCATACAAAATATACAATAAAAGATTAAAAACAATAATTAAATTAACACAAAAATCTCAAAACGACTATTACATTAAAACGTCAGTTAATAAAGCTAAAGCAACATGGAATATCATTAATAACTATAAAACAAATGTTCACCAGATCAAAAAAATTGATAAGATAAAGGTAAAAGAAACACCAATCACAGATCCGACTTCTATAGCTAATGAATTCAATAATTTTTTCACAGCTCCAATCTATACTAATATTATAAAGCTGAAGAGTTTGTTTGTTTGTTTGTTTGAACGCGCTAATCTCAGGAACTACTGGTTCGAATTGAAAAATTCTTTTAGTGTTGGATAGCTCATTTATCGAGGAAGGCTATAGGCTATATATCATCACGCTACAATCAATAGGAGCGGAGCATCAATGAAAAATGTTGCAAAAACGGGGAAAAGTTATTATTTTTGAGAGCTTCCTTTGCGTGCGCTGGTTAAACGGTTAAAGTTGCACAAAAATAATGTAAGAGAGAATTATTCCTCTTAAAAATGTCTAAAAAAAAGTCCGCGACAGCACATGCCTATCTTTTAAGGTTGACTAACAATAACCATTTTTATTATTTTAAAATTTGGTCAAAAATAATGCTTTATTTGCAAAGGTATTTTTACCGACATAGTATTAATCCTTATCAAAATAAATATGTTAGTCATCTTTAGAATTCAATTGTGACCAAAATTGCCCTTTACACCATTCAATTTAGATGAATATCTTAGGAGATATCACAGTTTTAAAATAACTCCGCATCAAAATAAAGACGCGCGCGCTGTGAGGCGGGGCGTTTATGTTGTCGGGAAAACCAATGTGGTTAGATTCAATGCACAAATATTGTGCGTAACTTAGAGAAGGTTTTAGTTTTGGTTTCATTGTAATCAGTGCTCTCTATCAAAAGATTTATGAATTTAAAGTGTTCAAGAAGAACTTATGATCATTGTGTAAGCTGTAAGATACATGCAACGACATCTATTGCACCAAAATGGTACTAATTAATAAAAATGTGCTCACAAGATAACTTTTAAATCGGCTGACCGGCTTTACAAAAAAGTTCTGGTGGCACAAAAGTACTCTAGATTAGTCTACATGACGCTATAACCCTGTAGAGTGTGTGTTCAATCGCTTTCCATGCAGTATATTCTATCGGTCTAACTTGATGCTCGATAGGTGGCGCTGTTCATTTCACGCCCGTGTAAAATGTCGGAAGCTTGGTTTTTTAACCGACGAAACAAAAATAGGAGCTTCTCAATTCGACGTTTCTATATTTATTTTATTTTATGTATAACCTGACCACGCATAACTTTTTACAGAGAAGTCCGGTATGCATGATCCTTTTTTTTAAATTGAGAAATCGTGTTTCGGCCCATTTCCTGCACCTTGATGAGAACTTTAGATCTAGCTGGAGTATGACGTCATTGAAGTTCTAACGATGGAGACGGAAGGCAGTTGCTAGAGGTCCTTAAGAGTTTGCAGCAAGAATAACGTGTTTGGGCTCATTTCATGCACCTTGATGAGAACTTTAGGCCTTGCTGAAGTATGACTGTCATCGGAGGTCTGACGATGGAGACGGAAGGCAGTTGCAAGACGTCCTCAAGAGTTTGCAGCAACAATAACGTTTTTGGGCTCATTTTATGCACCTTGATGAGAACTTTAGGCCTTGCTGGAGTATGACTGTCATCGACGGTCAAACGATAGAGACAAATGGCAGTTGCAAGCGGTCCTAAACAGTTTGCAGCAGGTATAATGTTATTGGGCTCATTTCATGCACTTTGATGAAAACTTTAAACCTAACTCAGTATGACTTTCATCGAATGTCTGACGATGGAGGCGAATGGTAGTTGCAAGAGGTTCTCAAGAGTTTACAGCATCTATAACGTGTTTGGGCTCATTTCATGCACCTTGATGAGAACTTTAGGCCTTGCTGGAGTATGACTGTCATCGACGGTCAAACGATAGAGACAAATGGCAGTTGCAAGCGGTCCTAAACAGTTTGCAGCAGGTATAATGTTATTGGGCTCATTTCATGCACTTTGATGAAAACTTTAAACCTAACTCAGTATGACTTTCATCGAATGTCTGACGATGGAGGCGAATGGTAGTTGCAAGAGGTTCTCAAGAGTTTACAGCATCTATAACGTGTTTGGGCTCATTTCATGCACCTTGATGAGAACTTTAGACCTGCCTGGAGTATGGTCGGTTAAGGTTGTCGAGGGTCGCGGGCCTGTGGACGTTGAGTAATGGGCTAGCTCGCCATCCGTCCGTCTAATAACGACAGGCCGTGTCGACGGCGCATTCGTGTTCCACGCGCGCCTCAAAGAGATGTCAGCAAACGGGAAGGGGTCCGAGAAGACCGAGGCAGGCCTGGATTGCGGGACTGTTCGAAAGAGATACCGCGGCCCTAGAACACAAAGGGCAAAAGAAGGAACATGGATGGGTTTTAGTCAGTACAAGTCTGACACTCCCTTCCGCTCCGCCCAGAGTGGGATATTTGATTATTTCCCATCATTTGATTATTTCCCATCGGTAAAAAAAACGTAGGCCTTATTTGGAAAAGTAGAATATGTTTGCGATTAATGTAAATATTTCCGAGAAATTAAATTGTTAACTACTTGAATCTGTACTAATATTATAAAGCTGAAGGGTTTGTTTGTTTCGTTGATTGAACGCGCTAATTTCAGGAAGTGCTGGTATAAATTAGTTAAGTGTTGGATAGCCCATTTATCGAGGAGCGGAACATCAATGAAAAATGTTTCAAAAACAGGGATTTATTCCTTTTGACAGCTTCTGTTGTACGTGAACGGTTAAAAATACGCAATTATCATGAATGTCGGAATTGTCCCTCTTAAAAAGCTCAAAAAAAATGTCCATATATGTCTAACTTTTAAGGTTGAGGCACACTCTCTCTAACCCTCTCTTTCTTTGATGTACGCACGCACGCAGACGAAGTTGCGCGGGTCAGCTAGTCTATACTAATATTATAAAGCTGAAGAGTTTGTTTGTTTGTTTGTTTGAACGCGCTAATCTCAGGAACTACTGGTTCCAATTGAAAAAATCTTTTAGTGTTGGATAGCTCATTTATCGAGGAAAGCTATAGGCTATACATATTCACGCTACAATCAATAGGAGCAGAGCATCAATGAAAAATGTTGCAAAAACGGGGAAAAATTATTATTTTTGAGAGCTTCCTTTGCGTGCGCTGGTTAAACGGTTAAAGTTGCACAAAAATAATGTATTAGGGAATTATTGCTCTTAAAAATGTCTAAAAAAAAGTCCGCGACAGCACATGCCTATCTTTTATGGTTGACTCACAATAACCATTATTATGATTTTAAAATTTGGTCAAAAATAATGCTTTATTTGCAAAGGTATTTTTACCGACATATTATTAATCCTTATCGAAATAAATATGTTAGTCGTCTTTAGCGTTCAATTGTGACCAAAATTGCCCGTTACACCATTCAATTTAGATGAATATCTTAGGAGATATCACAGTTTTAAAATAACTCCGAATCAAAATTAAACAAAAAGAAGAGCAACACCAATCAACCCAAAATACTGTAAACACCTTGACTGAATCTCCATCGATATCACCAAAACACAATAAGCTTTTTCGTGACTAATCAAATCCAGATACTACATCAGAACATCAATGGTCTTATCGGTAAATCTGATGAACTTTCACTGTACTTGGACGAGTTAGATCATGACAATAAACATGTTGATGTTCTCTGTATCACTGAACATAATATGCTTAACGAGGATACTCATTTGCTTAAAATTCCCAATTATCAACTGATTTCATCTTACTCTAGGCACAATAGAAACGGAGGAGCGTGCATACTGGTACATAATAATCAAAAGGCTAAGTTAGTTGACATTAAGGAATATGCTATGAGAAATGTTGTGGAATGCAGTGCTATTGAACTTGTAGAGCATAATATAACTGTTGTCAACATATACAGACCCCCCAGCAATAAACTAGAAAAGGTAAATATATTTTTCTCAAAGCTTAACGAAATACTCAAAAAAATCTGTCTAAAAAATAAAAAGGTTATCATATGTGGTGATTTTAACATAAATGTGCTTAAAAGGGATAAAATGGTTCTAGAATTCGAGCAACTACTGGCTAGCTATCACCTTAAACTTATGATTAATGAGCCCACGCGCTTGGGTAGTAAAACATGTATTGACAACTTCATTTGCAATAAAAAAGGGTCCAGGTACGAGATACTAGAACTAGCTCTGTCAGATCACACTGCTCAACTGCTACAATACCCAGTGAAAGAAATTTGTAATATCTTATATTTTTATAAACAAAAACGAGATTATAGCTCTTCTAACATAGATAAGTTCGCTGAATGTGTCAAAAACCTCGCCTTCTGTGAAGTCTACAATGCTGGAACCGCGGAAGACGCGTTTAACAGGTTTCACGATGAATTTAAATTATTCTATGACCTTTGTTTTCCCTTAATTAAAGTTAAAATCCCAGTACACAGGCGACCTAAATGGATATCAAAAGGTATTAGAGTCTGTTCTAAAAGAAAACGACAATTACTTTGGAAATATCGGAAATCATCAGATGTACAACATAAAGATTCATACAAAATATACAATAAAAGATTAAAAACAATAATTAAATTAACACAAAAATCTCAAAACGACTATTACATTAAAACGTCAGTTAATAAAGCTAAAGCAACATGGAATATCATTAATAACTATAAAACAAATGTTCACCAGATCAAAAAAATTGATAAGATAAAGGTAAAAGAAACACCAATCACAGATCCGACTTCTATAGCTAATGAATTCAATAATTTTTTCACAGCTCCAATCTATACTAATATTATAAAGCTGAAGAGTTTGTTTGTTTGTTTGTTTGAACGCGCTAATCTCAGGAACTACTGGTTCGAATTGAAAAATTCTTTTAGTGTTGGATAGCTCATTTATCGAGGAAGGCTATAGGCTATATATCATCACGCTACAATCAATAGGAGCGGAGCATCAATGAAAAATGTTGCAAAAACGGGGAAAAGTTATTATTTTTGAGAGCTTCCTTTGCGTGCGCTGGTTAAACGGTTAAAGTTGCACAAAAATAATGTAAGAGAGAATTATTCCTCTTAAAAATGTCTAAAAAAAAGTCCGCGACAGCACATGCCTATCTTTTAAGGTTGACTAACAATAACCATTTTTATTATTTTAAAATTTGGTCAAAAATAATGCTTTATTTGCAAAGGTATTTTTACCGACATAGTGTTAATCCTTATCAAAATAAATATGTTAGTCATCTTTAGAATTCAATTGTGACCAAAATTGCCCTTTACACCATTCAATTTAGATGAATATCTTAGGAGATATCACAGTTTTAAAATAACTCCGCATCAAAATAAAGACGCGCGCGCTGTGAGGCGGGGCGTTTATGTTGTCGGGAAAACCAATGTGGTTAGATTCAATGCACAAATATTGTGCGTAACTTAGAGAAGGTTTTAGTTTTGGTTTCATTGTAATCAGTGCTCTCTATCAAAAGATTTATGAATTTAAAGTGTTCAAGAAGAACTTATGATCATTGTGTAAGCTGTAAGATACATGCAACGACATCTATTGCACCAAAATGGTACTAATTAATAAAAATGTGCTCACAAGATAACTTTTAAATCGGCTGACCGGCTTTACAAAAAAGTTCTGGTGGCACAAAAGTACTCTAGATTAGTCTACATGACGCTATAACCCTGTAGAGTGTGTGTTCAATCGCTTTCCATGCAGTATATTCTATCGGTCTAACTTGATGCTCGATAGGTGGCGCTGTTCATTTCACGCCCGTGTAAAATGTCGGAAGCTTGGTTTTTTAACCGACGAAACAAAAATAGGAGCTTCTCAATTCGACGTTTCTATATTTATTTTATTTTATGTATAACCTGACCACGCATAACTTTTTACAGAGAAGTCCGGTATGCATGATCCTTTTTTTTAAATTGAGAAATCGTGTTTCGGCCCATTTCCTGCACCTTGATGAGAACTTTAGATCTAGCTGGAGTATGACGTCATTGAAGTTCTAACGATGGAGACGGAAGGCAGTTGCTAGAGGTCCTTAAGAGTTTGCAGCAAGAATAACGTGTTTGGGCTCATTTCATGCACCTTGATGAGAACTTTAGGCCTTGCTGAAGTATGACTGTCATCGGAGGTCTGACGATGGAGACGGAAGGCAGTTGCAAGACGTCCTCAAGAGTTTGCAGCAACAATAACGTTTTTGGGCTCATTTTATGCACCTTGATGAGAACTTTAGGCCTTGCTGGAGTATGACTGTCATCGACGGTCAAACGATAGAGACAAATGGCAGTTGCAAGCGGTCCTAAACAGTTTGCAGCAGGTATAATGTTATTGGGCTCATTTCATGCACTTTGATGAAAACTTTAAACCTAACTCAGTATGACTTTCATCGAATGTCTGACGATGGAGGCGAATGGTAGTTGCAAGAGGTTCTCAAGAGTTTACAGCATCTATAACGTGTTTGGGCTCATTTCATGCACCTTGATGAGAACTTTAGGCCTTGCTGGAGTATGACTGTCATCGACGGTCAAACGATAGAGACAAATGGCAGTTGCAAGCGGTCCTAAACAGTTTGCAGCAGGTATAATGTTATTGGGCTCATTTCATGCACTTTGATGAAAACTTTAAACCTAACTCAGTATGACTTTCATCGAATGTCTGACGATGGAGGCGAATGGTAGTTGCAAGAGGTTCTCAAGAGTTTACAGCATCTATAACGTGTTTGGGCTCATTTCATGCACCTTGATGAGAACTTTAGACCTGCCTGGAGTATGGTCGGTTAAGGTTGTCGAGGGTCGCGGGCCTGTGGACGTTGAGTAATGGGCTAGCTCGCCATCCGTCCGTCTAATAACGACAGGCCGTGTCGACGGCGCATTCGTGTTCCACGCGCGCCTCAAAGAGATGTCAGCAAACGGGAAGGGGTCCGAGAAGACCGAGGCAGGCCTGGATTGCGGGACTGTTCGAAAGAGATACCGCGGCCCTAGAACACAAAGGGCAAAAGAAGGAACATGGATGGGTTTTAGTCAGTACAAGTCTGACACTCCCTTCCGCTCCGCCCAGAGTGGGATATTTGATTATTTCCCATCATTTGATTATTTCCCATCGGTAAAAAAAACGTAGGCCTTATTTGGAAAAGTAGAATATGTTTGCGATTAATGTAAATATTTCCGAGAAATTAAATTGTTAACTACTTGAATCTGTACTAATATTATAAAGCTGAAGGGTTTGTTTGTTTCGTTGATTGAACGCGCTAATTTCAGGAAGTGCTGGTATAAATTAGTTAAGTGTTGGATAGCCCATTTATCGAGGAGCGGAACATCAATGAAAAATGTTTCAAAAACAGGGATTTATTCCTTTTGACAGCTTCTGTTGTACGTGAACGGTTAAAAATACGCAATTATCATGAATGTCGGAATTGTCCCTCTTAAAAAGCTCAAAAAAAATGTCCACATATGTCTAACTTTTAAGGTTGAGGCACACTCTCTCTAACCCTCTCTTTCTTTGATGTACGCACGCACGCAGACGAAGTTGCGCGGGTCAGCTAGTACCAAATAAGCGATCTACTAACATTAATCACCACTGTAAAATTAAATGTAACAGTTTAAACTCACTCTTTATGAGACCATGCACTGCAGAGAGTATTGTAAAAATAATAAAATCATTAAAAAACACTCATAGTACAGGGCATGATGGAATAACTACGCAAATACTTAAGGCAGTGGCGGAATTAGTAGCCCCAGTGCTCTCCCACATTATCAATAAATGTATCGAAGATGGTGTGTTCCCAACAAAACTTAAACTGTCCATAGTTATTCCCATATTTAAAAAACAGGACAGGGAAGATATGAATTGTTACAGACCGATATCACTAATACCTGTTTTATCAAAAGTTTTCGAAAAAGTAATTTACAACAACCTTTACACTTATATCGAAAAACACAACATTCTATCAAAAGAGCAAATGGGTTTTAGAAAAAATAAATCAATACACGATGCACTATACACCTTTCTAAAAACAGTACTGAAAGGTATAGATGGCAAAAAAGAAGTCACAGCGCTCTACATGGATATGACAAAAGCCTTTGACTGCGTCAACCATGACCTGTTATTAGCTAAATTGGAAGCATACGGGATGCGAGGAAAGGCTAGAGATATCATAGAATCTTACTTAAGAAACAGGGAACAACAGACTGAAATATCTAACATTTCACATGTAACAAAAATGGAAACGAAACACCTATCAACTTCGATAAGAGTTTGCAAAGGTGTACCACAAGGGAGCATCTTGGGACCTTTGCTCTTTATAATGTACTAGCTGACCCGCGCAACTTCGTCTGCATGCGTGCGTACATAAAAGAAAGAGAGGGTTAGAGTGCGCGTCAACCTTAAAAGTTAGACATATGCCATTGCGGACATTTTTTTAGAGCTTTTTAAGAGGGACAATTCCGACATATATGATAATTGCGTATTTCTAACCGTTCACGTACAACGGAAGCTGTACAGATTCAAGTAGTTAACAATTTAATTTCTCGGAAATATTTGCATTAATCGCAAACATATTCTACTTATGTTTTTCCAAGTAAGGCCTACCTTTTTTTTACCGATGGGAAATAATCAAATGACCCCCCCCACTGTGGGCGCAGTGGAAGGCAGTGTCAGACTTGTACTGACTAAAACCCATCCATGTTCCTTCTTTTGCCCTTTGTGTTCTAGGACCGCGGTATCTCTCGAACAGTCCCGCAACCCAGGCATGCCTCGGTCTTCCCGGACCCCTTCCCGTTTGCTGACATCTCTATGAGGCGCGCGTGGAACACGAATGCGCCGTCGACACGGCCTGTCATTATTAGACTGACGGATGGTGAGCTAGCCCATTACTCAATGTCCACAGGCCCGCGACCCTCGACAACCTTAACCGACCATACTCCAGGCAGGTCTAAAGTTCTCATCAAGGTGCATGAAATGAGCTCAAACACGATATAGATGCTGTAAACTCTTGAGAACCTCTTTTAAGTACCATTCGCCTCCATCGTCAGACATTCGATGAAAGTCATACTGAGTTAGGTTTAAAGTTTTCATCAAAGTGCATGAAATGAGCCCAATAATATTATACCTGCTGGAAACTGTTTAGGACCGCTTGCAACTGCCATTTGTCTCTATCGTTTGACCGTCGATGACAGTCATACTCCAGCAAGGCCTAAAGTTCTCATCAAGGTGCATGAAATGTGCCCAAACACGTTATTTTTGCTGCAAACTCTTGAGGACCTCTTGCAACTGCCTTCCGTCTCCATCGTCAGACCTTCGATGACAGTCATACTTCAGTAAGGCCTAAAGTTCTCATCAAGGTGCATGAAATGAGCCTAAACACGTTATTCTTGCTACAAACTCTTGAGGACCTCTTGCAACTGCCTTCCGTCTCCATCGTTAGACCTTCGATGACGTCATACTCCAGCAAGGCCTAAAGTTCTCATCAAGGTGCAGGAAATGAGCCTAAACACGATTTCTCAATTTAAAAAAAAAGGATAATGCATATGTTCGGAGTTCTCTGTTAAAAGTTATGCGTGGTCAGGTCATACATAAAATTAAAAAAATATAGACACTGAATTGAGAACCTCCTCTTTTTGTTTCGTCGGTTAAAAAACCAAGCTTCCGACATTTTACACGGGCGAGGGTCATTCTTTCACGAAAAACACCACGATTCAGAAAATGGAGTGAAATGAACAGCGCCATCTATCGATCACCAAGTTAGACCGATAGAATATACTGCATGGAAAGTGATCGAACACACACTCTACAGGGTTATAGCGTCATGTAGACTAATCTAGAGTACTTTTTGCCATCAGAACTTTTTTGTCAAGCCGGTCAGCTGATTTAAAAGTTATCTTGTGAGCACATTTTTATTAATTAGTACCATTGTGGTGCAATAGATGTCGTTGCATGTATCTTACACAATGATCATAAGTTCTTATTGAACACTTTAAATTCATAAATCTTTTGATAGAGAGTACTGATTACAATGAAACAAAAACTACAACCTTCTCTAAGTTACGCACAATGTTTGTGCATTGAATCTAATCACATTGGTTTTCCTAACAACATGAACGCCCGCCTCGCAGCGAGCGCGTGTCTTTATTTTGAATCAGAATCAGAATCAGAATCAGAATCATTTATTTGCGAAATATGGGTAGTTCAAGAGGTGACATTTTTATATAAGAGCTTTAGACCATATCCTACCATGACAGGTGTGCAAACATTAGGTATAAATACCAATTAAATAGTAAATTCTTCTCTTACCAATCTTACCAATTTTAAAATATTAGTTATAAATTTCAATACAAACAAAATATTACATTCTCAAATATCAATACAAACAAAATACCTATTACATTCTCAAATTTCAATACAAATTCCATTACATTATCAATTAATTCAATATTATTAACTAGTCATTTACATTTATCATTTAAATAATCAAGAACAGAATAATAACATTTATCAATAAGGAATTTTTTTAACTGGTTTTTAAATACATTTAAATTCTTGGATTCTTTTATATCCTTGGGCAGTTTGTTATATATTTTAGGGCCCATACAGAAGGGACTCTTGTCAAACATAACCGTTCTGTGACTTACTGCACGAAGTGTACTTGCAAGTCTGGTACTTTTTAAGGTTGGATATTTACCTAATTTTTTTCTTATGGCCAATGCTAGTTCATATATGTATAATGATGGAAATGTCAATATTTTTAAACTAATAAAGTGCGGTTTACAGGAGTCAGTTGATTGTAGTGCACAAATTGCTCGAATACATTTCTTCTGAGCTTTGAAAACGATATCTCTGCCAGTGGCATTCCCCCAGAACATTATACCATATCTAAGTGTAGAACCCACATACGCATGATACGCTGACAGGAGAGCATTTTGATTTACAACTTTACGAAGCATATAAATAGCATAAGAGTAACGGCTTAGTTTTAAACACACTTGTTCAATATGTGTCTTCCATGTCATGTCTGAGTCTATGTGTAGTCCTAGAAATTTTGTGGTATATATTTTGCTTATGTTTGTTTGTTCATAATTTATATTTAAGGTACTATCTTTTGAGTTTCTATTTTTAAATGTCATTATATATGTTTTTGTTAGATTAATTTGGAGTTCATTCAGTTTTAACCAGTTAACAATTGATGCTAGCGTAGAGTTTATCACATTCTCATAATATGTCTTAGAGTCATCAGATACAAATATTGCAGTACCATCATCAGCATACAAAACCATGGGGGATTCGATTGATAGAGGGAGATCATTGATATCTATACTAATATTATAAAGCTGAAGAGTTTGTTTGTTTGTTTGTTTGTTTGTTTGAACGCGCTAATCTCAGGAACTACTGGTTCGAATTGAAAAATTCTTTTAGTGTTGGATAGCTCATTTATCGAGGAAGGCTATAGGCTATATATCATCACGCTACAATCAATAGGAGCGGAGCATCAATGAAAAATGTTGCAAAAACGGGGAAAAGTTATTATTTTTGAGAGCTTCCTTTGCGTGCGCTGGTTAAACGGTTAAAGTTGCACAAAAATAATGTAAGAGAGAATTATTCCTCTTAAAAATGTCTAAAAAAAAGTCCGCGACAGCACATGCCTATCTTTTAAGGTTGACTAACAATAACCATTTTTATTATTTTAAAATTTGGTCAAAAATAATGCTTTATTTGCAAAGGTATTTTTACCGACATAGTATTAATCCTTATCAAAATAAATATGTTAGTCATCTTTAGAATTCAATTGTGACCAAAATTGCCCTTTACACCATTCAATTTAGATGAATATCTTAGGAGATATCACAGTTTTAAAATAACTCCGCATCAAAATAAAGACGCGCGCGCTGTGAGGCGGGGCGTTTATGTTGTCGGGAAAACCAATGTGGTTAGATTCAATGCACAAATATTGTGCGTAACTTAGAGAAGGTTTTAGTTTTGGTTTCATTGTAATCAGTGCTCTCTATCAAAAGATTTATGAATTTAAAGTGTTCAAGAAGAACTTATGATCATTGTGTAAGCTGTAAGATACATGCAACGACATCTATTGCACCAAAATGGTACTAATTAATAAAAATGTGCTCACAAGATAACTTTTAAATCGGCTGACCGGCTTTACAAAAAAGTTCTGGTGGCACAAAAGTACTCTAGATTAGTCTACATGACGCTATAACCCTGTAGAGTGTGTGTTCAATCGCTTTCCATGCAGTATATTCTATCGGTCTAACTTGATGCTCGATAGGTGGCGCTGTTCATTTCACGCCCGTGTAAAATGTCGGAAGCTTGGTTTTTTAACCGACGAAACAAAAATAGGAGCTTCTCAATTCGACGTTTCTATATTTATTTTATTTTATGTATAACCTGACCACGCATAACTTTTTACAGAGAAGTCCGGTATGCATGATCCTTTTTTTTAAATTGAGAAATCGTGTTTCGGCCCATTTCCTGCACCTTGATGAGAACTTTAGATCTAGCTGGAGTATGACGTCATTGAAGTTCTAACGATGGAGACGGAAGGCAGTTGCTAGAGGTCCTTAAGAGTTTGCAGCAAGAATAACGTGTTTGGGCTCATTTCATGCACCTTGATGAGAACTTTAGGCCTTGCTGAAGTATGACTGTCATCGGAGGTCTGACGATGGAGACGGAAGGCAGTTGCAAGACGTCCTCAAGAGTTTGCAGCAACAATAACGTTTTTGGGCTCATTTTATGCACCTTGATGAGAACTTTAGGCCTTGCTGGAGTATGACTGTCATCGACGGTCAAACGATAGAGACAAATGGCAGTTGCAAGCGGTCCTAAACAGTTTGCAGCAGGTATAATGTTATTGGGCTCATTTCATGCACTTTGATGAAAACTTTAAACCTAACTCAGTATGACTTTCATCGAATGTCTGACGATGGAGGCGAATGGTAGTTGCAAGAGGTTCTCAAGAGTTTACAGCATCTATAACGTGTTTGGGCTCATTTCATGCACCTTGATGAGAACTTTAGGCCTTGCTGGAGTATGACTGTCATCGACGGTCAAACGATAGAGACAAATGGCAGTTGCAAGCGGTCCTAAACAGTTTGCAGCAGGTATAATGTTATTGGGCTCATTTCATGCACTTTGATGAAAACTTTAAACCTAACTCAGTATGACTTTCATCGAATGTCTGACGATGGAGGCGAATGGTAGTTGCAAGAGGTTCTCAAGAGTTTACAGCATCTATAACGTGTTTGGGCTCATTTCATGCACCTTGATGAGAACTTTAGACCTGCCTGGAGTATGGTCGGTTAAGGTTGTCGAGGGTCGCGGGCCTGTGGACGTTGAGTAATGGGCTAGCTCGCCATCCGTCCGTCTAATAACGACAGGCCGTGTCGACGGCGCATTCGTGTTCCACGCGCGCCTCAAAGAGATGTCAGCAAACGGGAAGGGGTCCGAGAAGACCGAGGCAGGCCTGGATTGCGGGACTGTTCGAAAGAGATACCGCGGCCCTAGAACACAAAGGGCAAAAGAAGGAACATGGATGGGTTTTAGTCAGTACAAGTCTGACACTCCCTTCCGCTCCGCCCAGAGTGGGATATTTGATTATTTCCCATCATTTGATTATTTCCCATCGGTAAAAAAAACGTAGGCCTTATTTGGAAAAGTAGAATATGTTTGCGATTAATGTAAATATTTCCGAGAAATTAAATTGTTAACTACTTGAATCTGTACTAATATTATAAAGCTGAAGGGTTTGTTTGTTTCGTTGATTGAACGCGCTAATTTCAGGAAGTGCTGGTATAAATTAGTTAAGTGTTGGATAGCCCATTTATCGAGGAGCGGAACATCAATGAAAAATGTTTCAAAAACAGGGATTTATTCCTTTTGACAGCTTCTGTTGTACGTGAACGGTTAAAAATACGCAATTATCATGAATGTCGGAATTGTCCCTCTTAAAAAGCTCAAAAAAAAATATCCACATATGTCTAACTTTTAAGGTTGAGGCACACTCTCTCTAACCCTCTCTTTCTTTGATGTACGCACGCACGCAGACGAAGTTGCGCGGGTCAGCTAGTACCAAATAAGCGATCTACTAACATTAATCACCACTGTAAAATTAAATGTAACAGTTTAAACTCACTCTTTATGAGACCATGCACTGCAGAGAGTATTGTAAAAATAATAAAATCATTAAAAAACACTCATAGTACAGGGCATGATGGAATAACTACGCAAATACTTAAGGCAGTGGCGGAATTAGTAGCCCCAGTGCTCTCCCACATTATCAATAAATGTATCGAAGATGGTGTGTTCCCAACAAAACTTAAACTGTCCATAGTTATTCCCATATTTAAAAAACAGGACAGGGAAGATATGAATTGTTACAGACCGATATCACTAATACCTGTTTTATCAAAAGTTTTCGAAAAAGTAATTTACAACAACCTTTACACTTATATCGAAAAACACAACATTCTATCAAAAGAGCAAATGGGTTTTAGAAAAAATAAATCAATACACGATGCACTATACACCTTTCTAAAAACAGTACTGAAAGGTATAGATGGCAAAAAAGAAGTCACAGCGCTCTACATGGATATGACAAAAGCCTTTGACTGCGTCAACCATGACCTGTTATTAGCTAAATTGGAAGCATACGGGATGCGAGGAAAGGCTAGAGATATCATAGAATCTTACTTAAGAAACAGGGAACAACAGACTGAAATATCTAACATTTCACATGTAACAAAAATGGAAACGAAACACCTATCAACTTCGATAAGAGTTTGCAAAGGTGTACCACAAGGGAGCATCTTGGGACCTTTGCTCTTTATAATGTACTAGCTGACCCGCGCAACTTCGTCTGCATGCGTGCGTACATAAAAGAAAGAGAGGGTTAGAGTGCGCGTCAACCTTAAAAGTTAGACATATGCCATTGCGGACATTTTTTTAGAGCTTTTTAAGAGGGACAATTCCGACATATATGATAATTGCGTATTTCTAACCGTTCACGTACAACGGAAGCTGTACAGATTCAAGTAGTTAACAATTTAATTTCTCGGAAATATTTGCATTAATCGCAAACATATTCTACTTATGTTTTTCCAAGTAAGGCCTACCTTTTTTTTACCGATGGGAAATAATCAAATGACCCCCCCCACTGTGGGCGCAGTGGAAGGCAGTGTCAGACTTGTACTGACTAAAACCCATCCATGTTCCTTCTTTTGCCCTTTGTGTTCTAGGACCGCGGTATCTCTCGAACAGTCCCGCAACCCAGGCATGCCTCGGTCTTCCCGGACCCCTTCCCGTTTGCTGACATCTCTATGAGGCGCGCGTGGAACACGAATGCGCCGTCGACACGGCCTGTCATTATTAGACTGACGGATGGTGAGCTAGCCCATTACTCAATGTCCACAGGCCCGCGACCCTCGACAACCTTAACCGACCATACTCCAGGCAGGTCTAAAGTTCTCATCAAGGTGCATAAAATGAGCCCAAAAACGTTATTGTTGCTGCAAACTCTTGAGGACGTCTTGCAACTGCCTTCCGTCTCCATCGTCAGACCTCCGATGACAGTCATACTTCAGCAAGGCCTAAAGTTCTCATCAAGGTGCATGAAATGAGCCCAAACACGTTATTCTTGCTGCAAACTCTTAAGGACCTCTAGCAACTGCCTTCCGTCTCCATCGTTAGAACTTCAATGACGTCATACTCCAGCTAGATCTAAAGTTCTCATCAAGGTGCAGGAAATGGGCCGAAACACGATTTCTCAATTTAAAAAAAAGGATCATGCATACCGGACTTCTCTGTAAAAAGTTATGCGTGGTCAGGTTATACATAAAATAAAATAAATATAGAAACGTCGAATTGAGAAGCTCCTATTTTTGTTTCGTCGGTTAAAAAACCAAGCTTCCGACATTTTACACGGGCGTGAAATGAACAGCGCCACCTATCGAGCATCAAGTTAGACCGATAGAATATACTGCATGGAAAGCGATTGAACACACACTCTACAGGGTTATAGCGTCATGTAGACTAATCTAGAGTACTTTTGTGCCACCAGAACTTTTTTGTAAAGCCGGTCAGCCGATTTAAAAGTTATCTTGTGAGCACATTTTTATTAATTAGTACCATTTTGGTGCAATAGATGTCGTTGCATGTATCTTACAGCTTACACAATGATCATAAGTTCTTCTTGAACACTTTAAATTCATAAATCTTTTGATAGAGAGCACTGATTACAATGAAACCAAAACTAAAACCTTCTCTAAGTTACGCACAATATTTGTGCATTGAATCTAACCACATTGGTTTTCCCGACAACATAAACGCCCCGCCTCACAGCGCGCGCGTCTTTATTTTGATGCGGAGTTATTTTAAAACTGTGATATCTCCTAAGATATTCATCTAAATTGAATGGTGTAAAGGGCAATTTTGGTCACAATTGAATTCTAAAGATGACTAACATATTTATTTTGATAAGGATTAATACTATGTCGGTAAAAATACCTTTGCAAATAAAGCATTATTTTTGACCAAATTTTAAAATAATAAAAATGGTTATTGTTAGTCAACCTTAAAAGATAGGCATGTGCTGTCGCGGACTTTTTTTTAGACATTTTTAAGAGGAATAATTCTCTCTTACATTATTTTTGTGCAACTTTAACCGTTTAACCAGCGCACGCAAAGGAAGCTCTCAAAAATAATAACTTTTCCCCGTTTTTGCAACATTTTTCATTGATGCTCCGCTCCTATTGATTGTAGCGTGATGATATATAGCCTATAGCCTTTCTCGATAAATGAGCTATCCAACACTAAAAGAATTTTTCAATTCGAACCAGTAGTTCCTGAGATTAGCGCGTTCAAACAAACAAACAAACAAACAAACAAACTCTTCAGCTTTATAATATTAGTATAGATATCAATGATCTCCCTCTATCAATCGAATCCCCCATGGTTTTGTATGCTGATGATGGTACTGCAATATTTGTATCTGATGACTCTAAGACATATTATGAGAATGTGATAAACTCTACGCTAGCATCAATTGTTAACTGGTTAAAACTGAATGAACTCCAAATTAATCTAACAAAAACATATATAATGACATTTAAAAATAGAAACTCAAAAGATAGTACCTTAAATATAAATTATGAACAAACAAACATAAGCAAAATATATACCACAAAATTTCTAGGACTACACATAGACTCAGACATGACATGGAAGACACATATTGAACAAGTGTGTTTAAAACTAAGCCGTTACTCTTATGCTATTTATATGCTTCGTAAAGTTGTAAATCAAAATGCTCTCCTGTCAGCGTATCATGCGTATGTGGGTTCTACACTTAGATATGGTATAATGTTCTGGGGGAATGCCACTGGCAGAGATATCGTTTTCAAAGCTCAGAAGAAATGTATTCGAGCAATTTGTGCACTACAATCAACTGACTCCTGTAAACCGCACTTTATTAGTTTAAAAATATTGACATTTCCATCATTATACATATATGAACTAGCATTGGCCATAAGAAAAAAATTAGGTAAATATCCAACCTTAAAAAGTACCAGACTTGCAAGTACACTTCGTGCAGTAAGTCACAGAACGGTTATGTTTGACAAGAGTCCCTTCTGTATGGGCCCTAAAATATATAACAAACTGCCCAAGGATATAAAAGAATCCAAGAATTTAAATGTATTTAAAAACCAGTTAAAAAAATTCCTTATTGATAAATGTTATTATTCTGTTCTTGATTATTTAAATGATAAATGTAAATGACTAGTTAATAATATTGAATTAATTGATAATGTAATGGAATTTGTATTGAAATTTGAGAATGTAATAGGTATTTTGTTTGTATTGATATTTGAGAATGTAATATTTTGTTTGTATTGAAATTTATAACTAATATTTTAAAATTGGTAAGATTGGTAAGAGAAGAATTTACTATTTAATTGGTATTTATACCTAATGTTTGCACACCTGTCATGGTAGGATATGGTCTAAAGCTCTTATATAAAAATGTCACCTCTTGAACTACCCATATTTCGCAAATAAATGATTCTGATTCTGATTCTGATTCTGATTCTGATTCAAAATAAAGACACGCGCTCGCTGCGAGGCGGGCGTTCATGTTGTTAGGAAAACCAATGTGATTAGATTCAATGCACAAACATTGTGCGTAACTTAGAGAAGGTTGTAGTTTTTGTTTCATTGTAATCAGTACTCTCTATCAAAAGATTTATGAATTTAAAGTGTTCAATAAGAACTTATGATCATTGTGTAAGATACATGCAACGACATCTATTGCACCACAATGGTACTAATTAATAAAAATGTGCTCACAAGATAACTTTTAAATCAGCTGACCGGCTTGACAAAAAAGTTCTGATGGCAAAAAGTACTCTAGATTAGTCTACATGACGCTATAACCCTGTAGAGTGTGTGTTCGATCACTTTCCATGCAGTATATTCTATCGGTCTAACTTGGTGATCGATAGATGGCGCTGTTCATTTCACTCCATTTTCTGAATCGTGGTGTTTTTCGTGAAAGAATGACCCTCGCCCGTGTAAAATGTCGGAAGCTTGGTTTTTTAACCGACGAAACAAAAAGAGGAGGTTCTCAATTCAGTGTCTATATTTTTTTAATTTTATGTATGACCTGACCACGCATAACTTTTAACAGAGAACTCCGAACATATGCATTATCCTTTTTTTTTAAATTGAGAAATCGTGTTTAGGCTCATTTCCTGCACCTTGATGAGAACTTTAGGCCTTGCTGGAGTATGACGTCATCGAAGGTCTAACGATGGAGACGGAAGGCAGTTGCAAGAGGTCCTCAAGAGTTTGTAGCAAGAATAACGTGTTTAGGCTCATTTCATGCACCTTGATGAGAACTTTAGGCCTTACTGAAGTATGACTGTCATCGAAGGTCTGACGATGGAGACGGAAGGCAGTTGCAAGAGGTCCTCAAGAGTTTGCAGCAAAAATAACGTGTTTGGGCACATTTCATGCACCTTGATGAGAACTTTAGGCCTTGCTGGAGTATGACTGTCATCGACGGTCAAACGATAGAGACAAATGGCAGTTGCAAGCGGTCCTAAACAGTTTCCAGCAGGTATAATATTATTGGGCTCATTTCATGCACTTTGATGAAAACTTTAAACCTAACTCAGTATGACTTTCATCGAATGTCTGACGATGGAGGCGAATGGTACTTAAAAGAGGTTCTCAAGAGTTTACAGCATCTATATCGTGTTTGAGCTCATTTCATGCACCTTGATGAGAACTTTAGACCTGCCTGGAGTATGGTCGGTTAAGGTTGTCGAGGGTCGCGGGCCTGTGGACATTGAGTAATGGGCTAGCTCACCATCCGTCAGTCTAATAATGACAGGCCGTGTCGACGGCGCATTCGTGTTCCACGCGCGCCTCATAGAGATGTCAGCAAACGGGAAGGGGTCCGGGAAGACCGAGGCATGCCTGGGTTGCGGGACTGTTCGAGAGATACCGCGGTCCTAGAACACAAAGGGCAAAAGAAGGAACATGGATGGGTTTTAGTCAGTACAAGTCTGACACTGCCTTCCACTGCGCCCACAGTGGGGGGGGTCATTTGATTATTTCCCATCGGTAAAAAAAAGGTAGGCCTTACTTGGAAAAACATAAGTAGAATATGTTTGCGATTAATGCAAATATTTCCGAGAAATTAAATTGTTAACTACTTGAATCTGTACAGCTTCCGTTGTACGTGAACGGTTAGAAATACGCAATTATCATATATGTCGGAATTGTCCCTCTTAAAAAGCTCTAAAAAAATGTCCGCAATGGCATATGTCTAACTTTTAAGGTTGACGCGCACTCTAACCCTCTCTTTCTTTTATGTACGCACGCATGCAGACGAAGTTGCGCGGGTCAGCTAGTCCAATATAAATGGCCAAATATCGGTATTTATTGTGTTAATAAACCATTTTACGAGATCAATTTTCATAATTCTTTCCTCAGTGGTAGTGCACGCCTTCCTTTAGGATAACTCTCTTGCAACCAGAGCCAGCGGGTAAGCTGTGCATGGCTTACTCGTTCATAACAATTATTATTTGCTACGTTAGTATTAAGATGTCATGTCCGTAAACATTGCGCAAACTGGTACTTTTTTATCCACATTTTGCAATATGATATTTATCAAATCGTAAACGGCCGTATTTATACCTTTATTTTTTCTGAAACCCATTTGTTCTGCTCTTAAGATGTTATATTTGGATAAGTAGTTATTAATTGAGTCATAGATTACTTTTTCGATAACCTTAGAAAAAATGGGTATTAAGGCAATTGGTCTATTCGTTAGATCTTCTTTATTGTTTTTTTTTTTTAAAGTGGCTTCACTATAGCTGTTTTTAAACTATCCGGAAATACTCCAGTACTGATACATAAGTTAAAGACACAAATGCAAGGCGATGTCGCCTGATACGAATTTTACAATCTTTGTTGATATACCATCATATACAGTGCTACTTTTATTTTTTAATGATTGTATCGCTCTCATAATATCTTGGGAGAGCAGTGGTGGCCCAGTGGTGGCGGCCCCGACTTACAAACAATAAGTCGTGGGTTCGAACCCAGTCAGGCGCATTACTTTGTCTAATTTATTTCATCACCACTGCTCTCAAAACGGTGAACGAAAACATCGTGAGGAAACCGGCATGTCTTAGAACCAAAAATTCGAAGACATGTGACATCTACGGTAGATGGCGCTGTCTCGCTTGACACCTCGATAAATAAGCTCTGTGTTTACATTTTGTTTAAAAATATTTTAAATCGTACTTATGTGTTAAAAACCAGTAAAATATATGTATAAAATCCTAATTCACCAGTGTAAATGTTATCAATGTGAATAATTCAACAGTAACTGAAATAATTAGTGTTAAAATAGCAACCAGGATTATTCGTAATAAACCACAAAAGTGACAATTAAAAGTAACAATAACAGTGATATTATCAGAATTAATACAATCAATTAACCAAACTGTATTCAAAGTGAACATATCAACATAAAAAGTGTTTACATTAAGTGTCTCACACAAAGGTGTACCTACGTCAAGTGGAAAAAAAAATCCTGACACATTAGTCATACCAACCGCTTTGCAAAATTCAAATTTATCGACCTGTAACATACGCTACTTAATTTCAACACGGAATACTAACTACACTGTGGCTCGGTTGAGTGATCAGCTACATTTTCCAGACGCGCGCTTCACATATCAAGTTCGAATCCAGGTCACACAATCGCAGACTTTTTGCGAGATTTAATTTCATCCAAAATAACTTTGTATATAAGTTACTAAAAGTGCCAACAGAGGGCGCTACAGTAATAAAGCTACGACACAAATAACCATGGATACAGATAATGTCACGCTTCGTAAGCAGAACACTGGCTCTTTGATTAACTTATCCGTCTTGACTAATGACGATGAAAAAACAATATTTGACACCACAATGATGAGCATACCGGACAGCCTGCACGATTATAATGACGAAGACACTGTTAGCGACTTGAACGAACAAATAAATACACTGAAGATGCAACTTATGAGCGCTCATCAGGAAATAGACGACCTCAACAGCGAAAACTTCCGTTTAAAATCCGATTTACAAAAAGCTCTAAAGAATGTCGAAACATGTAAGAAGATCTGCATAGCGCCTGGCAGAAAAAGCAACACACCATCATCATCGAGCAAACAAAAAACCAAGCACTGCAAGAGTCGATCAACTGCTTCAAATAATGACTCCCAGACCTCGATCAATCATTGCAAGGAAATAAAAGTCGACACTGTCAACAAAGAAACGCAAACTTCCGAGATGACTAATAACACATTGATGCAAAAACAAAACCTTACATCAACTTCACACCTGGGTAATGTTGCCTCAAAACAATCAGTAGGCGTATCGCGACCAAAACCTAAAAATAGACTCGCTATAATGAGTAATAGGTGTACTAAAGGAACACTTCCGTTAATTGAAGAAGTCTTCTGTAATGAATTTGACTACTGTCATTATTTGCTGCATAACGGTTCCACAGAAGAGTTGCTACGCACTGTTGAAGACAACTTAAAAGACTTAACAATGCAAGACTATTGCCTGATCTTCATTGGAGAAAACGATATCAGAAATAGCGAGTATCTAGATATACTTGAAAACTTGAAAAACTCGCTGAAAAACACTACACACACAAATATTGTTATATGTGCTCCGACTTATATAAGAGGTGCTCTAATTCATAATTATAAAGTCGAGTTATTCAACAACCTCCTCAGTTTGGACATAAAGAACAACAAATATGCATACTTTTTCGACAGTAATTACACCCTGACTCTTGACATGTTCTCTTACAATACAGGGAAAATGAACAAATACGGATGGAGAGACATCTTTGACCAGATCAGATGCAACATATTAATTAACTGCGATCAAGATAGTATTAAAGTTAGCGACGATATCCACCTCCTTGAAGAAGACCATAGCAGGACATCTCAACTCTCACGCAAGTGCAATAGTGATCAAAATGGTGAACTGTTTTTTCTCCAATAAATATCTCAAAATCCTGCATCAAAATATTGCAGGCTTAATAACGAAATCTAACTTTCTCACTGTATGTTTAGATGAACTTACTGAAAAAAACATTGAAGTGGACGTCTTGTGCATTACAGAGCACTTTATTATGGAAGGATATCAAAATCAGTTATATGTCCCAAATTATTATTTAGCTGCTAACTTCTGTAGAGAGGGGAGAAAAAGGGGAGGGGCTTGCATCCTAGTTAGAAATGGTTTACAATGGAAGGAATTACCTAAAATCTCTAATTTATCCTGTTCAGGCATATTTGAATGCTGTGCTATTGAGCTTACGCATTATAGGATAGCTGTAATCTGTATATATAGAGTACCTAATGTAAATAATCTTAACTACTGCCTAGACAAACTGGAAATTGTATTGCGAGAAATATCACGAACACGTTATAAAAACATTATTATTGCTGGAGATTTTAACATAGATATGCTTAAGAAAAATAATCACACGAATGCATTTGAATATTTATTAATGAGGTATAACTTGAATTTGGCATTAAGACAGCCGACTCGCATGGCAAGCATGACGTGTATAGACAATTTTGCGCATAATTTTAGTAAATCTTGCAAAACTGATGTGCTAGAATTTGCGTTGTCCGATCATACGGCACAGCTCCTTCACTGTCCTGTTCAAACAAAATGTATTATAAACTGTTGGTATGCGGCTAAAAGGGATTATAGTGTGGAAAACATGGCCAAGCTCAAAGGTCACATCAAAAATCTTACTTTTTCTGAGATTTATGACACGGGTGACCCGAATATTGCATATACTAATTTTATCGACTCTTTCAAGCTTTTGTACGATTTGTGTTTTCCAATTAAGTTCGTCAAAATTCATGTTATTAAAAAACCTAAGTGGCTGTCAAAAGGAATTAAATTATGTAGCCAAAGAAAAAGAAAGCTTCTGTGGCAGATGAGATTAAACCCAAATAAAGATAGTAAAACTAAATTCACAAATTATTCAAAATTGCACAAAAAAATTATATGCTTGACACAAAAGGCACAAAACAATCATACAATTAAATTATCTAAAAATAAATCTAAAACTACGTGGCAAATTATTAATCGCACAAAGCATAATTTACCCAAACAAAACATTTATAAAATTAAGGTTAGAGACCGTATTATATTAAATCCCAAGAGCATTGCTGGAGCTTTTAATAACTACTTTGTCGATAAAATCCAGCCGAAACATAATGACACCCAGACACCCTTATGCTGTAAAATAAACACAAGCACTAAATCAATGTTCATGTCGCCTAGTGTACCTTTAGAAATTCATAAAATAATAATGACATTGAATAATACCAGTAGCGTAGGATATGATGGTATTAGTACAAAAATACTCAAACACGTCTCAGTGGAAATATGTGGTCACTTAAGTCACATAATTAACCTCAGCATCAGTGCAGGCATCTTCCCCGATGCCTTAAAAACTTCAATTATAAAGCCAATGTTCAAGAAAAAAGATAGAGAATTAATGCAATATTACCGGCCAATCGCACTTATACCTGTGATCTCCAAAATTTTTGAGAAATACATTTATAACGAACTATATCAATTCATTGATAAAAATAACGTCTTATGTGACGAACAGAAAGGATTTAGACAACATAGAACTATCAATATGGCCGTATATGACTTTATTTATAATGTTATTCAGAATGTCGACAAACGGATACCTGTATGTGGCATATTCTGTGACATGACTCAGGCCTTTGACCATGTAGATTATGCAATTCTCTTAAGAAAACTTGAAGCTTACGGTATTAGAGGCAATTTACTTAGTCTTCTTGAGTCTTACCTTAAATACCGAAAACAAATAACTGAAATTTGTCAAATTAATCCAGTTAGCAAACGCGAAGAGAAATACCGATCCTCAGAGCGTGAAGTTATGTTTGGAGTACCGCAGGGGAGCGTATTGGGTCCTTTTGTATTCATACTGTACATAAACGATTTACCTGAATGCATTGAACAACCAATAACACTGTTTGCGGACGATAGTACTGTGACCATACCATGTAAGAGTGTGGAGACTTATGAAAGGGACATTAATAATTGTTTAAAAAATGTTATTAATTGGTTAGAGGAAAATAATTTATAAATCAACTTGGACAAAACAAAAGTTGTACATTTTAGTCAGAGGATTCCTAGAATTAGCCCTAATATACACTACAACAATGATGTAGTAGAAGAAGTAGAAAATATGAAATTTCTGGGACTCGTAATAGACAAAAATCTAAATTGGAAAGCACATGCTGATATTTTATGTAAGAGAATTAGTAAGTCCGCATACGCTCTACATTCACTATCCCCAATAATATACATAAACGCACTTCTCACTGCTTATTATGGCATAGTAGAATCCCACTTACGTTACGGTATAATATTCTGGGGAAATTCAACCGAAAGAGACACAGTTTTTAAAGCCCAGAAAAGATGTATACGGGCGATGTTTAAGCTGAAATCCACTGATAGTTGCATGCCATACTTTAAACAGCACAAAATATTAACACTACCTTGTCTGTACATAATGGAAGTTGCTGTGTTTGTGAAGTCGAACCCAGGTCGTCTTAAACGTCTGGCGGACGTAGTTCCACGTAATAGACGCGACAATAACCTAATATGTTCCCATCCCGCCAAAACGGCACTAATGCGCAAGAGTGTCTACTGCATGGCTTCAGTCATCTATAATAAATTACCTAAGCAATGGAAAGAACTGCCGCTATCATTATTTAAAAGCAGGCTTCGAAGCTTTCTAACGCATAAAGCATATTACAGTGTCACCGAATTCCTTAGCGAGAAACAATTTTGAAAAAAAAATGTTTTTGTCTATCTTTATGTAATATAAATTGTGTTCTGGATAAGTTGTGATTTAATACTATACAGTGTGTGTGTTGATTATCTTTATTGTTTTAGCGTCAAATTATAACTTTTGCATGCCTATTGGTAAAATATGGCTGAACCTTTTATCTGTTTATCACCATGTACTGTACCCATATTTGCAAAATAAAAACTACTTACTTACTTACTTACTACCAACCCGCATTGGGCTCGCGTGGTGGATTATGGATTATAGCCCATTCCCTCTCATAGAGAGGAGGCCGAGTGTCCCAGCAGTGGGAACATTAAAGGCTGATTATGCTTATGTTATGCATAATATCTTGCGGTACAACTGGAAGCATAAACAGTGAGTTGGGGTTGCTTGTCAAGTACGTAGTGTCCGGTGGTTTCGTCATGTTATCTTGTGTCTGGTCAATAAAATAGTTGTTAAAAGCGTTTGCAATGTCTGTCGATTAGTTATGGTCGTATTTTGAACTTTTATTTGGGAAATAGGCTCAGTGATTCGGGTTTCGTTATGTTTAACCTGCCATGATGCTTTCGATTTATTGCTTGAGGTGTTAATGAAATAATTATTTTGTGCTCTTTGCGTTAATTTAATAATTTTCCGAAACCTGCGCGAGTAATTTCTGAAGTTATTTTTATTACAATTTGATGGTTCGCATCTGTATTTCCATAACAAATGTCTTTGTTTTCTACTACACACTCGGATACCATTTGAAACCCATTCAATATTCTTATTGGACCTAACTGTTATTAATTTGTAAGGAAAGCAAAGATCGTACAGCATGCGGAAATGCTGTAGAAAAATCGTATCGTAAGCTTCATTGGCATTTTCGGTTTAGTAGATTTCAGAGAAAGAAAGACATTTTAGATCGTCTTTGAATCTAGTCATATTTTCACTAGATAGGTCGCGTTTTTTATTCCGCCATGAATTTATTCTATATGATTTAATAACCTTAATTTCTAATAGCTGAGCAGTGTGATCAGACAACGCAAAGTCCAAAACTTCGGATTTACATTTTAATTTAGATTTGCATGCAAAATTATCTAAACAAGTATTACTGGCTAGCCTGGTGAGCTGGCGTAGTTCTAGTTTGAGATTGTGGCCCAAAAGAAAGTATTCGAAGCCTAGTGTCAAGTTATTTCTTTTAAGCGTATCTATATTGAAGTCCCCACACATTACTATTTTCTTATCAGATTTGGTACAAAGTTTCTTCAAAATAATCTCTAACTTTTCATAAAAAACATTTAGGTTATTTAACTTTGGTGGCCTATAAATACAAATAATAATTAGACTTTGGTTCGTAAGTTCTATAGCACAACATTCAATAACATTAGGTATGAAATGACGAAAGACAGCCAAAAGCTCTCTGTATTCAACACAACTTTCCACAACTCCTCGTTTCCGAGATGGTCTTGAATAAATTGCCCCTAACTTGCAGTTCGTTAAATTCAATAATTTCTCATGTCCGGCCATTACAAAGTGTTCTATGATACCAATTATATCTATGTCTCTTTTTAAGGCATTAGTCGTTTATAGAAAGATTTTGGACTTCGTCAGTGATATTTGTCAGTAATTCTCTTATTCCCCTACCTGGTGAGACATAATGGCAGTACTCAAACTGGTCGCTGAAAGTGTTTTCTATATTTTCTAATGCAGCTACGTAGTTACAGTTGCTGATTATTCGTAATTTGCGCTTTTTTGGGCTCTTAATTTTCTCAAGAGAACTGGTATATTTTGCATTTCCGGTTTTGCATTTGTTATCAACATCATCACTATGTGAATCTAAAGATGATTTTAATAAACTGCCTTGCTCTTTTTCCAATGGCTAATGTAATTTGTTTTTTTTTAGAGAAATTAGGGCTGCGGGTTATCTTTCCGTAAGGATCATTTTTCTTTAACAAGTCTTTGTTTAGTTTTTTAAGGTTTTTATTCTCTGAAGAAAGTGACTCAATCTTGATGAGATATAAGCTTGACCAAGTTCCAATGAAATCATACGCGGGGAGAGTGACAATAAAAATCAGTGACGGTTACTTTTTGAAATAGCCGAGTGCAATTAGACACAAATACTCGAATAGTGTTGCTGCTAGTGATGTGTGTATAGTGTTTGTGTGCTTTGTAGTGTTGCTAGTGCTGTATTGGTGTTGTGTCGCTCGGTTCGGCTGTGATCTAATTCGCTGTTGATTATAGTTACGATTATCGTGATTCGTGATCGATTCCCGGCTCGTGAGTTTTTTTTGTGTTTTTTTTTGTGTTTTACGTAAGTTTTACTTGCAATAAGTGAATTTCGTTAACTACAGCGGCAGTACATCGGTGAGTACATTTGTTTTCTTTGCTATGTGGGTACGTCGAAATAATTTTATCGACCGTTAATCCAAGCCTCTCACTGTGGCCAAGATACCTTTAAACGTCATCGGTCCTATGAGTCTGTAGGATCGGCAGTGAGAAAATCATTTCCTGTGTCTCTGTTATTCTACCCAAATTCCGTCTGTTACCGTAGGTCTACTTGTAACAGACTTCCCTCACAGAAAACCAACGTAACTTACGTTTGGTATGGTTTTTAAAGTAGGCTAGGGCGTTAGGATAATTAGGGTGCTAGATAGGTAATTACTATACGGCTAGGATAACTACGGTGCTATGTAATTACTGTAGGGCTAGGTTTATAGTCTGTAGGGCCTTAGGTACTGAACCAGGCTCAATTGATTCAAACATAGCCACATCGTGAGCACATGGAATAACGGCCGTACTAAGCTGTAAGTCCCAGTGCGCACATTTTAGTATAATATAACGTTCTGATTCGTTTGTTTGAATTTCATAATTTTTAATATGTTGTGTTATTGTGTTGTAATTCTTTGAAACTTTGTCTACCTAAAGTAAGCCTAGTGACGACGGATTTCAAATTGTAGGCGTTAAAAAAAGCCGTGGAGTCTAGCGTTGTATTACGTGCTGCAGATGACAACAAAAAAAAATGTTACTATCGGTCGATGCTATTAGGTCCGTTGGCTTACGACTTGAAAACCCAAAAGGGCGAAGGCCTCGTATATCAGTTAATGACGTCCCATTCTCAATGGTACACGAGCTTTTCTACACGCGTTATACCGTCAAAACATTAAAGATGAGCTGCCAGTAAATGAGGTTGATTTTATTAACGGCCGTTTTCAATATTTACTAGCGGTTGACTGAGGGTTGCTGTCTCGGATGGACGGTTGAAGTGACATTGGCTGTGGCTGCCGTTTCTGTAACTTTCTTGTCGGGCGTCTATCTGGCGTAAGCGGAGGATGACACCTCTGGTCGTTGGTGGGCGCATCCCTACAAAGCGTTTCGTTTGCAATTTACAATTTTCATCATGTTTCCTAAACTGATTAATTTGTCGACATAAATCTTTTTGTGTTATTGTTTTTGAAGGTAGACCTATCGTCTGACGTTATTTTCATTAAAGTATCTGCACTAGTTGAAGTTCACATTTTTAAGTTACGTAGTAGTGGATTCGTAATTCACTGAGGAGAATTTTTGGTTTTTACGTCATAATAAGTCGACCAAAATTATTTGTAGGCATTCCTCAGATAACTGTCGCAAGTGGTCAAGCGATGAAACGGAGTCTGTTGCGCGCTCGTGGCGCGACATCGCTGACTTGTTTATTGTTGTGAATGCAGTGGAAGGAATCCAGTTTATTTTGACTTTAAGCAAGGCGTTGAAGGGCTTCGCATCTACAAAATTGTGGTCTAGAGATGGGTCGTTCACGTATTTATTGTAAACGAAACTAGACCGTTCATTTTCGTTCATCGACTGGTCAATTAACTGGGTTACGTCGTCGACGACTGGACTGGGCTGACCTGTTGGTCTCGCGACGATGTCGACGGCTCGACGTAGCTGGACTTAGACTAGTCCAGCCATTGTAGCCACCCGCGCCACCATCAGCGAGACATTGAGTGAGCACGACATACTCTCAACCGCCAGGGCACATTCAAGTCGGGAAAGGACGTAGGTTTCCAGTGAACGATAGCTCTTTAGTACATAGCACTCACACAATATGGGCTTTATATAATACTAAAGATATTGAATCTATACAATGCAAAGATAGTTGTACAATCTTCAGCAGCTCCAACAATACTATTTAATGTTATCAATTTATGCGTCCCTGTCCTTGTGGAGGAGGACCGGCATTAAGCCAAGCATTTTTGTCAGCGATATAATCGTCCAACTTGTAATATGCTTGCTTACATAGTGTGCGTTTAATGCATGTTTTAAATTTCGTCTCATTGAGTTCAAGAATACTTTGTGGAATTTTATTATAGCATCTCAAACAGTACCCCATGAAAGATGAATCTACTTTAGCGAGTCTGAAGCCCGGCTGAACTAATTGGTCTCTATTTCTAGTACTGTAACTGTGTCTGTCACCTTTTTTACTAAAAAGATGCAGATTTTTTCTTACGTACATTATGTTTTCATAGATGTATTGACAATGTACCGTCATGATGTTAATGTCCTTAATCAGTTCCCTTAGAGAATCGCACCTACGAAGATTATATATAGCTCTGATGGCTCTTTTTTGCAGAATAAATATTGACTGAATGTCTGCAGCTCGTCCCCATAACAAAATGCCATAAGACATTATACTATGAAAGTAACTAAAATAGACCAGTCTAGCGGTATCAACATCTGTAAATTGACGGATTTTTCTATTAGGCATATGCTGCTGAACTTAGCCGCCCGGCAAGAGACGATAAATGAGAACTCCATTGTAGCCTTGAATCAAGCGTAATCCCCAGGAAAACCGTTTTATCTACGAATTCAAGTTTCTCTTTATTCAATATTATATCACAATCACTACTTTTAACATTCGGTAAAGCAAATCTAATGCATTTAGTCTTTTTTTCGTTTAATACTAAATTGTTTGCTGTGAACCAATTTTGAACCTGAAGTAGGGCATTATTCACGTCATCTAGAATTTGAGCCCGTCTATTTATCTTAAAAATTAGAGAAGTGTCATCAGCAAATAACACCATATTTTGAGGTTGGTTTTTCAGTAAATAAGGTAGATCATTTATGTATACAAGAAAGAGGAAAGGACCCAATATTGAGCCTTGCGGAACCCCCATTTTTACTTTTAAACCCTGTGAATTGATACCATTTATTTGAACATGTTGAGGTCTATCACTCAAATAAGATTTTACCAAACTAAGTGCAAGTTTTCCTAGTCCGTAATGCTCAAGTTTCAAAAGTAATGTGTCGTGATTTACGCAATCAAACGCTTTGGAGAGATCACAAAAAATTCCTATGGCGTCTTGGGACTCTTCCCATGCAGTAAATATGTGCTTTAATAAGGTTACACCGGCGTCAGTCGTACAACGTCCCTTGGTGAAACCATACTGTTGATCGTGTAGGATTTTGTTGGTGTTAAAATGATAAAGCATTTGATTCAGCATTACCTTTTCAAAAACCTTGCTAAAAACTGGCAACACGGATACAGGTCTATAATTATTAGTATCTTTACTATCCCCGGATTTGAAAAGTGGTATGACTTTACTGTATTTCATTAAATCAGTATCTCCCTTTAATTCTTAATTTGTGTGTAGACTCTACACACAAATTAAAAATTAAAGCTAAGCAAGGTGCTATAGTCTCAACTATGGATGTACAAACTTTGATAAACATTCCTCATAGATCTTCGGTCACTTTGATTTTTATTTGCCGGAAAGCTTTGATAACTATCACAGGGTTTATGTGTTTAAATTTAAATTCAGCCGGGCATCCAGACACGTTGGCCCTTAATAAACCAATTGAGACTTCAGGTGAGGAATTTGGAGCTTCCGTAGTTTTTAAAGGGATATCGGAAAAGAAGTTTACAAATTCTTGAGCTACTTCCAAATTAGAGCTTTTAGGACCACATGCTGTATCTAATGTGTAGCTAGTGTTACGTATTTTCTTCCTGTTTGTCTCATTATTTATGACTTTCCAAACAGTCTTTATTTTATTTTCTGCTGTTTTGATCTTGTTGCTAATGTGCAGGGCTTTAGCAACCTTGCATGTATTTCTAAAAATGTTTGAAAACTTAGCAACATACTTGATGAAAGTTTCAGTGTTTATGTAAGGCTTAAGGCCATAAAGCTCAAATAGTCTTTCCCTACTTTTCCTGATACCTTTAGTAGCCCAATCACTAAATATAAATTTAGGGCAAATACTTTTTGTCTTCTTTTCAAATGTTTTGTTGAATTCAGTTCGAACTATTGAAAAGAAATTATCATACAATTGATTAATATTAATATCGTCCATATGATGGCTCATAACATTTAACTTGTTCTGTAGGGAAATATTATACCTATTTAATTTGCTAGTAGTTATAGGTCTAAATTTAATCAGAACTTTTTGCAATGGTGTGTTACACCTAAAAGTTACAGTTTGTCCGCTGTGGTCAGACGGGAGACAATTTAATATGGCTTTATCTAAGTAATCACAATCGCAGAAAACATTATCTATACAAGTAGCAGAAGATGGAGTGACTCTAGTAGGTTCTATAAAAATATTGGTCAGGTCAAATGATTTAAAAAGATTTAATAACCGACTGCTATTGGAATTTTCTTCTAAAATATTGATATTGAAATCACCACAAACAATTGCAGATTTATTACTGGCTGAAAGTTTTGCCAGGACATCTTCCATTATTGATTCAAATAAGGAAAAGTTTTGATAATTTGGGGGTCTGTACACACACATAATTACATGCTTATCCAGCTCAACACAGGACAGTTCGACGCAATGTTCAACCGAGAGACCTACTATGTCATTACGTTGCTTATATTTAACACATTTTTTTATTAATAAATAAATAAATAATAAATAAATAAATATCGCTGGACATTACACACAGCGCCATCTAGGTGCCACACTAAGCAACGAGGCTTGTGTCGTGGACACCAGATAGTTGATACTACTACATAGATACTTTTTTGTTTGTAAATACATACTTATTATACATATAAACATCCATGACTCGGAAACAAGTGTCCATGCTCATCACACAAACATTTGCTCCTACCGGGATTCGAACCCGGGACCCTAAGAACGTAAGGCAGCCTCACAACCGCTGCGCCATTCGGGTCGTATTAATATTAGGGAACCTCCACGCAGCATAGATTTACGGTTAAAGCAGCTACCCACCGTATAGTTATCATAATTAATAAGCATTTGGTAATCCTTTAGCCAATGTTCAGTAAAACAAATAATATCAAACATACTTTTTTCTAAAAACAATTAAATTTCTAATAATTTCGAAGAAATGCCTTGGATATTTTGGTGGAATAATTTTAAGGTGTTCTGCTGAGGCCCTTTTTTACTAACTAATTGAGTGCAAGAAGGTACCTTGCTGTTGGTAGGATTAACAATATTGTTAATGGTACCATCTGTTTTCTCACTTCCTAGTTTAAATTACTACTAATATCTGGAGTGAGGCCGGAGGCTCTGGTGCCATCCCCAGATAACAAGACCCTATCACTACTACACCCTAATTGAGAATTTTCCACGGTGACACATGGATCCTCCTCAGTACAATGTTTGTAAACATTTATAGCACTAATGCTATACTCATTTAAGGTCACCTGTAAGTACATTAGTATTATCACTAATAGTCGCAGTATTAATAATATAACCAAACTTCGACATACTTCATATGTCTGAGTGAATATTAAAAGCTAATAGCCTAGCTATTTTGTGTCTACATCTAACAGGTAGATACACCTTACCCCGTGTCGACTTAAGTTTACCAACAATAGTGTTGATATCCAGATATATAAGTCTGTCACTATAGTGACCTACTAAAAAATGTACATGATTATTTAGCGTATGTATAAAATTGTTTTTTCTATTACTTAAATTTTCAAAATATGGAAAAGCACACAATATGATTTTACTACAGTTTAACTTCAACAACTCTGATACACAGTCAGTGATGTCTTCCTTTTTAATCTTAGAACTATTACCAACACATATAGTAATGGTAGTATTAGGATTATAATTTTTTTTTGTTACCGATGCCATAACCTGTTTGTAGGTCGACCCTGGCATACAGTAATTTTGGGTACAATAACTCAGGTTATTACTGATCAATTTCCCTAGCCCTCTACCTATACTATCAGAGAACATAACTGAATGATTACAATCAAGTCTACTAGGTGAGACAAAATGCCTAACCTCCGGCTGTAAATTATGATGAATAATGTCAGGTACTGAATCTTGGCTGATAATACATTCCTGAGCACTCACAGCTAGGGACGGGTCCTCCGTTACCTCAGGCTGGAGGGCATCAAGACTGGATTCCCTCTGACACTTACACCGAGTGTTGCTGAGAGTCAGCAAGTCCACTTGGTCTACCAGTTCGTTTGTAGCAAGAATATGCTCTTTAATTTGATTTTCAGAGCTTTCATATTTATTATATAATGACTTTAGTGACTTATTCAGAGCCTGTATTTCTGATTGTAAGCGCTGAGTGTCAATTTCATAAATATTTATACTATCTTCCAATTTAATCTGATAGTTTAATTTTTAATTTAATTTGTTAACAAGAGAAACACGTTCTTTCCTTAATTGAATATTTTTGGAATAGTGCTTTTGTTGTTTCTTGTATATATTGAATTTTTTAATGATTTTATTTAACCGTGCATATTTCTTAATTTTATTTTGACTAATTTTACTGTTGGTATTTTTTATTAAGGAGTCCTCTGTAAGGTCTATTGTTATAATAGTATGAGGGTTGCAATTTGTATTTATTAGCTCATTATACAAATGGTCAGTTTCTATAGCCTGAGTATGATCCTTTTCCTTTTACAAATTTAAAAGTTTAACATTAGCCTGGATTAATTCGTCCTCTAGGTCCCTAATTTTACATAAAGCCTCCTCATACAAGTTGCTACAGTTATTGAACCCATCCGTGACCACCCTTAGCTGATCCCGTTCATTGACAACATTCAAGAATTCCTGATGAAGGTCTACTAGCAATTAATATCAACTTAATGAGACTATATTTAGAGTTCAAATTTGTTTGTCCGACTATGTTATTTCCACAAATCCGTGTTGCCAAACGCTACGAACGTCGTTGTGCAGTTTAAATTCACCCGTCTTTTCCGTCTACGAATTCGATTAGTTGATTGATCGACGTTGAACCATCGTCGACTCGTTTATTGTACGTTAACCATGGAATTAACTGGTTCGTCCATTCAATGCCCATACCTACTGTGGCCTATCCAGATGTGACATGGAACCAGTTTAGGGAACTGTTCAAGGCTAGATTCGAGTGCATTGAAACTTCTACAGCTGCCCTCATTAACCTGAGTGGTGACACAGGCCAAAGGAGAGCCCCTACAGATGTGCGTGCTGGCGCCGGGAGCCAGAGGCGTAGGAGGTTTTCATTGCTATCTCAATATGCGACGGGCCGGGACGCGGCCAAGTGGATTCTCATACGAGGGGGACCAGCGTCGGGAAGCCGTTGCCTGTGCCGGCTGCTACAGGCGTTAGGCGGCGACAGCAGGCCCATGGTGGCTCACTGGTATGCTTCAAGTGCTGCGCGCCGCGCCAAGCCATATTGCCAGTCACTGCATAGCAGGTAGGTCCAGCGCTGCTGTACCGGTGGAGACGCGAGTAGTCCTTTGCATCGTTGAGCCCATCCGGAATATTAAAGCACTGGTCAGTTATTCAAAAATTTTTTTTTTCTAGAACTGAATGTTCTTTAATACAAGAGAGTATTGTTTGTAAATTTCAAGTGATTGAGATTTTGGACAGTGATCGTTATAAACTGAAAGCTTTGAATTCAAAGTGCGCTATGCACATGATAGGTAAAGGAGAATGCCTGAGGGCCAAGTACCGTTTGAAGTAGAGTATTTAGAGTTGAGAGATAGTGTGGAACCTTGGTTCGGATGGTCGACCGCACCAGTAGATAATACGTGGTCGTAGCCCGGAGATTTGTCTCGCTTGAGGAAACTCAAGTAAGTCCATGGGTGCGCGGTGTGCGTTTAACTCTGGCGGAGGTTGGGTCTAGTAGAGACCATAGAGTCATATGTAACTCTGCGTTCTTGAGGAACGTAGTAAAACAAACAGAGGTTGTTGGAGGGCAAGTTTGGCCCATAGGCCACGAATGAGATTCCTGCTTTGTGTAATGATTAAATGGATGAAGAGGTACTTGGTTGCTCTAGCATTTTAATTGATCTAATTGCTTGTTAGATCTGAAGTGCGCCTACTTGTATGCACACAGTAGGTTGTGTGGGTATTCTTGTAAGTAGATCGCGTGATGTCACCACCACGTACTTGTGATTCATTTTAAGCCCATACCAATGACCGTCTCCAACACGGCCATCCTGCTTGCACACGTCCTCGTGTGATGGTTACCCTGCAAACAAACAGTCCACAATAGAAATTAGTTCCACTCGGCCTGACCAAATTCTTCATACATCAGGTTGGTGAAGGTAAAAAACTATACTGTTTCATTTTAACCAAATCCTGCTCTTTGATTAAATCAAACACGGTTAAATTGGGAATAATTGAAAATACAACAATCTCTACCCTGGGCCATGTACCATAGTCGTTCGAATCAATCTTTAAAACTCTACTACAACCAAAAACTGCCAAGCTTACAGAATCTTTCAAGTCAAACCTCTAACACTACGGCTCTCCAGCCGACCAGCAATCGCATTGCTCTCACACATCTATCGCATAGATCAAAACTCGCGCATCCATCAAATAGATCGCCCGTGTGCATCACCCACTGATTACATACTATAGAAAAAATCATCTTGAACAGTGGGCCCCACCATTTGGATGTCATTAAACGACACTCCAGAAGTAGTCGCTGCTGATGCATCGAAGACTACTCTGAGCTGGAGGCTCTGACCATGACGTGGCAAAAAATACTCAGTTTTGTTACCTGAATGAGGCTTCCCTGATGAGCTATTCACACTCATGTGCCCCAAGCTCACGTACTCCTCGATGAACGCAACATGTCTTTCCTTAAAAGCAGGATCACGTTGGAAACGATGTTCCAAAGATAAAAATCGACGTTTAACCATTTCATATCACTCGCCTAACTCACTGGTATCATTTTTAAGAGGCATTGTAACTATAAATTGCCCGTTTTGATCTCGCACAGTGTTAATACGAAAACTTTCTTCGCAAGCTCGTTCTTCCTGTGACAAGGAATGCTCAGAAGAAACGGAATCGAGCTCCCAAAACCTATTTAGGCTGTTATGCAACTCGTTCATGGTTATATTACAAAAATGTGAATATATATTTTTGGATGGATGTTTTGGAAGAGCCACAGAGCCTGATACTATCCATCCAAGCTTTGTCTCACATAACTTGGGCTGATTTTTGCCTAAATTTATAGACGCACTACCTAGGATATTCCAAAATACTTCAGCGCCAACTAGTATGTCAATCTCTGATGGAACATTGAATGACGGATCGGCCAGATTTAAATCTAACGGTATGGGAATCCTACTTATGTCGACTAAGGTAGACGGCAGTAATTTGGTAATTGTCGGTAATATAAAACAGTTTATATCTGTCTTATCACTGCCGCTGCACGACTCAATGGTTAGGATGCAAGACTGTGTACTTAATGTAGTGTGACTGTTTATACCTGTCACCGTGGAACTCGTGCTACGTCGAGGAAGTCCTAGCCGATCGCATAGTTTCTGCGTAATAAAATTAGCTGTGCTACCATTATCGAGCAGGATCCTGGCGTCGCTTCTGATGCCTCGGTGGTTCACCACTCTCACCAACGCTGTGGACAGTAAAATATGAGAGGTAGTATGCTGGGACCGAGCGTCACTCGATAAGGAGATATTTTCTGAGGTGCCATTGTGTGGAGCGGCACCTCCAGAAACATCAGTGGGCAATGCTACACTATTGGGCATAGGATCTTGGATATGAGTAGACTGTTCTACATGTAAAAGGGTATTATGTCTACCTCTACAATATTTACAAGGAGCTATTCTACATCGCTTTGTTAAACGACCACTACGTAACCAGTGGAAACAAACTTTAAATTCTCTAACCTTTAGTATACGTTGTTCTACGTTTAATTTTCGGAACCCTTCACAAGTGTACAATAGATGATTTTGTTTGCAAAAGGGACACTTTGCCTCATACCTTTGTTTTGTATTGTTGTCGGTTTGATTGGCTACCACTACTAATGATTTATGTTTGTTTCCCACTTGATCGCCATGAGTGTTAGTGCTATTTTCAACGTTAAATGTTGTCCTGTTATGTTCCAAGGTTTCTAACAAATCAGCTTTCTTACTAATAAAGGAACAAAAATGTGAAACTTTTGGTTTTGTTGGTATGGTGTTACGATAAGCTTCCCATTCCCTACTAGTGAGAGGATCTAGTTTACTTGCCATATTATAAATGATGAATGTATCCCAACTGTCCGTGGGCTCGTCCATTGTATTCAAGGCCCTGAGATTTTTGTTAATTAAATCATTTAAACGACGTAAAGAAGAGATGATTCGACGGATGACGGATGATTCTTGTGTAATACAGTCTACACTATGTAAAGCCTTAAGATGGGTATCTACTAAAAGCCTACTATTATCAAAGCGGTCGCATAGTAACTTCCACGCCATTTGATAGTTATCTCCTTTAAAATCAATTTTTTTTATTATTTCCAAAGCATCGCCTTCAAGCGACGCACGGAGGTAGTGGAACTTACTTATGGCATTTATGCAACTACTGTTATGGATTAGTGACAAATATGTATCTCTATACTCAAGCCAGTACTGATAACTACCATTAAAATTAGGCAAATCTATTTTAGGCAAGCGTATAAATTTACGTTGTTGGAACGATTCACCCGAGTGTTTGTCCACGGAGCCTGTTACAGACCCGTAGTCACCGCTCTCGTCATTGGCAAGCAGGCCGTTCGCCTGCGCCACGAGTGCGTGGTAACGGTCCTCGAACTTAGCTCTCTCTGCGTACGCCTCGCCAGGATCATCCGAAAGCACCTCGATGTCCATCTATAAATTGTTAAATTCATCGCGTGTAGCTTCAAATTTTTTAAAACGGCTCTCCAGCTCTAAGCGTTGAATGTCGGACATAATCTTACAACTAAGAAGCACATTCATGTAATTGGTGAAATACGTAAGCTTTGCCTTAATGGCACTTCGCTTTCTCAACAATACGTCTAAAGAGGCCATAGCGTAATCCAGTAAGAAAATCAATAGGTAATAACACTAATTGATTACGCGTAGCAAAGTTTTGTAAAGAAATTGGCAGTTAAGTTTAAACTAAACACATAAAAAGTGAATGAATAGCCGCATGACCTTGATGAATGTCACCGGTCAGCGCAACACGCACACAGTCGATCATGCACCCAAGTAACGGTACATAGCCTAGCAACTTAGCAGTGTGCAAGCGCGCAAGCGTAAGCAGTGCTTAAAAGTGAAAGAGATCACTAATGTTAACACGTATTGACTCAAATATGAACGTGAAAACGGATAATAATTTGAATTTAACGGAATAAAATACAAATTTATTGTTTGAAAAGGCAGAAAAGGATATACAATGTGTAACAGAATAAACGCACAACCTCTTAAGGGGTCATTGTACTCATCATTATGAACAACTTTCACTATGAGACTAACCCCGAAACGCGAAAAAAAAAACAGCTGTTCAGTACATTTTGTCGAATTATGGCCACAGAAATGTACGGGGTTGTCGATTTTTTTTCGCGATTTCAGTGTTGGTCCCATATTGAAAGTTGTTCATAATGATAAGTACAATGACCCCTTAAGAGGTTGTGCGTTAATTCTGTTACACATTGTAGAAGGAGCAAAATTGGAAGAATTTCAGGACAGGTTTCTTGTGGATAAGGATTCGGTATACAAAATACCGAATCCTTATCAATGTCCAATTCAGTCGATGTAAGAAGCGCCGGCGTCGTTATCAAGACTTGGTGAAATATAGTCTAGTACAGTTCCTGTTCTTGCTTTATTCTATCGACTTCGGTAGAAACGACCGTTGCTCCGATGACGCAGCGAATTCAAGTTTTTTGAGTCCAAAGTTCACCAACGTCGTAATGCCAGTTGCCGCCGAAATTGGTTACACCAAAACGCGACTACAAAGAGGCTCTCAGGACCATTTGTAAGAGACCTAACTAAGGACTGAACTAAAAAAGCAGTGGACTGTAATTTAAAATAGTATAATCCAAAGTAGACATGAAATAGATACGTTGCCAAACGTAAGAAATGTGCGCGCGCGTCGTCTTCAGAGATCGGTAGCGAAGTGGACCGGGGGCCCGCGTCCCGCACGTCGCACGCCGCACCTCTCGCCGCGGCCCGCCGTCACCCGCTGTCATCCGACAGCAGCCGAAGATTGCCGAGTGGTCGGAGGTGCCCGAACATGATCTATAATAATAATAAATAAAATAATTAATAATTCAAAATAATAATTCAAAATAATTAAAATTAATAATTAAATACAAATAATAATAATATTAATAAATTTTTTATATTTTTAAATGTTTTTATATTGTTTTTTATAAGAAATATTTAAAAATGTAAATAATTTGTACAAATGTTAAATAAAGGAAATAATATTAATAATAAGGCAACACCGAATGTCAATCACCGGTTATATCATCGGAATTTTTATTTTAATACAAATATTGATTTGAATACAAAGGTATTTACAATAGTTTTTTGAAAATATTTAAAAGAGATTTTTTTTTAACAAAGCAAATACTAGAAAATTGGAAAACCAAACAGCGACAAATTTAAATACAGTTTTATGAAAATGACGTCTGTCGACGGCGTCATCAACAATGAAAAATATTGAAAATAACACAAGTTCATGATGATAACCAAATGATTACGAGAGCTGCCTCCCAACGCACACGCCAACCAGCCCCGGACCCATCGCTGAGCTCCGCCTCGCCGCCGCCGGAATCCCGCCCCGTCGTGAGTGCTGTGACACCGGCCGTGGCAGTTGCGTCGAGCTCAAGCGACGAGTATTTCTCTCCGCCGACGTCGCCAACACCTGTGCGTCGGCCGGGGAGAGGCCAGCCACCGAAGAGTTTCGGACTTAGGGGCCAACAGGCCCCGAGCCGGGTCCCCGCTACCGGTGGTTGTGTGCAGCGCATGAGATGGACTCAGTCCATAAACGAAAATGTCATGCGCGCATATTACGGGTCTACAGGGTTCTAGTCCTACGGTTGAAGAGGAAGATGATAGGGTTGCTATGGTAAGTAGCCAGTGCAACAACCGATTGAGGAGCGCTTTGGAGGATGCGCTTCGCAAATATCGGTCCACTCCTACCGAACTTAGGCCCCGATTACCACGGTTACCCATGCATTGTGCTGTTAAAAAAATAGGGCGCTGATGTGTGCCCTGGACTTGCAACTCAAGAATATATTCGAGAGTAGCGAGGACCTTGTTGATACACACTCGATCCTGTACTGCGGGGCTGTTGCGGCATGTCGTTTAGCTAAAGTCAAGTTCCCAAATTGTGACGTAGCTACTCGACCAAAACCAGCCGTACCATAGCCAACCACGTATCGACGGGGCCAGGGTACTTATCGGCAAACTGCTTCAGGGAGGGCAATACACGTCCACGTGTGATGCGCTTTGTGAGGCGGGCATTCTCGGGGACTGAAATCAGTCCTCAAGAATTCATGTCCCGTGTTACAGAGCGCATCGACTTCCTGTAGCAGAAAGTTTATGCATGGGCCAACCGTATTCGGCGGTATAAGCGGCGGGTTGATCGATACTCGCAGAATCGCATGTTCCAGAGCGATGAGAGGTGGGTGTACAGAGCTTGGGAGCGACCTGATCAAAATATGATGGATGTGTACACTGAGTAACTAAGTGACTAAGTGTATACTGAGGTTGACTGGATGCAACATGCTGAGCAAGTGTGTGAATCTATTCCAGAAATGGAACCAATTTCAATTACGCCGATAGACGTAGCCAGAGCAGTTCGTCCGTTACCAAACTGGAAATCACCGGGACCGGACGGACTGCACAATTTCTGGCTCAAATGGCTTAGTAGTTCACACACTTGCCTGGCATCTCAATTCCAGTCATCCTTAGAGTCTGGGTCTCTACCGCAGTTTTTAACAACAGGCGTTACCCACCTGCTCCATAAGTCAGGTAGTCCCACTGAACCCAAGAATTATAGACCAATCACGTGTTTGTCGACGGTTTATAAGCTTCTTACATCCATTTTAAGAGCGAAAATTAATACACACTTTGACAAAAACTCCATTATGTCTGCCTCTCAAAATGGATGTAGGAACGGGTCCCGCGGTACTAAGGAGCTACTCCTCATCGACATGGCAATCCAACCGGTTCGTCGATCCCGCAAGGATCTGTCGACATGTTGGATAGATTATAAGAAGGCCTGCGACTCGATTCCACATACATGGCTCATGAGGGTGCTGGAGTTGTATAAGATAGATGCAACTCTACGCGGCTTCCTTGAGTCGTGTATGGGGCAATGGAGGACGGTCCTTCGATATCCAGGATGTCGACAGATTCAGGGGAACGATGAGCCTGTATGGATTAAACGGGGAATATTCCAGGGCGACAGTTTGAGTCCACTTTGGTTTTGTCTAGCTCTGAAAACTTTTAGTAGCGCCATCAGGATGGAATTTGGTGTGGACAAATGTGCAGTCATGTATGTAAAGCGAGGGGAGATTATGGAATCCGAAGGAATTCAGCTCTCGGATTCCATACACCTGAGATCCCTCTCCTCATCCGAAAGCTATAAATATTTGGGTATGTCGGAAGCGTTAGGCATTAACGTAACTGACATGAAGCAATCGTTGAAGGAGCGCATCTTCGGTCGCCTGAAGAAGGTATTAAATAGCCTTCTTTCGGGCGGGAGCAAAGTACGCGCCTTCAACGGTTGGGTCATGCCGGCTTTAATGTACACTTTAGGCGTACCCAGCTATGGATTCTTTAGGAATTAACGCCTTACTATTTACTACATTTTTTGTATCGGTAAGATTATGTTTAACTATGATAAAACCCTATAACTTTCTTTATTATTCAAATGATGCCAAAAATCAATTATTTTCCATTTTAGATATTTTAAAATTGGACTAAACTTGTTTTCCCTTGAGAATTACCAGTTTGATCATTTATGTTGCCGCCGTACCAATGGCTAACTTGGAGGATCTTTCAAATAACATCGACGACTTTGCTGTATCGGAATCACTTGAATGTGAAGTTGATGACTGCAAAAAAAATATTTCCACCGCATTCACCCTTGTCAGTTGTTACTCAAAATGTTCGTAGTCTAAATTGCAACTTTTCAGATTTTCAGGTTTTATTAATCAGAATCGGTTTTGATTGTAACGTACTCATTGTGACCGAGTGCTGGCTATCATGCGGATCTTCTGTACCGAAAATAACTGGTTATTGTGCATTCACGACCACATCAAATCCTCTTCAAAATGATGGCGTTGTCGTGTTTATAAAAAATGAATTGAGCATCTGTATCGAGGAACCTAATTTGCTAAATTCCAACTGCTTGTTAATTAAAATAGGTAACAATGATACAGCGTTGCTGGCTGTTTACCGGTCTCCGTTATACACTAATATCGATCCATTTTTGGCATCGCTTAATGAAAAGTTGGTGAGCTTATCAGCTACTAAAATGTCGCAATAATGGGAGATGTGAACATTGACATTCTTTCCGAGAATTTGAGTGCGTTCGCTATTCGATATCTTGATCTCACAGCCTACCGCGGCCTATTGCTGGCTCATTATTTTATCACTCGTGATGCTAGTGGTACCTGTTTAGATCATGTGCTATTGAAAACAGACTTCCTTCTATTATTATTGTACTTCAATCTACTGTAACTGACCACAAATCGGTTATATTTTGTTTAAAAAACAACAGTCACGTACCTATGCCGTTTTAACGCGTACTATAATAGACCACGAGCGTTTATCCCAGGATATAAGCAAAATCGACTTTGGCCCGATTTATGAAACTGATGACTGTGACTTTGCGGTCAGCTATGTCATTGGTGAACTGAAAAGCGCTTTGAGTCGTCGCGCGTCGCAAAAGGATCATCAAGCCGTGGATAACTCAAGGCCTGTTGCGCGGCATGCGCAATAGGGATAAACTGCACAAAAAATCCACATAATTTCCAGATGACCTCATATTAAGAAAAACTTATATTCGATACAAAAATTTTTGCAGTTCAATTATTAAAAAAGTTAAACGTAATTATGACAGAGAACTTATTCAAAAGGCTGGCAAGATCAGTAAAAAGTAGTGGGATACGGTTAAAAATATCACTAATACGACAAAAAATGTAAACTATCCAAAGGAATTATTAACTATATCTGACACTCCTCAGCTCTCTGTTAATGATGTTGATTTCTATTTTTCTAATGTTGGCAAATCACTGGCTGAAAAAATAGCGCTGGTGCAATCAAAGGTCCATAACCATAGTGGGACACCTATTGAATATGATCAAGATTCACTTGCCCTCTTTGACACTGACGAAGATGAAGTCATGAGCTTAATAAATTCACTTAAAACCGAATGGATATGATATGGGATAATTTGTCAAATCAGCTCATAAAAGATCATAAAGATATTCTTGTGCCACACTTAACCTAAATTTTCAATATGTGCCTAGAAAATGGTTGCTTTCCCAAAGACCTTAAAAAATCTCAGATCCGACCAATTCACAAGGGTGGGTCCAGAGACCGTATCGAGAACTATAGGCCCAATTCAATTCTTCCGTCAATCTCAAAAATTCTAGACAAAATTATTAACCGTCGCTTAGTAAACTATCTTGAAAGCAAACACATATTATCCGATCATCAGTTTGGTTTTCGCCGTGGTAAATCCACTGATCACGCAGTTAGCAATTTAACAGATTTCATTACTACTAATCTAGATAAAGGTAATAAATGTATTTCAATATTCTTAGATTTAGCAAACGTCTTCGATACGGTTTCTGTTCCAATCCTTGTACAAAAATTGGCATAAGGGGGAAACAGCTGAGCATTTTGGCTAATTATCTAACCAACAGAACTCAATGCGTTCAGATTGGTACCTACACTAGTTCTGATCTTCCAGTGACCTACGGCGTGCCACAGGGAAGTATTCTTGTGCCAACTCTTTTTCTCGTTTATATAAACGATCTCCTTTGTCTAAACTCATTTCATGGCAAAATAATCCCATACGCAGATGACACTGCTCTCATTTTTGCTGCTAAAACATGGAATGAGACTTACCAGCTTGCCCAAAAAGGTTTTGATTTGGTGAAGAGGTGGCTTTGTGACAATGTGCTTACCCTGAATGTTGAGAAAACTAAATACCTGACCTTTTCCATCCGTGCGTCTTCACAAGTCAATCTAAATTTAATCGCACATAGCTGTTTCTTTGACGCTTCGGTTGACTTAAAATGCTCATGTAATCCTTTGCAGCGTGTAAAAACAATTAAAAATTTAGGCGTACTTATTGATGACAATTTTAGCATCAAAGCTCACATTCAGGCACTGACTAAAAGAGTTCGCAAGCTTACCTACATTTTTAAAACATTGAGGCATGTAGTCACCCCTAAATTACTAAAGCAAATCTATTATGCGCTTTGTCAATCACTGATTACGTACTGTATATCATCTTGGGGTGGTGCACCAAATACTACAATAAAGCAAATTGAGGTATTACAAAGATCCATACTGAAACTCAGTACTTTTAAACCATTTCGCTACCCTACAACGCTTCTATAGGAATACTGTGAGGTCTTGACTGTACGCCAATTATTTGTCTTAAGCATAATTATGAAACAACATGCTGCCATGGAGTATAGTTCGAGTACCTATGTTAACAAGGAGAGGAGAGGTTTACCTGTATGTAAGAAGAGAATATCACACTCAAGAACTGCTTTTATTTGTAGATTTTTTTCTTTTTTGGGCCCATTTTTATATGACAAAATTAATAAGACTCGTAATATATACTCACTGAATAGGGTAGCGATAAAAACATCTTTGACTCAGTGGCTGGGGAGGCTAACGTACGATCAGACTGAGAATTTGCTGAATATGCTAAAGTAGTGATGCTGTGTTACAACTTATTGTCGGTTTTAATATGTATTGAGGCGGTATTCTATAAGAATCTACTAGCAAAAAATATTTAGATAAACTCTCTTACACACCCTCTCTTACTTACACACACACTCACCTTTTTCATTTTACACACCCAGAGGACAGTAACCTTATCTTAGTAACCTTATTTTTTATAGAAGTATTTTTTGCATGTTGAAATTCTAAATTTATTGGAGTATACTTTTTAATGTGGCGCTGTATCGGTGTTTACCTGCTAAAGCTAACTCCCGGTAAATATTTATTTTAAAAATAGTAAAAGTGTGTAATCCAGCCTAAGTACGGGTTAAAAGTTTGAAGAGACAAATATTCTACCTGTGTTTATAGTTTTAACAAGTTCTAATAACAATATCTAGCGTACTAACACTTGGAAACCGGTGTGTGAGGAGTTCATTAAAACAACAAAAAATAGCAATCAAAAGTGCAACCATCTCAGTGAAATAACAGTTTTTGTGGCCTTTCTGCGCAGATCTGAGTGCAAGATCCTATAAACTGTATATAGAACACCGCCAGGACTCAATACAATAAAGTGACTACTCGAAGAACAAACAAGCTATTTCAGTTTTCAAACAAGAGTAAAAGTGATACAAGTGACTAAATAAGTTGAAACTATAAAAGTAAAACAATTTTTTGTGAGTGTGTTGACAATAAAACGAAGGAATTCTGTTAAAATAAAAGTGTAAAAACATTCGAAAAACACCACAACATACAAATATTTCAATACATCGCATCAAACTTGCAACTCACTGGTGACCACAGAGTACATTTACTATATTGACTGGTAACAGCACCGCCATCTAACAATTTTCGGCGGAACGCTGTTAACAGCGATACAACTTCCGCCATCTTACTATGTTTGAGAGAACTACTAACTAGTTGAGGAGTGATTGACAATGCGATCCTTCGAAGTTTAAAGGAGATGTTTTTTTCCCCATACAATCGTGGCCCAACAATGTACCTTAACTATAAAGGTATGAAGTTATAGGAAAAAAATCGCAGATTCTGAAAAAATAAATATTGGATTTATTAATGCATTTGTACCACCTGAAATTGTCGATCAAAGATGCTAAAACTTGCAACCCAAGAATTTTCATCTGACAATCTCGTGATTAATTTCTCCGATGATGCGTTTCGTTACTTCATTTTATACACGTATGAAAACCTAAAAATATACTATTTAGAATTTAGTTTTGTATTAAAGATAGATTATTTTTCCCGGCACACTTTTTTCGTGAAACATTATGGGATCAAGAATTTAAAATATACATTTATTTCACATTTCAGATTATTTTTTGCGTTTGGTTAGCTACTGGCCAAAAGACAGTGCTCCAGGGCCGTTAATTTACTATTTTATTCTTTTTGTTGTTGTTGGTGACAATATTGTCAATCCGATTATTCTAGCCCTTGTCAGACGACCGATCTCGAAAGAGTTTAATATTTTGACAGATGGAATAGTTTGACAGCCGCCAGCCCGCTGTTATGAACGTTTCTTTAAACGCAGTTACAATTCGAGGTAGTGTTTTTTCATATTCTTTTATTTCTTAATCTATCGAATATTGAAGGATTTAAAATACTGCTAATAACACTATGTATTGGAAAGAATTTAAATAGTAATTTGTACCTCGGTACATGTTTGGGCCGAAAATAAAACACCTCCTTTGTGTAAGGAAGTGATACTTGACAACAAGAGTGGGCGCTGCAACACTTTCTTCGGGTCCGCACAAATAGAGATCTTATTATTAAAAAGTGCACATTAAACATTGTGAATAACGTTCAACTTTAGTAAAACAATGCAGTATGTTGCGCACTGTACGCTTCCAGCCACATTAATTAACCATACTATGAGAATGACTAACTGAAACTAAAGCAAAGTGCGATATATCACGCCTACGGTAATTCTTTAAAAATAAGCTAGTGAGGAAAATAACCCTACTTCTTCATCAATTAACGTGCAAAAATGTACATAGACACACGAAGACTAGTGACTAGCGACGTCTGTGGAAAGATACCTGTACAACAGCAAAAATTCCGATCCATCTTTGATCCAGCCGGCAACTGGCTAGTTATTTTAATCAGTAAGTCGGGACGATAACACAGGAGGGCTCCACCAGTATCATAACAATCACTAACTGAAATCGAAATTAAAAATGGATGAAATCATGCAAGAGCTCCGAAAAATCCGACAGGATCTAGACGAAAAAAAAAACACAATAGAAGAGTGGAGAAAAGGTGACGAAAAAAGTAACGCAAAACATAAACAGCATATTGGAAGATAAGTTTAAATTATTCGACGAAAAATACGAGTACCTCAAGGAAAAGTTCGAAAATCAAGAAAAACGACTATATTTCTTAGAAAAACAGGCAAGGAAAAACAATATTGTGTTTTTCGGAAAGAAAGAACGGAAACATCATACTCAAACTTAGAAAGTAACATGCTCAACTTTATTAAAGAACACTTCTCTCAAGAACTAGATCGAAGGGATATCCAAGAAGTCAGAAGAGTAGGCAAGAAAGGGGAAAGACCTCGTCCGATAATAGTTACTTTTTCTACACTCGGCACGAAAATTAATTTGTTTAAAAAGAGAACTGCACTAAAAGATACCGGACACTACATAACGGAAGATTACCCACAAAATATTCTGGAAAAGAGAAAAGAACTGCAAGAGCAAGCAAGACTCGATAAGGAGAAAGGAAACCTTGTAAAAATAAAATACGAAAAGCTTGTAATACGCGAAAAAAAAAACAAAACAACTAGTAACAACAAAAAACTGCTTTCAACATCTCCGAAAAGCAAGACCACCAAAGTAGGAGAAAGCACTACAAGCGGAACTAATACACAGGCTAACAAGAAAAATAAAACCCAAACAACAATAAAAAGAACTTCTAGCTTATCGGAGGGAATTATAAAACCAGGCATGTTGAATTACCTAATTAATAAGAACCCAAACAACTCAGCAGATCTCCAGGACAACAAAAACGATAATATATAGCAATCACCGCCCCCCTCTCGCAACGCCACCATACAATAACCTCTATCAGAACACGAAACCTATCTTCCAAGCCGGCTGGTCACCGTGGAAGATCATGACCAAAACCCTCCAAAGGATGCAAAGAACCCACAAAAAAAGTTGTACATACTGACATACAATGTTCAAACACTGTCAACATACGAACGTTTACTAGAACTAATAAAAACCCATCTCAAAAATAATATAGAAAGTTACCTCGGCCTTTCAGAAAGAGTAGCCATATTAAACCTAAAATTTAAACTTTCTAGCTTATCCATCATACAAGTCTACGCCCCTACCGCAACAGCTAGTGACGCTGAAATAGATAACTTTTATATGACAATAAACAAGGCTTTGGAACTGGCATATAAAGTATACATACTGATGGGCGACTTAAATGCGAAGATACCAAATAAAGATGAACATCTAATCATGAAAGAACACGGATAAAGAATCAGGAACGAAAGAGGACAGAGTTTAATCGATTTTGCTAGGGAAAACAATTTATCAATTATGAATACTTAAAAAAAAAAAAAACAAACAAACGGACCTGGCGATCACCGGATGGGACTTATAAAAACGAAATCGACATTGTACTGTCAAACCGTCCTCTTATATTTCAAAATATGGAAGTACTGAACATAAACTACCCTTCAGACCACAGGCCAGTAAGAGCTACAATAACATACGATACTCAACTAAAGAAACAGAACAAAATATAATAACTGTCAAAACACCGCAGCAAAAAACAAAGAAGAAATTTCTAAGTTCAAAGAATACCTAAATTCCTACATATCGATAGATCAAATGTGCTCACCAGATATTACTTCAGCACAAAAATATTATGATAACTTAATCAGACTCATTACCTTAAGCTTGAAAAACGCCCGAAAAGCACAGAACTCTAAGAAAAACCATAAGATATTATCAGAACGCACACTAAAACTTTTAAAAAGAAGACAAGAACTGCAAAAAGTGATCGTCAGCAAATACATAAAGAAAGACTACACCAACAACAGATTTAAAATTATTGAAAAACACCTGAGCCAAACTGGCAGCACGAAAAAGGCATACAAAGAGCTGAACCCAAATAAAATTTGGATCGAAGGGCTAAACGTAGCGAAATAACAAAAAACAACCGCAGCGACGTCATCAGCATTGCAACAGAATTCTACAGGAAACTATACAGCACCAAGGAGCCTAAAGACACCACCCAGGAAAACCAAGGTACCAATGAAGGCAACAAACTAAATAGACCCAAAATTGAAGAATACGAAGTCATAGAGGTTTTAAACAAACTGAAACCAGACAAAAGCCAGGGCTCGGACAATATAGTAAACGAAACTCTAAAAATAGCTGCCCCTATACTAGCCATACCCTTTACGAATCTATTTAAATCCGTACTTGCATCTGGAGAGACGCCGGCCCAATGGTCAGAATCTAACATCATTTTGCTGAACAAAAAAGGAGATCCAAACGATATAGGAAACTACAGACCAATAAGCCTATTACCGAGCACATATAAGCTTTTTTCAACAATCCTCAACAAAAAAATTAGCTCTACATTAGAAAAGAGACAACCCATCGAGCAAGCAGGATTTAGGAAAGGCTTCTCTACAATCGATCATATTCACCGACCAAGAAGACCGCTATACTTGGCATTTATAGATTATAAAAAAGCATTCGACTCAGTGTCACATAATTATATTTGGGAAACTCTAATAACACAGAAGGTGGAAAATGAATACATACGAGTAATTAAAAGCATATATAACAACAGCAAAAGTAGAGTTAAACTGGAAACAGCCGGCTCTTGGTTCCCTGTTACAAGAGGCGTAAGACAAGGGGACCCATTATCACCTATTTTATTCATAGCCACACTAGAGTCAATAATAAGTAAGCTCGACTGCAAAGAATGCGTCATAAAAATCAATAAGGAATACTTAAACCACCTACGTTTCGCTGACGATCTGGTGCTGATATCAGAGAAAGGAGAGGAGCACATGGTAGAGTCATTAAATAAAGCCAGCAAGCTGGCTGGTTTAGAAATGAACCTCTCCAAAACTATGTTAATGACCAAAAGCACCAGGGTAAAAATATGCGTCGACGACGAGCCTCTTCAACATACCGACAAATACATCTACCTAGGAAAACAAATTAGCTTCGACAGCCAAAGCAACTACAAGGAGGTCGAACGCAGGGCACAGCTAACATGGAATAAGTAAAGGAGTTTAAAGGAAATTTTCAAGAGTAGCATGCCAACTAACCTGAAGACCAAGGTTGTGAACTCTTGCCTCATACCATGCCTGACTTACGCTTGCCAGACATGGAAGTTTAATTATAACATAAGAAATAAAATTAAAACGTGCCAACGCGGAATGGAGCGCAATATGTTAAATAAAAAATAAATACATAAAATCCGACATACAAAAATACGAAACACCACAAAAGCAACAGACAGCCTGGCACAAGCGCTTGCAATAAAATGGAAGTGGGCTGGGCACGTGGCACATCTTCAAGACCAGAGGTGGACAAAAAGTGTGACAGCATGGAAGGGGCCAGTAGGAAAACGGAAAAAAGGGAAACCCCGCAATAGATGGGAGGACGAAATAAAACACACAGCGGGTCCAAACTGAATGCAATTAGCAAAATCCAGAGAAGACTGGTTCACTTTGGAGGAGGCCTTTACCCGCAGAGGGGTTCTTGCGGAATAGTTAAGATACGTCTTCGTAACTAAATTCACAGCAAACATACTAACACTAGAAACTAATTACACTTTGTGATACTAACAAAATACTTTGTAAACCTTAATTCTGTAAGAAATAAAAAAGCTTTTTATTATTATTTATTTATTGTTTATACTTTTTAATGTTTACTTTTGTTCGTGAGCTCATACTTGCATACTTAGTTTGAGGGCTTGAGGCGCTGCGTACTCGGCGGCGACCTCTCGCGTCCGGCCTTGGTTCAATCCATGGTCCGGAGCGAGACGGAATTTGACGCCGTCACCTCCTTCTGCGAAGCTGTCATGCTAGCGAAGGAGGTGTCGGAACGTAAGAGGGAGAGAACCTCACGTCCCAGCCGCCGTGGGAGACGCACCGGGCGTCGGGGGCCAAGTGGTGGCCCCCGGCCACCGTAGGCGCGGGCCTGTGGACGGTGGGCTAGCTCACCGCCCGTCCGTCTTATGACGACAGGCCGTGTCGACGACGCGTTCGTGTTCCACGCGCGCCTCAAAGAGAGTCAGCAAACAGGAAGGGGTCCGAAAGGACCGATGACTGCCAGGGTTGCGGGACTGTTCGAAAGAGATACCGCGGCCCTGGAACACAAAGGGCAAAGGAAGGAACATGGATGGGTTTTAGTCAGTAAAAGTCTGACTCTCCCTCCTGCTCAGCCCAGAGCGGGAGGGGTTATTTGATGATTACCCATCCGAAAAAAAAAAGGAAAAAACAAAAAGGCGCTGCTTACTGAAATACAGGCTATACACCTGTAGTTCGGTAGCAGATGCTAAAAATAGACACAATTTGCAGAGATTATATTTTAAAGATTAATAATAAGTAGTTTGTTGACAAACTGTGTGAACATATATATGTTTTTCTGGCCTAATAAAGATTATTATTATTATTTCCATTATTCGTTAAACTACATATTATTTACATTTTTAAATATTATTAGAATATTTTAAAATGTAAATAAAACAATATAAAAAACATTTAAATATATAAAAAATCGGAGCCCACCGGCATCGGGAACAGGGTCCGAGCTACCGATGGTCAGGGCTCTTGAGAGAGGAACCTCCTAACAATACGCGTTGTGTCCAGAAGTACTGCTTTCTGAATCAAGCCCTTGATCCAGCTGCCAAGCGAGAGCCTCCGCAGATGTTGTTCTAGGCTATTGGCTATTAAGCCATTTGCCGAAACGACTATCGGCACAATGACTGCTGTACTCACGTCCCACTTGTGGACACCATCACGAGCCAGATCTAGATACTTGAACTGCTTATCTTTCTCTGCTTTCACGAGGTTCTCGTCATGCGGGACCGTTATATCAACAATCATTGCGCAACGCTCCAATCGATCTATCACCACAATATCAGGCTTATTGGCAACAATAGTCCTGTCAGTGACGATAGATCGATCCCAATACAACGTGATATTACCATTATCGAGAACTGGGTCTTGCGCATACTTATAGTATGGCACTTCTGATTCCACAAGGCTGTACTTCAAAGCAAGTTATTGGTGGATAATCCTGGCGACAAGGTTGTGTCTATGCTAGTACTCTCCGTTAGCCAGACGAGAACACCCTGAAATAATGTGTCGCATTGATTCTCCCGGACGGTGGCATGCCCGACATATGTCAACCGTACCATCCTTCACAATGTATTTTCGGTAGTTATTCGTCATCATAACTTCGTCCATTATTGCACAGACAAAACCTTCGGTTTCCCCGAAGAGGTCACCGAAGCGTAGCCAAGATACGGACGCTAAGAAGTCTACATCCGGCCCATGTAGGGCCCGGTAAAAGCGTCCGTGAAGCTCCTTGCTCTGCCATACCTCCTTGCGATTAGTCGTTAGCCAGGGGGAGCGGGGTGAGGCCCTTGTCCACTGAGACCACATCACTGTGCATCTCCACGTCGACTTCTAGGAAGTATTCTCTGAGACTGCATACCTCACGGTTGTGCAGGGTCTTAGCATTTAAGAAGCCGCGACCCCCGCACTTTCGCGGGATATACAGTCTCATCACCGAGGACCGTGGGTGATGCATTCGATTTGCGGTCAGCAGTGCGCGGACCCTCCTATCCAGGGCATCAAGTTCCGTCTGAGTCCATTTGAGTATGCTGAAAGAATACATCAAAACCGGCATGACCTAACCGTTGAAGGCACGTACCTTGTTTCCGCCAGACAAAAGACTATTTAGTACCTTGTTCAAGCGGCCAAAAAAGCGCTCCCTCAACGATTGTTTCATGTCGGCAGTATTGATACCTAATGTTTCCGACATACCCAAATACTTGTAGGATTCTGTTGAGGAGAGGGATCTAAGGTGTATGGCGCTACTGAAAGTTTCTGTTACCTTCAGTAGCTTCATCAGTTGCAAATTGTTAGGGGCAAAGAGTTTCAGATCATCCATGTAAAGAAGGTGAGATATGACCTGACCACCTCTCTTCAACCGAGAGCCTAGTCCTGAACCCTCCAGCAGTGTGCTGAGAGGGTTCAAGGCTAGACAAAACCACAATGGACTCAGACTATCACTCTGGAATATACCGCGCTCGATCCTTATCGGTTCGCTGTTCCCCTGGATCAGTCGAAATCCTGGATAGCGAAGAACCGTTTTCCAGTGCCCCATACATGACATCAGGAAGGTACGTAGAGTTGCATCAACTTGATACAACTCCAGCACCCTCATGAGCCATGTATGAGGCACAGAATCATAGGCCTTCTTATAATCTATCCAACATGTACACAGATCCTTTCGGGAGCGACGAACCTGTTGGCTAATGGCTATATCAATGCGGAGCAGCTCCTTAGTACCACGGGACCCATTCCTACATCCATTCTGAGAGGTAGACATGATAGAATTACTATCAATATGATGGTTGAATTTAGCTCTCAAAATGGATGTAAGTACTTTATAGACCCGTTGGTAGACATGTGATTGGTCTATAATTTTTGGGCTCCCTAACTGGGGCAGCGATCCAGACTCTAAGGCTGATTGAAACTGGGACGCCAAGCGAGCGTGCGATCTCTGAAACCATTTGATCCAGAAGTTGTGCAGTCCATCCGGCCCTGGAGATTTCCAGTTTGGCAACGGACGGACCGCACGAGCTACATTTTGGGGGCTGATGATGATTGCCCCCATTTCTGGTATTGGATCACACGCTTGTTCAACCTCCCGGGTCCAATCGCCCTCAGTGTGACTGACAGGCACCGACCAGATGCTGCGCCAGAATGAACACATGGCGTCATCATCCGGCAGACGCGTGTCAGTCACACCTTGGTCCGGTCGTTCCCAAGCCCTATAGATCCACCTTTCATCGCTTTGGAATGTGCGATTCTGAGTGTATCGCTCCACTCGCCGCTTGTACCGACGAACACGGCTTGCCCATGCACAGATCTTCTGCTTCAGGAAGTCGATACGCTCTGTGACGCGGGCCAAGTAATCTCGAGAACTAATATCAGTTCCCGAGAACGCCCGCCTTACAAAGCGCATCACTCTAGAGCGAGTATTGCCCTCCCTGAAGCAGACTAACTTGCCGATGAGTGCTCTAGCGTCACCGATACGCCGCTCAATCCTGCACTGCCAAGCTGGAAAAGCAAATTTTGGTCGTGTAGCTCTGTCGTTGTTGGGAAATTTGACGTGAGTTACACGACATGCCGCTACAGCTCCACAGTATAATATTGAGTGGGTATCGGCGAGGTCTTTGCTACTGTCAAAGCAGTTTGACAGCTGCGAATCTAAAGCACACACAAGCGCCTTGTTTTTGTTGTGTACAGGCAAACGAGGTAGACGTGATCTAAGTTCAGGCGGTGTGGAACGGTACTCCCGGAATGCACCCTCCAAAGTGCTCTACAATTGTGCGTTGCACTGGGTACTCGATAACTTCGTCATCATCTTCTTCACTTACTCGGTCGGGTCGCGGTGGAGCACTGGTAACATTTTGCAGCTGCACCGCGATAATTGGTGAAGCAGGCGTAACTGGGTTACTCCGTGATTCGGAGCGTAGTCGATCAAGTACGGTGTCATCCAACATATGGTTACAATGGATGACCCGCACCTGATCCGACAGTCGTTGCGCCGACACGCTGACAGCTGGCTCAAGCACCTGAAACAGAGAGAGCATCCGACCACAATACGCAGTCAAGTTGCTTCCCCCCTCAGTAGCCCCATAATATGCACGCATAACACTTTCATTAATGGACTGAGTCCATCGCATGCGCGACACATTTCCACCAGCAGCGGGGACCCTGTTCGGGGCCGGTTGGCCTCGAGGTCCCAAGCCCGCTGGTGGCCGTCCTCTCCCTCGTCGTCGTAGTGGTAGTGGTGGTGGTGGTGGTGTCGACGGCGGCGAGAAAAACTCGTCGCTCGAGCTCGATGCAACTGCAGCGACCGGCGACACGATGCTCACGGATGTGGCGCGTCCCGGCGACTGCGAGGCGGAGCTGAGCGACGAGCCCGGAGATGGTGGGTGTGCTTGTGGTAATTTTCCCCGGATTCTAGTCAGCATTGTTGCTATTGCAATGCTATTTGACGTTTGTGTAATTCTTCATTCCTTTCTTCATTTTATATATGTATATTTCGTAGTTCATATAATATATATATTTGTTTTGCATTTCCGTTTTCTTTTTTTCGTATTTGTAGTGTCCAAGATATATTAATTTCTTCTAAATTAGTCAAAAAATTATATAAAATTATTGTTCAGCAGAAAAAATGCTCGATGTAGATTTTCTAGCATCCGTGTCCTGGCTACGTTTCGGTGACCTCTTTGGGGATTGAAGGACGGGACGGTTGACGTGTGTCGGGCATGCCACCGTCCGGGTGAGTCCATCAGACGTATTATTTCTGGTTGTTCTCGTCTGGCTAACGGCGAGTACTTGCACAGGCACAACCAAGTAGCCAGGATTATTCACCAGCAACTTGCCTTAAAATATAAACTTTTGGAATCTGAGGTACCGTACTATAAGTATGTGCCCGACCCAGTTCTCGAGAAAGACCATGTTACGCTGTACTGGGATCGGTCTATCATCACTGACAGGACTATTGTCGCCAATAAGCGTGACATAGTGGTGATAGACCGATCAGCGCGCCGCGTAATGATAATCGATGTTACCATCCCACATGACGAGAACCTCGTGAAAGCTGAGAAAGAGAAACAAATGAAATATCTCGACTTGGCACACGAGGTTATTGACATGTGGAATGTGATTGTCGTGACGGCCAATGGTCTTATGGCCAAAAGCCTCGATGACCATCTGTCGAGGCTTTCCTTAGGCGGTTGGATCAAGGGCCTGATTCAGAAGGCAGAACTCCTCGATACGGCTCGTACTGTGAGGAGGTTCCTGTCTCTGGAGCCCTAACCACCGGTAGCTTGGACCCTGCTCCCGATACCGGCGGACCACTATTTTTTATATTTTTAAATGTTTTTATATTATGTTTTTTTTAAAAGAAATATTTAAAAATGTAAATTAATAAGTTAAGAAAGTGAACAAAGGAAATAATAATAATAATAATCATCTGTGGCGGCGGTAATAATCATATGTGTCGCAACATTTTTTCTGCCGAACAATAATTTTATATAATTTTTTGACTAATTTAGAAGAAATTAATATATCTTGGACAATACAAATACGAAAAAACGGAAATGTAAAACAATTATTTGGAACTACGAAATATACATATGTTTATAAAATGCTGAAAGGAAAACAGAAACGTCAAATAGCATTGCAATAGCAACAATGCTGACTAGAAGCCGGGCAAAATTACCACAAGCACACCCACCATCTCCGGGCTCGTCGCTCAGCTCCGCCTCGCAGCCGCCGGGACGCGCCACATCCGTGAGCATCGTGTCGCCGGTCGCTGCAGTTGCGTCGAGCTCGAGCGACGAAGTTTTCTCCCCGCCGTCGACACTACCACCACCACCACCACCACTACGACGACGAGGGAGAGAACGCCCACCAGCGGGCTTGGGACCTCGAGGCCAATCGGCCCCGAACAGGGTCCCCGCTGCCGGTGGAAATGTGTCGCGCATGCGATGGACTCAGTCCATTAATGAAAGTGTTATAAACTACCTGTAGAATTAAAGTCAATTTATAATATAAATCAGTATAAACACCAGCTGAAGTCATTTCTGAAAGAAAAATGCTATTATACACTTGATGAGTTTCTCAGTGACGTGAATTTCTAGATAACATTTATGATAATTCACCATTTTTTGACATTATCAATTTTTTTTTTTTTGATAATTTTTGTAATGATTATTTTTTTATTAATATTTATTGTCTTTGCTAATGTACCGAATTTTAATTGTATTATTAGACTAGTATTTGCGTATTGCACGAGGTGCAAGCACCTCGCGTGCTTGGTCCTTGGTAGATGTTTCACTTTTAAAATCCCTAAATGTAGTAAAAATGTCTAACAAAACCCTAGAGTCTTTCACTTTACAAACTCTAGTGAAATGCCAAATAAAGCCCAAAAGGACCCGAAAGCTTTCCACTTGATTAAGCTTAAGACAAAAAAATAAAAAACAATGCACGAGCGCGTACACTCTAGATAAAAACTTTGATGTTGACCTATTATCGACTTTGTTTTTAGAAATCACTGTAAAATAACAGCTGGTTGATAAGTCGTACAAAACTGTGCAATAACCCGACCCATCTCCCATCCATCATACTAAGTTTATATGCAATGATGAATGAAAATAACAACAAAATATTATTGTGTTACGCCGTTACTGTCGTTCGAACCACTGTGCATACATTGATACGTGTGTGGGGCGAGCGTGTCTATCGCTGTGTGAGCAGAGCTTCAATACCTAGTTATCGCTCGTGCCCGCTCCGTAACGGACCCTTAAAAGAATTTTAAAATCCATTGGAGCACTTTAAAGATTTTGAAACCCCTTAAGAACCCCTAATTCAATCTAAAACCTTTTTTTTTAAACTCTGACCTTTTCCTATTAAAAAAAAGTTACCCCAAAGTTTGCTTGTCGTCGCCCCTGAGTTACGCTTCACCCACTTAACCTTCGTTACGCTATGGAGGTCGCCGGCTCGCCTTCGCTTCGCCCCACTCGGTCTCGCAGGTTCGCTCCGCTCAGCCTTATCCCTACCACCACCGGACAGGTTTTGACGCCTACTATAATATTTGTTCAAACTTATAATGGCTATCTCTAACCGTTATGAAATTACGGCCCTTTCAATTTTAGGGAAGGTTGGGGAGGGGAGGGGATGGTATACAAATTTCAACGCCCCTCAATAATAAAGAATAGCAAAAAACAAAAAGCTGCTACGAGTCCTAGTTTTGAGATACTATGAGGGGAGGGGTGAATGGTGAGAGAGGGGGAGTTTTGAAAAATGATATTGACCAACTCTGAGCACCTTTTTATGACTGAAAAATAAATGTTCAAAGTCACTTAACTTCCGAGATCCGCCTTAAGGGGGGGAGAACGGGGGCGAGGGGGTCAAGTTTGACAAATGGTTTTACTTTTCCAAGCCTTCTCTATACGTATCTGTAAAAAAAAGGACACGGGTCTCTTAGTTTCCGAGATACGATAGGGAGGGGGAAAAGTGGGGCAAAAGGGGGGGTTTGGAACCTCTCAATCCAGTGAAGATCCCTTCAAGCCCCTAAAATATCCTAAAATTCGAAACAAAGTCATACACCTCAGTCAGATGAATCGTTTGAACGACCTCAATCGGTCAATTTTTGGGTAACCGGAAGTAACGCGGCCGCCATTTTGAATCACAGCCGTCAGTCAAAAAAAAAAGGGTTTTTACTTTTCCGAGCCTCCTCTAAACGAATCCGTAACAAAACAGAACACTGGTCTCTTAGTTTCCGAGATACAATAGGGAAGTGGGGGAAGGGCGGCAAAAAGTAGGTGTTTGGCACTTTTCCCCTACTCGTGAGAGTTATTTGTTTACGAATCTATCAAAATATACCCCCCCCTCCACCATCTGGGAGAACAATTATGTCCGTCAGTGGTAATCGAGAAACCGGAAATGGCACGTCGTAGTTGTTATAATTTTTCTAAAGTAACCAGGATACAAGCTACCTGTCAGTAAAAAATCGGTGGCTGTACGTTGACTTTGGTAGAACAAAATAATTCGCCAAAGTCGGGTCTGACCCAAAAATTCAAGGCTCAATGGACTTTTAAGATTTTGAAACCCCTTAAGAATACGTTTATTCAATCAAAAACCTTGTTTAAAAACTCTGACCTTTCCCATTAAAAAAATCATTACCCTAAAGTTTGCTTGTCGTCGCCCCAGAGTTACGCTTCACTCACTCAACCACCACCGGACAGGTTTCGACGCCTTCTATAATATTGGTTCAAACACCCTTTTGGTCCCTTTCAATTTTAGGGGAGGTTGGGGAGGGATGGGGAAGGTATACAAATTTCAACGCCCCTCAATAATAAAGAACAGTAGTAAAAATCAAAAAGCTGCTACGTGTCCTACTTTCCGAAATATAATGGCGGCAGGGGTGAAGCGGGGAGAGGGGGGCGTTCTGAAAAATGATTTTGACCAACTCTGGGCCCTTTTTTACGAATCTGAAAAAAAAAATGTTCAAAGTCTCTTAACTTCCGAGATCCACCTGAAGGGGGTGGAGTAGGGGGCAACGGGGGCACGAAACACAACGAAGCGATGTCTAGTCACGGGTGGGACCAAAGAATAGAATACTTATGCCAAATGGTAATGCCACATTGAGTGACACCCCATCCGACCAACGACTGTTGGAGGTTGTCACTCCTACGCATGGCACTAGTATGTACTACGTACAACCTGATTTTTTCGTAATAATTTACGAGTATTACCCTTGTCAGCGCGCCACATGAGCACGCGAACCCGCAACTCGCCACGCGCCCCTCGGCTCATTTCCCACTCATTGTCGAACCTCAATGCTCAACTAATTTATTGGCTTATTATAACGTAGGTACTCGTAGTTATACCTATACGGAATCAAACAGATACTTTGAGTTATCAAAGGTATCTGTTTGATTCCGTGCATTATTCATAAATCCATTAAGTTCCATTCATCGTCGAGTTAAAAGGATTTATGGGTCGCATCACAAGCCAGGTGCCGCCGTACCGCTGCAGGCGCGGGACTCTGCCAAGCCATACCATATTAAAGCCATCTCGGTGGAGCGGAGTTGTGGGTAAAAAGTAATTTTAGAGAAACAATAAAAAACATAAGTGGTCCCAGACAATCAGTCTTACCGTATCGTATTACCCAGTAATAACTGGGTTGGGAAAGGCAGCTAGTCAGTCGCTTCAGGTAAAATAATGGTATTCAGCTGCATCAGGTTAAACTGGAAGTCTGAAAAGGCTTGTCAGATGATGATGTAATGTTTTTACTTGAACCACGTAATGTTGATAAAGTTCGCGTTCCGGTCGCGATCCGCTCTGTCCACCAGCAGCAGTAGGCTCAGCGGAAATAACGTGTGTTCGGCGCAAAGATACGAAGCGACTACTTAGGATGTGTGTAGTGAAGGCGTGCGACACTCGCGGTACCGCTATTGTGTAACAATCGCGGTTGTTGCAGACTCAGAGCGGGCCGCGCTCATTTGCAAATAAATCAGAGATACTTGAACCGTAGCGACCCGTTCAATATCAGCTGTTCCATAAGCGTGCTCGCAGCTGTGCCAAGAACTACGTTCAATGATTTACTATTCAACCGTATTTTGATAGCAGCTACCATTTATCGTAATAAATGATAGCTCACAGTAGCCACTGCTGCGGGCACAGTCCGCCGCCGCCAGCTCGGCGCCATCGTCATCACAATCAGTGGGAGCTGTCGCAGCGCGTGCCTGTCTGTGGACGCTGGTGACCGCGCGGCCACGAAGCTCCGCACGGAACGATTTAATTTTGTCTTTATTGGCTCTCGCTTTATAAAATCTCAGCTGACAATTCGAGCGAAGCTATTTTCAATTTTCTGCAGTGCTAAGGAATTTAGATTTCTTCGGAAGAATCGAGCGTGGCGAGGATTCAATGAATTCCAGCGTAACAGAGGTTTTCACATGCCGATGAGTTCGTCGCGGACGCGCGCCCTTCTCACAGTGTAGGCAGTTGTTTCGCTGAAGATCTTCAGCGATAACGCGTATGTCGGCAGCTATAGGTATGTGTCTACCCTACAAGACTGACCTTCTGTAGATCTGCCAGAAGACCTGACTCTGTCTGACGCTGGACGTACTCGGAGACGTTCCTATATCAATCTTGACTCGTGGGTGCATATCTTAAAACGCTATCTAACAAAAATGTAACAGAAGCCGTCACAGATTATCTAAGACATAGTATGATAATGAGTGTTAATAAAGTATATAACATTAATTTCTATTAACTTTACGACATTATAAATTCATAAGTTATTGCTGTTAGTAACAAACATCATCTGCCAGCCTTATCCCAACCATGTTGGGGTCGTCTTCCAGTCTAACCGGAGGCAGCTGAATACCAGTATTTTACATGGGGCGACTGCCTATCTGACCTCCACAACCCAGTTAGTACTGGGTAATACGATACCCCTTGTAAGACTGGTTGTCAGACTTTTTTGGGCCAATGACTACCTGTAGAAACATAGTGCTGCCGTATTAAAATCCTGTAAAAACATTTAATTAACTATATAGTACCCAATTCTATCACAAAAGTGAATAAAAATAGTACAATACGTGTGTGAAAGTGTTAGCAGTACTAAGTTTTCACTGTTAACTCTTAAATAAAACTATTTAATGTGGGCAAAATATTGTGACAAAACCAGTTTCGTGAGCGAAAATAAACACTTAGTTACAATAATCACTGAGTTAAGAACTGTTTGACATACGAGTACGTAGTTCAAAATAAATTAAGGAACTTCCCGTGACATATTTAATAAATATGCGTATAGATTTGCAAAAAAAAAACAAATCACAAAAAGTGAAAATTTTACTGGGGTTCGAACATGCGACTGGTATAGTTTACAGACTGAGTATAAATCCGCCAGGCTGTTTAAACCGCTGACATAAGTTTTAAAATAGCTGCTCTCATGCAAGTTATGGCTGAAACGTCAAACAATTGAAGAATACTGATATAATGCAATATGGCTCACCCCCTTAAGCAAGTAGCGTGATAATTATATAGCCTAAGGTTTGAAGAAGCCTATACGGAATATTTGTGCATTTGAACAGGATCTGTGCAGTAGTTTTTGAGCCAACTCGGAACAACCATTTGGATTTTTTCGATTTTATTATATGTATATAGATATAGATTGTCGTTTGTATTAAATAGTGTGCCAAATGTAAATAATTTAAATGAATGTTTGAAAAAGCCTGAGACACTTCAACAAGAGATATCAAAGACCAGCTGCAAGAATATTGTAATCGCTGGAGATTTTAATATTGATGTATTGAAGTCTAATAGGATCTCTGATACGCTTGAATGTCTAATAATAAGTTTTACTTTAAATCTGAAACTTAAACACGCATGGCCAGCCAGACATGTATAGACAATTTTGCGCACAATTATAAAAAGTCATGTAAAGGCGAAGTAATAGAGTTTGCTCTATCAGATCACACAGCGCAGTTCCTTCAATTCCCCGTAAAAAAAGTGTGTTCTATTAACTATTGGTACACGGCTGAAGAGATTATAATAGTACAGAGAACACAGCTAAGTTCAAAGATTGTATTTACTGAGATCTACGAGACAAATTATCCCAATATAGCCTATAATGCATTTATCAACACTTTTAAGTTGTTTTATGACTTGTGTTTCCCGCTTACCCGAGTCAAAGTTAATATTATTAAAAAAAACCTAAGTGGTTGTTCAAAGGTGTTAAATTATGCAGCAGAAAGAGAAGACGCCTTCTGTGGCAACTGAGGTTAAATCCTAGTCAGGTCAATAAAACCAAGTTTAAAAAGTATTGTAAATTGTTTAAAAAAATATGAATCTGACACAAAAGACACAAAACAATTTTTTTCACAATCAATCACAATTCAAGTTTTTGCTATGTTTTTGGCTTTCTTTATTTCGATAAAGAAAGCCAAAAACATAGCAAAAACTACCTGGCAAATAATAAACTACTACTAGTCGTGTGTAACTTAATTAGCTTCAACTTTAATAATGTTGTGAGATCGGTAGACTGTGTGAGAAGGCTATGTGGTACTGCCGACATCATAGCACTGCAGGAGACGTGGCTGTTGCCACATGAGCTCACGTACCTCAGCAGTATTGACGACGGTTTTGGATGTACGGGTACGTCAGCGGTCGACACCTCTGCGGGTTTACTTCGAGGCAGGCCGCACGGTGGCGTCGCCTTGTTGTGGAGAAAGACTGTGTTCCCAGTGGTTACCGTTGTGAAGTCAGTGTGCGTTTGGCCGCAATAAAAATCGAATTATGTAATAATTGCTCGGCAATTATATTTTCTGTTTATACTCGTATGCCTACCGATTCAAGAGATAATTTGATTGAATTTACAGAATGTCTAGGTGAGATTAATGCCATAAGTGAAAGTCTAAATGTAGAATCAGTGTATTTGCTAGGTGATTTCAACGCCCATCCCGTTGAGTTGTTTGCATCTGAATTATTAAGTTTTTGTGCCGATCAGTCTTGTTCGTGTATTGATATGCAGTTACTACCAATAGAAACATTTACATTTGTAAGTGATGCGCACGGTAGCCAGCGATGGTTGGATCACTGTGTGGTCACTGGAGCTGCGGGTCACTCAGTATTAAGTAGCTCAGTTTTGTATGATACATACTGGTCTGATCATTTACCCATTTTATTAAAGTGTAATTTCAATGTCTTGAAATCCAAGGCCAATGCGTCCAGCACCGTTCTCGAAAATAAATAAAATAGGGGGAGCGTGATAGGGAACAGATTGGTATGTATCTCGATAGATGTAATTCTAAGTTAAAGGACATAGACTTTCCTAGTGATTTCACCTACTATGCTGATCAAATGTGTAGTGATCCTACACATATCAATAATAGATAAAATGTATGACAATATTGTGTTGGTACTTTCTGAGGCCGCAGACTGTAGCTACAATGTCAGAATTAAACGGCGAGGCAAATATGTTACGGGCTGGAACAGATATGTGCGCGGCGCTCATGAGAGGGCGGACTATGTTACCTCATCCAACAATGAACCGACTCCGGTGGTACCTACAATGACATGTGGGTTAAAATCATTTAAAATGACCATTTTGATTGCAAAATTTGTCCACACCCGATATTTTATGATACAGTTATTTTTACTATGTAAAAACTACCTATTAGTACTCTGATGTATATTATCTAACTATATAACACACACATCTATATCTGTTGAGCATAATAAATTCTTTATATTGCTTTGTTCTCATCAAAGTCGGATAATCTCCATACAAAATAATTTGTCCTCTTCACGGGCTACGTTACAAAAATCATCTGAATAAATTTATTAGCTACAGTATTTACTTATTCATGAACTTTTTGCCAAATCGTTGTTGATGGCCCTTGATTACGGTTAAAAATATTTTTTATTAATTACTTAAAATATTTAAATTTTGGGTTCAAAATAATGTCCATTATTTTGATCATTTTTGTTATTCATTTTTGTAACGCCCAATTTGGTAATATATAGAATTTGTAAAATGGCAACACTCAAACTATAACGAGCCAATCACATGCCAGAATCTAATATGAGTCGGCCATTTTGTCCTCGAGTGAAAATAGTGAATGACGTGTGTTTTTTTGTCGGCGAGAAAAATTCCAATTATAAATTATCTGTTTTGTTTTGTTTCTAACAACGCAGGTAAGTGAACACTTATATTATTAAATTAAGCAATTAGGTACTTTATTGTTGACATTTATTGAAATGCTAGGTGGTTGTAACTCATTGCGATTTCTGTTTGGCTTAACGTATTTGAAATTACTTTCAAAGAACAGCAGTTTTTCATTTTTGTTATGATTTAATTACGTTACAAAAATGAAATAACAAAAGTGAAATAAAGACGCAATCACATTGCTGATAAAATGTTATTAATAGCGCGTGATTTTAATGTTGTATAAAATATGTGAGTGAATTTTCGGTGTATATAATATGGGTCCGTATGTCTTTCTGTTTGTTATGTACAATGTCATTTGTTAGCCCTTATTTATTTTATATTGCACACGAATATTTATATTTCCGTGTTAGAAGCGCCCGTAGTCTTTTTTTTCGTGGTGGTAATCCTCGTGGATGTCTTCCGCCTTGTCCGTCATGTTCTCTGCCCTGAAGTGGGCGGAGGGGTCTGTCAAATTCGTACCCACAAACAGGTGTTCACAGGTGCACACTAACGTCGACAGCTGCGGGTTGTAGTATGACTTCCGCTTCCGCAAAAAGAAATAAACAGTGTTTTATTGTGAAACACCATATGATAAATCAATAAAATAAATAACAGTCAGATAATAATGTGTATTGTAACCGAGCCCTAATATTTCATTTTTGTTATTTTTTGTTACGCGTTTCATTTTTGTTACATTTCCATTTTTGTTTCATTTTTGTCACAATGGTCATTTTAAATGATTTTCACCCATGTGTAATTCTAGACGGTCTTTTAAATGCAAGTTGAAATGCCAAAATAAATCAGCAACAAATAAAAATGAACATTATTGCTGAACACCTTGCAAATAATGCTTTTAATAAGTTTTGGAAGTCAACTAATCAGATAAATCTTAGACAGAGTCTTCCTGTGAGCGTGGCGGGTGCCCATGATTCTGGAAATATAGCCAATGTGTTTCCCAGGGCCTGATTAACCCTTAGGCTAATTAGGCTGCAGCCTAGGGCGCGAGGATCGGGGGGGTGCGCTCAAATCGTGTCTTTCCATTCACTAATCTCATCATCATTGCATCTACCCTTTTTTTTTTCGGATGGGAAATCCTCAAATAAGGGGTCGCGCTCTGGGCTGAGCAGGAAGGAGTGTCAGACTTTTACTGACTAAAACCCATCCATGTTCCTTCCTTTGCCCTTTGTGTTCCAGGGCCGCGGTATCTGTTTCGAACAGCCCCCCAACCCTGGCAGTCATCGGCCCTTTCGGACCCCTTCCTATTTGCTGACTGCTGGACAGGAGACAATAGTGCTAACAGTGTGGACAAACGGGGTATGACGAACAGGATAGGACGAACAGGATAGCATAAGGTTATATTGTTTGAAGAATTTTCTTAAGTTTTGTGTTCGGCTTATGTTAAAGAGATTATTAGAAGGCCGTAAGTATGCTTATCCTGTGAAGTGAGAAAGTGATATGATAATTGCTTTTCATGGTCCAATAATTGTTGTATCTAATGAGTTAGATGAGTTGATGGATGATGCATTGAAGAATCGTCTTTTGTTTGTTAGTGGCTTGGAAACGTGCTGGGAGGCGATACGTACGTGTGTTCCGAAAGTGGAAAAATGTTCGCCGTCGGGGTCGCAAGAAAGCATATACATATCGTCGGAAGATGAGGCGCCCCCGTCGTGGTCGTCGTAGAGTTTATAATGGTCCACCTCTTATGAGTGTTATGTCAGCACCTGGTCGTGTTATGAAGTGTGTTTATTCTGGGTCATCTATACAACAGTTGACATGGGAGTATGGTGTTAATCATAGTGATATTTCGTATCGCGAAATTCCTTTTTTTACTTTATATGCTAAAGGTAATAATAACGCTGGTTTGTATTTACAAAATCAGTATGGTATGATGATTATTAATAAGGTTGAATATGTTATTACCAATTTGGAGTTAAATAGATATTATGATATGGGTAAAGTTGAGGTTATTAATTAGAATTTTGCTGATTTAAGAGTGGATCCATTGTTTAGTCAAGATAGTTTTCCTATTTGTACTTATTTTACTGGTAATCATGGCTCGTTTGGGGCGCCTGAGGTTACAGGTTCTTATACAAATTTGAGGAGTACTGTATTAAAGAGGGGGGCTTCTATTTTAAATTCTAAAGCCAGAATTGGAGCTTTAGTAGTAGCTATGGATTCTCCGGATGTTGTTAATAATACTCATTCTGGTAAGGCTTATATGGGTTTCGATGCTTTAGGTTTGCCTCCCAAAACCGATGCTAATTTTTATTATCAATATAATATTCGTTTTAATATAGAGTATAAGGTGTATTTTACTTTTACTGTATTAAATCCTGATAATTTTAAACTTTAAAAGTTGTTTTTATTATACTTGCCCTGCATAGGTCGGCCATCATGACTGGTCCGAATTAGTATTACAACTTTTTGTCCCAATAGACTGTTGGAGGATTAGAGGTGCCAATAGCTCACCGGCCACAGGCCCGCGCCTACGGTGGCCCCCGACGCCCGGTGCGTCTCCCGCGGTGGCTGAGATGTGAGGCTCTCTCCCTCTCACGTCCCGCCACCTCCTTCGCTAGCATGACTGCTTCGCAGAAGGAGGTGACGGCGTCCCATTCCCTCTCGCTCCGGACCATGGATTGAACCAGGGCCGGACGCGAGAGGTCGCCGCTGCCGATTGCCGCTACGAGGATCACACGGCGGTCCTCCGCCCAAGCGGAGCAGACCTGCACAGTGTGCTCCACCGTTTCCTCCGGTCGATCCTCGCAGTGGTGACACCCGGGCGTTTCCTCCCGCCCGATTAGGTGCAGGAACCTCCCGAAACAACAATGTCCGGTGAGGACCTGCGTCAGGCGGAAGGTGAGGGCGCCGTGGCGCCTCTCTAGCCACTCCTCAAAGAGGGGACTTACCGCCACTATTGTGGCGTGCCCTATTGCATCTATCCTTCACATTGCAACTAGACCAAGACAAAACACTAAAACTAAGTGCGCTTGAGAGTCTCTGAATTTAAAAATAAATTTTGAAATTTTAAAAAGCGCGCGTATGCAGACACTGACTTGTTACTCGGATCGGTCGAGCGAGTGGGTGAGCTGGCAAGAGAGTGCCTAGTGCGACTTTTGTTTAATCCGCCTCGCATTATCGGGTGTAAATTTTAACTTAATTTTGTATGGGAAATTCGGAATTTAAACAGTGCAACCTAGTTCTCGCGTTTGCCGCTAGATGACTCGGTATCGATTGTTTGTGTAATAACTATTTCATGAAAAATTCACTCAATGTGATTAAATGAACTTGACGGGTTGTATTGATGATTTGAATGATTATAATTGTATAACTCCATACGTGTTACTGGCGCGATTCATATTTTCATCAACATACAACCTGACACTGACCTGCAAATTGCAATAAACGTAAGAAAATTTAAATTTCGCGGGCTACCCTTGCGCCTACCTTATAGTGTTTTTTTTTAACAATAAAAGAAGTGAAAATATTTAAAAAAATACTTAAGTCAAAGCAACTTCACACACTAGATGACCGCTCATGGTCAATGGCAGTGGCAACTAAGTTGTCTATAGAAACTAAGCCAAGACAAGTCGTGCGGCAAAACACGACATTGATTTGTTTTCTACATGGTAGCCTGCAGTCTCTTGTCATGCTTTTGGTCTTATAATGCGTGAGGTACTTTACCTTTATGTACGGTCAGCTTAAAAAATGGTTTGCCACCATAAGGTTGAATGCCATGCAGATGCAGGACAACGTTAGTTTCGCTTGCAGTTCGATCTGAAAACTTTTATAGGTAGTATGAACCATGTTAAAATTTTCACATTACTATTCTACTCACTAACTACTGTTTAGGCCGTCCGTAACACACCTGGCGGGGGCGCGTCCTCGTAATTAGCCTAGGGCGGTCAGAACTGTTGATCAGTCACGGTGTGTTTCGCCGTTATTTTAATGTAAAATCTCCTCGGGGGCCGGCCTCACCGACGATGCCCGATGCAGGGGCCCATGACTTGGAGGTAAGCGTTAGATTTACTGCTGCAGAAGTAGCCGCCGTAATAAGGAAATTGGTGAGTAGAAAGTCTCCAGGGCATGATAGTCTCAGCATCGAGCATCTTCGGTACGCTGGATTCCACCTTCCAAGAGTGCTATCATTATTTTTAATTTGTGTTTAAGTCATTCATATATGAACCCATCATCATGCGCGATACCTGAGAAATTGATGCAAATTATAGTAGTTCCGGTTTTTTAAAAATAAAACTGGTGGCCCTTCAGAAGTTTCTAACTGTAGGCCGATTTCTCTAGCTACAGTTATAGCGAAGGCACTGGACAGTCTTATTGACCGACACTTAGGGACGCACTTGAAACTGAACGATGCACAGTTTGGGTTTAGACCTGGCCTCTCAACAGAAAGTGCTATTCTGTCGCTCAAACAGACGGTCCAGTACTATACAGCTAGGAAAACTCCAGTCTATGCCTGTTTTTTGGACTTATCTATATCTATACCTACCTATCTTAGACTTAGACTTATCTATCTTTTGAACTAGTGTCCTACAATAAGCAATGGGTAAAACTTCAGAATACCAGTGTACCCAGGGAAATAGTGTCTGTACCGATGTATTAGTATGATAAGCAGAAAAATCAAGTAAGATGGGCAGGCACACTCTCGGATGAGTACAAGCTGGATTGCGGGGTGAGGCAAGGGGGGCTTTCCTCCCCTTGTCTTTTTAATTTTTATGTGAATGAGCCGATCGAGGACCTCATTAGCACTAAGATCAGCTGTCACATAGATGGTATTTGTATTAATAATAAAAGCTATGCTGATGATATGGTGCTGCTGAGCCCATACCGAAGGGCTCAACAGCACCATATCATCAGCATTTAGAAAACTTTACATAGGTGTGAATCTTATGCGGAGGCCCATGGCCTTAAATACAACTCAGTGAAATCTGAAATCTTTAAGTCGGGGACTAAATGCTATGAGAATGTACCTGAAGTTTTCTTGGGAGGTAACTCTTTAAAAAGAGTTACAAAATTTAAGTATTAGAGTCACTGGATCACCGATGACTTGAAGGATAGTACTTGATAGAGAGAGAGCGCAGGTCATTGTCTGTACGATGTAATATTGGAATATTGTTACGCTGGGTATGGGATAAATTAAATATTACCGATTAAACACGAAATAACTTTAATTAACACAAAACAGATAAAACTTACTCACAAATACACTACTGATCACTATACACTTAGATATCTCACTTCTAGTTCACTTTGATTCTCTTCGTTGTGTAGCCAAAATCAGACTGACTCCTCCCGCAAACACGACGTCTATTTATATGACGACCGATCCTTCGAGAAAGATCTACAACCTTCTCGAACGTTCTTCATAGTCCAAAGTGAAATCATCCTTCGAGAAACTTCCACAAGTTTCTCGAATCTTCTAGAAAGTTCCATAGTAGTGCATTGTCCTTCGAGAAACTTCCACCACTCTCTCGACTCTTCTAGACAGTTCTACAGTGGAACATTCTAGACTCTTATCTACTAAGCAGGTCCTTACAGGAATATTCGAGACTCGCACGAATCTAGAATGTTCTGTAAGGCAACCGGCCGGCGTAACAATATGTTAGCTCGCAGGTTTGCACGGTGTACAGAAAAAGTAAAAGTGACGTTGTTTAGGGCATACTGTCAGTCTTTTTACACGTGCAGTCTGGGTGACTATTTGCAGAGGGCATACAGTGACCTGAGAGTGCAGTACAACAATGCATTCAGGATGCTGATAGGGCTGCCGCGGTATTGCAGTTGTAGTGTGTATGCATGTATGTAGACAGCCTTATTTAAAGTGCTTCTTCAGCAATACTGTTTTATAATAAATTGTAAGTATTTTTAACACATTAAACCGGACCATGAAACCAAACAGACGTATCATTTTAACTCTACCAACCTAACGACCTGATCACACTACATGGCGACCCTGCCAGTCCTCGTGTCACTCTACCATACTGCAACTACCCTGCCATTCCACGTGCCACTCTAATTACCATACTGCAACGACCCTGCCAGTCCTCGTGTCACTCTACCATACTGCAACTACCCTGCCATTCCACGTGCCACTCTAATTACCATACTGCAACGACCCTGCCAGTCCTCGTGTCACTCTACCATACTGCAACGACTCTGCCAGTCCACGTGCCACTCTAATTACACTACATGACCTTCAACCTTCTTCAATTTTTGGAACTTCGCACCAAGCATCGAGATATTTGCAATTTGAGGCAGCGAAAGACTATGGGAACTACGCAAAGCAAGGAGCAAGTGGTTATTGCGCAGTCTGCAGCTGGAAGCAACCACGCACAAGCTACGGCGGAACACCTTCAGACGAACAACATTCTTCTGTCCATAATATGTGCCTGTATGCTGTTGGCGGTACTGATCGGATTCTTCTGCCTGTACAAGCGATGCCACACTAACTGGATGCAGAAGCAGCTGAGGAGTGATGCTTTGGAGCGAGTCCTGTCCCGTGTCAGCTACCGACGTCGCAAGGATCTCCGAGAGCGCGAGAATACAGAAAGTAATGCGTAAGCGTAACCAACAAGTAAGTTTTAATTAATACCCACGTGCGTCTCAATTTCTTTTATTAATATATGTTTTATTGAATAATTTACCTACTTGTTTTGTGTAAATTTGGTGTTGTTGAGGAATCTAATATATAATTATTGGATTGGATTATGAGTATAGAATTAAAATTATCAGATATATATAAGCAATTAAAACATTGTTCGGATTCTATTTCTAAGTTAGGTCCTACAAGAAGAGTAGGTAGTAATTATGATAATAAGATTTTAGAAGCTAAGAGCTTGTATGCGTCATTTAAAAATATTATAAGTAGTTTGCCTAAAGATGTGTCTAAAGAATTATTATTTCTGTGTACATGCATAAACAAATTTTATGATAAAATTTTGAAATTTGAGATGGAATCTAGTTCGAGTAGTGGTCAAAATCAAAATAAATCTGCAACAATGTCAGTATCAGGTGAAAAGTTTAATTTAAAGACGGCTGTGAGCCTATTGCCTAAAATGACTGGTGATGAGGAGGTGACCAGCGAATTAATGTCTGCGATTGAATTGTATGACTCAATGCTTGATGATGGTGATAAACCGACACTAATAAATTTTGTTTTAAAGAGTCGAATAACAAGTGGAGCAAAAATGCGGTTAGCTACTTCCTACAGTACCGTTGAGTTACTATTAGGAGACATGCGTAAATATTTACTTACTCGTAAGTCAGATACTGCTTTGCAGTCTAAATTACAAAAGGTTAGGCAAGGTGAAAAGTCAGTTACCGAGTTTGGCCAGGAAATGGAAAAGTTGTTTGTAGATTTAACAATATCCCAGGCTAATGGCGATGATAAAGCGTACGAAGTATTGCGTCCTCGCAATGAAAGGAACGCTATTAGATGTTTTTCCGAGGGTTTAAGGAGCCAAAAAGTAGGAACAATTATTTCAGCAAGAAATTTGAACTCATTAAAGGATGCCGTTAGAGTAGCCGAAGATGAAACTAGCTCATCATCGGACCGTCAGGCCGTTATGTCATATAACCAGCCCACTCGAAATAATAAATTTGCTCTTCGTGGATTTCGTAGTCGATATGCATCGAGATATTTTCGAGTATGTAGTAACCACAATGGTAGGCAACCACAGGGTGTGCATCAGAATTCTGCTGCGCCAAGAAACACGTGGCGAGGCAGCCGCGGCGCCCATGTACATCGCCGTGGAGCGTCAAGTTACGGTGCCAGGAATGTTCGCGGAAATCGCGGCTATTGCGCAAACCATTCTAATAATAGAAATTTAAATCATTATTTTATTGCGAATGAACAACATGGTTTACCTGCATCAGAAAATAATCGTAATGATCTTTCTTCGGATCAGAATTTGGGACAATTTTTTCGTTCCTAATCAAGTTTTTACTTGTGATAGCATTAATTGGGTAAATTTAAGTTTAAATAAGATACAGCTACAATTTTAAGTAGATACTGGGGCCTCTTTATCGTGTATTGATTATGGAATTTTAAATTTAGCTAGGCTAAAGTTGCATAAATGCGATTTAACTATCCATGGTATTGGTGGAAGTTCAAAGTCTATAGGATTTGTTTACTTGACTCTACAATCCAAGAATATAATTTTTAAACATAAGTTTTACGTATTCAGTAAGTTACCATGTAAGTCGATAGGAATATTGGGTCAAGATTTTATTAAACTGTACTCTGGAGTTATAGATTATGGCTCAAATACTTTAACTCTCAAAGTGGGAGAGTGTAAAGTTACATTACCTTTATATTGTTATAACTATAATTTAACCGTCGCACCGCGATGTGAGGTTATTAAATATATACCTACGCGTATTAATGATTATTATGATTGTGTAATTTATCCTAAGGAAATTATACCAGGTATTTTTTTGGCTAGTATAGTAGCTAGGCCTAAAAATGGTAAGATTCCTGTGAGACTTTTGAATACCACAGACAAGGAAGTGTCTTTATGTTTGAATGAGCTCGAGGTTGATACATTAGAAAACTACGAATTTTGTAATTTTGAAAGGCCAGTTGTTAACACAGAGAGAATTCGAACTTTATTTTCGTTACTTAATCTAGGTTCATACTTAAATAAGGAGGAAGAGTTGTCTATTGAGCAAATTTGTGCCAAATATTCGGACATATTTCATTTACCAAGTGATAAATTAAGTGTTACTAACGTTTATGAGCAATCAATTCATTTGAAAGATAATGCTACGCCTGTGTATAGAAAACAATACAGAATTCCGTTCACGCAGAAAGAGGAACTTAATAGGCAGATAGATGACATGTTACGAGATGGTATTATAGAGAAATGTAGCAGTGAGTGGTCCAGCCCCTTGTTGCTAGTGCCTAAGAAGTTAGATAGGAGCGGTCAACGTCAATGGACTCTCCATTACATGGCATCTCCACTACATAGTAATAGACTACAGACAATTAAATGAGAGAGTACAGGATGACAAATTTCCTCTCCCGAATATTACAGACATCTTAGAGTCATTATCGGGTGCTTTTTATTTTAGTCATTGCGATTTAAGTCGTAGTTATTATCAGTGTAATTTATCAAAAGAATCCAGGAAGTACACTGCATTCACTACTGATAAAGGCCAGTTCCAAATGTGTAGATTACCTATGGGATTAAAAATTAGCCCGTCTGCATTTAGTAGATTAATGACAGTTGCTATGTCAGGTCTGAATTACGAAAAATGCATTATTTACTTGGATGATTTAATTATATTTGGTCGAAATTTAGCAGAACATAATAAGAATCTCATGTCAGTTTTTGAAACATTACGAAAAGTTAAATTAAAGTTAAATCCTTCTAAATGTGAATTTTTAAAGCGACAAATTCTTTACTTAGGGCATGTAATATCATCCTCAGGAATTTTGCCTGACCCTGAAAAGATCCGAGTAATTGAAAGTTATCCGACACCGACATGTGCGGATGACGTCAAGCGTTTTGTTGCATTTAGTAATTACTATAGGAAATTTATTCGCACCTTTGTTTTACGACTAAGTAAGTTATGTACGCAGCTATTTTTTTACCACTAATTAAGTTATGTAGAAAGAAAGTTCAATTCGAATGGACAACAGAATGTCAGAATGCCTTTCAATAGTTTGGTCAATAAAGTATTTTAGGCCATATTTATATGGAAAGAAATTTGTAATTAGAACAGACCATAGACCTTTGCTTTATCTTTTTAACATGTCAAATCCATCTAGTCGTTTAACAAAATTTCGCCTTTTATTAGAGGAATACGACTTTAAAGTAGAATACGTTAAAGGAAAGGAAAATGTAGTTGCTGACGACGCGCTTTCTAGAGTTATTTTAACTTCAGATGAGTTGAAACAAATGAATAACAATTAGGTAAATGTAATGACTAGAGCGCAATGCAGAAAAGCTCAGCAATTAACTGATTTGACAACTAGTACTGAGACTTCGAACGATAATAATAGGTCTGATCAACCTAAAGTCGCTAAAGTACTTAAAAAATATGATACGGATGTGGAATTAATTATTTTACCGGAAACAAATCTGCGCAGATTACTAAAATCATTAAATAAAGACGATTTGTTATATTTAAAGAAATAAGACTTTTGTTTATTGCAAAAGTAAAAATAATTTGTTTGCAAGTTCATCTTCTGTATCAGTAAACTCGCAAGACGATTTATTGGAAGAGATGGCATTATTTTGCAAAAAATTAAATATAGAAGAAATAATAATTATGAAAACGCGTAAAAATAAAGAACTCATCGAAAATTTAGCTAAATATATTGCTAAAAATAAATCGAGTGATTTTCCTCGAATATGTGTTGTAAAGGACGTCCAAAGAATCTATGATGATGACGATAAGAAAGTAATAATGAATGACTTTCACTTATTACCTAGTAGTGGTAAAATTAAAAAATATTATTATTGGCCATCATTAGAAAGAGACGTTAAGTGCTATGTACAAAAATGCAGCAAGTGCCGAAAACAAAAATATACTAAAATCCATAAGGAACCATTAACAATTACATCTACAGCATCTTCATCCTTTGAGAAAATTTTCTTAGATATTGTAGGTCCATTAGATAAAGATGATTTAGGCTACAGTTACATTTTAACATTACAGTGCGAGCTCAGCAAATATGTTGAAGCATACCCTTTAAAAACTAAAACTACAACAGAAGTTGCTAAAGCATTCGCGGAAAACTTTATTTTACGATATGGAATTCCAAAAGAAATTGCAAGTGATAGAGGTACTGAGTTTATTTCTAAATTGATGTCAGAATTATGCAATATTTTAAATATAAAACAAACAATTGCGACTGCTTACCACCATCAAAGTATCGGTTCATTAGAAAATTCACATAAAGTGTTAGGTAGCTAATAATAGTAGATAATCATCCCTCAAGTTGGAGTTCATGGTTACAGTATTGGTGTTTTTCATATAACACTACTGTACATTCAGAAACTAAATATACACCTTACGAGTTAGTGTTTGGACAAGTGTGTAGATTGCCTAATAATCTATGTAATATTGTAGAACCACTGTATAACTTTGAAAATTATGTTTTGGAATTTAAGTACAGATTACAAAAAGCACAAAGAGATGCGAGAAATAATTTAATTTTAAGTAAAGAACGTAGAAAATTAAATTACGATAAGTCAATTAATCCTATTGCTTACAAATCAGGTGATGCATTATTGTTGAAAAATGAGATAGGAAATAAATTGGATACTCTGTACACCGGCCCATATATTGTAATAGAAGACCTTACCCCTAATGTTAAAATAAATATGAATGGTAAAAATGTTATAGTTCATAAGAATAGAACAAAATTGTATACGGAACCATAGTTAAGTTAATTCTAAGTGGGTTGAACATTAAAAAAAAAAATGTTTCTTGTGTTCATTTTTTTTTTCAAATAACGGTGATGATGTAGTGTGTATGCATGTATGTAGACAGCCTTATTTAAAGTGCTTCTTCAGCAACACTGTTTTATAATAAATTGTAAGTATTTTTAACACATTAAACCGGACCATGAAACCAAACAGACGTATCATTTTAACTCTACCAACCTAACGACCTGATCACACTACACAGTGCCTCGGGCATGTTTCCCGCATAAGCATTTCTGTGTTACTAACGCTTTTATGGGTGTATCTGAAATAAATGAATAATAATAATAAGTGCAGTGCTTACTACCGATGACCGCAAGGAAGTATGGCAAGGCAAGGAGCTTCACGGGCGCTTCTACCGGGCTCTTCACGGGCCCGATGTAGCTTTTCTAGCATCCGAAACTGAAGGTTTTTTCTGTGCGATTAATGACGAAGTTATGTTGACGAACAACTACCGGAAATATATTATGAAGGACGGGACGGTTATCACGCTGTACTGGGATCGGTCTATCATCACTGACAGGACTATTGTCGCCAATAAACCTGTTCAGTAGGTGTTAAGGTTTCAATTTGCTTGATGATGAATAGATGTGATTAAAAGACGTCCTTTCTTACATGAGTTTATTTTGCTACTAGCTTCATACTATGTACAAACCTTTAGATAACTAACATTTAGGTAGGTACCTGTATACCATCTATACGAACGATATTTTTGGCGTAAACATTCCGCCCACCAAAACGAATGGTTTTACATTATAACATTCAAAATCAGAGCAATTGGACTGTATACAAAACGAATCTTTAAAAGGTACAAAAAATTACTACTTCAGACCCTTATTACTTCAACAACTCAACTTATATAATTATGAGTCAGTGTTATATTCCTTTGGCAAAAATATTAACTTTGATAGAGTTCTCTTCAATTCATGATCTCCCTTACATTGTACGGTGACCACTCGAACCAAATTGTCAGTCCCAGGATAAACTACTTTCACTCGACCTAATAGCCATTATTAGGTGGTAAGTCATCCTCTTTAATTATTACAATGTCACCAACACAGGGTGATGGAATCTTGGACTGCCATTTATATCTTTGCTGCATGGTGTTAACATATTCAGATTGCACCCTTTCCAAAAATCTTGGGTCATCCTTTGTATTAATTGCCATCTCGTGAGTATACTTATGTTTCTCTCCTTGAAATTGATATCTGGAACACTGGTTCCAGATATCAATTTCAGATCAGTATCAGGGGTTCCCCCACCAAAAAATGACCAGGTGTCAGAGGTGTAAGAGTGTCGTTAGTATCATCAAGCCGACATAATGGGCGTGAATTAAGGCTTGCTTCCACTTCAGCCAATAATGTAGCCATTTCTTCGTATGTCAGTTTAGTTCCTTGAGTTACTCTAGTCAAGTGCTGTTTGGCTGATTGTACACCAGCTTCCCGTAATCCTCCATAATTTGGCATTCGCGGCGGAATAAAGTGCCATATCGTTCCATCATTGGCTAACAGTTCAGCAATCTCCCTTGTTACACTGGCCTTGCCTCTTGTAAATAGTGCTTTCAGCTCCTTTGCGGCCCCGACAAAGTTGGTACCGTTGTCGCTTCATAAATGAGCACATGGACTTCTTCGAGCAACAAATCGTCGGAAAGCGGCGAATAATGCCTGAGCACTAAGGTCTGTAACCGCCTCTAAGTGCAGAGCCTTTGTTGACATGCACACGAACAAGCATTCGTAGCCCTTCGTAGCATGATGACTTCGTCCCTTAGATGTTCTTATTTGCCCAGCATAATCGACTCCGCTGTTAAGAAAAGCTCTGTTGGTGTTCACCCTTTCAGGAGGGAGCTGTCCCATCATTTGATTATGTGTTTGCCTTGTCAACGATGCAGACCTTACAGGTACGTATACATTTTCTTACAGCTGCCTTTAACCCAATAATCCAATATTTACTTCGAATGTAAGTCATCATCGTTTGGATGCCACCGTGCAAAGTCTTAATGTGTGCTTCTTGAATTATAAGTCTTGTAATGTGAACATCTTTAGGTATTATTATTGGGTGTTTTGCTGCTTCTGGCAGTATTGCGTTTTGTAGCCGGCCTCCGACTCTTATTATATCTTTATCATCTAAATATGGAACCAATGTAATTAAAGAACTTTTAGTGTTTAAAATTCCCCCTTTTCTTAATGTTTTCTATTTTCCTTTCATATACTAGATTTTAATAATATTTAATTGCCTTTTTTAAAATATCTTCCAATTCATTAACTGTTAAATAATCTTCTTGTTTTGTTATTTTTTTAATGTTTATACAGGGTGATTGGAAGATGGGTGCAAAGCTTTAAGGTGAAGATAGTATAGACAAAGATGGGTGCAAAGCTTTAAGGTGAAGATAGTATAGACAATTTAGAACCATTTAAGCCATGGTTGTCTTAGACGAAGTCTTACCAAATTTTTTTAACCAAATTTTTAAGTTTTTTTCGGAAATTCTCAAAATTTAATGTAAACTGCATAATTATGGCCAAATTGAATGATAAATGAATTAATTTTTTATTTATTTAATTAAAGTAATGTGTAAGCAACCAAGCAAAACATGTTTTAGGCTTCTGTGTCATTAGACATTTTTTTTACAGATATTTAAAGCTCAGAAAAAATAAAAAATTGTACAATACGTCAACCAAACCTTATTTAAAAAAGAAAACGGAGGGTGCTTTTTTTGTTCAAACCTTTTTGAAGACATGCTTGATAATCGCTCTTTCTTTTGAGGTATCATTTATGCGGATATCTTACAAATTATTGAAATTAGGACCTACAAACCAATTCGAGGGAGAAATTTTAAATTTTAGGCAGTCTAACAAAACACAAAATTTTTGCTTAAAAGAATACTTTATGTGCTCGAAATGATAACTTTTTTTTTTTTTTTACCGATGGGAAATCATCAAATAACCCCTCCCGCTCTGGGCTGAGCAGGAGGCAGTGTCAGACTTTTACTGACTAAAACCCATCCATGTTCCTTCCTTTGCCCTTTGTGTTCCAGGGCCGCGGTATCTCTTTCAAACAGTCCCGCAACCCTGGCAGGCGTCGGCCCTTACGGACCCCTTCCTGTTTGCTGACTCTCTTTGAGGCGCGCGTGGAACACGAACGCGCCATCGACACGGCCTGTCGTCATAAGACGGACGGACGGCGAGCTAGCCCATAGCTCACGTCCACAGGCCCGCGTCTACGGTGGCCGGGGGCCACCACGTGGCCCCCGAAGCCCGGTGCGTCTCCCGCGGCGGCTGGGACGTGAGGTTCTCTCCCTCTCACGTCCCGCCACCTCCTTCGCTAGCATGACTGCTTCGCAGAAGGAGGTGACGGCGTCCCATTCCGTCTCGCTCCGGACCATGGATTGAACCAGGGCCGGACGCGAGAGGTCGCCGCCGCCGATTGCCGCTACGAGGACACGGCGTTGCTCCGCCCAAGCGGAGCAGACCTGCACAGTGTGCTCCACCGGTCTATCCTCAGTTTCCTCCGGTCGATCCTCGCAGTGGTGACACCCGGGCGTTTCCTCTCGCCCGATTAGGTGCAGGAACCTCCCGAAACAACCATGTCCGGTGAGGAACTGCGTCAGGCGGAAGGTGAGGGCGCCGTGGCGCCTCTCTAGCCACTCCTCAAAAAGGGGACTTACCGCCACTATAGTGGCGTGCCCAAATGATAACATTGTTCAATTCTAAGAATTTTTGGCACATGCAGGAACCAATTGAGGGGAACCCATTGAGAGCATTCTCTAAACAATGGCCACCGAGCGCGGTGCGACGGCATTTCCAGGTAGAACGCCCAATGAATAGCAAAAAGCGATAAGAGTTGGTTTTTACAGCAAAATGGTCTTAGTTACTGAGGCAACAAAGTCGTTTTTCTTTAGTAAGGGTCAGTCGGTCTGTGATGAAGCCGTTACATCTTTTACTTATTAGTCAAACTACTGCCCTTGTGAGTGGACGTTGTCGTGTTGATTCACAATTTACCGTGTTCAGTTGTAGCCCTTTGCGTTCCTGCACGTGTTGTTTGCGTTAGTTTTGAACTTTTTTGTTTCACCGTGTCCAGTCGTAGTCTCGCGCTCCTGCACGTGTTGATTTTTGACTTAATTGTGTTGAGTTGACATTTAGTGCGCTCCTACGCCGTTTTTCTTAATTGTTAAGTGACTATGGCTACTTTTTCCAATCAAGAATATGCGGATATCGTATTTATGTACGGTAGAACAGACGGCAATGGATCTTTGGCGCGACGGATGTATCAAGAGCGCTATCCGAATCGCAGGATACCGAATGTCCGAGTGTTTTACAACACGTTTCGTCGTCTTGCCCAAGATGGGTTTCACCGCGTGGAACCTGGAGTCAACCCGGGCAGACACGAAACTGCCGTCGACGAAGACATTTTAGCAGCATTTCAAGCGGATCCTACTACCAGTACTAGAGCAGTAGCTCGAAATTTAAACATTTCTCAATGGAAGGTGTGGCATACAATGCACCAAAATGATAAGTATCCGTTCCATGGCAGGAGTGTGCAAGGTCTAGTAGAGCAAGATCCTCAAAGAAGAATTCAGTTCTGCCGTTTCTTCCTCAACAGAGACATCGAAGATGCGTGGTTTCTGAAATCAATCTTGTGGACGGATGAAAGTAAATTTTCAAGGGAAGGTATTACAAACTTTCACAACATCCATGAATGGGCCGACGCAAACAACAATCCACATTTTAAGAAGCAGGTGTCATTTCAGATGAAATTCTCTGTGAATGTATGGGCTGGAATAATTGGCAGAACATTGATTGGGCCCCACTTTTTGCCTGATCCATTGAATGGCGAAAATTATTTGCAATTTCTGCAAATTGATTTACCACTGCTGGTAGAGGAATCAGGTGTCCCGATTTTTGAAAGAGACCGAACAGTCATCTTTCAGCAAGACGGCTGTCCAGCGCATTGGACTTTAAATGTAAGGGAACACCTCAACAATTGCTTTCCTGATAGCTGGATCGGCAGGGATGGACCCATCCCTTGGCCCGCTCGCTCCCCAGATCTGACCCCGTTTGACTATTTCGTGTGGGGCCGGGCCAAGGAACTGGTGTATAACAACACAGAAATAAACACTAGAGAAGAATTGATACAAAGAATAAATTCAGCGTTTGAGACAATGAAGCAGGAGATGATGTTGAAAATAACGACTACAGAAGTTAGAAGACCGTGGGCCGTGCTTGTATTAGGAATCACGGCCGTCATTTTGAACATGAAAAATAAATAATTTTAATTCAAATGTTGTTTTAATTAGTCTGCCTAAAATAAAAAATTTCTCCCTCAAATTGGTTTGTAGGCCCTAATTTCAATAATTTGTAAGATATCCGCATAAATGATACCTCAAAAGAAAGAGCGATTATCAAGCATGTCTTCAAAAAGGTTTGAACAAAAAAAGCACCCTTCTTTTTTTTAATAAGGTTTAAAAGACGTATTGTACAATTTTTTTATTTTTTCTGAGCTTTAAATGTCTGTAAAAAAAATGTCTAATGACACAGAAGCCTAAAACATGTTTTGCTTGATTGCTTACACATTACTTTAATTAAATAAATAAAAAAATAATTCATTTATCATTCAATTTGGCCATAATTATGCAGTTTACATTAAATTTTGAGAATTTCCGAAAAAAAACTTAAAAATTTGTTTAAAAATATTTGGTAAGACTTCGTCTAAGACAACCATGGCTTAAATGGTTCTAAATTGTCTGTACTATCTTCGCCTTAAAGCTTTGCACCCATCTTCCAATCACCCTGTATATCGATTACAGTAGGCTAAAACTCTCTTTAGTTTTGAAATGCTAGAAAGTCTTTCACAAATAGGTTTCTCTTCGCAGGTATTCACAAAAGTATGGTAACTTGAAACTTTAAGTTCTAGATCAGTTTCAGGAACCTTTTCTCTTGCCTTCTTAATTTCTTTAAACTTAAGCCAATTAGGTCCCGTCCACCACAGCTCGAGATCTGCTAAATCACTTGCCTTCACACCCCTTGTAGCTATGTCCGCAGGATTTTCAGCCGACTGTACGTGACTCCATTTATTGCTTTCTAGGACTCTGAGAATATCTGCTGTTCTATTCGCGACAAATGTGCGCCATCGACTCGGTGTAGATTGTAACCATGCCAATACAACCATGGAATTGGTGTAAGCATAGACATCATTCATTTGTATATCGAGTGCAGCAGTAATATCCTTCACTAATTCAGCCAGTAACGTGGCAGCGCACAGTTCCAGTCGGGGGATACTCAGTTGTTTTACAGATGCTACCTTCGTACGAGATGCTACCATTACGACGTGTACCACATCGTCTTCATCAACAACTCTTAGGTAAATAACTGCAGCGTATGAAGTCATCGATGCATCTTCGAAGCTGTGGAGCTGGATTACCTTACTTCGTGGCGTAATTTGAAACCAACGTGGGACACTAATGGATTGCAGGTAAGCCAATTCTTTTCTATATTTCGTTCACTCTTCCACTAGGTTGAAAGGAGCTTCAGCATCCCAATCTAACCGTCGGAGTCATAACTTCTGGATCATTACCTTAGCTATGATAACTACATGAGACAACCATCCGAACGGGTCGAACAATCGAGACACGTCCGAGAGAATGGATCTCTTCGTTATGGGATACTTCAGTCCAGGTAAGTTAACTGTCACCTTGAATTTATCATCTTTTCTATCCCACTTTAATCCCAAAATTTTTATAATCTTGTCTAGTTTTATTTCCAGCTGATCTGTAGTATTTTCTTTTCCTTCTTGTAGACATTTTAATACTTCTTCTGAATTACTTGACCATTTCTGCAATTTAAATCCACCCCTTTCGAGTATTTCTCTTATATTTATACATAGAATATTAGCCTCTTGTACATTTTTATGGCCGACCATTAAATCGTCCATGTAAAAACATTGTTTTATTGCAGCGGCAGCCTCTGGACATTCATGGCCTTCGTCATCAGCTAACTGCTGAAGTGTTCGTACAGCAAGATATGGCGCGGCAGCTGTGCCAAATGTGACAGTCTTCAGTTTATAAGTACTCAATTTCTTGTCTGCGTCATCTCGCCACACAATACATTGTAGTGGTACGTGTTGTTCAGCCATTTTCACCATTTGGTACATCTTGATAATATCTGCTATTACACATATTTTGTGTCTCCTCCAATTGATTATAAGGCTGCGCAAATCAGGCTGTAATACAGGCCCAATCATCATGCAATCGTTGAGAGAATGTCCATTGGTGCCTCTAGCCGAAGCGTCAAAGACAACACGTAACTTCGTCGTGTCTTTGTCCTCTCGGACTACAGCGTGATGAGGAAGGTATTGCATATGTCTGTCATCTTGGTCTTCACATTTTTGTAAATGTCCCATCTCTAAATACTCATCAATTACCATTTTGTATTTTTTCTTAAAATCGTTGTTTCTTTGTAATTTCCGCTCTAATTGTTGGAATCTCTGAATCGCTGCGTGTTTTGTATCTCCTATTTTTTGCATAGTTTCTTCAACAGTCTGCTTTAATGGTAATTGTGCGACATAATTCCCTTCTTTATCTCTCACGGTTGTATTTTTGTAAATAGATTCCCACTCTTCTTCCTTTGTTAAAATCTTCCTTTTTGTATAAGAATCTGTTTCTATCTCCCAAAATCTTTTTAATGTGTCTTCTTCTTCTTCTTCTTTGACAAGTAGAGTAGTTATTACTTCTTGATCTGTGCCTTTGTTAGTTTCACCCGACAAAACCCATCATAAGCATGTTTGTTGTGCTACTAGACCATTTTGTAGTCGTATTAGCCCTTCCTTTATTATTCTTCCGAAAATGTCTGCCCAAGAAGAATGTCAATTCTTCCCGGTATGCCAAACTTTGGATCAGCTAACGTCAAGGGTTGTAACTCGGCCTTGTTTATCTTCATGGACTTAGAGGGTAATCTTGAGGAAATCGATTTCATTACGTAGGCCTTAACTTCAATAGGTTCCCTTGAGTTTGATAGTAGGTGGAAAAGTACCTTATGCTTGATGGATTGTTTTTCTTCGCCAATACCACTGACTATACTTCTGACTTCAGTTTTCTTCAACCCTAATAATTTCACTGTTCTAGTTGTGACAAAGGAGGCCTCAGAGCCCTGGTCAATGAGTGCACGGCATACATGTGACTCTCCGGAACTTGAAATGACATCTACCAGTGCTGTGGCTAACAAAACTTGTTGACCGGGTTGCTGTTTTCTAGAATAGTGGGCTGCAATCTTTGTTTCAGTAGCGTCTTCAGTCTGAGAGGCAACGCATGTCCCAGACGAAGTGTTCTTCTCTTCAGTTGTTCTCGACTGGTCTTGGTGTAGGAGGGAGTGATGTTTCTTCTTACAGATTCTACAGGACGTCTTGTGTTTGCATCGAGAAACGGCGTGGTAAGGTATGAGGCAGTTGAAGCATAGCTTGTTTTTAAGTGTCAAGTCGATAACTTGACAAACTCCTTGTAGTTGTGAATAAAATGATTACCCTTGCAGTAGGCACAAGCTTTCTCACGTTCAGGTTTATCTTCTTCACTGGTGGCGGCATGAAATGATTTGGGCTTATTTCCCCTCTCTCCTTCATTGTTTCAAGTGTAACTAATTCCAGCGTGCGAAATTTGCTTTCTAAAAACCTTTCAAAGTGGTCCATTTAGGTACGTCATCAGTATTGCCCTTTTATGCGAATTCTTCCCATTCTTTGTGAGTAAGATTGTCTAATTTCTGCATGCCATGAAACTCCAGGAATGGATCCCACTCATCAATAGTTAGTCCGGTATTTTTCAAACCATGAAGGCACTCTGAGGTTGTATCTACCAAAAGTTTGATCACAGGAGCAGCTTGATTGGCTACCCGTGTCTGGTAAAAAAGCCGTTTGAAAAGAGAGGTTCTTAATACTCGTTTATTGCCGTAATGACCTTTTATTAATTCCCAAGCTTGTGTATAATTACTTTCTTTATTTGTATTTGCCGTAACAATGCTTCCGCCTCTCCCGTAACACTTGTCTTCAGGTAATGTAGTTTTTGAACATTTTGATAACGCATTATTATTGTGTACGAGAGTGGTAAACAAGTCTTCATAATTATGTAGGGAATTCTTCATACTTGCCAGAGAAAGATGGTAACTGTATACGTGGTAACTTCACACTCGATAAGTCTGCTGCAACACCAGATTCATTTAACTGATCTTCATTATTGACCGGTTGACTCGGTAATGATTTGTTCGATAGATCTAACAATTCAGACTTTTACGGTACATATAATTCCTCATATTTATAAAATTCTTCACTGAGAAAGTAAGGCAATACTCCGCGTTGTTCGCGTGGTGTGCACTTAATTAGCTCTCGATGAGTGTTCGTAAAATTCTGCCAGTATTCCTCAATACATTCTAAGCGCGCCTTGGCATAACCATTAGTTAACTTGGCTTTAGCACATTTCTTGAAGTTAATTTGTGCTTTTTGCAAAACATTAGCAGTATCCTCCAAAGTAGTCAGCAATACACTTTGTTCCGATGTCATAGCAGTCATTTTCAATGTTTATTTGCGTACACAACACTTTATTAAGTTCGTAAATAACACGTTATAAAGTTAATTTCTTCTAATGAGCCACACGCGTGTCTTCGATACGTAAACCACTTCCTTATCTCTCGACCGGCCTACGTCACCTATTGTATGCGCCGGCGCCGGCCAGGTGCGAGGTGGTGGCCCGAGCGTTTCTATTCAATTAACTTTTTATTAATTAATCCGGCTCGTTTGGACCATGTTCAGTAGGTGTTAAGGTTTAAATTTGCTTGATGATGAATAGATGTGATTAAAAGACGTCCTTTCTTACATGAGTTTATTTTGCTACTAGATGTACAAACCTTTAGATAACTAACATTTAGGTAGGTACCTGTATACCATCTATACGAACGATATTTTTGGCGTAAACAAAGCCTGACATAGTGGTGATAGACCAATCAGCGCGCCGCGTAATGATAATCGATGTTACCATCCCACATGACGAGCCTCGTGAAAGCTGAGAAAGAGAAACAAATGAAATATCTCGACTTGGTGGCACACGACGTTGTCGACATGTGGAATGTGAACTCGGCTATCATTGTGCCTGTGCCGATTGTCGTGACGGCCAATGGCCTTATGGTCAAGAGCCTCGACGACCATCAGATCTGTCGAGGCTCTCATTAGGCGGTTGGATCAAGGGCCTGATTCAAAAGGCAGTACTCTTTGCTACGGCTCATATTGTGAGGAAGTTTCTGTCTCTGGAGCCCTAACCACCGGTAGCTTGAAATTTGCTCCCGTCACCGGTGGATCACTATTTTTTATATTGTTAAATGTTTTTTAAGTATATGATTTTTTTTAAAGAAATATTTAAAACTGTTAAAACGATTTTACATCTTTTTAACAGTTTTAAATATTTCTTTAATGAAAATGAATAAACGAAATAATAATAAACCAGAAAAAGCACAACATTCCCAGACAACGTATTGATAAAATTAAATTAAGTAATAAAACTATAACAAATCCAAAGAACATTTCTAATGCATTCAACAATTTCTTTGTTGATAAAATACAGCCCAAATTAATGGACGGCAGCCAATCTAAAGCGAGTAGGAAAATAGAAACTAGAATGTTCATAGCACCAAGTGTACCAGATGATATACTTAAAATAATAATGGGACTGAAAAAGACAAATTTATAGCGTATTATAAAACCAATTTTTAAGAAGGAAAATAGAGAACTAATGGAAAATTACAGGCCAATCTCACTGATTCCGATTATTTCAAAAATGTATGAGAAGTTTATTTACAAAGAGCTATACAAATACTAATAAAAAAAAAATCTTGTGTGAACAACAAAAAGGATTTAGACCCAGCAGTACCATAAATATGGCGATTTTTGATTTTATACAGAATGGCGTTAAAAATGTAGATAAACGAAACCCAATCTGCGCCATTTTCTGTGACATGACGCAGGCGTTTAATTATGTCCACCATCCTACACTTCTGAAGAAACTCGAAGCTTATGGTTTAAGGGGTAATGTTCTAGAACTGCTTCAGTCTTATCTAAATAATAGACGACAAATGACTGAAATTGATAGAATTAATTTAGTTAGTAAACAAGATGAGATATTTAGATCAAATTAACAAATTGTTAGTTACGGGGTACCGCAAGGGAGTGTGTTGGGTCCTTTGTTATTTATATTATATACAGGTTGTAACAAAACCCTTCACGAAGCCGTCAACCAAGCATTCTGTTATTTAAGAAAAAACTTGTGAAAAAGTTGGAACATTGACCCTCAATATCTCCGTAACTAGAAGGTTCCCAGGTATGGTCTAGAACAAAAAAATTATTGCAATGACGGGGAGAACAAGTGCCTTTCAGCTTCGTTAAGGGTCTTTTTACACCCTATACTAATGACTTACCGGAATGCATTGAACAACCATTGACTCTATTTGCAGATGACAGTACCGTGACAACTCCTTCCCGAAGTGTAGATACATATGAAAATGACATTAATATTTCTTTAAAATCGATTATAAAATGGTTAGATGAAAATAACTTATGAATAAATACAGAGTGTCCCGTAAATAATGGATCAAACGTAACGGGTAGGTAGCTTACTTCATTTCCAACAACTAATTTGAACAGTAAAAAAAAAAACCGATAAGGTAAACAAGATATTTTTTTTTTCGATTTTTACTATTTTCTGTACCAGCATTCAGTGTTTTTAATGCTGTTGCTGCAAATGGTATCATATTTAGGTGTGATTTTTGTCAAACATTTCTGCATAGTTTACTAATGTTATAAGATACCATTTTTTTAAATAACATTTTATTTGCCTTAGAAAAAAAATCTTGAATTGAAAAGTTTTGTTTTTACGATGAAAAGACCAGAATTGGAAAAATTCTCCTGTAAAAAAAATGTATGACACCAAAGTGTACCATTATTTTAAAAACTTGTAAAATTACTAAGGTTTGCAAATTGGTATAAAACTTACGTCTAGTCCTTGCGGTTACAAAGATATTGCTATGAATGTGATGAAGAAGACAGAACAGAAATTAAAATGGTACAATCTAACTTTTCTTTCTCGTAATGGCTTATGCTTGTAATCTAAGCATGTGGTTAAGCGTGTAGCGTAATTCCGCGCCGATGACGTCATCTGTTCGGAATTTGGGACCGCTACCTGCGGAGTTGCACCTCACTCAGTGTGAAAGGGATAGATAGCACCGCTTTTGTATTTTTGGTAAATCGGTGTCTTTGTGCAGGTATTTTTTTTCCTTCACCCTTCACTCATACAGGGCTTCATTGTTGCATGATTTTATTTGTTTAGTTGACACGAATCTCTCTTCGAGTTAATACGTACGTCAGACTACTTTCGCTCCCGCTGTGCCTAACTGTTGTGTTCCTTAAAATTAAACTTGTGCTGTGTATTTGGACTTTGCTTTGCCTAACGATTTGGAACTGTTTGTGTTTTGGACGAATGACTTGGCAATCTTACGGACTTCGCGGGCCTGTGGACGGTGAGCTATGGGCTAGCTCGCCGTCCGTCCGTCTTATGACGACAGGCCGTGTCGACGGCGCGTTCGTGTTCCACGCGCGCCTCAAGGAGAGTCAGCAAACAGGGAGGGGTCCGTAAGGACCGACGCCTGCCAGGGTTGCGGGACTGTTCGAAAAAGATACCGCGGCCCTGGAACACAAAGGGCAAAGGAAGGAACATGGATGGGTTTTAGTCAGTAAAAGTCTGACACTCCCTCCTGCTCAGCCCAGAGCGGGAGGGGTTATTTGATGATTTTCCATCGGTAAAAAAATTTAAAAAAAATCCTACTGACTTCGAAAACAATCGTTTGTGTGTGGTTGTACGTGTGTGCACGTATGAGTCACGAAGACTATGAAATGCTAATTAATTACGAAAATTACAATGTAGGCAGTTGCTTTAACCGGAAATCTAAGATACGTGGGTGTTCATTAATCTTAGTTAGGAATTGTATTAAATCTAAATCTCGTAATGATATAGTCGATCTATCGGTGGAACATAGCATTGAATTGTCTTGTGTTGAGCTAGACAAGCATGTAATAGTGTGCGTTTACAGACCCCCAAATTACCTTAACTACTCTATGTTTGAGTCAGTAATGGAAGATGCTTTAGCAAAACTTGTAACTGGTAATAAACCAATAATTATATGTGGTGACTTTAATGTTAATATCCTAGAGAATAATGTAAATAGCAGTAGATTTTTAAATCTCTTTAAATCATTTAACTTGTCAAATGTGTTTTCAGAACCAACACGAATTACTACAAATACTGCTACATGTATTGATAATGTTTTTTGTTGCTGCGACTACTTAGATCCATCGTAAATTACCTTCCTTCAGATCACAGCGGTCAGACCGTTGCTTTCACGTCCAATATACAATTACAAAGAATTCAGATACAAACTAGACAAATAACACCCAGCAATTTGGATAAATTTAATAATAATTTAATTAGTAAGTTATGTATACCGGGCCATATTTTAAATAATGTAAATGAATTGTATGAAGAATTTTTTTCGGTAGTGCACACCGAATTCAATAATACTTTAAAACAGAAAACTAAAACTATTGGCCCAAAGTTTATTTTCAGTGACTGGGCAACACAGGGTATTAGGAAAAGTAGGGAACGATTGTTTGAGCTGTACGGCCTTAAGCCTTACATCAACACAGAAACTTTTAATAAATATGTTGCTACTTACTCGATTTTTTTTTTAAATGCTTGCAAGGTAGCCAAATCGTTGTTCATTAGCAACAAGATTAAATCAGCCGATAATAAAATAAAGACGGTTTGGAAAATTATCAACAGTGAAAGAAATAAAAAAAAAACGAAGTAATGACTTCACACTAAACACCTCCAGTGGCCTCGTGAGTTCTAACAATGAAGTTGCTCAAGAATTTGTAAATTTCTTTACCAGTATCCCACTTAAAACTACAGAAACCTTAAATTCCTCACCCTTGCTTTCTATTGAATTATTGAAAGCGAACGTTTCAGCCTGTCCGAATAAATTTAAATTTCAGCATATAAACCCCATAGCAGTCATAAAAGCTTTTAAGCAAATCAAGATCAAATTAACCGAAGATGTATGGGGTATGTCTATCAAAGCTTGTACCTCAATTATTGAGACTACTATAGCACCGTATTTAGCCTCAATATTTAATTTGTGCGTGGATCAAGGGGTCTTCCCGGATCTAATGAAATACAGTAAGGTAATACCGCTTTTTAAATCCGGGGATAGTAAAGACACCAATAACTATAGGCCCGTATCTGTGTTGCCGGTTTTCAGCAAGGTAATTGAAAAGATAATGCTCAATCAAATGCTAAACCATTTTAACGCCAATAAAATCTTACACAAGCAACAGTATGGTTTCACCAAGGGACGTTGTACAACTGACGCCGGTGTTACTTTATTAAAACACATATTTACTGCGTGGGAAGAGGCACAGGATGCCATAGGAATCTTCTGTGACCTTTCGAAGGCATTTGATTGCGTAAATCTCGAAACCCTGCTCTTGAAACTTGAGCATTACGGTTTAGGTAAACTTGCGCTCAGTTTAGTAAAATCGTATTTGAATGATAGACAGCAGCAAGTACAGGTAAATGGTGTCAATTCAATGGGTTTAAAAGTAAAAATGGGCGTACCACAGGGTTCGATATTGGGTCCTTTTCTCTTTTTAGTTTACATTAATGACCTACCCCACTTATTTAACAACCAACCGCAAATGGTGTTGTTTGCTGACGATACTTCTTTAATATTTAGGATAAACAGACGTGCCACTAATCTTGACGACGTCAATAACGCCCTACTGCAGGTCCATAATTGGTTTACCGCTAATAACTTAGTACTCAATGGGAAAAAACTAAGTGCATAAAATTTTCTCTGCCAAATGTCAAAAGTGACATAATATTGAATCAAGAGAAACTAGAATTTGTCGATGAAACTGTTTTCTTGGGAATTACGCTCGACACAAGGCTACAATGGGGTCCTCATTTAACATCTCTTGCAGGACGGCTGAGTTCAGCAGCATATGCTGTTAGAAAAATCCGTCAGTTTACCGATGTAGATACCGCGAGGCTAGTCTATTTTAGTTATTTTCATAGTATTATGTCATACGGTATTTTACTATGGGGACGGGCTGCAGACATTGAGTCTATATTTATTATGCAGAAAAGAGCCATCAGAGCCATATATAATCTACGTAGGCGCGATTCTCTGAGAGAACTGTTTAAAGAAATTAACATCATGACAGTACCTTGTCAATACATCTATGAAAACATCATGTACGTTAGGAAAAATCTGCATTTATTTAGTAAGAGAGGTGACAGACACCACTATAATACTAGAAATAGGGACCAACTAGTTCAGCCAGGTTTCAGGCTAGCTAAAGTAGACTCATCTTTCATGGGGTACTGTTTAAAATGCTACAATAAAATACCTCCTCACATTCTACAACTGAATGAGACGAAATTTAAATCTTGTATAAAACGCACACTATGTAGGCAAGCATATTATAAGTTGGGGGACTATATTGATGATAAAAATTCTTGGCTCAATGCTGGTCCTGCTCCACAACCATAGGAGCAAACTAATTGATTACCATGTTAAGTTATTGTGGAAGCTGCGGAAGATTGTAATAATATCCTTGCTTTGTATAGATTCCATCTCTTAATAATATTATATAATTGCATAGCACATGTGTGAGTACTATGTACTGTAAAGCAACCATTTACATTTATTTATCTTTCATTGACTTGAATGTAGCCTGGTGGCTGAGAGAATGTCATGCTCACTCAAATTTCTCGCTGATGGTGGCGCGTGTGTCGGGTCATTTGGTTCCCTTCAATATGGTTGAGTTGAATGGCGCCGAGCCATGCGTCATGTTCGTGAACGGGCGCTGTCAGTTGGGAGTGGTCATCTCTTAGCTGCCACGGTTTATTTTAATTACTTTATTTTGAAAGTGTTGATTATTTTAATCTTTTACTCTGGGCGCTCTTAATGTGCACGTCTTTCTACATCGTTCTCACATATATGTATAATCTCAACGTGAATGATGTAACCAAGATTTTGTAACAATATTTTGATTAAAAAGAGTGTCCATGGAGTTTCTTGCTCATTCTTCTCCATAGAGATCTACGCTTTGGAATGTGCAACTACAGTACTTTCTCAAGTTATTATGCCTTGTGACTGTGACTGTAGCTTAGCTTTTTTTTTTTGTTTGACTTTCAAAAGTGCCTGTAATGGTCTAATTGAAATAAATACTTTGAGTTTGAGTTTTGCAGTAGTACGATGCTTCGTTACGAGTACACGCCACGGGAGTATGCCGAAATGCATTTTATCTACGGAGAAGCAAGAGGTAATGCGCGCAATGGTGGTGCGCAATGGTAATGGGCGGCCGCAAGATTGTATCGTGAAAGATACCCGAACCGGGATCGACATCCCGACTATCGCGTTTTCATTAGAGTGCATAACGCGCTTCTTGAGGGAAGAATTCTTGGCACCGGAGTTTGGGGGTGCCAGTGAAGGGCGACCGTCACCAGTCAATGACGAAATTATTATTCGAGAAATCGAGGAAGATTCGTCGGTCTCAATTCGCGTCATAGCGCAACGCACAGGTATTCCAAGATCGACGGTACATCGAGTTCTAAAAAGGCATCGGTTGCACCCATATCACGTGCAACGTGTTCAAACGCTGACGTCACGTAATTACCTGCAAAGAGTAGCATTTTGCCAAAGGATGCTTAGAATGATACGGGTGGATCCACAGTTTTTTAATAAAATTTTATGGATTGACGAGTCTTCATGTCGGCGAGATGGATATCTCAATTTGCATAATTTGCACAGTTGGCAGCTGGTAAACCCACATTTGATGCGAGAGGACAGGAGCCAACATCAATTTAAAATAAATTTATGGGCAGGAATAATAAATGGGCAAATAATAGGGCCCTTTGAACTACCAGCAACTCTAAACGCCGAACACTATCTGCATTTTTGAAGGAATGAGTTGCCAACGTTATTAGAAAATATTCCAGAAGACGTGCGGCAAGCAATGTGGTTACAGAATGATGGTTGCCCCGCTCACTATGCGACGGCAGTAAGGGCTCAACTCAATGAAACTTATCCTGACAGATGGATCGGCCGATTAGGACCAATTTTGTGGCCTCCGCGATCTCCGGATTTGAATCCCTTAGTTTTTTTTATTGGGGATGTTTAAAAGACAAATTTTACAAACAACGAATAACGTCGGAAGAAGAATTACGTCAGCGCATCCAATCTGCTGTATCAGAAATAAACAACAGCCATTTTGTCCGTCGGATAAGAGCTTCCTTTATTAGGAGGTGCAGACTTTGCATTCTCGTAGGGGGACGTCAGTTTGAACATTTACTGTAAAAACAAAATAAACGATTTATTTGTATTTTTTTTTTATTTAACCTCCTAATTTTTTTCATACGCTGAGATACCTAAACATTTTTAAGAAAATAGTTGAATTGTGCACACTTTTTCAAATTTTATTTTATTTTTATACCAATTTGCAAACCTTAGTAATTTTACAAGTTTTTAAAATAATGGTACACTTTGGTGTCATACATTTATTTTACAGGAGAATTTTTCCAATTTTGGTCTTTTCATCGTAAAAACAAAACTTTTCAATTCAAGGTTTTTTTTCTAAGGCAAATAAAATGTTATTTAAAAAAATGGTATCTTATAACATTAGTAAACTATTCAGAAATGTTTGACAAAAATCACACCTAAATATGATACCATTTGCAGCAACAGTATTAAAAACACTGAATGCTGCTACAGAAAATAGTAAAAATCGAAAAAAGAAATATCTTGGCTACCTTATCGGTTTTTTTTTACTGTTCAAATTAGTTGTTGGAAATGAGGTAAGCTACCTACCCGTTACGTTTGATCCATTATTTACGGGACACCCTATATAAGCAAAACAAAGATAATGCATTTTAACTAACGCATGCCAGACAGGAGCAACCTGCATGTGCAAATGCAGTCTCTAACGCAAATTTCTATAAAATTCAAAACAATGTTAAAAAATACTATCGGATTATAATATTATTGTATAAATAAAAAAATCCTACAGAGAATTGTAAAACTGAGCATAGAACTGTGGAATTAGGTTTTTGTTTAAGGTGGAAGCGTCAAGGTAGCCCGCGAAATTCAAATTTTCTTAAGTATTTTGCAATTTGCAGGTCAGTATCAGATTGTATGTTGATGAAAATATGAAACGCGCCAGTAACACGTATGGAGTTACAGAATTATAATCATTCAAATCATCAATACAACTCTTCAAGTTAATCCCAAAGAGTGGCTTTTTCATGAAATAGCTATTGAATTTGATTAAATGAACTTAGAGGCCCAGGGTCTGGTGATGGAGCTGGAAGGTGGTCACAGGTAGTCCGTAATAAAATGACACAATCCCATCTAGTTTGGGCTCGTATGATTCGTCTTGACGATTACTTTGGTCCTAATTGGTATCCAGTGTCTGATGATGGAGCTGGACGGTGGCCATAGGAACTCCGTTATAAAACGACAAAACCTCATCGAGTTTGGGCTCGTATGATTCGTCTTGACGAGTACTTTAACTAACTTCTAGTTACAATGTAAAAACTAATTCATGACAAGAATTTGTGTGGTATACTACAACTAAAAAGGGTAAAATAAAAAAACTTTCTGTGAAAACAAAACCGACTTCTAAAAAAAACACTAAAAAAGTCTAAAATAACTTTACTTTCGGAAGTCGGTGGCAAAAAAGATACAAACAAAGACACCGACTTCCGAAAGTAAAGTTATTTTAGACTTTGTTAGAAGTCGGTTTTGTTTTCGCAGAAAGTTTTTTTTTTCGAGCCATTCTTATAGCACAAACGCTTCTGGCGAGTACATTGGTCCAGATTTAAGCAATTTTTTGACCTGTCTTTCTATTAGTGAATGAGCTGCATCACCCTCATTTTGGGTATGCCCTTTTATGAGATATTTATGTGAAATCGTTTGGAGGTTAGGGAACTTTTGTAAAGCGAATAAATATATTGCAATCATTGTCTTGTTTTTTTGCTGACCTGCGCAATTATCCGAGTAAAAGACAATGTCAAGACTCCTATCATTGTTAAGTAACGAAAGCTGTTCTAGATAGTTATACACGCAAGTTCCCCAGTCATTTACACCTCTATTAGCATTGGATTCGTCCCAAACAAAACTAATTCCACTTAGTTTGTTTTTAAGTCGCAAATTGTAAAATTCAATACATCCAACTTACATTTATAATAAAAGACTGATACTCATAGACAGCTGTTACAATATTTTCATCTGCTTTATCTTTTGCCTTCTCTGCGCGACTTAGTACTTTTTGCTTCAAATGTTTATCATGTTCTTCTTTTAGGTTTTCTTCATTATCAGAGTTTTCAAAGGCAGCACACACATCACAAATATCCTTTTTGGGCTAAAAAAAGATATATTATATACTTGAGTGAAAATTTTGTAAAAAAAGGACGTAATTGCCAAAACCTAATTTTTTTTTCTGTTGAATTGCTACATAGTCATTGTGGATGTTGGCTATATTTTCACTACCATCTATGAAAACTCTGCTTGTACTGGCTCTTGTATAATGAGACTCGATTTTTGGTATCGCATCTATGTATTCACGAATGCCATTTTTTATTGCTTCGTCAACTCTCGGATGTTTGCCATGTTTACCGCGTTTGTCATCAGCCAATAGACAATTTGCCATTTGGTCTTCTTTTTCTAAAACAGTGCGAATTGGCCGGTCATTAATTCGAAAGTGTTCTTAAAGAAAATTTTACAAACTCTCACCGACTTATCGGGCAGTTTGAAATGAAATGCTAAAAAAGTTGCTCAGGTGGAATGTACATCGGATCTTTGACAGAATCGTCACTATCTGCAAAAAAAAGTGAACATAATAAGTATTCAATTTTAGATTTTCGTAAGCAAATTCGATTCACTACAATAACAAAACACTATAAAAACTAACCTTCAATAAACGTGACATCTGATGAATCCGAATCAGAAGAACTACTCTGATTTGATAAATATCTCATCTCGTGTGATGTTTGGGAAGCTATTTCATTGCCTGAAAAGTAAGTGCATAGGTTAATTTTATATATAGATAGAGGAAAGAAATATAATTACTATAGAAAACAAAAGTGCATACTGGTTTCATTAGACGTAACCTCTTCATTGGGCGAATTATTATGCTTGTCAATCAATGCTACAATTTTTTTGCCTCTAGAGGTATGTGGAAACACCATTGTCTCCTAAAAATGCAAAAAAAAAATGTTTTTAAGAAAAGTACATAAATGAGAAAGCGTGACTTGAATTATTGTCTAAAACGTTAAATTATAAAATATTGCAATATTTCACCATAAATAACGCAAATTATTTTTAAGTGAAACGACATAAGTGTAGATATTTGTTTTTGTAATGATAAATGATTGTTTTCTTGGATAACAACAACGTCATAACTCAAAATAATACTGTAATGGTTGATTTTCTCAGCAATATAATATATAACACGAAACATGCGTACACTGATTTATTCAAATATTATAAGCATTAACGACACATTTATACTAAACACGTTATTTTTTAAAAGATATTAAAATCAATTGGACTTAACTTACCGGCAAGAGCGTCGTTACGTAAAAAATGTCGTTCTTCAAGAGCACAAATAAAACCTATCGCTTGCACTGTTACGTCACAACTAAATAATGTCGTTGTTGCCCCGAGTCACCGAAACGATAGAGACAATACTATACTGCTCTCTCTCTCTTACTATAGAGTTTAGAGAAATTACGTTTTTACAGTAAACGAAACGCAATTTTTTCATCACAACTATATTATTAACTAAAAAATCATCAATTTTGAGATATGTCGACCTTGTAGCAAATAAGCGATATTATTTTTGTTATATGACATTGTAGTGGCCTACAGGCATACGTCCGGCCCCACAGAGCGCCGAGGCTCACTGCAGTCAGGAGTAGTGTTTCCACTTTAATGATTTCCTTTCCCCACGCATCAATTGAGATTTCCCCTTCTCAGGCCATTTTTCCCCTCAAAAATTATTCTGCTATAGTTTTGGCACTAGTAGTAAAAATCTGTTCAATGGTCACTTATCATTTGGTCACATTATTATTATGGTAGTACAAGTAGCGGCACGTTAGTCTAGCGCTGACCGTTATTGCGTAGAAGTAAAAAGTAAGGTACCTGAGGGGGTTAGCGGGATGAAGGGCGGGCGTGCGAAGCGCCGATTGGCTCTCCAGTCGCATTCCGTTATTTAGATAATAATTAAAGTTATAATTGTATTGCGTGCGCGACAGTACCCATGCGCAGCAATCCCCTCCGCGTATCGTTCAGCGCTAGACTTACAACGTGCCGCTACTTGTACTATCGATAACAAAAGTGTCAAAGCGTGTGTTTTGTATAATTTGACTTCCATATTATTTATATTTGGCAACGCCACGTAATAAAAGCGGATAGAAGTATGTTTTCAGTAACTTTGCTTCACACTCAAAATAAGATCATGCGCAAACATCTATTATTTACTAGAATGTCGGAGTTAAATTTCTCAAATAAAAAACAAAAATTATTTAATTGGAAACGCAAACGATGAAAAATATCTGAAGCAAGTTTTATCTATGATTTCCCTCGATTTCCCCTGTTCATCTCTTTCCCCTTTTTCTTCCCCTCTGGACCCTAATTTCCCCTCAAAAGGGGAATTTCCCCTCATTGTGGAAACACTGGACTCCTGCGCGCGACGCGACGATGGATCGTTGGTGTGGGAGTGTTGAGAATGACGTCATGAGCCTACTACCTGCGCCGCGTACAATCCTCGACTGAACTGAAGCAAAATGTTTTTTTTTTTTTTGGAGATGGCATCTCGCAGTTCAGCCCCTGAGGCTGGCTACTGCTTAACCGGGCAATTCCTGTGGATGCCTTAAAAATGAATCTAAGGCCTCCAGCCAGGGGCTTAAAACTATACTTAAAAACTAAGCGACCACTCGCTAAGGGCACCCTCTTCCTGCGGGCCAAGGATGTGGCCCGCGAGGAGATGCTGGAGACTCTCGACAGAGATCCGTGGGGGCGCCCTTATAAGATGGTGCGGGATAAACTCCGCACCAGGGCCCCTCCGCTGACGCAGAGTCTCCGGCCTGAGCTGGTGGAGGACGTGGTGAGCGCTCTGTTCCCTTCGCGAGGGGAACATACTCCCCCGCCCATGGCTCCGCCAATTGCGGTGCCGGAAGCGGACCACACTGAGGACGATGACGACATTCCAGAGGTGACTGGGGTAGACCTGAGAGTGGCGGTAGGCAGGCTTAAGGCCAAAACTGCCGCCCCAGGACCCGACGGCTTACCTGGCAAAGCCTGGGTCCTGGCCCTGCAGGCTCTCGGGCCCCGACTGGAGGGGCTCCTAAGCGCATGCTTGGAGAGAGGCCAGTTCCCGCTTCGTTGGAAGACGGGGAAGCTGGTCCTCATCCGGAAGCCGGGGCGCCCTGCGGACTCTCCGTCCGCATACCGGCCCATTGTGTTGCTCGACGAGGTGGGCAAACTCTTCGAAAGAGTTATTGCCAACCGCATCGCCGGGCACCTGGCGGGGATTGGGCCGGATCTTGCGGAACACCAGTTCGGTTTCCGCAGGGGGCGCTCGACGGTGGACGCCATCATGCGCGTGAGAGCCCTCACGACGGGGGATGCGGTGTCCCGGGGTGGGGTGGTCTTGGCGGTGTCTCTCAACATTGCCAACGCCTTCAACTCCATGCCCTGGAGCTGCATTAGGGAGGCACTCCGGTATCACCGGGTGCCGACCTACCTTCGTCGTGTGGTCGGGGACTACCTGACGGACAGGTACGTCATCTACCCTGGTTGCAGCGGAGAGTGGAACCGGCGAGAGATGTCGTGCGGTGTTCCACAGGGATCGGTTCTGGGGCCGCCCTTGTGGAACATCGGTTACGACTGGGTGCTGCGCGCCGACCTCCCTAACGGCGTCAGCGTAGTTTGCTACGCTGACGACACGCTGGTGCTGGCGCAAGGGAGGTCGCACGAGGCGGCGGCCGAGCTGATGACTCGCGGGGTTGCGATAGTCGCGGAGAGGATCCGGCAATTGGGTCTCGAGGTGGCGCTGCACAAGTCCGAGGCCATGTGCTTTCATGGGCCTCGGAATGGCCACCGTCGGGATCCATGCTCACGGTGGGAGGGGTTCCCATCGGCGTCGAGCCGACGTTGAAGTACCTAGGTCTCGTCCTCGACAGCCGGTGGAACTTCATGGAGCATTTCCGACGTTTGGCCCCCAAACTAGAACGGGCCGGGCTGCCTTCAAGCGGCTCTTGCCCAACCTGGGGGTCCAAACGCCTCCTGCCGGAGGCTCTACGCGGGGGTCGTGCGGTCCATGGCCCTTTACGGGGCCCCGGTGTGGGCGCGTTCTTTGAGGCGGCGAGCCGCCCACTATCTGAACGCGCCCCAAAGGGTGGTAGCCGTAAGGCTAATCCGGGGGTACCGCACGATCTCCGGCGAGGCGGCGAGCCTCCTTGCCGGATTGCCGCCATGGGATCTGGAGGCGATAGTCCTCGCGCGCCTGCACGAGTGGCGCGTGGAGGCACTACGCCGGGGGGAAACTCCGCTGCCGCGGCAAATTGTCGCTCAGCGGACAGACTTCCGGCGTGATCTCATGGCGACATGGAGAGAGCGACTGTCGCAACCCCGTGCAGGGCACGCCACTATAATGGCGGTAAGTCCCCTCTTTGAGGAGTGGCTGGAGAGGCGCCACGGCGCCCTCACCTTCCGCCTGACGCAGGTCCTCACCGGACATGGTTGTTTCGGGAGGTTCCTGCACCTAATCGGGCGGGAGGAAACGCCCGGGTGTCACCACTGCGAGGATCGACCGGAGGACACGGTGGAGCACACTGTGCAGGTCTGCTCCGCTTGGGCGGAGCAACGCCGTGTCCTCGTAGCGGCGATCGGCGGCGGCGACCTCTCGCGTCCGGCCCTGGTTCAATCCATGGTCCGGAGCGAGACGGAATGGGACGCCGTCACCTCCTTCTGCGAAGCAGTCATGCTAGCGAAGAAGGTGGCGGGACGTGAGAGGGAGAGAACCTCACGTCCCAGCCGCCGCGGGGGACGCACCGGGCGTCGGGGGCCACGTGGTGGCTCCCGGCCACCGTAGACGCGGGCCTGTGGACGGTGAGCTATGGGCTAGCTCGCCGTCCGTCCGTCTTATGACGACAGGCCGTGTCGACGGCGCGTTCGTGTTCCACGCGCGCCTCAAAGAGAGTCAGCAAACAGGAAGGGGTCCGTAAGGGCCGACGCCTGCCAGGGTTGCGGGACTGTTCGAAAGAGATACCGCGGCCCTGGAACATAAAGGGCAAAGGAAGGAACATGGATGGGTTTTAGTCAGTAGAAGTCTGACACTCCCTCCTGCTCAGCCCAGAGCGGGAGGGGTTATTTGATGATTTCCCATCGGTAAAAAAAAAAAAAAAAAAAAAAGGGCACCCCCTGTGGGGTACGGGCCTCGGCTTAGGGCGTCGCTGGGGGGGGCAGCAAAGGGACAGGCTGGATCTGAGTGATATTAGTCAGGGGCTGGTTTAAAACTACCGGCTCAGCATCGCGGGCTGGCTCTGGCAAGGGTCGGGGGGGGTTCGTTGAACGGGGGCGTCGCGACGGGCCTCGGCGGCGAGGACGGAAGCTTGGCGGTCTGTATTTGTATTTGCGAAGTGTGCTGGTTTCCCTACTGCTCTCCTGGAGGAGGGTGATGGGGTCATCGGGGGTGGCGAAGCAAAATGTGTGGCGGGGCGCTTTTTATACTCCGCGCGCGATGGACTCGTTTCCAAAGTATTTTGGGTTTTGGTGTAGCCTGTCTGTGATTGGTGCTTTCAGAAAATCCATAAAAAGTTAGGCCAACCACTATTTGCAAATTGTGTTTTAGCATATACGTAATACATAAGAAAAGAAATCAAGTCATTACCATATAATCGAGTTTCGTTCATACCTCTCAAGTACTACCAAAGTAATTAATGTACTTATCCGTTTCAAAGCTACGACTTTAAATTCGTAAGTGGCTACGTTTTTCTGAGAGTTGTTAGTATGAGACTGCTCCTCTAGTAAAATATAACCTCATTGTATGCAGTAGTTTTTGCGCCATCCCGGAACATCGATTTGGATTTTTACGATTTTATTATATTATAAAATCGTACAATATGGGCTATGCGAATATCTATACATCTATACATATGTGTAGATGTATAGATAACGGCATAGCCCATATTGTTTGACTACTATGGACTAGAAAGCTATCATTCACTGGAAACCTACGTCCTTTCTTGACCTGAATGTGCCCTGGCGGTTGAGAGTATGTCATGCTCACTCAAATGTCTCGCTGTTCTCTCACATTTCATTGTTAATCTTTGTTTCGATAGTTCCAAAGTGCCTGTAACTGGCCTGGCTGACTTGAAATAAATGCTTTGAATTTTGATCTTGATTTCGCTACGTATCACGTGAGGCGTAGCCCACAGCCCACAGTGCAGCCTATACTAGCGCCAGTGAGCTTGGCGCTCGCCACAAACAACTTGCCATCGAGACGACCATCTAGAGGTGTTGTTTATAGAAGAAAATATCAAACCGGACGAAGCCGACGGCAAATGGCTAGGCTACCATAATATGCATAGCATGTTCGCAGCTGTGTACTCACTCGGGAACATTTGTGTTGTTACAGATCACCCGATGTGTCTCCACCGGCGCGACCCACCAGTGAGTACCGACAGCACGCAAACGTCCACAACGCACGCAACGCTACAGCTTGCGACTTGTGACCAGCCCTTTACAATTCTTTCTCAGTGTTACGGGCTGGGTATGGAATAAATTGAAACAATATCAATCAAATTAAACACCAAATATTTTATTAATCACAAAACACTTTTAACTCAATCACAAATTCACCACTCACTATTGACTTTGATATCGTACTATTGTAGTTAATTTCTATTCAAACGGCTTTAAATATGCCAACCCATCCATTGAGAAAGTTTCACAGCTTTCTTGAACCTTCTTCACAGGTTCTTATTGCTTTGAGCATTCTAGCATTATTCTCGAATCTTCTACACAGTTCCATACTTAGTGGAATGTTCTAAACTCGAACGTACGACGCCATGTATTAGTACGCATGACGACCAATCAAGCTAGCAGTATATGCGGACCTCTTATTGTGCGGGAAATCTATACACAGCGAGGCCATGTAATACTGGAGACGGAGAGCTTGGTGTGTCGCCGTGTGTACAAGCACTCGTCGCATGAATTCGAGATCGTTGCGTGCATTGCGTGCGGCGAAGCAGACAGCGCGCAGCGTCACGATGATTTGATGACACAAAAGCATGACAGGTTTACAAGAAGAATGCGCTTGTAAGTAAACCAGCGCAGGCGCACAACTATTAGTGTGACACATGCCTGACATAACATAACACCACGCTGTAATCCTCGAAGGGTTAGGCAGATAATACTACACCCACATTTCGCCAGTTATGTTTAAATCCCATGTAACAGGGGCGAGCCTATTGCCATCAACTGGTCCCAAATCCAGACTCCGTGGCCGCTACTGAGAAGTTCCTGATGGAAAAACTTTTAACACTTTGCCCGACCTGGGAATCGAACCCAGAACCTCATGGTCAGCACTCGCGCTTGCGACTACTAGACTAACGAGGCAGTTTAGTATGAATCATCTTCTTGCGGATGTTAGACCCACTCAAGTCTAAACGTGGCGGTGCATTTACGGACCTAAATGACAAGTGTGGCTACTACATTACCGTAGTGACTATGTATTACTTTTAATTCTAGGACCAAACAGAATCTATTCTTACAGTCTGCTGCCATAACCATGGAATTAAAAGCGTCTGCGGACCGTACAACAAGATGACGGAGAGAGCTACATCTGCAGCCGCAGCCGCCACACTTGTAGGCACGGGTTACAAGTGTTGCAAGGGCCAAAAGCCATTCCGCAAAAAATACTCAACAGTTGTTGAGGTGCGAGTTTGCAGTGCTCGGATGCTCATGGGTTTCTTTTATTGAGTTCCTAGACGTATATGTGTGGTGAAGAAAAATAAAAAAACATTTCGACGCTCGCGACATTTTTTTTTAAGTTTTTTTTTTTAATGGATAACTTTATATCGACGAATTTATATTGTGGCGTAGTAGTGTGACCGGTTTGCATCCATTAAACGCTAATGTGGCATGTTTATTTGCTCATTGTTATCTGGTGGAAATAATTCTTTCAAATTTAAATCCGACTAAATTATTTTTCACCACGCGGGTGCTGGATCTGATAAATTGTCAAAATTTCTGCGGAGAACGAAGAGAGGTTCACAAAGTAGGAGGCCAGGAGAAATAGTTCAGTTTTCATGCAAATCGGTTGTACATACCAACGTAACACCTTCAGCGGGACTCCCACAATCTGGTGCGACCTCGGGATGGCGGGTCACAATTTTCCGTGGTCCAGGTATCACCAAATCACATAAGCACACAACGTTCAGAGGTCTATCCCCTACTCTTATAGGGTGTGCGCGCGCAATAATTAGAGTTATTTTGCAAATAATTGTAAAGGTGAAAGACGAGCGTCTATTGTCCTTCATGTGCGGCGTAGAACTAATGCAGCGGCCCATTCAAGGGCACGTTGAGGTCGCGCACGCAGCGTCGCAGGAGCGGTCGCCAGCGCGTCACGCGTACATCGATATACACATTCCGACTTACACAAAAAAAAAGAACCATCCCCCCGGCCTTCAGGAGTTTGAAGAAGTCCTGAACCAAAGAGTCAGGGAGAGCTATAGCGAAGCGAAAGCGGGATAAAGCGGAAGTACATCCAGTTAGCTTAAATGGATGACTTTTTTAAGAAAACAGAAAAATAATGATTAAACTAAGGCCTATAACTAAGGGGAGCCTAAATGGCTTATGTAATAACTATTTATCAAACTATTATTGAGAGGGTAAAACGCAGAGTTTTACTACAGGTCGAACATAGGTGCCATTTCGTGTGCGTACAGTAGCGACTCTGACTACTCCATCTGAGAAAGGTTTGACGTCATCGATAACACCTATGGGCCATTGTAAAGGCGGAGAGTTTTCTGTTTTTATAAGAACTACTAGCTGACCCGCGCAACTTCGTCTGCATGCGTGCGTACATAAAAGAAAGAGAGGGTTAGAGTGTGCGTCAACCTTAAAAGTTAGACATATGCCATTGCGGACATTTTTTTAGAGCTTTTTAAGAGGGACAATTCCGACATATATGATAATTGCGTATTTCTAACCGTTCACGTACAACGGAAGCTGTACAGATTCAAGTAGTTAACAATTTAATTTCTCGGAAATATTTGCATTAATCGCAAACATATTCTACTTATGTTTTTCCAAGTAAGGCCTACCTTTTTTTTACCGATGGGAAATAATCAAATGACCCCCCCCCCACTGTGGGCGCAGTGGAAGGCAGTGTCAGACTTGTACTGACTAAAACCCATCCATGTTCCTTCTTTTGCCCTTTGTGTTCTAGGACCGCGGTATCTCTCGAACAGTCCCGCAACCCAGGCATGCCTCGGTCTTCCCGGACCCCTTCCCGTTTGCTGACATCTCTATGAGGCGCGCGTGGAACACGAATGCGCCGTCGACACGGCCTGTCATTATTAGACTGACGGATGGTGAGCTAGCCCATTACTCAATGTCCACAGGCCCGCGACCCTCGACAACCTTAACCGACCATACTCCAGGCAGGTCTAAAGTTCTCATCAAGGTGCATGAAATGAGCTCAAACACGATATAGATGCTGTAAACTCTTGAGAACCTCTTTTAAGTACCATTCGCCTCCATCGTCAGACATTCGGTGAAAGTCATACTGAGTTAGGTTTAAAGTTTTCATCAAAGTGCATGAAATGAGCCCAATAATATTATACCTGCTGGAAACTGTTTAGGACCGCTTGCAACTGCCATTTGTCTCTATCGTTTGACCGTCGATGACAGTCATACTCCAGCAAGGCCTAAAGTTCTCATCAAGGTGCATGAAATGTGCCCAAACACGTTATTTTTGCTGCAAACTCTTGAGGACCTCTTGCAACTGCCTTCCGTCTCCATCGTCAGACCTTCGATGACAGTCATACTTCAGTAAGGCCTAAAGTTCTCATCAAGGTGCATGAATGAGCCTAAACACGTTATTCTTGCTACAAACTCTTGAGGACCTCTTGCAACTGCCTTCCGTCTCCATCGTTAGACCTTCGATGACGTCATACTCCAGCAAGGCCTAAAGTTCTCATCAAGGTGCAGGAAATGAGCCTAAACACGATTTCTCAATTTAAAAAAAAAGGATAATGCATATGTTCGGAGTTCTCTGTTAAAAGTTATGCGTGGTCAGGTCATACATAAAATTAAAAAAATATAGACACTGAATTGAGAACCTCCTCTTTTTGTTTCGTCGGTTAAAAAACTAAGCTTCCGACATTTTACACGGGCGAGGGTCATTCTTTCACGAAAAACACCACGATTCAGAAAATGGAGTGAAATGAACAGCGCCATCTATCGATCACCAAGTTAGACCGATAGAATATACTGCATGGAAAGTGATCGAACACACACTCTACAGGGTTATAGCGTCATGTAGACTAATCTAGAGTACTTTTTGCCATCAGAACTTTTTTGTCAAGCCGGTCAGCTGATTTAAAAGTTATCTTGTGAGCACATTTTTATTAATTAGTACCATTGTGGTGCAATAGATGTCGTTGCATGTATCTTACACAATGATCATAAGTTCTTATTGAACACTTTAAATTCATAAATCTTTTGATAGAGAGCACTGATTACAATGAAACAAAAACTACAACCTTCTCTAAGTTACGCACAATGTTTGTGCATTGAATCTAATCACATTGGTTTTCCCAACAACATGAACGCCCGCCTCGCAGCGAGCGCGAGTCTTTATTTTGATTCGGAGTTATTTTAAAACTGTGATATCTCCTAAGATATTCATCTAAATTGAATGGTGTAACGGGCAATTTTGGTCACAATTGAACGCTAAAGACGACTAACATATTTATTTCGATAAGGATTAATAATATGTCGGTAAAAATACCTTTGCAAAAAAAGCATTATTTTTGACCAAATTTTAAAATCATAATAATGGTTATTGTGAGTCAACCATAAAAGATAGGCATGTGCTGTCGCGGACTTTTTTTTAGACATTTTTAGATGATAGATTATAGATGCGAGTACCTAATCGTTTACAAGCGCGGCGGGTTATAAAATGGTTTTGAGAACCATTATCAATCAAAATTCGAACCTGAGCAATCGATCCGTCCCTGCACTTGACGTCAGCGAGGGCGGTGCCCACTAAAACGCTATTTGATTTTCGCGGGTTTTTATTGCTGGCACTCATGCTGCAAAGGGCTACAGCTGCATTGTCTACTTGTTTATTAGAAACCGAGTTTGAAGACGAGTTGGAAGACGCGTTATGTATCGGATCCGTAGATACTGCACTACTCGATGCGTTATCGCTTGAGGTCAATGACTCATTCGACTCCGGGAAGTGCAATAAAGAGTGGTGGAATTTCGAACCACACTGTTTACATGTCGACTTCGACCCACAAGAATGTGTGTGATGTTGTAAATTCAAGCAATTAACACATGCGCGAAGTTTTTTAATGTAATTAAAACGTTCGCGAGGAGCGAGTGATTTGAATTTAGGACATGAATAAAGTCGATCATGGTCCGACTTTTCACATAATTGACAAGTAGTTTTGTTATTGTTTACTACAAAAGAGCGCGCGGTGCCTTTATTCGACGAGCTACTTGACGCGTTTTTATTACCTTTCGCAGACGAGGTATTTGTGTTCGTGTTGTTGTCACCTGTCCGATTTAAAACTTTTATACGGTCACGGACAAAAGAAATCAATCTATCGAGTGTAGGTATATCTTTACCTCGGTTCTCCATCTCAAACAGCTGCGTGGTTTCTCTGTCTAAGCGCTGAGATAAAGCGTGTAATATTATGAAGTCACACAAGTTTGGTAATTTTAAATTATTTAATGCGAGATACGAGTTCGAAAATTGATCAATTAAAATCTCTAAATTATCAGCGGTAGCGGAAAGAACAGGTTTTAGTAAAAACATCTGATCTAGATAAGTGACAGCTAAGTTTCTTTTATCTTGATACCTATCTATGAGTGCGGAATAGATCGTACGGTAGTTTTCCGCAGATGGAATAAATCCAGCGTAAACAGATTTCGCTTTACCAGTAAGTTTACTGGCCAGATAAAACATGCGTTCTGTGTCATTAAGCGACGTGTTTAAATGGACAGCGCTTTGAAGTGTAGCATAAAAAAGCGGCCAATCTTTAGAACTACTATCAAACTCGGGAATTTCGATGCGAGCTAACCTTACGTTAGGTGCCGAGCTATCGTTGTTTACATTATGTTTAGTCATACTCGAGCTCGACTTGGGTTCTAACTGAGAATGTTTGCGTTTGACGCGACAATATAAATCCTCAAATGCAAGCCATTTATTGAAGTCAGGTTCGGATTCATTATTAATTTTCAACGAAAGCGCGTTAATGTCAGATATGCATTGTTGAAAATTACTACGAACCTCATCTAGGGTCACAAACGAACAAAGAAAACTGTCCAATGTACTAGGATCGTTCAAATTACGCGAAAGATCGTGTACATTTTGCATACGTTCGAAAAATAACTGTCGTTGGCATTCTAATATTTTTAACTTCTGTTCATTAGACGACATTATTACTTATTAGCGGGCGGATAGATATCAAAATAATGTGGGTAATAATAATAATAATAATACCACCGCTGTATCTAAGCCCCACCGCTGTATCTCTACGTTGACGTCGTGGTGGGGCTAGCGTGCTCCGATGAGCCCTAGGTCTGTGCCGGTAGGGTTTACTTTGCCGAGACAGGTCTAGGGTGAGGGGCCAGACTAAGAGAGATACAATCCAAGCCAAGGTCGCACACGCCGAGGGCTGCATGGCTATAGGAGAGGTTAGTCGCTAGTGTGCCAACTCTGGATAATAGGGGACCTCCAGTTTTATTCTCCCTTGCCACAGTGAACGCAGGGCTCTGCTGTGGTCGACTTTTAAGTCCCTAGCTACTCGTGGGAACAACATGAATACCAGATCAAAAAAAAAAAAACTACTTCAGGCAAATCTGCCTCAGATAGATGACGAAACTTCACAACCATCTTCGCCATCGCCTTCATCTCTTTTTCCATCAATTCCTTCATCATCACAATCCTTTCGCGTCACAACGGCGCCTTCTTCGTCATCAATAAGTACACAGACAGCGGATGTTGTACAGGAGACAAATTTTGTCGACGATACTGTACCCTCCGCTAAAGCTGCAACAAGTCGTAGGAAATGGAGCATTGAAATGAATAAATTCATCCTGCGCACCTATCTTCATCTTACTAATATGGAAACAGACAAAAATGCATACTTAACACCGCTTCACACTAAGTTCTTAGAAAAATACCCGGCTATGCAAGTCAGCCGACAAAGAATAGGGGACCAACGTAGAGCCATAGTACAGAAAAAATTATTACCACAAGACACAATACATCAGATTTATGAGGAAGTCAGAGCCGAACTACAAATGATACACACTCAAATACAGCAACACTCTACACAACCTATTACACAATCCGGCCAACGCATGAGATGGACGAAAGAATACAATGAAACACTAATTAGAATATACTTCACTGCCACACAGTTAGAAACAAATAAAACAGCCTATAGAAAAAAGTTACAGGAGGAATTCATAAATAAATATCCAGAATTAGCGCATATAACAGAGCAAAGATTGTCTGATCAAGTGAGAGCGATTATAAATAACAAATATATACATAACAACAGATTAAAAGAAATTAAAAACCAGGTAGCTTCAGAAATAAGATATAGTAACACTAACACACAGAATCTTGAAGATATAAATCATGATCACTGGAACACACAAACCCAAGACGACTCAGAACAACCTGCTACAAATACTTATTTCTCTGATACACCTATTAATACTCTTACGACAAATACAATTTTAAACAATAGCACAGACACTAACATGGTATCTCAGACCGTCGTAAATACAGATGACGAAAATTTCTTGCATAATATTGATGTTGGTCAATTTGGAACTACGCAAATTAATTTTGATACTGCTCCAGAAACCGACCAAGAAATTGAATCCACATTTCATCAAGCTCAAATAAACTTTAATTGCACACATCCCACTAATAGACCATACATCCCCAAGCAGAAGACTTCTCGAAAGTTTTCTGCCATAGTTTCTTACATAAATACTGTCATTCTTCCTAAGCATGTAAATGTAGACACCGAATTCACCAAATTGCAGACCATAATTTACTGTGCAGCATGGACGGCAGCTACATGCAACGGGGCTAAAATATCAGACCCTACCCAAAATAAGCGCCACCCATATACACAGAGAAAACCAAAATGGCAAATCAGATTAGAAAAGAAGATTGAAAATCTAAGAGCAAACATAGGTAGGCTGACACATTTCATGAATGGTTGTAGAAGTCAAAAATTAATATCTGCAGTAGAAAAAATAAAGATAAAATACCAGCTACACGCACAACACGAAAACCCGAACACAGAAATAGCACACTTTTTAGACACTTTAAAACAAAAATTAAGCGCTGCATCGAGTAGACTTAAAAGGTACTTAACATGCACGAATCGCAAAGTCCAAAATACGAAATTTATCAACAACGAAAAAATATTTTATAGGAATCTTACAACTAATAACAAAGACACCACTAACCAAAGTCTAGAGACACCTACATCCGAAACACTACGAGAATTTTGGGCTAACATTTGGGAAAATCCAGTACACCATAATGACCACGCAGACTGGCTTAAAGAAGCTACACTAGAAATTCCAGAAATGGAATTTGAGTTTATACCAATAGATACATTTATAGACGTCATCAAACGCACACACAACTGGAAATCGCCTGGCACTGACAACATCCACAACTACTGGTATAAGAAATTTTCGAGCATACACCCTTTCCTATATAATCATTTAAATACATTCATCCAATCACCTCATTTACTTCCTCAGTACATAACACACGGAGTATCTTACATGATACCTAAAGATACGAATGACACCAAAAACCCAGCTAAATACCGTCCAATCACTTGCCTACAAACTTTGTACAAAATCCTAACAGCCTGCGTAAGCGAAATAGTATATAAGCATTTAACTAAAAATAACATTCTAGCAGAACAGCAAAAGGGTTGTCGTAAGAATAGCCAAGGGTGTAAGGAGCAACTAACCATTGACGCCATTACTATGAATAGCGCTGTAAAAAGCAAAAAGGATATTCACACAATGTTTATAGACTATCAAAAGGCCTTTGATTCAGTTCCGCACAGTTGGTTGCTACACGTATTAAATCTATATAAAATTCACCCTACACTTAAACAATTTTTAGGAACTTCGATGCAGAATTGGCAAACTGTTCTTAAAATCAATTCCTCCTCCTCAACTGTAGCTACTGAACCAATCTGTATAAGACGTGGAATTTTTCAAGGAGATGCTCTAAGTCCTCTGTGGTTTTGCATGGCACTCAATCCACTCTCACACTTGTTAGACCAATCAGGCGCGGGATTCACGCTGGAAAACAATCACACACAATATTCGTTAACACATCTTATGTACATGGATGACATAAAGTTATATGCAGCTGACAAGGAAGCGCTTTATCAACTAGCTGATGCCACGCAACGATTTTCTGATGATATTTGTATGTCCTTCGGAGTAGATAAATGTAAAATTTTGTCCATTGTAAAAGGAAAAATCCAAAATAATAGTTATACACTTCAATCAGGAGCATTGGTCGAGCCGATGGATGAACAGAGTACATACAAATACCTAGGTTTCAAACAGTCCAGACAGATACAACAAAAGATTTCAAAACAAGAACTGCTCAAAAAATTCTCACACCGCCTCAACCTTATCCTAAAAAGCAACCTTAATTCAAGAAATACAATAAAAGCCATCAACACCTTTGCAATACCCATTCTTACATACTCTTTTGGAATTATACAATGGTCAAAGACTGATATTAAAAAACTTCAGCGCACTATCCATACACTCCTAACCAAACATAGAAAACACCATCCGAAATCATGCATACAACGACTTACATTACCACGCCAAGAAGGAGGGAGAGGATTAATAGACATACACAATTTACACAACAAACAGATACTTTCACTCAGAGCATACTTCCATAACAAATCAGAAACCTCATCACTACACAAAGAAGTAACGGAGACGGATAACAAACTAACACCACTAAACCTAAAAAACCGAAACACGCAGGTAAATGAACACATCGTAAGTACACAACAAAAAATAGCAGCATGGTCTGAAAAAGCCCTACACGGAAGACATCGAGCCTGTCTGAGCCAGCCACACGTCGATAAAATAAAGTCGAACGAATGGCTCAAACGAGGTGAATTGTTTCCCGAGACCGAAGGTTTTATGCTGGCCATACAAGATCAAATAATAGCTACTCGTAATTACAGAAAATACATCATAAAAGACCCTAACCAGCCGACTGACCTGTGCAGACACTGCAACAATGCCTCCGAAACTATACAACATATAACAGGAGCATGTAAATCACTTGCACAAACCGATTATAAACACCGCCATGACCAAGTGGCTGCAATCATACACCAACAGTTAGCATTTAAATATAAACTAGTTTCCGAAATGATACCGTATTATAAATATAAACCAGAAGTAGCATTAGAGAATAACTATCAAAAAATTTACTGGGACCGAACTATAATAACCGATAAAACAATTCATTACAATAGACCCGACATTACCGTTCACGACAAAACCAATAAAACAGTTTATCTGATAGACATAGCAATACCTAACTCACATAATATTCAAACCACAATATCCGAAAAGCTCAGTAAATACCAAGATCTTGCCATTGAAATTAAAACCCAATGGAAAGTACAAACTGTCCATATAGTCCCCATAGTTCTCTCATCTACTGGTATTATACCAAAATCTCTCACACAAAGCCTCAACACACTACATATGCCTAATCACACACTTTACATGCTGCAAAAAGCCACCATTCTCAACACTTGTCGAATCACCCGAAAGTTTCTGACTTCATCTACATTATCATCCACTTTCTCTATCTAAATTTCACCTTACATCCTTGGTTCAGACCCGCGTGTAAGGTTTCTTGGCCTCTCTTGAATGAGAAGAAACATAAAGAACAACAAATAATAATAATAATAAATTATATATAATATATTATCAATAATATATTATTATTTAATATATTATTTATTATTATATTATTATATATAATAATAATAATGTGGGTGTGGGTGTAGTTTAGAGATAGCGAAATGCGATGAAATGCGATGCGAAAACTATAAAATATATGATGAAAGTAAATAAGTATTTTTAAAGCGGTAACCAAAGGAGTTCTTCCTAATATGTTTGGTACGAAAAAATGAGAAATACGACGCGCGACACACGAAGTGGCTGCCTACCTTCGCAGTATAAAAAATGCGGATTTTGATGCGGATTGGTAAAAATGATAAGAAAAGATGAAAATTAACAAAAATATCAAAATCCGGGCGTCGAAGGACCATTAATATGGTGGAAATAATTCTTTCAAATTTAAATCCGACTAAATTATTTTTCACCACGCGGGTGCTGGATCTGATAAATTGTCAAAATTTCTGCGGAGAACGAAGAGAGGTTCACAAAGTAGGAGGCCAGGAGAAATAGTTCAGTTTTCATGCAAATCGGTTGTACATACCAACGTAACACCTTCAGCGGGACTCCCACAATCTGGTGCGACCTCGGGATGGCGGGTCACAATTTTCCGTGGTCCAGGTATCACCAAATCACATAAGCACACAACGTTCAGAGGTCTATCCCCTACTCTTATAGGGTGTGCGCGCGCAATAATTAGAGTTATTTTGCAAATAATTGTAAAGGTGAAAGACGAGCGTCTATTGTCCTTCATGTGCGGCGTAGAACTAATGCAGCGGCCCATTCAAGGGCACGTTGAGGTCGCGCACGCAGCGTCGTAGGAGCGGTCGCCAACGCGTCGCGCGTACATCGATATACATATACCGACTTACAGATACACATACAGACTTATACGCATTAGCTTACTCCATTCATCCGCAAACACATCACATTCAGGGTTGGCATTCAGGGTTGGCAGTCAGAATGGCGTTAAGCATCTTAAGAGTACAACACACCGGAGATTCAGCTCTGGCGACAGTTTTGGATGACGGTGGAGCGAACAGATTGTGCCGGCGAGACTGACGGTGTCCGATATATTTGTCGGGCACATAAAGCCGGCAGAAAAGGCTGTGGAGTTCTTGGCAGTCGATTAGCTCCCGTAGAGTTTTACAGGCCACCGTGAGCTGCTCAGAGCCTCTTCTCACCTCCAAGGAGTTAAAGCCCAACATCCCTAACAGATAGTTGGTAGGGTACATAAAGGGAAAATAGTGGTATAACTTTTGGAAAAAGCTCCTCAGAAAGGTTGTCTGCATCTTTTCGAGCATCACTGTTGGGGTAGCGCTGTAAGGGTGCCAGACAAAGGCACTAGACTCGAACCAGTTCCGAACTCGTTTGCTTCGAACCAGAGTGGTGTAGAGTAATTTAATAACATTATGATTACGGAAGTCACGAGCATTTCGCATCACAAAGCCCAGACGCCTGAAAGATTCCTTCGCGAGGGTAGAAATGTGGTTCTTAAATGTCAGACAGCGGTCGAACGTCACTCCCAAATCCTTTACGTTGGTGACTCGAGAAATTACTTCTGTAGTGTGATCAGGTCGTTAGGTTGGTAGAGTTGAAATGATACGTCTGTTTGGTTTCATGGTCCGGTTTAATGTGTTAAAAATACTTACAATTTATTATAAAACAGTGTTGCTGAAGAAGCACTTTAAATAAGGCTGTCTACATACATGCATACACACTACATCATCACCGTTATTTGAAAAAAAAAATGAACACAAGAAACATTTTTTTTTTTAATGTTCAACCCACTTAGAATTAACTTAACTATGGTTCCGTATACAATTTTGTTCTATTCTTATGAACTATAACATTTTTACCATTCATATTTATTTTAACATTAGGGGTAAGGTCTTCTATTACAATATATGGGCCGGTGTACAGAGTATCCAATTTATTTCCTATCTCATTTTTCAACAATAATGCATCACCTGATTTGTAAGCAATAGGATTAATTGACTTATCGTAATTTAATTTTCTACGTTCTTTACTTAAAATTAAATTATTTCTCGCATCTCTTTGTGCTTTTTGTAATCTGTACTTAAATTCCAAAACATAATTTTCAAAGTTATACAGTGGTTCTACAATATTACATAGATTATTAGGCAATCTACACACTTGTCCAAACACTAACTCGTAAGGTGTATATTTAGTTTCTGAATGTACAGTAGTGTTATATGAAAAACACCAATACTGTAACCATGAACTCCAACTTGAGGGATGATTATCTACTATTATTAGCTACCTAACACTTTATGTGAATTTTCTAATGAACCGATACTTTGATGGTGGTAAGCAGTCGCAATTGTTTGTTTTATATTTAAAATATTGCATAATTCTGACATCAATTTAAAAATAAATTCAGTACCTCTATCACTTGCAATTTCTTTTGGAATTCCATATCGTAAAATAAAGTTTTCCGCGAATGCTTTAGCAACTTCTGTTGTAGTTTCAGTTTTTAAAGGGTATGCTTCAACATATTTGCTGAGCTCGCACTGTAATGTTAAAATGTAACTGTAGCCTAAATCATCTTTATCTAATGGACCTACAATATCTAAGAAAATTTTCTCAAAGGATGAAGATGCTGTAGATGTAATTGTTAATGGTTCCTTATGGATTTTAGTATATTTTTGTTTTTGACACTTGCTGCATTTTTGTACATAGCACTTTACGTCTCTTTCTATTGATGGCCAATAATAATATTTTTTAATTTTACTTATCATTCTCCTAACTCCTACATGACCACTACTAGGTAATAAGTGAAAGTCATTCATTATTACTTTCTTATCGTCATCGTCATAGATTCTTTGGACGTCCTTTACAACACATATTCGAGGAAAATCACTCGATTTATTTTTAGCAATATATTTAGCTATATTTTCGATGAGTTCTTTATTTTTACGCGTTTTCATAATTATTATTTCTTCTATATTTATTTTTTTTTCAAAATAATGCCATCTCTTCCAATAAATCGTCTCGCGAGTTTACTGATACAGAAGATGAACTTGCAAACAAATTATTTTTACTTTTGCAATAAACAAAAGTCTTATTTCTTGAGAAATATAACAAATCGTCTTTATTTAATGATTTTAGTAATCTGCGCAGATTTCTTTCCGGTAAAATAATTAATTCCACATCCGTATCACATTTTTTAAGCACTTCAGCGACTTTAGGTTGATCAGACCTATTATTATCGTTGGAAGTCTCAGTACTAGTTGTCAAATCAGTTAATTGCTGAGCTTTTCTGCATTGCGCTGTAGTCATTACATTTACCAAATTGTTATTCATTTGTTTCAACTCGTCTGAAGTTAAAATAACTCTAGAAAGCGCGTCAGCAACTACATTTTCCTTTCCTCTAACGTATTCTACTTTAAAGTCGTATTCCTCTAATAAAAGGTGAAATTTTGTTAAACGACTAGATGGATTTGACATGTTAAAAAGATATAGCAAAGGTCTATGGTCTGTTCTAATTACAAATTTCTTTCCATATAAATATGGCCTAAAATACTTTATTGACAAACTATTGCCAGAAGTTCCTTTTCTATTGTTGCATAATTTAACTCTGCTTTGTTTAAACCTCTAATACATATGCGACAGGTTTTCCGTTAGAATTACTTAACACGCTACCAATTGCAAAACCGGAACTATCTGTTTGTAAAATGAACTCATTTTCTTTAGAAAAATTTGGATAATCTAAGACAGGTGGGCTAGAAAGTAACTGTTTAAGAGTTTCAAAGGCATTATGACATTCTGTTGTCCATTCGAATTGAACCTTCTTTCTACATAACTTGTTTAGTGGTAAAACAATAGCTGCAAAGTTGCGAATAAATTTCCTATAGTAATTACTAAATGCAACAAAACGCTTGACGTCATCCGCACATGTCGGTGTCGGATAACTTTCAATTACTCGGATCTTTTCAGGGTCAGGCAAAATTCCTGAGGATGATATTACATGCCCTAAGTAAAGAATTTGTCGCTTTAAAAATTCACATTTAGAAGGATTTAACTTTAATTTAACTTTTCGTAATGTTTCAAAAACTGACATGAGATTCTTATTATGTTCTGCTAAATTTCGACCAAATATAATTAAATCATCCAAGTAAATAATGCATTTTTCGTAATTCAGACCTGACATAGCAACTGTCATTAATCTACTAAATGCAGACGGGCTAATTTTTAATCCCATAGGTAATCTACACATTTGGAACTGGCCTTTATCAGTAGTGAATGCAGTGTACTTCCTGGATTCTTTTGATAAATTACACTGATAATAACTACGACTTAAATCGCAATGACTAAAATAAAAAGCACCCGATAATGACTCTAAGATGTCTGTAATATTCGGGAGAGGAAATTTGTCATCCTGTACTCTCTCATTTAATTGTCTGTAGTCTATTACTACTCTCCATTGACGTTGACCGCTCCTATCTAACTTCTTAGGCACTAGCAACAAGGGGCTGGACCACTCACTGCTACATTTCTCTATAATACCATCTCGTAACATGTCATCTATCTGCCTATTAAGTTCCTCTTTCTGCGTGAACGGAATTCTGTATTGTTTTCTATACACAGGCGTAGCATTATCTTTCAAATGAATTGATTGCTCATAAACGTTAGTAACACTTAATTTATCACTTGGTAAATGAAATATGTCCGAATATTTGGCACAAATTTGCTCAATAGACAACTCTTCCTCCTTATTTAAGTATGAACCTAGATTAAGTAACGAAAATAAAGTTCGAATTCTCTCTGTGTTAACAACTGGCCTTTCAAAATTACAAAATTCGTAGTTTTCTAATGTATCAACCTCGAGCTCATTCAAACATAAAGACACTTCCTTGTCTGTGGTATTCAAAAGTCTCACAGGAATCTTACCATTTTTAGGCCTAGCTACTATACTAGCCAAAAAAATACCTGGTATAATTTCCTTAGGATAAATTACACAATCATAATTAATACGCGTAGGTATATATTTAATAACCTCACATCGCGGTGCGACGGTTAAATTATAGTTATAACAATATAAAGGTAATGTAACTTTACACTCTCCCACTTTGAGAGTTAAAGTATTTGAGCCATAATCTATAACTCCAGAGTACAGTTTAATAAAATCTTGACCCAATATTCCTATCGACTTACATGGTAACTTACTGAATACGTAAAACTTATGTTTAAAAATTATATTCTTGGATTGTAGAGTCAAGTAAACAAATCCTATAGACTTTGAACTTCCACCAATACCATGGATAGTTAAATCGCATTTATGCAACTTTAGCCTAGCTAAATTTAAAATTCCATAATCAATACACGATAAAGAGGCCCCAGTATCTACTTAAAATTGTAGCTGTATCTTATTTAAACTTAAATTTACCCAATTAATGCTATCACAAGTAAAAACTTGATTAGGAACGAAAAAATTGTCCCAAATTCTGATCCGAAGAAAGATCATTACGATTATTTTCTGATGCAGGTAAACCATGTTGTTCATTCGCAATAAAATAATGATTTAAATTTCTATTATTAGAATGGTTTGCGCAATAGCCGCGATTTCCGCGAACATTCCTGGCACCGTAACTTGACGCTCCACGGCGATGTACATGGGCGCCGCGGCTGCCTCGCCACGTGTTTCTTGGCGCAGCAGAATTCTGATGCACACCCTGTGGTTGCCTACCATTGTGGTTACTACATACTCGAAAATATCTCGATGCATATCGACTACGAAATCCACGAAGAGCAAATTTATTATTTCGAGTGGGCTGGTTATATGACATAACGGCCTGACGGTCCGATGATGAGCTAGTTTCATCTTCGGCTACTCTAACGGCATCCTTTAATGAGTTCAAATTTCTTGCTGAAATAATTGTTCCTACTTTTTGGCTCCTTAAACCCTCGGAAAAACATCTAATAGCGTTCCTTTCATTGAGAGGACGCAATACTTCGTACGCTTTATCATCGCCATTAGCCTGGGATATTGTTAAATCTACAAACAACTTTTCCATTTCCTGGCCAAACTCGGTAACTGACTTTTCACCTTGCCTAACCTTTTGTAATTTAGACTGCAAAGCAGTATCTGACTTACGAGTAAGTAAATATTTACGCATGTCTCCTAATAGTAACTCAACGGTACTGTAGGAAGTAGCTAACCGCATTTTTGCTCCACTTGTTATTCGACTCTTTAAAACAAAATTTATTAAAGTCGCCTTATCACCATCATCAAGCATTGAGTCATACAATTCAATCGCAGACATTAATTCGCTGGTCACCTCCTCATCACCAGTCATTTTAGGCAATAGGCTCATAGCCGTCTTTAAATTAAACTTTTCACCTGATACTGACATTGTTGCAGATTTATTTTGATTTTGACCACTACTCGAACTAGATTCCATCTCAAATTTCAAAATTTTATCATAAAATTTGTTTATGCATGTACACAGAAATAATAATTCTTTAGACACATCTTTAGGCAAACTACTTAAAATATTTTTAAATGACACATACAAGCTCTTAGCTTCTAAAATCTTATTATCATAATTACTACCTACTCTTCTTGTAGGACCTAACTTAGAAATAGAATCCGAACAATGTTTTAATTGCTTATATATATCTGATAATTTTAATTCTATACTCATAATCCAATCCAATAATTATATATTAGATTCCTCAACAACACCAAATTTACACAAAACAAGTAGGTAAATTATTCAATAAAACATATATTAACAAAAGAAATTGAGACGCACGTGGGTATTAATTAAAACTTACTTGTTGGTTACGCTTACACATTACTTTCTGTATTCTCGCGCTCTCGGAGATCCTTGCGACGTCGGTAGCTGACACGGGACAGGACTCGCTCCAAAGCATCACTCCTCAGCTGCTTCTGCATCCAGTTAGTGTGGCATCGCTTGTACAGGCAGAAGAATCCGATCAGTACCGCCAACAGCATACAGGCACATATTATGGACAGAAGAGTGTTGTTCGTCTGAAGGTGTTCCGCCGTAGCTTGTGCGTGGTTGCTTCCAGCTGCAGACTGCGCAATAACCACTTGCTCCTTGCTTTGCGTAGTTCCCATAGTCTTTCGCTGCCTCAAATTGCAAATATCTCGATGCTTGGTACGAAGTTCCAAAAATTGAAGAAGGTTGAAGGTCATGTAGTGTAGTAATTAGAGTGGCACGTGGACTGGCAGAGTCGTTGCAGTATGGTAGAGTAACACGAGGACTGGCAGGGTCGTTGCAGTACGGTAATTAGAGTGGCACGTGGAATGGCAGGGTAGTTGCAGTATGGTAGAGTGACACGAGGACTGGCAGGGTCGCCATGTAGTGTGATCAGGTCGTTAGGTTGGTAGAGTTGAAATGATACGTCTGTTTGGTTTCATGGTCCGGTTTAATGTGTTAAAAATACTTACAATTTATTATAAAACAGTGTTGCTGAAGAAGCACTTTAAATAAGGCTGTCTACATACATGCATACACACTACACTTCACCACCCAATCTGTACTTGTAATGGATTGGTCGTAACCCTCTACCGTATGTCATGACGTGGCACTTGCTTGTATTGAATGGGAGTTTATTCATAAGGCTCTACATATAAACGGCATCACTATCTCTTTGTAGGAGTTTGCAATCCTCGTCCGTTCTGATTTGTGCAACCAGTTTTAGATTGTCGGCATATAGCAAGTATCTGGCAAACTTAACCCTTATTACCAAGTCATTAATCATAATCAGAAACAGAGGCGGCCCCAACACGGATCCCTGGCTCACGCCCGAGCGGGTGTTGTAAGGCTTATAGATTCAAAGCAACCATGTCCGACAAACTGCTTGCGATCTCGCAGGTACTCGGCAAAGAAGCTGAGAAATCCGGACGAGAAACCTACGGCCTCTAGCTTTGTCAAAAGTACAACGTTGTCAACTCTATCAAAGGCTTTTCGGAAATCGAAATATAGAGCGTCGACCTGCCTCCCGATGTCCAAGCTACTGGATATGTCGTCAACATGAATTAGTAAATTTGAATTTACGGAGCGACCCGGTCGAAAACCGCGTTGGGCATCAAACAAAAGCTTATTTACGCGTTTGTAAATCACGGTGTGGAGAATATGCTCGAAAACCTTGGCAATGGTTGGGAGGATAGCGATGGGTCTGTGTTCCTCTACCGATGTTTTGTCGGAGGTTATAGGGATCGGAGTAACTCGCGAAGTTTTCCATTGCTCAGGGTATACGCCGGACTGGAGGATAATAACAAGGCCTCACTGAAATTTGGCTTTCCAAGAATCTATACTTTACTTCTATACTTACTTACTTACTAATATTATAAAGCTGAAGAGTTTGTTTGTTGGGTTGTACGCGCTAATCTCAGGAACTACTAGTTCGAATTGAAAAAATCTTTTATTATTGGATAGCTCATTTATCGAGGAAGGCTATAAGCTATATATCATCACGCTACAACCAATAGAAACGGAGCATCAATGAAAAATGTTGCAAAAACGGGACTATTTTTTTTTTTTTGGAAATTTCCGTTGCTTACGCTGCTTAAACGGTTAAAGTTACAGAAAAATAGTATATGAGGGAATTATTCTTCTTAAAAAGGTCTAAAAAAAGTCCACAATAGCACATGCCTATCTTTTAAGGTTGACTAACAATAACCATGTTTATGATTTTAAAATTTGGTCAAAAATAATGCTTTATTTGCGATGGTGTTTTTACCGACATACTATCCTTATCAAAATAAACATGTTAGTCATCTTTAGCGTTGAATTGAGACCAAAATTGCCCTTCACACCATTAAATTTAGTATCTTATGAGATATCATAGTTTTAAAATAACTCCGCATCAAAATAAAGACCCGCGCGCGCTGAGAGGCGGGCGGTCACGTTGTTGGGAAAACCAATGTGATAAGATTCAATGCACAAATATTGTGCGTAACTTAGAGAAGGTTTTTGTTTCATTGTAATCAGTGATCTCTATCAAAAAATATATGAATTTAAAGCATTCAAGAAGAACTTATCATTATTAATTACTAGCGACCCGCTCCGGCTTCGCACAGGTGCAATGTTGTGCATATAAACCTTCCTCTTGAATCACTCTATCTATTTAAAAAAATCGCATCTAAATCCGTTGCGCAGTTTTAAAGATCTAAGCATACATAGGGACAGACAGCGGGAAGCGACGCACACGTACATGCAACGACATCGATTAAGCCAAAGTGCTACTAATGAATAAATGTGCCTACAAGACATCTTTGAAATAGCATGACCGGGTTTTCAAAAAGTTATAATAGCAAAAGGTACTCTAGATTAGATTAGTCTACATGAGGCTGCTTTGAAAATCTACATAGCCTAGCCTACCTTAAAGGAGTATAGGGTTTTTGTTCGATCGCTTTCTAATAATAATATTTTAGCAGCTCGATAGATGGCGTTGTTCATTTGATGCCGATTTCTGAATCGCGGTGTTAAGATTTTCCGTGAAAGAATGACCCTCGCCCGTGTAAGTTTCGTCAATAATTATAACGTTTCGTGTAGTAAAAGCAAGCATCTTGTCTGTAAACTAGCTGTGCCCGCGACTTCCTCCGCTTGGACTAATGGACTTAGATCTTTCTCAATTCTCAGCCTGTTATTATAATGACAACATGACTTTGTCTGTTTGTTAGTACGCCAAATTACACTATTGTTTATTTTGGTGTTTGTTGATTAGGCAGGTTATAGACGATTCAAACTCAAAGCATTTATTTCAAATAGCCCCGTACCTGACGTACCTCACAAAGTGCCTGACTGCCTGTGCATTTGTGCAAGTAACAGGCTGAGATAGATGTAATTCCACGCGGACGAAGTCGCGGGCACAGCTAGTCAAGTTATATGAAGCGAAGTTAATGTAGTTTTTTGATGTTATTTTACTAGCGAAATACTTTTGAATGGTTTCGGTTGTGTAATGGTTTTAAGCACGGAGTGCAAGAAAAGAGCCTCCATGTGCGACGTGTCGAACATCTGACACGTTTGGTACGCTTAAGATAATAAAGATAATGATAATAATAATAATAATTAAGATAATAATAATATCTTCTAAGAATATTGTGCAGGAGGTACGATATCTTCTTGGTATCTAGCCCAACTGAGATACCATAATTATTAAGCACATTACATGGGCACATTAGCCTACAGTCCTTCTACCTACAACACAATTATTATAATAATAGCTTAATATTGAATCTCATCCTCTTCGTCAGCTGTCAACTAAAATGTAAACAAAATAGGTAAATGTTTTGCGACTTAAATGGCGGGATTGTATACGTCCTTGCAATAACCAAGAAGTATTTGGAGCCGACAGCTCTCGAAGATGACTGCTCAGATGCTCTGTGAGGCTGCTGCCTACCTCCCTGCACACTTTTATGATGAACCCATCATCCTGATCATTTCCTCGCATATGTTCACCAAAAACAGGACCGCTCGACCGTGGCTGCTTAAATTGATAAGTACCCAAGGAAACAAAAATTTAGGCATCGTACGACAACAGGGGAAAATCATTTAAATTATCATTTTTGACAGTTATTACAATTATTATTTAATTAGAATACATAAACCAAACGGAACGAGGGCCGGTTGTTTCTGCCTGTCATCTGTCAGTCGGTGACAAGGAAATTAAATAAACTAACTGGAATGATGACGTGCAATGCAAAGGCGTTCCAAGCGAGAAAAACTTCCAGAGTGGATGTGATCCCTTTCTAATAGGGTGTCCAATATTTGTACTTACATTCGGGACAGTTATTCTGTTTTAACTTACTAGCACCCCGCTCCCCCTATTTTCATGGGTAGCAGTTTATTTAAAATTACGGGGTATTAAAAGAATGGCCTAGCTACACATACTGCTCATCAAAAGCAGAGCCATTTGGAAAAAAATACCTAATTTATTTTTAGGTATAATAATATTAAAAAACCCTCATATGACTGCTGCCGGCAATGTAGCGGCGGTAACCTTTAATTTTCCAAGGGTGCCAAAGTTAAAAAAAATCTCTGTAATGGGATAGGTTTACGATGTGAAGAATACGTGGCACTTATTTTCTTTCACGGTGGTCTACATGTTAGGTTACATCCATCATTTGTCGAGAGATTTTAAAGGAAACAGGGCTGCAATATGCACATAGATGAAGCATGAGCATGTAGCATATTCAAACAACTTAAAAGTAATTAATAAATTTATTAATCACACTACACATTATTAAACGTATAGTTTTATGTAATTATTGTTGACTTTTTTTAAGAGTCAGTTATCTTAAAATTAAAGCTAAGTACCAAGATGCTGATGATGGGTGACGGCTGTAAACTAGGCAATAAGTTGAATACTTCTTCTTTAAAGGGACAACTTAAAGCCACCGTTGCTGAAGATTCTCATTATAGGGGAATCTGCATGGAAACAACAATATTATTAATACTTTACATCAAACTACTGCCGACGACAAGCGTGATCTCCGAACAGTGTCTATTACAGCACTATTTTGATTACTACGTACGACTATGAACTAAGCTATTTTATTATGCTTAAAAACTGATTTATATTGCCATGATTTCCATAACTGGCGAAATGTGAGTGTAATGTTACGTACACCTCTGACTAACCCTTTCGGGATTACAGGCGTTATGTTATGTTATGATTTCCAAAGAATACTGTGCTTTTTAAAATCAATTAATAGTATAAGTTTTTAAACTGTCATGGTCACTAACATTCTCATTAACACTAGAATCGGGATATTTAATATTAGGCACTCAAAATGAACAGTAAACATGGTAAATATCCCGTTTCCAGTGTTAATGATCAATTAATAGTATTTTATTTGATCCAGGACTTTATTCATTTAAACTTCTTGGAATTGGCTCGAGACTTTTGTGTCGAATAAAAAAAAGGTTTAATCGACAGTTGCCGCCAAATTGAACTTGAATTGAATTGATTGTATTTTGTACGTAGAAAGGAGTTATTATTACATTCTTTACAATATTTTCATGATCCCCGTTTATAGATCTAGAACATTGTCACCCTAGTCGTAATTTGTAAACAAAATTAAAAGGACGTCTTACCCGAAAAAAGAAAGTCCACATCCAACAAACCCCTGACTATTACACGCCTTCACACAACACTATTTTACCATATTTAAAGTGGAAGATATCACTTAAATACAATAAAAAGCACTTGAGAAAGCAAAAATACTAGTTCAACGCGAAAGTATATCGGCCATATTATTAGTGTTTTTTTTTAATTTATTTCATGACCATAGAGTTTCTATATGAGTTTCATGAATTTTGGCATTCATAAATTGCAAAGAATTCAATTTCGCAAGAAAATATTATTCCAATATTTGGTATTTGAATATTAAAATAATCCCGTTACGATTTAATTTATATGCTAGTTTAGCTATCAACATGATTTCCGATTACAGTATGAAAAATTATTTTTTATTTTTTTGTGTACTGGCAATTGTTAGACAAGGTCACAATCCACACTCGTCGTTTTCTCGCTCTGAAGTTTTCTTCTCCTTTTGATTGAGGTAAGTAATACGAACTCTATGTGTTTGAGATGAAGTTCATTTTCAAACGGTTTTTGATATCATGGTTTTGTTTGTAATCATTCCAGTTAATTTATATAATGTCCTTGGTCGGTGACCAGTGTTGCCAACTGAAGAAAAAATTAAGGGAATTCGATTTGCTATGAATCGATTCCACGAAACGATTGATAAGCACTTGTCACTCGGTTTTCATAAATATTCTGATTTTACCGATTTATTCATTATCGATTATTAAGAATTCAGGCATGTTTTAATCGATTATTTAGCTTCATGACTTATTTTAGAAAAAAAAAAGATAGAAACATTGTACTGGATTTTGTGATTTCCTTTAGAAAAATATAAGGGTTTATTGAATACACATTTCAACTAGTTATCTGCTGGGCCCAGGATTTCCCTTCTCTTTTACTTACAAATCAAATAATTTATTTTGCTTCCCTTGCTCCGTACTCGTACATTACTTTTAGATGAGAGCTGAATGGAATGAAAGAAGACTGTATTGTCCGAAAGGTACCTAAAGTAAAACTAGTGAGACACGAAGTTAGCGACGTGGCCCTTGTTGGCTGTCATGAGAACGCCTGGCTGACTTGATAGCTCAACGCGAACTGAACTAATTATTATGAGTTGAAATGAATGTGGCGTAAACTGCTGAACTGGTTGCACCGTACACACATAGATGAAACCAACAATAGAACTCGAAACCATATCCTTCCTTAAGAACGGACCTTACTTACCTTACCGGACTTACCGGTTACGGACTAGCCGTTTCCCGCGACCTTCGTCCGCGTCACATTATTATAAACAAATGTTACATTATTTGAATCGGATTTTGTTACCAATTTGCTCGGAACCTTTTGTTAGACCTTATAAACTTTAACAAACTTAAACAAATTATTGACTTTAACAAAAAATGGTTTTAGGAAACTCAATGTAATTTTTAAAGACCTATCTAAAGATACCCCGCACGTATAGGTTTGAAAAAATTGTTTCAGTTTCAGTGCCATGTACAACCTATCTAATCTTTTTTTTTTGTTTAAAAATCGTAAAACGGTTTACAGAATACATCTACCTACTAAGTTTCAACAGTGTAGTCCTAAAAATTTCGGAATAAAGTGGCTGTGACATACACGGACAGACAGACAGACAGACAGGCAGACATGGCGAATCTAAAAGGTTCCGTTTCTTGCCATTCGGCTACGGGACCGAAAAAAATAAAAAAAGTGTTGTTGTTATGTATATGCCGTATATATTTTCATATTATGCATTCAGTAAAAAGCTGTTATTTTGATATTACAAACAGACACTTCTATTAGATTCATTTGTATAAATAGATCTGACAAAGAAACGAAGTATTAGTCTTAGAAAAAAAAAAATAATTTTAAAAAACCCTCAACCAAAAAAAAAGAAAAGCGAACAAACAACCCCTTGTCAAAAATAATACCTATTGTTGAACCATCAAATTCGATCGAGTAACACCTATATTTTAATTATTAGAAATAGATGCTACAATGTCACGGCGCGCGGCGGGGTACCGCTCGCGCTGAACCAAATCAGACCCTTTACTCGATTGACTAACAACAGAGTGTACAGTTTCTGTCGTTTTTATGTTTGTTTCGATACGATCCAATGTTTGTTGCCAATTTAGTAACTTAGCGCGTTCAGCGCTACCCCGCGCCCCGCGCCCCGCGCCCCGCGCCCCGCGCCCCGCGCCCCGCGCCCCGCGCCCCGCCGCTGCATTGTAGCACCATTGTAACGAGCAAATAATGTACAATTATTTCTATACTTAAAATATAAGTAGTTTACACTTGTGAGTGTTTTGTTTGTAATTGCGGATAGTTTACCTTATTATCGTAGATATTTGAATTAATTGTTGGTGGTTCTTTTTGTCAATGTATATGAACGCGTATATACATTTTCGTATCCGTGCTATTAACTGTTAAGGAGTTCCCTCTTGACGTGATAATCATGGCTGCAGGATGAGGTCATGATAAAAATCATAATTGTCTATCAAAATTGAACGCGCATACAAAGTTTCGTGTTATTGTATATGTATGTCTTTATTTCCCAAAAACACAGATAATTGTACTTGTAACTTTACAATTTTGAATTAGTGGTAGAGAACACTTACATTAAACATTTGGATGCTTCAGAAATCTGTACACAATAGATTAAACACTGTCTCTTAAACTAGGGAATCCTGAATCTTAAGAAACAGTGTTTCGCAATGAGGTTCCAATTGATTGATGCATGAGTGGACTGTATCGGTTTACCATCAGAATGTATTTATTTTATCATTCAGATTTGTAGTATACACATCATGCCCTTTCAGTTCGTACCACTTGGGTATATTTCAAAATATTCGATTATTCATCACCACTTTCAACCCCATGTCTAAAATGGCTCAACCGATTTTGATAAAACATGTCTAATTGTAATATACACATCATGCGCTTTCATTTGATACCCCATTTGGGTATTATTGAAAATATTTGATTTTTCAACCCCACTTTCATCCCCCATATCTAGTAAATGGCTGCACCGATTTTGATAAAACATATCTAAGAACCATTGCCAAGAATCTAGCTTTGATATAAAAAAAACTGCATCCAAATCAGTACACCCGTTTAAGAGCTACGGGGCCAGAGACAGACACACACACACACATAGCGGTCAAACTTATAACACCCCTCTTGTTTCGTCAGGGGTTAAAAAAAGGAAGTACTTAGGAAATTAAAAAAAAAACTTACAACATGCATTTCATCAGCAACAATTATCAGATGAAATTCACAAAAAAGTGGCGAGGGGCGATTTCTTTTTTTCAACTTTCTTCTCCACACCCTTATGAACTCAATAAAAAAGCCCCAGGAAAATTCGAGCACTATAAACTTCGTTCCACTTTTTTGTCTTATTGCACTCGACTTCATAAGGGAAGGTTGGGAGTGTCGTAACAGAGATCTTGGTTGTCTCCGCGGCCACTGGCCGGGCTGCAACGAAGGACACGACTGAAGCGTAAAACTACAAGAGTCAAAATTAAAGTATAATTTTACGTCACAATTGAAAAGTCTAATTAGTAACACGGACGCCGCCGGCGCCAACGCTTCACCTGGCGCGGCGCACGAAGTGAGCGGCGGCGGCGGGAAGTACGATCGCCGCGGCGGGGTAGTAGGTGAGAGTGGGGTACACGCTTGCGCTCGCGCTCTCGCTCGCGCTGATGCGCCGCATGCGCAGCACCGACTCTGTGTTGTGCATGGTAGAGTTCAGCATCTGCACGTAGGGGTACAACGCTGTGAAGACGCTGGTGGCACCCTCGCTGGGATTCGGGAGCCCCGTAGCACACTCCATCGGGCCCATAGAGGTGACGCCCACCTGCGCGCCGCGGTAAAGGATGGGCCCGCCCGAGTCGCCCGAGCACACGCCGCGCGCGCCCGGACCAGACAGCGCCTCGCCTACGCCGCACATGCAGTGCTCCCAGGACGCGCGCTCGCACGTCACCAGTCGCAGCTGCGCCTCGAACAGTTCCTCGCCCTGCGCAGAGCGTTCCGTGCGCCCAAAGCCCAGCACCTGCTGACACACCGCTCTACAGACACCTACCCACCTGCCGCTTACACCCAGCCGCATGCCACCCGGAGCACTGCCCGAATGGATATAACCGACAGCGAGATGGCTTTGCAAAGATTTTGAAGTAGTTTAAATAGTGCAGTTCAAATGTATGTTGTTCGCTTTTTAAAGGGACCGCCTTTGAACCGCACCATTTGTTCAGTAAGGGTATGATTATAACCGCATTATCGCTGTATGAAACTGTAACATATCGTATAGTTCGACGTCGTGCTGGGTTATACGCATCGGTATACAATATGTGCTGCAGTAGCGACTGTCACCTGCACTTTCTTGTCGTAGAGGGTCTCGAGGTCGTACAGGCGCATGGCGGTGATGGGATCCAGTGCTGGCGGCGTGCGCAGTTGCATTGCGGAGTGCGTGTGCACCAGGCCCACGTCATGGTGCAGCTGTGTCACGTCCACGCCACGACCCTCGTCCTGCTGCACCACCTTGAAGCTGCACACACAAGCGACGTCAGAGTGCGGCCGCACCGGCTGCACCGGCCCCTTGCCCTGCGGTTGCGGCAGGCACGTACCTACCCAGGGTGCGCGTACATGTAGATGACGGCGGAGACGACGCCGGCGTCCGACGAGGGGCGGCACGTGTTGTATTTAACGTAAGCCACCTTCGGCGATACGCAGTGCGCGGCTGTCACCGCCCATTTGGGCGCCACCACGGCGGCTGAGCAGCGCGCCGTCCAGTAGCGGTCCAGCAGTATGCACGTGCCCGGGAACGTGCTGAGTGGCACCGCCGTGCCGCCGAACACGCGCCGCGAGCTGCCCGAGCTGCTCGCACCCTCCGCCCCCCACATGCTGCGGTAGAACGCGTGCCGGCTGCCGTTGCCGGCCGCCGAGCACGCGCCCAGTGCGCCCACCAGCACCAACGCTACCAGCAGCATCCTGAAGCTCGGCACGACGCACCAAAGGGTAGAATTGTGCGGCGCAAATGACGCTATGACTGCACTCATGCTGTCACCTGTCACCTCCAACTCATTATTCTATGTATGGAACTAAAAAGTACTAGGTATACATCTGGAATACCGACAACTTGGTTATAAAAAACCCAAGAATTAGAGAAACCCAACATGGGAGTGTGTCCTTCTTATACATATAATATGTCGGATGGTCAGGATTTATTCTGTTAGGCTCTTACATCATGTCACATATAGACAGAAAATATTGAGCGATACACTGTTTTTATTAGACTAACAAATTACTTGAAATTACAATTAAACACACGGGGCTCAATAAATCGGGTACAGTTCCGGGACGTCTGAACTCCGCTGCGATCAGATATTGAAAATGTCCTCCTCGCTGCGAGCTAAAATATTACGACTCTATGTATAGAAGCGCGCTGTGGTGTGTGTAGACTGTCACCACTTGCTCTGGCGCGCTTGCGATTCATTTGTCTCCGTACTAACGACCAAATCCGACACGGCCATCCTGCTTGCACACGTTGTATCGTTACTTTTGTTTACGTATCTTATTTCAACTTCAAAATGTCAAAACAAACCACAGACGTTTAAAATATTAGGGCTGAGTTACTAAACGACATAAATTAGCTGATTTACCAGTGTTGTGCGCGCGTTTCGTGTATCCGAACGCATGAGTGAGGACGTGTCTGTACGACTCGCGCGCGCCGCCGTACGTATGCCATTCATTCCTTACCAATGACTGGCACATTTGAATCGCTGCTCCCAACGAAGAAACACGCTCACTTGATTTAAATCACCTTATACTTGTGTAAGCGCGTGGGTTTCACGACTTACACAAATAGTTGTTCGTTCGAAGTAAAACGATTCAGATAAACAATTACTATAACTTTTAATTACTTCAATTTATTAAGTACGATACAATAAAACTTAGGAATGGTAAGCTAGTTAGATAAGTAACAATATCTATCGCGAATAGTTTGTGGTAGCGCGGTAGGAAGCGCTTGAGCGCGCGCGTGTGTAGTCGTTGACGCCGCGGCGCCGTCAACTTGACGGCAGCGGAGCAAGAGAGCGAGAGCGCGGCTCGCTCGACGCAGACGCGTTGCGGGGCGTGAGGGCAGGCGCGGGGTACGCTATAGTGATGGAAAGCGCGGCGCAGGCGAAATTCTGGTCGCGTAGTGTTTGCGCGAACAACATGGTTTCCAACATTTATTTTTATTTTTTATTTTATACAAGAGGAACAGCAAACAGCCACAATATATAGTATAAAAAAGAACATAAACATACAATTTTAACAATATTGTAGCCCACAACGCTGTTCACAGAATAACTGTGGAATATAATAAACAATTAATTAAACGCTAGGGTAATAATACATAATAATATTAAAAATTTAACTTACTTAACTAACATGCTCATCTGTACTTTTACATTATCAATCAAAAGAGCTCCTTGAGTATAAGACTTTTGAACTTACTGGGAGAACATGCAAAAATGTCAATATGTTCAAAAGTTCCATTATAGGCATCTATCATTCTGCGAACAGGTGAGCGCAAACCAGTGTTAGAATGGCAGGTACGCGTGGAAAATAGTTTGCCAGCGCGCACCTTTCGCTTGTACACTGTTCTAGGGACAACATAGCATAACATGTTGGTTAGCTCAATGCAGTCAAATCTATTACTAACAATGTTGTAAAGATTCATGGCTTCTAACTACTTACGTCTACTTTCAAGTGTTGTGAGTTTATACTTATTAAGTAAATCCTGATATGGCAAGTAATATCCGAAGCATCTAAAATGCATAGCACGTAGGAATTTCTGTTGAACACTCTCAATCGCCTCAATGTATTTTTTATAATATGGACTCCAGACGGACACGGCATACTCCAGTTGCGAGCGTACGAGAGACTTATAAAGGCAAATATATGAAGAAGACTTCTTAAAATCTAAAGTCGAGCGCATAACAAATCCATAAAGTTGGTACGCTTTATTAACTATGTTGCTAATATGCAAGTCTAAGCAGAGTTTGGAGTCGAGGATAATGCCGAGATCACGGACAAAGTCCACTTTTGTTAGGGGAACATCGCACAGAGTGTATGTATGTGATAAGATGTTTTTATTTTTTGTGAAGCTTAGAGAATTACATTTATGTAAACTAAGCTGCAACTTATTTCTACGACAGTAGTTAGACAGTCTATCCAAGTCTTGCTGTAACAGAAGGCAGTCATTTGCATCGCGTATTGTTCTGTATACCTTAAGATCATCGGCGTACAAGAGGAATTTGGTATTAAGAAAACACTGGCTGATGTCGTTAATATACAAAACAAATAAAAGGGGACCAAGAATAGAACCTTGTGGTACACCAGAGGTGACCAGCGCGATGTAAGAATAATGACCATTAACTACAACCTTTTGACTACGATTAGTGATGTAAGAAGCAAACCACCTCAATAAGTTTCCACGGATTCCATTAAACGTTAGTTTATTGAGTAACAATTCATGATCTACCCTGTCGAAAGCCTTGCAGAAGTCTGTATACACTGCGTCCACCTGTACACGGCTATCAACATTATCAAATAAAAAGCTTGTGAATAACAAGAGATTAGTTACTGTGGACCGCCGCTTAACAAAACCGTGCTGTTGTTGAACAATAGTGTTATGCAGAATAGGATATATTTCATTATGCACTAACCTCCCAAGGAGCTTCGACAAGGCAGACAACACAGAAATATTACGATAATATTCAACATTGCGTCTTGATCCGCCTTTCTGGATAGGCACAATAAAGGCATCTTTCCACCTTCTGGGCACCACACCTTCCGACATGCATTTATTATAAATAATAAAAAGAGGCTTGCAGATAGAAACAGCGACATTTTTCAAGAAATAAGGGGAAAGGCCGTCTGGTCCAGGTACTTTCGATGCATCTAGGGATTTCAGCTCTTTCAGTATTTTATCTTCACTAAAAGATATATCGCAGATCGAAGTATCGTGTAGCGCATTGTCAAGCGGGGGCTCCCAATGTGACAAGGACGGTGAGGCAGGTTGGAAAACGGAGTAGAAGAAATCAGAAAACATATTGCAGACGGAAATCGGATCATTAGATTCAGAGTTTTTATATTGAAGCTTAGCTGGTATCCCAGGTTTCTCTTTCCGATTCGAAATGTATGTCCAGAAATGCTTAATGTTTTTGCACAGACTATCCTCCACAGACCTAATGTATGAGTTGAAGCATTTTAGACACGTGTCCTTAAATTGGCTTCTGTAATTAGCAAATGTCCCACGCCCACGCCTTGTGTTTCTTTTTAGAGATGGTAATGAGAGTCCTTGAAAACCAGATAGGATAACTAACTGATCTGGCACGAGCCAAAGGAGTATCTTGTTTGATAATATTATCTAACTCATCATAGAATGCAGTCAGTGCGTCTTCAGAGTTTTTAGAGCTAAGAAGATCTGTCCAATTCGTTTGCTGTAAGTTACAGTTCATGTTGTCAAAATTAGCTTTATGAAAATTATATTTGTGTAGGGGAATCTTTGTCAAAGTGGAAACTTTAATATTTAAGCAGGTCTCGCAGGTTAAAGCAGGGTGGTAAATGTCAATAGGTAGTAGCGTATTTGTGGAACGGGAAACTATACAGGCGTTGTTAGATATAACTAAATCAAGTATTTTACCTTTGTCATTTACTACATTATTGAGTTGAGAAGCCCCAAGAAGTGAAATGAGATTATGTAAGTTAGCGCAAGTCACAGACGCCACAGAGTTAAGGGTCGCAACTCCAGGGGAATCCGTGACTGAGGATGCTAACCAATTGGCTTCTGGAAGATTGTAGTCACCCAAAATATAGAAGCTGTCAACAGTAGGATGACTCAAGAGTTCTTGTAACGTTTCGAAATGCATATTGTAGACTAACGAAGAGGTCTTAGGCGGTATACAGGCAGCACTTACAATGTGCCGTTTTCCATTACAAGTGCTTTGCAATTCTACAATGAGGTGTTCTATGTGATTGTGTGAAAGGTCGCTACGCTGGGTTAGCGCGAGGTCTAGCTCAGACGGCTTGAGAGAGCTCAGAATTGCAACCAATACACCGCCACCATCCTGTTTTTTTGTAGCAATACGATCACGATCGCATCGAAATACTGTATATCGCTGATCTATGAACTCACTGTCGTAGATTTCAGGTGTCAGCCAAGTTTCGGTTAATACCAGGATTTCATAAGTGTTCATTAGGATGTTCTGGTATAATTGATCTAGTTTTGTGCGAATGCCCCTACAGTTTTGGTAGAAAATTGTTATATGTTTATTAAACACTTATAATACTATTATATATATATACATGTAAACGATATGAGAGTATTCATACTGTGGATAGATTAAAAGCATGAAAGTGAAATCGATAAATAAGGATATTGGATAAAACAGGCAGTACGGACCACAACACTTGATTAAATGAAGAAAAATAAAAATGAATCGTCTGCATTTTTATTTGTTATGTGTACTAAGTTTAAAACGAAGTTTACAGTCTACCGTACCGTACGTCTACCTAGCTTTTGAATCTAAATTATTTTCCCTCTTAATGCACTTAATAGATTTGGTGACAAGTGACATACATTATGTATGTCACTGTCCTTAGCGCGTATCGGAAATACGCGCTAAAGACATTGTCTCGTAGTATGCGCGTGGAGAACTTGACTATAATATTCTTCGGTCTATTGTTTTGCTGATGTGCATGCGGTACTCTATGGATAGAAATGACCTCTTTTTGAAGAATAGTAAAGTCGATAGATTCCCCAATCGAGGCCAAGATCTGCAGCAGATTTTCGCCTCGCCTGTCAGGAACGTTGCAAATTTCGAGGTTACAGGCTCTCGCCTGCTGCTCGAGCGTATCTATCTTCGATTCCAGATAGCTGATCGAGGTAGCAGACTGTTCAGCCTGCTGACAAGCAATATTATCTACTCTTCTCTTGAGGTCATCCTGTATGCTTGCGAGGAACTGTAGCGAATCTTTGAGGCCAGATAATTCTTCGGTCATTTGCATCACTTCCTGTTTAAATTCTGCCTGGACCAACCAGACAGTGCTCAGCTCCTGCTTCATGTCCGTCAGACTACATTTAACAGTTTCATGAAAACTAATTATGCTAGCCTCGATCTCGCCTCGCCAATCCTGCATCGTGGTTTTAATATCTTCCTTGAATGATTTGAGGGTTCGATCCATGTCAGAACGCTAATCCTGCAGAGATCTATTGAATTCTTGGGTGAGTATCTGGATTAGGTTGTCTTGGGTAACCAATGCGCTGGTGTCACGATCCCTGTCAGCTGATGGCACATACATCGGTGGCGTGCGAGGCGATAGCGCGTGCTGATCCATGATGTCGCAGGACATGTTCATACTACTGTCCTCGTAAGTCGGAAGCTGGGTGGAAGAAACAGGCGTGTCCAAGTTATGGCGAGTACGACGGGTAATGTTACTGCACGAAGGACATTTCCAACAGGACTTATAATCCTGGGTCAGGGCCAAAAATTGCTGCAGCGAAATGTTCAGACAGTCGTGATGGTATTTTCCATCACATAAATTACACAGTAGGTAATTAGCCTCAGGGGTTAAAGCCTCGTTGCACCCGTTGCAGAGCATCTCGAAGATAAGTAATATTAAAGTTATTTGCAATCCAGTTAAGTTGTTAGTTGTCCAAGATGGGTTGAAGTAGCGCCACCTATCGCAAACCGTAAAGATTATGTCGATTGCTTGGTGTCTAAATATGAATGCCGAATACGCTTGGGTGCGTTAATCACACTTGTGGCGCCCCCTATCTCACGGTCAAATTCTAATGCGTATCGATTCGCGGCACACGCAGTATCAAACTATCGACAGCTAGGATCGCAAGCCCTATGCTGCTACTTCGCAAGTTTAATAGATGGCGTTGTTTTGAGTTTAGCGACAGGGAAGATGACCAGGCAGATTTGAAAACAAGCAGTTTGCACTTTTTATCCCAGCATCCACTTTAACTCGACACAGGTTATGATTTTTGCGACGCGGCGATATCACAGTCCTGTAGCACTCTGAGTAAACACTCCCACACCACAATGATCTGTTCTTAATCGATGATAGTCACTAATGTTTAGTTACCACAATAACTCAGTTTATAGATTAAAGTTCTTGATGACTCCAATTGACAGCACGATTACAGTCTTGGTCTCACTATTAATGCACAGTAATGTAATATTAAAATACTGTTAAAATTTATGGAAATAGATAAACACTAAGAGTTAAAGTAAGCTAGTTAACAAGAGCAGCGCCATCTAGCGGATGATTGTTCGGGCCTAAAACATGCAGATATTTATTGCTCATTAATAGCAGTAAACCGCATTAAATTCTGTGTCTTCGTAACCCCCATCATCCCCACCCCACGGCGTGCAATGCAAACATCTGCTCTGTAGTTTTTAAATCATTAAAAATCAACGCGAAAGTATTTTGAAATTAAAAGTAGTTGTTATCGCTTATATTGCATAGAAGAACCAGTGCTTATGTGGACAAAAGTAAAGCTGCAGTACATATCATGAATCATTAGTGAACCAAACCCAGCGAGTCTCGAGTGATAACATCAACAAAACAGTGACATTTTTTATGTAAAACACAAATAAAGTGTTCCCTGCTCAAAGTAACAACTATAAATTACTTGAATTTAACAAAAACCAGTGAAACAGTGCGAATTTTCAAAAATAGAAGCCCATCCAAACCGTCACATTGCTACATTACTCAAGTGACCTTTGGACTCTAAACACTTGACAGACTCGAGCACTCGACACGTCACTATTTCAACAGGACCACTATTTCATCGGTATAAACATCGTTAGCTTGGTGTAGCGGCATAATCATATCATAGAATCTCAGAACCTGCATCTCTTTTTGAGATTTGTCACTATCTGGAAACAGAGCAACAATTTGTAAATAATAATGAATCCCTAGCGCACTCCACCTAATTTCTGCGAAAACAAATTGTCTTAAAATATTACACCGCACCATAGTTCGGACTCTGCATTAAATGACACAGAAACAAAAATAGATGAGTCTTTAAATGTTGCCAGAAGGAACTACAAACGTAAGATGGACGATCATGCTGAATGCTTTGAAAAGTTTATGTCTAAAATGAAGTCTATGTTTGCCGATTTCCAGGAGAAGCAAAATGCAAAATTTGACATAATTAATCAACTGCATCAAGGAGCTGCATCTTGAATTAAAGGAATCGGTTTCTTTCGTATCGAAGAAATATGATGAATCCCTGGAGATAGTTGGTCAATTGCAACAGGAAAACAAAAATACCAAAAAGCAGGTGCAGTTCCTAAAACAAAAACTTGAATCTCACGAAAAGGCGGCACGGGCATCCACACTAGAAATTCGTCATATCCCAAAGCGTGAAAATGAGAAGCCGAATGGAAAGCCTAGTGAACTTTAAAGATCTCAGCTTAGCAGTCAACCTACCGTCTAGTGGTAGAAGCAGAAATACGCGACATCTACAGGACTAATACTGAGACCGAAGCCATAGTCGTTGACTTCACTACCATAGCCAGAAAAACGTCGTTTATATCTGCCGTTATTAATTTTAATAAGATACAGAAGGAACAAAAACAATTACCGCTGAACACAAATCATTTAAAGATAAAAGGTCCTCCACGAAACATCTATGTTTCGGACTCTTTGACTGGCAAGGCACGCAAACTATTCTACTTAGCCAGGCAGTGTGCTAAAGCCCATGCTTATGATGGCTGCTGGATTTCTTTCGGGCGAATCTTTCTTCGTAAGAGTGAAGGCGAAAAACCCATCCAAATAAAAGACGAAGTAGATTTAGATTTAAATAAAACATGACTAGTATTAGTTGCTGCCATGATATTGTTTAAATTCGCTGTTTCTTGTTTCCAAACTGAAAAAAAAATTTCTACACTATACAATACATGCTTACAAAACTATTATATACACCAAACACACACATATAAAAAACAAATACTGTTATTTACAAAATTCTATAAATATTACAAAACTAAATTAAACATTTGTAGCTCAGTTATCAATAGATTAATAGCTTTACTTATCCAATAACTTTTTCCTTCGAACTCCATAATTTACTGTGTTCGCTGCTGTAAATGATTTGCTAAACAACGTAGAACAATTTCACGTCTCTGAACCTGTTACATGTAATCCCGAACAATGTAGCTCATACATACAGCCCATAAGGTATTTGAAAATCTTACAACAAAACATCCGCAGCATAAATCGCAACTTTGATGAATTATTGGTAATGATGGCTAGGCTGAAATTCGATTGTGATGTAATTGTATTGTCAGAGTGTTGGCTCTCTCAAGTATCTAGTCTCCCTAAAATAAATGGCTACAGTTCACATAAAACGTCTAAAAATTACAATCAAAATGATGGTATTGTGGTCATGATAAATGATCGACATGACTTTAAAATTGAGGAACCGCTGTTTATGGAAGCTAACTGCTTGGTCGTTAAGATGGGAGCAAATCATACCGTTATAATAGCTATATATCGACTACCGTCATTTAAAAAACTTGACAACTTTTTAATATCACTTAATGATCTACTTGATAAATTATCTAATTTTAGGAATATTATTATAACAGGTGATATCAATATAAATATATTAAATTCTGATGCTAACTCTTTGGCTTACCTAGACATTGCCTCTTTCCACGGCCTATTACCAGCAATCTATTCACCGACTAGGGGTAAAAATTGCCTTGATCATGCTATAGTTAAGACGAAACAAAATGCTTTCACCTTTAATTTGAAAACTACGATATCTGACCATGAAGCTATACTGTTTTGTCTAAATAGCAAAAGTTCCGGCAAGGCAAAGAATACTAGAACGGTTAAGAAAATAAATTGGGAGGGAGCTATGTTAGACTGCTCAGAGATAGATTTTAGTCAGATTTCCAATGAAGTTAATCCATGTTTAGCTACTAGCCTGTTTGTAAATATTATGGCTGATTTGATAAATAAGCATACTGTGATCTTAAAGATTCCCCGAAACAAAATTCTCCTAAAGCCATGAATCACTACTGGCCTTCTACGATGCATAAGAAATAGGGACTTGATGCACTTAAAAACTAAAAAAGAACCAAACAATGTAATCTTTTGTACAACTTATAAGCGCTACAGAAACTTTTGTAATAATCTACTTAAAAAACTGAAACGTCAGTATGAAAAAGATCAACTGCAAATGGCTAAAGATAATTCCAAAAAGTTATGGAACTCTATAAAAGCCATAACAAGTTATAATAATAGTAAAGAAAATATCTCCTCTCAAGACTTGCTATCTGCAAACTCTTCCCCGCAGTTGTCCATCAACTCTGCAAATGAATTTTTTGCTAGTGTTGGTAGTCGACTTGCACAAATTATACCTCCTACCCCTCCTTTTCAAAATGTCAGTGAACATAAAGAAAGTACACCCTGTAACTCTTTTGTCGTACTAAATGTGGATTGTGAGGAAGTTAAAAAAAATATACTTAACCTAAAACACGATTGTCGAGCGGGTTGGGACAACGTTTCGTCTATGTTCCTACAAAAAGTTGTAGGCCTCGTTGCTCCTGTGCTTACCGATCTCATAAATTGCTGTCTAGAGGCTGGTGTTTTCCCCAATGCACTTAAAAAATCTATACTTATTCCTATACACAAGGCAGGGGATACCGACTGTGTAAACAACTATAGGCCTATCTCAATCCTTACATCATTGTCAAAAGTATTTGAACGGGTTATAAATAGTAGGCTTATAAATTATCTAGAATCAAATGAACTACTTTCCTCATCACAATTTGGTTTCAGAGCAGGCAAATTAACTGATCAGGCTGTTCATAATTTCACCTCCTTTGTAGTTAAGAAAATTGATGCAAATAAGAAATGTATTACCATCTTCCTTGACCTTGCTAAGGCGTTTGACACAGTCTGTATCTCCAACCTTTTAAACAAGCTAAATAGCATGGGAATTCGGGGGAAACAGCTTGATCTTTTCGCTGATTATTTATCGGGAAGATCTCAGTGTGTGAGTATCGGTGACTACACGAGTAGTGATCTTAAAATGACGTTTGGTGTCCCGCAAGGGAGTATTCTTGGACCCACCTTATTTTTATGTCATATAAATGAGCTCTGTCTGCTTCAAATCCAAGACTGTAATATTATTTCATATGCAGATGATACTACTTTGACATTTGTAGGTGACACCTGGGAAGAGGTTATTGCTAAAACTCAGGCTAGGTTTAACACTGTCTGCCACTGGCTGGCTGCAAATTCACTGACATTGAATGCCGACAAGACCAAATTCATGCAATTTTCCGTTCGTAACCCAGCAGTGACTTCACAAAACGTATTCCAAATATTTGCTCACCAATGTTCGGTGCCTCCCGCATTACAATGTAGTAATTGTCCACAAATCAAAGCAGTAAAATCTATACGTTATTTAGGCGTTACTATTGACAATAGGCTTTCATTTGGGGAACACATTCATAACGTCGCCCAAAAAGTGCGTAAACTTACGTACATTTTTAGACAACTCAGACACGTAGCAGATAGGAAGACACTGATCATGGTTTACAAGACGTTGATTCAATCGATTGTGACCTACTGTATTACTACATGGGGCGGCACGGACAAAACAAAATTGTTGGAGCTAGAGCGAGCTCAAAGACTGATTTTAAATTTTGCCTTCTGTCCTAGACCTTGACCTAGACTATTTTCTACCCGGAAATTATATCAGGAAACTGGTGTACTCACTGTTAGACAACTATATATTCTTTTGAGCGTCCTTCGACAACATAGAGATATATCGGCATATAATTAGGAAATTAGTAACACAAGAAGGCACTATGCCGTTTGCAAAACCTCAAAAACTAAAACTAGATTTGCCCAAAAATTTTATAACTTCATTACACCTAGATTATATAAACAAATTAATAAAATTAAAAATATATTTAATTTTAATTCAAAACAATGTAAGGAAAAGGTAACTTCATGGCTGTTGGAATTGGACTATAAAGGGACTGAGGAATTCCTGGAAATAAATAAGTAAATGAAATCTCAGTTTTGTAGTATTTGTTAACACATAACACACAATCACCACACACAGTACACTCATACTTGAATGCACGCTCATACAACAGCACTCATACACTGTCACACAATCATCACACGCCACACATACTAGTCGTACACTCATACATGAACACACGCTCATAAAACACCACTCACACACTGTCACACAATCACACTCTCGTTTTACTATTCTTCTCTATCTTAAATAAGTACTATTACTATAACGTTTGCCTATCTGGTTTAATATTGTAGTATATTGCAATTTTTGGCATCACTTTGGTTAGATTTCCAAATATGTATCTTAGTTTGGGACCTGGTGTCCTAAAATACAGGCCTCGGCTTAATTTAGGCGCCAGTCTCCCACAAATAAAATACTTTCTCCTGTTTAAATATGTTACAACATAGTACTGATGCTCTTTATTTGTGGAAGAGAAATAAACAATTTTTTTTATTTTATACTGGGTAAGTGTTGAACAGCCTAATCACGTTTATAATGTAGGTACCTAATCATCTAGGTCAGCTCAGGACGTGTGCCTATTCTCCTTCACCTTATGCTATAGTTATTAAAAAATCTAGTTGTTTAGTACATTTTGATAATCCGTGTTATTCCACGATACTCAAAATGTGCAAGTCATGCCGTGCTTCTCACTACCATATTGTAAACTCCATACTGATTGTGACTACCACAAATCACCTTCATTGGCGCACGGGTATTTTTCGCTTTGCTTATGCCTCGGTGTCACAATCAGCGGAGATGACTTTTGGCCATCTGTGACACGCTGGACGTTATTTTCCAGGGTCCAAAGTTCCGGCTGACAAGTACAAGTTCCGGCAATCTCATACATATTTCCGACTGACGTTTCCGGCTTAAGTACCGACTGGAATACCCGCTCAAGTCCGGCATTCCGGGTTCCTGCGCGCTCCGCGTCGGGTTCTTATTTGCCTGCGTGGTCGCGCCGTGAATCTACGGGTCGGCGCGAACACCTGCCGACCGTCACACCTCCTGGCGTCTGCAGCGTGGCACACCGCTACGGTCTTCGACACCCAGGCTGAGCCAGGAGAGTACCGTGCTACTCGCGAGTGAACTTGGGGAAGGGAATTTTGTGGCCATAGACTTACCTACCCCCTTTATTTAATAATATTTATTTATTTATTTACTTACCAACAATTATAACATCATTACAGACTTGTCCAATACATCGCTCTAAGATAAAAAAAAAAAAATTACTAAATTAATTGAGCATGACAATGTATATATTCGTAGTTGCACACCTCTTTCAATGATGACTTGTGCTCTCTGGACAAATCTCGGCAGGTTTTGCCTAAATATATCTTCCGATACCGTTATAATATTAATAATACGTGCAGCTCGCGACATAGGGGCAAACTTGAGTAAGTTAGTCCTAGCCGCTGGCACTTCTAACAGTGCGGGGCGGCGGCGTGCTCCCACGCACCCATCGGGCGCGCACAACCTCAGCGCCGCCAGCACCTCGGGGTGGTGCAGCAGCCCTAGCAAACACGCCACGTACTTAACTAGCGCCACGTCCCTTCTTACTGCTAGCCTGGTATACCCAACCATGCCCAGGACGAACAGACTTGGGTACATCAGGGGATAAAAGGGATAAACTCCATACTGTTTGAGGTGGAGGAACCTACAGAATTAATTTTGCATTTTTCCAACATGTGGCTGTATTTCCTTTCATGTGGATTCCAAATGAATGCTCTTGTTTCCAGGTGACTTCTCACAAGTGCATTATATAAAACCTTAACAGCAGCCGTATCGGTAAAATCCTTACACTGTCATAAGATGAAACCAAGATTTTTGAAAGCCCTACCGCACACCTCCGTTATGTGTTTGCGGAAAGTCAGCTCAGACACCATCTGCACACCCAAATCTCGTACACACACGGTATGACTACACCGTCCATGTCGTACTGATGCCGTAAAGGAGCCCGCGCGCGAGTGTAGCTCATTAGGCAACACTTATTAACATTAAAATGTAGCTTGTTAGCCTTACTCCATTGTACCACATTGTCGATAACAGACTGGAGCCGATTACAGTCAGCAGTCTCCTTAACATTTAGGTACAACTTCAAGTCATCTGCAAACAGTAGACACTTCGCATCTTTCACGACTGTAGGGAGGTCATTAACAAAATAAGATAAATTCTAATGGCCTAATATTACTGCCTTGATTCACCCCAGAACACGTATAATAAGGGCTAGGTTCATGTCCCGCATACTCGACGTACTGTCGGCGCTCGCCAAGGTAGCTAGCGAAAAACTCAAGTAATTGCAGTGTGAATCCCATCGCAGAAAGTTTGCACAAAAGCACATCGTTATTTACAGTATCAAATGCTTTCCGGAAGTCAAAATACGCCACATCTACCTGTCCCCCAGCGTCAATGATAGGCGACAGGTAGTTAACAAATGACAGCAAGTTGCCTCCCGTACTGTGACCGGGTCGAAAGCCGTCAGATAGTTGTGAGCTCACTTGTGTATAAATACTTTTATGCAACACCGATTCAACTACCTTAGCGAACGCAGACAGCACCGCCACCGGTCGGTATCCACCCACGTCGGTGCCTACTCCCCCTTTAGGGACTGCGATAACGCGAGTGACTTTCCACTCGTCCGGGTAGCAACCCTCCCGCAAACACAAGCTAAAAATGTGCAATAAGGGCGCTTTAAAAACCATGCGACAATCTTTGACAATGTAAGGTGGTATCCCGTCTGGACCCACTGAGCGTTTGGGCTTGAGACGCAAGAGTGCCGCTCGCAGGTCTCGCGCGCTGAGCTCGTCAACATGGACGCGCGCCGCCTCCGCCGCGTCTCCACCCGCACGCTCCGCGGCTCCCTAGTCTAGCGCTGGGCGCTTTTCGCTGTACACCAAGTGGAAGTACAAGGCAAAACATTCCGCACACTCCTCTTTCACTTCTCTACTCAGTCACTTTGGGTTTATTGCGCCGAGATTGCTTAGCTCTAATAAAGTTCCAGAACGATTTTGGATCAACTTGTAGGTTCTTCTGAAGCCTGTTCTGGTACACCTCATAGTTTGAAGCTATTTTTAAGACTGTAGACCGCTGAAGACGTGCAGTTCTAAGGAGGCGGCGTCACTATAGTGTAGGTATTGCCGCGGGATCGCTACTTCGTGAAGGTTCATCACGTGGGTTATCCATGTTTCCCATTGGTCTGCTAGATCTTTGTCGATCTTGTCGTCCCATGCCGTTCCTCTGCGCCAGACTTCCTGGAGTAGTTGCTTCGCCCTTATTGTGATAGGCGAGGCGAGTCCGAGTGGGTCGAAGAGTGACATCACTATTCTCAAGCCTTCCCTCTTCGTTGGCTGTTTACCTTCTATAAGTGTCTGCGGTATTCTGGCTAAGTTGAGGTTGAAGGTGAGTTCATCTGAGCCAATCTTCCATATGACGCCCAAGACTCGTTCAGTCTTTTCTTCTGTTCGATAGAGTTCCATGTCTTCTGCCTGCTTGTCCTCTCCAAGTGTTTCCAGGAGTGACGCTGAGTTTGACTTCCATTGTTTCAATTCGAAACCGGCCTTCGTGTGCACTTCTCGCAAACTCTATGTTCTATGTTAAGGGTTTGGTTTCCGCACTTAGTCCCTAAATTGGATCATTGTTCGTGACCCATGGTGGCCGTTACTCCAACCAGCCCACCTCTCTCCAGAAGCAGATCAAACTTCCCGGTCTTCTCAGGACATCCTCAAGGTATCTCGGTGTTCCAAGAGTCTCCTCACGGATCTGGGTGACGCCGGTGCACTCGAGGAGTACATGCGCTATAGTTTCCTCCGCCTCCATGCACGCTCTGCACAGGGGGCTATCAGTGATACCTAGGGTGTGGAAGTGTTTGTTCAGTGAGCAATGTCCAGTGATGGTCCCCGCCACCAGTCGCAGGCTATCTCTGTCCAGGCGCAGAAGGCGCTTGGTTAGCTTCGTGTCCAGGGATGGCATAGCTTCCTTGGATTGCTTGCACCCTGGTGTCGAGGTCCACCATTTTCCCGCTTGCGTTTGAGTGTGATCCTTTAACCAACTCCTTAGCTGCTTGAAGGCAATGGGCACAATGGGTTCGGGTCCGAAGGCTTTTGTGCTGGATCCCCTTCTGGCAAGTTCATCAGCCGCATCGTTTCCAAGTGATCCGCTGTGTCCTTTGATCCATTGTAGTGTCACAGTGTTGTGGTTTAGTACCGTAACACATTCTAGGGCATTATGGCATTCTAGTATTAGTCTCGACGTGATCTGGTTTCTCTTTAAGGATTGAAGGCCTGAGGCACTGTCGGAGAGTATACGAATATGGGTATTCGTAACTTCCCTGACCTCTATGGCGTGTGCCGCTTGGATAATGCCTACACACTCAGCTTGATAGACAGAGTTGAGCATTCCCAGGGGTTTGGATATTTTAATGTTTAGGTCGTTGGAGAAGACTCCGACACCTGTCCCGTCGTCGGTCTTTGATCCATCAGGGTAGATCCTTAGCTCTTTTGGACCTGAGTAGTCACGCGTTTCCGCTGTGAGCTCTATGCTGTAGTGTTTTTGAAAGCAGTGGGTCTTCAGGGTTCTGTCGCTGGGTGATGCCATCATGGGCTGCCGCTTGATAGTATCATCTCTTAAGCGTGTACGTTTGGTTCTGGAATCTTTACTGAGGGTGCCGGATACTTCGAGCCTGAAAATCGCTAGGGTCGCCTCCTCTCTTACAACGAGGTGTAGAGGTGACAACCCCAGCATCACCTGTAAAGCGGCAGTGGGTGATGTCCTCATGCTACCGGTGATTGCTACGCAGGCAAATCTTTGTAGCTTCTCGAGATCTTTCTGGGCTGTGCTCAGGTTGGTCCTGGGCCACCAAACTAACGAGCCGTATGTGATGATTGGTCGGATGACTGTGGTGTATAGCCAGTAGGTGATTTTAGGGCTTAGGCCCCAATTTCTGCCAAGCAGTCTTTTGCACTGCCATAGGGCTATGCTGGCTTTTGTGGTGATGTAGTCGGTGTGTTTTGCCCAATTCAGTTGTTTATCCAAATAGATGCCCAGGTATTTGGTTTCAGTCGATAGGCTTAGGGTGGTCCCAAAGAAGCGTGGTAGCTGTAAGGTTGCCAACTTTCTTTTCTTTGTGAAAAGGACGAGTTCAGTTTTGGTAGGGTTCACCGCCAGTTTATATTCTTTGCATCAGTCCTCTACCATTTTCAAGGCTTGACGCATAAAGTTGCATAGTGTATTTTCGTGTGTGCCGTTAATTATTATGGTTATATCATCAGCGTAGCCCACCGTGAAGTAGCCTCTGTCATTTAGACGCTTGATGAGGCTGTCTACCACGAGGATCCATAGAAGTGGCGAGAGGACGCCCCCTTGAGGGCAGCCTTTCGCTACGACGGCTCTAGTAGTGTCATTCACCGTAACCTGTACGGCTCTCAGTCTGAGCATGTTTGTGATCCATCCTCGCAGGGTCGAGTCTACGCCGTGTTCCTCGAGGGCTGCGTTGATGCTATGAAAGATGGTTTTATCAAAAGCGCCTTCTATGTCAATAAAAACAGCTAGTGAGGAGCATTTGTAGTCTACTGCACATTCGATCTTGGAGATCACACTGTGGAGTGCATATTCTGTGGATTTTCCTGTGGAGTAGGCATGTTGTTGTTTGTGGAGTGGCAGCTCCTGAAGAGGTCTGTCCCGAATGTGTCGGTCACAGAGTCTCTCAAGGGTTTTCAGTAGGAAAGATGGCTGGCTTATTGGTCTGTACGCTTTAGGTTGTGTATAATAGGGTTTGCCTGGTTTAGGCATGAAAATGACTTTCACCTCTCGCCATTGAAGTGGCACATATCTGTGTGCTAGGCAGGCTTGGAAAATGACAGCCAGCCATGGCGTAAGGACGTATGCTCCCCATTGCAATAGGGCTGGGAGAATTTCGTCTAAACCTGCGGATTTGTACGGTTTGAAAGTCTTGATTGCCCATTTTATTCTGTCTTTGGTTACTACTGTGCGGGCTCTGGACCAGTCCTGGTCGTTTGGTGTGTGCATTGGTTCACTTGCCCATACTCTGTCCTCGGAGAGGCTGCAGTCTGGGAAATGGGTTTCCAGACGAACTTTACTTGTTTCATGATCCGATTTTGTGTACGTGTTGTCTGGGTTTTTCAGCGATCCGAGGGCGCGATCCTGATCGGTGGATAGGATCTTCCTTACTCGCGCAGCTTCGCTGTTCGATTCAATGTCTTCGCAGAATTTCCGCCAGGCTGCCCTGCTGGCAAACCTGACTTGTTTTTTTAAGGTGTACTGTGTTTTCTTGTATAGGTCCCAGTCTTCTGGGAGCCTGGAATTCTTGGCTCTGTTGAATTGTTTGCGCATCGTTTGCCTGAACTTGCCGAGCTCTGCAGTCCACCAAGAGTTTCCCTTGCTCTTGGTGTTTGGTTCTGGTAGTTTGCAGCAGGCGTGGTAGGCTTGGATGATATATTCTGAGAGTTTAATTACAGTGTCTTCAAGCTGTTTGGGATCCGTTAGATTTAGGGGTTTTTGGTGCCTTGTGAGCAGTGAGGCCAGAAGCCGTTTGTAGCCGGGTACGTTGGTACGTCGTGGGTTGCGCCTAGGATCGGGTTTTTTTGTGTTAGCTGCTAGTGAGAAACGAATCCTTCTATGATCAGAGCAAGAAGGCTCGTTGGATATGTGCCAGTTAGAGATAAGTTTTGTCGCGCTTTCTGAAGCCAGCGTTAGGTCAATAAGTGTTTGTCCGCGAGCTGTGACCCAAGTGGGTTCCGAACCACGGTTAACGATGTTAAGGTTAGTGGAGAATAGATATGTGCATAATACCTCACCTCTAGTGTTAGTAGTGCTTTATTGCAACCCCAATGCGGGTGATGGGCGTTCGAATCCGTGCAGATGACCAGGTCCAGGTTGGCGTCTTCACAGTACCTTACCAGGTCGGCCATCTCTTTTGGTGGGCAGTCTTCATCCTCGCCTGGCATGTAAACCTAGGCTAAGACGATGTCAGGTGCATCGCCGTCAGTTTTGAGCCTGACGGCTGTCAAATCTCTGGAACATAATTGTGTGAGTGTTGTGGTGGGCACATCTTTGGGTATATAGGCGCAGGTCCTTGGTTTTTCTGTGCCCTGTGTGTCGAGAATTAGCTTACCTCCAATGTTTCCGAGGCCGCATATTCTGTTATTTCGAATCCACGGCTCTTGGAATGATGATGAATGTGAAATGAATTTGAATGATGAAACCCCGAACTATTGCCCTAATGGGCAATAGTTCGGGGTTTCATCTCCAGCGCCCTGCGCAGGCAAGCCTTGGCAGTCTGGCTATGCTGGAGGTTGGTCTGGATGATGTTTAGGGGACTAGACGTGGGCGCCGGTGGCGGTGGAGTGGAGTTATGAGGAGACGGATCCATCGGATAAATCCCCCAAATCCTCCAGTCCATGCCGGTCGTCGCTCAGTGACGGTGACGAGGTGAGCAGCTGTTCTGTCCACCCTGGTGGTGAGGTTGGCATGCTCCCAGCAACGGCATGAGCCATTGCCGTTCTGGCCATCTCCTCCTCCAGTTGCGTCATGGTCATGTCGAGTTCTGTCGGTGTCGGTTGCGTCAGTGCAGTGCTAGTGGTCGTAGTCTGGGTGTCAGAGGGTTGGGTGTTGGGGAAAAAGCACACGTATATCGATCCAAGTAGGTACGATACCCACCGCTCCCTCCCCAAGACCTTTTCGACTTCCTCCGGTGGGATACCCAGGGTCAAATAAGTCCCATGGTTATCACCACCGACTGATGTCGCCCTGTACAGCGACCACCTCCCTATGTCGTACTAAGTGTTCTGACGAGTCAGAACGCTCTGGAGCCGCACTATGTCCCCATTTTACCTGGGTACAAAGAGCGCTGCTCGGACACGGGTCGGCACGTCGGACTGTCTCATGACTATCAGTGTCGCGTCTGTGTTGGGCAGTCTAATCTTGGGTACGTTGTCTTTTAGCCAGGTCAGGGCGCTGTCTTCCTCATACCACATCTGAACCGTGCCGTCCGCTACCCGAGGGTAACCGCGGAAGGCCGGGAGTGGTTTGGAGGGGTCGGCGTCCATGACGAGGTCTTCAAGGCTGAGCTTGATGTGCTCGGCCTCGTCAGTGGTCATGTCACGTGATGGAGGCGAGAGGCAGATCGCTACGGCGAGCCGCGCAGGAATATCCTTTGTAGCTCGTGCGTAGGTCCTCTGCTCCCCGTGCCAGGGACACCCTGCGTGAAAATCCAGATCGCTTGCCTCGCTTCTGTTTCGATCTGTGTCGGTTTTGGGTCGTCTCGGTGCGGTTCCGGTTGTTTCCTCCGGATGTTCCTGGTGCGGGCAGTGACGTTCCGCGCGAGGTTTCCCCTTCGCGTAATGGTCCTGGCCCGCATGTTTCCGCGTCCGGCTGCTCTCCGCGCTGGGTTTCCCCTTCGCGTACTTGCGGCTGGTCGCGTACTCCCTTACAAGCAACCGTTTGCGCATTGCGCTGGCTATTGCCTTCGCGGATCTTGCTCAAACGGTTGTTGAGATCTCTTACTCTGTTCCGGATTTTTCCGCGCTTACGCTTCAGCAACCGTACTTCATCCACAGAGATGAATCCAGGGCCACCGGATTCAGCTTCCTTTCCCGTCCCGTGGTGTCCAGAGTCTATGTCTCTCAGCCTTGCTTCGATCTTCTCGCGCTGAGTTCCAGCGCGCGGAGTTCTCCGTCAAGGCTGGAGAGTCGTGCATTGTCCGTGTTATTGTTGTTGTTCGTTATACTATTCCGAACGATGCTCTGTTGCCAGGCCCTCGTGGAAAATATAACGGGTGTCAGGGTCGTAGGCGCGAAAATCGCAGCCGTCGTGTCAATTGGCGCAGAGGTCGTAGCCATGGTCGTGTCGGGTGGCGCGTGAGCCGCAGCCAGTGCTGTTGGCGCTAAAGCAGCTGGCCGCGCGGAAGGCGCGGCCCTAAGTGGCAGATTGGTGCCCCCCCCCCCGATTACGGTGGGAGCTGACCGACAGGTCGGCGTGGGATTCCCCGGCATTGCCGGGACCCACCTGGGAATTATTATAGCCTTTCTGCGACATTTTTGTTGAGGGTTTGTGGGCATTTTTTTGGAGATGAGGTTACCCCTCCTCATGGACCGAAAGGAAAAAGGAATGAGGGATTAAGCGTAGGATCATGGGAATGGGGTTTTGGGTTACCCTAGGCCTGGGATTTTGGCTTCGGGAATTTTTTGAAAAAGCGCCCGGGGGTTTTCGTTGCGTCTATTTCTTATGGAATTAGATCAAGAACAGGGCGGCAACCTCGTGAAGGTGAATCCCCCAGACTTGCCTTGAGGATCTACACGACTGTAGCGCTCACCCTCAAGACCCCGCCACCTTACTCCCTCTGAAGGAGGCAGTGAGGTAGGCCTGCAACTATACTACCAAGCAAAGCATCAGCAAAGCATGTCGTTGTGCAAGCGCAAAAGCATAAGTACAGGTCCTTCCCTTCTCGCACACTCTTCGTAATACGTTTGGCGTCTTCGTGACTTTTAAAGCTGTCCAAATTGTCGTCGACGTAATGCTTCTGTATGATGGCGGCGGTGGCTTCTGGGTGAGTTTGTTCGTGTTGTTTGGCGTTCAGGTTCTTGACGTAGATTGCTGTTGACGGTGAACTCGATGCGCCAAATATCAATGACGTCATTCTGTATTCTTCTGGCGGTTGGTCGTCTTGTTGGTCCCCGCGCCATAGCTATCGCAGTGCATCTCTATCTTCTGTTCGTAGTTTGACTTGCATGAACATCTCTTTGATGTCCGCTGTGACTGCGACCATGTGTTGTCGGAACCGCATGACGACGCCTGGCAGTGACTGTAGTAGGTCAGGGCCTTTTAGCAGCATGTCGTTGAGTGCCACCCCTTTGGTTTTGGCGGCTGCGTGTACCACCCGAAGTTGGTCTGGCTTCATTGGGTTGATGACCGCAAAGTGAGGCAGGTACCAAGTCTTGTCGGCTGTCTTCTGTTTTGGGGCGGGTTCAACATACCCCTTTGCGATGAGAGCGTCCATCTGTTCGACGTACTTCTTTTTCAGTGTGGGTTCACGATCAATCTTCTTTTCTATGTTAAAGAGCCTCTTCAGTGAGTTTTCGTAGTTGTCCGGGAACTTGACATCTTCTTTGCGCCAGAGAAGTCCGGTCTGGAATCTTCCTTCTTCTATTTTCGTTGTGGTCTTCTCCAGTATACGAAATGCTTGTTCTTCTGGATCAGTCTTCGGTCTCTTGGGGTTTATGCAGAGTGCGTGCATTTCGAAGTAATGCTTCACGAGGTCTTCAATGTTTTCTTCTGGATCTTCTGCGATGTGTGATACGAAGTCGATCTTCTGTCCGAAGGTTCGCGTCTGGCTGCCATGGAGTACCCAACCCAGTGGCGTGAGTGATACCACTGGGTGGTTCTTGTCTCCTGTTCTTTTTTCTGATGTTAACAGAAGATGCCAGTTGTCTTGACCGATGAGTACTCGTGGCTTCGCATTCGCATATGTAAGGAGTCCTCAGATGTCGCATAAGTGTTGAAACCCTTCCACTAGTTCTTGTGGGACCCGTTGAGACGAGACTTGCAAGTTCTTCACTGTGCGCGCTTGTATTTGTTCTTCACGATCGTTGAGCCCCTTTAGCTTGATGGTGACTCTTCTGGATGCTGAGTCTGATGTGAAGACATCAGACTCAGCATCCATCACATCATGAAGATAGAAACCATCAACTACATGAAGATGTAGTTGATGGTTTCTATCTTCAGTGGGTCTATGGGTCCTGTTGCTCCGATGCTTGCTATCACACTGTCGTCAACGAGCGTGACTGTTGACCCGTCGTCCATCAACGCGAAGGGGTTGACAGCTCCTTTCGGACCCGTCACCTGGATCGGTAGGATTGCTTCTTGACTGTCCAGATCGAATTGATGACTTCTGTGGTCTCTTCTGTTGGTTCTGCTTTTTCTGTCTTCTTTTTGTAGTGCAGCATCTTGTTATGAGAGTACTGTAAGTTGTTGACACCACACGGCTTAGGTTTTCAGTGGTGTGTCTTGAACGAAGACATCTGAAGCAGAGGCGTTTGGACTTGGCCATGTACCATCTTGCGTTAGCGTCCAGCTTCTCAAACTGTTCACATTCTGTTGCGTTGGTGTGCCGTGTGTTTTCACATATGATGCACTTCGATGTCTGCGTTTTCTCAGTTACGTTGTTGACCCGTTGAGTCTTCTTTTGTAGTGCGGCTGAGGTAGGTGCTGCCATCTGTTCAGGCAATGCGTAAGGTCCGCACAACTCTGCTTCCCTTTTGAAGAATTTTTCTATCTTGATGAGGCAAGGATCTTCACGTGGCTGCATGGCTGAGAACTCGTAGAATCTGTATCGTAGAGTCGGCGTCAGCTTGTTCACCATTGTCTTCGCGAGTTCGGGGCTGTACATGTAGTTGAAACAACCCAAAGTCTTCAGTGTTGCCACTACGTTGGATACTTTAGTGGCGAATATGCAGATGTCTCTCGGCGACTCAGTGAGGCAAGGCAGGCTTCGAAGAGTTTCCATCTCCAGCATGGCTATTGACTCTGGTCTTCCGAATCTTGACTCCAAAGTCTTCATTACTTCGGCTGGATGCACGTTGGTGATTAGTAAACCTTCAACTGCTTCTTTGGCCTTTCCCTTCAGATTTCTTCTAAGTCGATTTGTATTTTCAACAGAGGTGAACATTGCTTCTGACTCGTAGTAGGTGGCGCGAAAAGGTAGCTACTCTTGATGTGACCCACTGAAGAGCGGTAGCTCGATGAACTTGGGTCGCTGGGCGGCGCCGACGGCTCGGGTGATGGCTTCAGCTAGGAGGGTTAAGTCGGTTTGCCCTCCCGCCGGTGACTGATGTGTTTCTTCATGCTTCGCTGGCCTTGGTTCTTCTGTGCGGATGACCGTTGGTTCTTCTGGGGGATGGTGAGGCTCGTTAGTGAGTGCTAACACTGGACGAGTCACTTGATGCTCCAACCAGTTGTCCACTCTTGCATTGACTTCTGAATATATAGAAACGTCATCTTCTTCTTCTTCTTCAGAGTCTTCCTTCTCCAAGGCGGCTAGGCGTGCTGCGGCTAGTTCCACTTGACGGCGTAATAAATCTTCTTTCGCCTTTGCAAGCTTGTGTTGCTTTGTTCTGCTGTGTGTAGATCCTCCTCCTCCCCCCGTCTTGCTAGGGGGGGGAGGTTCTGTAGTCCGGTTGTCTTGGGTAGACCGGCGTTGCTCTTCAAGACTTGCTTCACTGTAGAGGTTTCTGTTTCTTGACGAGCTTCTTTGTTGACAGTCGTAGGCGGCTTCATCAGTTGTTTGGCCTTCGCACCCGCAGTTAGCGTCGTCGTAACGGAGGGAGTTACGGACGGGGCGGCGGTGGCAGCGGGGTGCGGAGGGGGGCGGCGGTTACGGCTGAAGCGGAGGTCGCGGCGGTCGTAGTTGTTGCTTCGGTGGCGGATGTGATGATATTCTTATGTGGGTACTTGGACAATGTTTGGTGGTATGAAAGGAACACGAATATATGGCAGTCATTACCCGAGCTTGTTGTTTGATTTACATATCACATAACCTTACATGGCGAAGCCGGAAATTAGTACCTACAGTATAATAAAGTATAATAGAATCTACTAAGCAGTGAGTGAAATAAAGTGAAAAAGACGAAAAAAAAAACGGTAATTTAAAAAATTTAAATAAATATATATTTTACGCAGTCGGGTTTTTTATTTTTTAAATTACCGTTTTTTTTTGTTTTATTATTGAACAATTTTTAATTTGATATACCCAGTGCCACTTTCACAGTAAATACGAATCTAACGACACCTCTCAAGCTAAAATCCATCGAGCCTTTCAGGCCATAGAGCGTTCCAAACAATTATACATACATACTCTCGAAAAACATAACCCTCCTTCTGGCGCAGTCGGGTAAATAGAAAACATACCAAAATAAAAATGGAAACAGTGTTAACTCCGCCATTACCGTTCAAATTTGATGACAACTCGATAGATGTGGCATCAGGCAAACTAAGTGATAGTTGAGAAAGATGGAAGAAAGGCTTCACGATATACTTCAACGCGTGTGAGTTATCGACAAAAACACCAGGGATACAACTCAACAGTTTTCTGCATATAGTAGGCGAGCAATGCCGCGAAATACTAGTACAAAGCAAGTGTTCGCGACGAAGCGTCACCAACAAATCATAAGTGATAACTTAGAAAACAATTTAGTGAAGTGTATATAAAGATAGCATACATAGTGTTTTAAATAGTACCTAGAATCTAGTTTGTGTAAAAACCGTAAGTACAATCCATTTTGTAGCTTCGATTGAGTGGGCAAATAGCCGAAATATAGTTTGTTTTTAATATATCCAGGTAGCCTAGGTTGAGACCTAGGCCTGGACCTAATTTTTGTAATGTAAACCCTTTAAGTAACCCACTTAACCGAGGTCGCGAGATGTTACGTTCCTTTTGATAATAAGATTATCGTTAGTTTGTTTTATTTCCCCCTAATTTAAACGGGCCTGAAGCCCTGAAAAACATAGGTGTGTCTATGTACATAATAGATTACATGAAAGACGTACATTGGCTACTTAACGCCATTTGTTACAAAACAATCGCTGTAACGCCTCCTGAAATACTGGCCTGTAAAGCTAAATAATAGTAGAAATTTGTTAAATATTTTCCTTTACACTGCAATAGTTTTTCAGTAGTTATAGATGCAATCGACGTCATGATTTCAGGAGACGGGCAATATTTTAAGGTTCACAACCATAACCTACATGACCTAGGTCACAGACAGAACACTAGAAATGATCACTACTATGTACACACGCGCAAGCAATATTTTCTACAAATAAAGATTAAATCAGGAAGCGATTAGCGGTCCTCGTTACGGTAAAGTTTCGCAGTACTTTAGTAACGCGCGCTCAAGGGCTAATCGTAGTCATCGGCAAGGAAGATATATCTCTCTCTCTCTTTCACTCTAAGTACTCCTGAAAAGTTATGAAGACTTATAGCTGTTGATTTTATTTCATCGAAGCCTCATCCTAGTTACTCCCGTTCAGCATCGTCGCCGTAGTTTCATGCAGCCAACTGAACCAACAGGTGTAGGACGTCAGCGCCGCTTGGACATTCTTCAACCTATAGCATCCAGCGATCACGCCCGTCCAGCACAGCAAGGAAACTACTTTAAATGGTGCGTGTAAACAACTAGATGAATATTTAAAAAAGGAAGAAAAACTTAACGGTGGAACGGCACAGGTTCTTTACAAGAGAACAGCAGCAAAACGAGTCAATAGATCAATATGTGTTTGACTTGCGTAAATTGTCCAAGACTTGCGAGTTTGGAAATTTAAATGATGAGCTCATAAAGGACCGACTAGTGTGTGGAGTGATAAGCCCAGCAATTAGAGAACGATTATTACGTGAAAGTGATCTAACATTGAAAAGATCTTTGGAGATATGTCGAGCAGCGGTAGTATCAAGGATGTATTCAGAGAACATCAAGAAGGAGAATGAAGTAGTTCACAGTATTAAACAGGAAAGTAAAATTCAAGAAGAAAAAGGCGAGATATGGGCAGTACGGCGTAATAACAAGCAGGATATGGTGTGTCATCGTCTACAAGAACATGGAACGGCAATAAGATGCGTTCACGTGGTGGATACGAACGAGGAGGCGCGGCGTGGCGCAACGGGCGCGGGGGAGCCGCAGACGTCGCTCGTCAGGCGCAGCAGCCGTTAAACAGACCGCGCACGACGCCCCAGTGTGGCAGATGTGGTGGTATGCACGGAAGGAATGCGTCTCCAGCGTATGGTAAGAGGTGTCTACGCTGTTCGAAAATGAACCATTTTGCAAAAGTGTGTGGCGTGTACTTTGTGGAGGCTTCAGGTGAAAAGGTAATATTTGCATTAACTAAAGACTTGAGTGATTGGACTATAGATCTAAAAATAAATGAACATGGCATTAACTTCAAGCTAGACACGGGCGCACATGTTAATGTGTTACGAATGCATTTCTTGTCTAGATTAGGGATAACCATTGACAAACCATTGCAAAGTAATACTAAACTGAGCGGTTATTAGGTGATTTAATTGCTGTCTTATGTAAAACACATTTAAAAGTATATCATAAAAATAAGTTGTATTTAATGGAATTTAAAGTTGCAGATGTCATGCATGTGTAGAAATGATCTTAATTAAGAGGGTTATGTCTGTGCAGCGGTCAGATATCAAATCAAAGATAACAAAAGATTATAAAGACGTTTTCGAAGGTATAGGTTGTCTACCGGGAAAATACAATATACAACTGAGGCACGACGCCGTCCCCGTAGTGCATGCACTTCGTAAATTGCCATTTGCAATAAGTGAGGACGTTAAAAAAAAGTTATTGGAAATGGAGTGTGTGGAATGGAGTCACAAGGTATTATAGCGAAAGTTGAGGGTCCATCAGACTGGGTCATCAGCAGTATGATTGCAGTAAAAAAATCGAACGGTGACTTAAGAATTTGCTTAGATCCATAAGAATTAAATCAAGCTATCAGAAGAGAACATTTCAAGCTCCCAACTATAGATGAAATAGTGTCAAAATTAGCAGGGGCAATAGTGTCAAATTTCAGCACATTAGAGATAGTAGTAAATATTGTACATTTAATACACCATTTGGTAGATTTAAATTTTTGAGAATGCCATATGGCATAAGTTCGGCGTCAAAGGTATTTCATAAGAAAATATATGAACATTTCGATGATATAGAAGGTGTATGTATGTATATCGATGACTTATTAATATATGCCTTTTTTTTTTGTTCTACCGATGGGAAATCATCAAATAACCCCTCCCGCTCTGGGCTGAGCAGGAGGGAGTGTCAGACTTTTACTGACTAAAACCCATCCATGTTCCTTCCTTTGCCCTTTGTGTTCCAGGGCCGCGGTATCTCTTTCGAACAGTCCCGCAACCCTGGCAGGCATCGGTCCTTATGGTCCCCTTCCTGTTTGCTGACTCTCTTTGAGGCGCACGTGGAACACGAACGCGCCGTCGACACGGCCTGTCGTCATAAGACGGACGGACGGCGAGCTAGCCCATAGCTCACCGTCCACAGGCCCGCGCCTACGGTGGCCCCCGACGCCCGGTGCGTCTCCCGCGGCGGCTGAGACGTGAGGCTCTCTCCCTCTCACGTCCCGCCATCTCCTTCGCTAGCATGACTGCTTCGCAGAAGGAGGTGACGGCGTCCCATTCCCTGTCACTCCGGACCATGGATTGAACCAGGGCCGGACGAGAGAGGCCGCCGCCGCCGATTGCCGCTACGAGGACACGGCGGTGCTCCGCCCAAGGGGAGCAGACCTGCACAGTGTGCTCCACCGTGTCCTCCGGTCGATCCTCGCAGTGGTGACACCCAGGCGTTTCCTCCCGCCCGATTAGGTGGAGGAACCTCCCGAAACAACCATGTCCGATGAGGACCTGCGTCAGGCGGAAGGTGAGGGCGCCGTGGCGCCTCTCTAGCCACTCCTCAAGGAGGGGACTTATCGCCACTATTGTGGCGTGCCCTGCACGGGGTTGCGACAGTCGCTCTCTCCATGTCGCCATGAGATCGCGCCGGAGGTCTGTCCGCTGAGCGACAATTTGCCGCGGCAGCGGAGTTACCCCCCGGCGTAGTGCCTCCACGCGCCATTCGTGCAGGCGCGCGAGGACTATCGCCTCCAGATCCCATGGCGGCAATCCGGCAAGGAGGTTCGCCGCCTCGCCGGAGATCGTGCGGTATCCCCGGACCAGCCTTACGGCTACCACCTTTTGGGGCGCGTTCAGGTAGTGGGCGGCTCACCGCCTCAAGGAACGCGCCCACACCGGGACCCCGTAAAGGGCCATGGACCGCACGACCCCCACGTAGAGCCTCCGGCAGGAGGCGTTTGGACCCCCCAAGTTGGGCAAGAGCTGCTTGAAGGCAGCCCCGGCCCGTTCCAGTTTGGAGGCCAAACGTCGGAAGTGCACCACGAAGTTCCACCGGCTGTCGAGGACGAGACCCAGGTACTTCAACGTCGGCTCGACGCCGATGGGAACCCCTCCTACCGTGAGCATGGATCCCGACGGTGGCGCATTCCGAGGCCCATGAAAGCACATGGCCTCGGACTTGTGCAATGCCACCTTGAGACCCAATTGCCGGATCCTCTCCACGACCATCGCAACCCCGCGTGTCATTAGCTCGGCCGCCGCCTCGTGCGACCTCCCCTGTGCCAGCACCAGCGTGTCGTCTGCGTAGCAAACTACGCTGACGCCGCCGATCGCCGGAGGTCGGCGCGCAGCACCCAGTCGTACCCGATGTTCCACAAGGGCGGCCCTAGAACCGATCCCTGTGGAACACCGCACGACATCTCTCGCCGGTTCCATTCTCCGCTGCGACCAGGGTAAATGACAAACCTGTCCGACAGGTAGCCCCCGACCACACGACGAAGGTAGGTCGGCCCGGTGATACCGGAGTGCCTCCCTAATGCAGCTCCAGGGCATGGTGTTGAAGGCGTTGGCGATGTCGAGAGACACCGACAAGACCACTCCACCCCGGGACACCGCATCCCCCGTCGTGAGGGCTCTCACGCGCATGATGGCGTCCACCTTCGAGCGCCCCTGCGGAAACCAAACTGGTGTTCCGCAAGATCCGGCCCCATCTCCGCCAGGTGCCCGGCGAGGCGGTTGGCAATAACTCTTTCAAAGAGTTTTCCCACCTCGTCGAGCAACACGATGGGCCGGTATGCGGACGGAGAGTCCGCAGAGCGCCCCGGCTTCCGTATGAGGATCAGCTTCCCCGTCTTCCAACGAAGCGGGAACTGGCCTCTCTCAAAGCATGCGCTTAGGAGCCCCTCCAGTCGGGGCCCGAGAGCCTCCAAGACCAGGACCCAGGCTTTGCCAGGTAAGCCATCGGGTCCCGGAGCGGCAGTTTTGGCTTTAAGCCTGCCTACCGCCACTCTCAGGACTACCCCGGTCAATTCCGGAATGTAGTCATCGTCATCTGGGTGGTCCGCTTCCAGCACCGCAAGCGGCGGAGCCATAGGCGGGGGATGGTGCTGCCTCGCGAAGGGTACAGAGCGCTCACCACGTCCTCCACGAGCTCAGGCCGGAGACTCTGCGTCAGCGGAGGGGCCCTGGTGCGGAGTTTATCCCGCACCATTTTATAAGGGCGCCCCCACGGATCTCTGTCGAGAGTCTCCAGCATCTCCTCGCGGGCCACATCCTTGGCCCGCAGGACAGCCTCTTGGAGGGCGGTCTTCGCCCAGATCAAAACAGATATGATGTAATTTTAAAGAAAGTTCTAGAAAGAAATAGAAAAATAAAATTAAATATAAATAAGTGTAAGTTTGGTTTACAGGACATAAAATATTTAGGCCATCGAATTACAAAAGATAGACTGAGCCCTCATGATTCGCATTTGTCGGCAATAACAAACATGCAAGTAACAAAGAATAGGAAAAACATAGAACGATTTTTAGGATTGATTACGTATGTAGGCTCATTTGTTCCGAATCTTTCCGATAAAATATTACCACTGAGAGAGTTACTTAAAAAAGAAATAGAATGGCATTGGGATGAGTGACATGAGCAGTGTTTTGCTTATTTAAAAACATGTTTAATGAAACGGCCTGTTCTTCAATATTATAGTTTGGAAAACCCAATAGTCATATCCGTGGATGCCAGTTCCACAGGGTTAGGTGCTTGCTTAATGCAAAATGGGCTTCCGGTTTGTTATGCTTCAAAAGCTTTAACTGTTACAGAACTTTTTAAAACTTTTTAACTCATTGCCTGTGATCGCTTTAATGCATACATATTTGGACTATCGGGTGTAACGATAGAAACGGATCATAAACCTTTAATCAGTATTATTAAAAAACCAATTGTAGATGCTCCGTCTCGCTTACAGAGGATGCTGTTGAGATTACAGCGCTATACATTTACATTAGTTTACAGACCGGGAAAACACTTGTACATTGCTGACGCGTTATCTCGTGCTTACAAAACGTCACCGCAAGTGTGTGAAAGAAAGTCACAAACCGGTATAGGTAGCGATAAGGAACAGGTTTGCGTATTGACCGATAGTGTAAAATACAAATGCGAATATCTTGCGGACGCTCAATTCATAGACATTCAGAAACAATTACAAACAGATGAAGAGATGATAGAATTAAATAAACATGTTTTGCAAGGATGGCCTGACAATAAAGATAGAATAAAACATAACATAAAACCATACTGGAAATTTAGGGAGGATATAACTATAGCTAATGGGTTAATCTGGAGATCGGATAAAATAATTATACCTAAAGTGATGAGAAAAGAGATGTTAAAAAAGATTCATATTGGACATATGGGAATTGAAAAATGCAAATTACGAACTAGAGAAATAATATTTTGGCCCGGTATTAATAACGACATAGAAAACATGATAAAAACTTGTAATATTCGCTTAACGCATAGAAAAATAACCAGAAAGAAGAGCTTAATTGTCTTGAGGTTCCTGACAGACCATGGGCTAAGGTAGACGTAGATCTACTTCAATATAAAGGCACGGACTACTTATTGCTAGTTGATTATTATAGTAAATATTTCGAGTTAATTAAATGACACAGTACAACTTCTGGGAACATTATTAATCATTTAAAAATATATATTTAGCCGTCAAGGAATACCGAATACAATAATGTCAAACTGTGGTCCACAATTTTCATCTTTTGATTTAGACAATTTGCACTAGAATGGAATGTTACTCATATTACGTCATCACCTTATTATCCCCAATCGAATGGGCAAATAGAACGCACAGTTCAAACAGTTAAAAATATTATCCAAAAATCAACAGAAGACAACACGGATTATCGTCTAGCATTGTTGGAATGCTTGAATACACCGCTGGGTAGCGATCTGGCATCACCAGCAGAAATTTTAGAAAGCCGAAAATTAAGAAGTATTGTCCCGACACCTATAAAATTATTAACACCAAAGGTACGTAATAAAATAAAAGAGAAATTAATAAACCGGCAAAACAAACAAAAAGAATATTACGATATAAGTAGTAAGGACTTAACACCATTACAAGTTGATCAGAACTACCAGGCGTAGTTGAGTGAATTCTGAGAAATAGGTCATATGCAGTACGTTTACCTAATGGAAAAGTAGTTGTCAGGAATAGAAGGCACATGATAGCAGACCGCTCGCACAGACACTGCCCTCCTCGAGACTATGAGTTTGATTATGATTGCGATAATTCATTGTGTCACAGAAATACACAACATGAGCCGTCGTCTAATAATTATGTTACTCGTTCCGGCAACACACAATATTGATAAGTATTCAAAATGGATGTAAATGTATATTGTAAACAGATATTAATTGTAAATGTGAGAAACTAAATGAATAATTCAATGGCGTAGGAACTATGTGTTTCTTTCTAGCTAAGCAAATGAGACATTAGAAATACTTAGATAAAGTTAATATATAATAAGGTACTCAAGTATAGAATACAAACAGTAACGGCCATGTCACTGTTTACAGTACCTAAACATTGAAATTAAGCGATATGCTAATGTATACAATGAGTGCCATTAGATGATTATGCATGTAAAACTATTAGAGTAAAATACATACCAACGATTATCATTAGACTTGTTACTTGTTAAAGGAAATTAGAGCATGTTTATTAATAGAATAAGTTTTTTTTTTGTTTAGTTTTGTTGAGGGAGGAAGATGTGATGATATTCATAAGTGGGTACATGGACAATGTTTGGTGGTATGAAAGGAACACGAATATATTGCAGTCATTACCCGAGCTTGTTGTTTGATTTACAGATCACACAACCTTACAGCGGAAGTTACTGTGGTTGGATCAGTTGCCGAGGAGGTGTCTGTTCGTTCGGATGCCTCCGTGGCGGTCGTCCCTGTTGCTGTAGATTCTTCCGTGCTGGCTTCCGCACTGGTACCGGTCGCCGAGGTTGCGGTCTCGGACGATGACGGCTTCTGTTCCACTGGTGGCTTGCGGCCTCTTCCCTCGGAGCGCGTAACGGGCATGCTGTCAGCTATTTTCCCTAACTCTTGAAAACACTTCTATAATCTTCCCTAAGTCGTTGTTGCACTATTTTTGCACGTTGAGAAGTCTTCCCTAACTGTTGAGGCACTATTTCTGCGAAGATTTCACGTAGAGAGGTCTTCTCTAACTGTTAATCACTATTTCTTCGAAGGTTCCACGTACAGAGGTCTTCCCTAGCTGTTGAGGCACTATTTTCACGAGATTATTCCCCACACAAGATCCGGCGTTCGAAGGACCATTAAATGTGCATTATAGACACACTTGTGTGCTGGGTTGGTGGGGAATAAAACACTACTTGAAACACACGAGGCTATGCCCCTTGGCCGCGTAGGCTTGTAACGTTACAGTTTCCAAGAGCAGGGAAACTGTGAGGTCACAGTTAAGGTACTCACCTACCTATTCTGGAAGAGAGCACGGTTTAAAAGAAAAGATGGGAAACAAGAACAGAGTTTAATAAAAAATACACAAAGTTATTTTAAAAGATGGAATGAAATGGAGCTGGAGCTAGCTATATACCTATCCTCACTAGATCAGAGAAGCTGGGAAATGGAAATAAATAAGAAAATATGATGAAGTGGAGAAAAGCGGCCCTCTCGGCTGTAGCAGTGGCCGAGGAACGTCAGGCTTCATTCTTCGGAGGAAGGCGGCCCTCTCAGCTGCCGCAGTAATGACCGAAGGACGTGGAAAACCGCAGCCCTCTCGGCTGCAGTAGTGGCCGAAGAACGGCAGCCCTCTCGGCTGCAGTAGAGGCCGAGGGACATCAGACTTCGTCTTCCATCAGTAGAAAGCAACAGATGAAGAACCACGGGTACGCGCTGTGCGATGTAATTATTAATAATGCGACATGAATAAAATCTTAGAGGACTTCCTCTTAAAACTTATAAATTTGAAGACTTGTGATACTTTTGAGCTCTGGACGAAGACTGCCGCTTCACAGCCATCTCCAGAATAATTGACATTTTTCAATTTTTGAATGAAGAAATTTCTAGAACTTACAATAAAAATAAAAATATAACGAGGTCGACATCGATTATCTATACGACCTAAAACTAGGCTCCAGCAATGAATTAAAAATAAAAACTTAGGCCTGTCATTACCTGACATAAGAAAAGTAAACAAACATTCAAGAGTGTTAAAAATCTACAGAGGCCCATTCCCATCGCAAGGCGCCGGATAAAGTCGTCCAGGCTCTCAATCCCGAGATCCCGCCGGATGACATCGTTCCTCACATAGCGAGATACATACATACATACATATTTCAACTATGGTCCGCAGCGTGAGGTTCTGTTCTGTCGCTAGTGAGGGCGAACCAAGCGGGGGCGGCGTACGTATTGACGTACGCCGCCCCCGCTCAATATTGATTGAGCGTATATATGTCTTATACACGCTCAACTTGACGCGCACCGGGAGGTGGGACGAGAGCGCTGGACGGAGAAGGCCGCGGGCTACCCTAGTCCGTCCCGCGACCTGGCGGACGTGTGGACCCATGGTGAGCCAACGGTCGATAGTCACACCCAAGTACTTGACCTGGGGCAACCACTTGACGTCGGCGTCCTTATGAGTCAGTGGTGGTGGGAGGTGCGCAGAGCCGGTAACCATCGCCTGCGTTTTACTCACGTTCACCGAGAGCCGCCATTTTGACAGCCAGTCGGGGAAAAGATCGAGCGCGCGTTACATTTTGAAAAGCTCAAACCGATCAGAGATAAGGTAAAAAGGCGGGAAAACACTGTGCAATTACCTTAAGTACCGCGAAACTTTACCGTAAAGAGGACCGCGTGACGATATTTGCTTTTTATACTAACTTTTCTTGTTTACATATACAAAACTATATGTTTACGAGATCTATGTCACAAGAACTATCGAACAAAAATATGAAACGTTATACGTATATACTTCACGTTATTTCTACTATGTACACTAAGACGGAACATAAAGAGGTTATTATTCACAATCTAAATGATTAAATCACTGTTTTATAACTGTCCTATCAGTGTCTATGTACTTTTTTCACTATTTTTCATCGTCCCGCACAAAAACAACAAAATTTTTGGTCGTCGTCATTAGCTTCTGGAAATAAAACTCAGTGCTCTCCCAGCTCTCAACCAGTAGACGAATATCACCTCGACATGGTGAACACCGAAGTCGAATGTAGGACCGCTCTCCCTCCCGTTGAAGACCCCAATGATCCTTTGCCTGGAGTCACCCAAGACGAAGTGCAAGACATCATAAAAAGGCTTCAGCCGCGGAAAGCATCCCGCTCTGATGGAATCATCAATGCTAACTTCTCCCCGTTCTGCATAGTGTTGATGGCAGTGAGACTCTAGGGTATCGGCTAGGCAGTTTGCCTTTTCAGAGTCGTCAAAAGCGATGCTTTTGTCGGGGCGGGTGAAGAGGCATTGAAGCCTCTTCGGTGGCACGCATCTTTCTTTGCAGTTTGCCAGAAAGCTAGGTGGGTGGGCGCGAGTTCACTAAGGTCCTTGTCCCTATTGAGTACAACGATGCTCGCTTATTCGCTTTATTACCGCACGCTGCATGTTGCGCATGTGAGCCTTGTTCGTGTCGCAGGGAAAATTTCTGTAGGCACGGTAATCAGCGGGTAGTTTCCAGCGATGATCGCTCATAGCTGGGACTTTCCGTGACCAATCCTTCAGTGCGGATTGAACGTGCTCTGTAAACGAGTTGATGGCGGCCGTCGAATCTGCGATTGAGACATGTACTCGGGAATGGTATCCAGATGAGGTGTCGTGATGGACTTCAGTTTATCGCTGACTTTCCTTCAGCCGGTTATCGCTTGGGAAGGCGGGGGCTGGCTGGGCCCTGAAGGACCTGAGCGGGGGAGTAAGTGCATGAGCATTGGACTGCGGTTTAGCTCGTGTAGCGTCACTATGGAATGCAACTTAAGATTGACATTCTTGAGCAGCTCTATATCGAGTACGTCTGAACGAAGATCTGGGTCATGGGGTAGTGAGAAATTTTGAATACTATGTTCTATGTTAAGGATTTGGTTTCCGCACTTAGTCCCTAAAATGGACCATTGTACGTGAGCCATTGTGGCCGTTACTCCAACCAGCCCACCTCCCTCCAGAAGCAGATTAGACTTCCCGGTCTTCTCAGGACATCCGCAACGGATCTCGGAGCTCCAAGATTCTCCTCGCGGTTCTGGGTGACGCCAGTGCACTCGAGGAGTACATGCGCTACCGTTTCCTCCACCACCATGCACGCTCTGCACAGGGGGCTGTCAGAAATACCTAGGGTGTGGAAGTGTTTATTCAGTGAACAGTGTCCAGTAATGGTCCCCGCCACCAGTCGTAGACTATCTATGTCCAGGCGCAGAAGGCGCCTTCACCCTGGTGCCGAGGTCCACCATTTTTTCGTTTGTGTTTGAGTGTGTTCCTTGCTGGATCCTCATCTGGCGAGTACATCAGCTGCATCCTTTGCAAGTGATCCACTGTGTCCTTTAATCCATTGCAGTGTCACTGTGTTGCGGTTTAGTACCGTAACTTGTTCTAGGGCATTATGGCATTCTACTATTAGTCTCGACGTGATCTGGTTTCTCTTCAAGCATTGAAGAACTGAGGCACTGTTGGAGAATATAGAATAGAATAGAACTCTCACTTCTATGGCGTGTGCCGCTTGGATAATGCCTACACACTCAGCTTGATAGACAGAGTTGAGAATTCCCAGAGGTCTGGATATTCTAATGTTAAGGTCGTAAGAGAAGACTCCGACATTTGTCCCATCGTCGGTCTTTGATCCATCAGGGTAGATCCTTAGCTCTTTTAGACCACAGTAGTCACACATCTCCGCTGTGAGCTCTATGTTGTAGTGTTTTTGAAAGCAGTGGGTCTTCAGGGTTTTGTCGCAGGGTGATGCCATCATGGACTGCTTTTTGATTGCATCATCTTTATGCGTGTATGTTAGATTCTCGAATCCTTACTCAGGGTACCGGACACTTCGAGCCTGAAAATCGCTTGGGTCGCCTCCTCTCTTACGACGAGGTGTAGAGGTGGCAACCCCAGCATCACCTGTAAAGCGGCAGTGGGTGATGTCCTCATGCTTCCGGTGAATGCTACGCAGGAAAATCTTTGTAGTTTTTCGAGATTTTACTGAGCTGTGCTCAGGTTGGTCCTGGGAGCTGGGCCACCAAACTAAAGAGCCGTATGTTATGATTGGTCGGATGACTGTAGTGTATAGCCAGTAGATGATTTTGGGGCTTAGGCCCCAATTTCTGCCAAGCAGTCTTTTGCATTGCCATAGGGCTATCCTGGCTTTTGTGGTGGTGTAATCGGTGTGTTTTGCCCAGATCAGCTGTTTGTTGTCCAAATAGATGCCCAGGTATTTGGTATCAGTCCACAGGCTTAGGGTGGTCCCGAAGAAGCGTGGTAACTGTCGGGTTGCCAACTTTCTTTTCTTTGTGAAGAGGACGAGTTCAGTTTTGGTAGGGTTCACTGCTAATTTGTATTCCTTGCACCCGTCCTCTACCATCTTCAGGGCTTGACGCATAAGGTTGCACAGTGTGTTTTCGTGGGTTCCGTTTATTATTATGGTTAATTTTGAATACTTTATTGTTGAGTTATGCTAATCGATAATTGGTTTTTTTTACGATAATAACTGAATGACGTTTAAGAGGTGGGTAGTTATTTTTTATACTTAAGTATTTGATAAATACGAAGCATTAACTCCAATTTCGAATGGTAAAATCTGATCTCGTAATTCTTGGGAGTAGTTAATGTCGGTCTCGGTCTCGAAGAAGATAGCTACGAGACTCCCGGGACTTCGAGACTCACTCCCAGGACGAACACACAAAGTATCATCTAAAAATATATTTCATTATTTAAACTAAGTAAAGAAAAATCAACAACATTCATACGTTAGCATCATACATATACAATATGTGTGTGTCTAATTGTGACTAGGTATACGAAATTATAAAATCAAGTTAATAAAATATAAAGTCGAATATATAAATTTAAAACTAAAATCAACAAATGTAATACAATAATTTACTACACTATACATTAATTATAAACGTAGGTAGGTATATCTTCTGTATATGAAAATCTCGTGTCACAGTGTTTGTGGTCGCAATCCTCCGAAACAGCTCGACCGATTCTTATGAAATTTTTATTTATATTTGGTAGGTTTGTTTGGTAGGTTTGGTAGGTTTGGTGTTTGGTCCTAAGTATATTTCACACCGCTAGGTGATTAGAGGGTAGGCCGGTAGGTTAGGGTAAAAAAAACAGGTCAAGTGCGAGTGGTACTCACACGCACAGAGGGTTCCGTAGCGCCAAAAAATATATAAAAATATTTGGAAGGCTCATCCATATGTTGTATTGTTTTACATTCAACAGCAAATCTAAATTTGTTTTTCATATTAAGTTAATGAAAAACCGGCCAAATGCGAGTCGTACTCACTCGCACACAGCACAGGATTCCGTAGCACCAAACTATATAATACAAATATTTTGAAGGCTCATTTATAATTATGTTGTATTGTTTTACATTCAACAGCAACAGCAAAACTAAATTTGTTTTTCGTAGTATTTTAATGAAAAACAAAGTTAATGCTGCAGTTTGATGAAAAAGTCCCATTTCTCAAAAATTAAACATCAAATCTTATTTAAACTAATTTTAGTTGAAAGGTTTATTTACGTTCTACAATCCTACATTATTTCAGAATTTTCTTCCTCTTACATTAGAGGGGGGGACACATTTTACCACTTTGGAAGTGTATCTTTCAAACGATTGACTTTGAGAAAAAATGGTTTCAGAAACCTTAATTTCATTTTTAAAGACCTTTCTATAGATACTCCTCACGTATGGGTTTGATGAAAGAGACTTTTATTTTTATTTTTTTGTGTAAAAATTGTAAAGCGGTTCACAGAGTACATCTACCTCCTAAGTTTCAACTGTGTAGTCCTAATAGTTTTAGAATAAAGTGGCTGTGACATACACGGACAGAGAGACAGACAGACAGACCGACATGGTGAATCTATAAGGGTTCCGTTTTTTTCCATTCGGCTACGGAACACTAAAAAGGTGCATTGCAAATTAATGTCTGTCTCTGTCTTACAGTATCGCATCGCAAAGTATTGTCTTGAATCTTACTAAACTACCTAGGAAGGTAGTAATAACATAAAGTATGTTGCTTTACTTATACATATATCCCTAAAAACTAAACCGCCGAAAATTAACATGAATTCCGTAAAACGAATTTGTCTGTACCTACTGTTACATTTTTATACTGTGACTATAGTTGTAAATAAACCGTTTTAAACCAAAATCAGTGGTTTAAAACCCGTTTTAAATTTGTTTAAAACGGTTTAAAACCACGACCACGTGGGCCGTACATTGATTACGAATTACTTAAAAAAATAGTTTAAAAGGCTAATTGAAATCATTTACCATGTTTATTAATATATGTGAAGTCATATATCATATTTATACTACTATTTAGGGTATTTATTAAAATAAAACGGCAATGCCGCATTTATATTTTTCACTTTGCTATCAAAATCGCAACGGGGAGAGATGGGGCAGGTAGGGATCGATTTTATGTTTGTCTGTCATGTTAATGAAGGTTATTTTAAAACATTTTTATTTTATTTTCCTTTTATATATTCTAAATCAGGAAGGAGGTGTGGTCTAGATAACTTCGTGTAAAGCCTCAGTGCATTCCAAAAAAAAAACATTCTAAACCATATTAAACCGCTAAGTGTGGTTTTAAATCGTTTTAAACCAAAAAGACCGTTTAAAACCAAATGGTTTAAAACGTTTAAAATTCGTTTTGCATCTATAACTGTGACTCAAAGTTTTTGCACAGCGGGGCCAGCGATTTCATTTGAAATGTGCGTTCGAGCGACTTACCACGCGCGTAGGTAAGTAATAGCTAAATGCCTACTGCGCTCGAAGTAATAGCTAAATGCCTACTGCGCTCGAATATTATTATTACATGGGGGTTTCCAATTCTTACAGCCATCTTAAAATCTAATCTTATTCCTAGTAACATGTCCCATAAGACTGCTTCTTATTCTATTTCTTAAAACTATTACATATATTTTGTAGAAAGCAATTCATACAGCCATCTATACCCCCTGTCCTATTTTATAGCCCTATTTCTATTACTAATGCATGTTTCTTACGAATACTTGTTTTATTAAGGCCAGGATATTCGAGCGCAGTAGGCATTTAGCTATTACTTAACTACGCGCGTGGCAAGTGGCTCGAACGCACATTTCAAATGAAATGTAACAATCGGGTACAGTCAAATTCTTTTTACGGAATTCATGTTAATTTTCGGGGGTTTAGTTGTTAGGGAAATATGCATAAGTAAAGCAACATTATTTATTTTATTACTAAGTACCTTCCTAGGTAGTTTAGTAGGTTTCAAGACAATACCTTGCGATGCGATATTCTTAGATAGAGACAGACATTAATTTATTTATGAATTACTAGCTATGCCCCCCCATGCGTTGCAATGTACCTTTTTTACCCTACCCTGCCTACCTCCCGTCTAATCACCTAGCGCTGTGAAATATACTTTACGACCTATTCTCATACCTGCCAAACTACCTGCTATGCTTACATAAAAATTTCATTAAAGTCGGTCGAGCCGTTTCGGAGGATTGCGACCACAAACACCGTGACACGAGATTTTTTTACACAGAAGATATAGGTACCTACGTTTATAATTAATATTTAGTATACTAAATTATTGTATTACTTTTGTTAATATTGTTGTGTTCATTCTAATTTTTTATATTCGACTTTTTATTTGATTTAATTGATTTTATAATTTCGTATAGGTACCTAGTCACAATTAGACACATTTGGAATTTATAATCAAAGTTTACGTATTGTGTATGATACTATATAACGTATGAATGTTGTTGATTTTTCTTTGCTTAGTTTAAATAATTAAATATATTTTTTTATATGATAAATAATAAATATAGGTACACTACAAAATCTTAAATTACTTATTTCATTTCAAACAAATATTTACATTCCTTAAAAATTAGACTTAACATACTGACTGTACCTGGTGCATGCGATACACCGCTACAAACACGGAAAATAACAATATTTATCGACTAGCTGTTGCCCGCGGCTTCGCTCGCGTTTTTGTCGGAAATTATCCCACGGGTCGTTGTAAATATAGCCTATAGCACTCGGTGATAATGTAGCTTCCTATTAATGAAAGAATTTTCAAAATCGGTTCAGTAGATCCAGAGATTACTCCCTACATACAAACTTACAGTCATCTCGCAGTTCAGCTTTTGAGGCTGGCTACTGCTTAACCGGGCAAATCCTGTGGATGCCTTAAAAATGAATCTAAGGCCTCCAGCCAGGGGCTTAAAATATACTTACAAACTAAGCAACCACTCGCTAAGGGCACCTCTTGTGGGGACTGAAGCGAATCGTGGTGGCCGCCTTTTTATATAATAAATTAGTAAAAAAATAAAAAAACTTTTTTGAGAAACAGTAACTGGAGAATATTCTTCTAAACATCATTGCCAATTTTTTGACATGTTTTTTGGGAGTTAAAGTTTGGTCTACTTCAAGTAGGTACGACTTGAAAAAACATCAAAATTTTAACGTTTTAACGACTTTTATGATCGGGTGAAGTTTTACAACTTCGTTTCTTAACGTGTTTTGAACCGGAGAACAATCAAGAATGTTTATTAAACTACAACATATATTTTATCAGATCAAAACAAAATATAATTGATTGTGTAATGTTGAATCAAAAATAGGTGGATTCTGAGAGTCCTGGCCTAATTGGGCAACTTAAACATAATGCTAACACACTTATATTTAATATCTTCTGTATTCAGTGCTCGAAGTTAGTACTTTTTAATTGAGTCTAATTTTTCCTAATCTGTCACTTGAAAACTGTACCTACTTTTCTTTGCTTTGATCTTTATATCTTTTCACGTGAGAAATGTCCATATATGATAAACAGTGATGGGAATAGGTAGAGCTAATGTGCCTAAAGTTCAAGGAACAGAAATGAAAGTGGACAGTTCCTTACGACATTTTTTTTTCAGATTATTTGTTCCGAATGTCGGAACATTACTTAAGTACAACTACAATTAATAAAGTAAAACAACTATCGAATTTATTTACTGTTTCTGTTTAAAAAAAACACGTTTCTTTTCGGTAAAAAAAAAAGTGCACGGTTTTTATTGTTTAAAAAGAACTTTCTGCGAAAACAAAACCGACTTCTAAAAAAACACTAAAAAAGTCTAAAAAACTTCAGGTACTTTCGGAAGTCGGTGTCTTTGTTTGTATCTTTTTTGCCACCGACTTCCGAAAGTAAAGTTATTTTAGACTTTTTTAGTGTTTTTTTAGAAGTCGGTTTTGTTTTCGCTGATAGTTTTTTTATTTTACTGTTTTTGGTTGTAGTATATGTATATACCAATAAAATTCTTGTCATGAATTAGTTTTTACATTGTAACTCGAAGTTAGTTAAAGTACTCGTCAAGACGAATCATACGAGCCCAAGCTCGATGAGGTTTTGTCGTTTTATAACCGTGTTCCTATGGCCACCGTCCAGCTCCATCATCAGACACTGGATACCAATTAGGACCGAAGTACTCGTCAAGACGAATCATACGAGCCCAAACTCGATGGGATTGTGTCAATTTATTACGGACTACCTGTGACCACCTTCCAGCTCCATCACCAGACCCTGGGTACCACCTAGAGACAAAGTACTCGACAAGATGAATTATAAGAACCCAAACTCGATGGGGTTATGTCGTTTTGATGGAGTTCCTATGGCCACCTTCCAGCTCCATCATCAGACCCTGGTTACCATTTAGGACTACAGTACTTGTCATGACAAATCAAACGAGTCCAAACTCGACGGCGTTGCGTCGTTTTATTACAGAGTTTGTATGGCCACCTTGCAGCTCCATCATCAGATCAGCTCCATGTTATTATGATGACATGCATTGTCTCGCGATATACACATGCGTACAAAATTTCAGCTCAATCAGAAATCGGGAAGTGTGTCAAATTTAACTAGCAAGTATCACGCGACGTCGCGTGATGTACATCAGAGCGCCAGCACGCGACGTCGCGTGATGTGACAATTAACGTGAGGAAAACAACTAAATCCCTAAACCGATTTTGATGAAATTTCTATGGGACCAATCGGAAAGCATATCCTTTCAGATGAAAAAAGAATTTTTCAAATCGGTTTACAAATGACGGAATTCTGAGGTAACAAATAAAAAAATACAAACGAATTGAGAACCTCCTCCTTTTTGAAGAAAATCGCTTAAAAAATAAAGGTAATCTCCTTATCTTCGTTTGGACGCCGTAAGTAAGTGCGGAAACTAATTTAATTTTCATGCCAGCTTTAATAGTTAGAATTAAAAAGGTAAAAAAAAAAAAAGTTTTCATACCATTTATTCATTTTGTACAATTATTGGAACTAATCATAGGTACACTAACTAACGTAACTTTTTGAGGACGTTCTCCTTGTTGTCGAAGTCGTTCGGAAAAAGGAAAAATAATGAATTCAATTAGTTTACTGTACTGATTAATAAATAACATTACAATTAATTGTACTTAACTGATTCCGAGACATTTCCGAGTTTAGCATCAGCCAAAATTAAAATTAAGACGAGCCTGCGACCATTCGACACAAGGAAACAGCTCACTTATCACCTCGGAAAGGGATCGTCACCGTATCATGAGCTAGTCCCGAGGCGAGGCGATTACGTTACGATTCCGATTAGTGTGCGTTGTAGTAGGGAGTTTCATGAAGGATACTAACTGACTCGATATATTCGGTTGATACGGTGACGATCCCTTCCCGAGTTGATGATATGTGTGCTGTGACCTTAATAAGTAATAATTGTTCCAATGGCTGCATATTATTTTGAAGCTTATATAATTCATTATTAACTAGCTTATAATATTGTGCATGCTGTGTTTACTATTTTATGGCATGCAGTTTTCCTGTTTTTTTTTCTTTTTTAGTTTAAGTACCTAGTGCTTAAGTAATATTGTATTGCCCGATTTGTGAACTAATAATAATAAAAAAAAACTGGTAAAATTGGGAATAATCGAAAATAGACCAACCCCTGGCTCTTGGCCTGGTTTGGTTACAGAAACCGAACACACTACTGCCTCTCCAGACCCTGACCTCCGTCAGAGTTAAACGCGCATCGCGCACCTACGGATATTTGAGTTTTCTTAACAGACACCGATTTCTACCGGCCTACGACTACGTAATAACTACTGGTACGGTCAAACATACTACGGTCTCTCCAGACCCTGACCTACGCCAGATTTAAACGCGGGTTGCGGACCTACGGACTACTTGAGTTTCCTCAAGAGACACCGATTTCTACCTGGCTATGACTATGTAATAACTACTGGTACGGTCGAACACCATACGTCAGATAGAATTCTTTACTCGACCTTGGTCATTGTCATCAAAATTCTTATCAATATCGACTGGTACGTAACCCGCTGGCATCTTCCTGAGCCTACCGCGAGCATATTTGTAGGCGTGCTTAGAATTCAAAGCTTTCAGTTTATGACGATCATCGTCTAAAATTCAATTCAATTACTCACAATTTACAACCAATACTCGCTTTCATTAAGGAACATTGAGCTCCAGAATCAAAATAAATCTGATTTAAAAACTCACCGAAGTGCTTTAATATTCCGGATGGGGGGTCGACTCGCTTCTCCACCGGTATAGCAGCGCTGAACCTGCTTGCTGTGCAGTGACTGGCGCTGTGGCTGGCGTGCCGCACTTCAAGCACACCAGTGAGCTGTGTCTGGCTCGTCGTTGCCAAACGCCTGTAGCAATAGCAACCGGCCGTGCGACAATCCGCTTGTTTGTGACCTTGTTTGCCGCATGCGTGACACTTGATTGGGGTAGCGATTAAAACTTCTGACGTGTCTCGTTCCCGGCGTCAGTACGCATATCTGAAGAGGTTCTCCTTTGGTTTGTCACTACTCAGGTTAATGAGGATAGCTGTAAAAGTTTTACGCACACGAATCTGGCCTCGAACAATTCTTTAAACTAGTCCCATGTCATACCTGGATAGGTAAAAAAGCCAGTGAAGATGCCCCACGAGCGCACATTGGACTCGGTTTGTCGGGATTGGATTCCGGCAACACTAGCTTGCTATTCACTGGCTGGCTTTCAAGAGTTTGTATCAGCGCGTGCATTTGTTAGTTTTAGATAATTTCCAACCATAACGGGAGCAAAGCCGTGGGCAGAAACTAGTAATACGTTTAATATATAATTCTAAACCAACTTTCAACAGTACGACTACATTTTGAAGTTTCTTTTATTAGATTGTTATTTCTGATACATGTAGAATATCAATTACTCTAAGGTCTCTGAATAACAAAGAAACCTTTTTATTCAGTTAGTGAGAATCAAAGTTCGTTTCATGCTCGATATGTTTACCTCTATAACATATCTATTCGCTACTAAACATCTGAATTGAAATATAATTTGTTGAAACTGTTAAATATATTTTAGTTATAGGTTATTTATAAGTATTAGTTTAACCATTGTATGAAAAATAATTATATTTCGTGTACCAACCGAAGACGATTACAATATATTACTTGCAGCAGTACATGAGATGGTGCTATCCTTGTCACACATTTAGAGCTATAATATCTAAAAAAAAAACAATAACATACTTCCGTCTCCCTCCCACCGCAACCGGCCCACCCGCGCCGTGCCTTTCTGACCTCATTACATATTTGTGTGTTATCCGAGTCGCACGAAATTTTTAACGTTACAGAATAGTGTAGTTAAGTGTCATGGGTAAACGGAAGAGATCAAGGTCCAGGGATCGGGACTATGACCATATAATTCGGAAATTGAAAAAACTATCGAAATCAAAAAAGCGACGGCGCTCCTTATCGTCATCTGAAAGTGATAACTCAAATTATGAACATCAACGGTTTAACGAAACAGATTATCATTACGAGGATTATCAAGGTAATTTTGCTAACAATTTAACAAAAAATGTACTTTTAATTATTGTTGATTATGTACAGGTAATGATGGCACATACGATAACGGTATTTTCAAATGTTCGCATCTTAGTAGGTACCTACCTAAAAATCATTAAAAATGTTTTTCAATGTATTTATAGCTCCACGTAAATTGTGTTGAGGATTTAAGTACCTGATAATCATTCCACGATACAAGAAGTGTTGACATTTGTATATTCCACGCGAGCCGTGTAGAGGATATATATTAATGCTTACGTCTACCTACTCCACTTTAACAGTGTCGAGGGTTTCATACTCCACGTAAATCGTGTAGAGGATATTCAGACTCCACGTAAATCGTGTAGAGGATACATAGGTTCTAATCAGATCATCTGCTCCACTTTAACAGTGTCGACGGTCGCATATGGATCCATACTGTGCTGGCAAAAACTCCACGCTAGTCGTGTTGAGAATACAAATTTTACATTCAATGTTTCTTGAAAACCTGTCATATGTTTAATATATCTGAGAGAATATAATTTTCTCGTAGGTAATCATAGCTCTGATATGTACGGGGACCTGGAGGTTGTGCAGCCTGAGTTGGTCGAGCTAGGCAACACAACAACGGTGCCGGTTGAGTCGCCCGCGCCGAGCGCAACGCTCGCACCGAGTGCTGCGACACAGGAAGGGTTAGGCCTACCTATCGAAGCGCCCACGCCACCTGCAGAGGCTGAACTGCCTACCCCCACAACAGAAACCTTGGATGACGAAACTGTGCCGTCATTGGAACCAGAAATATTAGAACTTCTTGGCGAGGACCCAACCAGTAACAAAAAATACGGCGAAAACCTACATAAGGATATTGCGACAAGATGGCCACATATTTTGACAAATGGCTTATCCAAAGATATTCAACTGGAACTAGTCAAACGTTATTTACCTCCTGAAAATTGTCCAAATATGAGGGTGCCGATGTTAAACCTAGAAATAAAAGCGGCCCTTTTAGAAAACAATTTAAAAAAGGATTTATACAGCCAAAGTAAGCAAAGCCAGCTGTCCAGTAGTCTCGCTGCGATAGGACAAGTGTTCAATTGGGCGCTGTCGTCTAAGAACGCAGTGCCTCAAGATATATTAAAAACTTTGAGTGACGCCGGCAGACTTATATGCGACAGTCATTACAGAGAATCTCAGTCCCGTCGGTTCGCAGCCCTAAATACACTAAATAAAAATATTAGAGATACCGTCAAAAATACCAAAATTGATGAACATCTTTTTGGCTCAGACTTAGCAGAGCATATAAAGTCTTCAAAGGCGATCATTAAAACCGGTTCTGAAATGAAATCGACAGTTGTGCGTCCTGCGTACAAACCACCAGTAACAGTACAGCAACAACGGGGTACTTTAAACTCGAGGGGGGTGCCGCCACGAGTAGCAGCAGCGGCCGAGCCGCGGCCGCCCCCTGCACCTCGCCGGCCGCCGCGGGACCGTCGCACAGATGCGCAGCGGGGCCGCCGCCCGATCGGCTACACGCGGCCTCGTGCGACCATAAGGAGGCGCTACTAGAAGAACCGCAGGTACCCATTGCAGGTCGCTTGTCTTACTTTTATAACCAGTGGTGTGAACTCACTAACGATCAGGTTATTTTAAATTGGGTTAAAGGGTATAAAATACCCTTTATAGACGAACCCATACAAACCATTGAACCCGAAAGTAACGCATGTAATGTTCGATCCCAAGTAGATATTATTGATGGATGTGTATCGGACTTGTTGAGTTCTAATTTCATATCACAGTGTACACCTTGTGAAGGACAATTTGTTTCACCTATTTTCACAGTACCTAAGCCTAACGGAACTCATCGTTTTATACTAAATTTAAAAGAACTGAACAAGTTTATTAGAGTTCATCACTTTAAGATGGAGGACTATCGCACTGCTCTAAAATTACTCGATGTTAATTACTTTATGGCAACTATAGACCTACAAGATGCATATTTCCTGGTATCTATAGATAAAGCTGATCGCAAACGATTGCGTTTTAAGTGGCGTTCACAATTATTTGAGTACAATGTTCTCCCGTTCGGCATCTGTACAGCACCTTTTGTTTATACGAAATTACTAAAACCTGTTTTGGAATACCTACGCTCATCGGGTCTATTGTCAGTTAACTACCTAGATGATTTTTTATGCATTGGTAGATCTTACGATGAATGCATAACAAACGTAAATACTACAAAAGAGTTTTTAGTCTTTAGGGTTTGTCATCAATAAAAATAAAAGTGTTATGACGCCAAGTAAAATGTGCAAATTTTTAGGGTTCGTCTTTAATACCATGAATATGTCTATCACATTACCCGACGCAAAGAAACATCGTATTAAAAATCGAGCCATAGATCTCATGCGCAAGAACAAATGTACAATTCGATATTTTGCTGAATTTATTGGACTTTTGACCTCCGCATGTCCCGCCGTTAATTACGGGTGGATGTATACTAAAATTTTCGAACGGGAGAAATTTTTAGCATTGGATTATTCGGAAAATTATAACAAACACATGAAACTAGATAAATATCTGAGTCAAGATTTGTCATGGTGGATCGATAACATAATGACGTCATTTTCCCCGATTCGCAAAAATAATTATTTACTGGAAATTTATAGTGATGCATCTATGACTGGTTGGGGCGTGGCATGCGGTGGTCAAAGTGCTAGTGGTAACTGGACAGCCAGCGAACTGACACTTCATATTAACACGTTGGAACTAATTGCCGCATTTTATGGACTTAAGATATTTACAGCGAACCATAAAGATTGCAACATTTTATTGAGAATAGACAACACCACTGCCATATGTTATATCAACAGAATGGGCGGAGTGCAACATCCCCATTTAAATAAATATGCAAGAAAAATTTGGCAGTGGTGTGAGTCTAAAAACATCTATGTATTTGCCTCCTACATAAGATCATGCGATAATGCAGTAGCAGATTGGGAGTCTAGGAAAATTAATATAGACACTGAATGGGAAATTTCTGGCCATGTATTTTCACAAATTGTTGATAAATTAGGTACACCTGAATTTGACCTTTTTGTCAGTGCTCAAAACTATAAATGCAGTAAATATGCGTTTTGGGAATTAGACCCATATTCTGAAGTAATTGATGCCTTTACTTTTAGTTGGACAAATATTAAGTTTTATGCCTTTCCCCCATTCAGTTTAGTAAGCAAAGTATTAGAAAAAATCATCTCAGATAAAGCTAGAGGTATTGTAGTAGTACCCTTCTGGCCATCACAAGCATGGTATCCCTTGTGGTCCAGTCTTGTCATATCGGAAAAAATGTTTTTTGGACCTGACGAATCCTTATTACTCTCTCCTTTCAGAACCTGCCATCCGCTTCATGCGAGCATTATCCTGGTGGCAGCCGAATTATCAGGGATTCGATGATAAAACGTGGTCTTCCACAAGGATCCTTAGATATAGTGATGACCTCTTTAGCAAAAAATACATTAAATCAGTATAATAGTTCAATCAAATCCTGGTGGCTTTTCTGTAAAACAAAAAACATTGATGTTTATGAGGCTGATGTCGCGGACGTATTAACATTTTTGACAGTAAAATTTGAAGAAGGCGCAACCTACAGTAGTTTGAACACACACAGGTCCGCCTTATCGCTAATTGTTGGTACGAATGTCACTTCAAATGATTGTGTAAATCGATTTCTTAAGGGCGCTTACAGACTGAAACCCCCAAATCCAAAATATAGACACACGTGGGATACAAATGTAGTGCTAAATCATCTCTCAAATATACATCCATACGATAATGTCTCATTAGTTGATTTATCGTATAAGACTTGTGCTCTTGTCGCCATTGCTTCCGCGCAAAGGGTGCAGACGATTAGTTTGATAAAATTAGAGAATATTTCGATAAATAATGATACGATCATAATTAAGATTTCTGATTTAATTAAGACTTCGAGGCCTGGGGCTTGCCAACCACTCATCAGATTACCCTATATCCGCGAAAATCCAAGCATCTGTCCTGCACTCGCAATCCAAACTTACATCAGTAGAACAAAAGAGTTACGACGTCATCAGACTGAAGGGCATCTCTTTATCGGAACTAGAAGACCATATAAAAAAGTTGGCTCTCAGACTTTAGCACACTGGGTAAAAAAGGTTTTGCGAGACAGTGGCATTGACATAAGCGTTTTCGGCGCTCATAGTACACGGGCAGCATCAACATCTGCCGCGCACCGTGCCGGGGTTAATCTGGAGACGGTTCGCAAGGCCGCAGGCTGGAGTGATCGCTCCAATGTATTTGTTAAGTACTATTGTAGAGACATCCTGAAATCAAACGACAATGAGTTTACGGATGCCATAGCAATTAATCCTATTTATCGAATGTCAAAACATTCGATAAATAGGATTAATTGCACTTATTCCATTAACATTAAAATGTTAAGAATCTGATAAATGTAAAATTGACCCTTAAATTAGTTAATTAGTATATTGTACTCAATTTCGTGGCTAATTAGCATTATAGTGATTGGAATCAGGGATTTTTATTTTATTTTTTTTACACTATTAACTTACATAGCAATGCTCTGAACATCTGCAAGTAATATATTGTAATCGTCTTCGGTTGGTACACGAAATATAATTAAGAATCAAACGAACTTACCTTAGTGATGTTTGATTCCAATTATGTGAGTGTCCCAACCGAAGACGATTACATCGTCCCATCCCATCCCAAACCAAAAGGTTAAAATAAAAAATAAAAAGCTAGTCAGGCTATAACACAAAATACTACCTAGTACTACCATTCTGAAAAATAATGAGGTCAGAAAGGCACGGCGCGGGTGGGCCGGTTGCGGTGGGAGGGAGACGGAAGTATGTTATTGTTTTTTTTTTAGATATTATAGCTCTAAATGTGTGACAAGGATAGCACCATCTCATGTACTGCTGCAAGTAATATATTGTAATCGTCTTCGGTTGGGACACTCACATAATTGGAATCAAACATCACTAAGGTAAGTTCGTTTGATTCTTAATACTACCTAATGCGCCTAAATGTACACTTTTTGTAATACTTTTTAAAAATAAATTATTCTTATCTTATCTTATCTTCTATTGAGTTATTCCCGACTCGTCATTGTTCAAGGGTCATTGAATCTAATTCATTAGAAATAGTGAAATTAAATGAATTAGTGCCATAAGCAAGAGGATATAACTCATAATTATGATGATGGAATATGATCAGTATTATGGCCTGAGAATGAGGTTGTTGCCAAACATATTATTATATTATTTATTTATTTATCTATGTATACTAATATTATAAAGCTGAAGAGTTTGTTTGTTTGTTTGTTTGGTTGAACGCGCTAATCTCAGGAACTGCTGGTTCGAATTGAAAAATTCTTTTAGTGTTGAATAGCTCATTTATCGAGAAAGGCTATAGGCTATATATCATTACGCTACGACCAATAGGAGCAGAGCATCAATGAAAAATGTTGCGAAAACGGGGAAAATTTCTTATTTTTGAGAGCTTCCGTTGCGTGCGCTGCTTAAACGGTTAAAGTTGCACAAAAATAATGTATGAGGGAATTATTCCTCTTAAAAAGGTCTTAAAAATAATTCGCAACAGCATATTCCTATCTTTTACCGTTGACCAACAATAACCATTTTTATAATTTTAAAATTTGGTCAAAAATAATGCTTTACTTGCGAAGGTGTTTTTTTAACGACATAGTATTAATTCTTACCAAAATAAATATGTTAGACATCTTTAGCGTTCAATTGTGACCAAAATTGCCCTTTACACCATTTAATTTAGATGAATATCTTAGGAAAAATCACAGTTTTAAAATAACTCCGCATCAAAATAATGACCCGCGCGCGCTTCGAGGCGGGCAGTCATGGTGTTGGGAAAACCAACGTGATTAGATTCAATGCACAAAATATTGTGCGTAACTTGGAGAAGGTTTGAGTTTTTGTTTCATTGTAATCAGTACTCTCTATCAAAAGATTTATGAATTTAAAGTGTTCAAGAAGATCTTATCATCATTGTGTAAGATACATGCAACGACATTCTATTGGATCAAAATGGTACTACGAGTACTTAATAAAAATGTGCTCACAAGATAATTTTTAAATCGGCTTTACAAAAAAGTTCTGGTAACAAAAAGTACTCTAGATTAGTCTCCATGACGCTATAACCCTGTAGAGTGCGTGTTCGATCGCTTTACATGCATTATATTTTAGCGGCTTAACTTCGTGTTCGATAGATGGCATTTTACTCCGTTTTCTGAATCGCGGTGTTCAGTTTTCCGTGAAAGAATGACCCTCGCCCGTGTCAAATGTCTGAAGCTTGGTTTTTTAAGCGAAGAAACAAAAAGAGGAGGTTCGCAATTCGACGCGTCTATATTTTTTTATTTTATGTATGACCTGACCGTGACCACGCATAACTTTGTACAGAGAAGTCCAATATGCATGATCCTTTTTTGTTAAATTAAGAAATCGTGTTAATATAAAAAAAACTCCTCCCCACTAGCCCCCCGTTCTTTTTTTAAATTAAAATCCACCACCACAAGCACACGCAGCACGCAAATACTGGTTATATTAGATAAAGCTCAATTACCACTGACTCACTGACTATAACATAATTGTTCTCCCAGATGGTGGAAGGGGAGGAAAATATACCCAATATTTTTACAGTTTCGTAAACAAATAACTCTCGCGAGTATGGGGAAAGTGCCAAACCCCCCGTTTTCAGCCCACTTTCCCCCCCCCCTCCCTATCGTATCTCGGAAACTAAGAGACCCGTGTTCTGGTTTTTTACGGATTCGTATAGAAAACGGTTAGAAAAGTAAAATTCATTTTTCAAAACTCCCCCTTCTCCCCCCATTCACCCCTCATTTATCTCGGAAACTAGGACACGTAGCAGCTTTTTGATTTTTACTACAATTCTTTATTATTGAGGGGCGTTGAAATTTGTATACCCTCCCCTCCCCTCCCCAACCTCCCCTAAAATTGAAGGGGCTGTAACTTCGTAACGGTTAGAGATAGCTATAGCGAACCTGCGAGACCGAGTGGAGCGAAGTGGGGAGGTGGCGAGCGAAGCGAGCCGGCGACCTCCGTAGCGTAACGAAGGTTGAGTGCGTGAAGCGTAACGTTTTTTTACGGATTCGTATAGAGGAGGCTTGGAAAAGTAAAAACCATTTTTTTAAATTGCTTCCCTTGTCCCCGTTCTCCCCCCTTTAGGAGGATCTTGGAATTTAAGAGGCTTTGAACATTTTTATTTCAGATTCACGAAAAAGGGCCCAGAGATGGTCAAAATAATTTTCAAAAACTCCCCCCACTTGCCTTCCCTTTTTTCTAAATAAAAATCTACCACCACAAGCACGCGAGATGCTTGCACCTCGCGCAACACGCAAATACTAGTGTTTTTTGTAATGGTGAAAATTAATATTGTAGTGGGACAGGTAACGAATTAAAATGCATGGACGATGTATGGTGCACAAGAATAATGTTTATTGTCACATCACAATACAGTCTGAATTTAAGAAACACAGTACAGGTAGAATTTTGCAAGTAAAAAAAACGTGACCGTATGCGAGAGCGATGCGAGCCGGACTGGGTGCCCGTGACGCCGCGGCGTGGAGCGGCGGGCGGTTTTGTACCTACATACGCAGTTTTGGTAGCGCGCGGGCGCCTCGTTGCTATAATAAAATAAAATAATAAATATCGCTGGACATTACACACAGCGCCATCTAGGTGCCACACTAAGCAACGAGGCTTGTGTCGTGGACACCAGATAGTTGATAATACTACATAGATACTTTTTGTTCGTAAATACGTACTTATTATACATATAAACATCCAAGACTCGGAAGCAAATGTCCATGCTCATCACACAAACATTTTGCTCCTACCGGGATTCGAACCCGGGACCCTAAGAACGTAAGGCAGCCTCACTACCGCTGCGTCATTTGGGTCGTCAAATCGTCGGGGTTTGGGTCGTCAAGTCGCTATATGTTTTTGAGACTGCCTTGGTCTGGAGAGTAATATAAGAGTATACAAGAAAACAAAAGGCCTTCTCATAGAAAATATCGCATCGGCTGACGTAATTAGTAGATATTAATTTATTTATTAAAATGATATCAATGAATCCAATTATATTTTTTGGACTCTTGTTCTATAAGGTCATTTAATTTTGTCCGAATCAAAACCTAAGATGTATTGTGCTTATTCTGTTTCACCCTTTATGCATAGCGAAAGGGACATCCACCATCCAGAAGGCGTACTCAAACTCGCTCAAAGGACATCATTCATGTTTCGAAAAGATTGCATCCAATAACTGACTGTCGAGCCAGAAAACACTCGACATTTTTTCTGTTACAACGAGAGTCTATACAAGTTCTGTTACAACGCCTTCCTCGGACGCTTAATAAATTACTATTTATAGTAATATATATAGTGTTTTTTGCTTGGATATCTTTGGTTAGACGTACTGAACGCTGTGTTAAAATTTGTCCACCTATTTTAATGGGACCTTATATATACCTGCTTCTGGTACCATCTATATTTTTGGTGAATCATTTGGGTTAGGTTATGTTAGAACCATAGATATATTAAGAAAAGGAGATATGCCCTTAGACGAAAATGTATCGGGACCGTGTGTCTTCTGTTCGCCCCTACCACGCGGCAGCTACTACATATTCAGTTCAGTAAAAGCAAAAGATACGCAGTCGCGCACACACTCGCATTTCTTAAAACAGAACAACACAATCAATTATAAACCTTTATCCCATCAAACACAGCGTGTATTTACCATGCACCGTACAACTTACCCACACAAAAATGCCGGTCGCTATCATTATGCTGTGTAAAAGCAGTTTATTTTAATACCTCCGCTAGTGATTGACTAAATCGGAAAGTTATCGAATCTTCATGTGTTCGAAAAATTGGTCTGATCAACAAAGTAAATATGTAAATCAATGAATGTTGTAGTATTGACATAATAAAATCGATTCCTACTGTAAGTGTGTTACGCAACTACTCCGCAGGTAACAGGTATTTTTATAAAAAAATCCTAGTTGGTAAAACATTTTTAAATAGATGAAACCAAAGCCATACATAACAATTAAATAGCATGAATATGTTGACTTATTTTAAGCAAAAATCACTATTATCTGAACTATATTATATATTATCTGAACCATGCCGATAACTATAACGCTTTCTAAGCTTTAATGGAAGTAAAATACATAAATACAAAAATGCTCCACCGTTTATAAAACTGAAATTTAATTAGTGACAAACTTTGGTAGTGGTTAAGAAGCAATGTATTTATTGAAGAAATAGTACAGTCGCTGTGATATTTGAAAACAAAAATAACATAGTTAGAGCAAGAAATATTTTACGATTTGTTGTTTTTCATGATTTTAAAGACAAATATAGTAAATTACTTGCACATATTATATGTAGTAAGTGATTCTATGATTAACAAAGTTTTGGTTTATGCTTCGGTTTTTACAAGAAACCACTGAACAACACGGCATTCTTATAAGTTGTCACGATCGCGGTCGAAAGCACACTAGTCCGCGGAGACGGCCGTTTGCCTATGACATGCTTAACGTGGGCCCGTCGTTGCGACACCAACACGCCCCCTTGCCACTTCTCCTGTTCTTTATATTTCTTTGGTTAGAACTGTGACCATTAACGCCAGCTAGGCCAGCCAGATCCTCTCTACTGTTGGTTATGTGTTAATTTGTCTTGATATTCAGTTTTACAAGGCGTTTTTATTTCCGAATTCTAATAATAGGAATTCGTATTTTTGATGTTTTAAGTCGGAATTTTGTAATTCGATCTATTGAAACTCGTTATTTTGAGACTAGCAATTATAAACGTTAGGAATATTGAAATTTAGTAATTATAAAAATAGGATGAATGTTACATCGGAACCATTCGAAATTCTGTTTCGGTTGAACCATTCGGAATTATAAAAATCGGTATTTTGAAATTCGTATTTGTGATTGTCGGAATAAAGTTTTTCGTACTTAGTAGTGTATAGGTAGTATCTTAACACATTCGAGTCCACCCCCGTTTCATAGTGCGCATGTGCCATCCCACCATACATATTGCAAGTGGACCCTCTAGGTGGGTCCGTGGCATTACGTTTGCGCAAAAGAGAACCCACCTGGAGGGCTCTCGGCATTAGGTTTGAGATTAAGATTGAGATTATTGAGAGGTATTATCGCTATTTTAGCTATCTGTGGGGGTATTTTCATGCCCTAGTAGGGTAGGGGAAGTGCAATAATAAAGAAATAAAAAAATAAATGAAAAAGTAAAATCGCCCGCTCTGATCCCGTGACAGGGGTGTTCAACCTTTTGTGAGATTTTCATGCAATTTTTTTTTTTAATTTAATTTTCGTAATCTCAATTATTATTTCTTTTAGATATTAATAAATAACATTTTAAAACTTTTGAATGATTACTAACGTTGCATTTGCATTTGTAGGTAGTTTCTTTGACAGTTAGTTTTGTTAGAACCACCCAGTAACTCTATTAATTACATATTCTATTCCTTCATTTGTAATACTGGGTTAAATTAAATTAGCTAGCGATACTTCGCAGCTGTGATGGATATCGATATCTTAACCCAATAAACCAAACAAAAAACGGATTTGATGACATTTTGTTAGGTTAATGACCCCAAGTAGTGAAGCTTTTTTAAATACAACATCGATTTGAATCATAGATGTGCCATTGCCGTACTTTGCGCAACCGTGTTCACACTGAGATGAGCTCGCTCGTTTAAACTTTACGGTTTATAAACACGATAAATATACAAATATAAATGTTGCAAAAAAAAAACTATTTATAAACAAAACACAAACAAAGTTTAAATTACTTTCGAAAGTCGTTGCTTTTGCTTGTTTCATCGACATTTTGCATGTTTGAGGTTTAAAGAAACCTAACACGAAGAGGATGGCGGGATCGTAGTCTAGGCAATTTAATTGAAAAATGCTAAGCATTATTTATTCCCAATGTCAAGTCTGTAGCGATAATAGTTTCTGAAATATGTAGTTGTGAGTGCCTGTGAGAGATAAACGGGCAGGCAGACTAAATTTCACAGTAATAAGTATTAGTTTTTGTCTATTTTGATGCCGAATACTAAAAAGCCTCGATTGTGAACTCATTTTCGTGTTCTAAAATGGAATAATAATTATTTTTATAAAAAATTAAAATCGTGCCTATGGTTTTTCATCCCTGAAATAGGACCCACCACGTGGGTTCTCGGCATCTAGGAAGAGGTCGAAAATTGATTGAAAATAAAAATGCTTGTAATTTGAAACCACGGCGTATTCTTATTAATCTTGTTAAAATATACAACTGTTTTTATTTTTACGTTATTTGATGCTGTATTCGCTAAGAAAAACGTACATTAAAAATGAGCCCACGAGGTGGGTTCTCGGCATCCCAAGTGCGACTTGAGTGAACCCACCAGGTGGGTTCCCGGCACTGAATGTGTAACCACATTTTTACGATACTATTTAATCATAACGACTCATAAGCATTTCTATTTTGTAATTATGTTCATTAATTGCTTTAGTTTTGTTAATTACTTTGGGGAATCGTGAGTGAATGTACAAACTAGTTATGCGTTTTTTGGAATTTTCTCTACAATGATCACAAGATATTACGATAATTCATATCCTGAAAATCGATTGCTTGGGATGTATTTGTAATCGTAATCGTTGGGGCGACGTCATCAAAACTGCTAAATTTAGCAGAAATGTAGTAGGCTTGTATTAAGGTCGTGTTGGTACGAAAACACACATAAGCTTAAAATAATACTGCTGATAGGTGAAAGCGCCAGGGTACCCCGAGAAATTACAATTTTCTTACGTTTTTAGCAATTTGCAGGTCAGTGTCAGGTTGTACGTTGATTAAAATAAGATTTGCGACCATAACAAAAATGGCTTTTTATAATCATTAAAATCCCATTGAATGACTTATTCATGAAATTGTCATTCAATGGGATTTGATTATAAATAATTAAACTAAGAAATAAGATAAAATAAATACAGAAATGTAGTAGGTCACTACATTACCCCCCTCCAGAGACCGTCAAGGGCGATAATAGTCGGGAAATTTAACGCGATGTCCTGACCGCGTCGTTCTGACGACGTTATCATCAGCCGAAGGCGAGTTTCGGTTATCCGCTTGGGGTGTGTAGTGATGAGCGTTAGTGTTGAGTGAGATAGATAGATAGATAAATAGATTGATTTATTTGCCTGAAATATGGTATTTTACAGATTTCATAACACATTCACAATAGATCTTCATATTCCGCCTAATAAATTCGGCATGCAAATTTTGCGACATTAACAATGATGTGGTGTGGTGGTCAGTGGTGACTGTGGTGTGTTGTGGTATATGTTAGTGGTATGTGGTGAGTATGATGTGTTGCCGGGGTCACTCAGCATGAAGGCCGGCTTCATGCGGTCTATCGACCAGAGTACGCTGGTTTAAGACTACCACCAGCGGTGCAGTCCCTAAGGAACACGTGACTCGATAAGGATAAATCCTTGGAAATAAAAGTTTTGAAGCTGCTGTTGTGCCTGGCCGCTGGTGATGGTTGCAGATTCCGGATTACACTCCGAAGCCTTGATAGGTAAGCGGTCATGTCGATGGTCTCGTCAGCTAGTGATCAAAAAATTCACGAGGTAGGCGCATCGGCTGGCCGTAAACTAATTCGGCGGCAGAAGCCTGCGCATCTTCTTTGAAAGCGCTGCGCACACCTAACAGGACTAGTGGAAGCGATTCCACCCCACTGTCATTTGCATGACAAGTCTCTCAAGCCTTGAGTTGACGGTGGAATCTCTCCACCAAACCGTTACAGGCAGGATGGTACGCAGTTGTTCTGCGATGTTGGAACCCAGCAATGGCAGACAGGCATTTAAAGAGTGCTGATTCGAACTGCCCACCTCTATCGGTTACGATATCCGTTGGACAGCCAAAACGAGCGATCCAGCCGCTCAGTAGGGCCTTCGCTACTGTTTCTGCAGTTATGTCTGCTAGCGGTATTGCCTCAGGCCAGCGCGTAAAGCGATCGACGGCTGTGAGACAATAGCGGTAACCTTGGCACAATGGCAAAGGTCCCACGAGGTCGATGTGGATGAATGCAAACCTTGATTTTGGTAGTTTGAAGGCTCCTACTGGAGCAAAGACAAGCGGCGTGGTTTTCGAGCGCTGGCAAGCCAGGCAAGAACGAACCCACTCTCGACAGTCCTTCCTAACGCCAGGCCACACATATCGGTCAGCGATCAATCTTGCTGCTGCCTTGGTGCCTGGGTGACTCAAGGAATGCAGGCTAAGGAAAATTGTCCTGCGCAACTCCTGAGACACAAAAGGTCTTGGCGTAGGGGTGCTGACGTCGCAGTATAGCTGTGTCTGCGATCCTGGTACGCTAACTTGTTGCAGGCGTAACTCGTTATCGCCGGTCAGCAGTTGCTTCAGCTCTTCATCTCCCAGCTGTGCTGCAGCGATCTTTTCAGCGGGTACAGGTTGAGTAACTACCTCAACGCGCGAAAGGGTATCCGCCACAACATTATTCTTCCCAGATATATAGATATATATCCCAGATATATAGATGTCCATTGTGAACTGGGCTATGAGATCCAGGTGACGGAACTGTCGTAGGGAGCAATTCTCTTTACGACAGTGAAAGGCGAATGTGAGAGGCTTGTGGTCTGTGTAAATCACAAAGTCGCGAGCCTCCAGCATGTGCCGAAAATATTTCACACTCTCGTAAATAGCCAGCAGCTCACAATCGTAAGGTGAGTACTTAACCTTAGCTTAGCCGAGCTGAGCTTCCGCGAAAAGAAGACAAGGGGTTCCCAAACCCCCGCACTCAATTGTTGCAAGACCGCGCCCATGGCTTTGTCAGACGCATCCGTGACCAACGCCAACTTAGCGTTGCAGTCAGGATGAGCCAACAGTGCTACCTGACAAAGGCTAGTCTTGCAGTTGTGGAATGCCTCGTACTCCTCGGGTGTAAAGTTGACTGGATGTGAACCCTTAACCGATCCACATAGAAGAAGGGCGATAGAGAAGGGCGTTCAGAGGTGCTTGGAAGTTAGCCGCACCTGGAAAAAACCTTCGGTAGAAGTTCAACATCCCAAGGAATCTGCGCAGCTCTTTAACGGTCTTAGGCGCTGGAAAATTCGGCACGGCTTCGACCTTGGTAGGCAATGGTCTTGTGCCATTGACCCAGATGTGGTAGCCCAAAAAAAATATTTCAGTTACTCCAAAGGCGCACTTAGAGCTGTTGATGACCATTCCGTAGTTTCCGAGCCTGGAAAACAGCTGACGCAGGTGGTGCTCGTGGCTCTTCTGGTCATTTGAAAAGACCAAAAAATCGTCTAAATAAGCGTGAGTAAAGTCCAGACCCCTGACCATTTCATCCACGAAGCGCTGAAACGTCTGTCCGGCATTTCGTAGACCATACGTCTGCACACAGCTGGTAATTTGTTTTTTCTAATCGCCTTGTTATTGCCGATCCGGGGTAGACGCAGAGATCGCTACCGGTGTCGACCAAAAACTGCACCATCGACCTTTGATCAGTGACAAATAAGCGACCAGCACTCGGACAATCATCGGTCGCCATCACTGATTGCCCTGCATATTTCCCGATGTAGGATAGTCACACGACTTCACGCACTTCCTGGCCTGGTCCCCAAATTTCTGATGGTACCAGCATTGGGGAAACCTTCTGTAGCTGGACTGTGATCTGTTGGAGCTGGACCGATGGCACGTACGACTACGGGACCGTTCTCTAGGACGAGACATTCGATCCACCTTCTTTGTCAGCTTCTCCATCTGCTTGGTCAGGGCGGCGATCGACACGCTGTTGCCCGGGGTGCTCGACGATGCAGTTGTAGTAATGGCAGATGTTGATGCCACCTGGGTGCCAACGACGTCGTGGATTCGGTCCGCCAGCTCAGCTAGTTCACCCAGGTCCGGCTTGGACTGAGAAGCTATAATCGCTTGTGTACTTGAGGGTATAGGTGTCTCGTCCAAATGGTCTTCAAGAACTCCTCCGGCACACCTGGACCAGCAAGGTTGAGGAGGTGCCGGTAAAACTGTGATTGCATTCGGTCGCCCAGCTCTTCATGCATAAGAAGTTGTTTGATCTTCTCCTCACGCGAGGCTGATAACCGCATCATAAGTTCTTCAATTTATCGTATTTTCCGGTGGGGGGTTGGTCGATACTGTCCTCGACTTCGGAAGCATACTGCGTTTCCAAGTTGCCGGTTATAAAATAGAACTTGGTGTCATCCGACTTAATATTCGCTAGGATGAACTGCGCTTCCATCTGGTTAAACCATAATCCCGGTTTCTCTGGGCTGAACGGCGGGATGCGCACACCTACGCGAAAACTATCCGCTACCGAATCGCCGACATCTTGATGAGTGCGCGTTTTGTCCTCGGCCATCCTCGTGCTCTTTAACGGGGTCACCAATGTGACCCCGTGCCTCCCGGACGCCGGGGTGGTGAGTGAATAAACAGGTTAAAAATAAGTAAGAAAGTTTATTTAATTAACATAAAATATGCTCACACAAAAGACTCTTAAGACAGAAGAAGTGAAAACCAGAATGACAGATTGAAAGATGGAATAGACAAAAAAAAACTATAACTAACAAGCGTGGAGGATTAATACAGGAATTTTATACATCAAAAAAATTGTCCACGTTTGTTTGTAAAGTGATTAAACTAAGAAATAAGATAAAATACATAAAGAAATGTAGTAGGTGACAACACTACTACTAGATATTTTTACTGATTCCGCAAACTTCCAAGTATCTATGTAATTATTTGATTTCAATTTAATGCCTAAATGAACTAGGTTGTACTGAACCAATTAATTTTTATTCTGGTAGTCGACTTTTTAAAATCTTTACTATTGCGTAGGATAAATCCAAGAATTTGGAACCCCTTTGATGACGTGCTTATGATAGTTAAATAAAATAAATAAATACATTTTTATTCTAAGTTTAAATTGGTACAATACAACATAAATCTTAGAAATAATGTAGGCATAACAAAGTTCGATGCCTTTACTACGGTAAACCTGTATTACAGCCGATATGTCGTCTAATATCAACTATTTGTACAACAGATTTCAAAACAACGTTTTTTTTTAGGATACTGTAACGTTTTTTTTTTGTACATAAACCAGGATAATATTAATAAAACAATTTAAGCAATTGTAAATAATCCACTCGCAATAACCTGAACCTTCATAGGAATAAAATTTAAACTTCTATATTTCGTTAATTTATTGTAAAAATTAATAATTTTAATCTAATTTAATTAATATTTAATTTAATCTAATTTATTTACTCATTTTATTATCCTTTTTTTTGTTTCATCTGAATTATGATCATTATCTTAATCACTGTTTAAATCTTAAAAAGGATGGTCTTAATCAATGCAAGTTATTTTTTTTATTGTTTTGTCTCGAGAATTATCGATCGCACTATCGTATTAATGATATGTCTTTTGAGAATTGGAATGTAATTTTAACCTAACCCTATCTTAAGAACATAATTTACCTAAATATTAATTATAAAATGTAATAATTTTGTTTATCAATCAATTTGTCTAACGAATCGATCTAAGAAAACCGGCCCAGTTAGAGCCGTAGTCACACGCACGCAGGGTTCCGCAACGCCAAAAAATATAGTCAAATTATTTTGAATGCTTATTCATAATTATGTTTTATTGTTTTACATTCAACAGCAAAACTAAATTTGTTTTTCATAGTATGTTAATAAAAAACAAAGTCACTGCAGCAGTTTGATGAAAAAGTCCAATATCTCAAAAACCAAACTTCAAACCAATTTTGGTTGAAAGTTTTATTTACGTTCTACAATCCTACATTTTTCAGAATGGTACTCCTCTTACTTTAGATATTAGAGGGGGGACACACATTTTACCACTTTGGAAGTATCTATCTTTCAAACGATTGACTTTGAGAAAAAATGGTTTTTGAACCTGAATGTCATTTTTAAAGACCTATCTGTAGACAACCCGCACGTAAAGGTGTGATGATCTTTTTTTTGTTTCAGTTACATGTATGCGGAAAAAAATCGGAAAATCGTAAAGCGGTTCACAGAATACATCTACCTATTACGTTTCGACTGTGTAGTCCTAATAGTTTCGTAATAAAGTGGCTATGTCATACACGGACAGACAGACAGACACATAGCGAATCTATAGGGGATCCGTTTTTTGCTATTCTGCTACGGTATTTATTTATTTAGGTTAACCAACAATTGTTTACACTTGGCATTTACATTGCAATTACCAGAAATACATTTGTAAGTGCAACAATCACTTATAGGCTAACACCGCTTATACAGTAAAACGGCTTACAAAATGATTAGATTAACGGATTATACAAACAGATAATAAGTTAAACGGATAAGGAATCTAATATCTCAGTTATGTTGGGTAATGGAAATTTGTCGTCTTGAATTTTGGTATTTAGATGGCGGTAATCAATTACAAGCCTTCATTTTTTTTCATTTGTTTTATCAGCCTTCTTGGGCACTAACAACACGGGGCTTGACCACACGGATGTGGTTTCTTCAATAATATCATTTTATAACATATCCTGAATTTGTTTTTCAACTTCATTTTTAAGCGAATGTGGGATTCTGTATGGTTTAACGTAAACCGGAGTTACATTATCTTTTAAAGTGATAGAGTGTTCTAGTAAATTTGTGACTGACAACTTATTTCCTGGCAAGTGAAATACGTCAGCGTATTTTGCACAAATGTTCTCCATGCTTATTTGTTCTTCTTTATTCATATAACTTAAGAAGGGAAAAAAGCGTTTTAACGCGGTCCGCAGACTGATTCTCTTCTGTGAATTTACAAACGTCAAATGTGTTAAGAGAATAAACACTTAAACTTGATAAATCAACATTAGTCTCTTCTTCTTTCGTGTTTAAAATTCTCACAGGTATGAAATTATTAACCGGTTTAGCAATGAACCCTGCTACGTATACTCCCGAGTCAACTTCCTTCGCTAACACAACAACATCTGCACGATATCTACAACGAATATGCTTTATCATTTCACAACGGGGTGGAATTATTTGACGAAACCTGTTATCTGGTTCAAAAGTAATACAAATTGTCTCATTATAACTTGATAAGCTCATAGTCATCTTATTGTAGTCAATGACGGCCCCATACCGCTTCAAAAAATTATGACCTATTATACCATCTGTTGGACAGGGTATATTCTTAAACACGTAAAACTGTTGATTAAATACTATACCATTATAAACTAAATCTAAATATACGTAGCCCTCGGACACTAACTGTCCACCTATGCCTTTTATAATTATTTTATCGTAACAGAGTTTACTTAGTAAATACGCATTTAAACATTCATATTTTAAAGTGCATATAGTAGCACCGCTATCTACTAGAAATTTCGCGGAATTACCCGAAATTACGTTAAGAGAAACTACATTACTTTTATTATAGCTAAAGACATTATTATCATTCATTAGAGGCACGAAAAAACTCATTGCTCGTATTTGGTTCATTTAGTGTAGTTTCTCGCGACTCTTGCAAAATAACCTGCACACGTGGGGGTTCACCGCTTCGTGGATAATATTGCGCGTTGCCTGCAGGTGTGCGAGGAAATCCGAAACCTCGGCCGCGCGGTATCCCACGGCTGCTTCCGTGCATAATCGCGACGCGCATGTACCTATTGTTGTAATTAGACTGCGGAATATTTTGACCTTGCCTGCCATCTGATGGGCTGTTTTGTCTGAAATGTTTATACCCTCTATTTATATATGTATTGCCTCGTCTGTTGTAAGGCCGGGTTTGATTTGGAGGATTTCTAATGTCCATGATGTGATCTTCGTTTGGTGATAACGTATTCTCATCTATTGCTTTGCGAATTGCTAAAGGCAATGACGAAAACTGGCGAGAATCTATTATTGTGCTTAGTCGCGTATTACTTAGCCCGTCAGAAAATCGTTTTATCGCTAAGTTTTCATTAATTGGTCGTAATATGTTAAACTTTGAGTCATCGCCATCGGCCTGTGCTATTGTTAAGTCAACAAATAGTTTTTCCAATTAATTGCCAAACTGCTGTATAGACCGGCGCTCCTGATTATTATTTAAAATTTGCGTTTGAATTGCCGCAGCTGATTTCTTTTGTATTAAATATGTACGCTTATCGGTGACCTAACTGTCTACTGTTGCATATGTAGTTTTTAATCGGAGTTTCGCACCTTCAGACAATCGAGTCTTTAAAACAAACTCTATTAGTAGATTTTTGGTGTTATCACTGATCATTGAACTGTATAATTGGATACCATCTATCAAACGCTTGGTGTCTTGTTCCTTATCAGTCATTATGGGCAAAAGTGCAATGGCTGCTTTTAAATCAAATGAATCGCCAGCCATTTTTGATGACTTTGAAGTTATATTAGTTAAGCTAATGATCTTATTGTAACAAATATGTATACTATTTATGATTGAATTAATTGCTTTTAAACTATCTGTGCTTAGCTCTGAATTTTCAATTTTCGTCTGTACTTCGAGCAAAATAGACTCCAACTTACAATATTCTGTTTGAGCTAATAAAACTTTTTGTTCTGCTGTATCGGATGTCTGTCTCCGCGCAGGACCGATTTTTATAAGATAATCCTTAATTTCTTTCAAGTTGCTTGAAATTGATAACAGCTCTGTTATAGGCATTACAATATCTTATATTTAAATTACTGATTTTATAGGTTACATAAGTATCTATGCTCAATTAACTAAAACAATGAAACCTGTTTCGACATGGTGACTCGGTGGCGACGGGTTGGTACTGGAACCGCAATAATTTTCCCACGATGTCGATGGCTTCAGGTGGCAGTGTTGCTGGATATGGTACTGTTTTTTGGGCCGCGCTATACCCTGGACTCCGTGGGCCGGGTTAATCCCTGGACTCCGTTGCTGCTGGGCCGGTCTATACCCTGGAATCCTCGTTCTATACTGCTGATGTTACTTGAGGTTGGGAGATAACACTAAAAGTAAAGCGTTGAGTTCTCTTCTTAAGACTTTTACTGCGCTCTTTTGGCACTTTTTGGCGATAAAATAAAGTGCTCCGACAAGTAGAACGATCAGTATTATTATCAAAAGTATTTTCTCAATACTGATCAGTTGTCCAAAGTTTTGACTGGGGCTGGCATTGGCTTCCGCGTTTGCATTTTGAGCTATTACTGTTTCTTCTTTTGAATAAGTTTTTCCCATCTTCTTTCTTGATGTTTCTTTGTTGCTTCTTTCTTCAATTTTGATTATTTCTTCGGTCTTGGTGTTTTCGTTTTTTTTTTCTTCAACTTTGAATTTTTCTTTCTTGATTTCGTCTTAATTTTTGGTCGTCATTTCTTCAATTGTTCTTTTAAGGCAGGGTCGCCATGAAGTATATCCATAAGGATAGGTGGCAGATGGAAACAACTGTTCATTCCCAAGTTCCTTTTATTAATGTTCAACTACAACATATGAATCGTATCGCTAACTTAATTTACTTAGTTACTAGAATATTAATGCTTTGCTTGCACAACGTGACATGTTATAGAACCGACGACTGTCTTAATGGGGGATCAGCAAAGGCATGTCCTTACACATTTTTTTGGGGAAATTCGGGAAAAATACCCTAGAAACGGGGATTTTTTTTGCACCAAGCAACACTCCTCGACGAAACACACAACCGCTTGGTACAACTCGAACCCGCCGGCAAAGCTGGGCATTAAGTCGTTAATCCGTTAGTTAACGAAATTAAGAAATTGTTTAACGATTTAACTTTTAAGTTAAGCCGAAAAAAATATTAACGTTTTACTTAACTTCCGTTAAATTAAACTTCCGTTAAGTCCGTTACATGCCGCTGATAGTGTACCTGATGCCGAACATGTGAAGGTAAATATTATTATTATACACAATCTATCTACATAAATCATTCGCAGGAGTCAAACAACAACTTTATATTTTCATTTCTATTAATATATTTTCGTTTCATAATTTTCTTTCAGGTCATGACTCCAGTGGCTAGGGCGCTGGACATGATTCAAGGAGACGCTCAAGCATATCTTGGAACGCTTTTGCTAACAATCGCGACCGCAATATTCAAATTAGGTACAGGATATTATTCCGTGGGTGCGTTATTGTACCCCATTGGCCAATGCCCTAATAAATGGAATTAAAACAAGATTTGACCGGCTAATGGATGACGAGGAACGCCAACTTGCTGTAGCCTTTCAACCTGAATTTCAACTGCTGTGGCTGCAAAAATATGATCATGAGCAAGGTGTCGAGAATTAAGAAGCTTATGGAAGCAAAGGTTAAAGAATCTCTGACATAAGAAAGAGATGCAAGTGAAATAGATGATGTTAGTATCAGTGGAAGCTGTGGAAGTAGCAACAATGAAGAAGATGATGATGATTTCTTTAGCACTATTACTCATCAAGAAGGGGTCAGAGCCAGAGGCAACAAGTCTTTAAAAAATAAAGCGCAGATTTTAATAAGAACTTGGTTAGATTCCAAATACTACCAAAGACCAAAGTCCAAAGACTATGTAACTGATGCAGAATTTCTGGGTGAACCGGTTTTCATACAATTGTTTATAAAATATATCACGGCTATATCGTCAAGTGTGGCAGTCGAAAGACTTTTTTCAAGAGGAAAAGACATTTTAAGAGCAAAACGAGCCTCGCTCTCCGATGACAATTTTAATATGCTGATGTTCTTAAAAGAGAACATGCACCTACCTACCTAACCTAAATAATAATCATTTTAATTTAGAGTTAATAGGTAAAATAAATTTTACAATTATTACTTGTTTTATTTACTTGTACAGCAAAACCAAGTCCCTTCAATTATTAGGTACCATCTAGGTAAAACTATGTATTTGTTAACTTTAACGAATAACTTTTAACTTACGTTATTTTTTTGTACAATTAACGCTTTAACGTTTAACGAAGCTAACTTTTCTAGTAACGGATTAGCGATTAACGAAGTTAATTATTTGATTAACGGTGCCCAGATGCCCGCCGGATGTTGCCGACTACCCGAAAAATCGATTTGAAAAAAGTCGAAAATTCCAACTATTCACAAAATGGCCGTCACAGCGTCATCTTGGATTTTCAAAATGTCATAATTTTTCTTGATTGTCATCGAGATTACCTACAATTAAGCTACGTCAAAGGTGGCGACTTTGGAAATCGGTAGAACGAAACAATTCGTCAAAGTCGAGTGAGAAAAGTCGAAAAATTCAAAACGTACCAGCGCAGCCGCCATCTTGTTTTTTTTTTACTTTTTTTTTAAATCGTTCCAATTCTACTATAGGACCTTATAGTATATGCTATACTTACACTTTGTACTATACTTACAATTGTCATACCATATACCATTTATCATCCTTTTTTATTGATTTGTTTATTTATACTCAGCGAATCGATCTAAATACGATTCGTTTTCACTATATTTGCTGAAATAAAATTAATTTTCAATGTTGTGACATGTACGTCAGATTTGCCAAACTGTCGTACATTCTTTCTGTCATAGAGTTTTCTTACTAGCTTAGTCTATGATGAATACTTTTTGGTTTATCTAATCTAAATTATATTTTTCAATGTTTAGCTGAAATATTGTATTTTATAGATAATAATGATTGTTTACTAATAACTTAATTTTAAATTATATTTATAAATTATTTACGCATTCATGGTTTTATGAAGTAAGTCTGTTATATCCTGGCCGACTACACTTGTCAGATGAGATGATTATATGGCCGCAAGAAGAAAATCTGAGATTCAAAAATGGAAGGAGACTACTGTAAAAAACGAGCTGACGAAGCGGTCGAGACAAGACTAGACGAGAGAGCGTTTCTTGAATGTGAGACTAAAGGAATTCTTAAAATTGGAGACAAGACAGATTCTTGAAGGTGATCCATCTAAAGATACACCTGGGACTACTACTCCCAATCTTATTATTAAAAACTGTCGTTGTGCCATCCCTGCTGATCATCTCGCGGAGCTGCCCTGGGTCTAAAACCTGGTGATCCAACTCTAAAGATCTACCAGGACCTCAACTCCTGTTCTTACAAACGCCGCCTTCCTGTGGAGCAGACCTGATTCATCGTCCTACATCTCCACCTCTACATTTCATCGTGCTTCAACAGTGCTACTTAATCGTGTAAATATACTCAAAAACTGCTTCCAGAGTGCGGGTTTGATACGTCTTTTTTGTAAACACTTGTATTTTTTATCTCATTTGTAAAACCATCCATATCTCTATTAAATTTTTAAATGTACAAGTCTACTCTTATCCTTTAATTCTTAACAGGATCTAGTAGATTTGTTACAACCTGCGAGTCCAAACCCGTCCAAGTCCTTTCCCCACCGAAACCGGAAATGGACCCGGCCGCCATCTTGGATTTGAATCTCCTCTATAATTTTCCTCAACTCCACTGGTACAGTTGCACATAATTGCAAAACATTCCCCTGACCCATCTCCCACCCATTCCGAGAAACGACATGTCAATCAGTCAGTGAGTGAGTGAGTGGTCTTGTAGTTTTATATCACTACATAGTATAAAACAAAGTCGCTTTCTCTGTCCCTATGTCCCTTTGTATGCTTAGATCTTTAAAACAACGCAACGGATTTTGATGCGGTTTTTTTTAATAGATAGAGTGATTCAAAAGGAAGGTTTATATGTATAACATTGACCCGTGCGAAGCCGGGGCGGGTCGCTAGTAATATATATTATATACATAACTAATAAATAAATAAAAGATAAAAGTCTAAGGTGGGGCTCCCCATAAATGGAACTGAAACTAGAAAATATTTTTTTCATCAAACGTGCAAATATACACGTGCAATACGTGCGGGGTGTTTATAGATAGGTCTTTAAAAATGACATTAAGGTTTGTAAAACAATTTTTTCTCAAATTCAATCGTTTTAAAGACAAACGCTTCCAAAGTGGCAGCCAACATTTGCTGTAAATTGTATGGTGAGGCAGTTTCGGAAAAATGTCAGCCCCTGCAACTTGGTTACGGCTCTAAAGGGATTGAAGATTTGTCGACCCACCTACATTTTGACAAAGGTGAGGTAATTCTGAAGGTTGACATAAAAAACGCCTTCAATTCGGTGAACAGGGACTCCTTGTTAATAGAAGCTAAAAAAGAATTAAGTACCCCAAACAGTTAGTTTTCTTTAGCAATGTTGCAGACACCCATCTAAATTACTATATCGGGACAACCTTTTGAAATCTGCTGTTGGCTGTCAACAAGGTGACCCCCTCGGGCCAGTCATTTTTAGTTTAGCTATCCAGCCAATTGTTCGGCGGCTAAATTCAAAAAAGTTTGGTATCTTGATGATAGAACCATGGGATGCGATGTAAATTACATTTTAAAAGATCTAAATTTCTTAAAAAAATTACTTCATTCAATTGGCCTCGACCTCAACGTTTCAAAATGCGAAATATATATAGCAGACAGTACCGATAGACAACGGACTCTTTCAAAATTTAACGCAATAGCCACTTTTTTTAAAATAACCCCTCCCGCTCTGGGCTGAGCAGGAGGGAGTGTCAGACTTTTACTGACTAAAACCCATCCATGTTCCTTCCTTTGCCCTTTGTGTTCCAGGGCCGCGGTATCCCTTCCGAACAGTCCCGCAACCCTGGCAGGCGCAATAGCCCCTGTCATCAAAATTATAGAAAAAAGCTCTCTTCGTCTCCTTGTATTTTCGATCTTTGAAAAATTTCAATGATGTGACGAGCCGCTCTGCAGAGTAGTTCAGAACAATTTACTGAACACGTCTGCTACTACTGCTGAGCGTGCACGTCTGCTGGCTGTGGGTGAGTGGGAGTCGGGTCTTTGGCTTCACGCACTACCGTAGTCGAAAATAGGCACGTTGTTCGACGACACTACTTTCGCCTCGCTGCTTCTCTACGGCTAGGTGCCCCATGTTGTTCTCTGGTGAAGTAAAGTCAACAGTCATGGACACCACGGCCTCTCATGCAGCCGAAGTGCGGGCCGTTTTGCACGGCACGCGAACTAAAATGACAACATCCGACGAGCTATTGTCACCGTCGGCGTTCCAGCTACAACTTCTGTATTTTAGAACCCAATGGTTTGGCATGGGACGATGGCAAGAGACCGGATGGCATGTCTTCGTTTCCTTGGAAGATGGGTAGGCCTTTAGTGTGGGACGCAACTTGCGTCGATACTCTTGCGCCATCCCATCTTCAAGCTCATACTGCTGTGCTGACACTGCCGCTGCGGCTGCAGAGAACCTCAATCGGCGTAAATATAGAAACCTTATTGGTAACTATATTTTCGAGCCCTTTGGGGTTGAAACTCTAGGACCGTGGGGTCCAAGTGCTCACAGCTTTTTCAAGGACATTTCAAAACGCTTAGTTGACACTTCCCGTGACCCAAGGGCTGGCTTTTACCTTAACCAAAGGCTTAGCATTGCCATACAACGTGGCAATGCCACGAGTCTCTTGGGTACATTACCAGTTGACTGCGTCGAGGAGGAGTTTTTGACGCTATTTTTTAAGCTTATTCTTAAGTTATTTTCTTTAGGTTATTTTAATTTATAAATTGTAATGTCTACAGCAGGACCCTTCACGAAGCCGTCAACCAAGCATTATATACATTAAACTAAGTAACTTTACTCAACAATTATTGCTGGGAAACGACTTTTTTTTGGGGTGAAAGATCACGTTTTACAGTAGGACTCAATGTAACGCACTCAAAACAATGTGCTGATGGATGGATTGAATAGTACGTGGAGGTGTTTAAAGAAAAAAAATACATATTAAAAAAGTATTTAAAAAAAAAGTTGTGAAAAGTTGGCATTTGTAATGTCCATTGTAATGTACCGGCACGATCCACAAACATCAGCTTAGTTTTAGCTCGGTTGATATGGAGTCCATATTTTATACTCACTGTTTGTACTCTTTGCAGAAGCTCAGCGAGTTCTTTTTCAATTGCCCCTATGATAGTGGTGTCATCTGCAAAGCGTGGAATATTATTGAGGTGTCCTCCAACCAGTATGCCTCCATTCCAACCTTCCAATACTCTTCTCATAATATGTTCGCCCACGAGGTTGGACAGTTGGGGTGAGATCTTCGGTTTTCCGTCAAGATACAGGTTTTGTACAAGGAAAGTCAAGTGTTACGATATTCCAATCTCTTTTATGACGCTAAACATTTTCTTCCAGTTGATACAATCAAAAGCCTTGGCATAGTTGATTAAACGTAAAGCCATCGGTACGTTAAACTCGCGAGCCTTCTCGATTAACTGTCTCATGTTTAGGATCTGCTCGCGAGTAACCCCTGACAAACCCTGCCTGCTCTTTTACTGACTGACTCACCTATCAACGCACAGCCCAAACCGCTGGGTCTACAGATTCCAAATTTGGCAAGTAGGTTCCTTATGTGGTCTAGGGGTGCACTAAGAAAGGATTTAGTAGTGCTCCAGGTGCTCCTCTTGATAAATGAGTAGAAACGGGTTTCAGGTTTTTTTCAGAATTCAACGCCTTTTTTTTGTTTTTTTTTTTTTTTATTCGGATGGGAAATGTTCAAATTACTCCTCTCGCTCTGGGCTGAGCAGGAGGGAGTGTCAGACTTTAACTGACTAAAACCCATCCATGTTCCTTCATCGCCCTTTGTGTTCCGGCGCCACGGTAACTCTTTCGAACAGTCCCGCAGCCCCGGCAGGCATCGGCCCTTGCGGACCCCTACCTGTTGCTAACATCTCTTTGAGGCGCGCGTGGAACGCGAAAGCGCCGTCGACACGGCCCGTCGTCAAAAGACGGACGGCCGGCGAGCTAGCCCTTAGCTCACCGTCTACAGGCCCGCACCTACGGTGGCCAGGGGCCACCACGTGGCCCCCGACGCCCGGTGCGTCTCCCGCGGTGGCTGGGACGTGAGGTTCTCTCCCTCTCACGTTCCGCCGCCTCCTTCGCTAGCATGACTGCTTCGCAGAAGGAGGCGACGGCGTCCCATTCCCTCTCGCTCCGGACCATGGATTGAACCAGGGCCGAATGCGAGAGGTCGCCGCCGCCGATTGCCGCTACGAGGACACGGCGGTGCTCCACCCACGCGGGGCAGACCTCCACCGTGTGCTCCACCGTGTCCTCCTGTCGATCCTCACAGTGGTAACACCTAGGCGTTTCCTCCCGCCCGATCCGGTGCAGGTACCTCCCGAAAAAACCGTGTCCGGTGAGGACCTGCGTCAGGCGGAAGGCGAGGCCACCGTGGCGCCTCTCTAGCCACTCCTCAAAGAGGGGACTTACCGCCACTATTGTGGCGTGCCCTGCACGGGGTTGCGACAGTCGCTCTCTCCATGTCGCCATGAGATCACGCCGGAAGTCTGTCCGCTGAGCGACAATTTGCCGCGGCAGCGGAGTTTCCCCCCGGCGTAGTGCCTCCACGCGCCATTCGTGCAGGCGCGCGAGGGCTATCGCCTCCAGATCCCATGGCGGCAATCCAGCAAGGAGGCTCGCCGCCTCGCGGGAGATCGTGCGGTACCCCGGTATCAGCCTTACGGCTATCACCCTTTGGGGCGCGTTCAGATAGTGGGCGGCTTGCCGCCTCAAAGAACGCGCCCACACCGGGGCCCCGTAAAGGGCCTTGGACCGCACGACTCCCGCGTAGAGCCTCCAGCAGGAGGTGTTTGGACCCCCCAGGTAAGGCAAGAGCTGCTTGAAGGCAGCCCCGGCCCGTTCCAGTTTGGGGGCCAAACGTCGGAAATGCTCCACGAAGTTCCACCGGCTGTCGAGGACGAGGCCCAGGTACTTCAACGTCGGCTCGACGCCGATGGGAACCCCTCCTACCGTCAGCATGGATCCCGACGGTGGCGCATTCCGAGGCCCATGAAAGCACATGGCCTCGGACTTGTGCAATGCCACCTCGAGACCCAAATGCCGGATCCTCTCCACGACTATCGCAACCCCGCGTGTCATCAGCTCGGCCGCCGCCTCGTACGACCTCCCTTGCGCCAGCACTAGCGTGTCCTCGGCGTAGCACGCTGCGCTGACGCCGTCAGGGAGCTCGGCGCGCAGCACCCAGTCGTAACCGATGTTCCACAAGGGCGGCCCTAGAACCGATCCCTGCGGAACACCGCACGACATCTCTCGCCGGTTCCACTCTCCGCTGCAACCAGGGTAGATGACGTACCTATCCGTCAGGTAGTCCCCGACCACACGACGAAGGTAGGTCGGCACCCGGTGATACCGGAGTGCTTCCCTAATGCAGCTCCAGGGCATGGAGTTGAAGGCGTTGGCGATGTCAAGAGACACCGCCAAGACAACCCCACCCCGGGACACCACATACCCCGTCGTGAGGGCTCTCACGCGCATAATGGCGTCCACCGTCGAGCGCCCCCTGCGGAAGCCAAACTGGTGTTCCGAAAGATCCGGCCCCATCCCCGCCAGGTGCCCGGCGAGGCGGTTGGCAATGACTCTTTCAAAGAGTTTGCCCACCTCGTCGAGCAACACGATGGGCCGGTATGCGGACGGAGAGTCCGTAGGGCGCCCCGGCTTTCGGATGAGGACCAGCTTCCCCGTCTTCCAACGAAGCGGGAACTGGCCTCTCTCCAAGCATGCGCATAGGAGCCCCTCCAGTTGGGGCCCGAGAGCCTGCAAGGCCAGGACCCAGGCTTTGCCAGGTAAGCCGTCGGGTCCTAGGGCGGCAGTTTTGGCCTTAAGCCTGCCTACCGCCACTCTCAGGTCTACCCCAGTCACCTCTGGAATGTTGTTATCGTCATTTGTGTGGTCCGCTTCCGGCACCGCAAGCGGCGGAGCCATGGGTGGTGGAGGATGTTCCCCTCACGAAGGGAACAGAGCGCTCACCACGTCCTCCACAAGCTCAGGCCGGAGACTCTGGCCGGGGGCCCTGGTGCGGAGTTTGTCCCGCACCATCTTATAAGGGTGCCCCCACGGATCTCCGTCAAGAGTCTCCAGCATCTCCTCGCGGGCCAGATCCTTGGCCCGCAGGACAGCCTCTTGGAGGGCGGTGTTCGCCGCTCTGTATCCCTCATACAGCTACGCCTCAATGGCTGCCGCATCCGGAGGGCGAATGCGCAGCCTGCGATGCCTGGCGTACAGGTGTCGCGCGGCGACGCACGCCTCGCGGAGAGACGTCAGCTCTCGCGACCACCAGTACACCTTACGCCGGGCGCTTTCTGACCGAATCCGGGGCATTGCCACGTCACATGTATCGGACATGGCCTCCTGGAACCAACCCGCCTCATTGTTCACGTCGGCAGGCCTCACCGGTGATGTCACCCAGGCCTGCACGATCCAGGCTTCCAAGAGGAGCTCCCGGTCCAGCTGCTTCAGCGCCCATCGCGGACCACTCGGGGTCTGTAGGACCGGCGCACTTTGGGGTCTGGGCTCCAGCAGCTTCACCTGTGCTGAAACCCAGCCCACCAGTAGCCTTCGGCCCTCCACAATAGTCTTTGCCGCCGTCACAGGGCAGCTTACCATAACAGTTCGCATACCCGAGGGGTCCAGACGTCGGGCGCCGCTCCGCAGAGCACCCTCCAGACCTGGCGACGGCGGCCACCACCTCCTCCTCGGTCACCAAGTCGTCCAGACCCAGGATGCGCAGGTCTACGCATCTAACGGGCCTGGACAATCGGGCCTCGTCCGCGTTTAGGGACGCTCTGAGCTTCTCAGCCAGAGCGTCAGCCGACGAGCCACTGGCTTCGGGGATCTCCAACATCCGAGCCGTTGCGTGACTCTAAGAGAATGCAACCCCTAAAAGGGGAAATGGGGCGACAAAGTCTGAAAAAAAAAGTAAAAAAGTCAGGTGTATTACAAAAACAACGATTTTAAGATTTAATGTGGCGGACTGTCGGCGGGTGTCGATTCCGAGATTATCAGGGGTCATTACGAATTTGGCATTTATTTTGAGATCCAGAAGATGGCGGATTCGACTTCTATACAGGATTATTGTTGATTTATTGTGAAGATTGTGATGACGATGATGATGATTGTGATTACGATGATGATGATTGTGGTTACGATGATGATGATTTTGATAACGATGATGGTGATTGTGATAGTGATTGTGATAGTGATTGTGATATTGATTGTGATAGTGATTGTGTTAGTGATTGTGATATTGATTGTGATATTGATTGTGATTGTGATTGTGATAGTGATTGTGATTGTGATAGAATAGAATAGAATAGCATTTATTTGCAAATATGGGTTATACACAAGTAGATAGTAGTCGATTTTCATCAGAGTTCTGCCATATTTCACCATTTGGCATGCAAACATTATCATTTTATAAAATTATTAAAATTTAAATTTTTATACATTAAATTAATAAATGAATTAAATAAAAGTAATTCACTAAATAAAATTAATAAAATTCAAATGTTCATTAAAAATATCAACTTAATTATTAAATTATACATACGTTAAATAAAATTGTCAATAATTTAAATTGTCAGTATAAAAAGTAAGCTAGCGATTGTGATAGTGATGTTGATAGCGATAGTTATTGTGATAGTGGTTGTGATAGTGATAGTGATATTGATAGTGATTGTGGTTGTGGTTGTGATAGTGATTGTGATAGTGATAATGCCGGTGATAGTGATGGTTATTGTGACAGTTATGGTAATTGTGATAGTGATGGTGATTGTGATTGTGATGGTGATTGTGATTCTGTTTATTTTGAGATCCCGAAGATGGCGGATTCGGCTTCGATACTGGGTAAAAAACGGTTCAGTAAATCACGAGAAACAGCTTGGCCACTCTTTTATACATATGTAGCTTCCTAGAACGCAGGGGTCTTGATAGGCTGGATAGTAGCTTTACTTAATTCATCAACGATCAGATCACCCCGCCGGGGGTGATGACAATAGATTTTGCTATTGGGACTGCTGTCTGTTCGTTGAAGGGTTAATGATAGGTTATTTTGGTGAACGTAGGCACATGATTTAACATGTTAAGTATGATTAGAATTGTATAGTATCTCGTGTCACATTGTTTGATAGCGAAGTCCTCCGAAACGGTTTGACCGATTTAACCTGGATTAACATGCAGGATACTATTTATCCCTTTAGTGTGATCCAGTGGGACAGTTACCGAACATAACGCAGGCGAAGCCGCGGGCAACAGCTAGTTATCTAGAAACAAATCCAGTTTTGTTTTTTTTTTTATTCCAAATACTATGTACATTATATACAGACTACAAATAGAACTAAAATAATGCTAAAAAGAAGACTAAAACTAAGTTCCTACATATATACAACGACGACAATAGGACACTTAGGCGTCTCCTCCCCATCGATGTCATCCGGAAACGTGCCCAGAAGACTGGCAGCATTGCCATGTGGAATGGCAATGCTAATTCTTTGACCAAAGAAAGAGCCAGCCCTCTGGTCACGCAAAGTGTCGACCAGTCGGCGAGATATTTCCTTAAAAAGGAGACGCGCACTCGGGCCCCCCATGACCCGAGCGTTTCGACCCCAAACGGCTCAAAACTGTAGTTACCGATAAGGTTACAGTATTTGCGCCGCTTGAGGATTTCAGCAGCCGCAGCAGCAGCGCCCGCACAACCACGGCGCTTGCAACGTGAGATGGCGCGAGGGTGTCGACACAGGTTGCGTCCCACACCAAAGGCCTACTCACCTTCGAAGGCACCAACGTCATGCCGTCTGGTCTCTTCCCATTGTCACGTACCAAGCCATTTGGTTCTAATACCGCTGGTACGCCGGCGATTATCATTACATTCTGAGTTTGAGTGTTGTTGCAAAGCCATGGGACCACTGTCAAAGTTATCTAGATCATCTGTAAAGGTGCCTTGCCTTCTGTTGACGAAATCAAAACTATTGAACACAAATGAGGGTCTCTTCAGATTGTCTATTTCAGTACTAAGCTCCAGCACCTGGTTCCACGTGGCACAATAATTTTTAAGTAAATTTATAACAGACTGCAGCACTAAAATATCTTTTATCTACACCTGTGCTATAAATCCTCTATAAAAGTATCTGCAACAGTTAGCTTATTGCCAAAATTAAAACCATATCATAGTAACCATAATATCATCCAAACGGGTTTTATAACACCCGTTTGGATGATGGATGTTGTACTAAATTTCATCATGCAACTCATTTCAAAGAAAGAACATTGCCATGCAGACGCGTTTCACAAAAAAAACTTATAGTCTAATTCGAATTCTCGTCTTGTCCCGCCATTTTTGTTCGATATTAGTATTGCACTAAGTACTTTGTTGTTTATAAAAATGAGTGATACAAGCTTTGATACCACACCACCAGATATTTCTAATGCCGCAAAAGACATTTCTAACCAATTAGTACCAGAAAAGTCGAGAAAACAATATAAAAAGGCGTACCAAGATTTATGAATTGGAAAATATCAAAGAGGAAGGAAGAGAAGATGTCTTGTGCTATTAGTATATTTATCAAGAGATAACAGAAACATTTAAATATAATAATTACCTATACATAGTTTGTTTGTATTCAATACTCAGCAATTAAACTTTCCATGAATTTACATAGACTTCTTGCAACACTACAACACCCTATGGTTTCAGCACCTTTTATGGAAGATTCATATCATGGATGTAGATAATAAGTCTTGTATGCAACTGTACATAATTAGATATTAAAACACTCATGTGATACTACATATATTATAAACCCATATTCTGTTTTAATACCCCTTATTATACAACAGTTGCATAAATAACTACCTATTAGTAACTTAGTTGTGTCGATGTGGTCAAACGAAATCGGTGGTAGTTTTTGCAGGTCTCTAAACGAAGATGGGGACTAACTCAGGGTCAGTAAGGTTTAGGAGGCATATGATAGCATCAATGTCTCGAGCACTTTTTCCTTTGTTTTTACGCTTTTTTCGTTTTGAGTTTGGGACTGACTTAAAGAGCAGTATTTTGGCCGTCACAATGTCACTGTCGGTAAAACTTTCACTGCATTTTGTATTGTATTGTATTGTTGAGGGCTCCCTTTTCCGCATTTAGACTCAAAGGCGGTTCAGTGGGACGGTTGGCTACATGAGCCAACCCAGCTCCTTCCAGAAGCTCAGAAGTCTCCTGGGACATTCATAGGCTTCTAGGAGCGAACTCGGACTGCCGAGGTTTTGTGCCCGTTGGTCAGCAACCCCCTTACATTCCAGGATTACGTGGGCTGCCGTTTCATCCGCGCTAAGGCAGCCCCTGCACAGCGGGCTGTCCGTCGCGTTGAGGGTGAACAGATGTTTGTTGAGTGGGCAGTGGCCTGTGAGCATACCCACCACAATTCGGAGGTCCGTTCGTTGGAGACTGAGTAGTCTGCTAGTCAGTCGCGGTGTTAGTGCAGGTACCGCCTCTTTAGACTGTCTACAGTTGTTTGTAGTTGCCCAGCGGGCATTGTGTTCTGTTTGGGTTAACAGACGCATCCAGGTCCTGATCTGACTGAATGGAACCGGCAAGTGAGGCTCGGGGCCGGCCACAACCCCTTCCGAGCTCCTCCTTGCAAGCTCGTCTGCTGCATTGTTACCCAATGATCCACTATGCCCCTTGATCCATTGCAAGGTGACCCTGTTGTGGTCGGAAATGGTTTGCAATGCTAGGTGACATTCATAAATAAGGCTGGAAGACATAATATTACTGTCTAGTGCCATTAGGACAGCCATGCTATCGGAGAGAATTCTAATACCGCGATTGGAAATCTTTCTTTTAATGACTGCGTTGGCAGCTTGGGAAATCGCTACACATTCACATTGGAATAAGAAGCTTTGTTCCCCTAGCGATAGTGATATTTTGATATTGAGATCCATGGAGAAAACACCAGCACCAGTACCGGTTTTGGTTTTTTACTTTCACTGCATATCCGAGTGAGGGACACTTCATCCATAACATCCGCCCTGTTCTGAATAAACGCTAGTCTCGTTTATTACTACATATTAACAGTTTACACATTTCACAATATTCAAATTCGGTTATTTTCTTCAACAAGATTACAACGATTACTTTGTGATTGGAGCCTTCTTTTAAGCAAACAATGCCTGTATTGGAAGACTCTGCTCTTCCGTAACAAAAGAAAGAAAAATATTAATAACATATACAGCGTGTAACAAAAAGGGTATAATCATATGGAATACTGTGGTACGGACCATCAAACTGAAGAACTTTCTCTATGGGACCACCATCGAAATCGTAAAAAAATAATCAGCTGTCCTATACAAAATTTCAATACCTACTCGACCCAAATGTATGGGACAGCTGATTATTTTTTTACGATTTCGATGGAGGTCCCATAGAGAAAGTTGTTCAGTTTGATGGTCCGTAACACAGTATTCCATATGATTATACCTTTTCTGTTACACGCTGTATTAACATAGATAAAACAAGATTTGCAAGTTTATGTGTGTGTGTCTGTTTGTGTTTGTGCGCCTGTGTGAGAGAACAAGTTATGTCGTAGGTTTCAAGAGTTCTTCCGTTTCCTCATAAGTAAGCGGTTTGATCCATTTAAGTATCATTTTTTTACACTCATAATATTGGTTTATATATATATTTCTTTATTTTATACAACCAAGCAGACCGTGTATTGAATTGCATGGAGGCAACCAATGTTTTTGTTATACATATTGATATCTGACGCCATTGCACTGAAACAAAGTTGACACGCTAGTAGTACGAACGCTCACATTCTCGCGCGAACGACGACTAAACTGTTAATGAAAAACGTGATAGCGGGTGATATAAATATTAACATTAGGCCTAAAGATGCAGAATTGGCTCATGACCGAAAAAACCGAAATAGTTAAGTTGTCGGCCTATGGCATATTACCTGGTCATACCCTACCCACCAGAGAACTGAACTGCCTGGACCACTTCATGTTGCGAATTCATAAAAAGAAGACATCAGCTTCAATTGCTATCTTACAAACAACCATTACTGACCACTACACTACGTTTATATCACTTTCTAAAATAAAAAACAAAGCGGTTACAAATAAAACTTCTACTAATACAAATTTTGAACAAGCACTAAAATATCTACAGGAAAAGAATCTTGCCGAGTTGTTATTTTGTAATAATACAAATCTCCTAACTGTCTTACTCATACAGAAACTGACTGACACTATTAATAACGCTTTTTCCGGCCCCTGCATGGGCCCGATGTAGACCTATCAGCTTCCGTAGCATCACCAGCGTCCATTGATTACAATGCCACGTGAGAGCGGACTTTATACAATAAGTTGCTTTTTTTTCCTTTTAGTAATTTGGGTTATAGCTTACTCATGTTTGGTCCCATAGTAAAAGTGGTTTGTTACAATGAGTACAATGACCCCTTCAAAGAATTTAAACGACATAAATTTAACATTGTATAATTATAATAAGTAGAATCAGAAAAGCGTGATCACATAAACTGTTTGACCCATAAGTCTATTGACCTTTAGGTACACCAAGTGGGTTGTATGTTTATTGTATTGACGCACTTAAAATAATTTTAGTTTGTAGTATTCACAAATTATAAATAAAATTACATTTTACATTCTAGTGTCATAGCATTTTATCGACAAGCATTGTTAGACACTAGGTAAACATGACCTGGATATTGTGTTATTTTTGCAATGAAGCACTTCGTTGCGGTTAGGTAGATAGCGGCTATTGGGCTTGCATTTCATCGTTTCCAATATTTTATTTCCGATAATGTTGATTGTAAGGTGTACCTTTGTTTGCCCGCAGGCGGACGGAAGCGCGCCAGGCGCGGGCGGTGGGTGGTGAGCCCATGCCGCCTCCCCACCATGAGCAACGCGTCGGACGCGACGGACGCCGGCTGCGACTCGGACGTGGGCGTGGCGCCTGCCGACCAGCTCTTCCGCTTTGTGGTTCACGGCGTGCTGCTCAACGCTATAGGCGCGGGTGGGCTGCTGGGCAACGCGCTGTCCGTACTGGTGCTGTCACGCCCGCAGATGCGCTCCAGCATCAACTGCCTGCTGGTGGGGCTGGCGGCCTGCGACACCGTGCTTATCCTCACGTCCGTGCTGCTGTTCGGGCTCACAGCCGTGTTTCCGTACACCGGCCACCTGCGCTACTACTACTACCACGTCTGCCCGCACATCACGCCCTACGCTTACCCTATCGCCAACGCGGCGCAGACCATGTCCGTGTATCTCACGCTCATCGTGACGGTGGAGCGCTGGGTTGCGGTGTGCCACCCCTTCCGCGCCAAGGCGCTATGCACGTCGTCGCGTGCGCGCTGGTACGTGCTGGGCACAGCGGCCTTCGCGCTCGCCTACAACGCGCCCAAGTTCTTCGAGGCGGAGGTCATCGAGCGCTTCGTGGACGGTGAACCCGTGTACTGCGTCACCGCCGACCTGGACTTCCGCACCGAGTCTTACATCGTGGTGTACATCCACTCCCTGTACATGATCGTCATGTACATCGTGCCCTTCTCGGCGCTGGCGGCGCTGAACGCGTGCATCGTGCGGCAGGTGCGGCGCGCGCAGGCCGAGCGTGCGCGTTTGTCGCGCGTGCAGCGCCGCGAGCTCGGCTTGGCCACAATGCTGCTGGTGGTCGTGCTAGTGTTCTTCCTGTGCAACCTGCTGCCGCTTGTCACCAACTCGTTTGAAGTTTTTCTGGGCGACCAGTTCGACAAGCTAGACCCACTCGTCAAGACGAGCAACTTGCTGGTCACCATCAACAGCAGCGTCAATTTCGTCATCTACGTAATATTTGGCGAGAAGTTCAAGCGAGTATTCCTGAAAATGTTTTGTGCGGGAGGCATGCGCACGCGCGGAGGCACTCGCGACTCTCCGGAGCACACGCGCGACGACTCGTTCGCGTCGTGCGGGGAGCGCGTCTCGCTGCGGCTCGCGCGCAATGGCACGCTGCGGCGTTCGGAAGCGCGCAGCTCGCGCGGTGCCAGTATCCCGAGTGGCGCCGGGAGGCCGCGGCGTGCGCCCTCACCCGCGCCCACCGTGTATTACCCGGCGCCGAGCACCGAGCTCACGAGCACGACGGACGCGCGCTGGAACGGCAGCGCGCGCGCTCACTTCTAACAGCGAACGCGCGCGCCGCCTGCCGCCGCGCACATCCCCTCGCGCGCCTCGCACGCCCTCTAGAGGCTTGCGCTGGGTGCTCTCTGTGCTGTTCAAACATGTGTGTAATCATAAACAGTCTTTGTGCGGTGTGACCTGAACGACACCTAACTGTGTTTTGGTAATGAAAACGGTACTACGGAAATGATTGACACTATCTAATAGCCATTTGACTTTCATATGAAACTATTGCTCCAATGATAATATTCCTTGTCTGTACATATATGTTAATATAAATCTTGCTAAGGTGACTACGAATTACTAAAATGTAACGTTAATGATAATAAAAGTTTTTGTAAATAAATTAAGTAGAAACTATAATTACCGAATTGTACCTAAGAATGCGGTGAAGAGGCGTTCGAGACGCATCGCCCCGCCTGCGCGCTGTGGGCGTGTGACGGTAACACAGCGAGTCGGCAACATTCGCGAATAAATCTACAAATAAAATGTCATTTAATGTCTTTGTGTGTTCATTGTTAGTGCCACCCTCTTCCAGTTTCCTCCGTCATGTTGCTGGATCACGAAGCCAAGCTCATACTATAGCGTGGGTGGACCCAAGTGCGGCGCATTACATAAATGCGCCGAACCAGATGAAGGCGAGCTTGCAGTACAATGTGTAGCTATGAACGCACGACCTCACCGCCAGCAGCGAGACGAGCGAAGCGTCGCGCGGTACGGTGCGGTGGGGCGCTTAGCTATGCCACAGCGTAGCGTAATGCAGTTGGTAAATCATGTTCGAACGTATTTGGATTATATTTTCGTGAATTGGTAGTTAATGGGTAGGTAGGGAAAAGGAAATGAAATAGTGCGTACAATGGGGTATTCTCCTGAAAAAAAAAGCTACTTAGCCCGTCAGTTAGATTATAAAAAACTATCGCATACGTATTTTTCTTTTGTCATGTAAATGAACAAAAAAACTTTTTTGCAAAAAATAAAACTGACTTCAAAAACAAAAAAGTAAAAAATAATAAAAAAAATAATAGCTTCAGTAGTCGGTGACTTTTGTTAGTTTGATTCCAAAAAAGTTTTTTTATTAGGGTTTCGTAGACGAAAGGCAAAAAACAGAACCCTTATAGATTCGCCATGTCTGTCTGTCTGTCCGTGTATGTCACAGCCACTTTATTCCGTAACTATTAGGACTACACAGTTGAAACTTAGTAGGTAGATTATTCTGTGAACCGCTTTTCGATTTTATACAAAACTAGCTGTTGCCCGCAACTTCGTTCGCGTTGAAATTTTCGTGTGTATGTGTGAGACTGCCTCGTTGGTCGAGTGGTCGTAAGCGCGACTACTAAGCATGAGGTCCTGGGAAACCTTCCCGGGCGGGGCAGAGTTAAAAAAATGTTTATTACGTTAGGCAATTTTGGCGATTCATAACATTAAACAATAATATAAAAATAATTTATTTATTCACGAATTTGAGACAACCATACAGAGTAACTTAATAATAAACACAAAAAACGGTAATTTAAAAAATTAAAAAACCCGACTGCGTAAAAAAAAAGCATAGAACATAGCGACTTAAACAGTCGGGACCCATTATTGGGACGATTTAAGCCGGTCTATATAATTATGTTAATGGGTCCCGACTGTTAAGTCGCTATGTTCTATGCTTATTATTTTATTTTATTTTTTTACGCAGTCGGGTTTTTAATTTTTTTTAAATTAAGTACCATTTTTTTGTTTGTTTTATTATTGAATAATTTTTATTTTGATATACCCAGTGTCACTCTCACAGAAAATACGAATCTAACGACACCTCTCAATCTTATACATACATACATACTCTCGATAAACATAACCCTCCTTCTGGCGCAGTCGGGTAAATAGACAGATCGTAGAATGTGAATTGGTGCAATGTAAAGATGGTTTAGCTATCTTTAGACTGATTCGCCCTATCCCCTCGTACTAGTATAAAACTGTACGAGTATCACGAACGGATAGTCTTCCTCAACCTTTTTTTTTTTTTTTTTTGTTTGTTTTGGCAGGAGTATGAAATCCCCACGGACACCTCGACTGCCCCACAGATTGTGTGACAGTCGAGGTAGTGCCGGACTCGAACCGGCTAAAACCACACTCCTGCCCCGCCAGTGTCCCTCTAACATTATCAGAGACCTTGTTTGCGGAGGGTTTGTCTTATATAACGCCAAATTTTAGGAGGCCGAATAGACCACGCTCTATTTATAAATATTTTGCCTTGATCATTTTACAACTGTTAATTGAACATTCATTTATTTATTTACCTTTAGGTTCTGTGTAATTATGTTTTTCTTATATTGTTACTGTTTATTTTACTTCATATTTACTAGTTTGTGAGTTTCTACTATTATTATATTCTACAAGAAAGTTAGAAAATAGGAATAATAGATTTATTCCTATTTTCTTAAACTATTTATTTCAATTAGAACTACTTTATTATTTCAAAGTTTTGCCCTTTATTTTATAACCCTTGCTATAAAGCCGTTTCATTTGACTGATATCTGTACTTTATACTTAGTATATGGTTAAATATCAAAGAAATTAGATCCAATAGGATTATGGCTATCTTTAGCACCAAGTTCAACGCAACTTAGCGATTCCACTAGGACTAACTTCGGATCTCGTATAACCTGGGCCAGTTTCTCATGAAACTGGCTCCAGTTACTGTTTTTACTTTTGCCAATCCTAGTGGTTCGATTAATGCGTCTGCCATCTGGTTGCGTCGAATTGATAGTCCTTTCGATGTACTTAGAAGTGGGCGCACCGACAACTTTAGCAATAAGCTATTGATGCTCTGGCGAATGCGTCCCACTTCCTTCGTACCGGGCATTCATTGCTGAAAGTATTGTGCCGGTGTTCCCCCAGCTTGGCTCTGGTGCAGTTCACGCACACCGCTGCTTCGCCAATGAGTTTGTCTGGGCAGTCCACCCTTAAGTGTGGACCGCCGCAGTGGCTGCACAGGTCGGCTGGCTCCGTGCAGAGACGTTTTCCATGACCGTATGCTAGGCAGCGGGTACACTGCACCAGAGGCGTCTGGTCCTCGACGCGCACTCTCTGGAGGTCAATGCGAAGCTTGCCTCCTTCGAGTGCCCTCCTCCAGATCGTGGGGGACACACTCAGCACAATGCTGTTGACGTGCGGGTTCCTGGTTTTCCTCCTAAACTTCACGGACATTCTTTGTTCCCTGTCGCCGAGGTCGTGAAAAATCTCCCGGTTCTGGTTCCTAAGGGCTTTGAGAACTTCTTCGTCGCTGTGTACTGACAACACGTCCCTAAGAACCAGAAGCGGGTCTCGGTTCGTCACTTCCTCGACGACAAGGTTCCCTCCGGCCGCCTCTAGTCGCTCCTTAATATTTCTTCTCTCCTCCTTGGTGGCACAACCCATTAATATTTTTCGGTCTTTTGCTTTCCGCACCTTTTCCACTCGCACCCAACCCTCCTTCGCGTCCACCGCTTTCCTGACTCTTTCCAGAATCTCGTCCCCCGTGTCCATCTCCTGTGTTGAGGAAACAACTACGGAATGCAGTGTGGCTCGCTCCGGGGCCTGTGCCTTGGTATGGCTCTTGGTCACGGCTGCGACACTCGCGTAAGTTGTCTCCCCAACGCACTCCTTTCTAGCCAGACTGTCTCGCAACTTGACCAATTCCTCGGAGTTCTCCTTTATTAAGGAAATGTGCTCCTTTATTGTCTTGACAAGTTCAGTTTGGCTAACAAGACTCTCAGGATTGGACAGGGGACCATAGTCAGCAGTGGGCACGGGTGCTGGTACGGCTACAGGTGCGAGAGGAGCCTTGTCTTGCTCCGACTCCTTCACCAGCTCAAAAAGTCTGTTTATGGCCTCGAGCACCGCAGTCTTTATGTCAGTCCTGAGGTTACGAGAGTTGCCCAAATTGAGCTTTGCTTTATTTAGGCAAGCTCTCGCCTCCGCAGTGCGACTGCGGTACCCAGCCTCAGGCTTCTTGAGTGGTGCTGAAGCGTCCACGGGGGCTCGGCGCGTCCCCGGAGTGGCAGGATCCTTCTGGGGCGCGGAGGCAGTGTCATCTCCGAAGGAGATTCTCCTCCTAACGTAAGCAGGTGAAGGGCCCGCTTTCTCCGACGATCGCGGCGAGCCTCCGGAGCCCAACGTCCTCAAGGTAGCGGATGGGGTGCGGAACATGTTTATATTATACGCGCAAGATATAACTGGACTGGACCCCTGTAAAGAGGGGGTCGAGACAACAATATCTGCTCGAGAGGAGAGTGAGCGACACTGGTACTTATGTGACCCTGTAAAGGGGGGAACACAGTAAGTAATTATAAAATCAGTTAAAATATAAAAATGTCATAAAATTAGAGTCGCTCATTCACGAACGACTGTCACAATAAAATTAGAAATTAAAATAAAACTCCTAAAAAATAAAATTAAATGACTAAAGAAGATTTTTCACACTTCATCAGTGTCGTTTTATGGCGAGATTTCCCTAAAAACCCTTCGGCAAGTATTTTAAAAAAGCAAAAGAATATAAAATCTCGCTGCCCTCCCGACGCCCACATCGTCGTGGAGGGCGTGCGGATAGGGGTCTAGCCCCAGATGAAATATCTTGGGCTGATGCTGGACGACAGGTGGCGCTTCGGCCCGCATTTCAGCGGGCTGTCGACGCGCCTGTTGAAGGCCGCGGACGCCCTCTCGTGGCTCCTTCCAAACCTGGAGGGCCCAAGGCGAAATGCCGGCGCCTCTATGCCGGCATCTTAGCATGGCCCTATACGGGGCCCCCATCTGGGCGGACTCCCTTCATAGGAGGGAGAATGCGACCGCCATCCGCAGGCCCCAGCGGGCCATTGCACAGCGGGTGGCGAGGGCCTACCGCTCAGTGGGCTTCTCGGCGGCGTGCGCTCTGGCCGGCACCCCTCCTTGGGAGTTGGAGGCTTGGGTGCTCGCCAGAGTGTACGAATGGACGGCGCGCCGGAAGGCGCTCGGGGAGCGCCCCATGGGCGAAGAGCGGGAGGCCGTGCGGCGAGAGGCGAGGGACGCCATCGTCCTCCATTGGTCGGAGGACCTCGCCAGCGTCGCCTTTGGCCACCGGACGTTGGACGCGCTCGGTCCGGTCCTGCAGGGCTGGCTCGAGCGGTCCCACGGTTTCCTCTCTTTCCGTCTGGTGCAGGTGTTGTCCGGGCATGGCTGTTTCGGATCGCACCTGCACCGGATCGGGAGGGAGGAGACCCCGGCGTGCCACGACTGCGGCGCACCGGTGGACACGGCGCAGCACACCCTCGAGGTGTGCCCGGCTTGGTCCGAGCTGCGCCGCGGTCTCACCGCGGTGGTCGGACTGGACCTCTCGCTTCCCGGCGTGGTCGACGCCATGCTGGGGAGCGAGGAGGCCTGGTCAGCAGTCGCCTCCTTTTGCGAGGACGTAATGTCGCAAAAGGAGGAGGCGGAGCGCGCGCGGGAGGACGATCCTCTCGCTGCACCGCTCCGCAGATGAAGGGGTCGGAGAAGGCGCCGTCCTCTCCCTCCCCATGGTGAAGGGCGGGCGACAGGCGCGGGGGTGCCTTCGCCCGCATTGCACCCGTCACCTTCGTCTGTCATTCCCGACCCCCCACACCCGTGAGGGTGTGAGGGGTCCGCCTTGCAACCGTCGGCGGAGGACTGGATGTAAAGGCTATGCCGGTTTCCCAGTTCCCCGCCAGTCGGACGAAGCGGGAATGCCGCTGGGTCGTTTTAGTGGGTATACCGGGTCCGCCCGGGGAGTCCCACATACCCCTCCCATCCCCCGATGGGAGGGTATGCGTAATGCATTTTTTCCCAGAGTCAAAAAAAAAAAAAAGGGTTAGGTTAGGTTAGGTTTTTTTTTTTTTTGTTTTGGCAAGAGTGGGAAATCCCCACGGACACCTCGACTATCTCACGGCTGTGAGACAGTCGAGGTAGTGTCGGACTCGAACCGACTAAAACCCACTCCTGCCCCGCCAGTGTCCCTCTGACATGGTCAGAGACCTTATTCCGACTTTGAGTATTTGTTTTGGTGTTTTTATTTCATTTTATGTTGCTATAATTTTTTCTAAAGTTTTGTTCTGTTTTAATTTTATGATTTTTCCCTATTACTTTTAATATTTTGTTAAATTTATTGTTATACTCTATATTCTTCTACTCCATGCTTTCATCCTGTTAGGTTAGGTTAGGTTAGGTTAGGTTTCAGGAAGGCGGGGCGCCCAGCGGACTCGCCGTCCGCATACCGGCCCATAGTGCTGCTGGACGAGGTGGGTAAGCTTTTCGAGCGGATTATTGCTGCCCGCCTCGCCGGCCACTTGTACAGAGAGGGGCCGGATTTGGATGATAACCTGTTCGGCTTTCGGCATGGGCGCTCCACTGTGGACGCCATAATGCGGGTTAGAGTCCTGGCGGAGGAAGCGGTGTCCCGAGGCGGGGTGATGTTGGCGGTGTCCTTGGACATCTCCAACGCTTTTAACACCCTGCCTTGGAGTTGTATTCGGGAGGCACTGTGCTACCACAAGGTGCCCCCATACCTCCGCCGCATTGTTGGGGCTTATTTAGCGCAAAGGTGTGTCACCTACAGGGGACGCGACGGCGGAGGCCGGCGCGACATATCGTGCGGTGTTCCACAGGGTACGGTAGTGGGCCCACCCCTGTGGAACATCGGATACGATTGGGTGCTGAGAGGCGAGCTCCAACCGGGGGCGGCCCTGGTGTGTTACGCGGACGACACGCTGGTCACGGCCCGGGGGAGCTCGTACAGGGAGGCAGCGTTGCTGGCGACAGCTGCGGTCTCGCAGGTTGTGGGCCGCATAAGGCGCCTGGGCCTGGAGGTGGCCCTCGCCAAGTCGGAGGCCATGGTCTTTCACGGCCCCCGGCGGGCGCCGCCACCGGGAGCACATATTGTGGTCGGGGGGACCCAAATTGCTGTCGAGTCCACCATGAAATATCTGGGATTGGTGCTCGACAGCCGTTGGGACTTCGACCCCCACTTTCGGCGTCTGGCGCCCAAGTTGATGGGCGCGGCGGGCGCGCTCGCAACGCTGCTTCCCAATCTGGGGGGCCCGAGCACCGCCTGTAGGAGATTGTACTTGGGGGTTCTGCGATCCATGGCCCTGTACGGGGCCCCGGTGTGGGCCTCTGACCTGACGGCTGGCAGCATCGCGATGCTGCGAAAACCGCAGAGGGCGATGGCCGTCAGGTCTATCAGGGGGTATCGCACAATCTCCTACGAGGCGGCTTGTGCACTGGCCGGGTCGCCACCCTGGGACCTAGAGGCTAGGGTCCTCGCGTCACTGTACCGGTGGCGCGAGGAGGTGCGGACGCGGGGCCGTGAACCGATGCAGCGAGAGATCGATCTGCGTCGGTCTCAGCTCCGCGAGGTCCTGGTGGCGGAGTGGCGGGATAGGCTTTTGCGCCCTACCGCCGGCCTCCCTACCATTGAGGCGATCCGACCAGTGCTCGAGGAATGGCTCGAGAGGAGGCACGGCTCCCTGTCGTTTCGGGCGACGCAGGTGTTCTCGGGGCATGGTTGCTTCGGGAAGTACCTGTGTCGCATAAACAGGGAGCCGGACGCTCGGTGTCATCACTGCGTCCACTGTCTGGAGGACACGGCGCGGCATACGCTGGCAGAGTGTGCCGCATGGGAGGAGCCACGCCGTGCCCTCATAACAGAAGTCGGAACCGACCTGACGCTGCCGGCCGTTGCTCGTTCGATGGTCGGGAGCTCAGAGTCGTGGGACGCGGTGATCTCCTTCTGTGAAACCGTCACCTCACAGAAGGAGGCTGTGGAAAGGTTGAGGGAAGTCGAAAGCACTCTCCCGACCCGCAGCAGACGTACCGGGCGTCGGCGGAGGGCGGACAACGCCCTCTTCCAGCCCCCCTAAACGGGTTCAGAGGGACGGCGGACTTGGGGACGTCCGCCGCCCCCCCATGTAACTGGACCCGAGGCGGTGGCGCGTAGTGTTCCACGCGCGCCCCTACTGAGGTCGCGGGGGCAGTACACCTCACTCCCCTCGCAGAATTGAGGAGGCCCGCGGACGCGGGCCGGCAGTAGCCGGGGATCGTGGAAGGCGCACTAGATCCCATGATCCCCGGTGCAAGTGTGGGAAGGGAACACCGGGGTGGTTTTTAGTCAGTTAGAGTCTGACAGACCCCTCCGCCCGCCCCAGGGCGGGGGACATCCGTGAGGATTTTCCACCCCGAAAGAAAAAAAAAAAAAAAAAAAGGTTAGGTTAGGTTAGGTTAGGTTTCTTGCGGAGCAGGGGGTCCTTGACCGAGGTGTGCAACTCCAGCATGCCTCGGTCTCGCCGTCCGCCTCCCCGTCGTGCCGTCTACTGGTGGACGGAGGAGCTGGCGGGACTCCGGGCCACCTGCGTGGCGGCCAGAAGGGCCTACGCGCGGAGTCGACGGCGCAGCGCCCAAAACCGAGTCCGGGCAGAAGAGGACCGCCTGTACGCCTCTTACCGAGAGGCTACGGCGGCCCTCAAGTCTGCAATGGGCGCTGCGCAAGACTCGGCAAGGGCCGAGATGCTGGAGGGTCTCGACAGGGATCCTTATGGGAGACCATACAAGGCGGCGCGGGACCAGCTCCGCCCCTATGGTCCCCCACTGTCGGAGACCCTCGAGCCAGCGTTGCTGGATGGGGTGGTCCGGTCCCTGTTTCCGCGCAGGACCGACTTCACCCCACCAACGATGGTTCCTCCGCAAGGGGCGGCTTCGCCGGAGGAGGAGGTTCCCCCGGTGACGGCGGCGGAGTTCTACGCGGGGGTACTTAGCCTCCGCGCAAAAAAGACGGCCCCGGGCCAGACGGCGTCCCCGCGCGGGTGGTGGCGATCGCTGCCACCCAAATGGAGGACAGGTTTCGGGACCTCTTCAGCGCGTGCCTTACGGCTGGGAGGTTCCCGAAACTGTGGAAGGAGGGGCAGTTGTGCCTCCTCCGGAAGGAGGGACGCCCGGTGGACTCCCCCTCGGCATACCGGCCCATCGTTCTGCTCGATGAGGTCGGTAAACTGTTCGAGGGGATTATCGCCGGGAGGCTGGAAAGCCACTTGCGGGTGTTAGGGCCGGATCTGTCGGACGCCCAATTTGGTTTCCGTCGTGGGCGTTCGACGATCGACGCGCTGGCCCTACTCAAGGGCCAGGTGAAGGAGGCGGTGGAGGCGGGGGACTGAGTGCTGGCGGTGTCATTCGACATTGCCAACGCCTTCAACTCCGTCCCCCACTCGACGATATTGGAGGCGCTCCGGTATCACGGAGTGCCGCAATATCTGCGGGACCTCCTGGCCAGCTACTTGGAGGACCGAGAGGTCCTCCTCGTAGACAAGACGGCCACGGTGAGGCGGTACGGCGCAGAGTCCGGTGTTCCGCAGGGGTCGGTGCTGGGGCCCCCCTTGTGGAACATCGGATTCGATTGGCTATTGCGGGGAGCCCTCCTCCCGGGCACGAGTGTCATCTGCTACGCGGGTGACACTCTCCTCACTGCCCGGGGGAGGAACTTTGGGGACGCGGCCTGTCTGGCCTCGGCGGGCGGATCCTTGGTTGCAGAGAGAATCCGCCGCCTGGGATTGAAGGTGGCGCTGCACAAGACGGAGGCCGTGTTCTTTCGCGGGCCTCGGCAGCGCTGCCCTCCCGACGCCATCATAGTCGTGGAAGGCGTCAGGATAGGGGTCCAGCCCCAGATGAAGTATCTGGGCCTGGTGCTGGACGACAGGTGGCGCTTCGGCCCGCATTTCCCCTTTGTACCCATGAACGGGGAAAAGCACAAAAAAAAAAAAAAAAAAAAAAAGGTTAGGTTAGGTTAGGTTAGGATTTTTTTTTTTTTTTTTTTTTGTGCTTTTCCCCGTTCATGGGTACAACGGGATCTTGTTATTCTAATGTACTCATTCGTTCCAGTTCTCGCTTTTATTCCTCTCGCACTTTCAAGCTTCATACTTTATCTTTCTTTCATACATCCTTTACATTCTTAGCCGGGTGGGACTCCCGCTATTCTACCTACTTTTACTTTTGTAGCATATCTTTATTTAGGGTATTCAAGTACATTGGCTGCTTTTAACATTTATGATTACATGCTATTTTCCTTAGGTCTATTTCTTTATTAACTATATTTCTATGTACTAGGTTTTTATTTATTACAACTTCTTATATTATTGATATGCAGATCTAGTTTGTGGACATTATCGTTATTTCTATCTTATATTTATACATATGCTTTCTGTTTAATACATTACTTTCTAGATAGGATTTCTAACATATTTTCTTACATAACTAGTTTTACATGTCTATTCCATTATTCTATGTTTATACTATACGAGTTTTATCCTAATAGTTTACATATCTTTTAATATTCTAACACAATGTATATTTGGGTTTTGCACGGTGATCTGATACTTGTTTTCTGGCTTTATGGCTTGAGGTTTGGACCTATTTATTTATCACAATCTATTTACTTTGTTCTATTTTACACTAAAGTGTTAAAGCATTATTTTATATATATATATTTATTGATTTTTCTAGTGCTGATTTCTTCGTTATATACGTGTTTTGTGTTGTTTAGGGTACGTGTTTCATGTTTTTGTGTGTGTTTTGCTATATTGTTATAAGGGCTTGTGTGATTTTCTTATGCATTGGTGCGTCTATTTATTTCCTTAAGGTTGCGGCAATAATATATATATATATACTTAGATTATACATATTTATTGTCTTTTTCTGAACTGGGGATTTTGATTTTCTCAACGTTTTTAGGGGTTGTTTGCGGTGAGTGTTTGGTGTTACGTGTGGGTTTTTGATATATTTGTATATATTTACTATATATTTTATATATCTGTGTTTGTTGTTGTTCTCTGGTTTCCATATTTATTATTACGTAGTCATAATCCTGTTTTGTGATGTACTCCCAGTTTGTGTTTCTGTAGTGGTGTGTTCCTTTGTGTGTTGCGTGTGTTACGTACATCCTAAGGAGCAGTTTAGGCATATGCCGTTGTTGTCCGAGCCAGATAGTCCCATTTCTTGCGGACCGGGCACTCCATGCTGAAAGCGTTGTGATCGGTCCTCTGAAGCTTCGAGTGCAGACAGTTGCAGCACTGCGGTTCATTTCCCGCGACAAATTCCACGCACTTCTCACGTAGATGCGGTCCTCCGCAGTGACTACACCTGTCTGCACCCTCAGTACAAAATTTCCGGCCGTGTCCAAATGCTAAACACTTCGTGCATTGAATGAGCGGCGACTGATCCTCCACCCTGATCCTTTGCAGGTCAAGGTAAAGAGCCCCAGCCTCCGTCATCCTCTGCCATACTTTGGGTCTGACCTGGACGACCACGTGCGCAGTTTTGGGGTTTCTAGTTCTCTTTTTGTATTTAATTGCCATTTCCATGTCTTCTTGGTCTAGGTCCCTAAAGATGTTTTGGTTCTGGGAGTAGAGCGCTTTCAGCATTTCGTCGTCGCCGCTGTCCAAAAAGACGTCCTTTAGGACAACGAGCGGGTTTTTATTTTTCATGGGCGCTACTATTAGCCCTTTACCCCGGCTCTCAATCCTATCCTTCACTTTTTTAAGCTCCTCCTCTGAGTCACACCCCAGTATGACCGTCTGATTTTTCGCCTTCCGGACTTTGTTTATTTTCAGGCCAGTTCCCCTGGCATCGACCGCCTCCTTTACCCTGGCGAGCACCTCATCAGCTGTCTCCAGACTGCCTTCAAAAGTGACCGCCATCGAATGAAGAGCCGGTCGATGCCCGGGTTTGGCTGCCGTGACGCTGGCGTATGACGGCGAGTCAGTCTTTGGTTCGTACACCATTTCCCTTAAGACCTCCTTTATTTGATCGGTTCTGACGGCGACCTCACCGGCAACGTCATTGATTCTGTCCTCGAGCACAGCCGCGGCCCGACCAACGACCTTGACCCCTTCCGTCGTGTGGCCTATGTCCGCTTGAACTATGTCAATCTTGCCGCTGACCTCTACAATCTTATCAATGACTCTGTCGATGATGTCGGAACCGCTATCGGTGTAGTGATCGGTCATGTCCTGGAGGCCTTTTGAAATTTTTTCCTCGAGGTCGTTGAGCCGCCTATTTAAGTTCGTCCCCACCTTTTCTAGCCTTCCCAAGATTTCCTCCGGTAATTCGGGTGATGTAGGCGTGGTGTTAGTCTTGGTGGGCGGAGTCGTTTTAGGTGCTGTTTCCAGGCTCTTTATTCGCTTACTCAGTTTCCACCACGTGGTGTCTTCGACACCACTGAGGCTGAATCCGGTGTCGAAAAATGCCTAGCTACGCTGGTTTCAGAGATATCCGCTTTTTATGAATTTCTGCCGTACCGTACCGCGCCGTGTCGCAGGCCTTGTAGGGTAGTTCTTCCAGTTGACCTAGCTGGGTCTACCCTATTCTGATTTTGGCGTGAGTGGGCTCGTTTTTACGGTCTTGTTGAGCTCTTTTTGGTAGGTCAGGTATCAGGGTGTACTAAGGGAAGAGGGGGGGTGGGGTGAGGTGGGGGGGGTGTCGCGAGAATGGTTATCTGATTTGGGCGGCTAAGGGCCTCTTGTTTATTACAAAACTTGCAGGTTGGGGGTGGTGGTTTTTGAGGGGGGAGGGGGTTGGTAATATAAGCCGGATTATATAAGCCGGATATATAAGCTGTGATGCAACAGTATGGCTGAGGGCCACTTGTTGCACAGATTGTTGGAAATTTGGGTGGGGGGATATTTTGAAAGAGGGAGGGGGTGGTTTATTGGAGGAGAGGTATCCCGGAAGAGTAACCTAGGTAAGTAGTATAGTTGTATGGCTGAGGGCCACTTGTTGGACGAGTTTCTATTCGACAATTAAATATTAATATACAAAAAAAATTCTAATACTAAGGGTGACTTAGCCCTAGAGGGTTGATATTTGGTCCAAGGGTGCGGATGGTCCAGGATGGTTGGGTATCCAACCAGGGGGGTTCAGGGGGGGGGGCTTCGAAAAATTGTTATTTTTTGGCTAGGACGCACCGTTTCAGAGTTACGAGCCTTTTTCAGTTATTGTGCTGTTGGTAAAACTATTTTCCCTTCACTGAAAGTTATTATACATAAATGCTATAGACCTTAAAAATATTTTGATTTTGGAATGGTATAGGGGAGGGTGATACAAACGTTTGGCGCTCCTCAAAAATGGGGCGTCCACTATAGGTTGTGAACTGTTGTCATCTGAAACTTTTATTTAATTACCACAAACTGCAAATGCCTGTTCTCGGCTCTAGGGAATCAACTTACTTGGGGCTCTGTAACCCCGATACGGGTTGCTCCCGGAGTCTAATTCTTAATCCTAAACTTAAACAATAAACTAATCTACGTACTTAACTAATAGTCTTCGTTCCACAGCTGATCTTCGCTGCTCCAGCGACGTCCGAAGTCTTCCCGAGGGCGCCGGTTCCAGGGGGTGGTGTTAACTGGGCGGTGACTGATGTGGGGTTGTAGGGCGGATGCTTCTCCAACTGCTGGCACCGGTGGGATTCCTGCAGCTGGTCCCGTTTCCAAGATATTCCCCTGGGAAGGTAAAAACTTGACCCTGGCGAGCTGGTGGAAAAATGTCCAGGGTACTCGACCTTAAGATCGTTTCTCACACAGAGAGCCGATTTCTCGTTATTTTTGCGATCAGACACTCCGTTCCAGGGTTACAACCCCGACAAGCTTAACTGGTAATGGCGTTTCGGGTGGAAGTTTGAGATAATACTTGTAGAAATTCCAGTTTCTGTTCGATGTCACTGCGCTCTTCAGACTCTGGAAGCTGGTGAAGCTCCGCTTCGGGTCTGTCCAGGTACCTGTATATTACGTGGTCCGCTTATTTTTGGCAGGTGGTTAAAATATTGGGGGTGGAACCATTTTCTGCAAAAAGAGCTTTCTGACGAATCCAGGTGGTTAAAAAATTATTTTCGACCAGATATGCCTTGTTCGTGGTCTGAATAGCCTTGTCAAATTTTTTCCGATTTTTATTTGGTATATTTAAAGGTATGTAATTATAAAGGGAATTAATTAAAAATTTATAACTTTTAAGAGGCTAGTCGGAATATTATGAAATTTTGAATTTAGATTATTTAAACTATACACTGTTTTTTAGCGTCCAAAAATTTGTATGTCGTCGATCTAAATTTAGAGTTACAGAGGGTTGAATTTTGAAAATATTTAAGTAATTTTGAAAACTCTGTATCTTCCAGAAGGGTGGTCCAATTTCGGTGATCCGGGTGTCGGGTGAAAGGGTGTGGCTTCCTGCGCCTATCCCCGTTTCTAGTTTTCTCCTCTGTCTGCTGGAAGTTGACCTCGTAGACACGTGGATTTTGGTTTTTATCCTATATCTCAGCGAGTTCCCACGGGAAAAATCCCGGACTCAGCCAGGATGTAGAGCTTGTCCAAGTGCTTCGACAGGCAGTCCTAAAACACTAGGTCACCGATCAAAATCGAGCGGCGTTTCACTTATTCCACTTTTTTGGTCAACTTTGAGGTTAATTTTTTGGTTTTTTAGCTCTAACTTAGCGAGTTTTTCACCGATTTGAAAACTTTTTTCACTCACACATTTCACTTTTTAGCGCTCAACTTTTAGCGAAAACACAGGTATTTTTGATTACTTTGGCTATTTTTACCGAATTTTCGAGCGCGGAGCGGCTTTAAAACGATCCGACCACCACGGAGGCTGGGGGGGAACTGGGTTAGGTTAGGTTAGGTTTTTTTTTTTTTTTTTTTTTTTGTTTTGGCAGGAGTGGGAAATCCCCACGGACACCTCGACTATCTCACGGCTGTGAGACAGTCGAGGTAGTGTCGGACTCGAACCGACTAAAACCCACTCCTGCCCCGCCAGTGTCCCTCTGACATGATCAGAGACCTTGTCTTCTGATGATTTTACTTTTTTCAGCGTTTGGTTTGTTAAGAGGCCGAAGAGACCACGCTCTATGCTGTTAATTTTGACTATTTTTGTTTTAAAACTGTTTATTAATCTAATTTATGTTATATTTTCCTATATTTATTTACTATTTATAAGTTCCTATTTTTCTGGAATTAATAAATTACGTTTTATTCTAGATTCTAGTTGCAGTACGAGTTTAGATAATATAAATATGATTCTCTATACTATTTGTTTTATTACTTTTATGCCCTCATAGTATTTCTTTTATTTTGTATTATAGAGATAAGTGTTTGTTCCATAATATCGAAACTGGTAATCTCTGTGTACGTGGAAGTGAGCGCATCGACAACTTTAGCAATACGCTATGGTTGCTCGCGCAAATGCGTCCCACTTCCGACGTACCGGGCATTCTTTGCTGAGGTTAGGTTAGGTTAGGTTAGGTTTTTTTTTTTTTTTTTTTTTTGGCAGGAGTGGGAAATCCCCACGGACACCTCGACTATCTCACAGGTTGTGAGACAGTCGAGGTAGTGCCGGACTCGGACCGGCTAAAAACCACTCCTGCCCAACCAGTGTCCCTCTGACATGGGGATCAGAGCCCTTTAAATCTGATTTTTTGACTTATTTTTGTTTTTTAGGTGGCCGGAGTGACCACTTTATACATTTGTTTTGAGGTTTAGCAAGTTTCTACTATTTAATCACTTTACAGTTTTAATTTTGGTTTGTATTTATGGTTAGGTTAGGTTAGGTTAGGTTAGGTTGAAGTCGGAACCGACCTGACGCTGCCGGCCGTTGCTCGTTCGATGGTCGGGAGCGCAGAGTCGTGGGACGCGGTGATCTCCTTCTGTGAAACCGTCATCTCACGGAAGGAGGCTGCGGAAAGGTTGAGGGAAGTCGAAAGCACTCTCCCGACCCGCAGCAGACGTACCGGGCGTCGGCGGAGGGCGGACAACGCCCTCTTCCAGCCAGAGGGACGGCGGACTTGGGGACGTCCGCCGCCCCCCATATAACTGGACCCGAGGCGGTGGCGCGTAGTGTTCCACGCGCGCCCCTACTGAGGTCGCGTGGGGAGTACACCTCACTCACCTCGCAGAATTGAGGAGGCCCGCGGACGCGGGCCGGCACTAGCCGGGGATCGTGGAAGGCGCACTAGTTCCCATGATCCCCGGTGCAAGTGTGGGAAGGGAACACCGGGGTGGTTTTTAGTCAGTTTGAGTCTGACAGACCCCTCCGCCCGCCCCAGGGCGGGGGACATCCGTGAGGATTTTCCACCCCGAAACCAAAAAAAAAAAAAAAAAAAGGTTAGGTTAGGTTAGGTTAGGTTAGGTTTTCGGCCTCGGGGTCGACGAGGTTGTCGAAGGCTAAAAAGCCGACGGCGGTCGCGGATACCCATGACGTTGGACTCGCGGACGCCCAACGCCAGTTGGATTTGGCTCGGCGCGCGCAACTCCAGCAAGAGCTGGAGGAGCGGGTTGCTGCCAGAGAGAGACGGGCGCACGTCGCCCGGGCCAAGTCCGGGTACGGTGCGTCCCGCGTTCTATACGCGGACCATTCTCTGGCCGAGCTGGAGAGAATGGCGGAGGAGGACGAGGAGGAGATCGTAGAGGTCGCCTCTAAGTCCTCCAACCTGAAGGGGACCTTGCAGAAGGCCCTCAAATGCAGGGCCGCGAGCATGCGCGGTGTCGTCGCGGAGCTGGTCCAGCGTACGGCCACCGACGAGACGCGGAAACTGCAGGCGACGATAGATCGCCTGCAGTCGGAGGTCAGCCAGCTTCATCAGAAGCTGGCTGAAGCCACGGCCCGGCCACAACAGGCCAAGGCGAGCCCTGCGGCAGAGGGCCCTGCCTCAGCCCGGCCACAACAGGCCAAGGCGAGCCCTGCAGCAGAGGGCCCCTCCTCCAACCTTGAGGATATCATCCGCAAGGTAGTAATGGAGGAGAGGGCCTTCACGAGAGCCTGCCTAGCAGGCATCGAGGACCGGCTCCTGCCGGAAAAACGCCTCCGACCACCGCTTGCGGCGGATAAGAGGCAATGCGAGCCGGGGCCGTCCTCCCAGACGGAAGACGCCCAACTTCCGTCGACCACCCCGTCCAACGAGTGGACGAAAGTGGGCCGTAAGGGGAAGGGGAAAAAGTCAGCGACGGCCGTCCCTGCCGTCCCCGCCACCACCGCTCCCAGCCAGTCGCAGACGACCGGCACGGGAAAGGGGAAAGAAAAGGGAGAGGAAGAAAGGGGCAGTTGGTCCCCCCAAAAACCGCAGCCGTCGTGGTGACGCTCACCGCGGAGGCTGCGGGGCGAGGGGAGACGTATATGTCTATTTTGGTGCGGGCGCGTGCCAATGCTGATCCCACCCAACTGGGGATCGGCAGTGTGACTTGCAGGCGGACCCAAGCCGGGGCTCGCATTTTCGAGTTCCCGGGGGCAGAGGGGAGTGCCCATGCGGACCTCTTTGCGGCCAAGCTGCAGGAGGTCATAGCGGATTCGGCCAAGGTGGCCCGACCGGTCAAGTCGGCGGCCATTGAAGTGACGGAGTTAGATGACTCCGTCACCAAGGAGGAGGTGGTGGCGGCGGTCGCAGCGGTAGGGGGCTGTGGCGCCGCGGCGGTCCAAGGCCGGGACATAAGGCCCGGCCGCGGTGGTATGGGCACCATTCGCCTCGAGTGCCCAATCGCCGCTGCCAAAGCCGTCCTTGCGAAAGGACGGCTTCAAGTCGGGTTCAGCTCGGGCGCAGTCCGGGCACTCGAGGACCAGCCTCTGCGGTGTTTCCGGTGCTTCGGCATCGGACACACCCGGCCCCTGTGTCCGTCCAAGGTAGACAGGACGGACACATGCTACCGCTGCGGCAAGGAGGGCCACAAAGCCACCTCCTGCGAGGCCGCCACGCCGCACTGCGCGGTGTGTGCCGCCAGTGGTCGCCGGGCAGGCCACGTAATGAAGGGGAGGAAGTGCAATCCTCCCCCTAAGCGGGGCAGAGCGCAAGCGCCGACCGGGCCCGCTTATGACGCTAGCACCGTCGTTCCTGCGGCGGCTGCGGAGGGGGGTGCGATGTCCGATTGATGGATAGGGTCGAACATCGCATCCTTCAGGCGAACACCAACCACTGCAGGGCAGCCCAGGATCTGCTGATGCAGACCATGGCTGAGTGGTTGGTGGACTTGGCGGCGGTCACCGAGCCTTACTCGGCCCCTGGCCGTTGGCTGGGCGACCGGGACAGCTCGGTGGCGTTGGTGTCGCGGCTTTCCACAGACTCCCCTCCCCTCTCGCTCTTAGAGAGGGGACCGGGATACGTGGCAGCCGTGTGGGGAGACATGGCCCTTGTGGGGGACTACTTCTCCGAGCGCGTGCGGTAGGACGATCCTCTCGCTGCACCGCTCCGCAGACGAAGGGGTCGGAGAAGGCGTTGTCCTCTCCCTCCCCATGGTGACGGGCGGGCGACAGGCGCGGGGGTGCCTTCGCCCGCATTGTACCCGTCACCTTCGTCTGTCATTCCCGACCCCCACACCCGTGAGGGCGTGAGGGGTCTGCCATGAAGGGCAATCGTCGGCGGAGGACTGGACGGAGGTAAAGGCTATGCCGGTTTCCCAGTTCCCCGCCACTCGGACGAAGCGGGAATGCCGCTGGGTCGTTTTAGTGGGTATACCGGGTCCGCCCGGGGAGTCCCACATACCCCTCCCATCCCCCGATGAGAGGGTATGCGTAATGCATTTTTTCCCAGCGACAACAAAAAAAAAAAAAAAAGGTTAGGTTAGGTTAGGTTTTTTTTTTTTTTTTTACCACTCCTGCTCTGCTAGTGTCCCCCTGACATAGTCAGAGACCTTTTTTAGACTTTTAATTTTGTGTTATGCTTTTTTGTATAATTTTGTTATTTACTTTTGAGGAAAGGATGACTTTATGTTAGAGAATGATTTTACGTTTAATATTTTAATTGAAAAAAAAAAATGAATTTATATTTGTTGTTTAATTTAATGTCTATACTTATACCTAAATATCTTTTCTAGAAAAGAAATATTCATATTTGGAAAAGCATAGTATTTTAAGTAACTTTATTTTTGTTTATCACTTTGGTTGCAACTTTTAAGCAGTAGTCTAATAAAACATTCCTGGATTTATTTTCTGCCATTAGGTTTTGGATGCTATTTTCGCTAATACTACTTTCCAGTTTCCGTTCGGCATTCAAACTCAAACTCAAACTCAAAGCATTTATTTCAATTAGACCATTACAGGCACTTTTGAAAGTCAAACAAAAAAAAAAAGCTAAGCTACAGTCACAGTCACAAGGCATAATAACTTGAGAAAGTACTGTAGTTGCACATTCCAAAGCGTAGATCTCTATGGAGAAGAATGTGCAAGAAACTCCATGGACACTCTTTTTAATCAAAATATTGTTACAAAATCTTGGTTACATCATTCACGTTGAGATTATACATATATGTGAGAACGATGTAGAAAGACGTGCACATTAAGAGCGCCCAGAGTAAAAGATTAAAATAATCAACACTTTCAAAATAAAGTAATTAAAATAAACCGTGGCAGCTAAGAGATGACCACTCCCAACTGACAGCGCCCGTTCACGAACATGACGCATGGCTCGGCGCCATTCAACTCAACCATATTGAAGGGAACCAAATGACCCGACACACGCGCCACCATCAGCGAGAAATTTGAGTGAGCATGACATTCTCTCAGCCACCAGGCTACATTCAAGTCAATGAAAGATAAATAAATGTAAATGGTTGCTTTACAGTACATAGTACTCACACATGTGCTATGCAATTATATAATATTATTAAGAGATGGAATCTATACAAAGCAAGGATATTATTACAATCTTCTGCAGCTTCCACAATAACTTAACATGGTAATCAATTAGTTTGCTCCTATGGTTGTGGAGCAGGACCAGCATTGAGCCAAGCATTTTTATCATCAATACAGTCCCCCAACTTATAATATGCTTGCCTACATAGTGTGCGTTTTATACAAGATTTAAATTTCGTCTCATTCAGTTGTAGAATGTGAGGAGGTATTTTATTGTAGCATTTTAAACAGTACCCCATGAAAGATGAGTCTACTTTAGCTAGCCTGAAACCTGGCTGAACTAGTTGGTCCCTATTTCTAGTATTATAGTGGTGTCTGTCACCTCTCTTACTAAATAAATGCAGATTTTTCCTAACGTACATGATGTTTTCATAGATGTATTGACAAGGTACTGTCATGATGTTAATTTCTTTAAACAGTTCTCTCAGAGAATCGCGCCTACGTAGATCATATATGGCTCTGATGGCTCTTTTCTGCAGAATAAATATAGACTCAATGTCTGCAGCCCGTCCCCATAGTAAAATACCGTATGACATAATACTATGAAAATAACTAAAATAGACTAGCCTCGCGGTATCTACATCAGTAAACTGACGGATTTTTCTAACAGCATATGCTGCTGAACTCAGCCGTCCTGCAAGAGATGTTAAATGAGGACCCCATTGTAGCCTTGTGTCGAGCGTAATTCCCAAGAAAACAGTTTTATCGACAAATTCTAGTTTCTCTTGATTCAATATTATGTCACAATCACTACTTTTGACATTTGGCAGAGAAAATTTTATGCACTTAGTTTTTTTCCCATTTAGTACTAAGTTATTAGCGGTAAACCAATTATGGACCTGCAGTAGGGCGTTATTGACGTCGTCAAGATTAGTGGCACGTCTGTTTATCCTAAATATTAAAGAAGTATCGTCAGCAAACAATACCATTTGCGGTTGGTTGTTAAATAAGTGGGGTAGGTCATTAATGTAAACTAAAAAGAGAAAAGGACCCAATATCGAACCTTGTGGTACGCCCATTCTTACTTTTAAACCCATTGAATTGACACCATTTACCTGTACCTGCTGCTGTCTATCATTCAAATACGATTTTACTAAACTGAGCGCAATTGTAGCGCATTGTAACGCTCCTTTTCAAATACAGGGCATTCTATGAGGACGTGTGCGACCGACTCCACTGCATCCGGTTCACAGATGCACGATGGGTTCCCCTTACACTTGAAACGGTGCAGGTATTCGGAGAACCCACCGTGCCCCGTGAAGATCTGCGTCATGATTGCGGTTGTTTGCAGCTTCTTCACAATTTTGTAGGCGTCGATCGCATCCGGGAAAAACATTTTGGTGACAGAGGCTGTTTCGCCGTTCTGGTACCTCCGGTTCCATTCGTCGAGCGACCCCAAACGGATCTGCCGCTTGACGAATGAAACCGGGCAGCGGTCATAATCCGGCCTCTTCCTGGACCGGAGTGCAGCTTCCTTCGCGAGGTGGTCCGCGCGCTCGTTGCCCTCTAGCCCAGCGTGTGCCTTTACCCAGAACAAGGATACATCTTTGCTCTGGGATAAAGCCGCGGCAACGTTCGCTCTCACCTCCACGGCCAGGGCGTGGAGGGAACCTTGGTTTGTGACTGTTTGAAGTGCGGCCTTTGAGTCACTATAGATACCGAAGGTTCCCTCCTTGCGCTTGAGGATTTCGCGCGTGGCTACGCATATGGCCAGAAGTTCCGCCTGGTAGACTGTGCAGTACGACGGCAGGCTAAGTTTGACGGACTTGATCTCGGCAACACCGTCCCAAAGCGACAGTGCCGCTCCGACCTTGCCCGCAATCTTGCTGCCGTCCGTGAACACCCTTACTGCTTGAGCGTTGTGGCTGTCCACACGCGTCTGGTCTTCCAGGCATACGAACTCCATGGCCGTATGCTTTGCCGGGTGCGGAGTCTCATTGGCCTGCCTCTGGACTTCCAACGCTGTGTCACCGTCGAAGATCATCACCACATCATCGGCGAACGCCTGGCAGTGGACGCCTCGCTCCTCCAGCCCCTTCAGCAGGGGGTCGAGGATCAGGTTCCACAGGATCGGACCGCCAATGGACCCCTGCACACACCCCTTGTTCGTGTCTCTTCGGCACTCGGCACCCGCGTACCTTACTCGGACACTCCTACCAGTCAAATAGCTATCTAGTAACCTCCTAAGGTTCACCGGGCAGTTTTCCTCAGCCAGTCTGGTCCTGATGGCCGGCCACCATGCGCTATCGAAGGCTCCCTCTATGTCCAGTGATACAACAGTGATCAGCTTCTTTTCACTTAGCTTCCCTTTGATATGTTGTATCATGGTGTAGAGGGAGTCCTCGGTGCTCTTCTGTGGCATGAAACCAAACTGGCGAGTACTGAGCCGCGGGACGAGGTGCCATTTTAGCCTTGCCACTAGGAGCTTTTCAAGGGTTTTACCTAGGACTGGTAGGAGGCCGATCGGCCTGTACGACTTAGGGGTGGTGTAAGAATCTTTGCCGGGTTTTCGGAGGACTACCACCGTGGCTTCTTTCCAGGCCCCAGGGAAGTGTCCGTGCTCGAGGCACTTGTTGGCCAGTTCAAGGAACGTCCCTGGGTCCCGGAATATCACCTGTGCACAGATATCGGCCGTGAGACCGTCTGCCCCCGGTGCCTTCTTCGGGTTGAAGCTTTCCACCGCGGTTTTCAGCTCCTGAAGTGTAAACGGGGGGTCATGTTGTTCATCATGCGCCCACTCGTTTACACGACTGGCCGCTTCTCGTGTCCGACGGTGGTCAGCAGTTTCTCCTTCTTCTAGGTCTTCGGGGTAGAAGGTCTCGGCTAGCAGCAAAGCCGATGCCTGTGCGCTCAGTGGCACTCCATCCTTCACCAACGGCAAGTCCTCGTATCTTTTGGCGGTCCGTCCTATCACCCTATAAATCCCCTCCCACATGCCCTCCCTATCCTGTTTCCCACAGAAGCCCTTCCATCCTTCTGTCTGCGCCTTTTTGGCTAGGGACTCATAATTTACTTTCGCTTTCAGGTACTCATCGACGACTTTCTGCCTCCGGACCGGTGCAGCGCAACGGATGCGGCGTCTTCTGGTGTTCACCTCCGACATCAGCTCAGCGAGCTCTTTGGACCACCACGGTATAGTAAGTGTTACGCTATTCTTAATTTTTGGTAATTCTTCTTCACACGTTTGTGTAATACAAGCTATAAATTTGTTAACATTATATTCTAGTTCTGCTTCATTATTGGTTCTACTAATTTCTAATTGGTTTAAATCTGAATCAGCTTTTAATTGGGCCAATTTCGCATGAAATTGGCTCCAATTTGCTTTTTTAGTATTGTAAATACGTGTGGTCCTATTAACATTAATTCCTTTTGATTTTTGCAAATTAATTTTGAATACTATACCGTTGTGGTCCGAGCTCGTGAGGCCTTCCTCGACACGCCAGTCCTCCACCAAGTCCAGCAGGTCCGTTGAGCAGGCTGTTACATCAACGGGTTAGGTTAGGTTAGGTTTTTTTTTTTTTTTTTTTTGTTTTGGCAGGAGTGGGAAATCCCCACGGACACCTCGACTATCTCACGGCTGTGAGACAGTCGAGGTAGTGTCGGACTCGAACCGACTAAAACCCACTCCTGCCTTGCCAGTGTCCCTCTGACGTGATCAGAGACCTTGTCTACTGTTTTTTATAGTTTTCAACGACGGATTTGTTGAAAGGCCGAAGAGACCACGCTCTATGCGATCAATTTTGACTAAGTATTTTATACTGATAGTACTGTAATAAATAAAGAAATTAATAATATAATAATAAATGTTTTCTATCTATAGTTTCTATTTAAAAGTTTTTGTTTACTGAATTAAATTCGCTTTATTCTAGGTACTAGTTAGTTATTTATATACATAATGTGCTTCTGCTATACTATTTCTTTCACTACTTTTATTTATTACAATTTTACTAGAATTTTTATGTTACTGTCCCTAATTTTTATGCCCTCATAGTATTTCTTTTAGTTTTCGGTATTCAGATAGGGGTTTATTTCTATGATATCAACATTATATACTTTTTATATAATTGCATATCATATTTATTACCCTGAATTTAGAAATAAAAATTTGATTCGAAATATGTTTCCAACCAGTTTGACACAACTTGACGATTCCACTAGAGTTGACTTATGGTCCAGTATAATTCCAACCACTTTCTCATGAAAGTGGCTCCAATTGCCGTTCTCCATTAAGCCAACCCCAGTGGTTCGCTCAATGCGTCTGCAATCTGGTTGTGTCAAACTGGTCATCTCAGTGTACGCGGAAGTGAGCGCATCGACAACTTTAGCAATACGCTATGGTTGCTCGCGCGAATGCGTCCCACTTCCGACGTACCGGGCATTCTTTGCTGAACGCATTGTGCGAGTGCTCCCCGAGCTTGGCTCTGGTGCAGTTCACGCACGCCGCTACTTCGCCAAGATGTTTGACTGGACAGTCCACCCTAAGGTGTGGACCGCCGCAGTGGCTGCATAAGTCGGCCGGCTCCGTGCATAGACGCTTGCCGTGGCCGTATGCTAAGCAGCGGGTGCACTGCACCAGAGGCGTCTGGTCTTCGACACGCACTCTCTGGAGGTCAATGCGGAGCTTGCCTCCTTCGAGTGCCCTCTTCCAGATTGAAGGGGAAACACTCAACACAATGCTGTTCACATGAGGGTTACGGGATTTCTTTCGAAATTTAATAGAAACTTTCTGTTCCTCGTCGCCGAGGCCGTCAAACAGCTCCCGGTTCTGATTCCTAAGAGCTCGCAACACGTCCTCGTCACTGTGGAGCAGCAACACGTCCCTAAGAATCAGAAGCGGGTCTCGGTTTTTGACTTCCTCGACAACGAGGTTCTCTCCGGCCACCTCCAATCGTGCCTTGAGTTTGCGCCTCTCCTCCTTTGTTTCGCACCCCATGATGACCCTTTGGTCCTTGGCCTTTCTGACCCTCTCTACGCGCACCCAGCCCTCCTTCGCGTCCACTGCCTTCCTGACTCTTTCGAGGACATCGGCCCCCGTATCCATCTCCTGTGTTCAGGAGACAACCACGGAGTGCAGCGTCGTTCGCTCCAGGGCCTGTGCCCCGGTGTGGCTCTTGCTGACGGCCGCAACACTCGCGTAGGTTGTCTCCCCTACCCCTTCCCTGCTAGCCAGACTGTCTCGGAGCCTTTCAAGTTTGTCAGAGTTGTCCCTTAACTCCGACATGTGCTCCTTCAGGGTGTTGAGGAGCTCAGTCTGGCCAGCAAGAACATCGACGGAGACTGACTGGGGTCCGAGGTCAACAGTGGGTGCGGGTTCCGGTACGGCAATGGGTGCAGCAGCGGCCTTGTCACGCTCGGACTCTTTCACCAGCTCATAGAGCCTGTTTATGGCTTCGAGGACCGCAGTCTTAATCTCGGCCTTTAGGTTGCGAGAGTTGCCCAAATTAAGCTTAGCCTTATTCAGGCAAGCTCTCGCCTCCTCAGTGCGACTGCGGTGCCTCGCCTCAGGCTTTTTGAGCGGCGCAGGAGGGTCAACAGGAGCTCGGCGCATCCCCTGAGTGGCAGGGGCCCCCTGAGAAGCGGAAGGAGTGTCATCTCCGAAGGAGATTCTCCTCCTCGCGCCAGCAGGCGAAAGTCCCGCATTCTCAGGTGATCGCGTCGAGCCCCCGGAGGCCAACGTCTTAAGGGTAGCAGATGGGGTGCGGAACATGTTGGTTTAGAGAGGCAGAAAATAAAAGGAAGATCGAACCCCTGTAAAGTGGGAGCTCGCCTTGGACACTGGACTATTCTGTGTCCCTGTAAAGGGGGGTACACAGAAAATAATAAATAATAGCTAATCAATTAAAACTAAACTAAAAATATAAATTAATAATTTTAAAGTCGTAAGTGAGCCTTGCAGACTCAGTCAAAATGTTAAAATGTAAAAATATCTCACTAAAAACCTTCCACAACCCTAACTAAAGCAAAGTCAAACAAAATTACAAAAACAAAACTTTGCCGGAATTCCCACGTCTACCCTCCTATAGACCAGAGGGTGGGTTTTGGTTTTCAACCCCCAACCTGAAGACCGGCTCACGTAACCCGGACCAGAAAGCAGGGATGAAGGGTGAGTGCTATTGAAACTATATTCTAACGTTACTTTTGAAATAGAATTTGGAAAAACACCAAATTTTGATGACTCTGTATGAAAACTCAAAAAAAATCCAAGGGTTGTAGGGGAAGCTTTTTATACGCGCGTGCAGGTGAGTGCGATATGGTCAAAACGTAGGCGGAGGCCTAGTAAGGTCTAAAAATGCTGAAAACAGCTTTAAAATCGCACGTCAGGAAACGAAGATATCGGTTAGGTTAGGTTTTTTTTTTTTTTTTTTTTTTTTTTTTTTTTTTTTTTTTTTTTTTTTTTTTTTGGCAGGAGTGGGAAATCCCCACGGACACCTCGACTATCTCACGGCTGTGAGACAGTCGAGGTAGTGTCGGACTCGAACCGACTAAAACCCACTCCTGCCCAGCCAGTGTCCCTCTGACATGAGGATCAGAGCCCTTTTTTTCTGACTTTGTGTCTTTTTTGCGTTGATGGAGGCCGGAAAGGACCATGTTCAGCTCTATGTGTTTACTCCGCAATATTTTAACACGTTTCTCTATACTAAATATACTGTAAATCTACTGTTTATGTACGCTATATGTTGATTTTACATAAGTATTTATATCTGGCTACTTCTTTAAAAAATTTCCTTAAACTGTTAAGTGTCAACTACAATTTATTTATAAGTATTTTACGTTTCTATGTTTCACTTAAGTTTTATAGTCTATGAGTGTGTCCTTAAATTACTTTTACGATTACCTACATTCATTTATATGTTTAACTTATATTTATGCCCATATTCTAATAGTGCCTGTTTTATATTTTGCTTTTAATTTTTTTTTTCCGTTTTTTGTTTAAAGATCTTTTTGATATTTTATTTCTATGATATCTAAACTATATACTAAGTATATAATTAGATATCATATGTATTTGACAACCAAGTTATTAATTACGACGGTTCATAATTTTGTACTCAATAAACAAAATGATTTAAGTGCGGCAAGTTCGACACAGCTTGGCGACTCCGCTTTGGCTGGCTTCTGGTCCAGCATAAGTGGAGCCACTTTCTCATGAAAGTGACTCCAATTACCATCCCCCATAGAGCCATCCATATTGGATCGCTCATTGCTTCTGCTCTCTGGTTGTGTCGAACTTGTAATCTGTCTGTATTTCGAAGGGAACGCACCGACAACTTTAGCAGTATGCTATTACTGCCCTTGCGAATGCGTCCCACTTCCGTCTTACTGGGCATTCGGAACTGAACGCATTGTGTGAGTGTTCCCCCTGCTTGGCTCTGGTGCAGTTTACGCACACCGCTGCTTCGCCGATGTGCTTGTCTGGGCAGTCCACCCTAAGGTGTGGACCGCCACAGTGGCTGCATAAATCGGCCGGCCCCGTGCAAAGTCGCTTGCCATGGCCGTATGCTAAGCAGCGGGTGCACTGTACCAGAGGCGTCTGATCTTCGACGCGCACTCTCTGGAGGTCAATCCGGAGTTTGCCTCCTTCGAGTGCCCTCCTCCAGATCGTGGGGGATACACTCAGCACAATGCTGTTGACGTGCGGGTTTCTCGTCTTTTTGCGGTATTTTACTGACATTCTTTCCTCCCCCTCGCCGAGGTCGTGAAAAATTTCCCGGTTCTGGTTCTTAAGGGCTTTTAACACTTCATCGTCGCTGTGTACTGACAATACGTCCTTAAGAACCAGAAGCGGGTCCCGGTTCGTCACTTCCTCGACAACGAGGTTCTCTCCGGCCGCCTTCAAACGTTTTTTCAATTTTGACCTCTCCTCTCTTGTCTCGCACCCCATTATTATTTTTCTGTCCTTGGCTTTTCGCACCCTTTCCACTCGCACCCAGCCCTCCTTCGCGTCCACCGCTTTCCTGACTCTTTCTAGAATCTCGTCCCCCGTATCCATCTCCTGTGTTGAGGAGACGACTACGGAATGCAGCGTGGTTCGCTCCAGAGCCTGTGCCCTGGTATGGCTTTTCGTCACCGCTGCTACACTCGCGTAAGTCGTCTCCCCCACACTTTCCCTGCTAGCCAGACTGTCCCGTAGTTTGACCAATTGGTCGGAGTTTTCCCTTATTAAGGACATGTGCTCCTTCATTGTCTTTACGAGCTCAGTCTGGCTAACAGGACACTCAGGATTGGACAGGGGATCATAGTCAGCAGTGGGCGCGGGTGCTGGTACGGCTACAGATGCGACAGGAGCCTTGTCTTGCTCCGACTCCTTGACCAGCTCATAAAGCCTGTTTATGGCATCGAGCACCGCAGTCTTGATCTCCGCCTTGAGGTTGCGAGAGTTGCCCAAATTGAGCTTTGCCTTATTTAGGCAAGCTCTCGCCTCCGCAATGCGACTGCGGTGCCCAGCCTCAGGCTTCATGAGCGATCCTGAAGCGTGGACAGGAGCTCGCCGCGTCACCGGAGTAGCAGGGCCCACCTGGGACGCAAGGGGTGTATCGTCTCCGAATACAATTTTCCTCCTCGCGTCGGAAGGCGAAGGCCCCACCTTCTCCGTCGATCGCGGCGAGCTACTGGAGCTCTGGGTCTTCGCGTTCATAGCCGGGGTGCGGAACATATTAAATGTCTGAGAGCAGATAGAATCAGAACTGACCCCTGTAAAGAGGGGGTCGGGACAACAATATCTGCTCGAGAGGAGAGTGAGCGACACTGGTACTTATGTGACCCTGTAAAGGGGGGAACACAATAAGTAATAAAAAAAGATAATCAATTAAAATATAAAAATACAAAATGTCATATAATTATTGTCGCTCATTCACAAACGACTGTCTCAATAAAATTACAAAAATAAGATAAAATAAAAATTAAAATTACTAAAAATTGTCAGGATCGTTAAAAAGCGAGCCTTCCCTGAAAAACCCTTCAGTAAGTTCTTAAAAAAGCAACAGGATATAAAATAAAATTTAAAAATTTCGCCGAGATCCCCACGTCTACCTTCCTATAGACCAGAGGGCGGGTAGCTCAAATTTTATTTGAGCTAGCCGGGCGTGAGGGGTGTCCAGAGACGCGTCTCCGCGCGGGCTAGCGATCTACGAAATAAAACGGGGTAGGTGCCGAACAAAAATTTGGACTTTTGGTCAAAAAACCAGTTTTTGAAATAAAAAATTTTGGTTTTCAACCCCCAACCCGAAGACCGGCTCACGGAACGCGGACCAGAAAGCAGGGATGAAGGGTGAGTACTATTGAATCTATATTCTAACGTTACTTTTGAAATAGAATTTGGAAAAAGACTAAATTTTGATGATTTTGTATGAAAATTCAAAAAATTTCCAAGGGTTGTAAGGGAAGTTTTTTACAGGCGCGCGCAGGTGAGTGCGATATGGTCAAAACGTAGGCGGAGGCCTAGCAAGGTCTAAAAATGCTGAAAACAGCTTCAAAATCGCACGTCAGGAAACGAAGATATCAACGTTTCTGTTTAAAACTAACTTCCTAAGGTAGATTTTGGTGTATACAGAGACTAATAGAAAAAACGATTTTTTATAAAAATCAACAAGTTTTATTTGAGCTAGCCGGGCGTGAGGGGTGTCCAGAGACGCGTCTCCGCGCGGGCTAGCGATCTACGATATAAAACGGGGTAGGTGCCGAACAAAAATTTGGACTTTTGGTCAAAAAACCAGTTTTTGAAACAAAAAATTTTGGTTTACACCCCCAACCTGAAGACCGGCTCACGGAACGCGGACCAGAAAGCAGGGATGAAGGGTGAGTACCATTGAATCTATATTCTAACGTTACTTTTGAAATAGCATTTGGAAAAAGACTAAATTTTGATGATTTTGTATGAAAATTCAAAAAATTTCCAAGGGTTGTAAGGGAAGTTTTTTACAGGCGCGTGCAGGTGAGTGCGATATGGTCAAAACGTAGGCGGAGGCCTAGTAAGGTCTAAAAATGCTGAATGGGGCCCCCCTTGTGGAACATCGGATTCGATTGGCTGTTGCGGGGAGCCCTTCTCCCGGGCACTAGTGTCATCTGCTACGCGGATGACACTCTCCTCACTGCCCGGGGGAGGAACTTTAGAGACGCGGCCTGTCTGGCCTCGGCTGGCGGATCCTTGGTTGCAGAGAGAATCCGCCGCCTGGGATTGAAGGTGGCGCTGCACAAGACGGAGGCCGTGTTCTTTCGCGGGCCTCGGCAGCGCTGCCCTCCCGACGCCCACATAGTCGTGGAAGGCGTCAGGATAGGGGTCCAGCCCCAGATGAAGTATCTGGGCCTGGTGCTGGACGACAGGTGGCGCTTCGGCCCGCATTTCAGCGGGCTGTCGACGCGCCTGTTGAAGGCCGCGGACGCCCTCTCGTGGCTCCTCCCGAACCTGGGGGGGCCCAAGGCGAAATGCCGGCGCCTCTATGCCGGCATCTTGCGGAGCATGGCCCTATACGGGGCCCCCATCTGGGCGGACTCCCTCCATAGGAGGGAGAATGCGACCGCCATCCGCAGGCCCCAGCGGGCCATTGCACAGCGGGTGGCGAGGGCCTACCGCTCAGTGGGCTTCTCGGCGGCGTGCGCTCTGGCCGGCACCCCTCCTTGGGAGTTGGAGGCTTGGGTGCTCGCCAGAGTGTACGAATGGACGGCGCGCCGGAAGGCACTTGGGGAGCGCCCCATGGGCGAAGAGCGGGAGGCCGTGCGGCGAGAGGCGAGGGACGCCATCGTCCTCCATTGGTCGGAGGACCTCGCCAGCGCCGCCTTTGGCCGCCGGACGTTGGACGCGCTCGGTCCGGTCCTGCAAGGCTGGCTCGAGCGGTCCCACGGTTTCCTCTCTTTCCGTCTGGTGCAGGTGTTGTCCGGGCATGGCTGTTTCGGATCGCACCTGCACCGGATCGGGAGGGAGGAGACCCCGGCGTGCCACGACTGCGGCGCGCCGGTAGACACGGCGCAGCACACCCTCGAGGTGTGCCCGGCTTGGTCCGAGCTGCGCCGCGGTCTGACCGCGGTGGTCGGACTGGACCTCTCGCTTCCCGGCGTGGTCGACGCCATGCTGGGGAGCGAGGAGGCCTGGTCAGCAGTCGCCTCCTTTTGCGAGGACGTAATGTCGCAAAAGGAGGAGGCGGAGCGCGCGCGGGAGGACGATCCTCTCGCTGCGCCGCTCCGCAGACGAAGGGGTCGGAGAAGGCGTCGTCCTCTCCCTCCCCATGGTGACGGGCGGGCGACAGGCGCGGGGGTGCCTTCGCCCGCATTGCACCCGTCACCTTCGTCTGTCATTCCCGACCCCCCACACCCGTGAGGGCGTGAGGGGTCCGCCATGAAGGGCAATCGTCGGCGGAGGACTGGACGCAAAGGCTATGCCGGTTTCCCAGTTCCCCGCCACTCGGACGAAGCGGGAATGCCGCTGGGTCGTTTTAGTGGGTATACCGGGTCCGCCCGGGGAGCCCCACATACCCCTCCCATCCCCCGATGGGAGGGTATGCGTAATGCATTTTTTCCCAGCGACAACAAAAAAAAAAAAAAAAAAAAAAAAGGTTCCTTTGGCCGGGGTGCGTCAGAATTCCTCCACGTGTGCCTTGTAGCTGCTGGTCCCTCTCGATACGTCTGGAGGGAAGAGCAGCTGCTGGGCCGGTGCACCCTGGGCGCGGTAGTATCCTTCCTCGAGGAATGAGAAGAAATTCTTATTCCTCGGGGAATGTTACTATCGTGGCTAATATTCTGGGGAGGGGTCCAATCTGGACCAACGGGGCGTTCTTCCGCGTGACCCTCTGAAAAGCAGAGGGCACAGCGGAGGACGTGACCATGCTGCTGAGGTGCAGGCGCACCGACGTGGCATTTGTTGTCTCTCCTCTAGGAGCAATCTTAGAAGGGAGAACTTTCGGCGGGTTCGCTGAGCCGGGTTGGCCGGACAGCGAACGGAGGCATGTCTAATGCCGCCGTCGGGGGCTTGGCTTAACTGCCTGGCCCAGAGGAAGGATACCTCTAAGATAAAAAACCACCTAATCCTAAGTTTTGAGGCGCGGCGAGAGGATGAATGGCTGGAGGGTGTCCAGTCATTAGCGCCTCCCCTGTAGGGCACCTGCCGCACCCTACAGTATTGGGCTTACCTAGGTAAAAGGCTCTGCCTAGGTGGACGAATAATTCCTTTACTACTCGTGGGAACAGAATGGAAGATTTAAAAAATAAAAAACAAAATACGTTGGTGGAGAAGGCAGACGCAGTGGCAGACTTTGGTGCTGCGTCACAAAGAGCGGGAGCAGTGGCTCCAGCAGAACCACGCGTGGTTCTTGAGAGGATGAATGTGTTGTCGGAGTCCGACAACACAGCGAATAGAATAGTGGACGGAGCGTTGTCAAGTGACACCACTATGTTAGAGGTAGGTGGCCAGCGAGGTCCGGGTCGCCTTGGTGCTGAGTTGTCGGGTCGTGTTTCCGAAACGCTCACACTACCGGGACCTCTCAAGCGGCCTCATGAGAACGAGGAGATGTTGCCACCTCGGAAGGTACCTTCCAAGGCGGCGACCAGCAGAGGGCGGAGACCAGCCCGAGATGGGAGGGGTCGGTTCCTCCGAACCGGCACCCCATGTGGTTCACTCTCTGAGGAGAGTGAGTCGGACTGCCGAAGCGTGTCACCGGCATGCCAAATGGCCGTCAACACGGCTGTAGAGGAGAGTGCAGAGGCGCCCGTCAGTGCTGAGTGTTCACTTATAGGGCAGAGTTCCTCTGCCTCTGCAGAGGAACTCGAAAAAAGAGCTCTAATGGACATCGAGGTGGTTTTGGACACGACTCGGAAGTCCAAAAACTTAAAGGGCACGAGTCAGCGAGCCATCAGAGAGGCAGCGGAGCGGGTCAGACTGGCCATAGAGGGCCTCGCCAGCAGGAGCTCCAGTGAGGAGACCCGACGGCTCCACCTGCTGAACGACCGACTGCGAAAGGAGGTCGATGCCCTCCGTCAAGAGATGGTGGCTCTTCGGGAGGAGGTCGTGGGTCTCCGGGTGCGACCCGAAGGTCTGCCGCAGTCGGAGCCCCAAGATTTCAGGTGTTCCTCTGCTCCTGAAAAGTCCCACGAGCAGGGGCCACCTATGAGCGAGATGCAGGTGCATGCCATCGTTTCCCAGATCGGGAAAATGATGGATGCCCGGTTTGCAGGCATCGAGGACCGCCTCCTGCCCGCGAGGACCATTCGTCCGCCGCTGGCAGCCGATCGCAGAAATGCGGCTGCTGCTGCTAGCGGCGCTGGCGGTGCGGGCGATAGGCAGCCTTCCGTAGCTGCTCAGGTGGCTTCTCGAGTGCCTGAGACGCAGAGGGAAGCTCCTCCGAGTGGGTCCGTCCCAACAGCCACCACGCGAGCCCTTGATGCAGAACCATCGGCGTCTGCCAGTGAGGGCTGGCAGACCGTGGTGAGGAGGAAGAGGAATAGGAAGAAGAAGAAGAAGAACGAAGGTTCTTCTCCTTCCTTACCCCAAAAGAGTGCGGCGGCCCCTGCCGCTCAGGGAAACAAGCGGTCCAGGCCCAAGAGGGGCAAGAACGCCAAGCGCGGGCTCCGTGCGCCAAGGTCCGCTGCGGTGGTGCTCACCCTGCAACCGGAAGCAGTGGAGAGGGGCGTCACGTACGCGGCTGTCCTCACCAAGGCTAGGCAAGCCGTGAACCTGGAGGAACTAGGCATAACAGATGTCAGGTTCCGACAGGCTCTAACCGGAGCCCGCATGCTTGAGTTCCCAGGGGCCCAAGGCACTGCGGGGGCAGACTGTGTCGCAGAGAAACTGCGAGCGGTCTTCGCAGAGGAGGTCAGGGTCTCCAGGCCGACGAAGTGCGCTGAACTGCGCATCTCGGGCCTTGACGACTCTGTGACTGGGCAGGACGTGCAGGACGCGATCGCACGTAAGACTGGCTGCTCTCCCGATGCGGTCCGAGTCGGCCCAATCCGACCTGGCCCAGGAGGCGCCAGCTCTGTCTGGACCCAGTGCCCCGTCGCAGTGGCCAAGCACCTGGCCGACGCCGGCCGGCTCCTGGTGGGTTGGAGCTCTGCCAGGGTCGTGGTTTTGGACGCTCGGCCCATGAGGTGCTACATGTGCTGGGGGTTGGGTCATGTATGCCGGAAGTGCGACTCAGGCGTCGACCTGAGCAAGCACTGCTTTCGCTGTGGTGAGCCGGGGCATCTGGCATCCGCGTGCTCTGCCGACCCACATTGTTTACTGTGCGCGGCAGCAGGGCGACCGGCCAACCACGCCGCCGGTAGAAAGGACTGTAAGCCACCAGCCCGATCTACCAGGGGTTCGACCACTTCCGTCGCAGGGCGATCGGAAGAGCCGTCGCAGGGGGTGATAATGGTTACGGACTAATTATGGACCCGGTCCGAAATCATTCTCTCCTTCAGGCGAACTTGAACCACTGCGCCGGTGCGCAGGACTTGGTTCTACAGACTATGGCGGAGCGCTCGATTGGTGTGGCCGTAGTGGCGGAGCCGTATTACATCCCAGTTCGCCCTGACTGGGTAGGTGACATGGACGGCTCTGTCGCTATTATCAGTTCCTCGGCGCCACTTTCCATTAGAGAGAGAAGTCGAGGATTTGTTGCGGCCACCTGGGGGGACATAATTCTTTTCGGAGTTTATTTCTCCCCAAACAGGAGCCTACCGGAGTTTGAGGACTTCCTGGACCACCTCGGGACCTCGGTTCGACGAATGATGCCATCCCACGCCATCGTAATGGGGGACTTCAACGCGAAATCCATCGCGTGGGGTTCCCCCGGGACAGATGTCAGGGGTGCGGCGGTCGAGGAATGGGCGACAGCTGCGGGCCTCTGTCTTTTAAACAGGGGCTCCGTTAACACGTGCGTTCGGCAGCATGGGGGATCAATAGTGGACCTCTCGTTCGCTACCCCTGCTGTCGCCGTACGAGTTCAGGGTTGGCGGGTCCTAGAGAGTGTGGAGACACTATCGGATCACCTGTACATTTGTATGGATGTCTCCACCTCCTCGAGCCCATCAGTGTCTCCACGATCTGACGCTCGGCAGTTCCCGCGATGGGCGTTGAAGCGGCTTGACGGGGACCTCCTAGAGGAAGCAGCCATTGTACAGGCTTGGCTGTCTTCACCGCCTGCTGCAGAGGGAGTCGATGTCGAGGCTGACTGCTTTCGCCGCGCCATGACGGCTGTGTGCGATGCAGCCATGCCTCGCTCCCGAAGACAACCTCCAAAGCGGGCGGTCTACTGGTGGTCCCAGGAGATAGCAGACCTCCGCGCGGCCTGTATCATTGCCCGGCGGACCTACTCACAGGTGCGCAGGTTACGTCGCCGCGATGAAGAGCTGGAGACCCTTCAGTCGCAATTGCATGAGGCATACCGTAATGCTCGGGGGGCTCTGCAGCTGGCGATCTGTCGAGGGAAGGAGCAGTCAAGAGCTGAGGCACTGGAGGATCTGAACCGGGATCCCTGGGGGCGTCCGTACCGTGCGGCGCGGAAGAAACTTCGCGCCCAAGGCCCCCCACTGACGGAAACCCTCCAGCCTCAGTTCCTCGCCAGGGTCGTGGAGACACTCTTCCCGGATCGGGCGGATCACCCTTCCCCGAGCATGGCCGATGCAGAGGCTGAGCAAGATGCGGAGATGGAGACTCCCCCAATTTCCGACGCGGAGCTAGGGGCAGCTATTCTGCGGGCACGGTCCAAGAACACTGCCCCCGGACCGGACGGGGTGCCTGCAAGGGCGCTGGCCCTGGCTCTGGAAGCGGCCCTGGAAGACAGGCTTAGGGAGCTGTTTGACGCCTGTCTGACGTCGAGACGGTTCCCTAAAGCCTGGAAGGAGGGTCGACTGGTGCTGCTGCAGAAGGCGGGGCGACCCCTGGAGTCTCCATCAGCGTATAGGCCAATTGTCTTGCTGGACGAGGCGGGGAAGATGCTAGAGAAGATTCTCGCTACCCGCATCGTCCGGCACTTAGAGGAAGTTGGCCCGAACTTGTCGGACGCCCAGTTCGGATTCCGGGCAGGGCGTTCGACAGTGGACGCCATCTTGCGCCTCAAGGCCGAGGCGAAGGATGCAGTTGCTCGGGGTGGGGTGTTGTTGGCAGTGTCTATAGACATCGCCAACGCGTTCAACACCCTGCCATTCAGCTGCATCGAGGAGGCGCTCCGCTACCATCGGGTACCCGTCTACCTGAGGCAGCTGGTGGCAGACTACCTGCAGGGTCGGTTCGTCTGCTACGAGGGATGCGACGGCCGAGTTGTGCGCAGGGCCATCAGGTGCGGTGTTCCACAGGGGTCGGTCTTGGGTCCGCTTGTGTGGAACATTGGCTATGACTGGGCCTTGCGCTGTTTGCTCTCCCCCGGGCAGGGCGTCATTTGTTACGCTGATGACACTCTCGTCACGGCCCGGGGAGGGAGCTACGAAGAAGCGGCACGCTCGGCTGTCGAGGGCGCGTCCCTTGTCGTGGGGCGAATCGCGGCACTGGGCCTCAGGGTGGCTCTCGAGAAGACGGAGGCCCTGGTATTTCATGCGCCCCGACGCCGGCCACCGGCTGGCGCACACCTCACTATTGGTGGTGCAACAATAGCGGTGCGGGCAAGTATGAAATACTTGGGCCTGGTTCTGGACCGGAGGTGGAACTTCGGCGAGCACTTTGGTCAGCTCGCGCCGAAGCTGATCGGCACGGCGTCTGCCCTCAGCCGGCTGTTGCCGAACCTGGGTGGACCGAACGTCGTTTGCCGACGGCTTTACACGGGGGTGATCCGCTCGATGGCGCTCTATGGGGCCCCGGTGTGGGCGGAGTCCCTGTCTGCCCAAAATAAGGCTCTTCTACGAAGACCGCAAAGAGTCATGGCAGTCAGGGTCATACGCGGATACCGCACCGTATCTGCGGAAGCGGCGTGTGCCCTTGCGGGCACGCCCCCGTGGGATCTGGAGGCGCAGGTGCTCGCCGAAGTCTACTGGCGTGGCGTACACCTGCAAGCGGAGAGTGGCAGACGCCCGCCGTCTGAGCTGGTCACGAGGTGGCGTAGGGAGGCCCAAGCCCAAACCCTGCGGATTTGGAGGGTGAGGCTGGAGACGCCCAGTGCAGGTCACTGGACAGTGGGGGCTATCCAGCCGATCCTGGAGGAGTGGCTACGGAGGCGACACGGGACGTTGTCCTTCCGTCTGGTGCAGGTGTTGTCAGGGCATGGCTGCTTTGGCAAATACCTGCACAAAGTGGCTAGACGGGAGGCGACTCCCGTGTGTCACCAGTGCGGCTGCAGCGAGGATACGGCGCTTCACACCCTCGAGCATTGTCCTGCTTGGGTGGTGCAGCGCCGTGCTCTCGCAGCAGCAATCGGAGCAGACCTCTCCTTGCCGGCCGTGGCTAAAGCCATGGTCAACAGCAGGGGGGCATGGGAGGCGGTAGCGTCCTTTTGCGAGGATGTTATCTCGCAGAAGGAGGCGGCGGAGCGCGTCAGGGAGGAAGACTCCCTCGCTGACGCGATTCGCCGCAGGAGGACAGGGCGGCGGAGGAGGCGCCATGGCGACCTGATGCCGCCCTAGGAGGTGCCAGCGGGCGATAGACCGGGGAGTCTATCGTCGTTGCGTTGCACGGCCCTCACGAGTGGAGGCGATGTCTCAGGTGAGCCCGGACATCGCCAAGGAGTTGGTGCCCGAAGGCGGGCAGCGCTGGATGGGTCGCGAACGTCATGCGTAGCAGTTCTCGTGGCCCATCCGCAAAGCGACAGTAGGCTCACGGCGGTGTTTTTTAGTGGGTGCAAGCCCCACATAACCAAACCGTCTCCCCGGACGGTGCGGTATGCGTTAGGCATTTTTCACCGCTTAATAAAAAAAAAAAAAAAAAAAGGTTCCTTTGGCCGCCGGACGTTGGACGCGCTCGGTCCGGTCCTGCAAGGCTGGCTCGAGCGGTCCCACGGTTTCCTCTCTTTCCGTCTGGTGCAGGTGTTGTCCTGGGCTGGCTTTTCGTCGTGTACCGTGCGATGGCTCACGGAGCGGGCTCATCGGACGGTACGTGAACTTGGCATTCATCGCCCTCTGGTACGTGTCTGCCCATCAGACATGACTGTGAGGTTGATAGAATAGTCATAAAGGGTTTAAAAAAAATAAAAATGGGGGGGGGGGGCATTAACTTAAGAAAGTAGGGAGACAGGGACCACACCCTTCAAAGGAAAAACAAAAAACAATGAAAAAGACGAATTGTAAGAATATACCCCAGGGCGGTACCAGCTGCACAACAGCTGGAGAATCCGCCACGATCCCTTCGGGGTCGTCAAGCCCACCGTATTCTGGGGAAGGCAGCAATCGTTTATCACCTATACCACTTGCCGATGGCAACAAGAGCCGAGGAGGCTCCTCGAGATCGAGGTCTTTTGAAGACCTGATCTCCTTTAATTTTAAGACAGACGCAGTGTCGGACTCTGGCACTGCGTCACTGAGGACGGGAGCACAGGCTCCAGCAGAACCACGTGTGGTTCTGGAGAGGGTGAGTGTGTTGTCGGAGGTCGACGACACACCGCAAGCAGTTGTGGCGGCTCCCTCCAAGTTTTGGGGGAAACGGTCGCGTGCCTGTGAGTCGGACGTGGGTTCGGCGGGTATGTCCTCTAGCGAGGAGAACCTGCCAGCCCCCAAGGTGCCAACAGCCAGGAGGGGCAGAGGACGCGGGCCACCTTCCGGTGCGAACACTCCGGTATCGTCACGCGACTCCCGGGGCCGCTTCCTGAAGCTCCCCGATGCACCGATGGCCAGTGGAGTTAGCGACTCCGACGGTGCTGTGCAGGTGGAGCAGGGTAATGCCGAGACCTCCATTGCATTGGTGAGCTCCAAGGCGGAGCTCAATGCCGCGAGGAGAGAAGGCCGGAAGACCATCGCGACCGATGAGGTCGCTGAGTTGGCTCGTCGGGCAAGGGAGAGGCGGTCCCAGACCACCGTAGCTCCTGAGGGCTTGACGGCGGAGGCCCTCAGCCGCCAGGTTTTGGATGGCGTGGACGTCGTTTTGAAGGTAGCTACAAAATCGGGCAACCTAAAGGGAACCTTCACGCGGGCCCTGAAAGAGGCGGCAGATGGAATAAAGGAGGCAGTGGATGTCCTCCTTGATCGAACGACCTCGGAGGAGACCGTTAAGCTCCGGGAAGAGAACTACCGACTCCAAACGAGGATGGAGGAGCTACAGCGGGAGGTCAGCGCCCTAAGGGCGGACTTCAGCCGGCAGCAGGGTGCGATGACTACGGACAGTCGTGCTCTGCCACAGGACGGGTCTTTGGGGGAAGACCAGTTCAACCGGCTGTTGAGCATCATGACCGCCCGCCTGGACAGCATAGAGCCCAGGCTAAACCCCCCTATTAGCCTTCGTCCGCCGCTGGCGGCAGATAAGCGGAGAAAGGAGGCGGAGCCCGCTCCAGCAACGGCTGGGCCAACGTGGGCTCAGGTAGCTAAAGCGCCACCTTCGCCAAAAAAGCCCAAACAGATGGCCAAAAAGCCCTCGCAAGTGGCCAAGAAACCCTCGCAGGCGGCCAAGGGGCCCTCGCAGGTGGCCAAGAGGCCCTCGCAGGTGGCCATAAGGCCCACAGAAGGGGCCAAAAACCCTGACGACCCGGCTCCCAACGAGGGTGCTTGGAAGACGGCCGAAGGCCGTAAAAAGAGGCGGAAGAGGCGCCGCAAGGCCAAGAAAGTGCCGGGCTCCAAAGGGCAGGTCCCAAGGATCCGTGTGCCTCGCTCCGAGGCTGTAGTGGTCACGCTGCAGCCCGAAGCCAAGGAGAGGGGGGTAACGTACCAGAAGGTACTGGCGGAGGCAAGGGGCAAGCTGGTCTTCGCTGATTTTGGCACCCCAGACGGCTTCCGTTTCAGGACTGCAGCCACAGGGGCCAAAATGTTTGAGTTGGCGGGGACCAGCAGTGCCGAGAGGGCGGACTCTCTAGCTGCAAAGCTGAGGGACGTCCTCAACCCCGAGGAGGCCCGGGTGTCCAGGCCCATAAAGACAGCTGAGGTTCGGGTCGATGGGCTGGACGACTCGGTGACCCCGGAGGAGGTGGTGGCGGCCATAGCCCGGAGCGGCGGATGCCCGCCAGAAAATGTGCGGGCGGGCGGCATCCGCGTCAATGCTGGCGGGCTTGGCACCATCTGGGTGCGGTGTCCGGCGGCTGCGGCAAAGCAGGTCGCCGACGCGGGACGTCTGCTGGTGGGCTGGGTGTCAGCGAGAGTTAAACTCCTGGCACCCAGGGCCATGCAGTGCTACCGGTGCCTGGAGAAAGGCCACGTCCGGGCACTGTGCACTGGCGAAACAGACCGCAGCGATTTGTGCTATCGCTGCGGTCAGCCTGGGCATAAGGCAGCCCAGTGCGCCGCGGATCCAAACTGCAGCTTGTGTACTGCTGCAGGCAAGTCCGCGGGACACAGCATAGGTGGCAACGCTTGCGGCGCGCCCAGAAAGCGCAGCAGGCGGTGGACAAGACCTGCTGGGGCCGCACCCCCTAGCACCTCTTTGGCCGACTCCCGGCCTGTGGTAGGAAATGCCAAGGAAATGGAGTGTCAGTGAATGCACACGTCCGTTTCCTCCAGGCGAATATCAACCACTGCACCAGGGCTCAGGATCTCTTGGTCCTGAGCATGGCGCAGTGGTCGATAAATGTGGCGGTGGTCGCTGAGCCGTACTTTGTCCCCCCCCGAGAAAACTGGGCGGGGGATCTGGACGGCCTCGTGGCCATCATCGGCGCGACTCTTGTCGACATATCCCGGGGTCACGGTTGGGTTGCCGCCCTTGTGAACGGGATCGTCACTATCGGGGCATACTTTTCGCCCAACAAGAGTCTCGCCGACTTCGAGAGTTTTCTTGTCGAGTTGGGAGCCGTCGTCGGCCAGTCTCATCCTCGGCCCATTTTGCTTCTCGGTGATCTGAACGCCAAGTCCGCGGCGTGGGGATCCCCAGTCACAGACCCGAGAGGCGACGTGCTAGAGGAGTGGGCCATATCGACGGGCCTGGCTGTCTTAAATCGGGGTTCGGCCTACACGTGTGTGCGGCAGCGGGGTGGGTCCATAGTGGACGTCTCATTCGCTAGTCCCGCTGTCGTGCACCGCGTTCGCGATTGGCACGTGGAAGTGGAGGTGGAGACGCTATCGGATCACCGATACATACGCTTTGACGTCTCCACCCAGACCGCTGGAGGTCGTAGCCAACCGGCCCCCCGAAGTAACGGCCCGCGTTGGGCGCTGAAACGCCTTGACAGGGAAGCTCTCGAGGAAGCCACTATCGTCCAAGCCTGGATCCGGGAGTCGGCTACCGTCGGTCCCATCGACGTCGAACAAGAGGCGCAGTGGTTTAGCAACGCGATGACGCAAATCTGCGACTCATCTATGCCACGCGCCTCCTCTCTGTCCGCAAGGCGCCGCGTGTACTGGTGGTGCGTCGAGGTCGAGCGGCTGCGCGTCGAGTGCGCAGACGCAAGACGCCCGTACACGCGATGTCGGAGAAGACGTCGGCGGGATCCCGACGAAGAAGCCGCGCTGTATGAGGTGTACCGCGCGGCAAAGGAGGCTCTGTGGCTGGCCATCGGCGAATCAAAGACGCGCTCCAGGGAGGAACTGCTGGCGACCCTAGATGGGGATCCGTGGGGGCGCCCTTACCGCACGGTCCGAGGGAAACTTCGGCCGTGGGCCCCCCCGCTAACGGAAGGTCTCGAGCCGCAGTTTTTGGAGCAAGTGGTCTCGGCTCTCTTCCCTGAGAGAGCCGAGCACGAGCCACCGTCGATGGCTCAGCCCACAGCTGCAGAGTCGGAAGAAGAAGAGGAGAGCGAAACCGTCCCAGAGGTGACACAGGCAGAGATGGGCGCGGCCGTGATGCGGCTTCGGGCAAAAAACACTGCTCCGGGGCCCGACGGAGTGCCTGGCCGCGCTCTAGTCCTCGCCCTGAAAGAGCTGGAGCCCCCACTAAGGGGACTCTTCTCGGCGTGTCTTGAGCGGGGTCAGTTCCCTACCAGGTGGAAGGCTGGTCGGCTGGTCCTGCTCAAGAAGGCGGGGCGCCCGGCGGATTCGCCGTCCGCTTATCGGCCCATAGTGCTGCTGGACGAGGCGGGCAAGATGCTCGAGCGAGTAATCGCAGATCGCCTCGTCAGCCACTTGTGTACAGAGGGGCCGAACCTGGACGACAGCCAGTTTGGCTTCCGGCGTGGGCGCTCTACCATCGACGCCATCATGAGGGTGAGAGTCCTGGCGGAGGAAGCGGTGTCCCAGGGTGGGGTGGTGCTGGCGGTGTCCCTGGACATCTCCAACGCGTTCAACACCCTGCCCTGGAGTTGCATTAGGGAGGCCCTGCGATACCATCGGGTGCCTCCCTACCTCCGCAACATTGTGGGGGCTTATCTGTCGGGAAGGTGTGTCATCTACATGGGACGCGACGGCACGGGCCGTCGCGAGATGTCGTGCGGTGTTCCACAGGGCTCGGTTCTGGGCCCACCCCTGTGGAACATCGGATACGACTGGGTTTTGCGGTGCGAGCTCCCACCGGGAGTGAACCTGACGTGTTATGCGGACGACACGCTGGTCACGGCTCGGGGCAGCTCGTACAGGGAGGCAGCGTTGCTGGCTACGGCCGCGGTCTCGCAGGTGGTGAGCCGCATCCGACGCCTGGGCCTGGAAGTGGCCCTCAACAAGTCGGAGGCCATTGCTTTTCACGGCCCCCGACGGGCGCCGCCGTTGGGATCGCACATTGTGGTCGGGGGGGTTCGGATCGCTGTCGAGTCAACCATGAAGTACCTGGGATTGGTGCTCGACAGCCGTTGGGACTTCGGCCCCCACTTTCAGCGGCTGGTGCCCAAGTTGATGGGCGCGGCGGGCGCGCTGTCAACGCTGCTTCCCAATCTGGGGGGCCCGAGCACCGCCTGTCGGCGGTTGTACGTGGGGATCGTGCGATCGATGGCCCTATACGGGGCCCCGATATGGGCGACAGACCTGACGGCCCGCACTATCGCGGTTCTGCGCAGACCGCAGAGAGCGATGGCCGTCAGGGTCATACGGGGCTATCGCACGATCTCCTACGAGGCGGCTTGTGTACTGGCCGGATCCCCGCCGTGGGACCTGGAGGCGAAGACCCTCGCGACGCTGCACCAGTGGCGCGAGGAGGCCAGGGATCGGGGCGAGAGGCTGGTGCAGCGACAGATTACGCTGTACCGGTCTCGTCTCCGACAGGTCATGGTGGCGGAATGGCGGGGGAGGCTAGAGCTCCCTACCGCCGGCCTCGACACAATCGAGGCGATCCGGCCAGTACTCGACGACTGGCTCGGGAGGAAGCACGGCTCCCTGACGTTTCGGGCGACGCAGGTGCTCTCGGGGCACGGCTGCTTCGGGAAGTACCTGTGTCGCATAAGCAGGGAGCCGGACGCCCGGTGCCATCACTGCGTCCACTGTCTGGGGGACACGGCGCGGCATACGCTGGCCGAGTGTGTCGCGTGGGATGAGCCGCGCCGTGCCCTCGTTACAGAGGTAGGAGGAGACCTGTCGCTGCCGACCGTTGTTCGCTCGATGGTTGGTAGCGCAGAGGCCTGGGACGCGGTGATGACCTTCTGCGAAGCCGTCATGTCGCAGAAGGAAGCTGCGGAAAGGGAGAGGGAGATAACAACCTTCCACCCATCCCGTAGCAGACGCACCGGGCGTCGGCAGAGGGCAGACAACGCCCTCTTCCGGCCCCCCTAAACAGGTCCAGGGGCGACGGATTCGGGGACATCCGTCGCCCCCCATCACACTGGACCCGAGACGGCGGCGCGTAGTGTTCCACGCGCGCCTCTCCTAGACGTATCGGGGGGAGTTTTACACCTCACTCACCCCCGAGACGAGGCCTGCAGCTCAAGCGGGCCGGCACTAGTCCGGGGCAGCGGAAGTCGCATCAGATCCCGTTGCCCCCCGACGTAAGTGTGCGAGGGAACACCGGTGTGGTTTTAGTCAGTACGAGTCTGACAGACCCCTCCGCTCTCCCCAGGGCGGAGGACATCCATTGAGGATTTCCACATCGAGAAAAAAAAAAAAAAAAAAAAAAAAGGTTAGGTTAGGTTAGGTTTTTTTTTTTTTTTTTTTTTTTATATTATCTACTTCTACCTCCAACATAATCGGAGCCTGTGCTAGGCTTTTCTTTCATACTAGTTCTCGCTTCTATTCCTCTCGTACTTTCATTCAACATACTTTATCTTTCTTTTATTCTTTCCTCTTTCAGTCTTAAAGGGTAGGACGCCCTTCTACTTTTCCCTATTCTGATCTCTATTCCTCTTTTTTCTTTTTATTTCGGGGATAACACATGGACACAAATGTTTTTATTTATCTCTTACAGTAATTCTTATTCTATCTTATTTCTATTTCTTACTACTATCACATGTTTGTTTACAACTTTTACAGCCATCTTATATCTATTCCTATTTCGAATTACATTTCTCTTATGACTAATAATCTATTAAGTTATACAGCCATTTTATATTTCTGTTCTTATTTCTAGTAACGTATTTCGTACTTCTTCTTATTTCTAATTCTTAATACTAGTACATTTATAAATAACGATTTATACTGCTTTCTTATTTATCTATTCTTATTTCTAATTGTCTGTTCAGGACTTCTTAATTCTATTTCTCAATACACTAGTACATTTGTGGGATTACATTTTATACAGCCATCTTATATGTCTATTTTTATAACTAAACATTCATGTTCTTATGTTAACTTAGCCTTAGTTTACATAAGGGCAATATGAGTATTCAGCATTACTTATACTTTACATTTTATTTTTCCTCTGTTTCCAATGCTTGACACTAATATTCTATATGATATTAAGTAAGCATTTTTGCTTAGGCACTTTTATTTCTTCTAATAACTTTTTCACAAATTTTGACGCAATATTCTATGAACAACTCTCTCTTTTTTCCCGCCATTAATTGCCACATATTTTCGGTATCGATTTTGGTGTCGAGTACGTGCTCGGCCTCCAGTCTTTCTTTGTCAAAGACGGGACAGTTGAGTAATATATGTGGCACCGTTTCAACGATTTCAGGGTCGCAGATGCACGATGGGCTCGCCTTACACTTGAAGCGATTCAAGTATTCTGCGAACCCACCGTGCCCCGTCATGACTTGGGTTTCTATGCTGTTTATATTACACTTCCTGATTATCCTGTAGGCCGCCACCGCATCCGGGAAAAACAGTTTGGTCACTGAAGCAGTTTCTCCAGAGCGGTATCTTCGGTTCCATACGTCAAGAGTTGCCATGCGAATGCATCGCTTGACGTACGAAACCGGACACAGGTCGTAGTCAGGCTTTCGTTTGGAATTTTCGGCGGCACTTTTTGCCAGTTCGTCGGCTCTCTCATTTCCTTCCAACCCCACATGAGCTTTGATCCAAAACAAGGTAACAGCCCTGTTTTGGACCGATAGTGACCTAAGGTTTGACCTTGCCTCCACCGCCAGAGGGTGGTGTCGGTTGTGGTTTTGTATGGTTTGGAGAGCCGCCATGGAGTCGCTGAAAATTCCAAACGATTGCGCACTGTGCTTCAGGATCTCCCTAGTTGCGACGCATATTGCCAGAAGCTCAGCCTGGTAAACGGTGGAATAGTGTGGGAGAGCAAGCTTGAGGGCTTTGGTTTCGGCGTCGCCGCTCCATATGGATAGTGCCGCTCCAACCTTACCCCCAATCTTGCTCCCATCCGTAAAGATGCGAACTTCAAGTTCGCTCTGTGCATTAAGTTGCTCTTGGTTCACCAAGCTTACGAGCTCTAGCTCAGCGCGCTCTGCAGGGTGTGGAGCCTCCATTGCTGAGGCAGTCTGCTCGACCCTCCTGTCACCAAGTGCTGGCTGAGGTACCCCCCTCCTGGCCTCATATAACGATGCCGCTTCGCGGACTCGCAGGTCCAGAGGTAATATCCCAGCAAGCACTAGCGCGGAGTTTAAGGAGACCGTCCGGTATCCCTTGCACAGCTTCTGTGCAATACCACGCTGGACCGCTCCCAACTGTTTCTTGATACCCAGCTTCTCGACGGCCGGAGCCCATACGCTAGCGGCGTACAGGATGACTGGTTCAACGGTAGCCACATATATCACTCTGATGACTTCAGGATGAAGCCCCCAGCTGGTCTTTGCTGCCCTAGTAAGCTGCTTGTAGATGCCTATTGCCTTCCTGCACACATTTGCGACGTGTGCGTTAAAAGTCAGCTGTCTATCGATGGTGACACCCAGGATTTTGATCTCGTTGGACATGGCAATGTCGATCCCGCCCATGCTCAGGCGCGGAGTGTCGTATTTGAGTTTGCGTGTTATCACCATGGCGTTGGTTTTCTGCGGGGCAAATTTAAGTTTGTTTTGAGCGCCCCATGCTTGAACATGTTCGAGGGCGGCATTGGCACGTCCCTCGATCTCCAGCGCAGTGTCACCATCGAAAGTCAGCACAACATCGTCTGCAAACGCCTGGCAATAGACATTCCCAGCCTCCAAACTCTTAAGCAGCGGGTCCAGCAACAGGTTCCAGAATATTGGTCCCCCAATGGAACCCTGGACGCAGCCCTTACTTGTCGCCTTACAGTACTCTTCACCTGCGTACCTAACTCTGACCCTTCGGTTCTCGAGATAGCTGTCGATGACCCTCCTCAAGCCTACTGGACACTGTTCCTCAGCCAGACGGACCCTTATGGCTGGCCACCAGGCGCTGTCGAAGGCTCCCTCTATGTCCAATGATATTAAGACAATTATTTTCTTTTGTACCAGCTTGCCACGTATGTGTTGCGTTAGTGCATAGAGAGAGTCCTCGGTGCTCCTCTGGGGCATGAATCCGTACTGGCGAGTACTCATTCTCGGGATCAAATGAAACTTGAGGCGGGCCACCAACATCTTCTCGTAAATTTTGCCTAATATTGGCAGTAGGCCGATAGGTCTATATGCCTTTGGGGTGCTGTAGTCTGTTTTACCAGGTTTCTTTAATACGATGACTGTCGCCTCCTTCCAGACTTCAGGGAAGAGGTGGCATCTCAGGCAGCCGTTCAGGAGAGCCAAGGCCACCTCAGGGGCACTCCTAATGGCTTGACGACAAATGTCGGCGGTGAAGCCGTCAGCTCCTGGAGCTTTTTTCGGGTTAAAGGACCCGCACGCTTCCATAAGTTCAGCCATCGTGAATGCCGGATCGCAAGAGTCATCTTGTTCGCCGGAATTCACAACGTCGGCCTTTTCTCTGAGGAGGCGGTGGCAGGTACTGTCACTGCCTGAGTCGTCTTCTGGATAGAAAGTGTTTGCCAGTAGTTCTACTGAACCTTTTGTATCCAGTACCTCCCCGTCCTTCACCAGTGGCTGGTCCTCTCCCCTTCCCCTGGTCCTTCCTATTACCCGGTAGATCCCTTCCCAAACCCCTTCTCTGTCCTGTCTTGAGCAGAAACTCTTCCAACTCTGGATTTCGTCTTTGGCTGCTTCCGTTTCATACTCAAGTTTCAGTTTCAGGTACTCGTCGACGACCTTCGATCTTCGGGCCGGTGCAGCACACCTAACTCTGCGTTTCCTGGTGGCGACCTCTTTCATCATCTTCTCAAGTTTCTCGGACCACCACGGCAAAGTAAGCACTTCATTGGTCTTTTTTATAGGCATCGATGATGTGCATGAGTCTTTTATTGCGTTAGTGTATACGTTGGTAATTGCGTTAAGTTCGTCGACTGTATTTAATTTATCAATTTCTATTTTATTTATTTTATTTTCTTGCATTAATTGGCCGAGTTTCTCACGAAACTCGGGCCAATTTGCTTTTTTCGTGTTAAAAATCCTAGTAGTTCTATTAATTTGTATGCCTTTTGATCTTTTTAATTTTATATTGAAAACAATGCCGTTGTGATCCGAGCTTGTGAGGCCCTCGTCTACCCTCCAGTCGTCCACCAGGTCCAGAATATCTGTCGAACACGCTGTGATATCAACGTGGCTGCAGTAACGTGTCCCTCCTCTGATCGTGTCGAAGGTCGGAATTTCCCCTCTGTTGAGTATGTTAAGACTCAGCTCGTCGAGGACTCCGGACACTTCTTCGCCCCTGCGATCGATGGACAGGCTTCCCCACCAGGTACTTTTCGCATTCGCATCTCCTCCAACAATCCACATTCTGGAACCTACCTCTTCCTCAATGAGTTTGAGGTGCTCCAGGTATGGCCCGATTGGCTGGTCCGGCTCAAAGTAAATGGAGACAAAGGTGATCTTCCAGGCACTGGTTTGGATCCCCACCACGGTGATGTTGTTCGTGGTGAGTTTCGGGTACTGTGTGACTGTAAGATCTTGATCGAAGACCGCTATTGCGGCCTTGACAGTACCCTCCCCGGTATCAGTGCTCTGGAAGATCCGAACACCCTTGTGGTTCCTCATGACCTTGGCCCCACCCACGTAAGGTTCCTGGAGGAGAGCGACGGCGACTCCGCGCTTTACGGCTTCTAACAGAAGCTCGTTTGTTGCGAGTCTTTTACGCTGGAGGTTAGCCTGCATGAACCTGTAGAGGTTTGGGTTTCCCTGGGTGCCCTTAGCAATACGCCACGGTCGACCTGGCTATTTCGTCCCACTTGCGGCGTGTCGGGCAATCGGTGTTGAAGGCATTGTGGCCAACGTCTCCGAGCTTAGCTCTTATGCAGTTTTGGCATTTTGGCGGCTCACCCGCCAGAAAATCGGCACATTCCGACCTCAAGTGTGGGCCACCGCAATGACTGCACAGGTCGGCCGGTTCTTTGCAGAATCGTCTGCCATGCCCGTAGCCGAGGCAGCGTGTGCATTGAACCAGCGGAGTTTGGTCTTCAACCCTTACGCGCTGAAGGTCCACATGCAGGCATCCGACTTCTGTTGCCCGTCTCCAAATGGTAGGAGAGACGCTGACCACAATGTGGCACGTGTGTGGGTTCCGAGTTCTTCTACGGAACTTTACCACTACTCTGTCCTCCTCTTTGTCGAGGTTGTGAAAGACATCCCTGTTTTGGTTCCTTAAAGCTTTAAGGACGTCCTCGTCTGAATTGACAGAGAGGACACTCCTGAGGATTAACAGCGGGTCTTTGTTTTTCACCTCCTCGACATTGAGGTCCTGCCTTTCCTTTGCCAGCTTGTTTTTAATTTTCTCTCTCTCTTCTGTGGTCTGAAATCCCATTATGACTTTCCTATCCTTAGCCTTCCTCACCCTCTCCACCTTGACCCATCCCTCTTTCGCATCTACCGCCTTCCGAACTTTGTTTAGGACCTCGTCTCCCGTTTCCGTATCGTCCTTGGAGGTAACTACGATCGAGTGCAGCGTACTCCGTACTGGGTTCGCCTTGGTTAGGTTAGGTTAGGTTAGGTTAGGTTAGGTTGGGGGACCCCCCACAGAGCTTACGTCCACGTCGTGTCCCCTGGAAACAGCCCAGTTCTGACCACCGTAACGGAGTGGCAGACTGGGTTGAAAAAGTCGGCGACGGCCGTCCCTGCCGTCCCCGCCACCACCGCTCCCAGCCAGTCGCAGACGACCGGCAAGGGAAAGGGCAGGAGAGGAGGAAAGGGGCAGTTAGTCCCCCCAAAAACCGCAGCCGTCGTGGTGACGCTCACCGCGGAGGCTGCGGGGCGAGGGGAGACCTACGCCTCCATTTTGGTGCGGGCGCGTACCAATGCCGATCCCACTCAACTGGGGATCGGCAGTGTGTCCTGCCGGCGGACCCAAGCCGGGGCTCGCATTTTCGAGTTCCCGGGGGCAGAGGGGAGTGCCCGCGCGGACCTCTTTGCAGCCAAGCTGCAAGAGGTCATCGCGGACTCTGCCAAGGTGGCTCGACCGGTCAAGTCGGCGGCCATTGAAGTGACGGAGTTAGATGACTCCGTCACCAAGGAGGAGGTGGTGGCGGCGGTCGCAGCGGTAGGGGGCTGTGGCGCCGCGGCGGTCCAAGGCCGGGACATAAGGCCCGGCCGCGGCGGTATGGGCACCATTCGCCTCGAGTGCCCAATCGCCGCTGCCAAAGCCGTCCTTGCGAAAGGACGGCTTCAAGTCGGGTTCAGCTCGGGCGCAGTCCGGGCACTCGAGGACCAGCCTCTGCGGTGTTTCCGGTGCTTCGGCATCGGTCACACCCGGCCCCTGTGTCCGTCCAAGGTAGACAGGACGGACACATGCTACCGCTGCGGCAAGGAGGGCCACAAAGCCGCCTCCTGCGAGGCCGCCACGCCGCACTGCGCGGTGTGTGCCGCCAGTGGCCGCCGGGCAGGCCACGTAATGAAGGGGAGGAAGTGCAATCCTCCCCCTAAGCGTGGCAAAGCGCAGGCGCCGACCGGGCCTGCCGCTGCTGTAGACACCGCCGTTCCTGCGGCGGCTGCGGGGGAGGGTGCGATGTCCGACTGATGGATAGGGTCGAACATCGCATCCTTCAGACGAACACCAACCACTGCAGGACAGCCCAGGATCTGCTGATGCAGACCATGGCTGAGTGGTTGGTGGACTTGGCGGTGGTCGCCGAGCCTTACTCGGTCCCTGGCCGTTGGCTGGGCGACCGGGACGGCTCGGTGGCGTTGGTGGCGCGGTCTTCCACAGACTCCCCTCCCCTCTCGCTCTTAGAGAGGGGACCGGGATACGTGGCCGCCGCGTGGGGAGAGATGGCGATGGTGGGGGTGTATTTCTCCCCAAACCGCCCTCTCTCGGACTTTGAGGATTTCCTAGAGATCCTCACTGCTGTCGTAGGGAGGGCGGCGCCACGCCAGGTCGTGGTGCTCGGCGACTTGAACGCCAAGTCGGCGGCCTGGGGCAACCCGGCAGCCGGTTGCAATGTCCGGGGACGGGCCGTCGAGTTTTGGGCGGCCTCGTGTGGTGTGTCCCTCCTCAACAGGGGGGCGGTCCACACGTGTGTGCGGCAACAGGGCGGGTCGGTGGTGGACGTCTCGTTTGCCAACCCCGCGCTTGCCGCCCGCGTCGTCAACTGGCGGGTGGAGCTGGTGGAGACCTTGTCGGACCACCGTTATGTGCGGTTCGACATCTCCACACAGCAGAGAGGGGGGACGGCCCGCGCTGGGCAATCTCCCTTCCCGCGGTGGGCACTCACCCGCCTGGACCGGGAGGCAGCCAAGGAGGCCGCCTTTCTCCAGGACTGGCTGTCGCCTCCCCCTGTCGAGGAGGTCCCGGACGTGGACGCCGCAGCGGTCCGGCTCAGGGGGTCCTTGACCGAGGTGTGCAACTCCAGCATGCCTCGGTCTCGCCGTCCGCCTCCCCGTCGTGCCGTCTACTGGTGGACGGAGGAGCTGGCGGGACTCCGGGCCACCTGCGTGGCGGCCAGAAGGGCCTACGCGCGGAGTCGACGGCGCAGCGCCCAAAACCGAGTCCGGGCAGAAGAGGACCGCCTGTACGCCTCTTACCGAGAGGCTACGGCGGCCCTCAAGTCTGCAATGGGCGCTGCGCAAGACTCGGCAAGGGCCGAGATGCTGGAGGATCTCGACAGGGATCTTTATGGGAGACCATACAAGGCGGCGCGGAACCAGCTCCGCCCCTATGGTCCCCCACTGTCGGAGACCCTCGAGCCAGCGTTGCTGGATGGGGTGGTCCGGTCCCTGTTTCCGCGCAGGACCGACTTCACCCCACCAACGATGGTTCCTCCTCAAGGGGCGGCTTCGCCGGAGGAGGAGGTTCCCCCAGTGACGGCGGCGGAGTTCTACGCGGGGGTACTTAGCCTCCGCGCAAAAAAGACGGCCCCCGGGCCAGACGGCGTCCCCGCGCGGGTGGTGGCGATCGCTGCCACCCAAATGGAGGACAGGTTTCGGGACCTCTTCAGCGCGTGCCTTACGGCTGGGAGGTTCCCGAAACTGTGGAAGGAGGGGCAGTTGTGCCTCCTCCGGAAGGAGGGACGCCCGGTGGACTCCCCCTCGGCATACCGGCCCATCGTTCTGCTCGATGAGGTCGGTAAACTGTTCGAGGGGATTGTCGCCGGGAGGCTGGAAAGCCACTTGCGGGTGGTAGGGCCGGATCTGTCGGACGCCCAATTTGGTTTCCGTCGTGGGCGTTCGACGATCGACGCACTTGCCCTACTCAAGGGCCAGGTGAAGGAGGCGGTGGAGGCGGGGGACGGAGTGCTGGCGGTGTCATTCGACATTGCCAACGCCTTCAACTCCGTCCCCCACTCGACGATATTGGAGGCGCTCCGGTATCACGGAGTGCCCCAATATCTGCGGGACCTCCTGGCCAGCTACTTGGAGGACCGAGAGGTCCTCCTCGTAGACAAGACGGCCACGGTGAGGCGGTACGGCGCAGATTCCGGTGTTCCGCAGGGGTCGGTGCTGGGGCCCCCCTTGTGGAACATCGGATTTGATTGGCTGTTGCGGGGAGCCCTCCTCCCGGGCACGAGTGTCATCTGCTACGCGGATGACACTCTCCTCACTGCCCGGGGGAGGAACTTCGGGGACGCGGCCTGTCTGGCCTCGGCTGGCGGATCCCTGGTGGCAGAGAGGATCCGCCGCCTGGGATTGAGGGTGGCGCTGCACAAGACGGAGGCCGTGTTCTTTCGCGGTCCCAGGCAGCGCTGCCCTCCCGACGCCCACATAGTCGTGGAGGGCGTGCGGATAGGGGTGCAGCCCCAGATGAAATATCTGGGGCTGGTGCTGGACGACAGGTGGCGCTTCGGCCCGCATTTCAGCGGGCTGTCGACGCGCCTGTTGAAGGCTGCGGACGCCCTCTCGTGGCTCCTCCCGAACCTGGGGGGGCCCAAGGCGAAATGCCGGCGCCTCTATGCCGGCATCTTGCGGAGCATGGCCCTATACGGGGCCCCCATCTGGGCGGACTCCCTCCATAGGAGGGAGAATGCGACCGCCATCCGCAGGCCCCAGCGAGCCATTGCACAGCGGGTGGCGAGGGCCTACCGCTCAGTGGGCTTCTCGGCGGCGTGCGCTCTGGCCGGCACCCCTCCTTGGGAGTTGGAGGCTTGGGTGCTCGCCAGAGTGTACGAATGGACGGCGCGCCGGAAGGCGCTCGGGGAGCGCCCCATGGGCGAAGAGCGGGAGGCCGTGCGGCGAGAGGCGAGGGACGCCATCGTCCTCCATTGGTCGGAGGACCTCGCCAGCGCCGCCTTTGGCCGCCGGACGTTGGACGCGCTCGGTCCGGTCCTGCAGGGCTGGCTCGAGCGGTCCCACGGTTTCCTCTCTTTCCGTCTGGTGCAGGTGTTGTCCGGACATGGCTGTTTCGGATCGCACCTGCACCGGATCGGGAGGGAGGAGACCCCGGCGTGCCACGACTGCGGCGCGCCGGTGGACACGGCGCAACACACCCTCGAGGTGTGCCCGGCTTGGTCCGAGCTGCGCCGCGGTCTGACCGCGGTGGTCGGACTGGACCTCTCGCTTCCCGGCGTGGTCGACGCCATGCTGGGGAGCGAGGCGGCCTGGTCAGCAGTCGCCTCCTTTTGCGAGGATGTAATGTCGCAAAAGGAGGAGGCGGAGCGCGCGCGGGAGGACGATCCTCTCGCTGCGCCACTCCGCAGACGAAGGGGTCGGAGAAGGCGTCGTCCTCTCCCTCCCCATGGTGACGGGCGGGCGACAGGCGCGGGGGTGCCTTCGCTCGCATTGCACCCGTCACCTTCGTCTGTCATTCCCGACCCCCCACACCCGTGAGGGCGTGAGGGGTCCGCCATGAAGGGCAATCGTCGGCGGAGGACTGGACGCAAAGGCTATGCCGGTTTCCCAGTTCCCCGCCACTCGGACGAAGCGGGAATGCCGCTGGGTCGTTTTAGTGGGTATACCGGGTCCGCCCGGGGAGTCCCACATACCCCTCCCATCCCCCGATGGGAGGGTATGCGTAATGCATTTTTTCCCAGCGACAACAAAAAAAAAAAAAAAAAAAAAAAAAAAAGGTTAGGTTCTGGATGGGTCGCGAACGTCATGCGTAGCAGTTCTCGTGGCCCATCCGCAAAGCGACAGTAGGCTCACGGCGGTGTTTTTTAGTGGGTGCAAGCCCCACATAACCAAACCGTCTCCCCGGACGGTGCGGTATGCGTTAGGCATTTTTCACCGCTTAATAAAAAAAAAAAAAAAAAGGTTAGGTTAGGTTAGGTTAGGTTAGGTTAGGTTTATCTGCGGGACCTCCTGGCCAGCTACTTGGAGGACCGAGAGGTCCTCCTCGTAGACAAGACGGCCACGGTGAGGCGGTACGGCGCAGAGTCCGGTGTTCCGCAGGGGTCGGTGCTGGGGCCCCCCTTGTGGAACATCGGATTCGATTGGCTGTTGCGGGGAGCCCTTCTCCCGGGCACTAGTGTCATCTGCTACGCGGATGACACTCTCCTCACTGCCCGGGGGAGGAACTTTAGAGACGCGGCCTGTCTGGCCTCGGCTGGCGGATCCTTGGTTGCAGAGAGAATCCGCCGCCTGGGATTGAAGGTGGCGCTGCACAAGACGGAGGCCGTGTTCTTTCGCGGGCCTCGGCAGCGCTGCCCTCCCGACGCCCACATAGTCGTGGAAGGCGTCAGGATAGGGGTCCAGCCCCAGATGAAGTATCTGGGCCTGGTGCTGGACGACAGGTGGCGCTTCGGCCCGCATTTCAGCGGGCTGTCGACGCGCCTGTTGAAGGCCGCGGACGCCCTCTCGTGGCTCCTCCCGAACCTGGGGGGGCCCAAGGCGAAATGCCGGCGCCTCTATGCCGGCATCTTGCGGAGCATGGCCCTATACGGGGCCCCCATCTGGGCGGACTCCCTCCATAGGAGGGAGAATGCGACCGCCATCCGCAGGCCCCAGCGAGCCATTGCACAGCGGGTGGCGAGGGCCTACCGCTCAGTGGGCTTCTCGGCGGCGTGCGCTCTGGCCGGCACCCCTCCTTGGGAGTTGGAGGCTTGGGTGCTCGCCAGAGTGTACGAATGGACGGCGCGCCGGAAGGCGCTCGGGGAGCGCCCCATGGGCGAAGAGCGGGAGGCCGTGCGGCGAGAGGCGAGGGACGCCATCGTCCTCCATTGGTCGGAGGACCTCGCCAGCGCCGCCTTTGGCCGCCGGACGTTGGACGCGCTCGGTCCGGTCCTGCAGGGCTGGCTCGAGCGGTCCCACGGTTTCCTCTCTTTCCGTCTGGTGCAGGTGTTGTCCGGACATGGCTGTTTCGGATCGCACCTGCACCGGATCGGGAGGGAGGAGACCCCGGCGTGCCACGACTGCGGCGCGCCGGTGGACACGGCGCAACACACCCTCGAGGTGTGCCCGGCTTGGTCCGAGCTGCGCCGCGGTCTGACCGCGGTGGTCGGACTGGACCTCTCGCTTCCCGGCGTGGTCGACGCCATGCTGGGGAGCGAGGCGGCCTGGTCAGCAGTCGCCTCCTTTTGCGAGGATGTAATGTCGCAAAAGGAGGAGGCGGAGCGCGCGCGGGAGGACGATCCTCTCGCTGCGCCACTCCGCAGACGAAGGGGTCGGAGAAGGCGTCGTCCTCTCCCTCCCCATGGTGACGGGCGGGCGACAGGCGCGGGGGTGCCTTCGCTCGCATTGCACCCGTCACCTTCGTCTGTCATTCCCGACCCCCCACACCCGTGAGGGCGTGAGGGGTCCGCCATGAAGGGCAATCGTCGGCGGAGGACTGGACGCAAAGGCTATGCCGGTTTCCCAGTTCCCCGCCACTCGGACGAAGCGGGAATGCCGCTGGGTCGTTTTAGTGGGTATACCGGGTCCGCCCGGGGAGTCCCACATACCCCTCCCATCCCCCGATGGGAGGGTATGCGTAATGCATTTTTTCCCAGCGACAACAAAAAAAAAAAAAAAAAAAAAAAAGGTTAGGTTCTGGATGGGTCGCGAACGTCATGCGTAGCAGTTCTCGTGGCCCATCCGCAAAGCGACAGTAGGCTCACGGCGGTGTTTTTTAGTGGGTGCAAGCCCCACATAACCAAACCGTCTCCCCGGACGGTGCGGTATGCGTTAGGCATTTTTCACCGCTTAATAAAAAAAAAAAAAAAAAGGTTAGGTTAGGTTAGGTTAGGTTAGGTTAGGTTTATCTGCGGGACCTCCTGGCCAGCTACTTGGAGGACCGAGAGGTCCTCCTCGTAGACAAGACGGCCACGGTGAGGCGGTACGGCGCAGAGTCCGGTGTTCCGCAGGGGTCGGTGCTGGGGCCCCCCTTGTGGAACATCGGATTCGATTGGCTGTTGCGGGGAGCCCTTCTCCCGGGCACTAGTGTCATCTGCTACGCGGATGACACTCTCCTCACTGCCCGGGGGAGGAACTTTAGAGACGCGGCCTGTCTGGCCTCGGCTGGCGGATCCTTGGTTGCAGAGAGAATCCGCCGCCTGGGATTGAAGGTGGCGCTGCACAAGACGGAGGCCGTGTTCTTTCGCGGGCCTCGGCAGCGCTGCCCTCCCGACGCCCACATAGTCGTGGAAGGCGTCAGGATAGGGGTCCAGCCCCAGATGAAGTATCTGGGCCTGGTGCTGGACGACAGGTGGCGCTTCGGCCCGCATTTCAGCGGGCTGTCGACGCGCCTGTTGAAGGCCGCGGACGCCCTCTCGTGGCTCCTCCCGAACCTGGGGGGGCCCAAGGCGAAATGCCGGCGCCTCTATGCCGGCATCTTGCGGAGCATGGCCCTATACGGGGCCCCCATCTGGGCGGACTCCCTCCATAGGAGGGAGAATGCGACCGCCATCCGCAGGCCCGAGCGGGCCATTGCACAGCGGGTGGCAAGGGCCTACCGCTCAGTGGGCTTCTCGGCGGCGTGCGCTCTGGCCGGCACCCCTCCTTGGGAGTTGGAGGCTTGGGTGCTCGCCAGAGTGTACGAATGGACGGCGCGCCGGAAGGCGCTCGGGGAGCGCCCCATGGGCGAAGAGCGGGAGGCCGTGCGGCGAGAGGCGAGGGACGCCATCGTCCTCCATTGGTCGGAGGACCTCGCCAGCGCCGCCTTTGGCCGCCGGACGTTGGACGCGCTCGGTCCGGTCCTGCAAGGCTGGCTCGACCGGTCCCACGGTTTCCTCTCTTTCCGTCTGGTGCAGGTGTTGTCTGGGCATGGCTGTTTCGGATCGCACCTGCACCGGATCGGGAGGGAGGAAACCCCGGCGTGCCACGACTGCGGCGCGCCGGTAGACACGGCGCAGCACACCCTCGAGGTGTGCCCGGCTTGGTCCGAGCTGCGCCGCGGTCTGACCGCGGTGGTCGGACTGGACCTCTCGCTTCCCGGCGTGGTTGACGCCATGCTGGGGAGCGAGGAGGCCTGGTCAGCAGTCGCCTCCTTTTGCGAGGACGTAATGTCGCAAAAGGAGGAGTAAAAAACCACCTAATCCTAAGTTTCGAGGCGCGGCGAGAGGATGAATGGCTGGAGGGTGTCCAGTCATTAGCGCCTCCCCTGTAGGGCACCTGCCGCACCCTACAGTATTGGGCTTACCTAGGTAAAAGGCTCTGCCTAGGTGGACGAATATTTCCTTACTACTCGTGGGAACAAAATGGATGATTTAAAAAATTTAAACGAAAAGAAGTTGGTGGAGAAGGCGGACGCAGTGGCAGACTCTGGCACTGCGTCACTGAAGACGGGAGCAGAGGCTCCAGCGGAACCACGCGTGGTTCTGGAGAGGGTGTCTATGTCGGAGTCTGACACTCCGCAAACAGTTGCGGCCACTCCCTCCAAGTTTTGGGGAAAGCGGCCGCGCGAGAGAGACGGCTTGGCTTGTGAGACGGCTGCGTGGTCGGCGGGTTTGTCCTCAAGCGAGGAGAACCTGCCGGCCGCCAAGGTGCCGACAGCCAAGAGGGGCAGAGGTCGCGGGACATCTTCCGGAGCAACCACTCCGGCAGCGTCACGCGACATCCGGGGCCGCTTTCTAAAGCGCCCCGATACGCCGTTGGCCAGCGGAGCGAGTGACTCAGATCATGACGCATCCGCGGTCTCGGTCGACGAAGTGGGAGGGGTCACCGTCTCTCTTGTGGGCACAAGGGCGGAGGCCAGCGCCGCGAAGCGTGCGCAGAGCAGAGCGGTCGCGGCTGATGAGGTCGCCGAAATGGCCCGTCAGGCCCGAGAGCGGCGGTCTGCCCACGCGGCCAATGAGGAGAGCCTCACAGCAGAGGCTCTGAACCGCCAGGTGATGGACGGCGTGGACGTTGTCCTGAAGGTTGCCACTAAGTCCGGTAACCTGAAGGGCTCGTTCACGCGCGCCCTCAAAGAGGCGGCAGAAGGGATCAGGGAGGCAGTAGAGGTTCTCCATGGCCGTACGACTTCGGAGGAAACGGCGAGGTTGTGGAGGGAGAACACCCGTCTCCGATCCGAGCTCGAGGACCTCAAGCGGGAGTTTGCCGCTCAGCGGAGTGTCGGGCAGCAGCAAGCAGATCCCGCATCGGCAGCTGCGCCTGCGGCGCCACCATCTCTAAGCTTGTCAGACCACGACATAGAGAGGGTGGCGAGAATCTGCATGGTGCAGTGTGGGGGTATGGTGAGTGCCCGCCTGGAGGCAATCGAATCTCGGCTTCTGCCAGCTGAAAACCTCCGGCCCCCACTTGCGGCAGATAGGCGAAAGACGGAAGAGTCCGCCAGGACGAAGCCCACGCAGGTGGCTCAGAAACCTGCAGAGGGGACCAAGAAATCCGTGGCAGGCCCCAGGAAGCCCGTGGAGGGTGCGTCCGCGCCCCCTCTACAAACGTTCGAGCTCCCAGCGGCGGCTTCTCCTGCCCACGTGATGGTGGGTAAAAAGGGCCGCCGCAAGAAGAAGGCAGCGGGTACGACCGCGCCCCCTTCTACCCAAGAGACCACACTCCCGGTGACTGCGCCTCCCACTCAAGAGGCATGGACGACCGTGGTGAAGAGGGGCCGCAAAAAGAGGGCATCGCAGCCGATATCCCCCCAAGGACCGACTCGTCCAGAGGGCACGAGGCCGCCCAAGGTAACTACCCCACGCTCCGAGGCTGTAGTAATTACACTGCAACCCGAAGCTGCAAACAGGGGAGTGACCTACAAGTCGGTCCTGGCGGAAATGAGGCAGAAGCTGACGTTCAGCGAATTCGGCACCCCAGCTGGCTTCGTTTTCAGAACGGCAGCCACGGGTGCCAAAGTGCTTCAGGTGTCGGGTGTCGCAAGGCAGGAGAGGGCGGACAATCTGGCCGCCAAGCTCCGGGAAGTCCTCAAGCCTGAAGACGCCCGAGTGTCCAGGCCCACTATAATGGCTGAATTGCGCGTAGATGGGCTGGATGACTCGGTGACCACCGAGGAAGTAGTGGCGGCCATTGCCCGAAACGGTGGGTGCCCACCTGAGAATGTGGTGGTCGGTGAAATTCGCAGCAGCGCGGACGGGCTGGGCACGGTTTGGGTGCGGTGCCCGGTAGCGGCTGCGAACAAGGCTGCGGATAGCGGTCGATTGTTGGTGGGTTGGGTGTCTGCCAGGGTTAAACTCCTACCGAGGCGGGCTCTGCAGTGCTTCCGGTGCCTGGAAAAGGGGCATGTCCGGGCACAGTGCACTGCACAGATCGATCGCAGCGAATTATGTTTCCGCTGCGGTCAACCCGGCCACAAGGCGGCCCAGTGCTCCGAAGCTCCAAACTGCAGCCTTTGCGCAGCTGCAGGGAAGTCCACGGAGCACAGACTTGGCGGGAAGGCCTGCAAGGCACCCAAACCCAAGAAAAGGAGGTCTAGGGCTGTCGGAGGACCTGCGCCTCTCCCACAGCCCGACTCCCGACCCAGGGAAGGAGGAGCCGAGGAAATGGAATGTCATTGATGGCACAACTCCGTTTCCTCCAGGGTAACATCAACCACGCCGCCAGAGCTCAGGATCTATTGCTCCAGAGCATGGCGGAGTGGTCGATCCACGTGGCTGTGGTCGCCGAGCCGTATTTTGTCCCCCCCCGCGATAACTGGGCAGGGGACCTGGACGGTTTGGTGGCCATCATTGGCGGGACTCTTGTCAGTCCGTCCCGAGGACACGGCTGGGTGGCCGCCCTCGTGGACGGCATAGTCACAATTGGGGCATATTTCTCTCCCAACAAGAGTCTCGCTGACTTCGAGGAGTTCCTTGTCGAGCTAGGTGCCGTCGTAAGCCGGTTCTACCCTCGCCCAGTGCTGTTGCTCGGGGATCTCAACGCCAAGTCTGCGGCTTGGGGATCCCCGACCACCGATCCTAGGGGTGAGGTGTTGGAGGAGTGGGCGGTCGAGACCGGCCTGACCATCCTGAATCGGGGCTCGGTGTACACGTGCGTGCGGCAGCGGGGCGGGTCCATAGTCGACGTGTCGTTCGCAAGCTCCGCTGTTGCGGGCCGTGTGCGCGACTGGCGAGTTGCCGTAGAGGTGGAGACGCTGTCGGACCATCGATATATTCGATTTGACGTCTCCACCCAGACTGCGGGTGGCGGTCGCCCATCGGCCCCGCAAATGGACGGTCCTCGTTGGTCGTACAAGCGACTTGACAGGGAACTTCTCGAGGAGGCCGCAATCCTCCAGGCCTGGGTCCGGGAATCGCTGACAAACGAACCCGTCGACGTCGAAGCGGAGGCGCTGTGGTTCCACGGGGCGATGACGCAAATTTGCGATGCGTCTATGCCCCGTGTCACCCCACCCACAAGGCGCCAGCTGTACTGGTGGTCCGCCGTAATCGCGCAATTGCGCGTGGCGTGCGTGGAGGTGAGACGCCAGTACACCCGATACCGGAGAAGACGTCGTCGGGTTCCGGAAGAAGAGGCCGCGCTGTATGAGGTGTACCGCGCGGCGAAGGAGACTTTGTGGCTGGCCGTCGGCGAGGCGAGGACTCGAGCCAGGGAAGAGATGTTGTCGACCCTAGACGTAAATCCGTGGGGGCGCCCTTATCGTGCGGTTCGAGGGAAACTTCGTGCCTGGGCGCCCCCACTCACTGAGAGTCTACAACCTCAACTGCTGGAGGAAGTGGTCGCGAATCTCTTTCCTGCTAGAGAAGAGCATATACCGCCGCCGATGGCTTTTCCCACAGCCACAGAGTCAGAGGATGAGGAGGACGTCAGCGTCCCTGAGGTGACACAGGCAGAGATGAGGGTGGCAATAACGCGGCTTCGGGCCAAAACCGTTGCCCCGGGGCCCGACGGAGTTCCCGGCGGCGTGCTTGCCCTCGCTCTGAAAGAGCTAGAGCCCCAGCTGAGAGGACTCTACTCAGCTTGTCTTGAGCGGGGCCAATTCCCAAGTCAGTGGAAAACGGGTCGTTTGGTCCTGCTCAGGAAGGCGGGGCGCCCAGCGGACTCGCCGTCCGCATACCGGCCCATAGTGCTGCTGGACGAGGTGGGTAAGCTTTTCGAGCGGATAATTGCTGCCCGCCTCGCCGGCCACTTGTACAGAGAGGGGCCGGATTTGGATGATAGCCAGTTCGGCTTTCGGCATGGGCGCTCCACTGTGGACGCCATAATGCGGGTTAGAGTCCTGGCGGAGGAAGCGGTGTCCCGAGGCGGGGTGATGTTGGCGGTGTCCTTGGACATCTCCAACGCCTTTAACACCCTGCCTTGGAGCTGTATTCGGGAGGCACTGTGCTACCACAAGGTGCCCCCATACCTCCGCCGCATTGTTGGGGCTTATTTAGCGCAAAGGTGTGTCACCTACAGGGGACGCGACGGCGGAGGCCGGCGCGACATATCGTGCGGTGTTCCACAGGGTTCGGTAGTGGGCCCACCCCTGTGGAACATCGGATACGATTGGGTGCTGAGAGGCGAGCTCCAACCGGGGGCGGCCCTGGTGTGTTACGCGGACGACACGCTGGTCACGGCCCGGGGGAGCTCGTACAGGGAGGCAGCGTTGCTGGCGACAGCTGCGGTCTCGCAGGTTGTGGGCCGCATAAGGCGCCTGGGCCTGGAGGTGGCCCTCGCCAAGTCGGAGGCCATGGTCTTTCACGGCCCCCGGCGGGCGCCACCGCCGGGAGCACATATTGTGGTCGGGGGGACCCAAATTGCTGTCGAGTCCACCATGAAGTATCTGGGATTGGTGCTCGACAGCCGTTGGGACTTCGGCCCCCACTTTCGGCGTCTGGCGCCCAAGTTGATGGGCGCGGCGGGCGCGCTCGCAACGCTGCTTCCCAATCTGGGGGGCCCGAGCACCGCCTGTAGGAGATTGTACTTGGGGGTTCTGCGATCCATGGCACTGTACGGGGCCCCGGTGTGGGCCTCTGACCTGACGGCTGGCAGCATCGCGATGTTGCGAAAACCGCAGAGGGCGATGGCCGTCAGGTCTATCAGGGGGTATCGCACAATCTCCTACGAGGCGGCTTGTGCGCTGGCCGGGTCGCCACCCTGGGACCTAGAGGCTAGGGTCCTCGCGTCACTGTACCGGTGGCGCGAGGAAGCGCGGACGCGGGGCTGTGAACCGATGCAGCGAGAGATCGATCTGCGTCGGTCTCAGCTCCGCGAGGTCCTGGTGGCGGAGTGGCGGGATAGGCTTTTGCGCCCTACCGCCGGCCTCGCTACCATTGAGGCGATCCGACCAGATTTTCCACCCCGAAACCAAAAAAAAAAAAAAAAAAAAAAGGTTAGGTTAGGTTAGGTTAGGTTGGGGTGCGTTGTCAGAATTCCTCCTCGTGTGCCTAGTGGCTGCCGGTCCCTCTCGATACGTCTGGAGGGAACAGCAGTTACTGGGACGGTGCACCCTGGGCGCGGCAGTATCCTTCCCCAAGGAATGGGAAGAGATTCTTATTCTTCGGGGAATGTTACTGTCCGTGGCTAATATTCTGACATGGGAGGGGGTCCAACCTGGACCGACGGGGCGTTCTTCCGCGTGACCCTCTGAAAAGCAGAGGGCGCAGCGGAGGACGCGGCCATGCCACTGCGGTGCAGGCGTACCAACGTGGCATTTGTTGTCTCTCCTCTAAGAGCATTCTTAGAAGGGAGAACTTTCGGCGGGTTCGCTGAGCCGGGTTGGCCGGACAGCGAACGGAGGCATGTCTAATGCCGCCGTCGGGGGCTTGGCTTAACTGCCTGGCCCAGAGGAAGGATACCTCTAAGATAAAAAACCACCTAATCCTAAGTTTCGAGGCGCGGCGAGAGGATGAATGGCTGGAGGGTGTCCAGTCATTAGCGCCTCCCCTGTAGGGCACCTGCCGCACCCTACAGTATTAGGCTTACCTAGGTAAAAGGCTCTGCCTAGGTGGACGAATATTTCCTTACTACTCGTGGGAACAAAATGGATGATCAAAAAAATATAAAAGAAAAGAAGTTGGTGGAGAAGGCGGACGCAGTGGCAGACTCTGGCACTGCGTCACTGAAGACGGGAGCAGAGGCTCCAGCGGAACCACGCGTGGTTCTGGAGAGGGTGTCTATGTCGGAGTCTGACACTCCGCAAACAGTTGCGGCCACTCCCTCCAAGTTTTGGGGAAAGCGGCCGCGCGTTTGTGAGACGGCTGCGTGGTCGGCGGGTTTGTCCTCAAGTGAGGAGAACCTGCCGGCCGCCAAGGTGCCGACAGCCAAGAGGGGCAGAGGTCGCGGGACATCTTCCGGAGCAACCACTCCGGCAGCGTCACGCGACATCCGGGGCCGCTTTTTAAAGCGCCCCGATACGCCGTTGGCCAGCGGAGCGAGTGACTCAGATCATGCCGCATCCGCGGTCTCGGTCGACGAAGTGGGAGGGGTCACCGTCTCTCTTGTGGGCACAAGGGCGGAGGCCAGCGCCGCGAAGCGTGCGCAGAGCAGAGCGGTCGCGGCTGATGAAGTCGCCGAAATGGCCCGTCAGGCCCGAGAGCGGCGGTCTGCCCACGCGGCCAATGAGGAGAGCCTCACAGCAGAGGCTCTGAACCGCCAGGTGATGGACGGCGTGGACGTTGTCCTGAAGGTTGCCACTAAGTCCGGTAACCTGAAGGGCTCGTTCACGCGCGCCCTCAAAGAGGCGGCAGAAGGGATCAGGGAGGCAGTAGAGGTTCTCCATGGCCGTACGACTTCGGAGGAAACGGCGAGGTTGTGGAGGGAGAACACCCGTCTCCGATCCGAGCTGGAGGACCTCAAGCGGGAGTTTGCCGCTCAGCGGAGTGTCGGGCAGCAGCAAGCAGATCCCGCATCGGCAGCTGCGCCTGCGGCGCCACCGTCTCTAAGCTTGTCAGACTACGACATAGAGAGGGTGGCGAGAATCTGCATGGTGCAGTGTGGGGGTATGGTGAGTGCCCGCCTGGAGGCAATCGAATCTCGGCTTCTGCCAGCTGAAAACCTCCGGCCCCCACTTGCGGCAGATAGGCGGAGGACGGAAGAGTCCGCCAGGACGAAGCCCACGCAGGTGGCTCAGAAACCTGCAGAGGGGACCAAGAAGTCCGTGGCAGGCCCCAGGAAGCCCGTGGAGGATGCGTCCGCGCCCCCTCTACAAACGTCCGAGCTCCCAGCGGCGGCTTCTCCTGCCCACGTGATGGTGGGTCCTGGGTTGGCTAAAGTGCTCTGTGCTTTCGTAGCGAATTTTATTATAGTGTCTTGTTGTTTGCGAACTGGCGGAGGCAATGCCTAAACCCACGCGGGACGCCTGCGGGCGGTTTTTAAAAGAAAAAGGCCCTTCTCAGGGCCAACCCAAAGGCCCTTCTCAGGGCCAACCCAAAGGCCCTTCTCAGGGCCAACCAAAAGGCCCTTCTCAGGGCCAACCAAAAGGCCCTTCTCAGGGCCACAACGACGCTCCGGCGTCAGAGACTAGCCGCGCGCCGTCTGCGGCTAGTTTCTTTGGAAGGGTGAGCGAGTCGTCTGACTACGACTCGCTAAATGGTATGTCGGACGCGGACGACGCTCGTTCGCGGAAGCGGGTCCACCGGAGCGGTGGGTCCGAGGGCTCTTCGGCCTCGGGGTCGACGAGGTTGCCGAAGGCTAAAAAGCCGACGGTGGCCGCGGACACCCATGACGTTGGGCTCGCGGACGCCCAACGCCAATTGGACCTGGCTCGGCGGGTGCAGCTCCAGCAAGAGCTGGAGGAGCGGGTTGCCGCTAAGGAGAAGCGGGCGCACGTCGCCCGGGCCAAGTCCGGGTACGGTGCGTCCCGCGTTTTATACGCGGACCATTCTCTGGCCGAGCTGGAGAAAATGGCGGAGGAGGACGAGGAGGAGATTATTGAGGTCGCCTCTAAGTCCTCCAACCTAAAAGGGACTTTTCAAAAGGCCCTGAAGTGCAGGGCCGCAAGTATGCGCGGTGTCGTGGCGGAGCTTGTGAAGCGGACGACCACCGACGAGACGAGGCAACTGCAGGCGATGGTAGATCGCCTGCAGTCGGAGGTCAGCCAGCTTCACCTGAAGCTAGCTGAAGCCACGGCCCGGCCACAACAGGCCATGGCGAGCCCTGCCGCAGAGGGCCCTGCCGCGGCCCGGCCACAACAGGCCAAGGCGAGCCCTGCAGCAGAGGGCCCCTCCTCCAACCTTGAGGATATCATCCGCAAGGTAGTAATGGAGGAGAGGGCCTTCACGAGAGCCTGCCTAGCAGGCATCGAGGACCGGCTCCTGCCGGAAAAACGCCTCCGACCGCCGCTTGCGGCGGATAAGAGGCAAAGCGAGCCGGGGCCGTCCTTCTCCCAGGCGGATGACGCCCAACTCCCGGCGACCACCCCGTCCAACGAGTGGACGAAAGTGGGCCGTAAGGGGAAGGGCAAAGGGAAGGGGAAAAAGTCGGCGACGGCCGTCCCTGCCGTCCCCGCCACCACCGCTCCCAGCCAGTCGCAGACGACCGGCAAGAGAAAGGGCAGGAGAGGAGGAAAGGGGCAGTTAGTCCCCCCAAAAACCGCAGCCGTCGTGGTGACGCTCACCGCGGAGGCTGCGGGGCGAGGGGAGACCTACGCCTCCATTTTGGTGCGGGCGCGTACCAATGCCGATCCCACTCAACTGGGGATCGGCAGTGTGTCCTGCCGGCGGACCCAAGCCGGGGCTCGCATTTTCGAGTTCCCGAGGGCAGAGGGGAGTGCCCGCGCGGACCTCTTTGCAGCCAAGCTGCAAGAGGTCATCGCGGACTCTGCCAAGGTGGCTCGACCGGTCAAGTCGGCGGCCATTGAAGTGACGGAGTTAGATGACTCCGTCACCAAGGAGGAGGTGGTGGCGGCGGTCGCAGCGGTAGGGGGCTGTGGCGCCGCGGCGGTCCAAGGCCGGGACATAAGGCCCGGCCGCGGCGGTATGGGCACCATTCGCCTCGAGTGCCCAATCGCCGCTGCCAAAGCCGTCCTTGCGAAAGGACGGCTTCAAGTCGGGTTCAGCTCGGGCGCAGTCCGGGCACTCGAGGACCAGCCTCTGCGGTGTTTCCGGTGCTTCGGCATCGGTCACACCCGGCCCCTGTGTCCGTCCAAGGTAGACAGGACGGACACATGCTACCGCTGCGGCAAGGAGGGCCACAAAGCCGCCTCCTGCGAGGCCGCCACGCCGCACTGCGCGGTGTGTGCCGCTAGTGGCCGCCGGGCAGGCCACGTAATGAAGGGGAGGAAGTGCAATCCTCCCCCTAAGCGTGGCAAAGCGCAGGCGCCGACCGGGCCTGCCGCTGCTGTAGACACCGCCGTTCCTGCGGCGGCTGCGGAGGAGGGTGCGATGTCCGACTGATGGATAGGGTCGAACATCGCATCCTTCAGACGAATACCAACCACTGCAGGACAGCCCAGGATCTGCTGATGCAGACCATGGCTGAGTGGTTGGTGGACTTGGCGGTGGTCGCCGAGCCTTACTCGGTCCCTGGCCGTTGGCTGGGCGACCGGGACGGCTCGGTGGCGTTGGTGGCGCGGTCTTCCACAGACTCCCCTCCCCTCTCGCTCTTAGAGAGGGGACCGGGATACGTGGCCGCCGCGTGGGGAGAGATGGCGATGGTGGGGGTGTATTTCTCCCCAAACCGCCCTCTCTCGGACTTTGAGGATTTCCTAGAGATCCTCACTGCTGTCGTAGGGAGGGCGGCGCCACGCCAGGTCGTGGTGCTAGGCGACCTGAACGCCAAGTCGGCGGCCTGGGGCAACCCGGCAGGCGGTTGCAACGTCCGGGGACGCGCCGTCGAGTTTTGGGCGGCCTCGTGTGGTGTGTCCCTCCTCAACAGGGGGGCGGTCCACACGTGTGTGCGGCAACAGGGTGGGTCGGTGGTGGACGTCTCGTTTGCCACCCCCGCGCTTGCCGCCCGCGTCGTCAACTGGCGGGTGGAGCTGGTGGAGACCTTGTCGGACCACCGTTATGTGCGGTTCGACATCTCCACACAGCAGAGAGGGGGGACGGCCCGCGCTGGGCAATCTCCCTTCCCGCGGTGGGCACTCACCCGCCTGGACCGGGAGGCAGCCAAGGAGGCCGCCTTTCTCCAGGACTGGCTGTCGCTTCCCCCTGTCGAGGAGGTCCCGGACGTGGACGCCGCAGCGGTCCGGCTCAGGGGGTCCTTGACCGAGGTGTGCAACTCCAGCATGCCTCGGTCTCGCCGTCCGCCTCCCCGTCGTGCCGTCTACTGGTGGACGGAGGAGCTGGCGGGACTCCGGGCCACCTGTGTGGCGGCCAGAAGGGCCTACGCGCGAAGTCGACGGCGCAGCGCCCAAAACCGAGACCGGGCAGAAGAGGACCGCCTGTACGCCTCTTACCGAGAGGCTACGGCCGCCCTAAAGTCTGCAATGGGCGCTGCGCAAGACTCGGCAAGGGCCGAGATGCTGGAGGGTCTCGACAGGGATCCTTATGGGAGACCATACAAGGCGGCGCGGAACCAGCTCCGCCCCTATAGTCCCCCACTGTCGGAGGCCCTCGAGCCAGCGTTGCTGGATGGGGTGGTCCGGTCTCTGTTTCCGCGCAGGACCGACTTCGCCCCACCAACGATGGTTCCTCCGCAAGGGGCGGCTTCGCCGGAGGAGGAGGTCCCCCCGGTGACGGCGGCGGAGTTCTACGCGGGGGTACTCAGCCTCCGCGCAAAAAAGACGGCCCCCGGGCCAGACGGCGTCCCCGCGCGGGTGGTGGCGATCGCCGCCACCCAAATGGAGGACAGGTTTCGGGACCTCTTCAGCGCGTGCTTTACGGCTGGGAGGTTCCCGAAACTGTGGAAGGAGGGGCAGTTGTGCCTCCTCCGGAAGGAGGGACGCCCGGTGGACTCCACCTCGGCATACCGGCCCATCGTTCTGCTCGATGAGGTCGGTAAACTGTTCGAGGGGATTGTCGCCGGGAGGCTGGAAAGCCACTTGCGGGTGGTAGGGCCGGATCTGTCGGACGCCCAATTCGGTTTCCGTCGTGGGCGGTCGACGATCGACGCGCTGGCCCTACTCAAGGGTCAGGTGAAGGAGGCAGTGGAGGCGGGGGACGGAGTGCTGGCGGTATCATTCGACATTGCCAACGCCTTCAACTCCGTCCCCCACTCGACGATATTGGAGGCGCTCCGGTATCACGGAGTGCCCCAATATCTGCGGGACCTCCTGGCCAGCTACTTGGAGGACCGAGAGGTCCTCCTCGTGGACAAGACGGCCACGGTGAGGCGGTACGGCGCAGAGTCCGGTGTTCCGCAGGGGTCGGTGCTGGGGCCCCCCTTGTGGAACATCGGATTCGATTGGCTGTTGCGGGGAGCCCTCCTCCCGGGCACCAGTGTCATTTGCTACGCGGATGACACTCTCCTCACTGCCCGGGGGAGGAGCTTCGGGGATGCGGCCTGTCTGGCCTCGGCTGGTGGATCCTTGGTGGCAGAGAGGATCCGCCGCCTGGGATTGAGGGTGGCGCTGCACAAGACGGAGGCCGTGTTCTTTCGCGGTCCCCGGCAGCGCTGCCCTCCCGACGCCCACATAGTCGTAGAAGGCGTCAGGATAGGGGTCCAGCCCCAGATGAAGTATTTGGGCCTGGTGCTGGACGACAGGTGGCGCTTCGGCCCGCATTTCAGCGGGCTGTCGACGCGCCTGTTAAAGGCCGCGGACGCCCTCTCGTGGCTCCTCCCGAACCTGGGGGGGCCCAAGGCGAAATGCCGGCGCCTCTATGCCGGCATCTTGCGGAGCATGGCCCTATACGGGGCCCCCATCTGGGCGGACTCCCTCCATAGGAGGGAGAATGCGACCGCCATCCGCAGGCCCCAGCGGGCCATTGCACAGCGGGTGGCGAGGGCCTACCGCTCAGTGGGCTTCTCGGCGGCGTGCGCTCTGGCCGGCACCCCTCCTTGGGAGTTGGAGGCTTGGGTGCTCGCCAGAGTGTACGAATGGACGGCGCGCCGGAAGGCGCTTGGGGAGCGCCCCATGGGCGAAGAGCGGGAGGCCGTGCGGCGAGAGGCGAGGGACGCCATCGTCCTCCATTGGTCGGAGGACCTCGCCAGCGCCGCCTTTGGCCGCCGGACGTTGGACGCGCTCGGTCCGGTCCTGCAAGGCTGGCTCGAGCGGTCCCACGGTTTCCTCTCTTTCCGTCTGGTGCAGGTGTTGTCCGGGCATGGCTGTTTCGGATCGCACCTGCACCGGATCGGGAGGGAGGAAACCCCGGCGTGCCACGACTGCGGCGCGCCGGTAGACACGGCGCAGCACACCCTCGAGGTGTGCCCGGCTTGGTCCGAGCTGCGCCGCGGTCTGACCGCGGTGGTCGGACTGGACCTCTCGCTTCCCGGCGTGGTCGACGCCATGCTGGGGAGCGAGGAGGCCTGGTCAGCAGTCGCCTCCTTTTGCGAGGACGTAATGTCGCAAAAGGAGGAGGCGGAGCGCGCGCGGGAGGACGATCCTCTCGCTGCGCCGCTCCGCAGACGAAGGGGTCGGAGAAGGCGTCGTCCTCTCCCTCCCCATGGTGACGGGCGGGCGACAGGCGCGGGGGTGCCTTCGCCCGCATTGCACCCGTCACCTTCGTCTGTCATTCCCGACCCCCCACACCCGTGAGGGCGTGAGGGGTCTGCCATGAAGGGCAATCGTCGGCGGAGGACTGGACGCAAAGGCTATGCCGGTTTCCCAGTTCCCCGCCACTCGGACGAAGCGGGAATGCCGCTGGGTCGTTTTAGTGGGTATACCGGGTCCGCCCGGGGAGTCCCACATACCCCTCCCATCCCCCGATGGGAGGGTATGCGTAATGCATTTTTTCCCAGCGACAACAAAAAAAAAAAAAAAAAAAAAAAAAAGGTTAGGTTAGGTTGGGGGACCCCCCACAGAGCTTACGTCCACGTCGTGTCCCCTGGAAACAGCCCAGTTCTGACCACCGTAACGGAGTGGCAGACTGGGTTGGCTAAAGTGCTCTGTGCTCTCGTAGCGAATTTTATTATATTGTCTTGTTGATTGCGAACTGGCGGAGGCAATGCCTAAACCCACGCGGGACGCCTGCGGGCGGTTTTTAAAAGAAAAAGGCCCTTCTCAGGGCCAATCCAAAGGCCCTTCTCAGGGCCAACCAAAAGGCCCTTCTCAGGGCCAACCAAAAGGCCCTTCTCAGGGCCAACCAAAAGGCCCTTCTCAGGGCCACAACGACGCTCCGGCGTCAGAGACTAGCCGCGCGCCGTCTGCGGCTAGTTTCTTCGGAAGGGTGAGTGAGTCGTCTGACAACGACTCGCTTATTGGATTGTCGGACGCGGACGACGCTCGATCGCGGAAGCGGGTCCACCGGAGCGGTGGGTCCGAGGGCTCTTCGGCCTCGGGGTCGACGAGGTTGTCGAAGGCTAAAAAGCCGACGGCGGTCGCGGATACCCATGACGTTGGACTCGCGGACGCCCAACGCCAGCTGGATTTGGCTCGGCGCGCGCAACTCCAGCAAGAGCTGGAGGAGCGGGTTGCTGCCAAAGAGAGACGGGCGCACGTCGCCCGGGCCAAGTCCGGGTACGGTGCGTCCCAAGTTCTATACGCGGACCATTCTCTGGCCGAGCTGGAGAGAATGGCGGAGGAGGACGAGGAGGAGATCGTGGAGGTCGCCTCTAAGTCCTCCAACCTGAAGGGGACCTTGCAGAAGGCCCTCAAATGCAGGGCCGCGAGCATGCGCGGGGTCGTCGCGGAGCTGGTCCAGCGTACGGCCACCGACGAGACGCGGCAACTGCAGGCGAGGATAGATCGCCTGCAGTCGGAGGTCAGCCAGCTTCATCGGAAGCTGGCTGAAGCCACGGCCCGGCCACAACAGGCCAAGGCGAGCTCTGCGGCAGAGGGCCCTGCCTCGGCCCGGCCACAACAGGCCAAGGCGAGCCCTGCAGCAGAGGGCCCCTCCTCCAACCTTGAGGATATCATCCGCAAGGTAGTAATGGAGGAGAGGGCCTTCACGAGAGCCTGCCTAGCAGGCATCGAGGACCGGCTCCTGCCGGAAAAACGCCTCCGACCGCCGCTTGCGGCGGATAAGAGGCAGTGCGAGCCGGGGCCGTCCTCCTCCCAGACGGAAGACGCCCAACTTCCGTCGACCACCCCGTCCAACGAGTGGACGAAAGTGGGCCGTAAGGGGAAGGGGAAAAAGTCGGCGTCGGCCGTCCCTGCCGTCCCCGCCACCACCGCTCCCAGCCAGTCGCAGACGACCGGCACGGGAAAGGGGAAAGGAAAAGGGAGAGGAAGAAAGGGGCAGTTAGTCCCCCCAAAAACCGCAGCCGTCGTGGTGACGCTCACCGCGGAGGCTGCGGGGCGAGGGGAGACGTATATGTCTATTTTGGTGCGGGCGCGTGCCAATGCTGATCCCACCCAACTGGGGATCGGCAGTGTGACTTGCAGGCGGACCCAAGCCGGGGCTCGCATTTTCGAGTTCCCAGGGGCAGAGGGGAGTGCCCGCGCGGACCTCTTTGCAGCCAAGCTGCAAGAGGTCATCGCGGACTCTGCCAAGGTGGCCCGACCGGTCAAATCGGCGGCCATTGAAGTGACGGAGTTAGATGACTCCGTCACCAAGGAGGAGGTGGTGGCGGCGGTCGCAGCGGTAGGGGGCTGTGGCGCCGCGGCGGTCCAAGGCCGGGACATAAGGCCCGGCCGCGGTGGTATGGGCACCATTCGCCTCGAGTGCCCAATCGCCGCTGCCAAAGCCGTCCTTGCGAAAGGACGGCTTCAAGTCGGTTTCAGCTCGGGCGCAGTCCGGGCACTCGAGGACCAGCCTCTGCGGTGTTTCCGGTGCTTCGGCATCGGACACACCCGGCCCCTGTGTCCGTCCAAGGTAGACAGGACGGACACATGCTACCGCTGCGGCAAGGAGGGCCACAAAGCCGCCTCCTGCGAGGCCGCCACGCCGCACTGCGCGGTGTGTGCCGCCAGTGGCCGCCGGGCAGGCCACGTAATGAAGGGGAGGAAGTGCAATCCTCCCCCTAAGCGGGGCAGAGCGCAAGCACCGACCGGGCCCGCTGATGACGCTAGCACCGTCGTTCCTGCGGCGGCTGCAGAGGGGGGTGCGATGTCCGACTGATGGATAGGGTCAAACATCGTATCCTTCAGGCGAACACCAACCACTGCAGGGCAGCCCAGGATCTGCTGATGCAGACCATGGCTGAGTGGTTGGTGGACTTGGCGGCGGTCACCGAGCCTTACTCGGTCCCTGGCCGTTGGCTGGGCGACCGGGATGGCTCGGTGGCGTTGGTGTCGCGGCTTTCCACAGACTCCCCTCCCCTCTCGCTCTTAGAGAGGGGACCGGGATACGTGGCAGCCGCGTGGGGAGACATGGCCCTTGTGGGGGACTACTTCACCGAGCGCGTGCGGGAGGACGATCCTCTCGCTGCACCGCTCCGCAGACGAAGGGGTCGGAGAAGGCGTCTTCCTCTCCCTCCCCATGGTGACGGGCGGGAGACAGGCGCGGGGGTGCCTTCGCCCGCATTGTACCCGTCACCTTCGTCTGTCATTCCCGACCCCCACACCCGTGAGGGCGTGAGGGGTCCGCCATGAAGGGCAATCGTCGGCGGAGGACTGGACGTAAAGGCTATGCCGGTTTCCCAGTTCCCCGCCACTCGGACGAAGCGGGAATGCCGCTGGGTCGTTTTAGTGGGTATACCGGGTCCGCCCAGGGAGTCCCACATACCCCTCCCATCCCCCGATGGGAGGGTATGCGTAATGCATTTTTTCCCAGCGTCAAAAAAAAAAAAAAAAAAAAAAAAAAAAAAAAAAGGTTAGGTTAGGTTAGGTTTTTTTTTTTTTTTTTTTTTTTTTTTTTTTTTTAATTCTTATTCCTCTGACTAGAGTCAAAGCCTGTGTGTACTTTCTTTTGCAATAAGGGGAAAAATCCATCATGGACGCCTGGGAAGGGAGGACCCAGGCAGTGCCGGACTGTACCGGCTAAAAAACCACCAATTGCTTTTCTTTTCTTTTTTTTTTTTTTTTTTTTTTTTTTGTTTTCTTTTGGGCTGTGCCGCTTGGGCTTGTGCTCTTTTTCATAATCTTAATGCTATATAATCTTAACCATTTACCCACCACCTTAGCAGTCTACAATTTTTTACATAAAATTAATATTTTTTACTCTAACTATTACTATTTGTAATGTCTACATAATTATATTCTATGATGTGATATTCTTACGTACTTGGTTTAAATCTCGTATCTTAGACTACGCTTATTTCTACTCTATAGTAATTACAATATATCTTAATAAATACGTGTATGATGTACGGCATATATTCTATAATATACGGTCATCATACTTATTATTACTTATTTCTCTTTACGACTGTTTCTATTATTTTTAAGCAGTAGTTTATGAAGTCTTTTCTTCCTTTATCTATCATTATAAATTTTATATTCTCTTTTGTTAGTTTCATATCCAGTTGTTGTTCAATTCTGAATCTTTCATACCCAAACACTGGGCATTCCAAAATTATGTGGGGTACAGTTTCTTTTTCGCTGGGGTCACAGATACATGAAGGACTCTCCTTACACTTAAAGCGGCATAGGTATTCTGAGAATCCCCCATGGCCGGTCAACAATTGGGTGCTCAGGCATGTCGGCTCGAACTTACGAATTACCTTGTATGCCGCCATCACATCCGGAAAGAATATTTTCGTAATACCGGCGACTTCCCCGGATTTGTACCTCTCGTCCCATTCGCGAATCGACTCCAATCGGAGCTGTCGCTTCGCGAATGAGACGGGGAACAAATCATAGTCGGGTTTCCTCTTGTTTGACGCAGAGGCGGCCTCCTTGGCAAGTTGGTCTGCCCTTTCGTTTCCCTCCAGCCCTGCGTGTGCTTTTATCCAGTACAAAGTTACAACTTTGTTCTGTCGAGATATGTCTGATAAGTTCTCGCGAGTTTCTACAGCTAGAGGATGGAGGGAGCCGAGGTTTGTGACCGTTTGCAGCGCCGCCATTGAGTCGCTATATATGCCAAATGTAAGTGCGGTGTATTTCTTAATTCGCCTTGTAGCTTCGCAAACGGCTAGCAATTCCGCCTGGTATACCGTGCAGTATGACGGCAAGCATAGTTTGACGGCCTTGGTCTCCGCTTTGCCCTCCCAGACGGACAGCGCTGCACCAACCTTTCCGCCAATCTTGCTGCCGTCTGTAAAAATCTTTACTGCACAGCTGCTGTTTGCGTCCACGTCGCTCCGGTCTTTTAGGCATGTCAGTTCAAGGTCTGCGAGGGCTGCAGGGTGTGGCGCTTCTGTTGCCGGCATTAGTCGCTCAATCTCTCTGTCCCCCAGTTCGGGCAGGGCCGCCCCCTTCCTGATCCTGTATAGTGAGGCTACCTCACGTACCCGAAGATCCAGTGGGAGCACTCCTGCCAGAACCAGCGCTGAGTTCAGAGAGACCGTGCGGTAAGCCTTGCACATTTTTTGCGCGAAGCCTCTCTGTACAGTTCCGAGCTGTTTTTGCACTCCTAGTTTTTCCGCAGCCGGTGCCCAGACGCTCGCCGCATACAAGATGATGGGCTCGACGGTCGCAGTATAAATTGTTCGTATTACCTCAGGGTGGAGGCCCCAACTCGCTTTTGCCGCTCTTGCAAGTTGCTTGTAAACGTTGATAGCCTTTTTACAAACATTCGCAACGTGTGCATTAAACGTGAGCTTGTCATCGATTGTCACACCCAACATCTTGATTTGTTTCGACAGGCCAATGTCAATCCCGCCCATGCACAAGCACGGAGTGTCGAATTTCAGCTTGCGTGTAATAATCATTGCGCTTGTCTTGTGAGGCGCGAATCTAAGCTTATTTTCGACACCCCACACCCGAACGAGTTCGAGAGCGGCATTGGCATGTCTTTGCACATGCTGTGCCGTGTGACCGTCGAACACCATGACGACGTCATCGGCAAATGCCTGCACATAGTGGCCTTCGGCTTCGAGAGTATCTAGAAGGGGGTCCAGCAAGACATTCCATAGGATGGGCCCACCTATGGACCCTTGGACGCATCCTTTGTTGGTCCCCTTGGTGAATGTTTCCCCATTGTATCTTACCGTGACTTTTCTTTGGTCGAGGTAACTGTCAATTACTTTTCTCAAATTCAAGGGACAGTTTCCTTTAGCCAGTTGGACTCTAATCGCCGGCCACCAGGCGCTGTCGAAGGCGCCCTCTATATCCAGTGAGACGATGGTTATGATTTTCTTTTCATCTAGTTTTTTATTTATATGTTGCTTTAGTTTATAGAGGGCGTCTTCGCAGCTCTTTTGGGGCATGAATCCAAACTGGTTTTGGTTCAGTCTCGGCAGCAGGTGATGTTTCAGTCTGGCGACCAGCATTTTCTCATATACCTTGCCCATTACCGGTAACAGTCCTATGGGCCGGTATGACTTGGGGGTATTATACGATTCCTTTCCCGGTTTCCTTAGAACTATGACTGTCGCCTCCTTCCAGACGAGTGGGAAGTAATAGAGCTCTAGGCATTTATTAAGTACTTCCAGGAAAAGTTTAGGGTCACTTTTTATGGTGTGGCTACATATGTCAGCAGTGAAGCCGTCAGCACCAGGCGCCTTCTTTGGGTTCAAGGAGTCAAGTGCGCTGAGCAATTCTGTCATTGTGAACGGAGGATCGTTCGGTCCCTCAGATGGTTCAAGGTTCACAACTGATGCTCGGTTCCTTGTGATTCGATGCGCCCGGTTATCGTTCTCCTCAAGGTCTTCCGGGTAAAACGTCCTCGCAAGCAGCTCCACAGAGCCCTTTGCGTCAAGGGTGATGCCGCCGTCTTCTAGGGGTATGTCTTCTTCTCTCTTTGCCGTTCTCCCTATAACTCGATAGATCCCCTCCCACAAATTTTCTTTGTCTTGTTTGCCACAGAACTCTTTCCAACTAATGATCTGGGCCTCCTTTGCTCTCATTTCATACTCATTCCTGGCTTCTATGTAAGCGTCGTATACTCCTTGTTTTCGTATCGGTGCGGCATTCCCGATTCTGCGTTTCCTAGTGGTGACTTCTTGCTTCATCTTCGCGAGCTCTTCCGACATCCAGGGTAGGGTAAGTGTCTCTGTGTTCTTTTTTAATGGAATTGAAGTGTTACTAGCTACGGTGATGGCATTATTGTAATTTTTTATAAATTGATCTAATTTTTCGATTGTGTTAATGGTGCTGATGTTATTGGTTTCTAAATTATATTCTAGTTTTAGATTTTTAAAAGTATCAAGAAAAGCTTCCCAGTTAGCTTTTTTGGTATTATATAGCCTTGTGGTTCTTTTGACACTTACCCCGACTGATTTTTTGAGCTTAATGTTGAAGCTAATCCCGCTGTGGTCAGCGCACGTGAGATTTGCAATAACTTTCCAGTCCTCCACTAGGTCCAGCATATCAAGAGTGCAGGCCGTCACGTCAACGAAACTAGTATATCGCTTTCCGCCACGAATGGTATCGAAAGTCGGAGTGTCACCTCTATTGAGTATGTGAAGACCCTTCTCATGAAGCATACCAGCCATATCGTCACCCCTATGGTCGATCTCCGGACTTCCCCACCAGGTGCTCTTCGCGTTTGAGTCGCCTCCAATAACTAGCCTCCGTGGGATGGTAGTAGCAATCTTCTTGAGGTGGTCCAGGTATGCCTCTATGGGCCGGTCCGGTTCAAAGTAATATGAAGCCAGTGTGAGTTTCCATAGTTTAGTGCTAACACTCACCACTACGATGTTGTTTGTGGTGAGCTCCGGGTGTTGCGTGACATCTAAATTGGCGTCAAATACAGCAATAGCCGCTTTAACAGTTCCCCCTCCGGTGTTTTGGAATATTCTAACCCCTCGATATGACTTCATACTATCGGACCCACCCACATAAGGTTCCTGGATTAATGCTATTGCTACTTTTCTTTTGGTTGCTTCGAACATCAACTCGTCTGTGGCTAACTTTCTTCTTTGGAGGTTGCATTGGAGCACCCGGTACTGCTGTTGGTCCACTTGGACGCCCTTAGCAGTACGCTATAGACATACGCGCTATAGTGTCGCGCTTCCTCCGTATGGGACACTCCTGGCTAAAAGAGTTGTGGTCGCTGCGGTCCAGTTTAGCCACTGTGCAGTTCCTGCAAGAGGGGACACCTCCTGCGAGCCACGCTGGACACTGCGCCCTGAGATGCGGTTCTCCGCAGTGGCTGCAGAGGTCCGCTGGATCTGTGCAGAACCTCTTACTGTGTCCGTATCCCAAACATCTCGAGCATTGAACAAGCGGCGACTGGTCATACACCCGGATGCGTTGGAGGTCGATATATACTGCTCCAGCGTCGGTCGCTCTCTTCCATATGGCTGGGGATACACTAACGACGATATGGCTTGTGTGTGGGTTACGAGCCTTCCTTTTATATTTAATTTCGAGCCTGTCTTCGCTTTCCTTGAGGTCATGGAAGATGCCCCGGTTTTGCTTCCTGAAGGCACTTAGGACTTCCTCATCGGTATTCACCGTGAGAACGTCCGCAAGCTTCAGGAGAGGGTCTCTGTTTTTAACCTCTTCTACGAGCAGGCTTTTTCCGGATTCTTCCAGCCTCAGTTTTACTTTTTGTCTGTCCTCTTCCGTGTTACAGCTCATGATTACTTTCCTATCCTTTCCTTTCCGTGTCCTCTCCACCCTGATCCACCCTTCCTTGGCATCCACCGCCTCTCTAATTTTTGTTAATACTTGGTCTCCTGTGTCATTTGCGTCCTGGGACGTGACGACCACTGAATGCAGTGCATTTTTCGGGGGCGGGTGCAAGGTGGAACGGACTGCCGCTGTTTCAGCATAGGTTTTTGTGCTCAAAACCTGTTGATGCTGCTCTTCCATCTTAATTTTCAAATTATCTATTTTTCTGCCATTTTCTATGAGTAGCCGGCTCTGCTCTTTCAGGTAATCGACGATCTGGGTGTTGGCTGCGGGGGCATCTTTTTCAGTCATATCATTGGGTGTTGGCAGAGTTGTTACCGATGTAGATGCCTCCCCGGTCTTTTTAAGCTTTTTGATTTCAGCGTCTGCATCTTTTATTATTTGAAATAACTTATCCACTGCCTCCAGTATATTTGTTTTTAAGTCTGCCTTTAGGTTTCGTGAGTTATTAACATTTGTTTTCGCTTTGTTAACGTTTGTTCTGGCTTCCGCCAGGCGCGTTGGGCGAGATGACAGAACTTGTCTCGGCGAGATTTGGGTATCTGTCTTGCCGGTAACTGGGGTCAGTTGGTGCGATGCTGAAGCTGCTGCCTCTATATTCTCAACGCTGCGTCTGACGTTGGACGAGAGCGTTTGCGTCCTTGGTGGAGAATTTTTTGACAACAGCGTTTGCGTCTTTGGGGGAGATTTTTGTTTCTCCATTTCATCAGTGATTTTTGCCGGTGTTCTAGTCGTCATGGTAAGAGGAATGTGTCAGGGATAGATGTAAAACACAAAAGTGAATATAACGTCTGGTCGTAGTCCGCACACAGTGTAAAAGTGTGTGCAGTCTAAATAAAATAAAATAATAAAAACGAAAGAAGGAAACAAGAAGACTTGTGGATAAGTACTAGTCTACTACAGTCGTAAAGAGAGATAGTTGCGGTTGGGCTCAATAAAGCCTTCGTAATAACACAGTAACAATATCAGTACAAGCCAAAATTTTGGAAGCAAAATATAGAACAATGTCAATGAACAAAGTGGAGTACAAATATGCTTAGGATTTCGAAATCCTCGGCAGGTCCAGCCTTCGCTCAAAAGAGCGGGTCACAGGGGATAGTCTAGAGCAAAGAAAAGAAAAAATATAAAATAAAAACAAAATTTAAAAAGTTAAAAATAACTTTTGTCTCTATGTAGAGTTGCGACTATGTTAACGCACACAATAAAAGCCGAGGAAAAATCTCCAGAAGTTAATAATTAATAGAAAATAAGAAAATATAGCGACTCTCTTGACGACTCTATGTAGAGTCGTTTGGTCAGGTCCAATGGATAGCTCCCACCGATCCCCCTCAAATGAACCCAAACTCGGTGCAATTACACCACGGGGCTCCGGAGATATCCCAACTTGAAAATTGTTGGTTTTTTACGAAATAAAAAACTCAAGTGGTTACAATAGCATATCTCCGGATCCACCAGTCCAAAAACCCCGGTGTTTGGGCTCTCAGAAGTTGGCTCAGCGAGACCAATCCACCGGAATAGTTTTCAGCCTGAAAAAACTTGGCGCGCTGAAAACGCCTGAAACTCAAATAGGCCTGTGCTCCAGGCCCTGTTGGTATAGACAGCGAAAACCCCGGTCCTCTACGACTCTCCGTTGGGAAGTTATGGCCGTCCAAAGTTTTTACAAAATGGCCGCGGTGCTGTCAAAGTGTAACTTTGACTAAAGATAACTTCCCTCGGAAAAGCCGCAGACCCCTCGAGTTTGGGCTCTCCCTACTCGGCCTGAGCTCCGCTGCTCGCCGAAAGCACTCTCAGGGTCCCGAAAATTTTCAGCCCCAAACCGCCTGAAATCGTGGGGTGAGCGGGACAGTATGTCCCTGAATGTTGAACTAAAAATCGCGATCTCCCACGACCTCTGGTTCAGGAGTTATGGCGGTTTGAAGCTAAACAAAATGGCCGCCGAACTGTCAAAAGTCTAATTAAAATGCCCGTAACTTTTGAACCCTTCGTCACAGAGGGACGGGGTTTTGGGTATACAGCTCGGCGTCACTTCAGGTATAACCTGAAAGTAGTTTCAGCGACAAAAACCTTCAGTGCCTGAAACAGGCTAAAAACTAAATAATCTTAAAATTAACCATTGACCACTGGCCAGAGTGGAAAAACGAGTTAAATCGAACCAGCGGTTTCTGAATTATCAGAATCTAAATTTTTGAACCTAAAAACCCAAATGTTGCTTTTTTGTCAAAAAAGCCAATGTTATAGCTATAGGGCCCGAGTTTGGGCTCTATTAAGTCCGAATAAGGTTAAAAAGTACAATTACAACATAAAAAAGTGATTTCTTCCTATTAATAAAGAATTTTGCACAAAAAACACATAAAATTCAATAACTTTCGAACTGCTTTACTGAAAATTTTGAAAAAATATGCTAAAATTACGTAAAATAGAGTACTACAAGAATAATTACAAAATTTAGAAAAACCAAAAGCAAAAAGGAATATTTTTTTGAAAAAGTGATTTTACTGAAAATTTTCCTGTAACTTAAAAACTAATGAATTTAAAAATCTAAAACTTAGGATCTCTATTGTGCCAATAAGCGCGCACCAGGCTGCAGTTGTAAAATTTTAAAAAACGTATCCTGTCCAAATTTATGGGGGGTCAAAGTTGCAAGTTTATAATAGTCATATATAGTTATATATATGACTAAAAATTCTAAAATTGGTTGAACTCGCCTTGTCTTAATATGGTCCAGGTTGGTGCCAAATTTCGTGCTGCTGTCTCCACTCCTTCGGGTTTTTCACGCCACGTGGTTTTTTGAAAAAGCTGAATATTTCATGAAAGCGCGAAGTCAAGTCGCCTCTGAGTGTCCCAAATGGTCGGGAGCCACGAAGCCCTCAGGATTTCGGTGAAAAAGAGGGGGGTCGCCGATCTTGTTTAGGCAGCGCACGCGTTTTGTTGGTGTCGTTTTCCACTTAACCTCCAAACGGAGGGTTTTTCAGGATTAACACTTCACGGCACTGCAATCCGATTTGTACTTTCACTTAATAGTGTGGGGGCAACTTTTTTGCACACATCGACACTTTATTTGTCAAAATCTGAGCACTTTTGACCACTTTTTCGGATTTTTTGCTGCGGAGCGGCTTAAAAAACGATCCGACCACCACGGAGGCTCGGGGGGAACTGGGTTAGGTTAGGTTAGGTTAGGTTAGGTTAGGTTAGGTTAGGTTAGGTTAGGTTAGGTTAGGTTAGGTTGGGGCCCCCATCTGGGCGGACTCCCTCCATAGGAGGGAGAATGCGACCGCCATCCGCAGGCCCCAGCGGGCCATTGCACAGCGGGTGGCGAGGGCCTACCGCTCAGTGGGCTTCTCGGCGGCGTGCGCTCTGGCCGGCACCCCTCCTTGGGAGTTGGAGGCTTGGGTGCTCGCCAGAGTGTACGAATGGACGGCGCGCCGGAAGGCGCTCGGGGAGCGCCCCATGGGCGAAGAGCGGGAGGCCGTGCGGCGAGAGGCGAGGGACGCCATCGTCCTCCATTGGTCGGAGGACCTCGCCAGCGCCACCTTTGGCCGCCGGACGTTGGACGCGCTCGGTCCGGTCCTGCAGGGCTGGCTCGAGCGGTCCCACGGTTTCCTCTCTTTCCGTCTGGTGCAGGTGTTGTCCGGGCATGGCTGTTTCGGATCGCACCTGCACCGGATCGGGAGGGAGGAGACCCCGGCGTGCCACGACTGCGGCGCGCCGGTAGACACGGCGCAGCACACCCTCGAGGTGTGCCCGGCTTGGTCCGAGCTGCGCCGCGGTCTGACCGCGGTGGTCGGACTGGACCTCTCGCTTCCCGGCGTGGTCGACGCCATGCTGGGGAGCGAGGAGGCCTGGTCAGCAGTCGCCTCCTTTTGCGAGGACGTAATGTCGCAAAAGGAGGAGGCGGAGCGCGCGCGGGAGGACGATCCTCTCGCTGCACCGCTCCGCAGACGAAGGGGTCGGAGAAGGCGTCGTCCTCTCCCTCCCCATGGTGACGGGCGGGCGACAGGCGCGGGGGTGCCTTCGCCCGCATTGCACCCGTCACCTTCGTCTGTCATTCCCGACCCCCCACACCCGTGAGGGCGTGAGGGGTCCGCCATGAAGGGCAATCGTCGGCGGAGGACTGGACGCAAAGGCTATGCCGGTTTCCCAGTTCCCCGCCACTCGGACGAAGCGGGAATGCCGCTGGGTCGTTTTAGTGGGTATACCGGGTCCGCCCGGGGAGTCCCACATACCCCTCCCATCCCCCGATGGGAGGGTATGCGTAATGCATTTTTTCCCAGCGACAACAAAAAAAAAAAAAAAAAAAAAAAAAAAAAAAGGTTAGGTTAGGTTAGGTTAGGTTAGGTTAGGTTAGGTTACCGAGTCCGGGCAGAAGAGGACCGCCTGTACGCCTCTTACCGAGAGGCTACGGCGGCCCTCAAGTCTGCAATGGGCGCTGCGCAAGACTCGGCAAGGGCCGAGATGCTGGAGGATCTCGACAGGGATCCTTATGGGAGACCATACAAGGCGGCGCGGAACCAGCTCCGCCCCTATGGTCCCCCACTGTCGGAGACCCTCGAGCCAGCGTTGCTGGATGGGGTGGTCCGGTCCCTGTTTCCGCGCAGGACCGACTTCACCCCACCAACGATGGTTCCTCCGCAAGGGGCGGCTTCGCCGGAGGAGGAGGTTCCCCCGGTGACGGCGGCGGAGTTCTACGCGGGGGTACTTAGCCTCCGCGCAAAAAAGACGGCCCCCGGGCCAGACGGCGTCCCCGCGCGGGTGGTGGCGATCGCTGCCACCCAAATGGAGGACAGGTTTCGGGACCTCTTCAGCGCGTGCCTTACGGCTGGGAGGTTCCCGAAACTGTGGAAGGAGGGGCAGTTGTGCCTCCTCCGGAAGGAGGGACGCCCGGTGGACTCCCCCTCGGCATACCGGCCCATCGTTCTGCTCGATGAGGTCGGTAAACTGTTCGAGGGGATTATCGCCGGGAGGCTGGAAAGCCACTTGCGGGTGGTAGGGCCGGATCTGTCGGACGCCCAATTTGGTTTCCGTCGTGGGCGTTCGACGATCGACGCGCTGGCCCTACTCAAGGGCCAGGTGAAGGAGGCGGTGGAGGCGGGGGACGGAGTGCTGGCGGTGTCATTCGACATTGCCAACGCCTTCAACTCCGTCCCCCACTCGACGATATTGGAGGCGCTCCGGTATCACGGAGTGCCCCAATATCTGCGGGACCTCCTGGCCAGCTACTTGGAGGACCGAGAGGTCCTCCTCGTAGACAAGACGGCCACGGTGAGGCGGTACGGCGCAGAGTCCGGTGTTCCGCAGGGGTCGGTGCTGGGGCCCCCCTTGTGGAACATCGGATTCGATTGGCTGTTGCGGGGAGCCCTTCTCCCGGGCACTAGTGTCATCTGCTACGCGGATGACACTCTCCTCACTGCCCGGGGGAGGAACTTTAGAGACGCGGCCTGTCTGGCCTCGGCTGGCGGATCCTTGGTTGCAGAGAGAATCCGCCGCCTGGGATTGAAGGTGGCGCTGCACAAGACGGAGGCCGTGTTCTTTCGCGGGCCTCGGCAGCGCTGCCCTCCCGACGCCCACATAGTCGTGGAAGGCGTCAGGATAGGGGTCCAGCCCCAGATGAAGTATCTGGGCCTGGTGCTGGACGACAGGTGGCGCTTCGGCCCGCATTTCAGCGGGCTGTCGACGCGCCTGTTGAAGGCCGCGGACGCCCTCTCGTGGCTCCTCCCGAACCTGGGGGGGCCCAAGGCGAAATGCCGGCGCCTCTATGCCGGCATCTTGCGGAGCATGGCCCTATACGGGGCCCCCATCTGGGCGGACTCCCTCCATAGGAGGGAGAATGCGACCGCCATCCGCAGGCCCCAGCGGGCCATTGCACAGCGGGTGGCGAGGGCCTACCGCTCAGTGGGCTTCTCGGCGGCGTGCGCTCTGGCCGGCACCCCTCCTTGGGAGTTGGAGGCTTGGGTGCTCGCCAGAGTGTACGAATGGACGGCGCGCCGGAAGGCACTTGGGGAGCGCCCCATGGGCGAAGAGCGGGAGGCCGTGCGGCGAGAGGCGAGGGACGCCATCGTCCTCCATTGGTCGGAGGACCTCGCCAGCGCCGCCTTTGGCCGCCGGACGTTGGACGCGCTCGGTCCGGTCCTGCAAGGCTGGCTCGAGCGGTCCCACGGTTTCCTCTCTTTCCGTCTGGTGCAGGTGTTGTCCGGGCATGGCTGTTTCGGATCGCACCTGCACCGGATCGGGAGGGAGGAGACCCCGGCGTGCCACGACTGCGGCGCGCCGGTAGACACGGCGCAGCACACCCTCGAGGTGTGCCCGGCTTGGTCCGAGCTGCGCCGCGGTCTGACCGCGGTGGTCGGACTGGACCTCTCGCTTCCCGGCGTGGTCGACGCCATGCTGGGGAGCGAGGAGGCCTGGTCAGCAGTCGCCTCCTTTTGCGAGGACGTAATGTCGCAAAAGGAGGAGGCGGAGCGCGCGCGGGAGGACGATCCTCTCGCTGCGCCGCTCCGCAGACGAAGGGGTCGGAGAAGGCGTCGTCCTCTCCCTCCCCATGGTGACGGGCGGGCGACAGGCGCGGGGGTGCCTTCGCCCGCATTGCACCCGTCACCTTCGTCTGTCATTCCCGACCCCCCACACCCGTGAGGGCGTGAGGGGTCCGCCATGAAGGGCAATCGTCGGCGGAGGACTGGACGCAAAGGCTATGCCGGTTTCCCAGTTCCCCGCCACTCGGACGAAGCGGGAATGCCGCTGGGTCGTTTTAGTGGGTATACCGGGTCCGCCCGGGGAGCCCCACATACCCCTCCCATCCCCCGATGGGAGGGTATGCGTAATGCATTTTTTCCCAGCGACAACAAAAAAAAAAAAAAAAAAAAAAAAAAAAAAAGGTTAGGTTAGGTTAGGTTAGGTTAGGTTAGGTTAGGTTAGGTTAGGTTAGGTTAGGTTTGGTCGGGGGGGTTCGGATCGCTGTCGAGTCAACCATGAAGTACCTGGGATTGGTGCTCGACAGCCGTTGGGACTTCGGCCCCCACTTTCAGCGGCTGGTGCCCAAGTTGATGGGCGCGGCGGGCGCGCTGTCAACGCTGCTTCCCAATCTGGGGGGCCCGAGCACCGCCTGTCGGCGGTTGTACGTGGGGATCGTGCGATCGATGGCCCTATACGGGGCCCCGATATGGGCGACAGACCTGACGGCCCGCACTATCGCGGTTCTGCGCAGACCGCAGAGAGCGATGGCCGTCAGGGTCATACGGGGCTATCGCACGATCTCCTACGAGGCGGCTTGTGTACTGGCCGGATCCCCGCCGTGGGACCTGGAGGCGAAGACCCTCGCGACGCTGCACCAGTGGCGCGAGGAGGCCAGGGATCGGGGCGAGAGGCTGGTGCAGCGACAGATTACGCTGTACCGGTCTCGTCTCCGACAGGTCATGGTGGCGGAATGGCGGGGGAGGCTAGAGCTCCCTACCGCCGGCCTCGACACAATCGAGGCGATCCGGCCAGTACTCGACGACTGGCTCGGGAGGAAGCACGGCTCCCTGACGTTTCGGGCGACGCAGGTGCTCTCGGGGCACGGCTGCTTCGGGAAGTACCTGTGTCGCATAAGCAGGGAGCCGGACGCCCGGTGCCATCACTGCGTCCACTGTCTGGGGGACACGGCGCGGCATACGCTGGCCGAGTGTGTCGCGTGGGATGAGCCGCGCCGTGCCCTCGTTACAGAGGTAGGAGGAGACCTGTCGCTGCCGACCGTTGTTCGCTCGATGGTTGGTAGCGCAGAGGCCTGGGACGCGGTGATGACCTTCTGCGAAGCCGTCATGTCGCAGAAGGAAGCTGCGGAAAGGGAGAGGGAGATAACAACCTCCCGCCCATCCCGTAGCAGACGCACCGGGCGTCGGCAGAGGGCAGACAACGCCCTCTTCCGGCCCCCCTAAACAGGTCCAGGGGCGACGGATTCGGGGACATCCGTCGCCCCCCATCACACTGGACCCGAGACGGCGGCGCGTAGTGTTCCACGCGCGCCTCTCCTAGACGTATCGGGGGGAGTTTTACACCTCACTCCCCCCCGAGACGAGGCCTGCAGCTCAAGCGGGCCGGCACTAGTCCGGGGCAGCGGAAGTCGCATCAGATCCCGTTGCCCCCCGACGCAAGTGTGCGAGGGAACACCGGTGTGGTTTTAGTCAGTACGAGTCTGACAGACCCCTCCGCTCTCCCCAGGGCGGAGGACATCCATTGAGGATTTCCACATCGAGAAAAAAAAAAAAAAAAAAAAAAAAAAAAAAAAAGGTTAGGTTAGGTTAGGTTAGGTTAGGTTAGGTTAGGTTAGGTTAGGTTGGGGTGCGGGGCGGGTCCATAGTCGACGTGTCGTTCGCAAGCTCCGCTGTTGCGGGCCGTGTGCGCGACTGGCGAGTTGCCGTAGAGGTGGAGACGCTGTCGGACCATCGATATATTCGATTTGACGTCTCCACCCAGACTGCGGGTGGAGGTCGCCCGTCGGCCCCGCAAATGGACGGTCCTCGCTGGTCGTACAAGCGACTTGACAGGGAACTTCTTGAGGAGGCCGCAATCCTCCAGGCCTGGGTACGGGAGTCGCCGACGAACGAACCCGTCGACGTCGAAGCGGAGGCGCAGTGGTTCCACGGGGCGATGACGCAAATTTGCGATGCGTCTATGCCCCGTGTCACCCCACCCACAAGGCGCCAGCTGTACTGGTGGTCCGCCGTAATCGCGCAATTGCGCGTGGCGTGCGTGGAGGTGAGACGCCAGTACACCCGATACCGGAGAAGACGTCGTCGGGTTCCGGAAGAAGAGGCCGCGCTGTATGAGGTGTACCGCGCGGCGAAGGAGACTTTGTGGCTGGCCGTCGGCGAGGCGAGGACTCGAGCCAGGGAAGAGATGTTGTCGACCCTAGACGTAAATCCGTGGGGGCGCCCTTATCGTGCGGTTCGAGGGAAACTTCGTGCCTGGGCGCCCCCACTCACTGAGAGTCTACAACCTCAACTGCTGGAGGAAGTGGTCGCGAATCTCTTTCCTGCTAGAGAAGAGCATATACCGCCGCCGATGGCTTTTCCCACAGCCACAGAGCCAGAGGATGAGGAGGACGTCAGCGTCCCTGAGGTGACACAGGCAGAGATGAGGGTGGCAATAACGCGGCTTCGGGCCAAAACCGTTGCCCCGGGGCCCGACGGAGTTCCCGGCGGCGTGCTTGCCCTCGCTCTGAAAGAGCTAGAGCCCCAGCTGAGAGGACTCTACTCAGCTTGTCTTGAGCAGGGCCAATTCCCAAGTCAGTGGAAAACGGGTCGTTTGGTCCTGCTCAGGAAGGCGGGGCGCCCAGCGGACTCGCCGTCCGCATACCGGCCCATAGTGCTGCTGGACGAGGTGGGTAAGCTTTTCGAGCGGATAATTGCTGCCCGCCTCGCCGGCCACTTGTACAGAGAGGGGCCGGATTTGGATGATAGCCAGTTCGGCTTTCGGCATGGGCGCTCCACTGTGGACGCCATAATGCGGGTTAGAGTCCTGGCGGAGGAAGCGGTGTCCCGAGGCGGGGTGATGTTGGCGGTGTCCTTGGACATCTCCAACGCTTTTAACACCCTGCCTTGGAGCTGTATTCGGGAGGCACTGTGCTACCACAAGGTGCCCCCATACCTCCGCCGCATTGTTGGGGCTTATTTAGCGCAAAGGTGTGTCACCTACAGGGGACGCGACGGCGGAGGCCGGCGCGACATATCGTGCGGTGTTCCACAGGGTTCGGTAGTGGGCCCACCCCTGTGGAACATCGGATACGATTGGGTTTTGAGAGGCGAGCTCCAACCGGGGGCGGCCCTGGTGTGTTACGCGGACGACACGCTGGTCACGGCCCGGGGGAGCTCGTACAGGGAGGCAGCGTTGCTGGCGACAGCTGCGGTCTCGCAGGTTGTGGGCCGCATAAGGCGCCTGGGCCTGGAGGTGGCCCTCGCCAAGTCGGAGGCCATGGTCTTTCACGGCCCCCGGCGGGCGCCGCCGCCGGGAGCACATATTGTGGTCGGGGGGACCCAAATTGCTGTCGAGTCCACCATGAAGTATCTGGGATTGGTGCTCGACAGCCGTTGGGACTTCGGCCCCCACTTTCGGCGTCTGGCGCCCAAGTTGATGGGCGCGGCGGGCGCGCTCGCAACGCTGCTTCCCAATCTGGGGGGCCCGAGCACCGCCTGTAGGAGATTGTACTTGGGGGTTCTGCGATCCATGGCCCTGTACGGGGCCCCGGTGTGGGCCTCTGACCTGACGGCTGGCAGCATCGCGATGCTGCGAAAACCGCAGAGGGCGATGGCCGTCAGGTCTATCAGGGGGTATCGCACAATCTCCTACGAGGCGGCTTGTGCACTGGCCGGGTCGCCACCCTGGGACCTAGAGGCTAGGGTCCTCGCGTCACTGTACCGGTGGCGCGAGGAAGCGCGGACGCGGGGCTGTGAACCGATGCAGCGAGAGATCGATCTGCGTCGGTCTCAGCTCCGCGAGGTCCTGGTGGCGGAGTGGCGGGATAGGCTTTTGCGCCCTACCGCCGGCCTCGCTACCATTGAGGCGATCCGACCAGTGCTCGAGGAATGGCTCGGGAGGAGGCACGGCTCCCTGTCGTTTCGGGCGACGCAGGTGTTCTCGGGGCATGGTTGCTTCGGGAAGTACCTGTGTCGCATAAACAGGGAGCCGGACGCTCGGTGTCATCACTGCGTCCACTGTCTGGAGGACACGGCGCGGCATACGCTGGCAGAGTGTGCCGCATGGGAGGAGCCGCGCCGTGCCCTCATAACAGAAGTCGGAACCGACCTGACGCTGCCGGCCGTTGCTCGTTCGATGGTCGGGAGCGCAGAGTCGTGGGACGCGGTGATCTCCTTCTGTGAAACCGTCATCTCACAGAAGGAGGCTGCGGAAAGGTTGAGGGAAGTCGAAAGCACTCTCCCGACCCGCAGCAGACGTACCGGGCGTCGGCGGAGGGCGGACAACGCCCTCTTCCAGCCCCCCTAAACGGGTTCAGAGGGACGGCGGACTTGGGGACGTCCGCCGCCCCCCATATAACTGGACCCGAGGCGGTGGCGCGTAGTGTTCCACGCGCGCCCCTACTGAGGTCGCGGGGGGAGTACACCTCACTCCCCTCGCAGAATTGAGGAGGCCCGCGGAGGCGGGCCGGCACTAGCCGGGGATCGTGGAAGGCGCACTAGTTCCCATGATCCCCGGTGCAAGTGTGGGAAGGGAACACCGGGGTGGTTTTTAGTCAGTTTGAGTCTGACAGACCCCTCCGCCCGCCCCAGGGCGGGGGACATCCGTGAGGATTTTCCACCCCGAAACCAAAAAAAAAAAAAAAAAAGGTTAGGTTGGGGTGCGTTGTCAGAATTCCTCCTCGTGTGCCTAGTGGCTGCCGGTCCCTCTCGATACGTCTGGAGGGAACAGCAGTTACTGGGACGGTGCACCCTGGGCGCGGCAGTATCCTTCCCCGAGGAATGGGAAGAGATTCTTATTCTTCGGGGAATGTTACTGTCCGTGGCTAATATTCTGACATGGGAGGGAGTCCAGTCTAGACCGCGCTATTTCGCGCGTTATGGTCGGGGATATTTCGTCGTGTGCCGTGCGATGGCTCACGGAGCGGGCTCATCGGACGGCACGTGATTAGTGATTCACTCCTCGAAGTTCTCGGGGAGATAATCAGGGCTGGTTTGTTTCGTCATGTATCGTGCGATAGCTCACGGAGCGGGCTCATCGGACGCTACGTGATTAGTGATTCACTCCTCGAATTTCTCGGGGAGTGTATCAGGGCTGGGTTATTTCGTCGTGTACTGTGCAATGGCTCACGGAGCGGGCTTATCGGACAGTACGTGATTAGTGATTCACTCCTCGAAGCTCTCGGGGAGTGAATCAGGGCTGGGATATTTCGTCGTGTACCGTGCGATGGCTTACGGAGCGGGCTCATCGGACGGTACGTGATTAGTGATTCACTCCTCGAAGCTCTCGGGGAGTGAATCAGGGCTGGGATATTTCGTCGTGTACCGTGCGATGGCTTACGGAGCGGGCTCATCGGACGGTACGTGATTAGTGATTTACTCCTCGAAACTCTCGGGGAGTGAATCTGGGCTGGCTTTTCGTCGTGTACCGTGCGATGGCTCACGGAGCGGGCTCATCGGACGGTACGTGAACTTGGCATTCATCGCCCTCTGGTACGTGTCTGCCCATCAGACATGACTGTGAGGTTGATAGAATAGTCATAAAGGGTTTTAAAAAATAAAAATGGGGGGGGGGCATTAAGTTAAGAAAGTAGGGAGACAGGGACCACACCCTTCAAAGGAAAAACAAAAAACAATGAAAAAGACGAATTGTAAGAATATACCCCAGGGCGGTACCAGCTGCACAACAGCTGGAGAATCCGCCACGATCCCTTCGGGGTCGTCAAGCCCACCGTATTCTGGGGAGGGCAGCAATCGTTTATCACCTATACCACTTGCCGATGGCAACAAGAGCCGAGGAGGCTCCTCGAGATCGAGGTCTTTTGAAGACCTGATCTCCTTTAATTTTAAGACAGACGCAGTGTCGGACTCTGGCACTGCGTCACTGAGGACGGGAGCACAGGCTCCAGCAGAACCACGTGTGGTTCTGGAGAGGGTGAGTGTGTTGTCGGAGGTCGACGACACACCGCAAGCAGTTGTGGCGGCTCCCTCCAAGTTTTGGGGGAAACGGTCGCGTGCCTGTGAGTCGGACGTGGGTTCGGCGGGTATGTCCTCTAGCGAGGAGAACCTGCCAGCCCCCAAGGTGCCAACAGCCAGGAGGGGCAGAGGACGCGGGCCACCTTCCGGTGCGAACACTCCGGTATCGTCACGCGACTCCCGGGGCCGCTTCCTGAAGCTCCCCGATGCACCGATGGCCAGTGGAGTTAGCGACTCCGACGGTGCTGTGCAGGTGGAGCAGGGTAATGCCGAGACCTCCATTGCATTGGTGAGCTCCAAGGCGGAGCTCAATGCCGCGAGGAGAGAAGGCCGGAAGGCCATCGCGACCGATGAGGTCGCTGAGTTGGCTCGTCGGGCAAGGGAGAGGCGGTCCCAGACCGCCGTAGCTCCTGAGGGCTTGACGGCGGAGGCCCTCAGCCGCCAGGTTTTGGATGGCGTGGACGTCGTTTTGAAGGTAGCCACAAAATCGGGCAACCTAAAGGGAACCTTCACGCGGGCCCTGAAAGAGGCGGCAGATGGAATAAAGGAGGCAGTGGATGTCCTCCTTGATCGAACGACCTCGGAGGAGACCGTTAAGCTCCGGGAAGAGAACTACCGACTCCAAACGAGGATGGAGGAGCTACAACGGGAGGTCAGCGCCCTAAGGGCGGACTTCAGCCGGCAGCAGGGTGCGATGACTACGGACAGTCGTGCTCTGCCACAGGACGGGTCTTTGGGGGAAGACCAGTTCAACCGGCTGTTGAGCATCATGACCGCCCGCCTGGACAGCATAGAGCCTAGGCTAAACCCCCCTATTAGCCTTCGTCCGCCGCTGGCGGCAGATAAGCGGAGAAAGGAGGCGGAGCCCGCTCCAGCAACGGCTGGGCCAACGTGGGCACAGGTAGCTAAAGCGCCACCTTCGCCAAAAAAGCCCAAACAGATGGCCAAAAAGCCCTCGCAAGTGGCCAAGAAACCCTCGCAGGCGGCCAAGGGGCCCTCGCAGGTGGCCAAGAGGCCCTCGCAGGTGGCCATAAGGCCCACAGAAGGGGCCAAAAACCCTGACGACCCGGCTCCCAACGAGGGTGCTTGGAAGACGGCCGAAGGCCGTAAAAAGAGGCGGAAGAGGCGCCGCAAGGCCAAGAAAGTGCCGGGCTCCAAAGGGCAGGTCCCAAGGATCCGTGTGCCTCGCTCCGAGGCTGTAGTGGTCACGCTGCAGCCCGAAGCCAAGGAGAGGGGGGTAACGTACCAGAAGGTACTGGCGGAGGCAAGGGGCAAGCTGGTCTTCGCTGATTTTGGCACCCCAGACGGCTTCCGTTTCAGGACTGCAGCCACAGGGGCCAAAATGTTTGAGTTGGCGGGGACCAGCAGTGCCGAGAGGGCGGACTCTCTAGCTGCAAAGCTGAGGGACGTCCTCAACCCCGAGGAGGCCCGGGTGTCCAGGCCCATAAAGACAGCTGAGGTTCGGGTCGATGGGCTGGACGACTCGGTGACCCCGGAGGAGGTGGTGGCGGCCATAGCCCGGAGCGGCGGATGCCCGCCAGAAAATGTGCGGGCGGGCGGCATCCGCGTCAATGCTGGCGGGCTTGGCACCATCTGGGTGCGGTGTCCGGCGGCTGCGGCAAAGCAGGTCGCCGACGCGGGACGTCTGCTGGTGGGCTGGGTGTCAGCGAGAGTTAAACTCCTGGCACCCAGGGCCATGCAGTGCTACCGGTGCCTGGAGAAAGGCCACGTCCGGGCTCTGTGCACTGGCGAAACAGACCGCAGCGATTTGTGCTATCGCTGCGGTCAGCCTGGGCATAAGGCAGCCCAGTGCGCCGCGGATCCAAACTGCAGCTTGTGTACTGCTGCAGGCAAGTCCGCGGGACACAGCATAGGTGGCAACGCTTGCGGCGCGCCCAGAAAGCGCAGCAGGCGGTGGACAAGACCTGCTGGGGCCGCACCCCCTAGCACCTCTTTGGCCGACTCCCGGCCTGTGGTAGGAAATGCCAAGGAAATGGAGTGTCAGTGATGGCACACGTCCGTTTCCTCCAGGCGAATATCAACCACTGCACCAGGGCTCAGGATCTCTTGGTCCTGAGCATGGCGCAGTGGTCGATAAATGTGGCGGTGGTCGCTGAGCCGTACTTTGTCCCCCCCCGAGAAAACTGGGCGGGGGATCTGGACGGCCTCGTGGCCATCATCGGCGCGACTCTTGTCGACATATCCCGGGGTCACGGTTGGGTTGCCGCCCTTGTGAACGGGATCGTCACTATCGGGGCATACTTTTCGCCCAACAAGAGTCTCGCCGACTTCGAGAGTTTTCTTGTCGAGTTGGGAGCCGTCGTCGGCCAGTCTCATCCTCGGCCCATTTTGCTTCTCGGTGATCTGAACGCCAAGTCCGCGGCGTGGGGATCCCCAGTCACAGACCCGAGAGGCGACGTGCTAGAGGAATGGGCCATATCGACGGGCCTGGCTGTCTTAAATCGGGGTTCGGCCTACACGTGTGTGCGGCAGCGGGGTGGGTCCATAGTGGACGTCTCATTCGCTAGTCCCGCTGTCGTGCACCGCGTTCGCGATTGGCACGTGGAAGTGGAGGTGGAGACGCTATCGGATCACCGATACATACGCTTTGACGTCTCCACCCAGACCGCTGGAGGTCGTAGCCAACCGGCCCCCCGAAGTAACGGCCCGCGTTGGGCGCTGAAACGCCTTGACAGGGAAGCTCTCGAGGAAGCCACTATCGTCCAAGCCTGGATCCGGGAGTCGGCTACCGTCGGTCCCATCGACGTCGAACAAGAGGCGCAGTGGTTTAGCAACGCGATGACGCAAATCTGCGACTCATCTATGCCACGCGCCTCCTCTCTGTCCGCAAGGCGCCGCGTGTACTGGTGGTGCGTCGAGGTCGAGCGGCTGCGCGTCGAGTGCGCAGACGCAAGACGCCCGTACGCGCGATGTCGGAGAAGACGTCGGCGGGATCCCGACGAAGAAGCCGCGCTGTATGAGGTGTACCGCGCGGCAAAGGAGGCTCTGTGGCTGGCCATCGGCGAATCAAAGACGCGCTCCAGGGAGGAACTGCTGGCGACCCTAGATGGGGATCCGTGGGGGCGCCCTTACCGCACGGTCCGAGGGAAACTTCGGCCGTGGGCCCCCCCGCTAACGGAAGGTCTCGAGCCGCAGTTTTTGGAGCAAGTGGTCTCGGCTCTCTTCCCTGAGAGAGCCGAGCACGAGCCACCGTCGATGGCTCAGCCCACAGCTGCAGAGTCGGAAGAAGAAGAGGAGAGCGAAACCGTCCCAGAGGTGACACAGGCAGAGATGGGCGCGGCCGTGATGCGGCTTCGGGCAAAAAACACTGCTCCGGGGCCCGACGGAGTGCCTGGCCGCGCTCTAGTCCTCGCCCTGAAAGAGCTGGAGCCCCCACTAAGGGGACTCTTCTCGGCGTGTCTTGAGCGGGGTCAGTTCCCTACCAGGTGGAAGGCTGGTCGGCTGGTCCTGCTCAAGAAGGCGGGGCGCCCGGCGGATTCGCCGTCCGCTTATCGGCCCATAGTGCTGCTGGACGAGGCGGGCAAGATGCTCGAGCGAGTAATCGCAGATCGCCTCGTCAGCCACTTGTGTACAGACGGGCCGAACCTGGACGACAGCCAGTTTGGCTTCCGGCGTGGGCGCTCTACCATCGACGCCATCATGAGGGTGAGAGTCCTGGCGGAGGAAGCGGTGTCCCAGGGTGGGGTGGTGCTGGCGGTGTCCCTGGACATCTCCAACGCGTTCAACACCCTGCCCTGGAGTTGCATTAGGGAGGCCCTGCGATACCATCGGGTGCCTCCCTACCTCCGCAACATTGTGGGGGCTTATCTGTCGGGAAGGTGTGTCACCTACATGGGACGCGACGGCACGGGCCGTCGCGAGATGTCGTGCGGTGTTCCACAGGGCTCGGTTCTGGGCCCACCCCTGTGGAACATCGGATACGACTGGGTTTTGCGGTGCGAGCTCCCACCGGGAGTGAACCTGACGTGTTATGCGGACGACACGCTGGTCACGGCTCGGGGCAGCTCGTACAGGGAGGCAGCGTTGCTGGCTACGGCCGCGGTCTCGCAGGTGGTGAGCCGCATCCGACGCCTGGGCCTGGAAGTGGCCCTCAACAAGTCGGAGGCCATTGCTTTTCACGGCCCCCGACGGGCGCCGCCGTTGGGATCGCACATTGTGGTCGGGGGGGTTCGGATCGCTGTCGAGTCAACCATGAAGTACCTGGGATTGGTGCTCGACAGCCGTTGGGACTTCGGCCCCCACTTTCAGCGGCTGGTGCCCAAGTTGATGGGCGCGGCGGGCGCGCTGTCAACGCTGCTTCCCAATCTGGGGGGCCCGAGCACCGCCTGTCGGCGGTTGTACGTGGGGATCGTGCGATCGATGGCCCTATACGGGGCCCCGATATGGGCGACAGACCTGACGGCCCGCACTATCGCGGTTCTGCGCAGACCGCAGAGAGCGATGGCCGTCAGGGTCATACGGGGCTATCGCACGATCTCCTACGAGGCGGCTTGTGTACTGGCCGGATCCCCGCCGTGGGACCTGGAGGCGAAGACCCTCGCGACGCTGCACCAGTGGCGCGAGGAGGCCAGGGATCGGGGCGAGAGGCTGGTGCAGCGACAGATTACGCTGTACCGGTCTCGTCTCCGACAGGTCATGGTGGCGGAATGGCGGGGGAGGCTAGAGCTCCCTACCGCCGGCCTCGACACAATCGAGGCGATCCGGCCAGTACTCGACGACTGGCTCGGGAGGAAGCACGGCTCCCTGACGTTTCGGGCGACGCAGGTGCTCTCGGGGCACGGCTGCTTCGGGAAGTACCTGTGTCGCATAAGCAGGGAGCCGGACGCCCGGTGCCATCACTGCGTCCACTGTCTGGGGGACACGGCGCGGCATACGCTGGCCGAGTGTGTCGCGTGGGATGAGCCGCGCCGTGCCCTCGTTACAGAGGTAGGAGGAGACCTGTCGCTGCCGACCGTTGTTCGCTCGATGGTTGGTAGCGCAGAGGCCTGGGACGCGGTGATGACCTTCTGCGAAGCCGTCATGTCGCAGAAGGAAGCTGCGGAAAGGGAGAGGGAGATAACAACCTCCCGCCCATCCCGTAGCAGACGCACCGGGCGTCGGCAGAGGGCAGACAACGCCCTCTTCCGGCCCCCCTAAACAGGTCCAGGGGCGACGGATTCGGGGACATCCGTCGCCCCCCATCACACTGGACCCGAGACGGCGGCGCGTAGTGTTCCACGCGCGCCTCTCCTAGACGTATCGGGGGGAGTTTTACACCTCACTCCCCCCCGAGACGAGGCCTGCAGCTCAAGCGGGCCGGCACTAGTCCGGGGCAGCGGAAGTCGCATCAGATCCCGTTGCCCCCCGACGTAAGTGTGCGAGGGAACACCGGTGTGGTTTTAGTCAGTACGAGTCTGACAGACCCCTCCGCTCTCCCCAGGGCGGAGGACATCCATTGAGGATTTCCACATCGAGAAAAAAAAAAAAAAAAAAAAAGGTTAGGTTAGGTTAGGTTAGGTTTTTTTTTTTTTTTTTTTTTTTTGTTTTGGCAGGAGTGGGAAATCCCCACGGACACCTCGACTATCTCACGGCTGTGAGACAGTCGAGGTAGTGTCGGACTTGAACCGACTAAAAACCACTCCTGCTCTGCTTGTGTTCCCCTGACATGGTCAGAGACCTTTTTGGACATTGATAGTTTATATCATGTTGTGTGATTTTGATCGTTAGTTTTGAAAACGATTTACTCTAATTTGATTTTTGATTCTATTTATTAATTAATATTGCAATAGTATTTATTTTAGTTATTTCTGTTTTACTTATCCCTATGCTTAATCTAAATATCTTTTCTTGCATAGAAATTTTCATACTTGGAAAAGCATAGTTCTCACGTGTCTTTGTTACGGTGTATAACTTTACATGTTAATGTTATGCAGTATTCCATAAATATTTTTCTTTGTTTGGTTTCGGACATTATGTGCTTTATATTGTTCATATTTATTTTTATATCTAGCCTCCGTTCGGCATCATATCGCTCTCTTCCAAACACTGGGCATTCAGTCAGGATATGTGCGATCGACTCCACTTTGTCAGGTTCGCAGATGCACGCTGGGTTCTCCTTACACTTGAAGCGGTGCAGGTATTCGGAGAACCCACCGTGACCCGTTAAGATCTGCGTGACTATACCGACTGGTTTTAGTTTTCGCACAATTCTGTGGGCGTCGATCGCATCCGGGAAGAACATTTTGGTGACTGAGGCTGTTTCGCCGTTCTGGTACCTCCGGTTCCATTCGTCGAGCGACCCCAAACGGATCTGCCGCTTGACGAATGAAACCGGGTTAGGTTAGGTTAGGTTAGGTTAGGTTAGGTTAGGTTGGGGGACCCCCCACAGAGCTTACGTCCACGTCGTGTCCCCTGGAAACAGCCCAGTTCTGACCACCGTAACGGAGTGGCAGACTGGGTTGGCCAAAGTGCTCTGTGCTTTCGTAGCTATTTTAATTTGTCTTGTTGATTACGAACTTGTGGAGGCTATGCCTAAGCCCACGCGGGACGCCTGCGGGCGGTTTTTAAAAGAAAAAGGCCCTTCTCAGGGCCAACCCAAAGGCCCTTCTCAGGGCCAACCAAAAGGCCCTTCTCAGGGCCAACCCAAAGGCCCTTCTCAGGGCCAACCAAAAGGCCCTTCTCAGGGCCAACCCAAAGGCCCTTCTCAGGGCCACAACGACGCTCCGGCGTCAGAGACTAGCCGCGCGCCGTCTGCAGCTAGTTTCTTCGGAAGGGTGAGCGAGTCGTCTGACAACGACTCGCTTATTGGAGTGTCGGACGCTGACGACGCTCGGTCGCGGAAGCGTGTCCACCGGAGCGGTGGGTCCGAGGGCTCTTCGGCCTCGGGGTCGACGAGGTTTTCGAAGACTAAAAAGCCGACGGCGGTCGCGGATACCCATGACGTTGGGCTCGCGGACGCCCAACGCCAGTTGGATTTGGCTCGGCGGGCGCAACTCCAGCAAGAACTGGAGGAGCGGGTTGCTGCCAGAGAGAGACGGGCGCACGTCGCCCGGGCCAAGTCCGCGTACGGTGCGTCCCGCGTTCTATACGCGGACCATTCTCTGGCCGAGTTGGAGAGAATGGCGGAGGAGGACGAGGAGGAGATCGTAGAGGTCGCCTCTAAGTCCTCCAACCTGAAGGGGACCTTGCAGAAGGCCCTCAAATGCAGGGCCGCGAGCATGCGCGGTGTCGTCGCGGAGCTGGTCCAGCGTACGGCCACCGACGAGACGCGGCAACTGCAGGCGAAGATAGACCGCCTGCAGTCGGAGGTCAGCCAGCTTCATCAGAAGCTGGCTGAAGCCATAGCCCAGCCACAACAAGGCAATACGAGCCCTGCGGCAGAGGGCCCCGCCTCCAACCTTGAGGATATCATCCGCAAGGTTGTAATGGAGGAGAGGGCCTTCACAAGAGCCTGCCTTGCAGGAATTGAGGACCGGCTCTTGCCGGAGAAACGCGTTCGACCGCCGCTTGCTGCGGATATGAGGCAGTGTGAGCCGGGGCCGTCCACCTCCCAGGCGGAAGACGCCCTTCTCCCTTCAACCACCCCGTCCAACGAGTGGACGGAAGTGGTCCGTAAGGGGAAGGGCAAAGCCAAAAAGTCGGTGACGACCGTCCCTGTCGTCCCCGCCACCACCGCTCCTAGCCGGTCGCAGACAACCGGCAAGGAAAAGGGGAAGGGGAAAGGGAAAGGGAGGGGAAAGAAGCAGCTAGTCCCCCCAAAAACCGCGGCCGTTGTGGTGACGCTCACCGCGGAGGCTGCGGGGCGCGGGGAGACTTACATGTCTATTTTGGTGCGGGCGCGTGCCAATGCTGATCCCACCCAACTGGGGATCGGCAGTGTGACTTGCAGGCGGACCCAAGCCGGGGCTCGAATTTTCGAGTTCCCGGGGGCAGAGGGGAGTGCCCATGCGGACCTCTTTGCGGCCAAGCTGCAGGAGGTCATAGCGGATTCGGCCAAGGTGGCCCGACCAGTCAAGTCGGCGGCCATAGAGGTATCTGACCTCGACGACTCCGTCACCAAGGACGAGGTGGTGGCAGCGGTCGCAGCGATAGGAGGCTGTGGCGTCGCGGCGGTCCAAGGCCGGGACATAAGGCCCGGCCGTGGCGGCATGGGCACGATTCGCCTCGAGTGCCCAATCGCCGCTGCCAAAGCCATCCTTGCCAAGGGACGGCTCACAGTCGGCTTCAGCTCGGGTGCAGTCCGGGCACTTGAGGACCAGCCTCTGCGGTGTTTCCGGTGCTTTGGCATCGGACACACTCGGCCCCTGTGTCCGTCCAAGGTAGACAGGACGGACATGTGCTTCCGCTGCGGCAAGGAGGGCCACAAAGCCGCCTCCTGCAAGGCCGCTACGCCGCACTGCGCGGTGTGTGCCGCCAGTGGCTGCCTGGCAGGCCACGTTATGAAGGGGAGGAACTGCAATCCTCCCCCTAAGCGGGGCAGAGCGCAGGCGCCAACCGGGCCCGCTGCTGACGTTAGCACCGTCGTTCCTGCGGCGGCTGCGGAGGGGGGTGCGATGTCCGACTGATGGATGGGGTCGAACATCGCATCCTTCAGGCGAACACCAACCACTGCAGGGCGGCCCAGGATCTGCTGATGCAGACCATGGCTGAGTGGTTGGTGGACTTGGCGGTGGTCGCCGAGCTTTACTTGGTCCCTGGCCGTTGGCTGGGTGACCGGGACGGCTTAGTGGCGTTGGTGTCGCGGCTCTCCACAGACTCCCCTCCCCTCTCGCTCTTAGAGAGGGGACCGGGATACGTGGCCGCCGCGTGGGGAAATATGGCCCTTGTGAGGGTCTACTTCTCCGAGCGCGAGCGGGAGGATGACCCTCTCGCTGCGCCACTCCGCAGACGAAGAAGGGGTCGGAGAGGGCACCGTCCTCTCCCTCCTCATGGTGGCGATGGGCGGGCGACGGACACGGGGGTGCCTTTGCCCGCATTGCACCCGTTACCACCTTCGTTGGTTATTCCCGGGCCCATCCCCACGGGGAGGGCGTGAGAGGTCCGCCATGAAGGACAATCGTCGGCGGAGGACTGGACGTAAAGGCTATGCCGGTTTCCCAGTTCCCCGCCAATCGGACGAAGCGGGAATGCCGCTGGGTCGTTTTAGTGGGTATACCGGGTCTTCCCGGGGAGTCCCACATACCCCTCCCATCCCCCGATGGGAGGGTATGCGTAATGCATTTTTTTCCCAGCGTCAACAAAAAAAAAAAAAAAAAAAAAAAAAAGGTTAGGTTAGGTTAGGTTAGGTTAGGTTAGGTTAGGTTAGGTTAGGTTAGGTTAGGTTAGGTTAGGTTAGGTTAGGTTAGGTTAGACGCCAAATGGCCCTATAGGTAGACGTACCGACTGCTACTTATTTGAACGCTGGTTCGAATCCCACTGACGACTTACACTTTTTGGGGGACCCCCCACAGAGCTTACGTCCACGTCGTGTCCCCTGGAAACAGCCCAGTTCTGACCACCGTAACGGAGTGGCAGACTGGGTTGGCTAAAGTGCTCTGTGCTCTCGTAGCGAATTTTATTGTATTGCCTTGTGAACTACGAACCTGCGGAGGCTATGCCTAAACCCTCGCGGGACGCCTGCGGGCGCTTTTTAAAACCAAAAGGCCCTTCTCAGGGCCAACCCAAAGGCCCTTCTCAGGGCCAACCCAAAGGCCCTTCTCAGGGCCAACCCAAAGGCCCTTCTCAGGGCCAACCAAAAGGCTCTTCTCAGGGCCACAATGACGCTCCGGCGTCAGAGTCTAGCCGCGCGCCGTCTGCGGCTAGTTTCTTCGAAAGGGTTAGCGAGTCGTCTGACAACGACTCGCTAGTTGGTATGTCGGACGCGGACGACGCTCGTTCGCGGAAGCGGGTCCACCGGAGCGGTGGGTCCGAGGGCTCTTCGGCCTCGGGGTCGACGAGGTTGCCGAAGGCTAAAAAGCCGACGGTGGCCGCGGACACCCATGACGTTGGGCTCGCGGAAGCCCATCGCCAATTGGACGTGGCTCGGCGGGCGCAGCTCCAGCAAGAGCTGGAGGAGCGGGTTGCCGCTAAGGAGAAGCGGGCGCACGTCGCCCGGGCCAAGTCCGGGTACGGTGCGTCCCGCGTTCTATACGCGGACCATTCCCTGGCAGAGCTGGAGAGAATGGCGGAGGAGGACGAGGAGGAGATTGTTGAGGTCGCCTCTAAGTCCTCCAACTTGAAAGGGACCTTTCAAAAGGCCCTTAAATGCAGGGCCGCGAGTATGCGCGGTGTCGTCGCGGAGCTTGTGAAGCGGACGACCACCGACGAGACGCGGCAACTGCAGGCGAGGGTAGATCGCCTGCAGTCGGAGGTCAGCCAGCTTCATCTGAAGCTGGCTGAAGCCACGGCCCGGCCACAACAGGCCAAGGCGAGCCCTGCGGCAGAGGGCCCTGCCTCGGCCCGGCCACAACAGGCCAAGGCGAGCCCTGCAGCAGAGGGCCCCTCCTCCAACCTTGAAGATATCATCCGCAAGGTAGTCATGGAGGAGAGGGCCTTCACGAGAGCCTGCCTAGCAGGCATCGAGGACCGGCTCCTGCCGGAGAAACGCCTCCGACCGCCGCTTGCGGCGGATAAGAGGCAAAGCGAGCCGGGGCCGTCCTCCTCCCAGGCGGAAGACGCCCAACTCCCGTCGACCACCCCGTCCAACGAGTGGACGGAAGTGGGCCAAAAGGGGAAGGGCAAAGGGAAGGGGAAAAAGTCGGCGACGGCCGTCCCTGCCGTCCCCACCACCACCGCTCCCAGCCAGTCGCAGACGACCGGCAAGGGAAAGGGCAGGAGAGGAGGAAAGGGGCAGTTAGTCCCCCCAAAAACCGCAGCCGTCGTGGTGACGCTCACCGCGGAGGCTGCGGGGCGAGGGGAGACCTACGCCTCCATTTTGGTGCGGGCGCGTACTAATGCCGATCCCACTCAACTGGGGATCGGCAGTGTGTCCTGCCGGCGAACCCAAGCCGGGGCTCGCATTTTCGAGTTCCCGGGGGCAGAGGGGAGTGCCCGCGCGGACCTCTTTGCAGCCAAGCTGCAAGAGGTCATCGCGGACTCTGCCAAGGTGGCCCGACCGGTCAAGTCGGCGGCCATTGAAGTGACGGAGTTAGATGACTCCGTCACCAAGGAGGAGGTGGTGGCGGCGGTCGCAGCGGTAGGGGGCTGTGGCGCCGCGGCGGTCCAAGGCCGGGACATAAGGCCCGGCCGCGGCGGTATGGGCACCATTCGCCTCGAGTGCCCAATCGCCGCTGCCAAAGCCGTCCTTGCGAAAGGACGGCTTCAAGTCGGGTTCAGCTCGGGCGCAGTCCGGGCACTCGAGGACCAGCCTCTGCGGTGTTTCCGGTGCTTCGGCATCGGACACACCCGGCCCCTGTGTCCGTCCAAGGTAGACAGGACGGACACATGCTACCGCTGCGGCAAGGAGGGCCACAAAGCCGCCTCCTGCGAGGCCGCCACGCCGCACTGCGCGGTGTGTGCCGCCAGTGGCCGCCGGGCAGGCCACGTAATGAAGGGGAGGAAGTGCAATCCTCCCCCTAAGCGTGGCAAAGCGCAGGCGCCGACCGGGCCTGCCGCTGCTGTAGACACCGCCGTTCCTGCGGCGGCTGCGGAGGAGGGTGCGATGTCCGACTGATGGATAGGGTCGAACATCGCATCCTTCAGACGAACACCAACCACTGCAGGACAGCCCAGGATCTGCTGATGCAGACCATGGCTGAGTGGTTGGTGGACTTGGCGGTGGTCGCCGAGCCTTACTCGGTCCCTGGCCGTTGGCTGGGCGACCGGGACGGCTTGGTGGCTTTGGTGGCGCGGTCTTCCACAGACTCCCCTCCCCTCTCGCTCTTAGAGAGGGGACCGGGATACGTGGCCGCCGCGTGGGGAGAGATGGCGATGGTGGGGGTGTATTTCTCCCCAAACCGCCCTCTCTCGGACTTTGAGGATTTCCTAGAGATCCTCACTGCTGTCGTAGGGAGGGCGGCGCCACGCCAGGTCGTGGTGCTCGGCGACCTGAACGCCAAGTCGGCTGCCTGGGGCAACCCGGCAGGCGGTTGCAACGTCCGGGGACGCGCCGTCGAGTTTTGGGCGGCCTCGTGTGGTGTGTCCCTCCTCAACAGGGGGGCGGTCCACACGTGTGTGCGGCAACAGGGCGGGTCGGTGGTGGACGTCTCGTTTGCCACCCCCGCGCTTGCCGCCCGCGTCGTCAACTGGCGGGTGGAGCTGGTGGAGACCTTGTCGGACCACCGTTATGTGCGGTTCGACATCTCCACACAGCAGAGAGGGGGGACGGCCCGCGCTGGGCAATCTCCCTTCCCGCGGTGGGCACTCACCCGCCTGGACCGGGAGGCAGCCAAGGAGGCCGCCTTTCTCCAGGACTGGCTGTCGCCTCCCCCTGTCGAGGAGGTCCCGGACGTGGACGCCGCAGCGGTCCGGCTCAGGGGGTCCTTGACCGAGGTGTGCAACTCCAGCATGCCTCGGTCTCGCCGTCCGCCTCCCCGTCGTGCCGTCTACTGGTGGACGGAGGAGCTGGCGGGACTCCGGGCCACCTGCGTGGCGGCCAGAAGGGCCTACGCGCGGAGTCGACGGCGCAGCGCCCAAAACCGAGTCCGGGCAGAAGAGGACCGCCTGTACGCCTCTTACCGAGAGGCTACGGCGGCCCTCAAGTCTGCAATGGGCGCTGCGCAAGACTCGGCAAGGGCCGAAATGCTGGAGGATCTCGACAGGGATCCTTATGGGAGACCATACAAGGCGGCGCGGAACCAGCTCCGCCCCTATGGTCCCCCACTGTCGGAGACCCTCGAGCCAGCGTTGCTGGATGGGGTGGTCCGGTCCCTGTTTCCGCGCAGGACCGACTTCACCCCACCAACGATGGTTCCTCCGCAAGGGGTGGCTTCGCCGGAGGAGGAGGTTCCCCCGGTGACGGCGGCGGAGTTCTACGCGGGGGTACTTAGCCTCCGCGCAAAAAAGACGGCCCCCGGGCCAGACGGCGTCCCCGCGCGGGTGGTGGCGATCGCTGCCACCCAAATGGAGGACAGGTTTCGGGACCTCTTCAGCGCGTGCCTTACGGCTGGGAGGTTCCCGAAACTGTGGAAGGAGGGGCAGTTGTGCCTCCTCCGGAAGGAGGGACGCCCGGTGGACTCCCCCTCGGCATACCGGCCCATCGTTCTGCTCGATGAGGTCGGTAAACTGTTCGAGGGGATTATCGCCGGGAGGCTGGAAAGCCACTTGCGGGTGGTAGGGCCGGATCTGTCGGACGCCCAATTTGGTTTCCGTCGTGGGCGTTCGACGATCGACGCGCTGGCCCTACTCAAGGGCCAGGTGAAGGAGGCGGTGGAGGCGGGGGACGGAGTGCTGGCGGTGTCATTCGACATTGCCAACGCCTTCAACTCCGTCCCCCACTCGACGATACTGGAGGCGCTCCGGTATCACGGAGTGCCCCAATATCTGCGGGACCTCCTGGCCAGCTACTTGGAGGACCGAGAGGTCCTCCTCGTAGACAAGACGGCCACGGTGAGGCGGTACGGCGCAGAGTCCGGTGTTCCGCAGGGGTCGGTGCTGGGGCCCCCCTTGTGGAACATCGGATTCGATTGGCTGTTGCGGGGAGCCCTCCTCCCGGGCACCAGTGTCATTTGCTACGCGGATGACACTCTCCTCACTGCCCGGGGGAGGAGCTTCGGGGATGCGGCCTGTCTGGCCTCGGCTGGTGGATCCTTGGTGGCAGAGAGGATCCGCCGCCTGGGATTGAGGGTGGCGCTGCACAAGACGGAGGCCGTGTTCTTTCGCGGTCCCCGGCAGCGCTGCCCTCCCGACGCCCACATAGTCGTAGAAGGCGTCAGGATAGGGGTCCAGCCCCAGATGAAGTATCTGGGCCTGGTGCTGGACGACAGGTGGCGCTTCGGCCCGCATTTCAGCGGGCTGTCGACGCGCCTGTTAAAGGCCGCGGACGCCCTCTCGTGGCTCCTCCCGAACCTGGGGGGGCCCAAGGCGAAATGCCGGCGCCTCTATGCCGGCATCTTGCGGAGCATGGCCCTATACGGGGCCCCCATCTGGGCGGACTCCCTCCATAGGAGGGAGAATGCGACCGCCATTCGCAGGCCCCAGCGGGCCATTGCACAGCGGGTGGCGAGGGCCTACCGCTCAGTGGGCTTCTCGGCGGCGTGCGCTCTGGCCGGCACCCCTCCTTGGGAGTTGGAGGCTTGGGTGCTCGCCAGAGTGTACGAATGGACGGCGCGCCGGAAGGCGCTCGGGGAGCGCCCCATGGGCGAAGAACGGGAGGCCGTGCGGCGAGAGGCGAGGGACGCCATCGTCCTCCATTGGTCGGAGGACCTCGCCAGCGCCGCCTTTGGCCGCCGGACGTTGGACGCGCTCGGTCCGGTCCTGCAAGGCTGGCTCGAGCGGTCCCACGGTTTCCTCTCTTTCCGACTGGTGCAGGTGTTGTCCGGGCATGGCTGTTTCGGATCGCACCTGCACCGGATCGGGAGGGAGGAGACCCCGGCGTGCCACGACTGCGGCGCGCCGGTAGACACGGCGCAGCACACCCTCGAGGTGTGCCCGGCTTGGTCCGAGCTGCGCCGCGGTCTGACCGCGGTGGTCGGACTGGACCTCTCGCTTCCCGGCGTGGTCGACGCCATGCTGGGGAGCGAGGAGGCCTGGTCAGCAGTCGCCTCCTTTTGCGAGGACGTAATGTCGCAAAAGGAGGAGGCGGAGCGCGCGCGGGAGGACGATCCTCTCGCTGCGCCGCTCCGCAGACGAAGGGGTCGGAGAAGGCGTCGTCCTCTCCCTCCCCATGGTGACGGGCGGGCGACAGGTACGGGGGTGCCTTCGCCCGCATTGCACCCGTCACCTTCGTCTGTCATTCCCGACCCCCCACACCCGTGAGGGCGTGAGGGGTCCGCCATGAAGGGCAATCGTCGGCGGAGGACTGGACGCATAGGCTATGCCGGTTTCCCAGTTCCCCGCCACTCGGACGAAGCGGGAATGCCGCTGGGTCGTTTTAGTGGGTATACCGGGTCCGCCCGGGGAGTCCCACATACCCCTCCCATCCCCCGATGGGAGGGTATGCGTAATGCATTTTTTCCCAGCGACAACAAAAAAAAAAAAAAAAAAAAAAAAAAAAAGGTTAGGTTAGGTTAGGTTAGGTTAGGTTAGGTTTTTTTTTTTTTTTTTTTTTTTTTTTTTTTTTTTTTTTTTTTTTTTTTTTGTTTTGGCAGGAGTGGGAAATCCCCACGGACACCTCGACTATCTCACGGCTGTGAGACAGTAGAGGTAGTGTCGGACTTGAACCGACTAAAAACCACTCCTGCTCTGCTTGTGTTCCCCTGACATGGTCAGAGACCTTTTTGGACATTGATAGTTTATATCATGTTGTGTGATTTTGATCGTTAGTTTTGAAAACGATTTACTCTAATTTGATTTTTGATTCTATTTATTAATTAATATTGCAATAGTATTTATTTTAGTTATTTCTGTTTTACTTATCCCTATGCTTAATCTAAATATCTTTTCTTGCATAGAAATTTTCATACTTGGAAAAGCATAGTTCTCACGTGTCTTTGTTACGGTGTATAACTTTACATGTTAATGTTATGCAGTATTCCATAAATATTTTTCTTTGTTTGGTTTCGGACATTATGTGCTTTATATTGTTCATATTTATTTTTGTATCTAGCCTCCGTTCGGCATCATATCGCTCTCTTCCAAACACTGGGCATTCAGTCAGGATATGTGCGATCGACTCCATTTTGTCAGGTTCGCAGATGCACGCTGGGTTCTCCTTACACTTGAAGCGGTGCAGGTATTCGGAGAACCCACCGTGACCCGTTAAGATCTGCGTGACTATACCGACTGGTTTTAGTTTTCGCACAATTCTGTGGGCGTCGATCGCATCCGGGAAGAACATTTTGGTGACTGAGGCTGTTTCGCCGTTCTGGTACCTCCGGTTCCATTCGTCGAGCGACCCCAAACGGATCTGCCGCTTGACGAATGAAACCGGGCAGCGGTCATAATCCGGCCTCTTCCTGGACCGGAGTGCAGCTTCCTTCGCGAGGTGGTCCGCGCGCTCGTTGCCCTCTAGCCCAGCGTGTGCCTTTACCCAGAACAAGGATACATCTTTGCTCTGGGATAAAGCCGCGGCAACGTTCGCTCTCGCCTCCACGGCCAGGGCGTGGAGGGAACCTTGGTTTGTGACTGTTTGAAGTGCTGCCTTTGAGTCACTATAGATACCGAAGGTTCCCTCCTTGCGCTTGAGGATTTCGCGCGTGGCTACGCATATGGCCAGAAGTTCCGCCTGGTAGACTGTGCAGTAGGACGGCAGGCTAAGTTTGATGGACTTGATCTCGGCAACACCGTCCCAAAGCGACAGTGCCGCTCCGACCTTGCCCGCAATCTTGCTGCCGTCCGTGAACACCCTTACCGCTTGAGCGTTGTGGCTGTCCACACGCGTCTGGTCTTCCAGGCATACGAACTCCATGGCCGTATGCTTCGCCGGGTGCGGAGTCTCTGTAAATGCCGCCACCCGCTCCACCTCCCTGCCTGCAAGTGCTGGCTGTGGCACCCCCCTCTTAGCCTCGTACAGAGCGGCTGCTTCCTGTATTCGGAGGTCGAGTGGGAGAATCCCAGCCAGCACCAGGGATGCGTTCAGTGAAACAGTGCGGTAGGATTTACAGAGCTTCTGCGCGAATCCTCGTTGGACCGCGTTGAGGCTTTTCTGCACTCCGATCTTTTCAGCCGCTGGCGCCCAGGCGCTCGCGGCGTACAATATCACGGGCTCCACTGCTGCCGTATAGATTGTGTGGATGATCTCCGGGTGAAGGCCCCAGCTCACTTTTGCCGCGCGTGCCAGCTGCTTGTAAATGTTGACAGCTTTTCTGCATACGTTTGCGACATGGGAGTTGAAAGTGAGCTGGTGGTCGACGGTGAGCCCGAGCACTTTGATTTCCTTAGACATGCCAATGTCTACCCCGCCCATGTTCAGGAGTGGGACATCGTACTTTAACTTCTTGGTTATCACCATTGCACAAGTTTTTTGTGGTGCAAATTTCAGTTTGCTTCGGATGCCCCACGCCCGAACATACTCGAGGGTGGCATTGGCCTGCCTCTGGACTTCCAATGCTGTCTCACCGTCGAAGATCATCACCACATCATCGGCGAACGCCTGGCAGTGGACGCCTCGCTCCTCCAGCCCCTTCAAGAGGGGGTCGAGGATCAGGTTCCACAGGATCGGACCGCCAATGGACCCTTGCACACACCCCTTATTTGTTTCTCGCCGACACTCGGCACCAGCGTATCGTACTTTGACGCTCCTACCAGTCAAGTAGCTGTCTAGCAGCCGCCTGAGGTTCACCGGGCACTTTTCCTCAGCCAGTCTGGTCCTGATGGCCGGCCACCATGCGCTGTCGAAGGCTCCCTCTATGTCCAGTGATACGACAGTGATCAGCTTCTTTTCATTTAGCTTCCCTTTGATATGTCGTATCATGGTGTAGAGGGAGTCTTCGGTACTCCTCTGTGGCATGAACCCAAACTGGCGAGTACTGAGCCGCGGGATTAGGTGCCATTTCAGCCTTGCTACTAGCAGCTTCTCCAGGGTTTTACCTAGGACTGGTAGGAGGCCGACCGGCCTGTACGATTTAGGGGTGGTGTAGGAATCTTTGCCGGGCTTACGGAGGACTACCACTGTGGCTACTTTCCAGGCCCCAGGGAAGTGTCCGTGCTCCAAGCACTTGTTGGCCAGTGCAAGGAACGTCCCTGGGTCCCGGGAAATAGCCTGGGCACAGATATCGGCTGTGAGACCGTCTGCCCCGGGTGCCTTCTTCGGGTTGAAGCTTTCCACCGCGGTTTTCAGCTCCTGAAGTGTAAACGGTGGGTCATGTTGTTCATCATGCGCCCAGTCGTTTACACGACAGGCCGCTTCACGTGTCCGACGGTGGTCAGCAGATTCTCCCTCTTCTAGGTCTTCCGGGTAGAAGGTCTCGGCCAGCAGCTGAGCCGATTCCTGTGCACTCAGTGGCTCTCCGTCCTTCACCAGCGGCAAGTCCTCCTGTCTTTTGGCGGTCCGTCCTATGATCCTGTAGATCCCCTCCCACATTCCTTCCCTGTCTTGTTTTTGACAGAAGCCTTTCCAACCCTCTGTCTGCGCTATTTGGGCGAGGGACTCATATTTTATTTTTGCTTGCAGGTACTCATCGACGAGGTTAGGTTAGGTTAGGTTAGGTTAGGTTAGGTTAGGTTAGGTTAGGTTAGGTTAGGTTAGGTTAGGTTAGGTTAGGTTAGGTTAGGTTAGGTTAGGTTAGGTTAGGTTAGGTTAGGTTAGGTTAGGTTAGGTTAGGTTAGGTTAGGTTAGGTTAGGTTAGGTTAGGTTAGGTTAGGTTAGGTTAGGTTAGGTTAGGTTAGGTTAGGTTAGGTTAGGTTAGGTTAGGTTAGGTTAGGTTAGGTTAGGTTAGGTTAGGTTAGGTTAGGTTAGGTTAGGTTAGGTTAGGTTAGGTTAGGTTAGGTTAGGTTAGGTTAGGTTAGGTTAGGTTAGGTTAGGTTAGGTTAGGTTAGGTTAGGTTAGGTTAGGTTAGGTTAGGTTAGGTTAGGTTAGGTTAGGTTAGGTTATGTTAGGTTAGGTTAGGTTAGGTTAGGTTTTTTTTTTTTTTTTTTTTTTTTTTTTTTTTTTTTTTTTTTTTTTTTTTTTTTTTTTTTTTTTTTTTTTTTTTTGTGCTTTTCCCCGTTCATGGGTACAACGGGATCTTGTTATTCTAATTTACTCATTCGTTCCAGTTCTCGCTTTTATTCCTCTCGCACTTTCAAGCTTCATACTTTATCTTTCTTTCATACATCCTTTACATTCTTAGCCGGGTGGGACTCCCGCTATTTTACCTACTTTTACTTTTGTAGCATATCTTTATTTAGGGTATTTAAGTACACAACTCGGTTTTATTTACATTGTTACTTCTTGCTTAGGTAATTATATGCATTTCTACTTACATCTATTCCATTACTGTGTTTCTATATAATAATATACTAAGTTTTTATTTTTATTCTCAACTTCTAATATAATCCTTATGTGCATCTAGTTTTTCGGACATTTTCTCTTGTTCCTATGTTATTCTTATACATATTCTTTCTTATTCTAATACCTTTTTTTTTATTTTCTAATTTATATATCTAGCTTTTTCTTACATTATTAGGTATACATGTTTATTTGCTTATTCTATGTTTATACAATACGAGGTTTATACTTATACTTTACTTATCCTTTCTTTTCTAACAAATGTATATACAAGGACAAGATGACACAATGTGTTTACAAGAAGATTGCTGTATATATGATCCGGTTTTACGACATAGGGTTTGGACCTTCTTAATTTCTCACTGCCTAGGGTAGGTATTTCGTGTTTTCTTTAATATTTTAATTACAAGATGATTTTCTTAATTGACATTGTTTTCTGGACTGATATAAGTGTTGTGTGGATTTCTTTCACATTAATGCATTTGTTTTATTTCCGTTAACGTTGCGGCAATAATATATATATATACTCAGATTATACATATTTATTGTCCTTTCTTAAGCTGGGGTTTTTACTTTTCTCATCATTTTTAGGGGTTGTTTGTGGTGCGTGTTTGGTGTTTCGTGTGTGTTTTGATACATTCGTATATATTTACTATATATTTTATATATCCGTGCTTGTGTTGTGTTTCTGTATTGGTGTGTTCCTGTGTGTGTTGTGTGTGTTACGTATACCCTAAGGAGCAGTTTAGGCGTATGCCGTTGTCGTCCGAGCCAGGTAATCCCATTTCTTGCGGACCGGGCACTCCACGCTGAATGCGTTGTGATCGGTCCTCTGAAGTTTCGAGTGCGAGCAGTTGCAGCACTGCGGTTCATTACCCGCAACAAATTCCACGCACTTCTCTCGTAGGTGCGGTCCTCCGCAGTGACTGCACCTGTCCACACTCTCCGTACAAAATTTCCGGCCATGTCCAAATGCTAAGCATTTCGTACATTGGATGAGCGGCGACTGATCCTCCACTCTGACCCTTTGCAGGTCAAGGTAAAGAGCCCCAGCCTCCGTCATCCTCTGCCATACCTTGGGTCTGACCTGGACGACAACGTGCGCTGTTTTAGGGTTTCTAGTCCTCTTTTTATACTTTATAGCCATTTCTTTCTCTTCTTGGTCTAAGTCCCTAAAAATATTTGCGTTCTGGGAGTAGAGCGCCTTTACCATTTCGTCGTCGTCACTGTCCAAAAAGACGTCTTTTAGGACGACGAGTGGGTTTTTATTTTTCATAGGCGCTACTATTAGCCCTTTACCTCGGCTTTCAATCCTTTCTTTCACTCTCTTGAGTTCCGCCTCTGAGTCACACCCCAGTATGACTGTCTGATTTTTTGCCTTACGGACTTTATTTATTTTTAGGCCAGTTCCCCTGGCATCGACCGCCTCCCTCACCCTGGCGAGCACCTCGTCAGCAGTCTCCTGGCTGCCCTCGAAGGTGACCGCCATCGAATGAAGCGCCGGTCGATGCCCAGGTTTGGCTGCCGTGACGCTGGCGTATGACTGCGGGTCAGTTTTTGGCTCGTTTACTACTTCCCTTATGACCTCCTTTATTCTGTCTGTTCTGGCGGCGACATCACCGGCAACGTCATCGATTTTCTCCTCGAGGACAGCTGCGGCACGACCGACGACCTTCACCCCTTCTGTCGTGTGGCTTATGCTCGCTTGGACTACGTTGATCTTGTCGCTGACCTCGACGATCCTATCAACGACCCTGTCGATGATGTCGGAACCGCTCTCTGTGTAGTGCTCGGTCATGTCTTGGAAACCTTTTGAAAGTTTCTCTTCGAGGTCGTTGAGCCGCGTGTTTATATTCGACCCCACCCTTTCTAGCCTTTCCAAGACTTCCTCCGATAATTCGGGTGATGTAGGCGTGGCGTTAGTCTTTATGGGTGGAACTGTTTTAGGCGCTGTTTCCAGGACCTTTACTCGCCTACTTAGTTCGAATAAGATCCGTAGGCTTCTATCCGACTGCGTCTCCAGGAAGGTCTTTATGTCTCTCCTCATCTGAGGGTAGTCTTTGACTCTAGATGGAATATCTTCAAATGTCTTCATGACCTCCTGGAGAAGTTTGTCGTTAGATAATGCAGCGTAGGTGTCAGTCTGCTTTCTGAATGCCTCCATGTTGTCTATGGATCTTCTTTTTCGTTCTGGTCTCCGGATAAAGGTCCTGGCGGCGTCCAGCGTCTGTCCAGGCGGGCCTACGGGGCTGGGAGTGTTGGTGGGAGCGACCGCGCCAGAGGTCCCCGCCGACGACGACAGTGGCGTTTCGGCTGTTTCCACTAGGGTTCCTCGAACAGCGTCTTTTCTGCCGAATGTCAGGGATATCCCCTTCGGCGCTTCGCGCACCCCAGATGGTCCCTCATTTCCTGTGTGGTTTGGCGACGTAGGCTCTTGTGGTTCACTGGCACTGGCTCCTGGCCCTTTCCCTTTAATTGGGGTGCGAATTCCGAGAACCATTTTTTATTATTTGAGATCTATTTATTTAATTAATGCACTGAGTTGTGTTGCGTGACCTGTGTGTATAGGGCACAGTGAAAAGAACGGGGAAAGTTGTCTGTAATAAGTAAAATAAATAAGATAATATCTGTCCCTGTATAGGGGGGTGAGTGTTTGTTTTGTGTGTAGTGTACTGTATAGTTCCGTTTTAACCCTAGATAGGGAGTCAAAATCAAACAATAAAAATCCGCGATCCAATTTGTCCTATCTCTTGTAGTTTCCGAGATACCGGTATTTTTGAAGGTAGGGGGTGGGGGGGGGTCTACTCGTAAGGGGAAGGATACCTCTTGTGCGACTTTAGCCGTGGTGTCTTCGACACCACAAAGGCTGATTTTGAGGTCAAAACAGTTCTAAGTCCTCTCGTTCCCGAGATATGGCCCGTTAAAGGATGAGGGGGGAAAGGTGAGGAAAAAAGGGGGGGGGTGGATACCTCTGTGATGGTTTTCACCACGTGGTGTCTTCGACACCACTGAGGCTGAATCCGTTGTCGGAAAACGCCTAGCTGCACTGGTTTCAGAGATATCCGCTTTTTGGGAATTTATGCCGTACCGTACCGCGCCGTGTCGCAGGCCTTGTCAGGTAGATTTTCCAGTTGACCTAGCTGGGTCTACTCTGCTCTGATTTTGGCGTGGGTGGGCTCATTCGTTCGGTCTTGTTGAGCTCTTTTGGTAGGTCAGGTTTCAGGGGAGGGGGGAGGGGTGAAGGGGGGGGTATTGGTGGTGTCGCTAAAATATGGGGCTGATTTGTGCGGCTGAAGGCCTCTTTTGTACTAATCAGGAGGTTTAATAGGGTGGTTTTTGGCGAGGATGGGGGTGGTGGTGTATTGAGGGGGAAGGGGGTTGTCCTGGAGATTTAGGCTGTGATGCCACAGTACGGCTGAAGGCCACTTGTTAGTTAATTTTGGGTGATTTGGATAGGGGGGTATTGCGGAAGGGGGAGGGGGTGGTGTATTGGGGGGGGGGGTATCCCGGAAATGTAATCTGGGTAATACGGTTTTATGGCTGAAGGCCGCTTGTGTTTGTGTAATAATAACAGCAATATTCTTATGCTAAAAATTTTCGAAGTCCCAAGGGTGACTTCGCCCTAGAGGGTTGATATTTTGACCTAAGGTAGGGATGGTCCTGGATGGTTGGGTATCCAACCAGGGGGGGGGGTCAGGGGGGGGGCTTCGAAAATTTTGTCAGATTTTGGCTAGGACGCACCGTTTCGGAGTTACAGGCCTTTTTCAGTTTTTGTGCTGTTGGTAAACTATTTTCCCTTTACTGAAAGTTATTTTACATAAATACTATGATCCTTAAAAATATGTTGACTAAGGATTTTTGTAGCGGAGGATACCACGAGCGTTTGGCGCTTATTAAAAATGGGGCGTCCTCTATAGGGTATAAGCTGTTGTCTTCTGAAACTTTTTCCTCATTACCAAAAACCGCAAATGCCTGTTCTAAGCTCTCTGGAATCTCCTTACTTGGGGCTCTGTATCTCCGAAACGGGTTGCTCCCGGAGTCTAATTCTTAATCCTAAACTTAAACAATAAACTAATCTATGTACTTAACTAAGTGTTTTCATTCCGCAGGTGATCTTCGCTGCTCCAGCGGTTAGGTTAGGTTAGGTTAGGTTAGGTTAGGTTAGGTTAGGTTAGGTTAGGTTAGGTTAGGTTAGGTTAGGTTAGGTTAGGTTAGGTTAGGTTAGGTTAGGTTAGGTTAGGTTAGGTTAGGTTAGGTTAGGTTAGGTTAGGTTAGGTTAGGTTAGGTTAGGTTAGGTTAGGTTAGGTTAGGTTAGGTTAGGTTAGGTTAGGTTAGGTTAGGTTAGGTTAGGTTAGGTTAGGTTAGGTTAGGTTAGGTTTTTTTTTTTTTTTTTTTTTTTTTTTTTTTTTTTTTCTTGTGTTCCTCTGACATAGGAAATCAGAGACCTTTTTAATCAAAACTCTTACTAGTCTATATACATTCATTCCAGTTCCCGCTCTTATGCCTCTCGTACTTTCATTCTTCATACTTGGTCTTTCTTTCGTACATTCGTCTTTTATGTCTCAAGGGTGGGATGCCCTTCTAGTTTACCCTATCGTGTTCTATAAATCTCTTTTATTTTTATTTCAGGGATGACACGAGTACACAATTGTTTTTATTAATCTTTACAATCGTTGTTATTCTACATTTTTGCTATTACTTTATACAATTACTGGTTTTTGACGTTTTACATCATCTTACATTTCTATACTTTATTTATCTTTACAATATTTCTTATTCTATTTTATTAATACTATAACATGTGTTTGCCATTATTTAGACAACATCTTACATATCTATACTTTATTTACCTTTACAATCTTTCTTATTCTATTTTATGAATACTACTTAATACTATTACATGTGTCTACCATTTTGGCAACATCTTATATATCTATTCTTTATGTTCCTTTACCATCTTTCTTATTCTATCTTATTAATACTACTTAGTACTATTACATGTTTTGCCGTTTTCACATCATATTATATATCTATAAGTTATTTAGAATTATAATTTGTGACTTGCTAACATATTTTATTGCTTCCAGGACTGTTCCTAGCGACTACTTTGATTAAATGCTCATACTTAATCCAAGTACCTTTTCTAAAATGAAATGTTTATACTTGGAAAAGCATAGTTTTTACTTTGTTTTATTGCGCTCTATAACTTTATTTGCAACTATTAAGCAGTATTCTATCAGTATTTTCCTGTTTCGACTTTCCGCCATTATATTTTTTAGATTGAGAACGCTTATCTTTGTGTCCATTTTCCGTTCGGCGTCGTATCTCTCCGTTTCGTGTACTGGGCATTCTGTCAAGATGTGTGCGATCGACTCCACCTTATTTGGTTCGCAAATGCACGCTGGGTTCTCCTTACACTTAAAACGATGCAAGTATTCGGAGAACCCACCGTGCCCCGTCAAGACTTGCGTCAATAAACCAGCCGGTTTCATTTTTAGCACAGTCCTGTAGGCGTCGATCGCACTTGGGAGGAACATTTTGGTGACGCCCGCTGTTTCTGCTTGCTGATACCTGTGGTTCCATTCGTCGAGCGACTCCATACGGATCTGCCGCTTGACGAATGAAACAGGACACAAGTCGTAGTCCGGCTTCCTCTTCGACGCCAAGGCAGCTTCCTTTGCAAGCTGGTCGGCTCGCTCGTTTCCCTCCAACCCCGCGTGGGCTTTAATCCAGAATAAGGAGACACTCTTATTCTGGAGTTTGCAGCGTCTAATGATGTCCCTTGTTTCCACTGCTAAGGGATGGGGGGAGCTCACGTTTGCTACCGACTGAAGGGCCGCCCTGGAGTCACTGAAGATGCCGAACGTACGGTCCTTACGCTTGAGCGCCTCTCCTGCAGCTCTTTGTAGGGCTAGAAGTTCAGCCTGGTAGACGGTGCAGTAAGACGGCAAGGCAAGTTTGAGGGCTCTAGTTTCGGCGGGGTTAGGTTAGGTTAGGTTAGGTTAGGTTAGGTTAGGTTAGGTTAGGTTAGGTTAGGTTAGGTTAGGTTAGGTTAGGTTAGGTTAGGTTAGGTTAGGTTAGGTTAGGTTAGGTTAGGTTAGGTTAGGTTAGGTTAGGTTAGGTTAGGTTAGGTTAGGTTAGGTTAGGTTAGGTTAGGTTAGGTTAGGTTAGGTTAGGTTAGGTTAGGTTAGGTTAGGTTAGGTTAGGTTAGGTTAGGTTTTTTTTTTTTTTTTTTTTTTTTTGTTTTGGCAGGAGTGGGAAATCCCCACGGACACCTCGACTATCTCACGGCTGTGAGACAGTCGAGGTAGTGTCGGACTCGAACCGACTAAAACCCACTCCTGCCCCGCCAGTGTCCCTCTGACGTGATCAGAGACCTTTTCTGCTAATATTTATACTTTTTAACGACGGATTACTTAAGAGGCCGAAGAGACCACGCTCTATGTGATTAATTTTGACTGAATATTTTAATACTTTACACTTCTCCAATAATGTTATATTTATGTTTTCTATCTTTATTTACTATTTATTATGTTGCTATTTTACTCAATATTAATTCTATTTATTCTGTTTTAAGTACTGCTTATTCTTTTATTTTTACGATTTTACTTAAATTTTATGTCTTTGTCCCCACTATTTATGCCCTCATGGTAGTTCTTTTATTTTGTATTCTTGACATATTATGGGTTTATTTCTGTGATATAGACATTGTATACTTTTATTATGCAATTGTATATCACAGTTTTAACCAAAATTTACTCCCAAATGTATTATTTAAAACAAATACAATTTTAATTTGAAATAGGGTTTCAACCAATTTGACACAACTTGACGATTCCACTAGAGTTGACTTACGGTCCAGTATAATTCCAGCCACTTTCTCATGAAAGTGACTCCAATTGCTGTTCTCCACTAAGTCAACCCTAGTGGTTCGCTCAATGCGTCTGCAATCTGGTTGTGTCAAATTGGTTATCTCAGTGTACGCGGAAGTGGGCGCATCGACAACTTTAGCAATATGCTATGGTTGCTCGCGCGAACGCGTCCCACTTCCGACGTATCGGGCATTCTTCGCTGAACGCATTGTGCGAGTGTTCCCCCAGCTTGGCTCTAGTGCAGTTCACGCACACCGCTGCTTCGCTTATGAGCTTGTCTGGGCAGTCCACCCTCAAGTGCGGACCGCCGCAGTGGCTACATAAGTCGGCCGTCTCCGTACACAGGCGCTTGCCATGGCCGTACGCTAAGCAGCGGGTACACTGCACCAGAGGCGTCTGATCCTCGACGCGCACTCTCTGGAGGTCAATACGGAGCTTGCCTCCTTCGAGTGCCCTCCTCCAGATTGCTGGGGTGACACTCAGCACAATGCTGTTCACGTGTGGGTTACGTGACTTTTTGCGGAACTTTATGGATATTTTCTGTTCCTCGTCCTCGAGGCCGTGAAAGATCTCCCTGTTCTGGTTCTTTAGGGCTCTTAATACTTCGTCGTCACTGTGTACTGACAGCACGTCCCTAAGAACCAGAAGCGGGTCCCGATTCTTCACCGCCTCGACGACGAGGTTCTCTCCGGCCGATTCAAGTCGCTTTTTCAGTTTTTCTCTCTCCTCCTTTGTTGCGCACCCCATGATGACTTTTTGGTCCTTGGCCTTTCGGACCCTCTCTACGCGCACCCAACCCTCCTTCGCGTCCACTGCTTTTCGCACTCTCTCGAGGATCTCGGCCCCCGTGTCCATCTCCTGTGTTGAGGAGACAACCACGGAGTGCAGCGTCGTTCGCCCCAGGGACTGTGCCCCGGTGTGGCTCTTACTGACGGCCGCAACACTCGCGTAGGTTGTCTCCCCCGCACTTTCCCTGCTGGCCAGACTGTCTCGGAGCCTGTCAAGTTTCTCGGAGTTATCTTTAATCTCCGAGATGTGCTCCTTCAGGGTGTTGAGGAGCTCAGTCTGGCCAGCAAGAACATCGACAGGAATGGATTGGGGTCCGAGGTCAGCAGTGGGTGCGGGTTCCGGTACGGCGATGGGTGCGCCAGCGGCCTTGTCGCGCTCGGACTCTTTCACCAGCTCATAAAGCCTGTTTATGGCTTCGAGCACCGCAGTTTTAATCTCGGCCTTTAGGTTGCGAGAGTTGCCTAAATTAAGCTTGGCCTTATTCAGGCAAGCTCTCGCCTCCTCAGTGCGACTGCGGTGCCTCGCCTCAGGCTTTTTGAGCGGCGCAGGAGGGTCAACAGGAGCTCGGCGCGTCCCCTGAGTGGCAGGGGCCCCCTGAGAGGCGGAAGGAGTGTCGTCTCCGAAGGAGATTCTCCTCCTCGCGCCAGCAGGCGAAAGTCCCGCATTCTCAGGTGATCGCGTCGAGCCCCCGGAGGCCAACGTCTTAAGAGTAGCAGATGGGGTGCGGAACATGTTGGTTAAGAGACGCAGAAAATAAAAGGAAGATCGAACCCCTGTAAAGTGGGAGCTCGCCTTGGACACTGGACTATTCTGTGTCCCTGTAAAGGGGGGTACACAGAAAATAATAAAATAACAACTAATCAATTAAAACTAAAATGTAAAAATATTGAATAATAATTTTTAAAATCCTATGTGAGCCTTGCAGACTCAGTCAAATGTTAAAATGTAAAAATATCCTACTAAAAACCTTACAAAACCCTAACTAAAACAAGGCCAAACAAATTACATAAACAAAAACTCTGCCGAAATTCCCACGTCTACCTTCCTATAGACCAGAGGGCGGGTGGGTGGGTGGGCAAATTTTATTTGAGCTAGCCGGGCGTGAGGGGTGTCCAGAGACGCGTCTCCGCGCGGGCTAGCGATCTACGAAATAAAACGGGGTAGGTGCCGAACAAAAATTTGGACTTTTGGTCAAAAAACCAGTTTTTGAAACAAAAAATTTTGGTTTTCAACCCCCAACCTGAAGACCGGCTCACGGAACGCGGACCAGAAAGCAGGGATGAAGGGTGAGTACTATTGAATCTATATTCTAACGTTACTTTTGAAATAGAATTTGGAAAAAGACTAAATTTTGATGATTTTGTATGAAAATTAAAAAAAATTCCAAGGGTTGTAAGGGAAGTTTTTTACAGGCGCGTGCAGGTGAGTGCGATATGGTCAAAACGTAGGCGGAGGCCTAGTAAGGTCTAAAAATGCTGAAAACAGCTTCAAAATCGCACGTCAGGAAACGAAGATATCAACGTTTCTGTTTAAAACTAACTTCCTAAGGTAGATTTTGGTGTATACAGAGACTAATAGAAAAAACGATTTTTTATAAAAATCAACAAGTTTTATTTGAGCTAGCCGGGCGTGAGGGGTGTCCAGAGACGCGTCTCCGCGCGGGCTAGCGATCTACGAAATAAAACGGGGTAGGTGCCGAACAAAAATTTGGACTTTTGGTCAAAAAACCAGTTTTTGAAACAAAAAATTTTGGTTTTCAACCCCCAACCTGAAGACCGGCTCACGGAACGCGGACCAGAAAGCAGGGATGAAGGGTGAGTACTATTGAATCTATATTCTAACGTTACTTTTGAAATAGAATTTGGAAAAAGACTAAATTTTGATGATTTTGTATGAAAATTTAAAAAAATTCCAAGGGTTGTAAGGGAAGTTTTTTACAGGCGCGTGCAGGTGAGTGCGATATGGTCAAAACGTAGGCGGAGGCCTAGTAAGGTCTAAAAATGCTGAAAACAGCTTCAAAATCGCACGTCAGGAAACGAAGATATCAACGTTTCTGTTTAAAACTAACTTCCTAAGGTAGATTTTGGTGTATACAGAGACTAATAGAAAAAACGATTTTTTATAAAAATCAACAAGTTTTATTTGAGCTAGCCGGGCGTGAGGGGTGTCCAGAGACGCGTCTCCGCGCGGGCTAGCGATCTACGAAATAAAACGGGGTAGGTGCCGAACAAAAATTTGGACTTTTGGTCAAAAAACCAGTTTTTGAAACAAAAAATTTTGGTTTTCAACCCCCAACCTGAAGACCGGCTCACGGAACGCGGACCAGAAAGCAGGGATGAAGGGTGAGTACTATTGAATCTATATTCTAACGTTACTTTTGAAATAGAATTTGGAAAAAGACTAAATTTTGATGATTTTGTATGAAAATTTAAAAAAATTCCAAGGGTTGTAAGGGAAGTTTTTTACAGGCGCGTGCAGGTGAGTGCGATATGGTCAAAACGTAGGCGGAGGCCTAGTAAGGTCTAAAAATGCTGAAAACAGCTTCAAAATCGCACGTCAGGAAACGAAGATATCGGTTAGGTTAGGTTAGGTTAGGTTAGGTTAGGTTAGGTTAGGTTAGGTTAGGTTAGGTTAGGTTAGGTTAGGTTAGGTTAGGTTAGGTTAGGTTAGGTTAGGTTAGGTTAGGTTAGGTTAGGTTAGGTTAGGTTAGGTTAGGTTAGGTTAGGTTAGGTTAGGTTTTTTTTTTTTTTTTTTTTTTTTTTTTTTTTTTTTTTTTTTTTTTTTAATTCTTATTCCTCTGACTAGAGTCAAAGCCTGTGTGTACTTTCTTTTTATTTTTTTTTGCAATAAGGGGAAAAATCCATCATGGACGCCTGGGAAGGGAGGACCCAGGCAGTGCCGGACTGTACCGGCTAAAAAACCACCAATTGCTTTTCTTTTCTTTTTTTTTTTTTTTTTTTGTTTTCTTTTGGGCTGTGCCGCTTGGGCTTGTGCTCTTTTTCATAATCTTAATGCTATATAATCTTAACCATTTACCCACCACCTTAGCAGTCTACAATTTTTTACATAAAATTAATATTTTTTACTCTAACTATTACTATTTGTAATGTCTACATAATTATATTCTATGATGTGATATTCTTACGTACTTGGTTTAAATCTCGTATCTTAGACTACGCTTATTTCTACTCTATAGTAATTACAATATATCTTAATAAATACGTGTATGATGTACGGCATATATTCTATAATATACGGTCATCATACTTATTATTACTTATTTCTCTTTACGACTGTTTCTATTATTTTTAAGCAGTAGTTTATGAAGTCTTTTCTTCCTTTATCTATCATTATAAATTTTATATTCTCTTTTGTTAGTTTCATATCCAGTTGTTGTTCAATTCTGAATCTTTCATACCCAAACACTGGGCATTCCAAAATTATGTGGGGTACAGTTTCTTTTTCGCTGGGGTCACAGATACATGAAGGACTCTCCTTACACTTAAAGCGGCATAGGTATTCTGAGAATCCCCCATGGCCGGTCAACAATTGGGTGCTCAGGCATGTCGGCTCGAACTTACGAATTACCTTGTATGCCGCCATCACATCCGGAAAGAATATTTTCGTAATACCGGCGACTTCCCCGGATTTGTACCTCTCGTCCCATTCGCGAATCGACTCCAATCGGAGCTGTCGCTTCGCGAATGAGACGGGGAACAAATCATAGTCGGGTTTCCTCTTGTTTGACGCAGAGGCGGCCTCCTTGGCAAGTTGGTCTGCCCTTTCGTTTCCCTCCAGCCCTGCGTGTGCTTTTATCCAGTACAAAGTTACAACTTTGTTCTGTCGAGATATGTCTGATAAGTTCTCGCGAGTTTCTACAGCTAGAGAATGGAGGGAGCCGAGGTTTGTGACCGTTTGCAGCGCCGCCATTGAGTCGCTATATATGCCAAATGTAAGTGCGGTGTATTTCTTGGTTAGGTTAGGTTAGGTTAGGTTAGGTTAGGTTAGGTTAGGTTAGGTTAGGTTAGGTTAGGTTAGGTTAGGTTAGGTTAGGTTAGGTTAGGTTAGGTTAGGTTAGGTTAGGTTAGGTTCGTCGAGGTCGAGCGGCTGCGCGTCGAGTGCGCAGACGCAAGACGCCCGTACACGCGATGTCGGAGAAGACGTCTGCGGGATCCCGACGAAGAAGCCGCGCTGTATGAGGTGTACCGCGCGGCAAAGGAGGCTCTGTGGCTGGCCATCGGCGAATCAAAGACGCGCTCCAGGGAGGAACTGCTGGCGACCCTAGATGGGGATCCGTGGGGGCGCCCTTACCGCACGGTCCGAGGGAAACTTCGGCCGTGGGCCCCCCCGCTAACGGAAGGTCTCGAGCCGCAGTTTTTGGAGCAAGTGGTCTCGGCTCTCTTCCCTGAGCGAGCCGAGCACGAGCCACCGTCGATGGCTCAGCCCACAGCTGCAGAGTCGGAAGAAGAAGAGGAGAGCGAAACCGTCCCAGAGGTGACACAGGCAGAGATGGGCGCGGCCGTGATGCGGCTTCGGGCAAAAAACACTGCTCCGGGGCCCGACGGAGTGCCTGGCCGCGCTCTAGTCCTCGCCCTGAAAGAGCTGGAGCCCCCACTAAGGGGACTCTTCTCGGCGTGTCTTGAACGGGGTCAGTTCCCTACCAGGTGGAAGGCTGGTCGGCTGGTCCTGCTCAAGAAAGCGGGGCGCCCGGCGGATTCGCCGTCCGCTTATCGGCCCATAGTTCTGCTGGACGAGGCGGGCAAGATGCTCGAGCGAGTAATCGCAGATCGCCTCGTCAGCCACTTGTGTACAGAGGGGCCGAACCTGGACGACAGCCAGTTTGGCTTCCGGCGTGGGCGCTCTACCATCGACGCCATCATGAGGGTGAGAGTCCTGGCGGAGGAAGCGGTGTCCCAGGGTGGGGTGGTGCTGGCGGTGTCCCTGGACATCTCCAACGCGTTCAACACCCTGCCCTGGAGTTGCATTAGAGAGGCCCTGCGATACCATCGGGTGCCTCCCTACCTCCGCAACATTGTGGGGGCTTATCTGTCGGGAAGGTGTGTCACCTACATGGGGCGCGACGGCACGGGCCGTCGCGAGATGTCGTGCGGTGTTCCACAGGGCTCGGTTCTGGGCCCACCCCTGTGGAACATCGGATACGACTGGGTTTTGCGGTGCGAGCTCCCACCGGGAGTGAACCTGACGTGTTATGCGGACGACACGCTGGTCACGGCTCGGGGCAGCTCGTACAGGGAGGCAGCGTTGCTGGCTACGGCCGCGGTCTCGCAGGTGGTGAGCCGCATCCGACGCCTGGGCCTGGAAGTGGCCCTCAACAAGTCGGAGGCCATTGCTTTTCACGGCCCCCGACGGGCGCCGCCGTTGGGATCGCACATTGTGGTCGGGGGGGTTCGGATCGCTGTCGAGTCAACCATGAAGTACCTGGGATTGGTGCTCGACAGCCGTTGGGACTTCGGCCCCCACTTTCAGCGGCTGGTGCCCAAGTTGATGGGCGCGGCGGGCGCGCTGTCAACGCTGCTTCCCAATCTGGGGGGCCCGAGCACCGCCTGTCGGCGGTTGTACGTGGGGATCGTGCGATCGATGGCCCTATACGGGGCCCCGATATGGGCGACAGACCTGACGGCCCGCACTATCGCGGTTCTGCGCAGACCGCAGAGAGCGATGGCCGTCAGGGTCATACGGGGCTATCGCACGATCTCCTACGAGGCGGCTTGTGTACTGGCCGGATCCCCGCCGTGGGACCTGGAGGCGAAGACCCTCGCGACGCTGCACCAGTGGCGCGAGGAGGCCAGGGATCGGGGCGAGAGGCTGGTGCAGCGACAGATTACGCTGTACCGGTCTCGTCTCCAACAGGTCATGGTGGCGGAATGGCGGGGGAGGCTAGAGCTCCCTACCGCCGGCCTCGACACAATCGAGGCGATCCGGCCAGTACTCGACGACTGGCTCGGGAGGAAGCACGGCTCCCTGACGTTTCGGGCGACGCAGGTGCTCTCGGGGCACGGCTGCTTCGGGAAGTACCTGTGTCGCATTAGCAGGGAGCCGGACGCCCGGTGCCATCACTGCGTCCACTGTCTGGGGGACACGGCGCGGCATACGCTGGCCGAGTGTGTCGCGTGGGATGAGCCGCGCCGTGCCCTCGTTACAGAGGTAGGAGGAGACCTGTCGCTGCCGACCGTTGTTCGCTCGATGGTTGGTAGCGCAGAGGCCTGGGACGCGGTGATGACCTTCTGCGAAGCCGTCATGTCGCAGAAGGAAGCTGCGGAAAGGGAGAGGGAGATAACAACCTCCCGCCCATCCCGTAGCAGACGCACCGGGCGTCGGCAGAGGGCAGACAACGCCCTCTTCCGGCCCCCCTAAACAGGTCCAGGGGCGACGGATTCGGGGACATCCGTCGCCCCCCATCACACTGGACCCGAGACGGCGGCGCGTAGTGTTCCACGCGCGCCTCTCCTAGACGTATCGGGGGGAGTTTTACACCTCACTCCCCCCCGAGACGAGGCCTGCAGCTCAAGCGGGCCGGCACTAGTCCGGGGCAGCGGAAGTCGCATCAGATCCCGTTGCCCCCCGACGTAAGTGTGCGAGGGAACACCGGTGTGGTTTTAGTCAGTACGAGTCTGACAGACCCCTCCGCTCTCCCCAGGGCGGAGGACATCCATTGAGGATTTCCACATCGAGAAAAAAAAAAAAAAAAAAAAAAAAAAAAAAAAAAAAAAAAAAAAAAAAAGGTTAGGTTAGGTTAGGTTAGGTTAGGTTAGGTTAGGTTAGGTTAGGTTAGGTTAGGTTAGGTTAGGTTAGGTTAGGTTAGGTTAGGTTAGGTTAGGTTAGGTTAGGTTAGGTTAGGTTAGGTTAGGTTAGGTTTTTTTTTTTTTTTTTTTTTTTTTTTTTTTATAAATTTCTTATTCCTCTGACTAGAGTCAAAGCCTGTGTGTACTTTCTTTTTATTTTTTTGCAATAAGGGGAAAAATCCATCATGGACGCCTGGGAAGGGAGGACCCAGGCAGTGCCGGACTGTACCGGCTAAAAAACCACCAATTGCTTTTCTTTCTTTTTTTTTTTTTTTTGTTTTCTTTTGGGCTGTGCCGCTTGGGCTTGTGCTCTTTTTCTTAATCTTATTTCAATACAATCTTAAATATTTACCCACCACCACAATCTACAATTTTTACCTACAGTTAATGTTTATTATTCCAACTATACTATCTCATTCATGCAATTTTCCCGATGGGATTCCGGTCCTATTCCTCTATCTACTCTAAATATATTTTATCTTATTTGGGGTATCGGGTTTGCAAAGTACACAGGTTCTTCTTTATTTAATCACTGCACAGCAGACATTTGGCAATTTTTATTCTTAATATCTAGTTTACATCTAGTTCTTACTTTTATCTTATCATAATATGCTTATAACTAGTTTTCTCTTTTACACAATAATATGGGATGCTGGGTTTACAGGTAACAACCCACCTTTCTTGAGCTTCTTTTAGCCCAGTATTTTTAGGTTTTTACACATAATTTCCTTACTTAATAAAGTTAGTTTACAAACAATACTTGTTTATACTTAAGACTAAGCTTATTCATACTTTTAATTATAATTTTCTTAATAAATTCCTGTGTATGATGCACAATATATTCTATAATATATGGTCATCATACTTTTGTTACGTCTTATTTCTCTTTACGACTGCTTCTACTATTTTTAGACAATAGTCCACAAACTTATTCCTACGTTTGTCTAACATAATGAATTTTAGGTTTTCTACTATTAGTTTTGTATCTAAAACTTGTTCAATCTGATATCTTTCATATCCGAACACTGGGCATTCCAATAAAAGGTGGGGAACGGACTCTTTTATGTTCGGGTCACAAGTGCATGAGGGACTCTCCTTGCACTTAAAACGCCACAAATATTCAGAGAATCCCCCATGGCCGGTAAACAATTGAGTGCTCAGGCATGTCGGCTCGAATTTGCGAATCACACCATACGCGGCAACCACATCCGGGAAGAAGAGTTTAGTAATTCCGGCTACTTCTCCTGACTTGTATCTTGCATCCCATTCGCGAATTGACTCCAGTCTCAGCTGTCGCTTCGCAAATGAGACGGGAAACAATTCGTAATCCGGTTTTCTTTTATTCGATGCTGCGGCGGCTTCCTTGGCGAGCTGATCTGCCCTTTCGTTTCCCTCCAATCCAACGTGCGCTTTTATCCAGAACAAAGATACTACTTTGTTCTGTCGAGATAGTTCTGACAGGTTCTCGCGGGTTTCTAATGCTAGTGGATGGAGGGAGCCGAGATTAGCTATCGTCTGTAATGCTGCCATTGAGTCGCTGTAAATTCCGAATGTGGATGCCCCGTATGTCCCAATCCGCCTCGTTGCTTCGCAGACGGCCAGAAGTTCCGCTTGGTAAACTGTGCAGTATGACGGCAAGCAAAGTTTGACGGTCCGAGTCTCCGCTTCGCCCTCCCACACGGACAGCGCCGCGCCAACTCTACCCCCAATTTTACTGCCGTCTGTGAAGATCTTTACTGCACAGCCACCATTTGCGTCCACGTCACTCTGATCTCTCAGGCATGTCAGCCCAAGGTTCACGACTGTTGCTGGGTGTGGCGCTTCTGTTGTTGGCATTAATCGCTCGATCTCCCTGTCCCCTAGTCCCGGCAGGGCCGCCCCCTTCCTGATCCTGTATAGTGAGGCTACCTCACGTACACGAAGATCAAGCGGGAGCACTCCTGCGAGGACCATTGCTGAGTTCAGGGAGACCGTGCGATAAGCCTTGCACATTTTTTGTGCGAAGCCCTTCTGCAAAGCACCAAGCTGTCTTTGCACTCCCAATTTTTCAGCAGCCGGTGCCCAGACGCTCGCCGCATACAAAATGATGGGCTCGATGGTAGCTGTGTAAATTGTGCGTATCACTTCAGGGTTTAGGCCCCAGCTCGCCTTTGCTGCTCTTGCGAGCTGTTTGTATATGTTTATGGCCTTCCTGCAGACATTTGACACGTGTGCATTGAAGGTGAGCTTCTCGTCAAATGTCACTCCCAACATCTTAATCTCTTTGGACATGCCAATGTCAATCCCGCCCATGCTCAAGCGTGGAGTGTCGAATTTAAGCTTGCGAGTAATTACCATGGCATTGGTCTTATGTGGCGCAAATTTGAGCTTATTTTCAACACCCCACGCCCGAACAAGTTCGAGAGCGGCATTAGCGTGTCCTTGCACGTCTTGTGCAGTCTGACCATCGAACACCATGACGACGTCGTCGGCGAACGCCTGCACGTAGTGACCTGCGGATTCCAGGGTATTCAGCAGGGGATTAAGCAGCACGTTCCATAGGATGGGCCCACCTATAGATCCCTGAACGCATCCTTTGTTGGTCGCCTTTGTGTAAGTTTCCCCGTTGTATCTTACTGTGACCTTCCTCTGGTCAAGGTAACTGTCGAACACTTTTCGAACGTTTGAGGGGCAGTTCGCATTTGCCAGTTGAACCCTGATAGCTGGCCACCATGCGCTGTCAAAGGCGCCCTCTATGTCCAGGGACACGACGGTTATAATTTTCTTCTGGTCCAGTTTGGTTTTTACGTGTTGCATGAATTTATAGAGGGCGTCTTCGCAGCTCTTTTGGGGCATGAATCCAAACTGGCTGGGATTTAACTTCGGCAGCAGATGGTGCTTAAGTCTGGCGACCAGCATTTTTTCGTACACTTTGCCGAGTACCGGTAAGAGACCTATAGGGCGATAAGATTTTGGAGTCGTGTACGATTCCTTTCCTGGTTTCCTCAACACTATCACCGTTGCTTCCTTCCAGATAACTGGGAAGTAATGGAGCTCTAGACATTTGTTGAGTACTTCCAGGAAAAGTTTTGGGTCACTCTTGATGGCCTGACTGCATATGTCGGCAGTGAATCCGTCGGCACCAGGCGCTTTTTTAGGGTTTAAGGAATCCAGTGCGGTGAGCATTTCCGTCATTGTGAAAGGAGGGTCGTTTTGTCCCTCGAGTATTTGTGAGTTCACTACCGATGCCCGGTTCCTCAATTCTCGATGCGTCCGGTTTTCGTTCTCCCTTAGATCCTCTGGGTAGAAAGTTTTAGCCAACAATTCCACCGAGCCCTTTGCGTCCAGAGTAATACCGCCCTCTTCCAATGGTATGTCCTCCTCTCGCTTCGCCGTTCTGCCTATTACTCGGTAAATGCCCTCCCATAAGTTTTCCTTGTCCTGTTTGTTGCAGAATTCTTTCCAGCTTCCAATCAGGGCCTCCATAGCTCTAGCCTCGTACTCGTCTCTGGCGACCTTATAGGCGTCCACCACACTCTGTTTACGAATCGGTGCGGCGTTCTTGATTCTGCGTTTCCTAGTGGTGACTTCCCGCTTCATCTTTGCGAGCTCCTCTGACCACCAAGGTAGGGCAAGTGTCTCTGTATTTTTCTTTAGAGGAATTGAAATGTTACTGGATTCTGTGATAACTTTATTGTAATTTTTTATGACTGATTCTAATTTTTCGACTGTATTTATTGTTTTAATTTCTCCGATTTCTAAGTTGTATTCTGATTTTAATTCTAAAAATTTTTGATGAAATTTTTCCCAATTGGCTTTTTTTGTATTATAAATTCTCGTTGTTCTTTTGATACTTACCCCAACCGATTTTTTGAGTTTGACATTAAAATTAATACCGCTGTGGTCAGCGCACGTGAGATTTGCGATGACTTTCCAGTCCTCCACTAGGTCCAGCATATCAATAGTGCAGGCCGTCACGTCAACGAAACTAGAGTAGTGTTTTCCGCCCCTAATGGTGTCAAAGGTTGGAGTGTCGCCTTTGTTAAGGATATGGAGGTCCATCTCATGAAGCATACCTGCCACATCGTCTCCCCTATGATCGATTATGGGGCTTCCCCACCAGGTGCTCTTAGCATTGCAGTCACCTCCCATGATGAGCCTCCGCGTTTTTGCTGTTACGATCTTCTTAATGTGATCCAGGTACGGATCTATGGGCAGGTCGGGTTCGAAATAATATGAAACCAATGTCATTTTCCAGTCTTTGGTGCTTACACTCACCACCGCGATGTTGTTGGTGGTGAGTTCCGGGTGTTGCGTGACATCTAGGTTAGGGTCAAAGACGGCAATTGCCGCTTTGACCGTGCCTCCTTTGGTGTTTTGGTACACCCTAACACCGCGGTATGACTTCATATTATCCGACCCACCCACATAGGGTTCCTGGATCAACGCTATTGCTACTTTTCTCTCATTGGCTTCAATCATGAGTTCTTCTGTGGCTAGTTTTCTTCTTTGGAGGTTGCATTGGAGCACCCGGTACTGCTGTTGGTCC